>OW964573.2:19083201-21490015 GCA_943138885.2 Tholera decimalis | reverse complement strand
ACGATCTCCGCATAGAGCCTTCGACAGGAGGCGTTTGGCCCCCCTAGATTGGGTAGGAGCCGCTTGAGTGCAGCCCCCGCCCGGTCCAGTCTTGGAGCCAAACGTCGGAAGTGCTCGACGAAGTACCACCGGCTGTCGAGGACGACTCCCAGGTACTTCATCGTCGTCTCGACGCCGATGCGAACCCCTCCCACTGTTATCTGGGAACCCGAAGGTGGCGCGTTCCGACGGCCATGGAAACACATGACCTCGGACTTGTGCAGGGCCACCTCGAGTCCCAGTTGCCGGATCCTCTCTACGACTGTTGCAACACCTCGCATTGCCAGTTTTTTTATTCCAGAATTCGGAAGGGATCGGGATTTACGCGGGAAAAATCTCCCAGACGAACGAAGTCACAGGCAAAAGCTAGTATATACTAGCTAGCTAGCGGAAATTCATGACATATATATATAGGTATATGTCATGAATTTCCGCAAAGTAATGCCTTGATCCATCTTATAACTATATATGACTTGATCCAATTATGTCTAAATATTGTCTTCAAATATTTATACCTCTTTAGATACCAATAGTAGAAAATACAAATCAAATATTTCAGATTACTTATATTGGTAACCACATCCCGTCAGATCAGCCATTTAAATGTTTGTACTCCTATACCAAAAACAAATAATTTATTAACCCTCTATTTTCATAAATAACAAACAGAATAAATTAAAATATCACACGATCATAACAATACGTGGGAAACCAATCTAATATCAAAAAGTATTTATGTTTTCATTTCATTATTCCGTTTCAAATAAATATCGTTTCAAACTAAATTTGAATCGGGTGGCAATATTTGTAAACATAAGCGAACAATTTGTTTCACGCCCTAATTATTTGAATACGAGACCAAAGGCATAAATACCAAACATCATCATCTGCGTAGCTTTGGGTTGGTTTCCAGTCTAAAACTGAATGCACCTGAGTATTAGTGTTTTACATGGAGCGACTGACTATTTGACCTCCACAACCCAGCAGTTAGGTAACACCACGGAATAGATGAATAAGGTTGGAATGGTAATGTGGGCGTGGCGAGCGTGCCACATTTATGATACGAAAATCATAGCTCGACCAATTAGTTCATTCACCGCGTTTAGTGCGCTTCGGAATACTTCGGAACACAGAACTCTGCTTTAAAATGCCGTGTTGTGCAATTATAACCTGTAAAACAAAAAGTCAAACCGCAAGTATACAGCGAGGAGGTATATCTTTCTATCGGTAAGTCGAAAACAACATTTAATTACAATTTTATTTGTAAAAAACATAAAAATATTCTTATCACTATGAAATTCCGAACATTAACAACATTATTGCAAGAAGTTACAAAAAATATACATTGCCCGATGTGTACTCGCTTAATCAACGCAATGACCAAGTCCGCTTACAATGTACTGCATGCGTTGCGTCCTCATCACTTCAACCATTGACGTTTCGTCCTTTGCCCTGATTGGCCGTGATGCACGTCGCATGTTTATCGATAATTAATTACAATCAGTAAGTTAAGTGTGTGTAATTTATTTGTGTGCGTAATTCGCATACGTAACGGGCCTCTTGCTTGTAGTGGAGCTAAATAGTGGGAGACAAGCGGCGACACGCGTTCTCATACAAATCAGGAACTATTTTCTTTCTAACCTCTTTTATCTGTTCTGTGGGTAACACGATAACCCCTTGGCCGGACCAGTCTGACTTCTGACTACCCGTAACAACTGTCAAAGATGTCCAAATGACAGCAGTAACCAACGGCTTAACTGGCTTTCTGATCGCTCTGGTATCACATCGTCCACTTCCAAACTCCTACTACTACTGAGAAATGTCTTAAAGAAAAACCCAATAACACTTTTAAATCGAACCCGAGACTTTATCCTCAGGACTCGCACTTGCGAACACTAGTCCAACGAGGCAGTCCAATAAAAGCAAACCAATAATGCCCACAAATTCAGGTATTCCATTGTATGATGTAAGATTAGATAGCAACCCGAATAATACTTCGGAAGGAGCAGCTACCAACACATTTTTTATTGACAACTTGCGAATTGCGATGTTTACAACTACGCTTGTAACTCAAAAAAACAATAAAAACTTCAGGCTTTCTAAGAGTTGTCGTGGCCCAGTGGTAACAATCTCGACATATGAAGGAAAACATCATGGAGTGCAAGCGAGTTCTAGATCCAAAATTCAATGACATAATTTCGTTCAGCTAGTTTGGGTTTGGTAAATATCACATTTTTCTTTCACAGAGAGGATGCCAGCGTCTTATCACAGGGATATATTATTATAAGGTAATATTTAATAATCCTTACAGTCAATCAGAACAAAAAAAAATCCCTGAATCCCACACTAGGATTCTCTGTGTCCAGTCTCTTTCCAAGTATTATAAAGTTTCTTTGTTTTTTTGTTTCAATTATTAGTGTGCAATAAAGTATCTTCTATCTATCTATCTAGAATTAAAGGTAAGTGACGATGTGGTCGAAGATAAAGCACGCTTACCTAGAAGAAACCTATTGACTCTAAAAGGTTATTCCTAGAGACTACGGCATGAATTCCATTTCTTAGCCATACGCACAATGAAAGTACATATTCCCAAAACGTTTTGTGCGTTGTGGCTCAACTTATTATCATAAGGAGAACAAAATACTATATAATATATAGGTACAACATATACGTTAGGAACACAATGCTGCACTGTCACGATACCAAAACACAACCAAACTTTTTAAATGCGTGTACATCTTTCGATCTATCTGTTTTTCTGTCATCCGTGCTAATCTCTGGAACGGTTAAAATAATTTGAATGCAACTTTCACTGGAAGATTGAGGAGGGTATACGGCAATACATCGGCTTTTCATCCCAGAATTCCCATTCGGAATCGGGATTTATGAGAGACAAAGCTAGAAGTAAATCAATCAAAGTATGAATGCCCGTTTTCTCCAAATACCTAAACTACCTACTTCGATCAGGACCGAATACGGTTTTAGAACTAAATTTTGAAATACTCGGTGGCCATAAGCTAAGTTACATAGAGGTTTTAATAAGACCTACTACAACAATTCTAGGAACGTACATACTCGTAGAACTGTTTAATTAAGCTGAAAAACCAAACAACTGAAGACTACAATATTAATTGAAAAGTGGTAAAACATTATTACATCGCGGGCGAACGAATCAATTATTCAACTGTAAAATATTGAAAGCTCTGGCATATGACAGTCAATTTACATATCCAATTGTATTCTTTTATTATGATAGGTAAGTATATGCAAAAGACAGATATGAAGAATGCTCTCTGCTTAACTTCACTGGGAAAGTAACCCTGGTTTATTGAATTGTAATAGCAAAGAGCGCTAAGTCGCTGCTAATTAAAATTATAAAAATAAGCAGTGTATAAATCAATATTCAATTTTGGCATGTTAAGTCAGACAGCGTTACAATTAGGGCACTAACATTACTATTTCGATAAATAATACCATACGATAGATATAATTATAAAACCTGTAGCGGAAACCCCATATCTATCCAAAAAGACTGAAGACAACATCTGGTATGGAGTCTCTATGCACAATTTCAGCACAAAATAACTGACTCAAAAAATTGATACCAAATTATTGGTTTCATATATTTCTTGAATACCAATCTATAACAAACGTATCACAGCACTACGAGGGTCAATAACTTTCCACGTCACTTGCCAATAACACGATAATTCTCTTCTTTCTACTTAATTTGAAATTTTCGGTCTCTGGTATCAGTGTATTGGTATTTGTAATAAGTTCTACACACGTAGACTTAGGATTACAAAACCCTTGCCATATCGTTTGTTATCATCCAAAGAAGCCGTGCACTTGGTATGTATATACCCTTTAAATTACACGTTGTACATTATAAAGAGGAGTGTGCGTGGCTAAATAATAACAGACATACGGGTCAACCTACAAGGTTATGCAACGTATGCCGAGGTCTGTCCGTGAATGGGTGCCCATCATTCGAGATTCCTCCGTGTCTCGAAAAGAAAGTTAAGCCGTCAGTCCCGGCTCTTTTTTTAATGATGGGAAATCATCCATTGACTGCCTCCCGATCTGGGCGAAGTGGGAGGGTGTGTCAGACTTTTACTGACTAAAACCCATCCGTGTTCCATCATATGCCCTTCGTGTTCCGAGGCTGCGGTAACTCTTTCGAACAATTCCGCAACCCTAGCAGGCAACCCTGTGGACCCCGACAATTTTGCTGACACTGAGCCGCGCGTGGAACACGACGCGCCACACGAGCCTGGTTTAAGTCTGGCGGCGAGCTACTCACTACTTGCTCGGAGCCCACAGGACCGCGCCTACGGTGGCTGGGAGGCACCCTGCGACTCCCGACGCCAGGAGCGTCTCCGGCGGCGGCTGGGGCGTAAGGGCTATGAGGGCCTTGAGACCCACCTCTCCCTCGCGCGTCCCGCCACCTTCTTCGCTTCCATAACTGCTTTGAAAAAAAGAGGTGACTGCTTCCCATTCTTCCTCACTCCGGACCATGGATTGAACCAGGGCCGGGAGTGAGAGGTCGCCGCCTATCACCCCTACGAGGATACGACGGAGCTTTGACCAGGCGTGGCAAACCTCCACCGTGTCCTCAGGGTGATCCTCGCAGTGCACACCCGGGCGTTTCCTCCCACCGAATCCGACACAAGTAACTCCCGAAACAACCGTGTCCGGTGAGCACCTACGTCAGGCAGAAGGTGAGGACACCATGACGCCTCGTTGGCCAGTCGGTTCCGGCTGACATTTGTGAATCTTTGATAGTCAAAAGCCCGAAAATATGAAACCAATTGCCAAGGGCATCGTGGTACCCAGCTTCTGGTTTGTGGAGTCTGTTATATTATAACCTATCATGACCAGCTGCATGTTTCATGATTTGATGAGTTTAGACTTGGAAGTTGATAAATTGTTTTCACACACACGCACCAGTTATTTTTAGAATATTTCCATTATGTCTTCAGCCAAAGAGTAGAATCTATACTAATATTATAAAGCGGAAAAGTTTCTTTGTTTTCTTGAACGCGCTAATCTTCGAAAGTACAGGGTGGATTTGGATAAAATTTGGTATGGAAGTAGCTTGAAGCTTGAGGAAGGTTATAGGCTACTTTTTACCCGACTGCAAAAAAGGAGAGTTATGTTTTTATCGTGATAGAATCTACGGGAGCGAAGCCCCGCGTGAGTACTAGTATTATAATAATAATTGTAATCTGTAACGTCGATAGATAAAAATCGAACGAAAAATAATACGTTAAATTTGAAATGAAATGAAATAATAATATTTTGTAAATTGGTTATAAATAACACTTTTACACGTCATGTTTTTTTGCGTGTTTAGTTTAGCTAGATGAAGCCGGTATTTCCTATCTGACTACTCTGAGATAAAAACATCGAAATAAACTCAAAGGTCAGTCTCTTTTAAATTCCAGACAATTTGCATTTGTATATGAGAAACATTAGGTTTAACAAAGGTTCATTTATTTAAACTTTATGCACAATAGTGGTACATGGGCGGACTTAATGCAACAAGGCACTCTCTACTAGTCAACCTTTGGGTTAAAAAGACCACCAAAATGTGGTAGGTGTACATGTAAAATACATGTCATTATCGAAAGAATATTTATGTATAAAATACATAGGTACATTTATAAATATGTTAAAATAATAGACTAATAATTTTTTTGCAATTTTATAGTGACATTTCACGGGTAATTGGGGGTCTTTTAGTCAAGAATGAATAGGTTACTTTTAGGTAAGCGTACTTTATCTTCGATTACATCATCGCTTACTATCAGGTGTGATAGCGGTCAGACAATGCAAACGTATAATCAATAAAAAGAAAAAAACTTTGTGACTAGTTTCACCCCCTACATTGAGAGCTTTCGAACCTGACACACATAACGCTAACAACTCTACCGACCTCATTAAAGAGTAACAGCGTGATGTTCCATTATTTCCTCCTCACTTTGACCTTCTGAAAATTCGTGAAATCGTTTGTTTTCCTCGTTTATTTATCGTGTAGTTTGATGGCCCGTAATAACATGATTTATCATGTATCCCGCAGAGACCAGTCCGCGGATACACCTCCCGTTGTTTTAATGAGCAGATAACAGTGTGTAAGCAAGCAATATAATCTGTGAGAAAATAAATGAGCTTTTAATGGATTAATTACAAAATAGATTTGCTTGACAGAATGTGCAGATATGTTTAGGTGTATTGAAATATTTGGGTACAAAATTAGTGCGAGTGCTTTTTACTTAAACTGACCAAAACAACTTAACTTTTTTTTTTATTACGAATAGGCCTGCTCTTGACACCTGATGGTACGTGTAAGATTAGGTCTTCGATTGAACGAGCGAGCCCAAAAGATGCCTGTTCACTCTTGCTTTAAAGGCTGATGGGTCATATGTGGCAGGGAATACAGAAACCGGAAGAGAGTTCCACACCTTGGCTGTGCGCACAATAAATGTAGAAATGCAAAAAGAAAATATTTTTACAGTATATTAATGCATTAGAAATAATTTTCAATATGTTCTATTTTTCCAACGAGGTGAACTCTTTTATACATATCTCAGCCAAAAAAGTGCCGGGAATGGTTTTCTTTTATTGATAAAATAGGCTCACGTTTGACCACCATCTCCCCTGATGGTAAGTAATGACGTGGTCGAATATAATCACAGAACAGATAAAAGAGGTTAGAAAGGAAATAGTTCCTGACTTGTATGAGAACGCTTGTCGCCGCTTGTCTCCCACTCTTTAGCTCCACTACAAGCAAGAGGCCCGTTACGTATGCGAATTACGCTCACAAATAAATTACACACACTTAAATCGAGAGCTTGCTACCGATTGTAACTCACTGTCGATACACATGCGCCGTGCATCACGGCAAATCAGGGCAAATAGCGAAACGTCAATGGTTGAAGTGTGGAGGATGCAATGCACGCAAGACATTGTAAGCGTACTTGGTCATTGCGTCGATTAAGCGAGTACACATCGGGAAATGTACATTTTTTGTAACTTCTTGCAATAATGTTGTTAATGTTTGAAATTTCATAGTGATCAGAATATTTTAATGTTTTTTACATATAAAATTGTAGTTAAATGTTATTTCGACTTACCGATGGAAAGATATACCTCCTCGCTCTATACTTGCAGTCTGACTTTTTATTTTACAGGTTATAATTGCACAACACGGTATTTTAAAGCAGAGCTCTGTTTTCCGAAGTAGTCCGAAGCGCACCAAACGCGCTGAATGAATTAATCGGTCGAGCTATGATTTTCGAATCGCAAATGTGGCGCGCTCGCTACGCCCACATTGCCATTCCAACCTTATTCATCTATTCCGTGAATATATCTTTTATTTCACCATAACAATACATCAGCATGTAACTCAAAAACTGTAAATAAATAAATAAGCTTAAGGCTAGTATTTATTTAGGACACAGCATTTGAGCATCTGTAGCTGATATGAAACACATTTACCTAGAAGTAATCTATTCACTCCTGACTTAAAGATGATTGATTATATTATTAGTAGTTGGTCAATAGCCCGTATTGCTCAAAAGACTACTGTCGAATACGGGCACGTTATACATTACATTTATAACACTAGCCGTTCACTGGAATATGCGACGGGTACCAGAATTCGGGTAACAGAAACAATGGGGATCTAGATTGTCTAAAGATGGGCGTAGTGTATCCGTTCAGTTGCCCGAATTTCATGGGCAATCGAATACGGGTAAACGACCAAATAAAATTGCTTCAGTAGAATGATAGATAAAAAATCTAAAATAGTGAGATATAGTAAGATGACTGCTTTTTACTGTGTACAAGCTATATTACGAATTTGTCCTTGTATCGTGAGCAAAAGGTCACACTTATTTGGCAGAAAAGTAGTTAGTAGACGTTCGCTAAGAATTTTTGGAAATTTATCTCCCAAAGGGGGAGCTGAACGCGGGTGAAACTTCATCAGTTTTAAAGTTGGTAAATGCAAAAATTGATACAAGAGGCTGTGGTTAAAACCAATAGTTTACTAAACCTCTTAAGGTTCCCTCCTTTTTACGCTTTGGAAAGTGGGGCTTGAAATTATCTTATACAACCTGTAATTTAAAGCGTATATACATACCAAGTGCACGCCTTCTTTGAATTAATAAGTTATAACATACGATATGGAAAGGGTTTTGTAGTCCTGTCTACATGTGTGGAAATTTCATTTCATCGATGCCAGAGGCCAATTTTTCAAATTGAGAAAAAAGAAGAGATTTGTCGTGTTATTGGTAAGTGAAGTGAAATTTATTGACAGTGCTGTGACACAGTTGTTATGATTGGTATTCGAAACATATGAAACCGCTAATTTGTTTTCAATTCTTTCAGTCACTTATTTTGAGCTGAATCTGTGCATAAAGACTCCATACCAGATATTGTCTTCAGCCCTTTTAGATAGATATGGGGTTTCCGTTACACGTTGTACAACTTTTCCAGTTATAAGGTTAGAAATAGTTTTATGACAGTGAAATACATTATACTGATACAATGCACGATTGTCGTAAGATCAGGCGGGCAATCCTCTTATATAAATACATATACATTCTA
This sequence comes from Tholera decimalis, assembly GCA_943138885.2. NCBI lineage: Eukaryota > Metazoa > Arthropoda > Insecta > Lepidoptera > Noctuidae > Tholera > Tholera decimalis. The sequence goes on along the minus strand of OW964573.2, from coordinate 21,481,366 downwards.
TATTTTCACGCGATTAACAACCGCTAGCAATTATTATAGTGTAAACAAACATTGGATCCTCAAATACTTATCGTGCTCAAAATAGTTTACTTACATAATTATTAACATAGCTTACATTTTAATGAAGCAAACAATTTGAATTCAAGAAAGCTTGGTTTTTTAATGTAAAACATTTGTTCCGTTGCGGGAATCGAACCCACGAAACGCAGCGCAGCAGTCAATCGCTCAACCACTGCACCAACCGAGTCCTTAATCGCTTCAAATAGAACAACTCCGAAAGATGATGTGTTATTAGACCCTAGACGTACCTAGACTTCGTATCAAACCGGCTTCAGTGTCCGCGTCAATATCCTTGCATTAGTGAAGCCGGAGGCGCCTCTACTCTAGGCCAACCGGACAACTTCGATAGACGCATAGTCGTCAGAAGACTGAATCCATATCAGAAGACTTCAATTACGAATTCCTTTAAGTTGTGTGTTCAAATCACGTATCACACCAATTTGCCCGTGGCGATGCACGAGGTAGTTTTCGCTCTGTGTTCCTTTACTCTTATCCAGAAGACTCAATCCATATCAGAAGACTTTAATTAGGAATTCCTTTTTGTCTGACTCCAGATCTGAAAGTTGTATGTTCAAATCACGTATCACACCAATTTGCCCGTGGCAATGCACGAGGTAGTTTTCGCTCTCTGTGTTCCTTTACTCTTATCAAGAAGACTCAATCCATATCAGAAGACTCCAATTACGAATTCCTTTTTGTCTGACTCCAGATCTGAAAGTTGTATGTTCAAATCACGTATCACACCTATTTGCCCGTGGCGATGCACGAGGTAGTTTTCGCTCTCTGTGTTCCTTTACTCTTATAGTCAGATGGAACGGCAATCCGGACACAGAACAGGCGCAGGACCTACGGTTTAACGTTTTTGCTGAGGCACGGGTATATCACACGGATAACTTGCATTCCGGGCTGCACAATGAGAAATAATATCGGACTATGAACTAAAGGTATTGTAGTACAAAAGTATGTGCGCGAGTACAGGTGCAATCTTTGTTAGATTGCACCTGTACTCGCGCACATACTTTTGTACTACAATATATCCTGTGCCGTTGGTTAATTCCACTGAAATTGGCCTCGGTGGTCAAAATTGGTAAGGATAGTTATTATTAATAGCATTTATGTAAGCATATCATACATATAAGGAAAGTAGGACAAATATGAATTAAAGTTCAATAATACGCCTTGTCCCGTCGATTGCCGAGATGGCAAATTACAATCAAGACATTTTGGGAATACTTTCATTGTACGTACAGCAAAGGAATGGAAGTCCCTGCCGGAGTCTTTATTTTCTGTTAGCTATAACCTGGGGTCTTTAAGACAAGACTAAATAGGTTACTTCTAGACAAGTGTGCTTCATCTTCGACCACATCATCGCTTACCATCAGGTGAGATGATTGTCAAAGGGAAGCCCATCAACAATAAAGAAACGCTAAGGACACTTAATTAAATGAACGTTACGTATGGGTAAAATTAAACAGTATTGTCACTGAACGCGCCAAATTTCAGCTTTTATTAAATATACATTAAATGTACATAGCCTTTTTTATTATTCATGCCAATAAAAGAGTCACACGCGAATCTACATAAAGCTTCATACATAACTTATTTCATCGCCATATACCAAAGTGGAAAATGTATTAATAACACCTACTAAATATATAATATAAAGACGTTTAATGGAAACCTCCATTCAGTTAAATTACCCCTTTGTAAAAGCACACTGCTTTTATAATCTGTTGCTCACATCAGTATTTAAATAGCGCGAAATACAATTTTATTTTTCAGGTCTCTTTAGGCATGCGCACTGGGGCACAGTCCGATTTTCCCGGTTGTACTGTGCACACACACAGGGGCTTTCGTAGGTGATCGGAGGCGCACACAGAGACAAAATTGTACCGCGACGCAAATCACTGACGCGAGTCTAGGATCACTCACACATCAACAGTAGCTGTATCTACACAGTCCGTGGACTTCCACGCACACATCCAAAGACTTACCCCGGCGATGCTGTGTTCGTTAGCCAGTTTTCCGCAAGGTGTCGTGCGTGCCAGACGTTTTGTTACGTTATTTGACGGATGACGTACGTCGAGTGCAACGTAATGTGACGTCGCTCGTAAAATACGGGATATCTGAAAGTGATAAGATTTATGTCACATACTAAGGTTTCGCCGGTTAAAGTTTGTGACTAACTTGTGCACTTAAAAACTTTGTTTTGCTAATAGTTTTAGTGAAGTGTATCAGTGTGGTTTACTGTTTATGTGGAAATTATTATAAACAGGAAAGTTTTTACTGAAAGTGACATCGGTTTTTATTTCTGGATTGATCAGGTAAGGGTGATATTTTATTACTAGTAAAGTCGAAAATTGAAGTTTCCCTATAACTTCTGAAATTACATCATATGTTTATAAAATTTGAGGACTTACACTGCATTAATTACCCCAATTTATATAATAAATAAAATTAGTGTTAAGCACTAATGCAGTAAATTAATTAGCTTGAAGATTTTAAAAAGATTAAATAAATGACTTTTAGGACAAATATATTATCTTCTTAATCGAGAATGTATGCAGCATTTGCAAGAAAACACACTATAAACTATTTACAATAAATAAATAATAACATTTTATGAAAGATTTAATACCATTAAAAATGAAGCATTTCACAGTGGAACCACACGAACATTCCTCGAAAAACGGTCTAGTAAAAGCTTGTAAAATCGTTTTTACAAGCAATTTTCAGCACTTTCTTAGAACTGACATTATTACTAATGGGTGCGGTTGTAGTAGAATGTTAAAACGTTCACAGAACTTATTAGGTTTTCATCGATTTTTAACACTCGGTTATATTTCTCTTTTAGTACCGATTGCACAGGACTGCTTCGGTAAATTACTCGTACCTTAATTTCGTCGCCATCGACGAGGTGACATTTCTGGGATCGTTTTTTATGGTTCTCGTGTTTAGATACTCTTTTTATCGATACTCTTAAGGAATGCTCTTTTTAGGGTTCTAAGATAACTTTATTTAGTATACTTAAACAAGGATTATGTAATAAATTTCTTCAAAAGAGTGCCTACTTAGGCACTGCCTAGCGTGTTTTGTTTTATACACGCAATGCAAATCTGTAATCCGTTTACCATAGAACCAAATTAAAATGTATTTTTTTGAACCAGCAAAAAGGTTTCACTTTATGTCTTACTAACTTCTTAAAAGTGACTGAATTATAATGAATTGATTTTAATATTTAGAGGTAAACTTATCCCTCACTACCAGGTTTTCCACCAGGTTTTGCACCAATCTTACCGGTTGCAGCTAAGCAAAAGTATTTCACATTAAGCGACCGCCTGTCAGACCTCAAAACCTGGCCAACACGATACTCCTTGGCAGGACTGGGTATTCGACTTTCAGGCTTTTGATTACCAGTAACGATTGTCAGAATGATGTACACGATTGACAGGACCAAAGGCTTAGCGCGTTCCGATACACATAGGGATCTCGATATGCTAAAATAGTTACTTGAGCCACGAGCAATTTTATCATCTCTACTCAGTATAAAAAATATAGTTTCTCAGGTTCAACAGCGGATTTATTTCTAAATAGGCGAACCTTTTCATAAAATAATCATAAAAGATTGCTCATAAGCAATCTAACATTTATAAAGGAATCACAAATGAAAAGGTATTGTATGTAATACACATATAAGATTGCTATGATTTTAAGAGTGGAAGGAAACCTTAGAAGTGATGATTGATGAATTGTATGAAGGGTGATTTGATTAGATTATTATTTATCTATATTATTATATTTTTGTTTTTATGCTTATTTTTAACTAAGTACCGCTTCCCTCGCACAATTATAGCACCTGACACGCTATCTCTACGCCACCCTTACTTGACTGGTAGAGAATTCCTACGTATTAAGTACGCCGTTGTACCTGAAGTGTACATAAATAATTAAATAAATTTAGAAGGAAGTTATTGACTTCTAGAGAAGTGTAGGCGAAGAAAACGATGATGAAAGAGGAACTGGGTAGAATTATTATAAATGGCTTTTAAATTTCTTGATTGAATAGCGTTGAGATATTTATTAACGAAATATTTGTAAAATTTTTATCTACTTATCAGCGGAGCCAGCATAGATAGGAAGTTTTAAAACACCACTTAGTGCAATCCAGATTCGCCTTTGCTCACAGCTATTTCACTTCAAACTTTCATATCTCTTCATTCATTAAACCTTGATTGTTTCAACTTTGCTTGTTATTAATTGCCTTTTTCGTCTCGTGGTCTAATAACCGCGCTAATTGAGAAAGTATCATAGGGCTCTTTCATTACGGATTTTTGTGAAATTAGTATGAATTAGGAAGTTGGTGACGTGATACACCAGTTCCTCGCAGAGATAGGCAAGCCTTGGGTCCTACGCCTGATCCGTTTCTGTACCTGTTTGCGCACAAACTTGTGCATAATATTTTTTTTTACAAAGATTTCTAGTGATGTCCATTGAATTCACTGGCAATCTTGTTAACCCCTCTAAGCTAAACATGCTTTTGTCTGGAGTGGGTTCACGGCAATACACTTTTGCCGTGAACCCACTCCAGACAGGGTGGGGTTGTTCCGACCCGCGACCTCGTGATCACTAGTCCGACATAGCCATTAGGTTATTGACGCTTCAATATTGTATCTCCTGCGTGCGTCGGATTCCTCATTAGGGAACTCGAGAGGTTTATGATCCTGACGAGAAAGGCTGAGCAGATAGAATATAAGGGTCTCCCTTGTTTGGCCGAAAGGAATTTTAGAAATTTTTACTTCCCAAAAAATTTTTCGCTTAATTTCATTTGCCAAATTATTACTTAGCAAAAAATCTATTCACAAAAAATTGTAACGCGAACCTAATGTTTGGGAAATAAAAAATGTTAAAAGTACTAGTTGGTGAACAAGTTATTTAAACTATAACTTGTTCACCAACTAGTACTTTTAACATTTTTTATTTAGTCAAATATTTCAGTTGGAATGACAGTTTTTACGCAAAATCTTGTAAGTTCTATTCTATCGTTCTATCAAAATCTTGTAAGTTATAGGTAATAGTAACCTAAGTAGATATTAAACATAACTAGTAACTGATTACCACCTGTGCTAAGATAGTTCGACGGAGCCCCGCTTCGCGGTGAAGGCTAAGGCCTTCTAACCTAACCTATCCGAGTCGGGGTACTCTGAGTCGATTTCACCAAACGTTTATTGTCTGAAGATTGTTTCCTGTAATAAATTATTTGATTAAAGACCAAATGCCATAATGACATTATACTTGGTAATATTTTGCCAAGTAAAAATTTGACCAAATAAAAATATGGGTCCTAAAATCATTCGAAATATTGCAATGGTATAAAAAAAGGTTGCTAAAATTTGTTTGGGTAATGAAATTTTGTCAAAATCTTTTCGGCAAAACGGCAGGATCCCAGAATATAATAGAGGAATTTCGATATCGCACCTTCGGTGCAACAAAGTCACAACAGCTCATTTTTAAATTACAGGAGACAACTTTAATTTTTTTTTTTTTTTGCTCATTTATTTTCTCATTTTTGGATAACTATTTGTAGTATTTTTGAAATCTTTATTTAAATGTTTATAATATTTGCTATAGTTTTACGTTAAAAATCTTGTACTGAATTATCAAAAATATCATAATAAAAGACAAAAGAAAAATGGTGTCCTGTATTTGTGACTTTGTTGCACCGAAGGTTTTTTTTTATTGATAATAGGCTCGCGTTTGACCACCATCTCACCTGATGGTAAGTGATGATGTGGTCGAAGATGGAGCACGCTTACCTAAAAGTAACCTATTCACTCTTGACTTAAAGACCCCTAGGTTATAGCTATCGGGAAACACAGACTCCGGCGGAAGGTTCGATATATTAAAAAATTGCGTGACTTATCTATACAGATAGTAAAACAGTAAAAAAAGTGTGTCTGTACATTTAAATTTAATACAATAAAAACTTTTTAACAAAAAATTAAACCGACTCCCAAAACACTGCAAAGTGAAAAATAACTTTAATTTCGGTAGTCGGTGTCTTTAGTTTTGTATTTTCGTTTTTGGCACCGACTTCCGAAATTAAAGTTATTTTTCACTTTGCAGTGTTTTGGGAGTCGGTTTAATTTTTTGTTAAAAAGTTTTTATTTCACTCTTTTTAGTTGGATGATTTTTAATTTACCTAGTTACAAGAGCCTAAATGTCAACTACTTATAACCTTTTACAAAATATTGCTTTTCCCAATGCTGGGCCGTTAATTGTTGAGGAGTTCTCCTGGTACTTCACCATCAGCTCTACATCACCATATGCATTGTGACGAGCATAAAGTGCTTAACATCCATATTCAAGTAATCGAATCGCAATCCACTCAATACTTATTATTGAGTAGTTTCGGCGGCCATCTGTGGTCTTCATCATCAGTTCCACTTCCCCAAATGGTACTTTTTGAGAGCAACTGCACAAGTTACTATAAGAAATACCCAAAACACCATAGGTGTGCCTATAATATTTGAAGAGTTCCCTCGATTTCTCCAGGATCCCATCATCAGATCCTGACTTTGGTGATAATGGTACCAATTTCGAAGTATACCCATTCGAACAAAAAAAGAATTTTCCAAATCGGTTCAGCCGTCTTCGAGTACTCGATGATCATACATAAAAAAAAAAAAAAAAAAATATACGCGTCGAATTGATAACCTCCTCTTTTGGTCGTTGGTTGAAAATAATAGTTAAGGTGGATAAAGAAACGGTAACACGGCAAAAAAAGTCTATCTGTTTGTACACGCTAATCTCCGGACCTACTGGATTGATTTTAATGAAATTTGGTAAGTAGATAGTTGACATCTCGGATTAACACATAGGCTACTTTATATCCCGGAATTCCCAAAGGATCGGGATTTACACGGGAAATCCTCCCACGCGAACGAAGTTGCGGGCAGAAGTTAGTATTATTATAAATGCGAATGCTTACATGTTTGAATGTGTGTGTGTTGTGTGAAATAAAAGTGTTTGCTAGTCACCTAAACATTACCAGAAATTGAAATTAATGTTTACTGAATCATCATTTGAATTCTCAGGTTAGGCAAAGTGTTATTAGGTTTTTCAATTTAGTAGCTAGTAGAAGTTTGGACATCTAGGAAGTATAGAATCAAAATATGTATCTACCTGATTGAAGCATTGCCATTTACATATGACTTGTGTGTTGTTGTGTGTGTATTCGATGATATTATTGTGCGGTACTCATTAGTAATCCTCAAACTATGTAGGTGAACAAGATACCCAGTACTTATTTAGATTGAGGCAGTCAAATCGCTCCGTGTAAAATACCGATGTTATAATCTGACCTCAACCTAAGTAAGAACAAGCTATACTAAATAGATGCATAAAGTGGATGAACTGTGAAGGATATCGAGCGTTTTACGAATTAAACGTTTTGCGAATACTTTCGGTGCGCCTACAGCTAAGGAGAGGTAATTAATACCTATTGATGTCTATGTTTTCTGATATATACGACCTCGGAATATTCAAGTCGACAGTGAATAAATAACTTCTAAGCTAGCGCTTTATCGTCGATCACATCATCGCTTTTCATTATAAGTTTTGGTCAAACGTAAACTATCAATTAATTCTATCGTATCCATACTAATAATATAAATGCGAAAGTAACTCCGTCTGTCTGTCTGTTACATTTCACGCCTAAACACCACTAAACCGATTTAGATGAAATTTGGCATGAGAATAGTGTAGGACCCTGGGAAGGACATAGGATATCTTTTATCCCGGAATTCCTTCGGGACCGAGAATTACGCGGCAAAAACCTCCCATGCGAACAAAGTCGCGGGCTAGTTATAAATACAGAGGTCTGTCTATCAATCTGTTACGCTTTTACGCCTAAATTCTTAAACCGATTTTGACGAAATATTACTTGGAGGTAGTTGTAATCCGGGAGTCAAACATAAGCTTTCCTTTTCAGCAATCAACCTCTAAGTGGCTGAAATAAGGAATAAGTTTCCTAAAAATCCACACGGACGAGGTTCCGAGAAACAGTTACTGCAAAAATAAAAATATAATGATGTGATGAATTTTAAAGACTTAAAACTAATTTCATTTTAGATACCAACATTCTCTACCCTCTGTCTGACCAGACGACGGTCAGCGTTGCCAAATCTGACTTGATTATACTCTTTAAATGTTAATATGGGACATTAATACTTCTTCTAGTAATGAAAAATCTGTATACTTTTGGCAGACAAAACTTTTAAATTAGATTTTGACCTCGATTCTGTTTTGAGCATGGCTTGAACCATAGATAAAATTATTTCTGTGGCTTGAACTGAACCAAAACCGTGAAAGAAACTATTTTAAGAGATTACACTTTATAGTGAATTATTTAGTTCTTATCTTTGGGATATGTAGGGGCAAGACCTAAGTGATACCTGGTGGGATTCGTTACGCTACTAAGTTAAACACACTAATAAGCTTTAAGGGATTATTGCTAAGTATTTTATTTATCGCTCAATGATGGAAATGAGTGCAACCGATTGCTGTACGTAATACACTAAGCTCGCGGTGCACATAATGCGACCGTATTATATCGCTTGCTCAGCAAACGTGGTCGATTGCAAAATATTTCATCGAACAGGATATGCTTGCAAACTTTCTAGTGATTTTGCAGTAGTATTGATTGGGTGATCAGCAAAACAAAAAAAATCATAATAGCTATAACATTCAATAAACATTTTTATTTTAAATTTAAAAAATCCCCTACGCAAAAAATACTTATAAGTAATAGATACATCTCTTAAAAAAAAAAAAAAAGAAAATAGTCACGGCGGGGTATCGCCAATTCAGAATCGATATTTTATGTTTGTTACATAGCGATACCCCCCGCGACTATTATTTATTTATGGATATGATTGGTACAGAGATTGATTAAACCGAAGAAGGACATAATATACAAACATATTTTTTGCTGAAAGAAAACTTTTTACGTGAACAAAGCCGCGGGCAAAAGCTAAAATAAGCTGCAAAGTTTTTCATGGATAGTCCAAAATAAGGTATAGTAGCGCATAACATAATATGGATTTTCGACTATTATTTTTATTTGCTGATGTAGGTATATCTTTATTTGCAAATACATGTCACCTTCACCACGCTACCGCTTACAAAAATTTACTTTCCTTGATCCCTCCAATCTTTAGTAATCTGAGGTACTTTACTTTGAGGTATAGTTGCCTTGTGAGTGGCGTAAATAACTTTAAACCGATTTGCCTTAATTACCTATTAGCTATAACTTTGAGGTATGAATCTCAGAGCGACTTACAAATTCTTGCATATCCTACTGCTAGATTTAAACTGAGTTAACTGAAAATATGGAAAGTTTAGTTATTATTACACTCGAATGCCATTTGAAAATACATATACACCTAACCAACTTTAAAGATACACTAAATAAATTTGGGGTCAAGCCTTGCGACTAACTTTTAAGACAGTTATTTTAAAATTCAATTACAACATTTGACGTTGAATATACCTACTTACGTACTGAAATATTCATAAAATTGGTTTGATTCAATTTAGATCTATTAGTAAGATATCTTTTGTATAGTATTACATATTCATTGGGGGAGCATGATTGTTTGGCCGTAACATAATGCCTTTGCTTTAAATTCATTTCGTAATAATGAAAGGCTAGACATTTCCCAAAGAATGTAACCCAAAACCAGGCTAGGCATGAAAGCCTTTATTAAATCTTCGTGGTATGGTTACGTTTCGATAGCTTGGTTGGCAACAATGCCATTCTAAAGTGATGGATAGGTGAAGGATTTTGAAACATCGAAATTCCTCCATACCTCGAGCGTAAGCCGTAAGCCTCGAGGCTGTGGTTGTTACGCCAATACCTTTACGTGATTTACCGGGATTGGTACAACTGTGAGTCTAGATTGGCTTGGCTTTTTAGGATTTCGGAACGGAATTTCAAAGGTTAGGTCGTGAGTTACATCGCCTGTGTTTTGTTTTAATATTATCCTTAGACATAATGTCTAGAACTTTTTAAGTAGTTAAATACACGTAAATTAGTATCTGTTTAGAATAGAATAGAATATCATTTATTTCTAAGTATATGGTACATTGAGATCTTAATATTAACATAGCTTCACATAATTATACTACCGTTACCGGTGTAGAAATACTTTGTGAATTTAAAATGTCTAATTTTCATTTATACAAAACTTAAAATAATAAGTTTAAAAATAATAATAGTTTATTTGTCATTTACAGAGTTACAGAACATTAAAAGATGCAATCAATGCTAAGAAAATCCTGTGTTATGAGGACATAGAATCCGTCCATGTGAACTCTAAGAAGTTCACATGGACGGATTCTATCAAAGATGTTTTGCAAGTCGGTGACACATTTTCTTTGTTAATAACAATTTAATTTAATTTAGATTTAAGTTCCGACCAACCGTCAAGGATGAGTTCAAAAGTTTAATGTAAATGAAACGTCAATATATTAATTTATTATAATATAAAGTTAAAAACAAAAACGCATTAAGAACATTACCGGTTCATTAAAAAAGGCAAATCATAATAAAAATAGGTACATGACAAAATTAGTTTATACCTATGCATATGTCAAAACTGTTTTATATATGTAATAAAAATATATTATATTAGTATTAAAAAAATATTTTTTCATTGGTAGGTTAGTACCCAGTAAGGGAGGTATTGTTGAATTACGTTTGTAATGGTTGAAGAGAATAGCAGTGGCGTTTCAGACTTTAGAGTTTAATATTCATACATTCATATCAGACGATATTTTATTCAGTGATAAATTACCTAGAACTATTGAGCGCTGTAAAAACAATACCCATCCAACAAATGGCTTTTACAACCAGTAATTTCGACTAAGTAATGAATGTTTGTAAGCGTCAATAGCCTAATGCTGCCCTACACTAACTAAAAAGTCACTAACCTCAAAAAGTACTTTTCGAGAAAACGTCAAAATAAGTGGGAAATGATTTTTCTACAAAACTACGCTACCTAGGACGATGGCTGTAAATTATTTTTGTGGTCATAGTTTATGTGCACAATATATGACCATTTGTAAATATTAATTATTTTTAGCGTGTTATATTTTGGTATTGTATATACAGTATTGTTGTTTAGTCGCTTTTTAACTAAGGAAGTGACAAAAATTATGTGGTTTAACTGCTCAGCAAAATTGCTGTATCTCAAAAAGTATTAATTGTAGGAAAATGATTCTTAGACCAAAAGATAGAGAATCGAAAGTAGTTTAAGGTTACATTAAAAAGTGAAAAATAATCTTTTGTGGCTTAACGGCCTTTTAGTTAGTGCAGGGCAGAATGGCTAAGGTGTCAACCTTATGATCAAGAGGTCACGGGTTTGAATTCTACCCATTATACTATTGCCGTCAACCCACTCCAGACACAAGCATATTTAGCTTAGGTGAAGGTGTTAACTAAATTGCTAGTAATGTGAATTTTACCCACATAGCTAGTTCTCTATATAAAAAATAAAAATCAATGAAGTCTATTAATAGCCATCGCCTCACCTACAAATAAGACCCTAATGTCTAATTTGTAGATGAGGCGATATTATTTTTAATTTTTATTGCTCACAGAAAACCACTCTAACAAAACCATCCAGTATGAAAGGCGAGTTCAACCCAGAAGTAGGTTCAAAAATTTATAAAATTGTACCTACTGGAACTCTATTGCATCCACTTAAACTGAAAGCTGAGCCAAACATAGTTAAGAGCAAACTAGCTGGATGATGAAAGTCAAGTGAATAACCCCGCTCGTTAAATTTAGGTATACGACTATACGTGCTTGCTTCAAAATTATAAACTTTGGATACTTCATTACTTCCCCCAACTGTTTCAAAGTCCATTGCTTTGTGTATCATGTTAACAAACGTTTGTGCAAATGATTGCCCTCAAAATCTTTCGTTGCGTTCAAAGTCTTTCGTACGGTTCAAAGGCTTTTCGTAATGATTCGTTGTTGCTGCCATAAGAGAAAAAGAAGTTTTTGGCTCAAAACGAAGACAAAAAATAATAAGTGTTTCTTTAAAAAATTGGGCGTTTAAGGAAAATAAATAATGACTGACGAACAGTTTCTTTAATCAGATTTTTATCAAGAGTGGTACTACTAAAATATGTATTATTTTAAAATAATAGTACATTGTTCACCGAGAGGAGAAAGTGACCGATTACCGTCGAGGGTGTCGTTTGAAGCCCGAGCCGTAGGCGAGGGCTTTAAAACACCCGAGATCGGGAATCGCACTTTCTCTCGAGTGATACATAGTGCTTTATACTACACCTACGAGGAAAATAAAAAACTAAATCTTTACTAATTGAAATCTATATTGAAATTGTTGCAGTTAGTGAAGCTTAATGTAACACTGTTTTCACAAATGGCGCCAATGGCGTCTGCAATTTTCACATGTTCTTTTTTCAAATTGTTTATCCTGCCGCCGCAGGGTCGCACTGCCAGCCCGACACCATCCAACACACAGCTAGTGGCCAGTGTCATTTTGCGAACTTGGAGATAAAAACTCATTGTAAAAACTTTTTGGCTTTTGATCTTTAGGTTACCGGCGCATAGTCTTACCCAAAATTTAAAAAAAAACCACGTAAGAAATGGATTTTCATACTTTTTCTCTCCCGCTCAGATGCGTTTTCTCCCCGCATATTTGTTCGATATGCAATGACGTACTTTCTACCGTAAATTTGATAAAGTATCAAGGTACTTTCCAAGCAGGTGTAGTATAAATATTTTTTTCTTTTTCTTTCTACGAAAAAACATCAAGAAATTACGTAATGCTACGATGAACAGACGGATAGATCATTCCATTACTAGTACTTTTTCTTCCGATGTTTGTTTGGTTTTTTACAAACGTATTTTTTCTGACTGAATACATATATTACGGAAATAAAATGTCGCATATGACACTCAATAATAATGAAAGAATTTTCCAAATGGAATGGTCCTGATCCCTGAAGGAAGCGCATTCCAGAGGATTTTTACCTCACTATAAAAGACGCTATTACCACTTGCGCCTGTCATTATTTATGCTTACATGAAAACATACAGCTACGCAATAATATCTTTTCTACTTTGTATCTTATGACTTGCTGCAGATATATCTTTTTAATAACACAAATAACGTGTTTTAGGTTTCTGCACCCTTAGGGTAAAAACGGGACCCTATTACTAAGGCTCCGCTGTCTGTCTGTCACCAAGCTGTATCTTATGAACCGTGATAGCTAGACAGTTGAAATTTCCACAGATGAGATTGCGATCAAACGCGAACCTATTGTCTATAAAATAAAGAAAATATAATGTATTTCTGTTGCCAATATAACAGCAAATACTAAAAAATCGAAAAAATATATATTTAATGGACGCCCATACAACAAACGTGACTTATTACCGTTTTTATAGATTATGGTACTGAACCCTTCGTGCGGGAGTCCGGCTCGCATTTGGCCGGTTTTTTTTTTTGTTTATGTTAATGAAAATATAAAAATACCAGTTGAAGCGCTTTTTTTCCGTTCTAATAACGTGTATAACGTGAATTCGGAAAAAAAAAATCACTTGCGTCTTTCATCCTTTTTAGTGGTAAGTATATTTTTTATACGTACTTGTTGAAAAGAGGATAACCGAAATTGGAAAGGAGGTTGTATTAGAGACATATAGTTGTATGTACCTATTACCCACTGGACATATCTCATAGATTCCTAATTGTACTTTCCTTGGCAGTATCTCGTATCACAATGTTTCGTTTCCTAGTTATGTTCGTAAGAAAGACAGTAATGATCATTACGTGCTTTGTTAAACTTGTAAGCGTAATTTGTTCCATCCTTAAGGTACACACCCGCTTAGATCGAGATTGAACGTCCTTTTCAATGGGATTTAATCATCAAGATTGTTCTTAACATCTCAATAGTACCTTTTCAAAATAAAGTTACATATTTTGGAAATTTGATGTCTTGTTTACCAATTTAGTATTTTACATTAAATCTTAAGAATTAGTTACTCACGTATTGTAGAGCGTTCCAAAGTGCGTGGTCATATTTATTATGTGACGATCCGTTGCAGATATACTGTAAAGAAACAATTACATCTTACTACCTAATATTATAAATTATGAAGTTCCCGGAATTCCCACGGGATCGGGATTTACGCTGGAAAACCCTCCCACGCGAGCGAAATCGCGTGCTGAAGCTAGTAAATAATAAAGTTGATGGCAAACCAACAAAACAAAACACTATAAATGCAGTTTGATGCATTTAATGGCGTCAAAGGGCCATTCATAAATTACGTCTTACTTTAAGGGGGAAGGGTGTGAGTCGAAGAAATATGAATTTGTGTAACAAGGCGTCAGCAGTTCTAAGTTTCGTGACGCCATATTTCAAAATCTAAACTACCTATTAACAAGAATTTTAAGACATTTCCAACTAAATAAAACGAATTTCGGTAATACTGTTACAATTTAATAATTTCAAAAAATACGAGATAATAAACATCACACCAGGGAGGGGTCCCACAAAGGTGACCAGCCGTGATACAGGGGGGGGCGTAAAAAAGAGCATGTAACATAATTTACGGATGGCCTCAAATCTAAAAATGAATTTTTGCCTTATTTTTCTTTCTTATGCTTTATTAAACGTTTGTTTCTTTATTATATTTTCAGGTATAGAACTTTTTAAACACCATGTTGAAGATCTTTTCGATTTTATATTGAGTCGGGAAAATATCTACTATTTATAGTGAGAGCTAGCTTGCCCAAAGCTTACGGGCCCGTTAACCTAATTTTTTGCAGTTGACTTTAGCATGTTGGCTGAGATAATAAGCAGCTGACACTCATATTTATATTGCGAATGCATTCATTCATTTTTAAATAGTCATTTAATACATTGAGGTATTCCTCGAAGCGCTACCATTTTGAAGCGCACCTATTACGCTCCTTTTTTATTCCTCGGAGCGCTCCTTTTAGTAGCGCTCCCGATACCTATCGTTATCGGGAGCGCTCCGAGGAATAAAAAAGGAGCGCTTCATTAGGTGCGCTTCAAAATGGTAGCGCTTCGAGGAATACCTCAATACATTGTGTAGGAACGAATGATACACGAGGAGATTCTGGCTACAGAGAATCTTATTGCTAAATAATAGCTGCAAGGCTCGATCTTCAAGGTTAAGCAACACTTACTGAGGTCATTCCGTGGATGGGTGCCCAACCTAACATAACGAGATTACCCCGTGCCTAAGAAAGCACGTTAAGCTATTGGTCCTGGCTGTCATTTGTAGATCTTAGACAGTCGTTATAGGTAGCCAGAAACCAGGGATGTTATGGATATGAAATTTCGGATACGGATTGGATACGGATATAGGAATGATTATTATACCGGATACGGATACGGATATGAAATTATTTCGGATTATCCGTTAGTTTCGGATAATTTCGGTTACGAATATTAGATTTTTAAGGAATTTGAAAAGTAAAATACAAATAGATACATCATACCATAACGCGTTATATCATCTCACGTATTACATTTTATAACGCAAGAATTTCATTACAATAACCATCGTGTGGCGCTTCATTACACGTCCTGTTTGGAGTCATGGTGTAATGCAACATTCCCCGGTACTAAATTTAATGTCATATAACATCACTTTCTAACGCACTGTTTTGCGGATGTCTACTTGTGTGTTTCGCCGCCGCCCGGCCGATCAAAACAACTTGTCATAACGTGTCTTAATTAGGCTCCGCCCCTATCCGATATTATCCGAAACTTTTATTTCGAATTCGGTTACGGTTACGGATATTTTTTTATACCGGATATCCGAAAGTTTCGGTTACGGTTACGGAGTTCCCTAACATCCCTGCCAGAAACCAGTAAGATCTGAGTCTAGTCATGCCTATTGGTATTGTGTTACCAATCTACTGGGGGTTATACTGCCCCCGTTGTCAAAATTACAGTAAGTCAAAAAAATGAAATGTTGGGAAATCGCACTTTTGTTTTGAAATGTTTAAATTGGTGTATCTTGATAATTATAGCAAATAGCTTAATAAATATTTAAACGGATAACAAAAGACACATGTTTGTAGATTAGTCCTCAATATAATTTATTTGATAAGTATTGATGTTTTTTTTTAATCTAATGAATTGTATCTAAAATTACCACTTCTATCAGCCCAACTAACACTTTCTTAAGCGTATTTACAGTAAGTCGGTAAGATAGTGTAATTACGTTGTTACAGTAACTATATTTGCTCACTCACTTACTTGATATACATCAAGTAAGTGGCTTACGGATTGGTTTTATTTTTTGCGAATTACATAAGTTATAAATAGAGTAACTATACTTACTGTGAAAATGAGTAGCTAAAACGCCATATTTAAATAATGCCAATCTACCGGAACATTAGTTACTGTAAATTTGATAGTGAAAATACGAAATAAAACATAATTTTAATACAATAAGTCTACTTACTGTTATTATTATAATGAACGATTGAGTCTTCTCAACATTTACTGTGATTATGCTGATCGTAACTTTGTTAATAATTAAGATATAAAAATAAAGAAATAATTTCCTTATAGGGCTTGATTTAAGGATCACAGTAATGTAAAAAATTGGCCAAGTGCGAGTCGGACTCGCCCATGAAGGGTTCCGTAGTAACTATAATAAATATAACATACTTAATATATTTCTTTGAAAAAAAAAAAACCTTACAAATTTCTTAAAACTTAGTTTTTCATAGTATTTGTATGAATTACAAAGTTATATTTGCGGTTTTCGAAAATATACTGTATCTCAAAAACTGCTGACTCGATCTCATTCAAACCAATTCTAGTTGAAAGTTTACATTAGGATCTACAACATATGGATTTTTTAGATTTTTCACTTCATTATTATAGAAGTTAGAGGGGGGACACACATTTTACCACTTTGGAAGCGTATATCTTTTAAACGATTAACTTTATGAAAAAGTCATTTTAGAAACCATAATGTCATTTTTAAAGACCTGTCTATAAATACCACACACGTATTGGTTTCATGAAAAAAAAATATTTTCACTTTGAGTTCTATGTATGGGGAGCCCCCTTTATTTTAAATATTTTTTTAAATTTTCTCTTAAAATCGGAAAGCGGTTCACAGAATACATCTACCTACCAAGTTTTACATGTATAGTCCTAATAGTTTCGGAATAAAATGGCTGTGACATACGGACGGACGGACAGACAGACAGACGGACAGACATGTCGAAACTATAAGGGTTCCGTTTTCTGCCATTCGGCTACGGAACCCTAAAAAGGTCATAACACCAGTAATACGACTTACTGTAATTTTGACATCGGGGGCAGTATAGAGGTCATCTACCTATTTAGTCGTTGTATTTAAAACACTTGCACTCAGCTGCTTCCTGTGTGACTGAAGCAAAAAGTACATAAATGGTAAATATCCCGTTTTAAGTTTTAATGATACTGTTAGTGACCATGTTAGCTTAAAAACTTAGGTATATGAAAAGCCGGCTCTACACGTTGGCCAACACAGTGGCGAATGTAGTGGCCAATGACCATTCGCCAACGTGTAGAGGGGGTGTTTGAGCACCCAACATGCACAAACACGCCGTCTACACGTTGGCCAATACGCATTGGCCACTATATTCGCCACTGTGTTGGCCAACGTGTAGAGCCGGCTAAAGACGAAGACCGAGGCAAAACTACAAATATTCTGAAGCGTCATGTTCTAAATGAAGTTTTGTACTATACTACTTCTTACCAAACCATCATGAACGCCGTCTCATTTGACACCAACACGTTTGCGGATTTCCTTATCTCAAAGTGTGACACCGAATTAAGGAACCGCCTATCTCGTACAAATGACTTTGATCCTTAATTAAACATCGCTTGATTAGGAATTGGCAAGCATAGTCGTTTGAGCAAACATTCGTGACTGAGAAAACACTATCGTATGTGAACGATATTTAGCGAAAGGGTATGTTTTAGTAAAATGTATCTTGAAAATAGTTATTTGTATTTGAAAAGAAATCATCAACCTTACATATTATAAAACAAAGTCTTCCGCCGCGTGTCTGTCTGTCTGTTCGCCATTAACTCAAAAACTACTTAACAGGTTTTCATGCAGTTTTCACCTATGAATAGTGTTACTATTAAGCCTTTGTGTGAATTAGCAAAATGAGATCGAGCGAAGTCAGGCTGGTACACTAGTTTCAAATAATTAAACACAACTGTTCTGATTTCGTCATAGCCTCGCCTAGAGGGCTCGTGCACATGACTTGCATAATGTATTGGGATAACAGAACGCATCAGTTATGTCTATTTTCATACTCGGGTGGCTTGTCTAAAACGTCAACGCCAACGTCCATCAGCAAGACCACTATAGTAGTATTCAAATAACTTGGCCAAGAGTCGTTCAATGTGCAGAAGTCGATTTTTAAGTGTCAGCGGTTGTCAGCGGGACGCGGGGTATGACGTAGCGCCGCTCCGAGCACGCGATTGGTGCGTCAGTAATTCTCGTTCAATTTGCTCCCGAATACACTTGCGTATACGAAAGTTGTACCCTTTGTTTTTGTTACGAGTTGTTGTTTTAAATTTAGATTTTGTTACGTTGATTACAATGCCAGGACCAAATACCGTTTTACGCAGACTATTAAAACTTCAGAAAGAACAGTTAGACATTATAGTTAAGGAAGGTTGAAATTCCGAATTCGTCACTGTCTTTAGGACACCGGGAAAAAAAAGAATAAAAGGTGTAGCAGTTTTATTAACTAATTGTAACGACGAGAACATACACTATTTATAATGTTTTTTTTAAACACATTTTTTTCACTTTTAAATGTATTTATGTATTACATCTATTTTATTTATAATACCGAATTAACGAATAAATTCCTCTTCTTTCTTTAACATTCTTCTAAACAAACATGATTAAAAATAAATGATGGCAATAACCATAGAATAATGGCAAGCAGTAAAAATAACCACTTTTTTCTTCGACTAAGTGCACGATGCGCGAACTTACCCCCACTACGTCAAAACCTTGCCAACTTACGTGACGAGGACTATACTAATTAATAGAGCAATAGGTTACTTCTTTTAGGTAAGGTTGCTTCATCTTTTGAAGCGTCAATAGCCTAATGGGTAAGGTGCCGTCGGCCTTGTGATTGAGAGGTCACGGGTTCAAACTTCACCCATTTGTTTGCTGTTGCCGTAAACTCACTCCAGACACGAGCATATGAAGCTTAGTTGGAGCGGTTACCAAGATTGTTAGTAATGAAATATGATATGTAAAATTGAATTCTGATTTCACTCACTGAAGACACATTATAATATGTGTCATTGTATCAAAAATGTAAATTAAAAAAAAAAAAAAAAAAATTAACACAAATAATCGTTTTCAAATCACTATTAAATTGATGAATTCAGTTGAAACGAAACTGTTTAACTGAAACATCTATACTAATGTTATAAAGAGGTAAAATGTGTTTGTCAGTTTGTATGTAGGGGTAATCCCCGGAACGAATGACCCAATTCTTAAAAATATATTATTTGTAAATAAGGTGCATTATTAGTGAGTGTTATTTTGAAATCCATGCGAACTAAGTCGCGGGCGAAGTGCTAGTATGTACAGACGCCAGAACATGAAGCTACCGAAACTGTCAAATTTGCCCAATCAACCTTGAACCTAATTTTTTTAACAAAAAAGTTGAAAATCTATTAGAGAAATTTGACAGATTGTTGTAGGTTGATGTGCTGACGTCTGTACATAAAACTGTTCTCGTCTGTTCATACCAGTATAATCCGACTAAATCGTACCTATCCAAAGTAAGATAAGAAAATTTCAAACACTACTTAGCTATATTTGGGCCTAAAACGTTATTCTGAAAAGCCTTTGAAGTATAATATTTTGTCAAAGACAGATATGGATCTGAGTAGAACACTGTAATCTTTTGAGATCAACAGATTAACGTAGACCTCTTAATAGTAGAGCTAGATTTACGGATAATAACTTTTTGGTAAAATAGATGATGGCTTATTATTTATTGACCTTTAAGTAATTATGTCTGATATTTTTTCCAAAAATAATGACACAGAAGTTTACTATACCGCCACATGACATTTTTATAATAATAATGTTTATTT
Source organism: Tholera decimalis (assembly GCA_943138885.2). Classification (NCBI taxonomy): domain Eukaryota; kingdom Metazoa; phylum Arthropoda; class Insecta; order Lepidoptera; family Noctuidae; genus Tholera; species Tholera decimalis. Next base: position 21,461,092 of record OW964573.2, on the reverse strand, counting down.
CAATAACTTAAAAATACGTTTACATTTGGTCTTCAGGGAATTTCCATTTAAGGCTGCGTTTCCACCAGAGATGTGCGAGGATGCGTAGCGAGGGATGTGTTTGTAAAGAACCAATAGAATCGCTTCATTTACCTCGCCTCGGTCAGCACAGCTCTGGTGGAAACAGTTCAGCGGAGCTAGATTTTTGCGCATACAAAACAAGCGAGGGATGTGTGCGAGGGATGTGTGCGAGAGATGTGTTGCGAGGGATGTGTTGCGAGGAATGTGTGTTGAGAAGGATGTGTTGTGAGGTTTGCGCATCCTTGCACCACACATTAATGCGCATTTTCACAGCTCCGCTATACATCCTCGTAGGCACATTTTCATCGCACAGCTTTGGTGGAAACCCCCACACATTTTCACAGCACAGCTAGACATCCTCGCACGACACATTTCCATCGCACATCTCTAGTGGAAACGCAGCCTAAGTAGGAAGTATACTTGTGTTAGGAAGTTCCGCTCTTCCAGTAGTTACAACTTGTATAAGCTATTGAATTACAAATACAAATAAACAAAATATAATTTCATAAACAGTTTATAAAAAAATGCTATTAGACGAAAAAAAAAGGTGACGTAGGTAAATCAAAAATATAAAGTAAAACTTAAACTTGGAAATAATTAATTAAAAACGCGCTGTAGTGTGAAGGTGTATAATGGTGTGTTTTGTGTGTGAGTGAGTGTGAGTGTATATGTGTTTAATGATAGTATAATTATGATATATAAGTAGCATTGGATAAGGGTTAGTGAGGAGAACCGATTATTAATAAGTATTTAAGAAATTATAGTTTGTACTATATTCTCAATCTCGTCGTAAGTTTTTATCTTTAGTCATTCAGTCAGAGCATTTTTGCAGTCTCGATACGAAAGTGGATAAATATTCAATTCTTTGTTTACCAAGTTATATAAATGAGACGATTGCCTAGCGTTCACATTCACATTATATCTGTCTGTAACTAGGTAAATTAAAAATCATCCAACTAAAAAGAGTGAAATAAAAACTTTTTAACAAAAAATTAAACTGACTCCTAAAAAACACTGCAAAGTGAAAAATAACTTTAATATCGGAAGTCGGTGCCAAAAACGAAAAAACAAAACTAAAGACACCGACTACCGAAATTAAAGTTATTTTTCACCTTGCAGTGTTTTTTGGGAGTTGGTTTAATTTTTTGTTAAAAAGTTTTTATAGTAGTCACGTAACGCACGTTTTAAATGTCCAGATAAGTTTCAGAATTCTTTTCATTATCAATTCAGTATGCAAATGCCAAGATAAACGTTGGTCGATCATTATACATAGATATTTGTAAATTGGACTTTTTCAATTTCTAAGCAAGTGCACGCAGAGTTAGAGTTTAAAGGGGTCTGGCAATTGTGAATTTTTATTTTGAAGTTAGTTGAAAGTTGTGAAAGGTTATATTTAGAGAAGCAGATGAAGGTGGTTTTAGATATATTTAGGGTCAAGAGATTGCGGTCGAGCCATGATGCTATCTTAGACAGGCCGGACTCAGCAGCTTTCTTAACCTTGTTCCAAGTTGTGTCACTAAACACTATTGCAGTATCATCCGCGTATGAGAAATTATAAATTTATGTATAGATCTATACCTACTTTCTATACATATAAATATAATTTTAAAAAGCATTTTATTAATGACTAGCTTCCGCCCGCGACTTCGTCCGCGTGGAAAAAAAATCCCCCGATTTTGAAACATTCTTCATTAGTGCTCCGCTCCTATTGGTCTTAGCGTGATGATATATAGCCTATAGCCTTCCTCGATAAATGGGCTATCTAACACTGAAAGAATTTTTCAAATCAGAACTGTATTTCCTGAGATTAGCGCGTTCAAGCAAACAAACAAACAAACAAACAAACAAACTCTTCAGCTTTATAATATTAGTATAGATAATTTTAAAAAGTATTTTTTAAATTATACTGTTATATGAACTGTCAAGTGCTTATAATTTATTAAAACGATACTAAAACACAAAAGCGAGATTTTTAGAGCATTGTCGACCTATGTTTAATTATATGAATAAACTGTTTTACACAATAAGAACAAATGTGACGAAGTAGACTGGACCTCACAACACAGGGTATCCTAATATAGGGTTCAGAGCAAAGGTATTATAAATGTAAGCAAAATAAACAAATTAATTTGGTCTGTCTCTAGAACAAGTGAAACCGATTTTAATGTTTGATTGAGGCTATAGAGCAACACACATCTTCAGAGTCTTACATACGACGAAACTGAAAGACTATTCAACAGAAATATATAATGTACTATGTGCTATTTCAAAATAAATATTATAAACTCACCTTCATTTAAAAGTATTTCCTTGCATGCCTTTAACTTAGCTTTAATTTTATTTTTTAATGTTATATAATAATTGTTATCAAATTCATCAAATCTAATTCTATTTTAAATAATTATCGTTATCAATTTCATTAAATTAAATTCTATTTTAAACAATTATTATTACAAATTTCATTAAATCAAATTATATTTTAAATAATTGTTACTATCAATTTCGATAAATCAAATAATGTTATATTGAATTATAAGTATTGTGCAATTTTTATTATGTTAAATTTATATTCTACTAATTTTTAAATTCAAATTCAAATTCAAATTCATTTTATTTGCATCAAACATGGTATTAAAGTTCTTACATGAAAATAAGTGCGTACATGTTTTGCTAAGGATACATAGCATGCAAACTTATAGGTATGCGTTACATCACATCATATTTGTATTATTACATTATTATTGGAGCATGTTTAGTCTCTAAAAAGTCTTTAATAGAATAAAAGTTTTGTGTCTTTAGCCAGTTATACAATTTATACTTGAATGCTTTACATGTCAATGTTTTAAAATTACTGGGTATATTATTATATATACGTACACACATTGCCAAACAGTTCTTATTGTATTTTGTAGACCTAGGAATTTCATGTAGCACAAGTCTAAATGGATCTCTGCGATTTCTTTGATACACCTCATTAGCAGTTTTAAATAAATCTTTGTTATTTGATACGAATATACATGTTTCATATATATAAAGTGACGGCAGAGGTAACAAACCAAGCTTCTTAAAAATTTGTTGGCACGATTGATCTGGTTGCATCCCGTACATTGCTCTTATGCATTTTTTTTGTGCAACAAAAGCTTTGTGCTGCTCTGTGCCGTTTCCCCACATTACAAGTCCATAGCGTAGTATTGATTGTACATGGGCATGATACGTCATAATAGCTGTTTTTAAATTAGTAACGTACTTAACTTGTCTTAATGCGTAAACAAATTTATTTAGCCTTTTGGATACACTTTCTGTCTGTAATTTCCAGTTTAAGTCTTCGTCTATTATTATTCCTAGAAACTTCGTATGTGTTACAGCCTTTATTTTTGGTATGTCAAGATTAATATTATGTCTTTTATTATTAGATTTATTAAATTGAATGAATACAGATTTATCGAGATTTATTTTTAGTTCATTTATGTCTAACCAATTAATCAATTTATCTATTGTGTTATTTATATCATTTTCGTGGTCTTTAACTGTATATAGTTTTTTATCTGTTGTTACTATTATTGAAATATCGTCAGCAAATAGTATACATTTATGGTTGGTGACTTCTACGATATCATTAATATACAATAGGAATAAGATCGGTCCCAGCACGCTTCCTTGTGGAACGCCGCGTATGCATTGTTTGTATTTAGACTTGTACGTTCTAAGTATCTTTTTCCCATTTATTCTAGATATCACAGTGCATTGCTGTCTGTTGCTGAGATATGACGATATCCATTTATATGCAGGACCTCTTATCCCGTTCCTTTCTATCTTTTGAAGCAATATATCGTGTGAAACGAGGTCAAAGGCTTTAGATAAGTCAAAGAATATACCGGTGGTCAGGTGATTACTATTGATGTTGGTTAAAATTGAATTCACGGTATCGTAAATAGCGTGAGTCGTTGATTTATATTTTTGGAAACCATGCTGTTCTTTTCGTATAATATTATATTTGTCACAGAAATTAACAATTTTTTTCTTCATACACTTTTCATATATCTTTGATAAAATAGGTACTAGCGTTATTGGACGATAATTACTTACATCGCTTCGTTCTCCTTTTTTAAACAGTGGTTTAACTGTGGATAATTTTAATGCGTCTGGGAAAATGCCTTGTTCAAATGACAGATTAATTAAGTGTGTAAGTATTCCAGTTACTTCGTCAGTGCATGCTTTTATGATTTTAGTACTGATTTCATCATAGCCCACCGAATTTGTATTTCTTAGTGACATTATTTCTTGTTTAACCTCGCTCTCCAGCATTGGGTTGAGGAAAATTGAGTTGGGTATTACTTTTTTACTACAGTTTTCATTTGTAAATTTTTGTGTTCTGTCATGAGTTTTATTAATATAAAAATTATTAAATGTGGATGCTATATTTGTCGGTTCTTTTATGATTTGGTTGTTAATTTTTATGAAGTCAATGTTCTGTTTTGGAGTGGTGTCATTAACTTTGTTGTTAATAACCCTCCATGTGGCTTTACATTTATTGTCATTTTTAGTTATAAATTTAATATTAGCATTTTTTTTTGAATTATATATACATTTTTGTAGAATTTTCGTGTATTTTAGGTATTTAGTTTTATTAGCTGTATTTTTATTTTTATAATATTTAAACCGTAATTTTCTTTTCGTTATACAACTTAGTCTTAGACCTTTAGTAATCCAGTTTTGTTTTTTTTGGTTACATAAGTTAATTTTTATTTTGTTTTCAGGAAAACATAATTTATACAATAGGTATATGGTTTCATGAAACTTACTGAATGCCATATTCGCATCACCCTCATTATATATTTCCGACCATGATAAATTTTGCAGGCATTCTTTAAACTTACAGATATTCTCTGGGTTATGATTTCTTTTGAAAGTGTAGTATATTGCAGGTTTTTGAGATTTGTACTTAATGGGGAAACTAATCATCTGAGCCGTATCATGATCCGAGAGATAGAGTGGTAGGACTGTTGCAGTTGCATCCGTTATGTTACTCAGGATATGGTCAATGCATGATAATTTGCGGGTAGGTACATTTATGTGTATTTTCATGTTATTATTGCTGCATATGTCTTGTAATTCAGATGTTACATTGTTTTTTCTTAACGTGTTGATATTAAAATCCCCCGTTATGACTATATGTTTTTTTTGTTTTATATTTTTTAAGTAATGAATGTAAGAGGTCATTTAGTTTGTTTAAGAATTGAGTTGGGTCAGATTGAGGTGTTCTATATATGCAGATAACTATTAAATTATTTGATGGGATCTCTATGCCACATGCTTCAAATATGTTTTGCGAGGAAAGGTTTTTTATTAGCGGTATTTCTGTACATGTACACGTATTTTTTACTAGAATACAAGTTCCTCCTCGTTGCTTATCCCTACAAAAACTGTCAGCTAAAGTGTAGTTATGAATTTTTACATGGGATTCATGACCTTTTTTAATGAAAGTTTCGGAAAGACATATTACATCAGGCTCATGTTCCTGTCCTAGCTCCTGTAGTGTAATCTCTAGTAGTTCTTGTTTAGATAGTATACTCGCGATATTTTGATGCAATATTCTAAATTTAATCGTAGGGGAAGTACCAGGGCTGCCTAGTATTTTAGGCTCGAAAAAAAGTATCACATTTTTTTATTATCGGAAAGTAATACGGTATAGTCCCTTTTTGAGCTGGTTGGATAGGTGGTGTGGTGATATTAATTTGACTAGTGTGAATAGTTTTAGGGCGGTTAAAATAGTAGGGGATGGTCCCCTTCTTAGGTTTATTTAAGTTAGGGTTTAGCTTAAGACTTGGTTTGCTACCTAATAGTCGTCTAAGTGCTCTAGGGTCCAGATATTTGGCACTGTAATCACAATAATCTATGAATAAATTGATTGATTTACATACATTAGGCATATTAGAATCTATAAAATCACAATTTTTGTAATTATTACAGAGTTTTTTTAAGGAATTATTCATTTTATTTACATCTAAGAATTGGTTTTTGGAGATACTTAGCACTATTATTTTATAACTTTTGAACGTATCCAGTATAAACTGTAATTTTGTTAGCACTTGTTTTGGATTATAATCATTTTCTCCCACACATAATACGAGTTTGTCGTCTGGTTTCAGTTTGAGGTTTTTACAGTTGTTTAGTATTTCGTATGTTGGTGCATAGGGTTTTGTTTCGGCGACAATTCCGTATTTCTCATACTTAGTGTTGAGTCTCGAAGATGTGATAGCCGCAGCAAGGCCTACGCATTGCTGGGAACCAAATATAAATATTGATTTTGCGATTTTTATACCTGGAGTCTGCTGGTGATCTGAATATGGTTGTGACTGAGAGATGTTTTTGAGTTTTGTATTCATATACGTTTCGGTACTATTGGTACTATAATGCAAACGTTGAGTTAAGAATGTTATTTCTTGAGTGAGGTTTTTGATTTCTTGTTCAGCGTCTTTTAGCTGCTGCTGTAAAATAACAACTTCTTGTTCTAGGCGTAATATGTGGACAGGATCTACGATTTTCCTCGATGAAATGGGGGTAGATACTGCATTTTGATGTATAGGAGTTAGCGGATATTTTTTTTGTTTTGTGCTAGGCGAGTTCTCTATTATAGAGGAAGAATTGCACAACGATTTTAGTATATTATTTTCCGCTGTCAATTTATCGATTTGCTTATGAAGATTGTTATTTTCCAATATCACATTGTCCAACTCCTGTTCCGTACTATTAAGTTTTAGAGTGCGATGTGTTAGTAATTCTTTCATTTCCGTTAAGGAGATTAAGTCCGACATTGTACCATCTACACTCCTCGACAGTTTATTGGGTGAGATATGAGAATCTTGTGATGTTTCATGATCCGAGAGTATTTGGGAATCCATCAGAGATGCTCTATTTATTATTGTGATATTTTCGTAGCATTTGTTGGTTTGTTTCGGTGAAAGAAAGGATAAGGATGAAAGATTTTGTTTTTTCCTTGTTGTAATATTAGATGAATCATTATTAATGTTAGTTTTCTCATTTTTTCCACCGGTTTTAAGACACATTTTACAGCGCCATTTCTTTTTGGATTCCTTATCTAATAGTTTATATGTTTGTTCCGGATATCCATCACAATCCGGTTCAATTCTATTATTGCACACCGAACATAACGCAGTTGATTTTATACTAACATTTTTTTTACATCTAAAACACGTCACCATCAGTGGCACCTTGCGGCCACTGCTATTAGCGTTTATATGTGTTTTAGTTGACATTCTTTTTTAATTGGAACGTCTCTATTTTATAAGTAATCTTTGAAAATTAATTTAGTAATAATTATAATATTCATTGAAAACACAAAAAGTATTCGTGTAGTTACTGCCCTGGTTGGTTAGAACTTGTGTCTTCCTTGTTTATCGACCAGATGCTTTCTCCGCTCGACCACAGGTTCAGTTGAACACTTAGACAAAATTACTGACCTGTTACTTCCATATTGAATTGTTCACACTGCTACTAATAGATGTCGTTGAAATCAACAAAATAATACTGACTTGCTTATATTGTTTCCAGTAGATGACGTTAAATTCAACAGATTAATGGTGAGGTGAAAGGATTTTATTTTGCAGTATGGCAACTCTCACTAATATTTGGCAACACACAGATCGGTACAAGTTTAAATTTTGCAAATCATCCATTTGTAATGTAAACAGATTGTTTTTGTTCACTTTAATGCTATTTATTTGTTTGTTTTTCACCTCAGTATTATGTTGGAGTCCGTTTTATTGCGAATTATTTTATTCAGTACACGAGTTTCACATATTAATTATATTTAAGAAGTGTTATTTGCACTTTTTGTTATCTTAAATCACTCTTCAGTTATATTGGAGTTATTTAATGATCCGCTGATCACAGTCTATCACCAACAATTGTCCATACGAATCACTTTGTTCACAGCGTTTTTAGTTCGATATGTTACTCTTTAAGACACTGTTTATATTTTTAAAACATTTGATCGCGGAGAAGCATTTGCAAGCCAAGTTGTCGTTCCGTTACCCCCGGTATATAATCAACATGCATCAGAATCTTGTTAGTTATTATATTGCAAATAATTATGTTAATTTTTATTGTTTTAATCTGTAAGAGGAAGGCGCTGATGTCCGTCACACAGTTTATACTAGCACGGACATCATCGTTTACTCTATATTTTAAGGGACTATTTTTATACTGTTTTTGAATAAGATAGATGATTTTGTACCCACCTTTCTGATAATAAACTATTATTATTATTACATATACAGGCTACTACTTTTTATTCCGTGATTCCCACGGATCTGGAATTACGCGAAAAAAGCCGCGTAGATAATTACCACTAAAATATGATAGAACATCATACATCAACAACATATTTATGTGCAGTATCATAAACCTACCGCTATATCTTACTTCACCAAAACTATAAAGAAACCATCCGAAGATAGTTCTGTATGGTTTCGGGAAAGTGTATTGTGTATTTGGACATTTGCCACAAATTATGAAGTCACGTGGCTTCCCGAGTTTATATATACTAATATTATAAAGCGGTAAAGATTGTTTGTTTGAACACGATAATCTTTGAAAGTACTGAATTTGGATTTTTTGGATTCGGATTTGGATGAAATTTGGTACGCAAGTAGCTTGAAGCTTGGGGAAGGTTATTTTTTGTACCCAACTGCAAAATAATGGCTGCATAAGGGTGGTTATGTTTTTATCGAAAAAAAAAATCAGGCCCACAAAAAACTACAAAAAACTACAAAAAACAAAGCCCCGCGCGACTGCTAGTTAGGCCAACATTTAAAAATTTGGTTCATCGAAAATTGTAAGCTTAAAAAATTTGTTTTATAGTGAAAATTGTTTTTCGTTACATCCATAAATTTAATTTATATTTTGTTATCTGTCTATTAGTGTTATTCAATAAAAGTAATTACTGTGGCGTTTGCGTTATTTTTTTTCATCGACCGATGTTTTTCTTAATTACAGTCTGTAGATAAAGTCTGTTGATAAAGTTTAGGTTTTCATTCCATATAATTGGAAATTGATGATATTATGTATATGATAGTGGAAAACATAAACTGTGGGACGATATTCTTTTCTATCCTGGTTTACTCAAGATATTTCAATCGATTCGATAATATCTAATTTAATCGATACAAGCTTTGATGTTGTGAATCAACTGGGTGTGTGTGTGTACACTTTCATGATGTTTTGTGTTCATTCTCAGACATACTTAATTAAATATTGAATTTTATTTTATGTAAGTATGCGAAGCTATAAAAGTTATCAATACGAGAACCAAAAAATGTTGTACCCTTTTTATGGAGTAGTATAGGAGTATGAAATTCGGCACAGTTAAAGTTTATATGGAGAAGAAAGGTTATATATAGTTATATATAATATTTTTTTATATTAACTATGCTCACATTTCGACAACTGGACGAACACTAGTAATACTAAATATTTGAATACTTATATTTATTAGTTTAATAACCTAATCACTTGGTATCAACTATTACAGCTTCAGTGTTACTGGGGAGCCTAAAATGCTCGTACATTTCTCAGGACTCATCCTTGACCCTCAAATCAGTTCTAATTTCATCATGTTTTAGTGACGTCACAGACCCGCCTACATTTATCTTGTATTCTGCCACAATTTGGGCTTTATCTCAGCTATCTGTTACTTAAGGTTTCATATCACTAAGTGGTTTTGCTCCTTCTATCGCTTTAGCTTCATTTACTTAATGTAAGGCATTATTCTTGCTATAGTTTTTAGTTAGTGAAGCATCTCTTAAGTCTTTAGAGACAATGTCTTAGCGCGCCTTTGTAATATAAGGTTTAAAGAATCTTTATATTTTCAAAAGAATATTGTACAGTTCACTTGTGTGAGATTTAAGAGAAGAGAAGAAGAAAAAAAGAAATGAGAAGTATTAGTTTGCGATTTTAAGTTTAAACAATAATGATGTCATCGCGTCATTAGACGACGACGTCGTCTAATGATGCAGCATAAAGCATGAATAAATAAAACATAAACTACATTTTTAACATTACATGAATGAAAAAAAAAAAAAAAAATTGGCCAAGTGCGAGTCAGACTCGCCCATGAAGGGTTCCGTAGGAAATATAATAATATAATATAATATGTATATTTATTTGACGAATAAAAAAAACCTTAATAATTTCTTAAAACTAGCTTATTTACATTTTTACAACTACGCTAAATAACTTTGTTTTTCATAGTGTTTGTATGAATTACAAAGTTACATATGTGGTTTCAGAAAATATGCTATATCTCAAAAACTGCTGACCCGATTTCGTTCAAACTAATTTTTTTTTGAAAGTTTACATTAATATCTACAGACATATATTTTGTTTAGATTTTTCAGTCCATTATTATAGAAGTTAGAGGGGGGGGACACACATTTTACCATTTTGGAAGCTTATATCTTTTAAACGATTGACTTTATGAAAAAGTGGTTTTAGAAACCCTTATATAATTTCTAAAGACCTGTCTATAGATACCACACACGCATAGGTTTCATGAAAAAAAATATTTTCATTTCTAATTCCATGTATGGGGACCCCCTTTATTTTAAATATTTTTACATATTTTTCTTAAAATCGGAAAGCGGTTTACACAATACATCTACTTACTAAGTTTCACATGTATAGTCTTAATATTTTCGGAATAAAATGGCTGTGACATACGGACGGACGGACAGACAGACAGACGGACAGACATATCGAAACTATAAGGGTTCCGTTTTTAGCCATTTGGCTACGGAACCCTAAAAACACATTAGAAGGGTAGTTAAGTATCTAAGATTTTTTTTTATTAAATTTTCATTTCATATTTTCATATAATAGCTGGCCAGCTGGCTGGCTGGCCGGCTAAAAACCAAAGTACCCTCATATGTTCCAACTCTTTATATAAATCATGACTAAACATATAAAATACGCCTTTTTTTCGGGTGAGAAAATCATCGAATGACTTCTCCCGCTCTGGGTGGAGCGGAAGGGAGTGTCAGACTTCTACTGACTAAAAACCCACCCTGTGCCTTCAGCTGCCCTTAAGAATTTAAGGGTAGCTGAAGAAACAGGGTGTGTTAACTCGTTATCTCTCGGGGCCGCGGTATCTCGTAAGAAAATTCCCACAACCCCGGCAGGCAAGGCCCCGTCACTAGTGCTGACGTCTCTTTGACGACATCATGCCTGGTCGTTATTATCTGCGTCAAAAAGCGTTCACTTACAATCGTATAGTCTCATTTCTGCAACCTTCACCAGGTCGCCATTTCACCCACATGTTTATTACTGTAAGTCCCACGTTCTATGACTCATTGACTGCAGTTTTGTGGGAGTTGCACTAACAATTTATCACTACTTACTGTTGCGATTTAAACTCAACATGTTACGAAGAGGCGAAGTGCCAACGAAATATTGGCACGGAATAGAGTTCTGTCTACGCTTTATGGTAAAATAGGCGTGGCGATACACATATTTTACCCGTAATTAGAAATTGTTTTTCCTGTTCTCTAGTTTCTTACTTTTGAAGCTGTCATATCGACTAATTATGTTTTTGCATTCACTACCCTGTCATATAAACCTTGCATTACTCTAACGATTTCCCTTAAAACGATGGGATTTCATTTCATGAAACAACTTAATCTCGCAAATTTTTTGATTTGATTTTTTAATTACAAGCAGCTCCTACCTTCAGGAAAATACTTATAAAATTAAAATTACAAGAAGTGTATGATTACAAGAACACGTTTATACTAACAGGCTGTTAGGTTATTTACTTACAAAATTATTTTAAAAGAGTGACGGAGTCCTAAGTAACAAAAAGAAACCTCTTCCCTATATTATACAACGTGTAATTTAAAGGGTATACCTATACATACCAAGTGCACGGCTTCTTTGGATGATAATAAACGATATGGCAAGGGTTTTATAATCATATGTGTCCATGTGTGGAGCATATTAGAAATTTCAATACATTGATACCAGAGACCGAATTTTTCAAATTAAGAAGAACGAAGAGAATTATCGTTTTATTGGCAAGTGACGTGGAAAGTGATGACCCTCATAGTGCTGTGACTGTGACACGTTTGTTATTACTGGTATTCAAGAAACATATGAAACCAATAATTTAGGGTAAAAAAATAGAAAAAATCATAAAAACATGTTTGGGAAAGGCTAAGCAGGTGATTTTCTTCTCAGACATACACTCTTATCAAAGTGGTCGTGGCCATATTCGTGGTGTACTGTTTGAGACCCCATCAATGTTATACCTCCTTTCTGCTGGAGTACTAGACTACGCTGGTTTCTGTGGACTTTTTACTATGTCCGTCAAGCGTGTCGGCTATCGGCTCTGTAGTCTCTTTCACATTACGGATCCTTGGTTGACTAGATGGTCGTCCGTTCAGGAGGTTGTGTTATGAGTAATATATTATTTACAGTAGAGTGAAATATTGCACATAACGCCTCCACCAAAGTACCGTCTTTAATTTATATTTCTCCAAAATTAAATAAATTGTAGACGACGATTGTGACGATAGATATACATTTCAGCACTATTGGTAGCAGTCAACATAGGAAATTCCGTTATTATGGTCTCGTGAGCGATGAAAGTGCACACAGACTCGAACGTTCCATTTTCACACTCAATTTGAAGAGCCGATCTCGCAGGCACCCTGCAGATTGCATGGATATCTCTGTAGAGCCCAGATGACTATATAACCACTAACTGCAATACTATATGCTAAGATTCTACATTTAGATCAATACTGTGAATGTTTAGTTGTATGGCAGGCCTCATTTGTGGACCACAGATTTTGTCTGTAAAATATTTAATCAAATTAATACTAATTGACCAATATATCTGATATATTGCTATCTGGTTAGATTGAGGGCCGACCCCAACTTAGTTGGAAAAATGCTAAGCTGATGATGATGATGATGAAAAATTGAGAAACTGAAGATTATGCAAAAATCTCTGCACACACAGCCAGAACTAAAAATTGAGAAACCTATTCCTAGCAGCATGTCGATATCAGCATCCTGCTAGGAATAGGTTCCTCAATTTTTGTGCCATCACTAAGCTCGCTCGTCATTGAAGTTTGGCTGTGTACAAGTATTATTATTATAGTTGTATTTACAAGTCGATTGCTGAAACATAAATGGGGTGGAACTTTCCGCCGACTTTTGGTTCCCTTATATTTGTATTCGGCCTTTAAAGCAAGCAATAAACAGGCATCTTATGGGATCACTCGTTCCTTTGTAGACTTCATCTATCGCTTATCATCAGGCGAGATCGAGTTTCTAGTAAAAGTGGGCTAAAAAAAAACGCATTAGTAGGTGTTCATAATATTGTTTGTTCAGCCAATTGCATTATATAGTAACACTAGCCATATCATATATATTGATTCCGCTTTGATACTAAATAAGCTATAGGATATCTCTAACCCCGAGCAATAACCATTTTTATTCCATTCCTTGGCCCAGTTCTGACTGCACGAAGCCGGAGGCGTAGGTACCAAGTGCTGAGTAGAGTAATATATCCAATATTCTTTTACGTCAAATCATATTTGACGAGTAAACGAAGCGTGTTAAGATTGTCCTTCTATGATTCGGATTTGTCGTACCAAGTTTTTTTTATGTCGCTTTTCTACTAATATTTTATTCATGTTCCGCTTTGTCAAATGAATGAATAGAATCTGTGTGACTATGATTAAATTCTATTGTGCCGTTAGCGTCTTAAGATGTGCTATTTTTAGGCTACACAATCTTCTTTTTCTTGGGGATAGATTTCTATACATATAATTATAATGGAAGAATGTAATAGGGTATGGTGGATGGCTTAAATGCCTCGTTTGATTCTTCCTGTCAGCATTCTGGGTTACACAAAGAGACTAATAAAGAGTTATAGATAAAGACATATAACGAAAATTGAGGATTTTGTAGTCAAAATAAAAAAAAACTTATATGGAGGTGATCAGGTCATTATGATGAGAAATAACAGTAACAAATGTACTACTGTACTATACAATAATAGGGGTCCATGTATTTTTGTATATGATTGTAAATACTCCAAACAAAGAGAAATAGAGGAAGACAGAAAATGTTGGTCAGACACCATCAAAAATATAGCAGAGAACAACTCAAACTAGTGTGGTGTTGAAAGAACTGAAGGAGATCTTCGTTTAAAAAAATCACGCCAACGCCCAATATAATGTTAAAATTATCTACCTATTTCGCCTAACTCGCAGTTTCACCAGCGTGAAAAGTATTTTTTCAAAATTCTTCTTTTTGAGTAGATGCTCAAACCTCTTTGGACCGATATGCAGCTACCTGCACAGCTCTCGTATTGGCCTCGTTAATATCTTGCAAAGTGCAGGTGGTCCTGCACGATGGACATGACAAGAGGTGGGCCATATTTTGTACAGGGGCTCCACACGGGCATTGCATCTGCGATGGGTCAAGGAAACCCCATTTGGGCAGATTATCTTTATCTACAACAGCCAACCTGGGCCCGCAATCGGTTGAGTGACTTCAGAAAAAATATCTAGTGTTAATTTCGCCAGAAAAATCGGAAATAACACGTAGGTATTTTTTTCTGAAGGATTAGTTTGGTATGGATTTCCGCAAAATAACGCCCGATTCCATTTTACATACAAAAAAAATTGCAAAAAATATAGCCCAGAGATAACGTAGGTAGCATTCTAGTGATGAAAGAATTTTTGGATTCAGTTCCGTAGTTTTTGAGTATCTTCATTACCAACATTTAAAAAATTATCTTTCCTCGTTATAATATTAGTACAGATTTTGTAGACTGGTTGTGCCCTTGACTTCTTCGCGTGGGAGGTTTCCCCGCGTAAATCCCGAACCCGTGAGAAATCTGCGATAAAAACGTAAATATGTTGCCCTGTAACCTCGTCTATCATCAACTTAATGTCCCATAAAAATCGGTACAGCAGTTCCAGAGATTCGGCCAAACAGAAGAAGAAGGTGTGTTTAAATTTTGGATTGGATTTGAATTTTGGAATACAATAAATAATATCTATCTATAAAAATAATTCTATCTATCTGTCTATTCCCAGTAGCACAAACAGTGTTACAGATATCTGTAACAGAGGTTTCTTTCTTATCGCGGGCCCCCTTACCCAGGTTTTATTGAAATTCTATTGCATATAAATCAATTTAATTTTCTAATTTGAATTTTATTAATTTGAATATGTACCAATTTATTTAAAACCATTATGCATAACTAAAATACTTAAAATATAAACTAGAAAATACCATCAAAAAATTTATACAAGTAGGTACTTACATTTGAAACTCATTTGACTTCTATGCATCACTTCATCTGCAATACCATTTTGACTACTGGTCACTTGTGCATTGTCTTAATTGGATAAGATTGATAGTTTTAACTGGGAGAACTGCAACAAGGGATGCTGATGAGTTCGAGACCTTCATGATATTGATCTTAAGCATGGCCAGTTCGCTCCAACATAGATAAGAAAATGTGCAAGACAGATATGTGTCTGTATCTAAAATTAAGGATAATAAGAAGCTAAATGTTAAATAATTGACTGGTTTCTCCTTACAGACTTACCATAGACTAGGTATAGCTAGTAAAAATCATCATAGACCCAGCTTGGAGAAGTTATGATAATAAATCTATGGCATAAAGTTTCAATCTTCAACAAGACAGTTTAATTATGGTCGCTTTTAATTTATTTATTAATTAACATTAATTTTACAAAAAATAGCCAAGTTTTTTTCATGGTACCTAAATACCTTCAAATGAGAAGAGTCATTTCATGATTTTAAATTGAAATTTAATATTTCAATCAATTAATCAATCATTTATTTTTGTGAACATAAGTAAAATAGGTGGTAAAATATATGTCATTAGTAACTATCTACGTTCTGCTGTAAAAGCATACAAAAATATTAAGCTTACATTAATTTAAATTAAATTACATTATAACAAATTAAACCAAATAAAACTGCTTAATCATTTAACGATAAGACCAACTTTATTTCGGTGGAAAAATCATCAAGTGACTCCCCCAGCTCTGTGTGGAGTGTAAGGGAGTATCAGATTCCCATTGACTAAAAACCCGGTCCTTAAGTTGCTCTTGCGTTCCGGGGTTGCGGTATCTCGTTAGAATAATCTTGCAACCCCGGAAAGTAGTCAAGTTTTACTTACCGTTGCAATATTTGTATAATAAACTTCTCATGTTTTCACTCAGTGTTTTCACTTTTCTTCTCACCTTTTTTTGTTGTTACCCAGTAGGTAATTATGTATTATCCGCTAAGGTCTTTGGGATTTCCAGTTGGCGTAATCACTTAATCGTATTTCACAGTTGCAGTATATTTTTCTCAAGCTAACAGAATCAAATAAGAATTGTATAATTTTTTTGTTACCGGCAAAACGCAACCTATTATATTTGTATAGGTTATGTTTATGTCACAGAGTACATTTTTATATACTGTTTATGTCACTTTAACCTTTTCTTTCAAAGAAATCGTAAATAGACTTGGGTAAAAATATTCATAATCATTGTCGATATTTTCAATCGGTATAAATTGAAATTTAATTGCGAGTATATTGTAGTGAATTCAATATTTTTTTTAAAATTTTGTTTAATATTATCGGTACAATCGCTATCTGCCTGATATTAATTCTTCTACCACTTTAATTAAAGTTTTGAAAGTCCTACTAAAGCAAAGGTTGTTTGGAAGATATCGCTTTTAGCGATAAGACCGCCATTGTAACCATAGAATTAAGAAATAATGTTAAATAGGTGTGTTTAAATTTTGGTGTACAATAAAGTATATTCTATCTATCTATCTATTAATGATAGCCAGCAATAATGTTTTTTTAACTTTTGGCAAAAACAATATTATTTTTTAACCCTTTACTAAATAGTTGGTTTTTTGTCCACGATCTTATTAATAGTCAATATCAGGCATTGCATGTATCTGATGTACAAACATTTTATCTATGCTATTTATGTCAGGGTATACATTAATTTTTGCATGTGTGGTGTAGGTATTAAATTGTGTTGGAACAAATAATTATTATTAATGCATTAAATTTTGTGGACACTTTCAGGTTTATTACTAAAAATGTAGAAATATTGAAATAGCGATATTTTTTAGTCGATAAATATCGATACAGCTAAAAAATATCGGTTCGATAGTTATCGATTGCTTTCCTTCGCCCATCCCTAAAAATTTAGATTCGTCAAGGAACTTGTACCTAAACTGGAATGCGGACGCGAAGCTCAAATCCGTTCCGAAGAGTATACCCTCGAAGGACCTAGCTATCTCTTTCTAGTAGTGTGGATATCAATTCGCGATAAACGTAAGGACAATTTTATTTGATGCAATATTTGCAGGTTTTTTTAAGACACTTATTATTAACCTTACAAATGATGTGTTTCTGTTACCGCTATAACAAAAAATACAATAAATTAATTAAAATAAATATTTAAGGGATACTCCCATACAACAGTTGTGATTTTTTTGGCGCTTTTTGTAGGTAATGGTTCCGTACCATTCATTACCTACCTATAAAAATACCCTTCATGCGCGAGTCCGACTCGTACTTGGCCGGATTTTTTCTTAACAACGTATTAAATAGAAAGAAAGAAATAAATTCAATTATAAATACAAAGGTCTGTATCGGTCTGTTACGCTTTCACGGTTAAATCACAGAGCCGCTTTCGAAAAAATTTGACATGGAGATAGTTTAAAACTCTTGGAACTATATAGGGTTCTTTCTATCTCAGATTTTTGAACAGTTGATCGGTAGCGCGATATAACAGAATTCCACGTGGGCGAAAAGCTAGTTCTCAATATATATCTGAGGAACTTATATTGAGCGCGCTAATTTCTATAATAAACCCTTCCTTATGCGGGCTAAATGCAAAATTGGTTTTGTTAAGCAGACTTTATTGCGTTGAATTATAAACTTTCAAAGTGGTTAAGACCCGTGATACAAATTCAATTATTGCAGATACAGAATTAATAACAGAATCACCAGCCGGCAATTCTTCGAAGGCTTGGCCTTGATAGGCAGTGGTATAGACGTCCAAACAAACGTGCATTAATTGATAATATACGTTTATTCGACACTTGTATGGTCAGAACCAGTAGACTAAAAATAAAATGATGCAATGTTTATATATAATTAAAACTACCAAAACCCTTCATGAAAAACGATGATTATAAATAGAAAGAATAACAGAAGAGATATAATTTATTTATGTATATATTTATTTAGGTTAACCTACAATTGTTTACACTATACATTTGTATGAAACAGTCATATTACATTTATAAGTGTAACAATTAATTACATGCTAACACCATATGTGCTATTTAAGGTTAGAAATCAATATTATTAACATACATAATTCTAAACATGAAGGAGGCAGATCTAATGACAATTATAAGGTTATTATTATTTGGTTGGTTCTATATTTTCTAGTTCCTCATATGTTGCAGCTGCAGGTTTGTTACAAGATTGGCTTGACACACAACCCTAAAAAATGTATTACACTATTATTAGTTAAAAGTATGGAAATAATCTTTAAATTATGAATTATTATTATTATTTGTCGACATTAACTAACTGCAGTGGATAAAAGTTAAATAATTAAGTTATAAGTAATTATTAATATAACAAACTACACTTGTAAGCAAGTTTGCGTAGCTGAGTTTTTGGCCAAAATGATATAAAATATTTTTGCCATCAATTTGCTAAGCAAAAGTAAATAAATCAACAAAAATGACGACTTTTATGCTTATTAATTTGACTCCTTTCATAACTTTCACTTACTGATCTTTGAATGTGCCCAGTACAGGTTGTATATTCTTTTCTTTAGTGGGTTTCAATATTATAGTACTTAAAACATTTATTTGTTTCGCTTTAACAGGAATCTAAGATAATAATAGATTGATGAGAACAAAATTTTAGTATTTATGGTTAGATAGATTCAAAATAAAAATTCATCTTGCTATGCTCATATTCTATTTCAAAACGGTGATCTTCATTTCATTTGTAAAGATTGATAACTTACTTTAGGGAAAATGGATGGAATTGCATCATTTGATCTTATTTCGAAATGCAATATTTCTTCTGGCTTGAAATGGCGGCTACAAATTTTGGAACCGTTTCTGACCCTTTTCTGTGTAGAACACTGAGCCACCGGTCTCGAAGATCATCATTTTTAGGAAAGCTTAAAATAACAATAAATAATATATAGTGAGAAGAAAGAAAAATAATAAATAAGAAGAATAAAGAGAAGAACATCCACTTTTAGATTGAAAACATAGTCACCCTAAATGCAATTTGTAAACAAAGTCACAAAACTTACTTAAAAAAGGAAATTCCAGACCCGGGGTATCCTTTTCACTCTTGCACTTAACCGCAAAACACGTTCTTACCACGGTTACAATAACTTGCACTTTAATATTACGAAAACCATAGATAAAATAGATGTAGACGAAAACTCACAAAATTAAATATAATTCAAATTTACAAACATACAGATGTCAAGTAAACGTCAGACGGCAATGTAGTAATTGCCAGGTATAGTATAATATATCACTACTAATTCTTACAAATTCCATTTTTATTTGGTTTAAACATCTTGTGTTAGCATGTTAAAAAAATTTTAATTTTCATTAATTTGCATACAGTAATTGTTGTAAATAGTTTTAATCTCCATACGTTAAACCTCTTATATTGTATCTTAGCAACTGTTGTTGTCTGTCAGTTTTAAGAAAATGTCCTCATGCTTTTATCATCTTACTAAATATATATATCTGCGCATATCTCTGAAGCTCCCTTTCGTTTTATTTCCAACAGGTTATGGGCCCAGTCCATAACTTGGTTGACGCTAAATTTGTAGGGAGTGAGTAGAATTTGTTTCTTCTCAAGATGCAGAAAAGTGAAACGGTCACCATACAAAAATTGATGGGCCAATCCAACTATGGAACATGGTCGTTTGCAATTCAAATGTTTCTAATAGATCATGATTTATGGGATTGTGTTGGAGAAACATTTATTGTAGACACAGAAGCTGAGAAAAAGCGAGATGCCAAAGCACGAGCTAAAATATGCCTATTAGTTGCCGAAAACGTGTACCCCCTCATAACTAACGCTAAGACGGCACGTGAGACATGGTTAGCTCTGCAGAAAGCATATGCAGATGCCGGTTTGATGAGGAGACTCTCCCTTTTGAGAAAGATGTTCAGTTTGAAACTGTCAAGTTTTCAAAATATGGAAGCATATGTCACTGAAGTACAAGCAACTCAACAAGCCTTGCATAGCATTGGAGCAGCTCTAGACGACGAATTTGTCGGAATCATCATGTTGGCAGGTTTGACAGATTCATATAATCCATTAGTGATGGCAATCGAGCATTCTGGTGTGAAAATAACAACGGAGTCGATTATATCAGCGCTACTAAAGGAGGGTCAACGCCAGCAGTCCCCTGATGTTCAAAAGATTGATGATTCAGCATTGGTGACTGATACAGCTGCAAGTGGCAGTGGAGGACGGAATCGAAGAGGAGAGATTATTTGCCATTCTTGTAAGAAAAAGGGTCACTATAAGTGGCAATGCAAGCAGTTTAAGGTCAAGCGTCAAGATAAAAACTCGACCGCAAATATGTTGGCCAGTAATAATGTTAAATCGGACTTTTTAACTTTTTTATCTGCTCCAGGTAGCAGTGGTAGTTGGGTTATTGATTCTGGCGCTACGTCTCACATGACGCCTAATCGCACACTTTTGATTCCGGCTAAATCATGTTCCAAAATAATAACATGTGCAAATAATCAAAAGATAGTTTCGATCTCTGAAGGTCCTGTGAAACTGAGCCTGCGTCATGAGGGTCGTAAGTTGGGAATAAAATTAGATGATACTTTAGTCATTCCTGAATTAATAACCAATTTGATGTCCGTAAGTAAGCTTGCAGATCAAGGTAAAGTTTGCATTTTTGATAAAGATTATTGTAAAATTTTCGATTCTAATGTATTTGTAGATGGTAAACCTTTAATCTGCGCACCACGTAGAAACGGTCTTTATGTCGTAGATTCGGATAGTGATGGGGCGACGGTCTTTTTAGAAGGTAAGGGTTCAGAAAATTTCGAACTGTGGCACCGTAGGCTGAGCCACCTATCTGCTCCTCAAATGGAGATTTTGAAAAAGATTGTCATGGGCCTACACTATGATAAAAGGGTTAAGAAAGATCCTTGTGTTCCTTGCAGTCAAGGGAAGCAGTGCGTGCAGAAGTTTGCTAGAAAAAAGAAAGGTTTCAGAGCTTCTGATATTCTGGAATTAGTTCATACTGATGTAGCTGGTCCTGTCAATGTGGAGAGTTATGGAGGTAATAGATATTTTCTATTGTTTGTCGATGATTTCAGCCGAAAGATTTTTGGATATATTTTGAAATCAAAGGATGAAGTGCTACAGAAGTTTAAAGAGTTTCAAGCTCTAGTAGAGAACCAGACCGGTAAGAAGCTTAAGCGGCTGAGAAGTGACAATGGGACAGAATATACTAATAAGGCTTTCCAGGCTCATTTAGCCAAGTGTGGGATAGTCCATCAGACGAGCGTCCCCTACACACCACAGCAGAATGGTGTAGCGGAGAGGAGTATTCGCACGATTACTGAGATGGCAAGATGTATGCTTCACGATAGTAATCTTGATAAGAAATTTTGGGCGGAAGCAGTTGTTACTGCGATTTATTTAAAGAATCGATCGCCGACTATGGCTCTTGTGAGAAAGGTTCCTGAAGAAGTCTGGACAAACTGCAAGGTAGATGTGTCAAACTTGAGAGTGTTTGGCTCCACAGCACAGGTACTTATAAAGGATGGTAGTCGAAAGAAGTTCGACTCAAAGACCTGTGAGCTTGTTTTCGTTGGTTATAGCGAAACCACAAAAGGGTATCGATTTGTTGACTTACAGAATCCGCGTCGAATAATAACCGCACGTGATGCTGTTTTTAATGAGATGACCAAGACAACCAACCTGGAGGATGAATCGCTAAGTGGTAAGCATTCTAATGCGACTTCTAAGATAAAGTCAGTCGAAGTCAAAATTCCTTTGTCTGCTAAGTTGGACTCTGATGAGGAGAGAAGTAGTAGAGAATTAGAAGAGTCAGGAACGACGACGTCGGTAGAAAATACTACTGAAGAATATTTTCATGACTCTTTGGATTCGGAGTTTCCGAATCCAGTGGTGAATTCTGAACCAGTTGGGGAAGAGCAGCCTGTTGCTAGGCGCTATCCTATCAGGATTCACAAACCTAAAAGATATGATGACATGGTATATAATTACCACATACAAAACGATCTAAACCCAAGCTCGGTTAAAGAAGCGATGGAGCGTTCTGATAGGGATTTATGGAAAAAGGCCATGAAAGAAGAATATGATTCCCTGATGGAAAATAAAACCTGGGAATTAGTTGATCGTCCAAAGGACGTTAACGTTGTAAAAAGCAGATGGCTATTCAAATTAAAAATTGGTGCTGATGGCACAGTCCAACGGCACAAAGCCCGACTCGTCGCGAAGGGGTATTCGCAAAAGTTTGGAGAAGATTACACAGAAACTTTTGCTCCCGTTGTTAAGTTATCTTCGATTCGTTTACTGCTGGGTTTGTCTGCAGAAATGAACTTAAAGGTGCACCATATAGACGTTACCACAGCGTTCCTTAACGGCGATTTGGAGGAAGATCTGTATATGGAACAGCCTGAGAGTTTTGTCTCGAAGATTAACCAGGGCAAAGTATGTAAGCTGAAAAAGGCAATATATGGCCTTAAACAAGCTGCACGTTGCTGGAACGTGAAGGTACATGACCACATTATTAAAAGTGGATTTTCTAGGTCAAATTATGACTCTTGTGTTTACATTAAAAAGGGGAAGGACTCCATTCTTGCTATTGCATTATACGTCGATGATTTTTATATTTTTGGAAGCCTATTGAAGGATATTGAGGACACCAAGAAGGCAATAGCAAAGGCTTTCAAGATAAAAGACTTGGGAGAGGTAAAAGATTGTTTGGGAATCAATATTTCTCGGACTGATGGGGAGATTCACCTTTCTCAGGCCAATTTTGTAAAGAAGATCCTAGAAAAATATGGAATGCAAGATTGCAAACCCGTAGTCACTCCAATTGAGCCTAACCTACGGCTTGCAAAAGGGGAGAAGACTGAGGATCTTCGCTACCAGGAAATAATGGGTTCTCTTATGTATTTGTCCTGTGGTACAAGACCGGACATAACATTCGCTGTCAGTTATTTAAGCCAATTTAACTCGTGTTGGTCAAACGAACACATGGTGGCACTGAAGAGGGTACTAAGGTACCTGAAAGGTACTATTGATTACAATTTATCTTTTAAAAAGACTGGTAAACCGTTGGTTGCGTATGCCGACGCAGATTGGGGGAGTAATGCGGATGGGCATTCGTTTACCGGCTATGTTCTTGTTTTTGGTGGTGCTGCAGTGTCATGGCAAGCACACAAACAGCTATGTATAGCGCTGAGTACAGCTGAAGCTGAGTACATCGCTATTTGTGAGGCTTCCAAAGAAGTAGTTTGTGTTAAGGGTCTTTGTGAGGAACTGACAGGAAATTTTGTAACTATTGATATGTTTAGTGATAGCCAAAGTGCCAATAAGATGGTCTATAATCCTATTGGTAAAAGGTCTAAACATATTAATATAAAATACCACTATGTTAAGGAGTTAGCTGAATCCAAAGTGATATGCATCAAATACTGTGAAACTGGTTCTATGCCAGCTGATGCCCTAACTAAAGGTTTGGGCAGTGTTAAGTTTAAGTTTTGTTTGCAACGTATGGGGATTCAGTGGGGGTGTTGTAAATAGTTTTAATCTCCATACGTTAAACCTCTTATATTGTATCTTAGCAACTGTTGTTGTCTGTCAGTTTTAAGAAAATGTCCTCATGCTTTTATCATCTTACTAAATATATATATCTGCGCATATCTCTGAAGCTCCCTTTCGTTTTATTTCCAACAGTAATAATGGTAATTCATTTTAAAGATAGAATTCCAAAGAAGTTTAAAACTAGGTGTTATTACTAAAACAGACAGGTCGAAAAAATTACCATTGAAATAAATATTTTTAATCTGACACACAGAAGAAAGGGACACAGCCCACACACGCACTGTCTCGCTCGGAACGAATAGTTCCTTCAGTTTTATGCGTGCAAGTTTATACTCTATTGTTTAACAACTAAGAAAGACTTTCTGTATTCTTTGAATCATTCGTAAGCAATCCAGTTAGTAGGTAGAAGATCCTTGAGATTCGTATATTTGGAATTCGGATACGTTTGTTGTGTTTCAAGGTGCGTTCCGAATTATACCTACTAGTACTTGTTTAGCTATACAAAGTCTGGTTTAAAGAATTTTTATATCCTCAAAAGAACAAGAAGAAATTTAACCTTCCAATAAGCTGGGCCAATCTTAATCGCTACTTTCATAGGACTAGATAGGTCAACCTATGGATTTCTTTTCTGGTCTAACATCTATCGATTCGGAAGAGCTATAAAAGATTATTCTTTAGTATTTGCACGAACCTTTTTGCGCGTGAGCAGCGTTGCCAACCCTACTGTGTTAACAGTAGATTTACTGTTTTTACCGTGATATCCCTGTTTTCTGTTTAAGTACCAATTTCTACTGTTTTTATTACTATATTTACTGGAGATTTCGTCTAAAAGGATAAAACCCTTCCAATTTAAATACCTAGCTTCATGATATGCATGTATATCATGCTTAACAAAACAGAACAAAACAAGTCATAACATGTCAGTATCAGACAAAAATAATGTTAATGACATCGACAATATTTTGTATGACTTGCCTGACTTGACCGTTTACTCTTGTAAAACAGAAATAAAGGAATGTTATACATTTAATGCTACTGAAAAACATGTGAAGAAATTCAATAAAAATATGTATGATTTTGATTAATTATTATTTGTCAGAATATTTAAAAAAATTGACTATTATTCAAAATTTTAACATAATAAATAAATAATAATGGTTATGTACTTGCGTTTTCAATTTCATTAAGGCTCCCCTAGACGGTCCAAAGGTTTGACTCAAACACGTTGAAATGTCGGACGAAACCAAAACCAAACTGCGCAGTGCTGTTTGACAAACCGTTCGAACCGACATCAAACGGTAGTATCAAACACGTAAAGTGTGAATCAAGCCGTTGGACCGTCTCGGGGGCCCTTAAATAAATAGACTTATGTTTTAAAGTTACCAATTTACTGTTTTCTGCTGTTTTGTTAAGTCTGATCTACTGCTTTATGCTTCAGTTAGGTTGGCAACACTGCGCGTGAGTCCAATTCGCATTTGAACGGGATTGTTTTTCTAAAGTTATTAACATCGTCATCAATCTCCTGTCATTATTCCAATTTATTTAGATAGAAATCAGATGAAACGCTCATATCTC
This sequence comes from Tholera decimalis, assembly GCA_943138885.2. NCBI lineage: Eukaryota > Metazoa > Arthropoda > Insecta > Lepidoptera > Noctuidae > Tholera > Tholera decimalis. The sequence continues at coordinate 21,435,495 of OW964573.2, read as the reverse complement.
TTTTATAAATACAAAAATCCATTATCCTATATTGCGGTGCGTACCTACTATCTTCCTTAACCCTTTCGAAACATGACGTCATAAATTAATATCATGTCATGTTCCCACTGCCCTATAGTAATCCTCAGTCTATTATGTCACTAAGGAAAAGAGCTGTTCCATTTTGTGGAACACAAATTGATAGGTACCTATATTATATTTTTATGAATAATACTGGCCGGTAAACGCTGCGGATATTTTTCTTCGAATTCTGCAAAAATGTAGTGTTCGACAATGTGTTCGCCGAGCAAATCTTTTCGACGGCATTTCACAAACATACTTTTTAAATAAGTACTTCATTTCATTTAAAAGCCTTTATAATTTAGTGACAAAACTGATTAGTTGATGATCAAACTATTATTTTCATAATTATGATAGGTGTAGTAATAATAGTAGTATGATAATGTAGACATTCAAGATTTTGAAGCGGTTGGAATCGAAACTCTCGGGCCACGGCCCACGGGGCCCACTCAGGGCCTTTTTAAATACATTTGGAAAGGCTGATCGACGGTTCCCATAACCCAAGGCCTGGCTTGCACTTTGGCTAGAGGCTAAGATTGGCGGGCAGCATTGCCAAGTTAATTTTTCAAACGGTTTTAAATTAAGAAATCTTAGTAGTCTTGTACATATTCAAACTATACCTTTTATATCTAAAAAATACCGACTTATATTCACTATCATGTGTTCTTTAAAATATATACGTTTCCGATCAATTTCATTACGGGTGATTAAGTAACTGGAAGCCTATGTGTGAAAAAGTTATCAAATATAACTATAAAATACGCTTTTAATTTTTCAATAAGGGAAAAAGTTATAAGAATAGCTCGAGAAGCCTGCTGTGGTGCTGAGAGCCGCAATTTTATGGAGCATGTTAGATAAATTGTGAATAAGGTTATCTTAGGTACATAGGTACGGATTTATAATGAACCCAAGACTTAAAGTGGACTTCTTCGTATTTTTGCCTGTATGAGACTTTATACAGCTCACTTTATACAATTTTATAAAGCTTTATATTTTTTACAGCTCGCATATTCCGTGTGCATATGAAACCCTCGCTATAGGTATTAATAAATACATTGACACGATTGAAAATAGCCACCACAGATTTTGTCATGCAAGGCAAATTCCAACAATAAATACAAACTACTAACGCTCAGCTCTAGACGCAAATAGAAGCAACGACGTTGCAGAATAATGTTAAATGATAAATAACCCTGCTTTTCAAAGTAGAGTAAATTTAAACTAGATGAGGCTGAAAAGACAAACAAACACAGAGGCCGAAGTCTCTGCGTTTCGTTCTGCGCTCGAAGGCTTGAAGTCTTTTCAATCTCGTTAAATCATATGAGAACCATGTTGTCCATGTAGGTTTCATATCTGTGAGCACCACAGATATAATACCTTTTTTGAAGTATCCTGGTTTTAATCGACACAGAAAGTGGACCTATCCAACTGTACCGAACTTACAATGGTAGTGCGAGTATTGTCATTTATCGCATAGCTAAACTTAGAAATTTAAGGAGCTCGAACAATTAAATGAACAATATTAAAGTAAGAGCATTTGGCTAGGCCACATAAAGTAGGTACCTAACTACTCAAACTGCTAGATGTTGCTGTAATCTACTTATAATATTGTTGAAGTCCAGATTGCTACTGTTATAATCAACATCTCGGATACATACAAATAATTTACTGAGCTATGTTTTTCCCAGAATTGTTGATAGAAGGAACGAGCGCGAAAAGTAATTCTTTACGATGATCTAAGACTGTTCTACGTTCATTAATGCTAGGTAAATGAATGCGCTGACGTTGGTCGTTGGTCTAGTGGTCGCAAGCACAACTGCTTATCGTGAGGACGGGTAAAAAGTGTTATTGGCTTTTTCTATTAGACATTTCTCAGTAGTGAGATCAGGCGTAGGACCAACGGGTTAAGCCGTTGGTCCATGTCGGATTGCCATCCCGACGGACTATGAGAGTAGAGGAACCTTGTTAGAAGAACAGAGTGTACCTGTACCTGCGCTCTATAATATGTCCTGCGCAGATGGCTAGTGGTGACGCGGCTGGCTAATTTAGTTTCTTTTTAACCGACTTCAAAAAACGGAGGTTTACAATTCGTCTTGAACTTATTATTTTTTATTTTTTTTATGTATGTTACCTCATAACTCGGAGATGGCTGGACCGATTTAGAAAATTCTTTTTTTGTTTAAAAGGGTATACTTTCTAGTTAGTTCCATTGTCGTCACGTTTGGATCTGATGATGGGATCATGGAGAAATCGAGGGAACTCTTCAAATATTATAAGCACACTTATAGCGTTTTGGGTATTTCTTATAGTACCTTGTGCAGTTGCTCTCGAAAAGCACCATTTGAGAAAGTGGAACTGATGATGAAGACACCAGATGGCCACCGAAACTACTCAATAATAAGTATTTCGTTGATTGCGATTAGATTACTTCAATATGGATGTTAAGCACTTTATGCTCGTCACAATGCATATGGTGAAGTAGAGCTGATGGTGATGTACCAGGAGAACTCCTCAAAAATTAACGGCTATGCACCGGGAAAAGCAATATTTTGTAAAAGGTGATAAGTAGTTGACATTTTGGCTTTTGTAACTAGATAAATTACAAACCGACCCACTAAAAAGCGTGAAAAAAATCTTTTTAGCAAAAAATAGAACCGACTTCCATTTAAAATCACTACATAGGCAAAAATAACTTTAATTTCGGAAGGCGGTGTCTTTAGTTTTGCATATATTTTCGTTTTTGACACCACCTTCCGAAATTAAAGTTATTTTTGCCTATGTAGTGATTTTAAATGGAAGTCGGTTCTATTTTTTGCTAAAAAGTTTTTTAGTGGACTGTATTTGCGGTGCGGAATGAAACGATTGACAAGCGCTTGGCGGGAACTACACGAATTGCAAGGGTGTTGGACAGTAGAATGCAACCCGATATGTTAAGGATAGGAAGCAAAAACCTATTCACTGAAGCCAGGTGCCTGGTCGACACTGGTGCAGAAGTAGTTCTTCTTTTTACTGTCTTCACAAAATCACACACTAAACACAAACGCAAATTGTTGTTACGTAGTCCGTAAAAATACGATGAATCCAAGATTGCCAATTTATTGTTCATAGCAGGCTGACGCCGTGCGTGCGAGTTGCGGGTCAAGTCGGAAGTGTGAGTTTGCGACCACAAAATGGCGTAGCCAATCTACGTCATCCTCGTGAGGTTTTGTGCGACAAAAAGGAGAGGGGTTTAGAAAGGCGAATGTCAATCGAAATCGAAATGTTGGCGAAACCAGTTAGACTTTGTTTTTAATTGATGATAGGCTCACGTTTGACCACCAACTCACATGATGGTAAGTGATGATGTGGTCGAAGATAGATCACGCTTACATACAAGTAACCTATTCACTCATGACTTAAAGACCCCTAAGTTATAGCTATCGGGAAATACAGACTCCGGCAGGGAATTCCACTCCTTAGCCGTACGCATAATGAAGGTATTCCCAAAACGTTTAGTGCGTATAGGTGGGATGTCCACCATGTAACGATGACGCATCGCCGTTTGTCTTGTAGTCCGATGATGGAACGGGCGTGACGGAATTAGATTGTGTAATTCCATCGCACACTCCTCGAAATGTACCTAACCGGTAGAAAACCGATAGACTAGCAACTCGTCGCCGAAGTTCAAAGCTCTGGAGCTTTGATTCGACCAGTATATCGTTGCCAATGAGTCTTTTGACCCGTTTCTCAATAGACTCAAGCGCATCTAGTTGGTACTTGGCAGATCCATCCCAAAGATGAGAGTAGTACTCCATACACGACCGAACCTGGGCTTGATAGAGATTGAGCAGCTGTTCGGGTGTGAAGTACCGTCTCACCTTTGCTAGGATTCCCAACTTTTTTACGGGCCAAAATTGAGGGTAGAAGTTAGTGTTACCCCCAGAAGCTCGATACGATCGGTTATCGGCACGGTTACACCTCGGAAAGTAGGAGCCGGTTCGCATTGACTCCTTTTTGCGGAGAAGAGACACGCCTGGGTCTTAGCTGCATTAAACTTGACCAAGTTGGCATCGCCCCATTCGGAGACAGCCTTCAAGGACAAGTTCAAGCGTCCAACCATGTCCTCACGGAGAGACTGGATCTGTGAACCACCAGCACGCGCGTTGGAGACATATCTCTCAGCAACTGTGCTGTCGTCTGCATAAAAGACGACTGCAAAAAGACTCCGTTTAGGTTAGCCGCTGTGGTCGAAATCGGCCAGCATGACTATTGTTATTAATAAATGCATATAACAAATTTGTATTATATTTTAACAGATAAATATATTATAATCTATTATATTAATTCGTCGTATGGCAGCTAACAACAAATAGGCATTAAGAATCTTGATATATTTACTTATCTTTTAAATAAGCTTCGTAGCTTATTGTATGAACCACAGAACAGATAAAATCCGTGGTATGAACCAACAGTATGAACCATTTGAACTTTCGGACTTATCTATATAATTATAGTCTTGTCTAAACTTATAAATGTGAAATTTTGTTGTTTGTTTGTCCTTCTTGCATTTTAAAAAGGAGCTACGGATCAATCTGATTGTTTATATAGTTGAAGGGCTGGAAACTTGGAAATAGTGACATAGACCATTTTTTTGAGTGATGCCGCGTTTATAATTTTGTCCACTTACCTTTTAATGACTAAAAGTTTTAATATTAATTATAATCTATGTAGCAACGCTTTGGGTTTTGTAAATTGAGTAATTTATTTATTAAAAATTTTTCACTACAATAAAAAACTGTACAAAGACGGATTTGATGCCTTAGGCATTTTCTGACAGCCGACCTAAGGGTGGTACAGAAACGGTGCTGCTTGTAAATGTAGCTATTTATTATTTCTTTTTAGTAAAAAATAAAACTAAAGAAGTACAATTAAGCAGCTTGTAATAACAGCTATATTTTTGAAACAAACGCGCGTAGCTAAGTGCGATGGCCGTTTTTTCATTTATTAGGGTTCCGTAACCGAATGGCAAAAACGAAACCCTTATAGATTTGTCATGTCTTTCTGTCCATCTGTAAGTCACAGCCACTTATTTCGAAATTATTAAGACTACAGAGTTGAAAGTTGGTATATGTATCCTATTCATTCATTGAACTTACTCCTATTCGTTGAACTTACTTTGATTTTTAATACAAAAAAAAACTTTAAAAAATTAAAAGGGACCCATAAATAGACTAAAACTAAAAACGAAATCATGAAACATCAAACACAATAAGAAAACAAAGTTATTTTACGCTAATTTATGCTTACTACTACGGAACCCTTCATAGTCGACTCCGGGTCGCACTAAGCCAGTTTTCATTTAATTAAAATACTATCTACGATCCACAGTTACTACGACCGTTAAAATTACTACAAACCAACCACTACAAACCAAACCAGCAAAGCAAGCAAAAACCTATGTTTTCTTGCCGTTAAAAATTCACAGTAATTTCTGTGATGGTATTTTTTCAGTCCCGTTTTTGTCTCACTGCGGTGCAGAGTTTTTCATAAAAAAGGTTAAACGAGGGAGAGTTATCACAGTGGTTGGTGAGCACATGTTAGTGATTAAAAAAATTGTTGAAAAGGTTTTAATTGTCCTTGAAGTTCATAGTACCTACTGTGTCTTGCAGCTTTTCTATACTAATATTATACAGAGGTAAAATTTGTTTGTAAGTTTGTTTGTTTGTAAGGGTAATCTTCAGAACTAATGATCCATTTATAAGAAATTTATTTATTTATTTATTAAACCTTATGCAACACAAAAATGTACAAAGGCGGACTTAATCTTTCTTTGGTAGTATAAATTAAATATAAATTTCGAAATCGACACAAACGAAGTCACCCCGCCCGATCACTATGTTTGGCACGCCAATCCCTTGGGAGAAGCAAGCCAAATACTTAGGTGTAATCCTCGATCAGAATCTGAACTTCAGTGAGCACATAAAGTCGGTTCGCTCGCGAGTCGCTTTCGCTCTCAGTAGGCTTCACTTCATACTGAATAAACGCAGTAAGCTCTCCCTTAGGTGTAAGATCCGAATTTTCACGACGTGCATACGTCCCATCATGACATACGCCTGTCCGATGTTTGCTCAAACATGTCCATAGGATGCAGGTCATTCAGAACCGTTTTCTGCGAAAGGCCACGGGTGCGCCCTGGTTCTAGAGGAATGAGGATCTCCATGTAGACCTCAAACTCCCGACCATAAAGCAAGTGTTGAAACATTACTGAAGCATTACTTCACCTCTGCTGAAAACCACACAAACCCCCTGATCGTTTCGGCCGCCCGATACAGATCCCCCAAAACTTCTCGGGTTCGTCGCCCGCGTAACGTCCTAGACGAGCCCGACGACCCCACCACCATCCGACAAGAGAGCAGTAGGAAAACTAGCACTCTTAGAAAACATAAACACAAAACGCGTTCCGTATTCTGGCCTCGCTGACGAGGCCCATCGCGACGTCCGCGTACTTGTAACGGAAATCCTTCCCGACCTTTGCCAAACGAGCCAGCCCGCGATATTGAGCCAGTAGCAATAAATACTCCCTTCAATAATAATATGACCCAGCCTGTACCTTTGCTGCCCTCCCCAAATGACCCCGCTATGCCGAGGCCCGTACTCCACAGGGAGTGCCCTTAGCGTGCGGTCATTAGCTGTAATTTAATTTTAGTTTGTAAGCCCTGGCTGGGGGCCTTTAATTTATTAAAGATCACCACAGTATAGACCGGTTAAGTAGTACCCGGCCTTAGTGAGCTGAACTACGAGTGGCCCTACCTAAAAAATAAACGAAGTCGCAGGCGAAGTGCTGGCCCGTTATATTAGAGTTAGTTGCCAGTGCCGGGGGTTGTGGGATGTTCTTACAAGATACCTTAGCCCCGGAACAACAGGAAAGGAAGGAACCGGTTGGGTTTTTAGTCAGTTGAAGTCTGACACTCCCCACCCACAGCGGGAGGAGTCATTTGATTATTTTCTCTCTGAAAAAAAAAGCTGCCACTAAAACTGAATGCAGCTGCAAAACCTAGTTACTGGGTAATACGATATATCATAGTAGGGCTGGTGGGTATTTAACCTTCGTGCCCCTGTCTACGCGTAATGACTGCTAAGAATCCACAAATGACAACCGGGATCAAAGGCTTAGCGCGCTTTCCGAGACATGACAGTCTTGTGACGTAATGTACGCCTAAATGGTATATTTTTAAAAGGCGTTGAAATATCGTTAATCTTTTACGAATCTTTTAAGTAAAAAGAGGCTTACGCGTATGAATGGAATACTAGTTGCTACTCGCGACTTTATACGCCTGGGAATTTCACTCTTTCTTGGTCTAACGTGTAGTCTAGATGACGTACTCTTGCAGACTGTAATCTATATTCATCCAAATCAGTTCTGCCATTTTGCCGAGATAGAGTTACAACTATGCATACATAGAAATAAATATCTATACTAATATTATAAAGCAAAAAATTGGCCAAGTGCGAGTCAGACTCGCCCATGAAGGGTTCCGTAGTAACTATAATAATATAATATAATATGTATATTTATTTGACGAATAAAAAAAAAACCATAAATTTCTTAAAACTAACTTATTTACATTTTCACAACTACGCTAAATAACTTTGTTTTTCATAGTGTTTGTATGAATTACAAAGTTATATTTGCGGTTTTAGAAAATATGCTGTATCTCAAAACCCGATTTACCCGATTTCATTCAAACCAATTTTGGTTGAAAATTTACATTAAGATCTACAGACGTATATTTTTTTTTTGATTTTTCACTCCATTAATAAAGATGTTAGACCCCCTCTAACATCTTTCACACATTTTACCACTTTCGAAGATTATTTTTTTTTAACGATCGACTTTATGAAAAAGTGGTCTTAGAAACCCTTATATCATTTTTAAAGACCTGTCTATAGATACACGCATAGGTTTCATGAATAGTAGTAAAAATACTAGTTCCATGTATGGAATTATTTATTTTATATACCTATCTTTTAATATTTTTCTTAAAGTCGGAAAGCGGTTCACAGAATACATCTACCTACTAAGTTTCACATGTATAGTCTTAATAGTTTCGGATTAAAATGGCTATGACATACGGACGGACGGACAGACAGACAGACAGACAGATGGACAGACATATCGAAATTATGAGGGTTCCGTTTTTTGCCATTCGGCTACGGAACCCTAAAAACGTTTGTTTAAACGATTCCACCTAGTAGTTTCGAAGATTAGTCTTCGAAACTACTAGGTGGATTTGGATGAAGTGCGGTATGGAAGGATCTTGAAGCGTGAGGAGGGTTATAGGATACTTTTTACCCGACTGCAAAAAAGGAGGGTTATGTTTTTATTGTGATAAAGTCCACGGGAGCGAAGTCATACAATGCGGTAATGATGTTTAACCCAAAAAAAACTTGTTGGTACAAAGAAGCTTTTCTTACCAAGAAATTACCAGAGAAAAGTGTCACTAACGAGTTTATTTTTTTCACGGATGCTGCCTTAAAGACTACTTTACTGTACGCGTGTAACCGGAGGGACCGTTAGAAAAACGTTCCTACTTTTACTAGAAATTTTTTGTGCAGATAATCTCGTGGCTAAAAATAAAAATAGCATAGGTCGATCTTTAATGCGGTTAGTCGTGGCATCATCCACCTATAACTAATATTACAAAGTGGAAATATTTGTTTGTTCAAACGCGCTAAACTTCGAAAATACTTCGTGTATCCAAATCGGATGTATGATGATGGTATGGTAGTAACTTGAAGCTTGAAGAAAGTTATAGGCTACATTTTACTCGACCACAAAAGAAGGAGGGTTATGTTTTCATCGTTTTAAGTCTATAGGAACGAAGCCCCGAGCAACTGCTAATATAATTATCATATAGGTATAGTTGTCGCCAAATAACTTGGCAAGAGTCGTTCAATAGAAGTCGATTTTTAGGTGTCAGCAGTTGTCAGCGGGACGCGGGATATGACGTAGCGCCGCTTCGAGCGCGCAATAGGTGCGTCAGTAGTTCTCGTTCAATTTGCTCCCGAATATAACACTTGCGTACACGAAAGTTGTAACCTTTGTTTTTGTTACGAGTTGTTGTTTTAAATTTAGTTTTTGTTACGTTAATTACAATGCCAGGACCAAATACCGTTTTACGCAGACTATTAAAACGTCAGAAAGAACAGTTAGACACTATAGTTATGGAAGGTTCAAATTCCGAATTTGTCACTGTCTTTAGTACACCGGGAAAAAAGAAGAATAAAAGGGGTAGCAGTTTTATTAACTAATTGTGACGACGAGAACATGTTATTTTAATGTTTTTTTTTTTTTTAATACTTTTTTTCACTTTTAAATGTATTTATGTATTATATCTATTTTATTTATATTACCGAATTAACGAATGAATTCCTCTTCTTTCTTTAACATTCTTCTGAACAGATATGATTAAAAATAATTGATAGCAATAACTATAGAATAATGATAAGCAATAAAAGTGACTAATTTTTTCTTCCACTAAGTGTACGATGGGTGAACTTACCTCCACTACGCCAAAACCTTGCCAACTTACGTGGCGATTACTGTACTAAGAAGTATGATGCATTGAGTTGCAAGTTATGCAAGTACGTATTGTAGTCATTCATTTTATCGAAATATGTACATAATTACATTGTTTTGATTATCGTCTTATTTGGTAAATACATAGATAGATTGAACACCGTACCAGAATTAAATAAAGACTTAAAAACATTGATATAGGGTTTTTTGTATATCAATGCTTAAAAACTACAAAGGGTGTTACAATGGGCGGTCTTATCGCTTAAAGTATTAAACTATCAATGAATGATTTCAAAATACTGCATGCTTTTTGAAATCATTCCGTATTTTACAGAATCCACATCTAATATACAGGAAATCCTATCGAAAATCATATACATATAACTACGGCCATAATGCGATTTTAATTGCTTTCCCACCTTCCTAGTTCGAAACTCTAGTGCTATCAAGATCTTGCTTTATTAATATTAATTGCTAGTTTATTTTGCTCAATAAAATCGATAACTGTGACCCAGTTAAATTATCTAGCCACTAGCAGTCGCGTGGAACTTTGCTCTCATAGACTTTATCACGAAAAAACGCAACCTTCTTTTTTGGAATCGGGTTAAAAACCATTCTCAAACTGAGCTACTTCCACACAAAATATCATTCAGATCCATCCAGTAGGTATTTCGAAGATTGGCGTTTAAACAAACAAACTTTTCCGCTTTATATTATTAGTATAAGTAGATTAAAGATAGGTATAGACGGGTCACAAACTGTAGATGCTTAGGTAATGTTGCTGGCCGCTTGTGTGGCAATTCCTCACGCTAATAAAATTTAAATTTTTTGTTTCTCCTGAATGACTTCAAAGGTTTTGCAAGTTATTTTTCTTCTGTCTTCTTAACTGTTCTTTGCTAATGAATGGAATTGTGAGCTCCAACAGAGTTCAAGCATTTTTCGAGGAATTAGGCTTAATTTCCTCGGACTTATTCTGTTGGTCGCCACTGTTAGTTGGAAGCGTTCAGGTATTAGAGCTGCATAAAATTCTGGGTTTACAACCAAATTATTTCATATTATTGTATACATTTTACTATAACATACAGGGCTGAAGGACGGATACGTTAATGTGACATGACATGACTTCTACATAAAATATGAATAAAATGTTAAGAACAATTATAATTATGTACACGGCAAATATACTATAACACAACTTTTATAAACTGCAGGCAACTTCAGGCAATATACACAAGGCTTTAAAAAAGTGTGTCAATCGGCGTTTGCATAAAGACCATCTTTTCATAGTACTGTGACATAAGACCAAAAACAGTCTGGCAACATTTTTGCCACCATTTTCAGTGTAGTAATGTCCGTCTGAATGAATCCTAAGGTAGCTCTTCACCAAAATAGGCTAGCATCTCAGATTTGCAATTCAGCTACTATTTTTGGCTGAATACTAAGCTAAAAATCGGGCCAAGCTAAAGTTTGACGAGATAAAACAGCACTTATTTAAACTTTGGCCAATGATTAAAGTTTTTAGTGTGGAAATAGATGTTTAAGCATTAAGTTGTTTTTATAAATGTGGTCTCTTAGAAGACAATTTCGTTTTCGGAAATGAGTTTTCGTGATTTTCATAGACCGTCAGCTCTCACTTTTCTGTGGACTCAAGTTTTATATTGAAAAGTAATAAAGTTCTTTGAGTTGCTGAAATCTCATCAATTTTTGTAAGATAGTTTAATATTCTATTCTGTTATTCTAGCAATAAGCATTTTGGTGCATTGAAACCATAGATAAAATAAACAAGTAGATATGCCCGCTAGACGAAATTGTATCGGAACCGTGTGTCTTCAGTTAGGCGCTGGGCGGGGCAACAACTATGTCGCGTCGGTTCTACTCATGACCTTCCGACAAGTAAGATTATGGTATCTGTATGACTCCCTACAAAAGGAGGCTAGCATTGCCTAGATTCTTTGACACAAATTGGAGAATGTAATAGTTATACTAATTATGAATAATCTGCTTCGCTTTGATTCTATGGGGAGAGTATCTGATATTAAAGAGATAAATGCATAGTAACGGTTCCCTTGTAGTTTTATTCTATTGTAATCTGTTTGTCAGCTACTGGTCAACTGCTGGTCAACTGTTGGTCAGCTGTTGGTCAACTGTCTCACCTGAATGATGTAGATGTCTTTGCTCAGCCACACAGAACTCATCACCTCCCTCCACGAATAGGTCACTCCTGTTGTGGAAAGAAAGTCCATGATTACACTGTTGGACTACTAAGTACCACCGAATGGTATGAAGGTACATAATTATATTATTAACATGAGTTTTAGTACATCAATATGGACTCTATTAAATCACTATGAGTGCAATCACATACTTATTGCTTGGTGTATTATTATGTTTATCTCAACAGATATACAATGTGAACCTTAGTGAGTTTGTTCACTTAAACAATCTTGACAGGCCGTTGCCTCTTGTCCCTATGGACGTAACTATCATGCTCCACGAACATGATTTACTTAAACAATCTTGATAGGCCGTTGCCTCTTGGCCCTATGGACGTAACTATCATGCTCCACGAACATGATTTACTGTCTACCCAAACATACTTGATACCTTGTGAGAAGATTGGCCAACCCACCACACACAGGTGAGCCCCTAAAGAGCTCTTAGGATTGTATGCTTACGATATTGGGAGTCGTGAGAATAGGGAGCACCCTTCGGTCACCCTATTGATATTGATATAGGTAGGTACTTGTATTTTATTACCCAAACCAAGGACTCTGTTGATTGCATTATATTAGATTGCACACATTATGATACAAACAATCGAAACTATCGGCACATTACGTCTATACGATGGAAATCATGTTTGCTCATCAGCTCATAAGAGTTTCGCGGCATCCACCATTTCCCATCGCTTTTAATTTACTCAATCCATAACTCAATACGCGAGTTCAATGCGGAATAATATTGGCTTATAATCTAGATACTTAGCTGTCGTATTATTGCTGGCTGGCAGGCGAAGATCACACACATTGCAATTTTAAACTTTGATTGAAACTTTAAGAACAGTATGTCGGTTGCAAAACGTGCCGGGCAAAAAGAGTGTTGCCACTTACCAAATTTGTTTGTGGTTGGTAACAAGTGTTGCTCTATACAATATTGTTGGGTTTATTTAATAATCGCGACCCTTCGCGACACACCCGCCTCGCGAGTTTTAAACTATGGTGGTCATCAAGTCGCGAGTCCATTTGTGGATCTTCTCCAGTGCTTGGACTGCAGCTGCTCGACGCGATTTCTCATCGCTTGTTTGGTTGATTAATTTCTGGCTATTGTTTACTTCGTCTTCTAGATCACGTTCATTATGATCTTGTGCAAGTTCAATGTCGTTTATTGTGCTGACGTTCTCTAGCTCTTCTTTCGTATCCTGCGTTGAGTTATGTCTTACATTCGCATTCGTGTTCTCATCATTATCTAGTTTATAACTTATTTCAGCTGTGGGATTAGTGTCGACACTTTCAAACTTCATAGACGGCGTTTGTATCGGGTCATTATTATCAACGACTGTATCCCGTTGATCTAGGACTTTGTCAGTGGGATTTAGTGGAGTCTCTTCCTCTTCTATTTCTAGAGGATATAAATGAGCAATCGATCGTGTGAACACATGGTTGTCCACTTTTACTCTAGCGACACGGCATAAACCGTCCTTTCCCTTTAGTGTCTCTACTATCTTTCCTACTTTCCAACTTTCGCGGTTACTTCTTTCACCTTTAATTTGTACCACATCTCCGACCTGAGGAACTTCACGAGTTCTCACTCTTGCTTGTTTGGGTGAATTCCCATACCTTTCTCTGAGACTCAAAAGGTATCGGTTGATGAACATTTCTTTGTACTCGTTCATTATCATATTTCCACGTTTCCATCCTTCGATGAGTTGTTGTCTAATGATAGAACCAGAGAGTGGTAAGCTATTCATGAGTAATTGAATGTTCAAACACTTTCCTGGTGTTAGGAAATCAGCTGGTTTTAGGATGTGGTCCATCTCGGTTCCCACATATGTAAGTGGTCTGGTATTGACTACGGCTTCGACTTCTTTGATGATCGTCGAGAGTTGATTTTCCCCGAGCATGTGTTTTTGAAGAGTTCGTTTTAGACAATGCTTTACTACTGCTACGAGTCTTTCATACGTACCCCCGTGCCAGGGTGCTAGTTGAGGGATGAATTTCCATCTTAAGTTGTCTGCCAGTAATCCTTCAGACATTACCTCGGCCAGCAATCTGAACTGAGGTGCGTTGTCAGTTATTATAAGTGATGGTGTTCCTCTAGTAGCGATGAAACGTCTGAATGCCATGAGACATTCATCTGTGGTTAGATCTTTAACTACCTCTAAGTGTATTGCTCGTATCACAAGGCATGTGAAAAGAGAAATCCATCTCTTTTTTACACCATTTTCTGTCTTTATGACCATCGGTCCGAAGTAGTCCACACCGACGTAATCGAACGGCATATTAAATCTTACTCTTTCGGCTGGTAATGCTGGAGTTTTAGGTAGCTCGTATGGACCTCCTCCATGTTTCACGCACCTCGTACATTTGCTTAGTGTTTTTTGAACTTTCGCTCTTCCTTGTGGTATCCAAAATTTTTGTCTTATGAGGCTTAGTGTATGAGGTACTCCAACATGAAGGTTTTTCTCATGAGTTTCCTTAATAATTTTTTCGGTAAGTTCACTGTTTTTAGGTAGGAGTATGGGATGTTTTGCATCATAGGATAAATCTGAATATGTGAGTCTTCCATCACATCTTAAAATTCCGTCGGTATCGATGAATAATCCCAAATTCTTAGCTAGGTTTGTTTTCTTTCCTCCATACTCCTCTGAGAATGTTTCTTTCTGTAGTTCTTTTATTTTTTGTAATTGTGAATCCAAAGGTTCGTTTGCTGTTACTTTATCCTCTGAAGGTGTTACCTTTGGTTGGTTTTCTGTGTTCAACAGACCCTCCCCCATCAGAAGAGAAGTGTTCCTCGGTGGCCCCCTAGGCCAGTCTCTAGGGTCCTGCCCTAGAAATTCTGGTCCAGACAGCCATTTGTTCCTCTCCTCCTCTGACGTGATAGGACGTGTTGCTACGTCTGCAGGATTGAGACTAGACGGTACGTATCTCACTATCAAACTTTTGTTGCGTTTTATTTCTTCCAGCCTTTTGGATACAAATGGTTCAAGTAACTTATCAGAATGATACCAATCAATCACTATTTGACTATCTGTCCATAGTGTTAATTGGGTTATGTTCAATGGTAAGAATCTGAGTACGTATTTTATAAGTCTACTTCCAATGAGTACGCCTAATAACTCTAAGCGTGGAATCTTTAAGTTCTGTTGATCTTTGGTAGGAACCAGGCGCGATTTACCTATTACGAAGTTGACTGTGTCTTTCTGTACAAGGTAAACCACTGCGGAGTAAGCTACTGTAGATGCGTCTGTGAAACAGTGTATTTGTGCTTCCTTTTCATTGGGCACGGTAAAGTTTCTCGGTAGACATATGTTCTCTACTTGTTTCATTTCTTTCAGGATGCTTATCCATTTGTGAAGTAAATCTTTTGGTAATGGTGTGTCCCATTTAATCTGTTTTTTCCACAGTTGTTGAAGTAGTAACTTGGCTGGTAACATGATTAGTGCGGTGAATCCACAAGGATCATAAACAGCTGCGATAGTTCTTAAAACTCCTCTTTTCGTGTTTTCATTGTTTTCGTTGATTCTTGCTCTAAGGTAAAGTACGTCATTTTCTAAATTCCAATTGAGACCCAGTATTTTTATAGTTGTCTCTTTAGCAGCATCAGGTATTTGGTTTATAAAATCTTTGCAGTTGGAACTCCATTCCCGAAGATTCATTGAGATTTCTAAGAACATATTCTTTGCTTCCTTATAAAGGTTTAAAGCGTCTGTCACTGTTTCTACGCCAGTAACTACATTGTCTACGTATATGTCATTAGCTAACTGTTTGGCATAATTCCCATTCGACTTTAGAAGATGGTGTCTGACCGTAGCGTTTAAAACAAATGGACTGGATATGATCCCAAAGGGAACACGGGTAAATCTATAGTGTAGTAGATTGTCTTCAGTGGCTGGTTTGTTGGTATCTTTCAACCATAAGAACCTAGTGACGTCTCTGTCACCTTCCTTCAAACCAATTTGTAAAAATGCCTTTTCTACATCCGCTGTCAATCCTACAGCGTGACTACGGAATTTCAATAGAAGTCCCGTCAAATCCTCTAGCATCATTGGTCCGCAGTATAAGCATTCATTCAGACATTTTGTATTTTTTGTCTTTGCCGAAGCATCATAGACTATTCTTAGGGCTTTACCCGGCGCCAATATTCCATGATGAGGAAGGTAGTGAATAGGATGATCACTTATCTCCTTTTCAGGTACTAGTTCGATGATACCTCTTTGCATTTGGTCACTTAGTGTCTGATTGTATGCTGACAAAGTTTCAGCATCTAGGCGTTTCATCAATCCAATTAGTCGTCCGTATGCTAGACCGTAGTTAGTTGGCAAATCAGGTGGGTATTCCTTCCAAGGCCAGCTAACATAATATCTTTCTTCTATGAATACGGTAGTTTCATTAAAATGCTTAATAGCTTCTTCTTCCCGGTTGGCATTTGGAGAATCAGTAATTCCAAGGGATTCTAGGTCCCATAAAGCTTTCATTGATGTGTTATCTAATGGCAGATCGGGTTAGTTCAATCTGGTTTCATAGGACGCTTGAAAGTATGTGAGCATTGATAATTCATCCTCGTGCTTATTCGGAATTTTGCCTGATAATATCCATCCTAGGTCGGAATTTACCAAGTATAAATTTTCTCGTATTTTCACCTTTTCAGTAGACATAAGTGAATGATAGTAATCATTTCCAATAAGGATATCCACCTTGTCTGACAAAGATCCATCATCCGCTAGTAAGTAATCCTTTTCATATTTCCATTTGGATAATTCTTCACCACAAGATGAAATACCATGTGTAATAGAAGGTACGACGTTCGCATATACTATCCTTTGTATATCAGTTCTTGATTGAATGTGAAGTTTCACTAATGGGCTATCCAACTCTTGGGGTTTATTCGAACCAAAAGTGAATACTGTGAGATGGTTGTCTTCTTCAGTCTTCAAATCAAGATTCTGCGCGACATCTTGTGTAACGTAGCTTCTCATGCTGCCTGAATCTAGCAGTACGCGACATTTCATTGAGGTATTCTCCGGTCCTCTGATATTAACAACAGCGGTTTGTAGTATTGTTGATCCTCTTTCATAGATATGCATCGCACTAGTAGATTCTTTCTTCTGTAACTCGGTTTTTGTTATCACATTCCTTGGTGACTCTTTGCTAGGACAAAGTGCCCTATTATGGAGGCCCTTCTTACCACAGTGTTTGCAGGCTATGTGTTTGGATCTACAGGTATTTATGTTATGGCCTAAACGGAGGCAATTGAAACAACGGTTCCTTAACCTTGATTTCCTTTGTTGTAGAGTTTTACTATCCGTGCACTCATCATTAAAATGATCTCATTTACAAAATATACAATTGAGCTTTCTTCTTTTCTGCTTGGGTCCCTGTCCACTCTTTTCTCCAGCTGACTGAAATTTCCTCTTCGTGTCAAAGGTTTTATTGAAAGCAGTTACATTAGGTTTGAATTTTTTATTCGTATCCTTTAAATTATTTCGTTTATGTATCTTAGATCCCTTTTCAGTTCTATGTTCTAGTACATGAAGTGTTTCTGTTGTGTAACTAGCATCTTCTATCTTAAATTTCTCAGAAGTACGCTTAGCATCCTCTCTAGCTGAGAGTACAAGATGGAGTTGTTTCCTTATTTCTTCGATGGTGTCGCTACTTAATTTTAATTTCAGTTCGTATACTATGTCTTCAGGGAACTTTTCCAAGATCAAAAATCTTAGGTGGTTATGTTCTGTATTCTCTCCCAGAGAACTCAATACACGAAGCTGTCTTTCGATTTCATCCAATACTTTTCTACAATCATCTTGTTTGTCTGCTCCTTTAAGTTTGTGAAGAGCTGAGTAATGGGCATCAATTATTTGTGTTTTCTTCCCATATCTGTCTGTCAAAGTAGTCACAGCAATTTTATAATTATCGTTAGTAGTCTCAAGACCATCCAAGATTGTCTTAGGTTCGCCTTTCAAAGAAGCTTTTAGGTACAGTAACTTGTCGACGTCTCTTAGTGTTCTTTGATCAATATTGGAAGAGAATTGATCCCAAAATTGTGTCCATTGGAGAACATCTCCTGAGAAGGTAGGTAAGTTCAACTCAGGTAGTTTGCCTCTATTGATTGATTGACTTGAGTTCGAAGAAACAGCCTTGTCCTTCCTGACTTGTATTCTTGCTTTCAGCTCGGCTAAGGCTTCATCACCTTCTAGCTGTTCATTTGTCATATTTGATATATCATCAGCATTTGGGTTTGTAGAAGTATTAAAATATTGATACAACTCATTATTGAATCGATGAATGACCGCTTGTAATTTTGATGACACAATGCATGCTTGTTCCATATCATCATCAGACCACGACTTCAACGCACAAAGAGTATGTGAGCTTTTAGTCAAACTTTTGATACTCGACACAAACGTAGTTAGTCTACTTAAATATATTTCCTCCATGGTATTATTGTACACTGACTGGGGTGAATCTGAAATCATCATAAGTACCTTATGATAATATGGATAAAACGTTTGCCCACAACGACAATTAAAATTTACATCAATTATAGTCAGTTTTATTTATTTAGATTTTGAATTTATTATACATTTAATGTGTATTGTTTAAGAATTAGCATTTAATCATTATTACTCTTATTAGCTTGCAATAATGACTGACATTTATCAGAGCTCCACTGTTTATTTAATTTTATTAAATATTAACTATTAATTTCTTAGTGATCTTCTTGATCTCACAATTGATTTTGTAAAAATATCTGGAGTAAGTATGTCACACTGCCCAACTTAGTCTATAATCATAGCACTAGTTAAGCCAGTTGTTGTTTCCTTTAAAACATTTTGACTCACCCAGCCTTGGCTATGGCACTATTGTATCTTATTATTCAATTATGTGAGAACACAAGAAAGTTCACTAGACCACACTTTTATCATCACACGGCGTATAGCACTGAGTTAAATCAATTAATGTTCATTAAGTAAAGCATTACTAGCTAATGTATTATCTTTATAGTATGTCCGCATATTTATTCTACATTATTCACAAATAACTTTCTCTTTGGACCATAGGTTATCCATCATAACATAGTGTGCAAACGCTGAACATGTACACTAATTAGCTTATTGGTATATCTCCATGCACTCTTTTGTATAGGTATCACATAATCACAGTGTATGTAACATTTGAATTTTACAACAATGCATGTAAAGTTTGTGATAGATAGAGTTTCTAGTAATTGTTTATCTATTTTATTTTCATATCATCACAACATTAAGCAATTATTCACCGTTAAGTTATTAGGTTTTAAGCCATCCGAGTTGATATAGGTATTATTCTCATTATATATTTACCTTTGAAAATTAGTGGATTAAAGTTGTATTTTGTTGTGATAATCACAATTAATACTGGTTAACAAGTGAGAAACTATTATTGTAGGACACTCATAATTTGATAATCATTGTTTTAAATGTACCTATTTTGACAAGCAATGTAAATATTCGACTCACTAGATATTGTCACCATATGAAACTTGTGACTCGGAATGGTAATATTATTATATACTATAACTATGTACTCATGTGTTGTGATTTATTCTGATTTAATATGGTGATAGTGACAGGGTCTCTGGTAAATTAAATGGTAATTATAACAAATCTTCACTACTAGATTCCAATTGATATTCATTGAGTTAAAATGTAGTATGTATTTATTACAACTCAATGTTGGTATTTTGGGTTTTCTTAAGTGACTCGTCGTTCATGTATTTGAAATAACGTGGTATTTAATCACACTTTTACATACCTGAACTTTGGACTCAACTATCAGTTGGTAGGTGTGTTGTGTATCTCCTTGTATTTGTACACTCTTTAAGATGTCGTAAGTACCCAAGTGTTTCCTTTATTGAATGTTTGTGTTCCTATTAAACGATAGGGAGATTAATTATGGAACAACAAGCGCTGCAATGCTAACTTGGTTAATTGAAACACGTATTGCATATATGTATCATTTCGACAATAAGTACATTTTGTTCGTTTTATGTTTTTACAATGGTTTGTCAAGATGTAAATTATAGGTTACCGGCAAATAACTTTGTCGAAAAGATTAGTTAGATAGTTTTGAACAACATATCGTCATTCTTACCTGATGATATGAGTTAATTTCACCTTTTATTTATGTAATTTTGTACGGAATAACAATTATTTCCACTGTTTATCCAATTCACAGAGTTTTGCAGTGTCTGCTAACCAGGACCATCTGAATGATGCAAGAAATTGCAAATTCAAACACACTAGCGTCATTATGGCGTCGCGTCGCTGTTATAGCGCATGCGCGCACCGTCCATATTACATTTAGGCGCGGAATTTAAATTGTCTTGGCGCGGAATTTTTAAATTGTCTTGATTTTATCCGTTATCACTGACTTAACAGTAGTAACTTTGTTGGATTAATGTTCACTGCCCAAGATCTAGTTAAAATCATGTTTTACACACTAGAGTTATAACTTATAGTTAAGGTCACAGGGTCACACAAACAAGTAATTAAAGTGAACTGTGTTAATTTTTTTTTTGTATATTTAATTTTAAAGACATCCTTACCATTCAGTAAGACAGTTGACAATTGCATATTTTAATCTAAAGTAGGTTCCCAATACACTCTCTTTAGCCATACGTATATCAGATAAGTTTTGTTCATTAAGTTCAGTTTAGTCGGTTAGTTAAGGTTAATCAATTTACACTAAACTTTGTCTTATTTGATTTAGTACTAAAAATTTTTTGTATAGCTATGGATATGTAAAGATCTCATCTTATCTTCACCAAACTTTGATGAAGATCCCAGGGCATTTCCACCAACCTTGATGAATATCCCAGCATCTCCACCATCTTTGTCGCGTCGGTTCTACTCATGACCTTCCGACAAGTAAGATTATGGTATCTGTATGACTCCCTACAAAAGGAGGCTAGCATTGCCTAGATTCTTTGACACAAATTGGAGAATGTAATAGTTATACTAATTATGAATAATCTGCTTCGCTTTGATTCTATGGGGAGAGTATCTGATATTAAAGAGATAAATGCATAGTAACGGTTCCCTTGTAGTTTTATTCTATTGTAATCTGTTTGTCAGCTACTGGTCAACTGCTGGTCAACTGTTGGTCAGCTGTTGGTCAACTGTCTCACCTGAATGATGTAGATGTCTTTGCTCAGCCACACAGAACTCATCACCTCCCTCCACGAATAGGTCACTCCTGTTGTGGAAAGAAAGTCCATGATTACACTGTTGGACTACTAAGTACCACCGAATGGTATGAAGGTACATAATTATATTATTAACATGAGTTTTAGTACATCAATATGGACTCTATTAAATCACTATGAGTGCAATCACATACTTATTGCTTGGTGTATTATTATGTTTATCTCAACAGATATACAATGTGAACCTTAGTGAGTTTGTTCACTTAAACAATCTTGACAGGCCGTTGCCTCTTGTCCCTATGGACGTAACTATCATGCTCCACGAACATGATTTACTTAAACAATCTTGATAGGCCGTTGCCTCTTGGCCCTATGGACGTAACTATCATGCTCCACGAACATGATTTACTGTCTACCCAAACATACTTGATACCTTGTGAGAAGATTGGCCAACCCACCACACACAGGTGAGCCCCTAAAGAGCTCTTAGGATTGTATGCTTACGATATTGGGAGTCGTGAGAATAGGGAGCACCCTTCGGTCACCCTATTGATATTGATATAGGTAGGTACTTGTATTTTATTACCCAAACCAAGGACTCTGTTGATTGCATTATATTAGATTGCACACATTATGATACAAACAATCGAAACTATCGGCACATTACGTCTATACGATGGAAATCATGTTTGCTCATCAGCTCATAAGAGTTTCGCGGCATCCACCATTTCCCATCGCTTTTAATTTACTCAATCCATAACTCAATACGCGAGTTCAATGCGGAATAATATTGGCTTATAATCTAGATACTTAGCTGTCGTATTATTGCTGGCTGGCAGGCGAAGATCACACACATTGCAATTTTAAACTTTGATTGAAACTTTAAGAACAGTATGTCGGTTGCAAAACGTGCCGGGCAAAAAGAGTGTTGCCACTTACCAAATTTGTTTGTGGTTGGTAACAAGTGTTGCTCTATACAATATTGTTGGGTTTATTTAATAATCGCGACCCTTCGCGACAAACTACACATGCGGTTTAATAAAATTAATAGACACGCACTCGCGCACACATTCGCATTTCTTAAATCAGAACGTACTATACAATCAATAATAAACCTTATTTCATCAAACACAGCGTGTATTTACCATGCACCGTAGAACTTACCCACACAAAAACATCGGTCGCTATCGTTGCGCTGTGCAAAAGCAATTTATTTTACATATACGCTAGTGATTGACTAAATCGGAAAGTTAAAAAATGGCATGTCCAGAAAATATTATAATAACAATAAACATATTATTGAGGACATAACATTACATAATTATTATTAAGTACTCTTTAATTTTAAGTTTACTCATTGACCTGTAAAGTGGAGGTATTTGTGTAGCACTTGACGCTTTGATATTACTGGGGTGGCATTTTTTGTCAAATAATGTAATCTCAAATTCATATATTTTTCCACGACTGCTTTGGTAAGAAATATGATGTGATTATTCATCGGGGACTGCTCAAACTGGTAAAACTTAATTTTTTTTTTTTGTTTTTTTTTTTTTTTTTTTAAAGATGACTAGCTATGTGGGTAGAATTCACATTACTAGCAATCTTGTTAACCCCTCCAACTAAGCTAAATATGCTTGTGTCTGGAGTGGGTTCACGGCAATAGTGTAATGGGTGGGATTCGAACTCGGGACCTGTCGATCACAAGTCTGACACCTTATCCATTAGGCTATTGACGCTTTATTTATTATTAAAGACATCTAATCCTATGAAATGTGGCAAAGCCTTTGCCATGAGTTCCTGTTTGACATTTTTAGTTTTAATTGTTAATTTATCATGCGTAAGACAAGCTGTTTTTATGATCATTTCCATTCTTTTACAAATCATAACGACATCAGGAGATGGGTACATAAGTCCACCTTTGTCCTTATACTTTATAAAATTATATGCTTCGTCATATTTTGGCAAGTAGTGCACCAGTGCATGTCTCACGTTTTACAGTTTTTATTAAACCATGCACAACAAATCCCGCAATGTAAGAAAAGGCCTGCGAGCCAAAATCCGACAAGTCTTGGACGGGCGTAAAATAAATTGTTTATTCTTTTTTACTTTTTTGTACATTTGACTTTTCAACGTATTTTTCTTTCTGTCATCTCATGTAAAATAAAAGTTAAACATATTTTCTTAGAAGTTTCCGTATGTTATAAAAAACTTTTTACCAAAAATTAAACAGACTCCCAAAAAACAATGCAAAGTGAAAAATAACTTTAATTTCGGGAGTCGGTGTCTTTGGTTTTGTATTTTCGTTTTTGGCACCGACTTCCGAAATTAAAGTTATTTTTCACTACGCCGTGTTTTCTGGGAGTCGGTTTAATTTTTTGGTAAAAAGTTTTTATTTCACTCTTTTTAGTTGGTTGATTTTTAATTTACCTAGTTACAAGAGCCTAAGGCCCGTATTACAGAACGAAACTCGAGCACTGATCTCTGTTTAAAACTAGTTTTGAGTCGAGATTTAATTTTAGAATGTTCCTCAAGTATAGATTCATCGATCATAGTTCAGCCGGGTACGGCTTTATTCTAGATCGTTACTCAGTTGTAGATTCATCACCCAAGTATGGTCGACACCACGCTCGAGCAGAGATTTCCTTGTCAGTTAACTATTTGCTTTTCAGTTTATTATTTGATATAAAAATAGTAATTTTTGGCGAATGATGATGAAATCACATTTTATTTTGCTAATTGGTTACAAATAACAGTTTTACCCGTAATTTTTTGCCATTTTAAGTTACTAGATGAATCCCGTGTTTTCTAACTTACACAGATTATAACAATGATTTTTCCACCGATGATTTGAACAGAAAAACAGAACTTCAGCGTTCCATGTGAAGGGCCCATACAATTTTGCTAATAATTATTTTAAGAAATGGTATAGATTTTCACAAGATGAAGATTTTTGACAATTTGTAATACTGCCATCTATTGACCAAGATTTGGTAAAACATATGCATTTCTGTTTTGTTTTAACTATAACTTTGTTTCCTTTTAATATTTTTATTGATCGTTGTTCCCAAACCATTATTTATTTGAATATTACATAATATATGATTAATGAGCAATTCAAAACAACACTGTCACAGACATTATTTAGGATCCACTCCGTTCCACGAACCAGTTACTCTTGCTATATTTTTATATGATAGAAAATATTGCCTTAACACCTCTTACCTTCAAGAATTTGCTTTTACAAATTCTTAAAAAATAATTTCTATAGTGAAACCGAGCAATATATTTTTTTTTTCTTAAAAATTTGGAATAAAATAAAATTGAATTATTTACGATCATTCGTAGATCGGAACAGCGGAGACGAATAAAATAAAACGTAAACGAAAACAGACTGATGCATAGACAATTAGATATTCTCTGCTTGAGGCTCGATTTGAATCTGAGTGTAGTTTTATTACCATTCTGGAATAAGACCAATGCTCAAGTGCAGATTCTATATTTAAACTGAGATCGGGCTAATTAAGCTCAAACTGGACTTGAGGAACGTTCAGTAATACGGACCTAAATGTCAACTACTTATATTCATTTACAAAATATTGCTTTTCCCAATTTTGGGCCGTTATTTGTTGAGGAGTTCTCCTGGTACTTCACTATCAGCTTCACTTCACTATATGCATTGTGACGAGCATATTGTGCTTAATAACCACATTCAAGTAATCGAAGTGGAACACATGAAATATTTATTATTCCTATTTATATATTGAGCAGTTCCAGTGGCCATCGGTAGTCTTCATCATCAGGTCCACTTCATAAATGGTGCTTTTCGAATGCAACTACACAAGTTACTATAAAAAATACTCAAATCACTATAAGTGTGCCTATAATATTTGAAGAGTTCCCTCGATTTCTCCAGGATCCCATCATAAGATCCTGACTTAGTCACAATGAGACCAATTTCGAAGTATACCCTTTCAAATAAAAAAAGATTTTCCAAATCGGTTCAGCCGTCTCCGAGTAATCGGTGATCATACATAAAAAAATAATAATATACGCGTCGAATTGATAACCTCCTCCTTTTTTGTCGTCGGTTGAAAAACCCCTAAACTATAATAGCAATATTTCATTCGTCAATCGACATTGCTCTCGATAGCCTACGTTAGTGGATCTGCACAAGCACATCACTAATTCGTCGCAAGAAGTGCCGGCCTCACTACGCGATGAATCCGCGTAATACAGTATCGTATGTTATTTTTACATTGCTTGTCCTGTTACTTAGTGACGAACTCAGGTAGTGGTTAAGGAGCAATGTATTTATAGCAAAAGTAGTACAGTCGCTCTGATATTTGAAAACAAAAATAAGATAGTAAAAGCAAGAAATATTTTACGATTTATTGTTTTTCATGATTTTAAAGACAAATATTGTAAAATACTTGTACTTACATATGGTAAGTGATTCCATGATTCACAAAGTTTTGATTTTGGCTTCGGTTTTTACAAGATACCACAGAACAACTCGGTATTCTTATATGTTATCACGATCGTCGTCGAAAACGCACTAGTTCGCGGAGACGGTCACTTGCCTGTGACATGAGCCCTGTGGCCATGTCGCGCGGACACCGATACGCCCCCTTA
Source organism: Tholera decimalis (assembly GCA_943138885.2). NCBI lineage: Eukaryota > Metazoa > Arthropoda > Insecta > Lepidoptera > Noctuidae > Tholera > Tholera decimalis. The sequence goes on along the minus strand of OW964573.2, from coordinate 21,409,841 downwards.
CCACTTCCACGGTAATATTATCATATTACCTTGCCACTTCTCCTGTACTTTTTATTTCTATGATTGAAACAATTCGACTAAGACTGTTAATCCAGAAGTTGACCATTTGGCTTCTACGCTGCGTATTACGATTCGCGCCCCGGAGCAAGTGTTTGTATACGGTAATGCCTACAGTTATTGTTACAGGTCTGGTTGTTTGTGACAGTGAAATTATAATGTTAGTAAATCCACCCATGGTACAGAATACCTAAAGAAATTTTGATGCCATGGAAAGTTTTACTGTATTGTATATTGAATTATGTTTAGTAAAGGCAATACAGTATTTATTGAAGTCATAAAAACAGTACCAGTATGGAAGGCTTCATCGTCAGAAACGTTCAAATGATAATAATAATCTCTTTATTGTTCGAGTACCCTTTACTATAATTGAATACTATTATTTTTTCTGTCCAGTGAAACAGCGCAAGGCTCTGCATAATGATACACCATCATGCAAGGCAGCTGTTGTCACACAATGGTGTAGCATTATGCTGAGTGAGGACTGTTTTGCGTGTAGGTATGTGGCACATAATTTCCCTCTATTTTTATTTATTTTTGTGTTTCTTTTCGCATTTCACTCTACGTCAGTGACAGGGAAAATAAGTTTTTATACATATAAGTACTGTGTTCTTACTGTGTTACGTGTAGACAAAATTTTACAAAACCTTTTTGAGTCTTAGTTGTTTAAACAAAGAAATATCTATTCTATTTTTCACCTGATACTAGATGCGCTGCGTTTACCCGGCACTTCTCACGAAGAAAATTTAAATAAAACGTCACAGACAAGCTTAAGAATACTAAGGAGGATTAAATCAACATTGCACATAATCTGGGACACTCAGAAGCTTGATTGCTGGAAGAACATAATAAATATTTACGTTCCCCTCGGCTCTTAATAAAATTAACTTATATTAAGCTCAGTTTGCATCATAAATGCAAATGTTTTCCTATAAAATCTCTCAGTATCCGTTTAAGAAGATAAGGTATTATAGCCCTTATTAAAATATGGTTATCTTTATTTATATTCAAATTATGGTAGTCCTTTTTTACATACTAAGCGACTGCAGTATATTATACTGCATTGTGGCATCAACGCACAAACGGATACCCATGGATTCAGTAAGTACCTACATAATTCTGGGTTTGCGGGCATATTCTAACGAGATAGCAAAGCCCCGGAACGTAAGGGCAGCTGAAGGAACAGGGTGAGTTTTTGTTTAGTAGAAGTCTGACAGTCCCTTCCACCTCCCACCCAGAGCGAAAGAAGTCATTCAATGATTTTGGCCACAGACCATGGATTCAGTAAATACTTACATGATTCTATACGCTACAGTGTTGGAATTTAACGTACCTTTCCTAATTAGATTCTTCTTAATCTTTATTCCTAACTCCTACCTCGCTCAAGAAACGTACAATGAAATATACATTCCGTGTAAACGAAAGAGATGCATAATATATTAAAAGTTGCTCTCTGACTGTTCACACTGCCGGCAACTACTCGCTTCACTAGTTTTGTCGCTGAGGGACAAGAGCTGTCAAAGATATTACTCGCCCAGCGATCACTTCGCGGTCAGAACTCACGCTCAGACCACCCAGATGATAGCTCAGCGACTAAACTATCGGAACAACACACTCGCTGCTTGCCAACTCGTTTTCAGATGCTAGCTCTACTCGCTACTCGAAATGGCTACTAGCAAAGCTGACTTCTCAAAGTTCACGATCATCAAGTACTAAAGTAAGGGTAAATAATAACAGCCACATGATATCTTCAACGCTTGACGAGGTCGGTCCCTCGATGAATAACCATCATATCATTGCACATTTACACAACTAGCAATTGGTTTAGGCTGCTATTTCTACATCTAACAATTGGTCTAGGCTGCTATTTGTACATCTAGCAATTGGCCTAGGCTGCTATTTGTACATCTAGCGATTGGTCTAGACTGCTATTTGTACATCTAGCAATTGGTCTAGGCTGCTATTTGTACATCTAGCAATTGGTCTAGGCTGCTATTTGTACATCTAGCAATTGGACTAGGCTGCTATTTGTACATCTAGCAATTGGTCTAGGCTGCTATTTGTACATCTAGCAATTGGTCTAGGCTGCTATTTGTACATCTAGCAATTGGTCTAGGCTGCTATTTGTACATCTAGCAATTGGTCTAGGCTGCTATTTATGCATCTTTGGCAATCGTTACTCCGGGTAGTCAGACGTCATAAAATCTGATACCAGTTTGACCAAGGGGTACCGTCTTTACCACTTACTTAGTTGTAGTGGTCAGATAGACAGAACCCTCCAAGTAAAATACTAGTACTCAGCTGCGTTTAGTTAGACTAAAAATAGAAAGTTAATCCCAACATAGTTGGGGCAACGCTATTCAGTTGATCATTAAATACATACCAACGATCTTTATTTCATAAACTCGTTAGTTAGCTCCTGCACGATATAATTATACGTCGTGAATTCGATATCTGCACAAAACAAATGTAAGTATGACTTACAGATAGTTGTACCGTGTCCTTGTGCAAGTGCGTTTAAATGTTTGTAAACGCAACTACGATATTCCAATTTATAATTAAATTGTGTATTATACAGTACCTACGTTAAATAACAGAGGGCGTTCCCGTTAACCCGCAATAGTATAGCATTCATACATGCTAAAAAAATATTACCATTCAAAAATAAAATGTTTTTATTTTTGTTAATATTAAAATATACACAACTTTTTTAAATTTATACGCGTACTTGAAGGACGGCAACGTCGCAATTTAAATTATGAATGCGTACGCGTGTACAGAGTGTTTCTTTTACGTATCTATTTAAAATTTTTAGCGAATATTTTATTATTAGAAAATAAAACATTTTGTTTTGAATGGTAATATTTTTTTAGCATGTATGGATGCTATACTATTGCGGGTTAACGGGAACGCCCTCTGTTAGTTAACATCCTATATACCAACCCACACAGGGCTCGCATGATGGATTACGGCCCATTTACTCTTAGGACGCTTGTATCCCAGCAGTGAGACCGTTATACGAAGGAAACTACAGCTCAGATTCATTTTTTGCGGGAAAATGTAGGTAAGAAATTTTCCCGCTTACAAAGCTGGTTGCAAAATTATTTCCCCTTAAATTACTCTCTGATCATTGATTTTATTGACTTACAATTCTTTTATCTCGTAACATTCAATATTTTTATGACGGCACTCAGACCCAATTCCCGTTTCTTTGTAGAATTAATATTTAAAAGACAAACGATTTGAATACCTCATTGAACGCAGAGAATAGGCCATAAAAGAATTAAGTCCGTGAAAAATTGTAAAGCAAGTTTAAATTGCATCTGCTATGATGATTTAGAACTGTGTTAAGAGGGCTTTAAACCAAGTGACAATGCTAATAGGGATCTGAGGTGTTACGCAAAGGGATAGAATAATAAATGAGTACGTTCCTACTGAAATATGTATAGTATGTAGTAGGTACACATAAGACTAAAAGTGGAACCGGTTGTCGAAAAGTAAGAAGTGAGGATTAAGGTATAATACAGGAATATGTTTTATGGAATGTTTTAAGTATGTAAAATACTTACAGGACCTATCCCAAGGGAATTAAGCAACTATTTATTATACATACCTATTCTCATGTTTAAAAGTAAGTACCTACCTTCTTTTGTATTTTTTTTATCTTGTTGTGTTTTATGTCAAGTGCTTTTTCTTTCTTTATTTTCTTTTTTTTATGTTAGTATATAATATTTTTTTTTTATAACCATGTAAATAATTATCCGCCCCTAAAAGTGAAGGCCACGATGGCATATGCCCAGAGCCATCTTTATCCTGTTGGAACCCTGGGCACTGATCACATTAGAATAATGGTGTCCGCAATAATGGGGTCCTCCACAAATCACTATTTTGATAAAATATACCAAGATTCGCGACAGACATGTTGATATTAGAAAGCCTGATTTTCGGGTGAAACTAGAGCAGTTCTGCAGTTGCAAATAAGTAAGTAAATAAGTGATTTTCTCACTTTATTATGTGTTACTACTAAAGTGAGAAAATAAATCTATCTCCTTGAAGTTCTGTCCATCCAAAGGTTAACTATAAGAGATTGCCCTATGTGATAAGACCGCCCATTGTACACTAGTTTTATTATTTGTAAGTATTTTTTTATATTGTAAGGTGTACAAGAAAGAATAAAGTATATAAAAAAAATACATAGTTCGCTTGCGGTGAGAGAATGTCACTTTTCAGTGGTAATCAATAATACATACTGGCCGTGAATATCATCCACGCTGCTAGGGTTTCTTACGAGCATCTCCAATATAAGTATGTCGACTGCCTGGGTTGCGGGAATGTCTTAAGGAGATATTGCAGCCCCGGAACGTATGGGGAATTGAAGGTACAGGGTCGGTTTTTATGCAGTAGAAAGCTGAGATGGGAAGAGCCTTTAGATGATTTTCCCACCGAAAATATATATATTTATATACTTCATATATACGTATGTCGCACTGTAGGTTCATCGGGTCAATTAATGTAATTTCGAAGATGACAATTTATTGCCTTTCCTCAAACTCCTTTCATTCTTATCCATGTTTAGCGTTTTCTTTTAAGATTTCGTTTGAAATTCGAGTGTCGCTGCAGAGCCCCTTTTTGAAAATAGCTTCTTCATTGAAGAGGTTTTCCAAATCGAAAATAGGGAGAGGGGAATGAATGAAATGCTTACGGTTTTTTGTTGGATTACTTTTACGATTATATTTTGTTCTCATTTAAAATAAAATAATGTTGTTTCATTTATATCGGAGGTATTTGATATTGTATGTTTAGTTTCATAATATGTTTAATTCTGGATTTTGCCAGCAGTTTCACCATACTAAAGGAATTTAAAATTTGAGCAACGGGTGAAAAGTATCCCATATGCTTGTTTCTATGGTAAAATCCATATTATTATAATTCAGTGGTTTATGCGTGAAAACTTATTCAAACAGACAGTTACTTTTCATTATATACACACATCAAAAGTGTCTAGGGATCAACATATATTTTTGCAATAACTTTTCTCCTGATTGATATTAATTAAAATTTTCTTTAAGGATTCATCAAATAAAGTGTTTTCGTTTGTCACAGTAACGATAAACCAAGTCACCTTTGCATTAATAAAGAAATTTGCCATTTTCCTAATGAAGGGATTTTTGACATTTGAACCACTAACATTAAAGTTCGAAAAAAAGACTGAAATAACAGTTTTCTTTAAAATTTTATTGGGTAACTTAAACAATTAATAATCCGTGTTTCTACCGCGAACACTAACAACACAAGAACATCGGTTTGGCATACTCAAAATGAGTTCATCCAAATCACGCTGTGGAATGGCCGCCCATGTTCGTTGCAACAACAAAAAAAGGTCTTCTTGCGACTGGATACCCTCCATATTCGGCAGAGCTCTTCTCTGTAGCATATCCCATGCATGCTCAATCGGGTTCAAGTCTGCCGACTGAGCAGGCCAGAGCAGGACATTGATGTTAGCTGCGGCGAGAGTCTGTCTTACAACTCTTGCGGTGTGCGGTCGTGCATTATCATGCATTAACTGAAATAAGGGACCGATTTGCACTTGTAGAGGAACGATGACGTCAGATACAATCGTCTCAGCATAAATTTGAGCGTTGAGGTTGCCTCTGATCCAAATCAACTCAGTTCTTCCGCCGATCCAAATACCCGCCCATACTATGATGGTTCCACCACTATAAGGATGGACTTCCTGGCAGGATTTTAATCGCTGTTGGCGTCCAGGGGTTCTCCAGTGTCGTATACGTCTTGTATCCGGTCTCATACCAAAACGAGACTCATCAGAAAAGCACACGAAACGCCATTGTTCTTCTGCCCAATTTCTGTGTTCAAGAGCCCATTGATATCGAATCCTACCATTGGTGGTACCCGTAGCGGTCTTCGGGAATGAAGGTTCACTTTATGCAAGCGGTTTCTGACTGTTTGGTCGCTAATTAAGTTCCCTGAAGAGTGATGAAGCCTCACGGCTAACATCATGGCGGTTATTGTTGGAGCTCTTCGAGTTAAGATTTGAATGTATCGGTCTTGTCTCCGTGTGGTACAGCGATACCGTCCTCCATGGCGCTCAGCCACGGTACCAGTGCTTCGGTAACGTGTCCAAAGTCGACTGATAACACTCTGACTTGTATTCAGAGCTAAAGCCACAGTACGTTGCCGGGAACCAGCTTCTATCATTCCCACGGCTCTGAGCATTTCTTCCCTGCTTAAATGACGTCGCCGCTCCATAATAACGTTGGTTTTAATCAGTAGTAGGGAAACAGTAGCACTAATAATGTCTTCAATGCGTTGTATGTTTTTATAGGGAAAATATTGACAGCTGATTTTCATCTTTTACTCGAATTTGATTAACAGTTCCTGTTTCAAATTATGAAATGCACCAAAAAGGATCCATATAAATTTATAAAATCATAAATTTATTACAAAGCCACATCTCAATCTCAAGAAATCCGCATAAAAATGCTTGATCCCTAGACACTTTTGATGTGTGTATATTTTTGTTCACGTTCCCATACACACAATCATCTACATAGATTCAATTTTCAAAAAAAAAGACACATGTATTAGTGTTAAACATTTTACAAAATTAATATCGTATATCAAGTACTTACTTACTTATATGATTATTTTGTAAGGACTAAATTTAAATTTTGGAATTCTAGAAAAAACATCACATAAGTATATTAATGACTCACCCGTAAAATGATATAAGGTTTCAATTATCTTAATTAAATTAACGTTTCAACAAATATTTAAAGTAAATAAAATTTAGAATTCATTACTCTTACGTACCAAAATCAGAGATGAGATGAGACTGAAATAGCATTCTAACTGGAATTTAATTTTCACTGAAACGTGTGTAAATCCTAAATGTTTATAATACCTGAGTCTTGAAAATAATTCAAAGAGATTGTTTACTTACAATCTTCGAGAAAGATCAGTGATGTAGACGAAGAACGCACTCTTAGTTTAATTACGTCACCGAGATTCTCGTTTTAATTTATTCTACGTCCATAAATCAAATTGAAGCAGACCGCCTTTATTTGGTTTTACTTGTTTTGTTTCTATAGTGGTTTAAATTTTGTAGTGAAAATAGTAATTACATGGTAATGCAAATAAACTTATTTACTTAAAATTTTAGGGTTTTTTGCTTCTATACACTGTTTTGAATTAGCAACTGTTATGAACTGGCAACTCAAGAGTGCATCCATCTTTGATCACTTCATTGCTATTCATCAGGTCAATATATACTCTGTGATCCGCCCCGGTTTATACTAATAATACGCAAGTATTATACATCCGAGTATGTACAAACCTTCCTCTTGAATCACTCTATCTATTGCTGGAAACTACATTAAAATCTGTTGTGTAGTTTACAAGATCTAATCGTACCAACCACTGTTTTATATTAAGTAAAGATATTCACCAAGAATTTTTTTGGTAAGTCGTTCGGAGCTCAAGCAGTACGACTGTGTACTCTTACCGTGTCAGTAAGACAAGCACAAACCCTTCCTTCTTTCAAAAACATGGTAATAGATCTCTATTTCTCTCTTTAATTTGTTATTATTTTTTATATATCTCAGCTTTGTTTTTTTTTTTTATGTATACAATGTGTAATTTAAAGGGTATATACATACCGAGTGCACGACTTCTTTGGATGATAACAAACGATATGGCAAGGGTTATCTAATCTTATGTCTACATGTGTGGAGCATATTAGAAATTTCAATACATTTATACCAGAGGCCGAATTTTTCAAATTAAGAAGAACGAAGAGAATTCTCGTTTTATTGGCAAGTGACGTGGAAAGTGATGACCCTCATACTGCTGTGATACGTTTGTTATTACTGGTATTCAAGAAACATATGAAACCAATAATTTGGAGTCAATTCTGTGAGTCACTTATTTTGAGCGGAAACTTTGCATAGAGACTCCATACCAGATGTTGTCTTCAGTCCTTTTGGATAGATATGGGGTTTCCGTTACACGTTGTATATACATATCGACGCTGGAAAGGAAAAATTATCCAAGCGACATCAGACTAACTTTATAGTAGAGCAGCTGAAAATTCAAACTTTAGTTTGAATTTTCAGAAAAAAAATCGTGTAAATTCTTGTTATGGTCCAAAAAGCCTAATTCTTAGAAATTTATTTGGATATTTTTTTATCTACATTATAGTATACGTGACTACTAAAAGTAATGCTCAGTTTTAAAGTTAGTGTCGCTTAGTAAAATTTTCCCTAAAAGTAGAAACGGGAAAAATTGACTAACCGACAAGCTTTGATTAAGGAAGGTACGGTAAAAATGTAATATATATCTTTTTTAGAATTGATCCTTACCAAATTACACCAAATTTGCCTTACCAAAATAAAAAACACGTGGAAGTTGAGGCAAAACAACCTAAATATTAATTTAATATATTTTTTTTTATATTACCTCAATGCATGTAGGAAAAAAACCAAATAACTCAAAACTACCTAAGCGCCTAACACTATATCGCCAGATACTGGAAAAGTTAACTAAGTGGAGTAATAATCGTACGAACAGAAAAGTCAAACTTGACCAAAGACAAATTTAGCATTTCACAATTACGACAACCACCAAATTTTCAAAAATGCTCGAAATTTTTGTCGTTTAGTAAGGAAAAAAAAGTGAACTCTCGCGAACTTCAAAATGTCGAAGCGACATCAAAAGTCGTCGTAGAAGGACGTGAGTAAGACCAAACGACGCAGAAAAATCAGGCGATTCCAACAATGTATATAACTCCAAATGGCCAAAAATGTCGTTTGGATAATTTTTCCTTTCCAGCGTCGATATGTATATGTGTATTGAGTATGTAGGTTATTACTTATTTATTGTATGTATAAGTGAATAGTACACCATGGACTACCCGCGTATTTATCGCTTTTAGCGATAAGACCGCCCATTGTAACACCCTTTGTAGTTTTTAAGTCCTCATTTAATTCTGTTATGGTGTACAATAAAGAGTATATCTATCTATCTATCTATCTACGTAATAATTAGTACGAATACATTCCACAATGTTGGGCCCGATAGTGTCACTGCCTGCCGCGGTTGCGGGAATATTCAATCAAGGAAGCCGCTGCCCTGGAACGACTAACAACTGAAGCGACTGGGTAGGTTTTTAGTCACTAGAACTCTAACATTCCCGTTATTTCTACTCACGATACGAAACATAGCATGATTTCTCTACGATAAAATAAAACAGAAAATTTTCAAACCCCAGGTGGAAACTTCGAGATGTGGTCAGAGTTACCACAATACTCACACTGTTGTTCACGGATAAATAGAAGTGGCGCAATCCTGTAGCACCTACTTACTTGTGAATTATAATGGCCACTTGGTGTATAATATGGATAGACAGCCCGGGTAGGCGGTGCGTCGTGTTCCACGCGCGTCTCAAAGAGCAGTCAGCAGCATTGACGGGGCCCAATATGACCATTGCCTGCTGAGGTGGTAGGAATTTTCTAACGAGATACGCCACGTGGCCCCGGACCACTAGGGCAACTGAATGGAACAAGGTGGGTTTTTAGTCAGTAGAAGACTGACACTCCCTTAGACATAAAAAAAAGAGAGCTTTGCAGGCCTGATGTAGATTAAACTTCTTCCTCTATCAACGAACTTAATTTGCACCTATCGACATAATCTTTAACATCGATTAATTAATATTAACCAGCTTCTTTGGTATAATTTCCATTGAACAGTATTGTACTAACTAGCAGATTAAGTTTTAATTAACAACTTCATGAAAGATCTGTATATCTGCCGTCGTTTAAACGTCGCGATTGTAACTTAAATATACCGAAACAAGTTCAATTTCTGTTAACATTCTTTTAATTAAGTTAATTAAAACAGTAGTTACTTTTGGAAATATTAATTCATGTGGTATTCAGTCGATAATTCGTTTGAAAACGTCGACATTTAAGTTTTTGTCATATTTCACTTCACGAAGTGGTTTTACGCACTAGATTACAAATTATTAATAAAAAAATTGGCCAAGTGCGAGTCAGACTCGCCCATGAAGGGTTCCGTAGTAACTATAATAATATAATATAATATGTATATTTATTTGACGAATAGAAAAAACCTTAAAAATTTCTTAAAACTAGCTTATTTACATTTTAACAACTACGCTAAATAACTTTATTTTTCATAGTGTGTGTATGAATTACAAAGTTATATTTGCGGTTTTAGAAAATATGCTGTATCTCAAAAACTGCTGACCCGATTTCGTTCAAACTAATTTTGGTTGAAAGTTTACATTAAGATCTACAGACATATATTTTTTTTAGATTACTCACTCCATTATTATAGAAGTTAGAGGGGCGGACACAAATTTTACCACTTTGGAAGCTTATATCTTTTAAACGATTGACTTTATGAAAAAGTGGTTTTAGAAACCCTTATATAATTTTTAAAAACCTGTCTACAGATACCACACACGCATAGGTATCATGAAAAAAATTATTTTCAGTTCTAGTTCCATGTATGGGGACCCCCCTTTATTTTAAATATTTTGTAATTGTTTTCTTAAAATCGGAAAGCGGTTCACAGAATACATCTACCTACTAAGTTTCACATGTATAGTCTTAATAGTTTCCGAATAAATGGCTGTGACATACGGACGGACGGACAGACAGACAGACGGACAGACATCAAAACTATAAGGGTTCCGTTTTTGCCATTCGGCTACGGAACCCTAAAAATAAGAAAGTAACACCTACCAATATTACTATTTATATTTCCGTTCAGAATTTTTGGTATAAGTACAGAAAATTTACAGACACTTGATTTAAACAGAATAATTTTAATAAGTAACAGAAATATAACAAAAAAAAATCATGTGTGCAATTCACACGTGGTAGAAGTGAAACCTTCAAAAAATTAATGTCTGTCTCTTTTTACTGTCACTTTTTAGGGTTCCGTAGCCGAATGGCAAAAAACGGAACCCTTATAGTTTCGATATGTCTGTCCGTCTGTCTGTCTGTCTATCTGTCCGTCCGTCCGTATGTCTATAGTATTTGTTATTACAAATACCAAATAACTTACGTTTTCTTTGTAATCATAATCCATAATTCATCCATCAAAACAAATATTTTCTTGTCATGACATTTTTTACGTCAAGGCTGACAAACTGTAATTTTTCCTTCTTGTAGTCACTTAATGGCTAATAGACTAAAAAGGTTGTTCATACTTTTATTATATAATTGTTATTCACTTTTATCGATAGGACTAGCTTAATATTGTATACTATATTGTGGTTGTCTACTGATTAACGGCATTTTAAATTATAACTATAAATTTCTAAAACACACTCTCAGATTTTATCGAAGAGGTTTAATAAATTATGCTCGAATATAACTGGCTGATCAAATAACTGGCAAGATGGACTATTTTGGACTCTACAATTTGAATTCTGGTACAGAATGAGAATGGAATGGATTTTGAACGCTGAGCTGGGTATAAAAGACGCTGGGGGCCATCTCCGGGAGTTCAGTCTTAGACCAGTTTTTAGAAGAGTTTAGTTCTCGACGACTTTTGACGAAGAGGAAGTGCAGTACCCGCTACCCTGACTCCTTGCTGGGAGCCTGCTGCCTTGACTCCTTGCTGAGAGCCCGCTATCCTGACTCCTTGCTGGGAGCCTGCTGCCTTGACTCCTTGCTGAGAGCCTGCTGCCTTGACTCCTTGCTGAGAGCCTGCTGCCCTGACGCCTTGCTGAGAGCCTGCTGCCTTGACTCCTTGCTGAGAGCCTGCTGCCCTGACGCCTTGCTGAGAGCCTGCTGCCCTGACGCCTTGCTGAGATCCTGCTGCCCTGACGCCTTGCTGAGATCCTGCTGCCCTGACGCCTTGCTGGGAGCCTGCTGCCCTGACGCCTTGCTGAGAGCCTGCTGCCCAGACGCCTTGTTGGGAGCCTACTGCCAGACCGCCTTGCTCGAGCTGCTGTACGACGAAGACATCGTGGAGTAGAAGGCGATCCTGGAGTGGTCTGCCAAGCCGTCCCGCAAAAGTTAATGGCTTTGGCGGCGTTGGTGGAATTGGCGGCGTGGGCCCTCGTGGTGTGTCTCCAGGAAGACCTTTGTTAACGGCTGCTGAGGAAGCCTCTCTTGTACCTCCTCCTCCGGCTCCTCTTGCGCGTGCCACAAAAGCTACACCTATGCATAATTCGTTACAGTTTGGCGCCCAACGTAAAATCATAGCTAGTCGGTTTAATTTTTTTTTTCAAAATTCCAAAAAAACTATTACTAGTAACCTTTTTCTTTGGACTCACTTTTTGGCTTAGACTCTTTTTTAATATTAAGTTCTAGGATAGGAGACTCACTCTTTACACTAACACTATACTAGACTTCCTCTTCACACGAACACTAGTTTATCACCTCTTTTACCACTAGTTTATTCCCTCTTTAACCTCTTATAACACTTTTTTTTATTTTTTTGTGATCTTACTCTTACTCAACCTCTTTCTTATATTTAATTTATCCTCTTGAGTTTTTTTTAGCACTCTTTAACCCTCTCATTTACCTGCCCTCTCCCTCTTTACCTTCTTTTGCTATCTATAATATTAATTTTCAGTCATGGATAGAATTATACTCCACTCATCGTCAAAAACTAAACAACGATTTAAGTATATAATTATGTAAATATATTCATCTTTCGTACTATATTCATGACTCATCTCTATCTTCTTCTCTTCTTTTAACTATCGAGTTCTTTTCGGCTTATTGAAACTCAATAGTTTATTTTATTTCTTTCTTTAACTTTGTTCTTAAACTTTAAGAGGCTTCTCTTAATTTTTATTTTTTCTCTTCTATCTGAACTAATCAGATATCACTTAGAAGTGCGTTTAGGTACATATTACCAAACCTTCTCCCTTTCTAACTCTCCAAGTTAGTTTATTACTATTTATCGACTCTAAAGTTGATCGAAGCGGCTAGCAACTTCGTAAAAATAAGCCTTTGCTAAACCTTGTTTTTTATGTTATCGACTCTAAAGTTGATCGAAGCGGCTAGCAACTTCGTAAAAATAAGCCTTTGCTAAACCTTGTTTTTTATGTTATCGACTCTAAAGTTGATCGAAGCGGCTAGCAACTTCGTAAAAATAAGCCTTTGCTAAATCTTGTTTTTTTATTGATGGGTTTTCGACGCGAGCGGACTGACAGACTCCGAAAACAAGCCTACTGTCATGTACTAATCAGGTCGAGTAGTGATCATTGAATGTGAATCCTACCTGACCTAACTTCGAGAGATGTTGGTGTGATTGAATGAGGTATGTAAGTTATATGAATGTGGATAAACTTTAACCTTACAAAATTTTTGTTCTAGACCAAAAATTTTCTCGGGGTCGATGGGGAAATATAGTATTTGTTATTACAAATACCAAATAACTTACGTTTTCTTTGTAATCATAATCCATAATTCATCCATCAAAACAAATATTTTCTTGTCATGACATTTTTTACGTCAAGGCTGACAAACTGTAATTTTTCCTTCTTGTAGTCACTTAATGGCTAATAGACTAAAAAGGTTGTTCATACTTTTATTATATAATTGTTATTCACTTTTATCGATAGGACTAGCTTAATATTGTATACTATATTGTGGTTGTCTACTGATTAACGGCATTTTAAATTATAACTATAAATTTCTAAAACACACTCTCAGATTTTATCGAAGAGGTTTAATAAATTATGCTCGAATATAACTGGCTGATCAAATAACTGGCAAGATGGACTATTTTGGACTCTACAATTTGAATTCTGGTACAGAATGAGAATGGAATGGATTTTGAACGCTGAGCTGGGTATAAAAGACGCTGGGGGCCATCTCCGGGAGTTCAGTCTTAGACCAGTTTTTAGAAGAGTTTAGTTCTCGACGACTTTTGACGAAGAGGAAGTGCAGTACCCGCTACCCTGATTCCTTGCTGGGAGCCTGCTGCCTTGACTCCTTGCTGAGAGCCCGCTATCCTGACTCCTTGCTGGGAGCCTGCTGCCTTGACTCCTTGCTGAGAGCCTGCTGCCTTGACTCCTTGCTGAGAGCCTGCTGCCCTGACGCCTTGCTGAGAGCCTGCTGCCTTGACTCCTTGCTGAGAGCCTGCTGCCCTGACGCCTTGCTGAGAGCCTGCTGCCCTGACGCCTTGCTGAGATCCTGCTGCCCTGACGCCTTGCTGAGATCCTGCTGCCCTGACGCCTTGCTGGGAGCCTGCTGCCCTGACGCCTTGCTGAGAGCCTGCTGCCCAGACGCCTTGTTGGGAGCCTACTGCCAGACCGCCTTGCTCGAGCTGCTGTACGACGAAGACATCGTGGAGTAGAAGGCGATCCTGGAGTGGTCTGCCAAGCCGTCCCGCAAAAGTTAATGGCTTTGGCGGCGTTGGTGGAATTGGCGGCGTGGGCCCTCGTGGTGTGTCTCCAGGAAGACCTTTGTTAACGGCTGCTGAGGAAGCCTCTCTTGTACCTCCTCCTCCGGCTCCTCTTGTGCGTCCCGCAAAAGCTATCGTTACATGTCACAGCCATTTTATTCCGAAACTATTAAGACTATACATGTGAAACTTAGTAGGTAGATGTATTCTGTGAAGCGCTTTCCGATATTAAGAAAAAAATTAAAAAATATTTAAAATAAAGGGAGGTCCCCATACATGAAACTAGAACTGATTTTTTTTTTCATGAAACCTATGCGTGTGTGGTATCTATAGACAGGTCTTTAAAAATGATATAAGGGTTTCTAAAACCACATTTCATAAAGTCAATCGTTTAAAAGATATAAGCTTCCAAAGTGGTAAAATGTGTGTCCCGCCCCCTCTAACTTCTATAATAATGGAGTGAAAAATCTAAAAAAAAATATGTATGTAGATCTTAATTTAAAATTTCAACCAAAATTGGTTTGGATGAAATTGGGTTAGCAGTTTTTGAGATACAGCATATTTTCTAAAACCGTAAATGTAACTTTGTAATTCATACACACACTATGAAAAACAAAGTTATTTAGCGTAGTTGTAAAAAATGTAAATAAGCTAGTTTTAAGAAATTTGTGAGGTTTTTTTTTTCGTCAAATAAATATACATATTATATTATATTATTATAGTTACTACGGAACCCTTCATGGGCGAGTGTCACTCGCACTTGGCCAATTTTTTATTTTATATAAATTTTCAAATCACAACGATGCTAAAGAAGTTTTCACTTCAAAAGATATTCCGTTAGTTTGAAGTTTCAATGTTGAACGGATTCTGCTTTAAATTAAACTGCGATAGTATCTTAAAATAGATATTCCTAGCAAAGAAAATTCTGTACATTTCAGAAAACAAAATAAGATAAATCCTATTCCAATTGTGAACACAATGTTCTCTATTTTTATTTCGCTACCAATTCCTTTTATTTACTACACAATACATTTTCAATTAGCAACAGAAAGTAAGCACCAGGAGTTCAAAAAAACATAAGAGGCAATGTAATTGGCGAAATAGTTTGTGCTCGAACGCAAAACTAAGCTGTGCTCAGAATAATGTTGCTTGCACAGGAAAATCACACTAAAGTCTTTCTAAGTACCATGTTTACTAAATAAGTTTTAGCGTAACAGAATTATTTAGCGTGTTAAAACTTGTAAAAGTGGGTACACAATAAAGAGCCAAAACAAATTAGAAGCGAGACTTCGCAATTGTTGGTTTAGATTTTTCAACAGCGCGCCGCAAAGGAGGGTAGTGTGTTTATTAATTGTTGTTAATTTATTGTATGGTAGCTGTCTTGCCAATGGATATTGGTTACTATACCCAGATACTGGATAATAGAGGTGAGTGCTATTTTCATAGTGTGATGTCGTACGGTATTCTTTTGTGGGGAAATGCCACCGATATTCAGACAGTTTTACAAAAAAGGACTATTCGTTCAATTTATAAATTAAGTCCTAGATGACCTCCCTCATGATGATGTCCCTCAGAGATAAATTTAAAGATATTAATATAATGACTGTGCTCTGTCAATATACTTACGAAAATATTTTGTATGCTCATAAAAATTTGTCTAAAAAGTACAGTGATATCACAATATAAATACTAGAAATAAGCACACATTTACTGTTCCTTCAACTAGGCTCGAGAAAATTGGGGGCTCATTTAGATGTCAAGTTATACGCTTTTACAATAAACTTCCCAGTCATGTGCAAGAACTAAGCCTCAATAAATTTAATTTTTTTGTGAAGCAGTAACTTTACCAGAGAGCTTCTTATTCTGGTAAAGACTCTCTTGCGGACAAAAGTGCTTGGGATTGAGCTGGTCCCAATTAAATTCCTTGTAATTCTGTTTTGTTTGATTTTCTTCTTACTCATTTCTTTTATTTTATTATAATGATTATTTCACATACATTTTGACATGACAATATTAGATAATATTATTTACTTTTTTAAGTAATCTATACTTCTATACTAATATTATAAAGCGGAAAAGTTTGTTTGTTTGTTTGCTTGAACGCGCTAATCTTCGAAAGTACTGGGTGGATTTGTAAATTTGGTATGGAAGTAGCTTGAAGCTTGAGAAAGGTTATAGACTACTATTTACGCGACTGCAAAAAAGGAGAGTTATGTTTTTACCGTGATAGAATCCACGGGAGCGAAGCCCCGCGTGAGTACTAGTAGAATATATTTTTCTTTCTTTTACTTTATCATTTTTAATTTTGTTTGTACATGATGACTATTATTTTCTTTTTCAAGTAATATATTTTTTGCAAAAGCAAAAGCTGTATTGTGAATGTGAGAGTAATGTAACAACGAATTTTATGAATAGATTACCGCACTGTCTGGCAGTTTGAGTGCTTTAAACGGACCACGCAAACGTCCTTACTTTGGTATTGTTCGTCAAATCGTTCGAACTCCTTAAGGTTCTAAGTTGAGCTACGCGAAATTTGACAAATGCTTGCATTGTTTGGACGGGCCTGCTCAAATCTGTGTGATTCTGTCCTCTAAAGGGCGTCACAGACATTAACCTACATGGCTCTCATATGATTTGATCACTATAAATTTTATGGAATTTAAAAGAGACCTCTGAGTTTGTTTCAGTGTTTCTTCTCAAAGTAGTCAGTTAGGAAACACTGGCCTCATCTAGTTTACATTTACGTAAAAAAATGACGTGTCAAAGTTTTATTTATAACCTATTTGCAAAATAAATATCATTATCATTATTTCACCTCTAAAATCCAATATCTTACGCTCCACGTATTATAAAACAATAATGTGTCTGTCGAAATAATTAAAAAATAATTGTTGTAGTTGTTTTGGATTTAATTGTGTTAAATTGATAGATTATGAAATGTGCGTCAAGGTTTAAGGATGACAAAAATTGTAAATTGAAGTGAATTATACTTTGTATTTAGATTCTGTAATGATTTAAATTCTATATAAATAGGTATGCTTTTAACAAATGTATTTATAATGTGACGGGGTTGTGGGAATGTTCTAACGAAATACAGCGGCTCTGTAAAGCAAGGGCAACAGAAAGAAAAGGGTGGGTTTTTAGTCAGTAGAAGTCTGATACACCCTTCCGCTACAAGCAGAGTGGGATGAGTCATTAAGTGATTATATTTAAAAAAAAATTCGCTGTGAAAATAAACTCTCTTCCGCCTTAAAGGTCCTTATGGCGTCTTAAGGTTCGTTCCAGGTTATTTTGCAGAATTTGTTAGATCGAGAAAATTGTTATGTTGAGATGACACTTTTTCTTTTTTTTTTAACGTGGTAAAATTATCAAATAAGTCCTCCCACTCCGGGCAGGGTGGGAGGAACTGTCAGACTTTTACTGACTAAAATCCACGGTGTTCCTTCAATAACCCTTTACATACCGGGGCCACGGTAACGGGATGAGTCCCACGACCCCGGCGGGCTTCGGCCCTCTGCAGAGGGGGCCTCGTCATGTTGCTGACGCTCTTTGAGGCGCGCGTGGAACACGACGCGCCGTCGACCCGGGCATGGTCCATGGTCGGACAGCGAGTTGCCCTTTACTCGCTGTCCGCATGCCCGCGCCTACGGTGGCCGGAGATCGTCGGCCGACGTCCGATGCCGTGGGCGTCTACCACTGCGGCTGGGCTGGAGGGAGGACGCCATCCTCTCCCTCACGCGGCCCGCCTCCTCCTTCGGAAGCATGACTGCTTCGCAGAAGGAGGCGACCGCTTCCCACTCCCTCTCGCCCCGCAGCATGGCCTCGACCAAGGCCGGGCGCGAGAGGTCTCCGCCTATTGTCGCCGTGAGGACACGTCGGTGCTCTGCCCAAGCTGGGCAGTCCTGCACCGTGTGCTCGACTGTGTCCTCAGGGCGACCCTCGCAGTGGTGACACCCAGGCGTCTCTTCCTTACCCATCAGACACAGGTACCTCCCGAAACTTCCGTGTCCGGTGAGGACCTGCGTCATGCGGTAGGTCAGGACGCCGTGACGCCGATCTAGCCACTCCTCAAAGAGGGGTCTTACCGCCGCAATTGCGGCGTGCCCGATGTTGAGATGACACTAGTACAAAACGGTCGCCTATCTACGAAACGCAATTTCCAAGAGTTCCTCAACTTTGAAAGTCGAAGCGTTTGGCTGTTATTATAAAGCCATGAGCTGCAAATGACAGGTTATCCCAAAACCACTTAAACAGTTTATTTAATTGTTAACAAGTCACTTCTTATCAAATTAAAAGGAACGTTATAACTTAATAAGTTTCGATGGCAGTCTTTCATAGGATACGATAATTTAATTTGTGTCCTGGCTTGAAGCGATACGCTCTACAAAATAATACTTAATGTTTATTTAACTTTTACCACTATTTTCGTTAGTCGAGATATCGCACGTGCGACTGCTGAGAATGGGGTTTCGGGTTCCATTCCCGGGTCTGAAAATACCTATTGGGTTTTTCTATAAGAATTTTGTCAGTAACAGCACAGTATAAAAATATGGTCAGACAGTACGGACACTACCTACAAACACTCGAAACAGCACAATCACTTATTATAAATTTTGTTAATCTTCGAAATTATTAAAAGTTACAACCCTATTGCTTCAATGGAGCGTAGGTAATTATGTTCTCAACTAGGCTTAGTTTCTGTACTGTCCATATCTATATACTGTGGTAGTAGCCCGGAGTTTGGATGTTGGCGGTGTGATAATATAAGCTCGTTAAACCGTTAGTTAGGGCTGTCTTTAGGACATCTTTGTCAGTCTTTAAGGGTAGTCACAAGCCAAAAATTTGCTACTGGTCAAGCCTGTATCCGTACCGTATCGTGTTATCCACATACTGAGTTGTGGAGGTCAGGTAGGAAATCGTTTCATGTAAAACTAAGCAGGTGACGGTGACCACTATTTTCTTATAACAGATTAAATGAAAAGCAAGCTTGCGAAGGTTCTTCAGATAAATGTCATTGGGTCAGGGCCTACTCGACATGAACATGAGTTAGGTACTTACTTAGTAACATAAATACAACTTCTATTTTGTT
This sequence comes from Tholera decimalis, assembly GCA_943138885.2. Lineage (NCBI taxonomy): Eukaryota > Metazoa > Arthropoda > Insecta > Lepidoptera > Noctuidae > Tholera > Tholera decimalis. The sequence continues at coordinate 21,390,283 of OW964573.2, read as the reverse complement.
TCTATTACTTTGTCTTAGTTCTATTTCATCTTAAACCTAATTTGATACTGTTTTTGACGGTTATGTAGAAAGCTATTTATAACTAGATAAAACAATTGAATTCAGTATAACTTTCGAATTCTGCGCGATACTTTGTATAGTTACCTATAAGTACTGACGTACATACAAAATAATGTAGTTATATAACTTTTTCTGTGGAAAATACGTTTCGACTGAAACATTCACAGTCATCTCTTCTCATAGATTTTTGTCACTGTAATTATGAATTCTTATTCGAGGTCTATTTCTTAAGGCTGCAATAGATACAATACTCAACTTGATGTGAGCGTTCATAATAAACTATGTGAGAACCTATTATATTGTCATCATTTGTTTCCCGACTATTTTTGGGTCGACTTCTAATCTAACCAGTTACAGTACTAGTGTTTTATATGAACCGACTGCCTATTTTTCTACATCATTAAGGGCAAGTACCTTTAGTGATGTTTTTTACAGCGATTTGGTCGAGCGTAGCCACACTCGTAGCCCACTCTCATATAACCCACGCTTACCCATAGCACCCACGCAAACACAGACATACACCGATAAACATATACACGCACACACACGCAAACACAACACACACACCATTGTAAATTGTATAATACTAAATTGCTTTGTTAGATTCATAATTTTTTTTTAAATTTATATAATATAAAATCATCATTTAATGTAATACATTTTGTATTTTTCTATTAATCTCATGTTAATGGCTTAAAAATGTAACCTATTGTCACGGGGAACAACCTGGCTCCTGCAATACAGTAAATACTAGGGCAGGAGCTAGGGACTTCTTGAATGTACAGACGCCAGCACATCAAGCTACAACAATCTGTCAGCTTTTTTTAATAGATTTTAAACTTTATTGTTGAAGAAATTAGGTTCAAGGTTGATTGGGAAAATTTGACGGTTTCGGGTAGCTTCATGTGCTGGCGTATGTACTACATAAAACTGTCCATAAATGATTATGATTATTGATTATATTTCACCTCCACAAGCTGCAGCTGGGCAAAACGTTACTCCTTGGCCAGAAAAGTGGTACATTTTCTGGCTTCTGCTGCCGTAAAGACTGTCAAAAACGTCGAAATAACAACCGGGACCAACGGCATAGCGTGCTTTCTGAGGCACGAAGGAATGTCGGTATGTTATGATGGTCACCCATCCACAGACCGACCTCGGTAAGCGTAGTTTAATTTTGAAGATTGACCCGTTCGGCTGTTATTATTAAAACACCTACGTTTGTATTTATCTCAAATTGATTCAAGCAAAAATATGTTTCTAAATTTAAAAACAAATTTACTTTTTACTGCCAGAAAGATTACTATCTATTCCGACTACTAAAGATTCCTTAGACTAGGATTTTTTTTTTTTAGTTCGTGAGCTAGTGGTGTGGTGTGACGAATACATTCTTATTAGGGTAAATACGCCAAATGTCGGCCCCCTAACGGATTTTCTGACTGGGGATCGCTCTGGCGCCATCAGTTTGCAACGAAGGATAGCTTCTGATGCGGTTTTGGATAGTTTCATATATCTATTTCATATTTATAGGCATAAGGTTGACATTTCTATTAAAAGAAAAAAGTATTAAGGTTTAAATGAGTCGAGAACGAAAAAACCCTAAAGTCGGCTATGCACGGCCCATGGTCGGTCGCGTTTTTCCCAAATGTCGGCCGGGTATAGGGTGTTTTAAATTAAGACAGTGACAAATATTATAAATATGATTTATTTTGGCAGGAGTCTAATATCACACTAAGTATACATTTGTAATTGTATTTGTTTATTACTAAAATATATTTTTTGCCTCAACAATGTTAGGTACTAAAATTATAACAAAGTAAAACATCACAATAAAATAAAATACTTGTAACGTTGTTCGTGGGACGCCAAATAGTTTAATGCACGAATGGACATCCCATTACCTATTGCCCCAAGAGCTTCTTTTATTTTATTGCGATCGTAGCCGCATAATTCTCTTTGCTTTCGCGAAGGCCTTGCATCTACCTGCTCTGTCATTGTAGTACCTTAAATTAAAAGCATTAAGTGAAAACGAACGAGCTTTTTGTCACGTGCAGGTTAATGAATCAATGAAAGTATGTAAACTTCAAAGATATTTTTGAGCTAATAAACAAGGGTTTCATAGATAGCAAGTTCCAAAGAGCAATTTATATTTATATCCCAAATTTCCAAACCATAATTAGCTACCATAAATATGTTTTCAATATTGTCAATACCTACATTAAAACTAAACTTCTTAATAATATTAATAAAATATACTTGTCATAATACATATTTAATTTTGAGAAAATAAGTTTGATAAATAAATTCAAAATGACTACCTACCACCCAATCAATGAAAAAATGCAAAGTAATCAGCCTGTATAGTGGCGTCCGAATTTGAGGCTGGTCGACATTACGATCTTTAATATTTCTAATGTCGGCCCCGGACCTTATTTCTCGAGATTCAACTAACATCACCCCGGCCGGTATTTGGCAATTAAACGTAAAATAGATTTATTTGCCTGTAAGCTTTGCAAATTCTCTTGTTAAACCAATGGAATTGGTAGAATTGGAATTTATAAAACAGACTGCATCTACTTTAAGTCGGCCACGGCCGAGAATCGGGTTTTAAGTCAAAACTGGCGCTCTAAAGACGGCCTCCTATTTTGCCCTTAAAACAATACGCAAAACGTTGAAAAAACTATCTCAAAATATAGTAAAAATAACGTTTTAGTGATAATAAAGCTCAAAACAAAAATAAAGAAATGTCTTACCGTAGTAATATCAATTCCCGAAGTATGGGTATTCACATCAGGTATACTACTTTTAACGCAAACTTGACGCTTCAACGGCGCAGTCGCGACTTCGTTCAGTGTGCGAAGAGCAAGTGACGTAATCGAATAGTAACGGTTTTTACATATAGAGTATGAACTAAGGTTGTAATTCAGGTAGCAAAATTGTCACTTAATTATCTTTTGAATGAACGCAAGCTGAAAACGTACAGACGGCCGAAGATTGGGGGGGGGGGCGAAGTTTAGCGTATTTACCCTAGATACTAGCTAACCTCGCAAACGGCGAACTTCGCAACGCTATTAATTAGTTTTTTCCATATTTACAAGTTTTTTCTTTTTGTATTTTGACATAATACAAAAAGAATTAATGAAATCGGTGAAGCTGTCCTCGAGTTTTAGCGAGTCTAACCGACAGCAATTGATTTTTATGCTACTCTAGTGTACCTATATTCGGGCACGCCGCAATTGCGGCGGTAAGACCCCTCTTTGAGGAGTGGCTAGATTGGCGTCACGGCGTCCTGACCTACCGCATGACACAGGTCCTCACCGGACACGGAAGTTTCGGGAGGTACCTGTGTCTAATGGGGAAGGAAGAAACGCCTGGGTGTCACCACTGCGAGGGCCGCCCTGAGGACACAGTAGAGCATACGGTGCAAGACTGCCCCGCTTGGGCAGAGCACCGACGTGTCCACGGCGGCGATAGGCGGAGACCTCTCGCACCCAGCATTGGTCGAGGCCATGCTGCGGGGCGAGAGGGAGTGGGAAGCGGTCGCCTCCTTTTGCGAAGCAGTCATGCTGCCGAAGGAGGAGACGGGCCGTGTGAGGGAGAGGATGGCGTCCTCCCTCCAGCCCAGCCGCAGTGGTAAACGCCCACGGCGTCGGACGTCGGCCGACGATCTCAGGCCACCGGAGGCGCGGGCATGCGGACAGCGAGTAAAGGGCAACTCGCTGTCCGACCATGGACCAACCCGGGTCGACGGCGCTTTGTGTTCCACGCGCGCCTCAAAGAGCGTCAGCAACATGACGAGGCCCCCCCCTGTAGAGGGCCGAAGCCTGCCGGGGTCGTGGGACTTATCCCATTACCGTGACCCCGGAACGTAAAGGGTTATTGAAGGAACACCGTGGATTTTAGTCAGTAAAAGTCTGACAGTCCCTCCCGCCCTGCCCGGGGTGGGAGGACTTATTTGATAATTTTACCACGATAAAAAAAAGTGTACCTATATTGTTACAGCTGTACCAAATGTCTTTTTATATACTTTATTATTCTTACTTTATTCGGCGGTCTCGGTAGGTACTTAGGTATCAAAATAAAATAAATAAACAAATACCAAATTCCAAAAAAAGTTTTGGCGTGACAGAGTCATTAATCCCCACAAACTTTCATATTTATAATTTTAATAAAGATAACTAGCAATGTGAATTCTACCCACAGTTGGAGGGCCAACTAAGCTAAGGTTCACGAATGGCAATAATTTAATGGACAATAGTGTAAATAATATCTCAAGTGTGAATAAAGTATGCGTTAGCGCCTCAAAAGCACCTACAAAGATGGCGATCAGCCGCGCCACGTTATCGCCGACGCCGCCGCCTGTGCCGTCGACCGCGCATCCGCGCCGCCGCGGCGCGCCGCCGCGCTGGCGCCGCCGGTCGCGCGTTTTGTAGGCAAGCTAGGTGTGCCAAAACTGACCGTTTTTTATTAAACTCAAAATGGGATATGCATTCTACTACTAAAGTCTGTCTGTCTGTTACACTTTCACTGCAAACTGCTGAGGTTGAAGAACCCGAATCAAACACTTAGTATTCTGAAACAATAGATCATGCTGGATAATAAATAAAGGTCCCAGGCAAAAACTTATACCACAGATTACTAAATAGTTACCTTATACGCGCCACTTAGAACAGTACCTAGTTTTATTTTGCTCACTCTACCCAACTGGTTCGATTTGACAGCTATAATATAACGTCACAGTATTATGGCGGTAAGTCGATCCTATATGTATACATAGATAGGGATGCTTCCCGTCGTGATGCGTGTGACCTTGCTTCACCACTAATCAGGGTTCCCAACTCGCCTAAGAATTTGCACATAGCATTGATTTATTCGATTTTAATATGGTACTAAATAGAAACTAAGAATCCTACTTCCTATCCTATCCTACTAATATTATAAATGCGAAAGTTTGTGAGGATGGATGGATGTTTGTTACTCTTTAACGCAAAAACTACTGAATGGATCTGAATGAAATTTGGCGAGTCGACACTTGACATTCTGGAATAATAAATAGGCTACTTTTGATCCCGAAATTCCCACGGGATCGGGATTTGCGCGGGAAAACCTTTCCACGCGTACGAAGTCGCAGGCAGAAGCTAGTTAATAGATATAGGTACAGTCAGAAGTACCTACACAAATATTTTAAGATTGTACACATTATTTCTGTATAACTAGGTAATGAATTCATTATGTCTATGTCATGATGGCTTGGATCTTGCACAACATGTATACTACATCCCCAAAAATTATAAGTTTATTTAATGACAGTATTTACCTTCATAATATTATTAATGAATTTTTAATGAATTAAATAAATAAATAAATAATTTAAAAATTCTATGTATTAAATTTTAATTATTACTTATATTTCATAAATTTGAGTCGATTTTAGGGATAGATATTTTTAAGAGTTGGTAATCCAGTAATGTGTTACTTACCAACTCTTAAAACTATGTTCCACTCCTACCCCGCAATCCCAATCATTATATTCACTAACTCACTAAGTTAAGTCACTAGTCAAGTCAGTCGGATGATTGAATCCATGCGTGAAAGTTGTGTCGTAGGCACTCGTCCTGTGTGTGACGACTTACCGTGGTTTTACGTAAATGTCTGATGTCGATCTTCTATCAAAGTAATATAATATGTTTATAGGTATTACTATCCGTCAGTTCTATATCGTAAATTCGGAATCATTTCGTGTATTGTGAAACCTTGTGAGTGTGTGAATAAATTTTACGTTGTTTGTGCGTGCACTTAGCTTTTCTGTTCTGCACTGTAGTGTTGTTTGTGCCTACCTGACGGCTTTCATCATAGAAGGTAAGTACCTACTTACTACATGTATACGGTATATCTATAAGCCACCATTTTTCATTACAAGTGGTGAGAAGATTTAACAAAACTTAAAATCTGTTAAAATAATAAAAACACATGATTGGTAAAAACCTTAGGTAAAAACGTTGTATTTTTTATTTTCATTCAAGATAGGCTCGCGTTCGACCACTATCTCACCTGATGGGAAGCGATGATGTGGTTGAAGATGAAGCAAGCTTGACTAGAAGACCCTCAGGTTATACATCTCAGGAAATACAGACTAAGCTCATTAGCCTGCTGTACGTACAATGAAAGTATTCGCAAAGTTTTGTGCATATGGGAGGGATGCCCACCATGTAACAACGGTTTAATTAATTTCTAGGATCGCATCCAATCTCGTACAAAACTCTTTTGAGCATAATTAGGCACAAAAATCCGCTTCCAAGGTGGGAACAAACACGGTGGATAAACATTGTTCGTAAAAAATAATATTTTAAATGCGGAACAAAGCTTACGATGAAAATTATATAGGCCGACCTCGTAAATGTTTTAATACGGAATTTTAAGTTGGTCAGAGTTGTGTGTTCGAAAAATTCATTGCCATAGCGTCCGAGTGAAAATAGGCTCTGTTGAATGTTTGTTTTGTTCTTAAAATAGGTATCATTGGTTGGTTCACTGACCTTTTAGTACATTTTTCTTAGTTGACAAATACAAAGATATGAAAGTTATAATGATGAAATAGTTAATTAGTTGTACCGAGTTAGTAATCCTTCCTTTCGGACATGCTCAGCGATTTGTTTCCTTTTTTATAATGTTTGTAATTTTTATTTTATGTTGTTGTGTTGTCATCAGAATACCTGTTTTTCAATTTCAAATGTCAGGTCCTTCTTTTTTTTGATTATTTTTTCTGGTTGGGAAAATCATCGAATGACTTCTCCCGCTCTGGGTTAAGCGGAAGAGTGTGTCAGACTTCTACTGACTAAAAACCCACCCTGTTCCTTCAGCTGCCCTTAAGTTCCGTAGCCGCGGCATCTTGTTAGAACATTATTGTCAGGTCCTAGTGCGGAAGTAATGAATAAATATCTTTACGGTTAGTGCGAGATGAGCCTTGAGATGGGGAACCATCTTAATGGTTCCCCATCCTCAGAATAACCTCGGAAAGCGTTGCTTAACCTCGAAAATCGACCCGTGTGACTTTTATTATTTAGCCACGAGCTCCGCATGGAAGAAAAAGCCTTTAGTATTAAGTCTCAATTCTGAAGAATCCTGAAATATTTTATTCATGATTTTTCCTCCAAATATTGCTACTAAAATGATGATATGATGATAGCTATACTGCCCCCATTGTCATAATTACAGTAAGTAAAAAAACAAAATGTTGGGATATCGCACTTTTGTTTTGAAATGTTTAAATTGGTGTATCTTGATAATTTTAGCAGATAGCTTAAATAAACGGATAACAAAATATACATGTTTGTAGATTAGTCCTTAATATAATTTATTTGTTAAATATTGATGATTTTTTTAATCTAAGAAATTGTATATATAATTATTACCACTTCTATCAGCCCAACTAACACTTTTTTAAGCGTATTTACAGTAAGTCGGTAAGATACTGTAATTACATTGTTGCAGTAAGTATATCTGCTCACTCACTTACTTGATATACTTCAAGTGACATTTGGTGTGCCTCAAGGTATCGTGATTAGCCCGACACTTTTCTTAAGACGCAATATAATCCCGTTGACATTGCTCAAACGGGCGCTATCACAGAGAATGCCCCGCGCACCCCCTCATTAAAATTACGCGTAGTGTCATATCGTGCGCGGCGCGACACACACATAAAAGTAGTCAGTAAGACATTTCAGAGCAGTGTCTCAGAATATTGTTAGGTACCTACCTACCTACTTATTTGTTTATAAATTATTGATCCACTTTTTGTTGTAGTATTACTAAAACAGAAAATATTATAATTATCAATGTGTAGACAGTTATTATTAGATTTTTCTCGCAACTTCGCTTACAAATAAAAGTAAATAAATTAGTACTTACTTACTTACATAAAACATAAAAAAATAGAGCTAGTAGAAAACCTACGCGTAAATAGCCTAAAATGTTTGATATTAATAGGATTATTATCAAAAATTTGACAAACAAAAGCATACCTTCTGTACACATATCGAGAACTGAGGACGCTTTATCCATCGCGCAATCTTCATATGGCTACGGCCAGCATTTGCCGAACGTGTTAGGGTTGTACAGTCGGCCAAGAAAGTGGTGTACCACCCTAAGGTTGAATATCGCTTGCAGATTCATAGGTGATAAAGATTAGTTTCGCTTGCAGATCGATCTGACAACTTCTATTGCTGTCTTTATCTGATTATTGATAACGACTATTACTGTTTGTAACGTGACAGCTGTTCTTAGTTTGAACTTGATGGAACCAATGACGTCGTAAAATCAACGGCGGGGGGCTGTAGATTTTGATGACAAAATTGTATCTACAAATTCAGAATTGTAATCAACAAGTTACATAAAATTGTAAAGGCACAAGGCGAGTCCACAAACCTACAATTTCTGTAAACTTGTAATTACAATATCAATAAAAAACAAGCTAAAAATAGATTTATCCTTTTATTAAATTTCTACAATCAATTTTAAAATACTTATAACAAACAAAAACATAGCATATATAGTAATATTTAGAAGATATTGAAAATTTTTAAAAATTAGAAACGGGTGTAACCGCCGTTGGCCTCTATAACCTCTAAAAGACGAGACCTCATTGAACCAACAAGCCGTGAGCAAATATCGGTTCCCCGCATTTCCTCCCAGATATAATTACAGTGACTAATAAGAGCTTGTTTGGTTCTTTCATTTTGATGCGACCATCGTTGGACCATAAGGCCCCAAAGATTTTCTATCGGGTTGAGGTCCGGCGATCTTGAGGGCCACTGAATTACCCTTACGTCAGTGTGTGAACGAAACCAGGCTCTTACGATCCTCGCATTATGAATTGAACAATTATCTTGAACAAAATCAAATTGTGGCACTTCGTTCTCCGGGTAAACATTACGGACTGTCGGTAGCATTGCATTCTGAAGCACGTCGATATAATTTACAGCCGTCGCTCGAGGAGGTAGAGAACACAATTCTCCTACACCATCCGTACTCATCCAGCCCCAAATATTTACGGAAATTCGACCTGATTCTCTATTTGGGATTACATGATCATCTTTATACCGTGTTGAATTATACCGCCAAAGGTGAAGACGTCCATGCTGACTGGATTTAAACGTTTTTTCATCACAAAACACTGTATTAGACCAATCAAACTCTAAGTGCTCTCTGGCGAAGTTCAGACGAGCAAGTCTGTGAGCATCCGTCAAATATATTTTCTTGGCGTAATGCCTGTGGTGCAACCCCATGTAATGTAGATGATTCCTTATTGTTTGGGCACTCACATCGAACATCTCCGCAAAATGTTTTGTGGGCTTAAAACCATTGATTTCATATTCCCGTCTCATGAATTCTCTATCGTTATTGGAGAGTGCAGGCCGGCGACCACTTCTTCTGTGATCCAACAAACTTCCCTCCTCTCCTTCACGACGAATCCAAAAGCGGACAGAACGCCTCGATATATTCAAATTCCGGGATATCGCACTGATACTGCTTCCCTCATTAAATTGGGCAATTATTTGTGCTCTTTCGGCAATGATCAAGTTGGCAGGCATTGAGATGATTTTATATGCAGTTGATTGAAAAATAACACGGAAAATATATCGATTTTTTGCATATATTTGACAAAATGTCAATTGTCAGTTTTCTTTTTCAAATGGAATTCGGTTGTCTAAATAGTTTTTATTACTTTTGTTTGGAAACATTTCAATTGCTTTGTAGAAACTAATGTCCTTTTCATTTATACTAAAGGTTAAAATGTCATGTCACATATAAGTACTTATATGTGACATATGACGTATGAATACTAAATACATAGGTTTACGTCATGATAATGTTGTCTCTTTCAGTAATATCTTTTTATAACGAACCTTGTTGTAATTTTCGATGACCGGGAAACTAAATCAAAACTGGTACACCACTTTCTTGGCCGACCGTACAAAGATGATAAAAAATAAATAAAACATTAGATAAAAAATAATTATTTATTTGATGATCACAAATGTAGGAACATTATGTGTGAGTGTTAGTTATATATGTGTTCCTTTGCTGTGCTCTAGAAAAACTAAAATAAAGAATCATCAAAATCATTTTCTTTTTGATAATCCTTTCGTAAAATGATTTTAGTTCAATAATCTAGACTTACTATACGGGTTGGTTAATTTGCATTTTTTTTTTGTATAGGTACTTTGTGAATCTAGAGTGTGAGAGTGAGAGAGAAAGTGTTTGCTTATAAAGAATAAACTTTTCTCAAAAATATCAATATTCTTCTTTCAACACAGGAAAACCGTTGAGCATCTGGCATTAGTCTATTTTAGGTAGAAGTCCAAGAGGACAAATACGTTAATTTGAATTGAACAGAATAAATATACTGAAGAGGTCTTAGAAATATACCAAGAAGAAATAGAGAACATTGGAAAATCAATCTTAAAGTAAATACTTTAGGTTATTAATAAGACAAAATAAAGAAACATCAATATATTTATAATATTACTAAATTTTTTACTCACATAAGTAAATTTACCTGTGTAATTTTTGTAGCAAATACGATCCTTTGCTAAGATTCCTTTATTTTCTGCTCTAGCGCAAATGTAGTAGAATTTATTTTAACACCCATGTATAATATTTTATTCGTTCGTTTACCAAATATGTATAGCTGCTGCTCCTGACAATGAGGAGTATTTTTTTCTTGTATGATATGTTTCCCCAACATCCGTCAGCTATGACGTCAATCATCAGTATTCCCTTTTCATTTACTTCACCTTATGAAGGAACGAATATTATGAACGAAGCTGCTGAGGAAAGATGTGCTGCCTCAACGGCAGCACATTTTTCTACTCAGCAGCTTCGTTCATGGATCTAATGCTTCAAATTCTCATTTTTGTTTACTATATTCTTATGAAAGGTGAATAGCTTTTGTGAGACCTCAGGAAGTCCTAGAGTTAACGTAATTTCCAGAAATTGAGTATGTCCACATCCTGCGACTATTGCACCAGCTACAGCACACGTATGTAAATTCATTTCTTCTGGGGTGTTGTCTCCCTCTAATATAATAAAACTTTTTACCAAAAAATTAAACCGACTTCCAAAAAAACACTGCAATGTGAAAAATAATTTTAATTTCGGTAGTCGGTGTCTTTAGTTTTGTATATTCGTTTTTGGCACCGACTTCCGAAATTAAAGTTATTTTTCACATTGCAGTGTTTTTTTGGAAGTCGGTTTAATTTTTTGGTAAAAAGTTTTTATTTCACTCTTTTTAAAATTTAAAATTCATTTATTTTGTGAACACAGGGTACAATGATCTTATGTAGGTATATATAGTGCTTGGTCCAACCTATGTTCCACCGACAGGCATACAAAATAGTGATGCTAGGATCAAAATTAAATTAAAACAAAAACAATATCAGCAAATAAAATTGACAAAAGTTAAATAAAATAGTACAAAAATATAAAGCAATGTCAACAATATTACAGTCGTCAAAATTAATTAAATTAAAATAGTCTAAATGTCATAAAAAAAATACAATGTCAGCAGAGATTAGAATTATCAAAACTTACAATTGCATTATAATAAAATAAAATTAAATAATAACAAAATAATAATTCCAAAATAATGATTAATTAAATTTATCGTTCAGAAACTGGTCTAATGTGTAATAGGATTTTTCAAGTAGCAGCTTCTGTAGAGTGTTTCTGAATTTTTGTAATGGCATACATTTAATTGCATCGGGAACTTTATTAAAAACTTGGGGAGCAATACCAAAGAAACTTTTCTTCATCAGTGCAGTTTTACATTTAACATGGCATAATGTGTTCGTATATTGAGCACGTATGGGTAATTTCTTGATTGTGGCCATTTTTTAAATAAGTGGGGATTATTTTTTACAAACAAACAAGTTTCCAAGATGTAATGTAAAGCAGGAAAAGTTAAAATATTGTATTTTTTTAAAATACGGGATGCAACTGTCAGTCCTTCTTAAACGAAACATCGACCATATGCATCTCTTTTGCATTTTAAAAACAAGTTCTCGGTTTGTTGACTGTCCCCAAAAAACAACACCGTATCGCAAAACCGAAGCTACCAATCCATGATAAGCCGTTAAAAGTGTTTCAGGACTAACTTTTTTTGACAGTTGAAATAGAAGATACGCTGATCTGCTTAATCGTTTGCAAACTTCTTCCAGATGTGGTTTCCAGGTTAGTTTGCAGTCTATAGAGATACCCAAGAATTTTGCAATGCTAGCCTCTTCAATTCTAGACTGATTATAGGTGACATTAACTGGAGTATTTACAAGCCGTTGGTGGAAATGCATAATTTTGGTTTTATTTAGATTTATTACAAGATTATTGTCTTTAAGCCAATTAATTATTTTCGAGACAGTGTCATTAATGTCATGTTCATAATTATTAGGATTTTTGCATTTTATAATAACTGTGCTATCATCAGCAAAAAGTACCATTTCGTGCCCTGTTATTTTCGGCAGGTCATTAATATATATTAAAAATAACAGGGGTCCCAATACGCTACCCTGAGGAACTCCATATTTGATCAGCCTTGCTGTCGAGATATGTGTTTTTTGCAACTTAGTTACTGGACATATTCTTGTGATTTCTGTGCATTGCAATCTATCACTTAGGTAAGATTCTATAAGTTTAAGAATATTTCCTCTAATGCCATACATATATAGTTTTTGTAGCAAAATTTTATGATCCACAAAATCAAATGCCTTTGTCATATCTGTGTAGATAGCGCAGACCCTGTTTTTCTTATCGACAGATGTTAGGACACTTGATAGTAGGTCAAATAGCGCCATGTTTATATTAATATTTTTCCTAAATCCCTTTTGTTCATTGCAAAATAGTTTAAATTTTTCAAAATAGGCATATATACTGTTATACATCACTTTCTCAATGATTTTTGAAAATATAGGAATTTTTGCAATTGGCCTATAATTTTTTAATTCAGTTCTATCGTCTTTTTTGAATAGGGGCTTAATTATTACTTTTTTGAGACAAGTTGGAAATATACCATCGGAAATACAAAGATTTATTATATTCGAAAGTAACGGCGCTATTATCTCCTTAACTTCTTTAATAACCTTAGTTGATATGTTATCAAATCCAACGGTATTTGTATTTTTGAGGCTGTTAATAATTTTCATAATATCATCGCAGGTGACTGGTAGCATAAATAAGGATTGACATGAAACATTGTCCAGTAGGTGTTGCTTATTATTCGATACATTATTTGTTTGAATATTATTTTCAATAACTTCAATAAAATATTTATTAAATTCATTAACAATGTCCAGTGGGTGTGAAAATGTCAAATTGTTATTATAAATACATAAAATTGGCTCTTGTGGTAAATTATATTTCGATTTGTTTATTACTTGCCATGCAGCTTTTGATTTATTTTGGGCAGTATTGACGTGATAATTATTTTGTGTTTTTTTGCGTTAGTTTTATAATTCGCCTGTAAAGTTTTGAATATTTTTTAAAAATAGTTTTATTTTTCAAATTAGGCTCAAAGTTATATACCACGGGACAACCATTTCGTTTTCTTATTGGTATTAATCTTCACAATTTTAACTGGAAAGCATAAGTGGTAGAAAAGTAAAAAATCATCTATAAAATTATCATACGCTTCGTTAGCGTCTTTTGCTTTATAAACTTGCGAAAAAGATAGACACTTCAAACAATCCATAAACTTAGCCAAGTTAGACGCTGATAAGTCAAGTTTTTTAGTTTTCCAGTATTTTAGAGTGCATTTTTTATTAGTAGGTACTTTTAATAATTGTGCTGTATGGTCCGAGAGAACTAAATCCATTACATTTGCTTTACATCCACGTTTAAATGAATGTGCAAAATTATCGATGCAAGATTTACTGCTTAATCTAGTTGGTTCAAAGAGTGATAGTTTAAGATTGTATTGTCGAAGAAAATATTCAAATTCGTATGTAATTTTATTTCTTTTCTGGATATCGATATTGAAATCCCCGTCAAAATTACGTTTTTATTCGAGTATGAACAGACTTTGCGTAATACGTCATCTAGTTTATCATAGAAAATGTTATAATTATGTTTAGGTATTCTGTACACACATATTATTATGACATTATGAGAAATTATTTCAATGCCGCAGCATTCGATAACACCTGACACTGAATGTTTTGAAATGTCTGTTAATTCTCTATAGTACAATCCTGCTCGAACAAAGATACACGCTCCTCCTCGTTTAGCGTCTCTTGAAAAGAAGGCAGCGAGGCAATAATTAGGTATATGCATGAAATTTTCATAACCAATTTCGACAAAGTGTTCAGTTATACAGATAATATCTATGTCAATCCCAGTATTAGAAAGCTCTTCTAGTTTAACCGTCAATAAGTCTGATTTATTCATAAGTCCCGCTATGTTTTGATGAAGAATATACAAATAATGACTAAAGAAAAAACTGAGAATTTCCCTGAAGTTGAGTTTCAGTTGGCGTATTATTTATTTGGGGACAGCCAGCATCTGACGACGCGTTTGCTGAGTTTAAATCTAGGACGAGATCCTGCAAATCAGTTAGCACAATATTCAATCCTTTGCTATTTAAACTACCTAACCGTTGATTGTATGTGTTATAAGTGTATGGAAGGTTCAAGTTGGAGTCTAGCAGATACGCATAATTATATGTTTCCACGTCCATGAACATTAAGTTATTAAACATGTCAACTCTGCTGTTAAACATTACATTTTTGTTTTCCATATATTTAAAAGTAGGCAGACATACTATGAAATTCGTGTGGGTTAAAGGTTGTATTTTAGTACGAATAAAAGTGACTAATTCAAAAGAAAATCTTAAAATCTAACTATATTAATAAAGAAATCGCAGTAAAGATCCTTAGACTTGGCTTCGCTTTGCTTAGAGATTTCATTACTTTTTATAGAGAAATAGGCAGCTTAGCGAGACTTAGCTAATTTTTTACAGGATGTTTTTGGTGGGATTTCACTTCTTTTTGCAGAAAGCAATTTTTTACATGATTAGTTTCTTAATTATACCTTTCATTATTTCAGGTTTTCTTATTAGAATTGTTTTTTTTTTCTTTTTTGGTGTAGTGTTTTTTTATTAGTTATCTTTCTTTTCTTTTTTTCCGGTTCTTGCATTTCGTCCCAATGTTCGGCAACGTATACCACTATGGCAGACCTGATACTGTCAAGTTGAGTCAGTTTTATCAAAGACCGAGAAAAATATTGAGTGGAAGAAACATGAACCATCTTTGGGCATACCAACTACCTACGCGGTAACCACATAGTCCATCGTCGTTTTTCAATTATGTCGACATTTTTACGAGTTTATTTAAATTCTACGACCGTTTATGGATAATTTATATCTATAAAAAGCGGAAATGGAATATGACTGGTGGCTGCTCCCCTGCGTTACCGGGTAGGCTACTTCCAATTAGCAACAGACAAAGACCGAAAACAAAATAAGCCCGAAGGCAAGATTAACAAGAAATGGGAGTTTTAGCCAGGCAAGCTGCATTTGAAAGTTGTCTCAACTGCGGACTTAGCCTATTTCCACCTTCACCACGAGGAGGTACTTCCAGGTTATGTTATTTTATTGAAGTACTTAGTGTGACTCTAGCACATTTTAATGTTTTCTAAGACATTTTCAAGTACTTCAGACTCCAGTTTCATATTCATTTATAAGAAGGGGCTCGTCACATTGAATAAATTTTGTCAAGGCGCAATTCCATATCTCCCATAGTTCAGCTGAGCTCTAAGGGTTCTTCATCAGACACACCTTCAGTTTTTTATACACATCAGTAGAAGGAATTCGTCACTCTGAATAACTTTTGTCAAGGCGCATTTCCATAACTCTCATAGTTCAGCTGAGCTCTTAGGGTTCTTCAGCAGATACTTCAGACCTTCAATTTTTTAATTTCAAAAGAAAGGGCTAACCTCAATAAACTATGTGCGTGTGAACTGAGGGACCACACTGGGAATTCGCGAAATGAAAATCCCAGGATTTAGTAGTAGACTTAAAACAATTGTAGAATGAATCCGGGAATTTGTAAACAAATATATTAAAAACTACGACCCATAAAATGTGGTCCCTCAGTTCTCACAGACGATCAGCCAGATCTCGGAAAGTATCTTAAAAAATAAGGTTTTGTGAATACAGACATTTAGTAAAGAATTTTTAAAGATATTTACTAAATAAAAGACCACAAAGCATTAAAGATAAAAAAAAATATAACGACTAAACTGTGGTCCCTCAGTCCACATAACAAAGATAAATATTTTAGTGAATATTGCTGAATAAAATTAATAAAACCGTTCTTTTTCTACATAAAGTTTTAGTAAAAGTCTTAAAACATTTTGTATAAAGAAATGGAGCAATAATATCGAAGCATTTTGAAGATAGCGATGATTAAAACTGGTCCCTCAATCCTCTCCTCCACTGACATATGTGCGTGTGCTAGCTGCTAGACGAGAGGAATATCAGAATGTCTAGTGTACTTAACTTTTAGTAGTAAGTTTCTACTAAATAATAGGTATCTAAATGTGTGTACTTCTTACCTCTTAGCTGAGATAATATTATTTTTTTAATCCTATGAAAATAGATAGAGCAGTATGACCAACAATAAAACAAAATGAAGACAGTACTGTTATACTTTATTTAATATATCATTATTTAGACGAAACGAAAACAAGGTTGTATGTTTAATTTAATGCTATTATATTACATGGCTTATGTGTATTTAATAAAAAGTAGATTACAAAATTAATCACTTATTATAATACTTTTATTTATGTAAGTGACATTTGGATGTAGCTTAATGAATGTAAGTATATTTGATGGTCAGTACTTTCAATAAGTTTGAGATGTTGATCATCATAGCAAAAGAAACGCTCACTCATAAAACAGAGACATCGGTAATGGCCAAGACCGCCTGGAATTAATGCTGGAATGAATTCAGATGCGCCCATGATTTTGTAGGTTTTGTTCTTTACTGTTATGGTAACAGGTACATTAGTAAGAGAATTTTTATCAGTGCCGTTCTAATCGAATGATATTATTTTTGAAAGCTCGTAATTGTAACTTAATTGGTCATCACAAGTGGTACAGTTCCTGTTACCTTCATCGATGTTAATTGCCTCTTCTAAAATACCTATGCCAAATATTTCAATAAAATTTATATTTAAGGGTAAAAAAGCAATGTCTCTTTTGATTAAGTTTGATTGGCAGGATGTATTTAAACACTTTTTTATGAAAGTTGCACTGAAAATATATCTTCGAAGAATATGTTCAAATATATAATTATGTAATATTATTACACTGGCTATCATAGGTAATATGGTTTCCTTTCTCATTTAATGAACTAAAATATTGTGCAGCAATTTTTGCTCTCATTAAATAAATGTCATCGTCTGTAGATTCCATGTCGCAGAGGTTCTTTATATATTGAGGAATTAAATCTTTGTCAATAGTGGCCATAACGACTCGAATATTCTCATTTTCGTTAAATCCTGCACTCAAAAAGTACATTACATTACATTCATTAGTTCTTTAGCCAATTGTTGCCTCCTATAAGGCGTTAACTTGGACTTAGTTTTCGGGTTATGTTTGAATTTAACATTGAAATGGCAAACGTTACACAGAAATTTAACTATTTTGTCAGTATTTTTTTTGATTTGATAAATAATTTCCGGACAACATTGGGCACATTTCCCGTGCAAATAAATTTTATCATCCTCAATCTTGTTGTTCTTAAAGACCCATGTGCAGGGTAGTTTTGAATGTGTCCAAATTTTTTCTTTCAACATGTGGCTTCATTTGTATTTTGGCAACGTTTTATATTGTCTATACGTTGAAGTACCACTCCGTTTCTTATATCCACTTAAGGGTTTTATTTTTCTCCATTCATATGTATCACGATGAAATGAAAATGATTTGGATTTTCCTACACCGGAGCTAAAATTACTGCTTTTACTTGCCGATGTCAATGATGAAGGACTACTGATTGCAGAACAATTCTTTTCATCACTCAAAGTTGTGGGGTCAGCAGACGATCGAATATCACTACCGAAAATGAAATTTCGATTGCGTTGTAATGATATATACAAAGCCAAAGGAGTCATTCTGTGCTCAAGTTCTACAGATAATATCAAAAAAATTGGATCATTATATTTGATTTTTGGATCTTGCAATTGTTCAGCATGTTTCCTAAAAACATTCCATTGATCTAAATGGCAAATTTAGATCGATGATGATGTGGTCGAAGATGGAGTACGCTTACCTAAAAGTAACCTATTCACTCTTGATTTAAAGACTCCTAGGTTATAGCTATCGGGAAACACAGACTTCAGCAGGCGCAGGGAATTCCACTCCTTAGCCGTACGCACAATGAAGGGCCGAAACGTTTTGTGCGTATGGGTGGGATGTCCACCATGTAACGATGGCGCTTTGCCGTTTGTCTCGTATTCCGATGATGGAACGAGCTTGGCGGAATTATACTGTGTAATTCCATCGGACACTCCCCGAAATGTAACCGATAGAAAACCAATAAACTTGCAACTCGTCGTCGATGTACAAGGCTCTGGAGCTTTGACTCGACCAGTGCATCGTTGCCAATGAGTCTCTCGACCCGCTTCTCGGTAGACTCAAGCGCGTCCAGTTGGTATTTAGCAGATCCATCCCAAAGATGAGAGCAACTGTTTGGGTGTGAAGTACCGTCTCACCTTTGCTAGGATTCCTAACTTTTTTGATGCTAGTTCCGATCTATTTTCAGTTTCCTGTTTTATTTATCATCATAAATACTATGCGTACGTTAAAAACCGCTGAGCTGATACACATTAAAATTAAATTTAAAAAAGGGGGTAATTTAATTTAATGTTACTTCAAGTTTGCGTTCGGAAACAGCTTGCTAATCATCAACTTAGTTATTTAAAGTTACGAGTAGCAAAAAAAAAGAATTAAATGCTATAAAAAACTAGGACTAGGTGGTTCGCGTTTGACCACCATCTCACCTGATGGTAAGTGATGATGTGTCGAAGATGGAGCACGCTTACCTAAAAATAACCAATTCACTCTTGACTTAAAGACCCCTAGGTTATAGCTATCGGGAAACAGACTCGGGCAGGGAATTCCACTCCTTAGCCGTACAATGAAAGTATTCCCAAAACGAAAGTATTCCTTTATCTACCGATATCACTGTTTTCTGCACGAGCTTCTTTTGCTATGATAATCATTATTTCAAAATAATTGAATTACTGATAAAAGTATTAAAATAAGTGATTAGTTAATTTTGTAATCTACTTTTTACTAAATACACATAAGCCATGTAATATAGCATTAAATTAACCGTACAACCTTGTTTTTGTTTCATCTAAATAATGATATATGGGGCAAAATTTGTTTCATAGCAAAGAAATTTGTCGTTTTCAATCTCAGCACATGGGCTTACCACGGGCATGTATTTCAATCTATTCACCATTAGGTAAGGGTATTTATTAGTTTTTAACATAAATTTTTAACACTTTATAGACTTAAATAAAAACCCTAAACTACATATATACATCTAAAAATAAACTAAAATATGGCATCCAGAAATTCGTGCGCATCGCTGTCCACTGGTAATGTGCCCAAAAGACTGGCGGCATTGCCACGTTGTATGGCAATGCTTAACCTCTGTCCAAGGTAAAAGCCAGCCTTTGGGTCACGCGAAGTATCAACTAGGCGTTTGGATAGATCTTTAAATAATCTGTGAGCACTCGGACCCCAAGACCCCAAGGTTTCAACCCCAAACGGCTCGAAAATATAACTACCAACAAGGTTATTATATTTCCGCCGCTTGAGGTTTTCAGCAGCCGCAGCGGCAGCGCCAGCACAGCAAGACGAGCTAGGAAGATGGGATGGCGCAAGAGTATCGACACAAGTTGCGTCCCACACTAAAGGCCTACCCATCTTCCAAGGAAATAAAGACATGCCGTCTGGTCTTTTGCCATCGTCGCGTGCCAGGCCATTGGGTTCTAATACAGCTGGAACGCCGACAGTGACAAGAGCAGAACAACAGGGAGCACCTAATCGAAGGGAAGCAGCGAGGCGGAAAGTAGTATCATCATTATATGATATATTAAATAAAGTATAATAGTACTGTCTACATTTTGTTTTATTGTGTGGTCATACTGCTTTATCTATTTTCATAGGATTAAAAAAAAAATATTATCTCAGCTAAGAGGTAAGAAATACACAATTTTAGATACCCATTATTTAGTAGAAACTTATTACTAAAAGTTAAGTACACTAGACATTCTGATATTCCTCTCGTCTAGCAGCTAGCACACGCACATATGTCAGTGGAGGAGAGGATTGAGGGACCAGTTTTAATCATCGCTATCTTCAAAATGCTTCGATATTATTGCTCCATTTCATTTTACAAAATGTTTTAAGGCTTTTACTAAAACTTAATGTAGAAAAAGAACGGTTTTATTAATTTTATTCAGTAATATTCACTAAAATATTTATCTTTGTTATGTGGACTGAGGGACCACAGTTTAGTCGTTATATTTTTTTTTTTATCTTTAATGCTTTGTGGTCTTTTATTTAGTAAATATCTTTAAAAATTCTTTACTAAATGTCTGTATTCACAAAACCTTATTTTTTAAGATACTTTCCGAGATCTGGCTGGCTTGTGTGAACTGAGGGACAGTTCACACGCACATAATAAACTTTGTAAACATAGCATGTCGATAATTTCAATAGTTTGGCTGGTCTGTTACGGTTTCTCCTCAGGATCATAAGGTACTCCAGATCTTCCATGATCCTTCCTTGTTTTGATAGTTTTCCCTTCATATGGGCACTAAATCCTACCTCTATGCCAAATTTCAGCTCTCTAAGTTTAGGGGAAGTACTAGTTCTATTCTGATGATCAGTGAGTCAATGAGTCTATATATGTCGAAATAGTACAACTTTGCTTTTGCATAACTTAGGAAATAAACAAGCTACAAACATGAAATTTGTGGTTTAAGTGTGTGCTGATAGCTTACTAGATAACGATAATTTCAGCGTTCTAAATCTATCCAGAAGTCCCCAAATAGGGGCCTGAAAATACGCCGAAATGGTTCCAGAAAAGGATGGTACGGCAGTGTTTGCTTTGTGCTCGACTTGGCGGGGGCACCACCGTTCCCCCAGTGTAGTAGTGAAAATACGAAAGAAAACATAGTTTTAATACAGTAAGTCTACTTACTGTTATTATTATAATGAACGATTGAGTCTTCTCAAAATTAACTGTGATTGTGCTTATCGTAACTTTGTTAATACATAATTTAGATATAAAAATAAAGAAAAATTGTCCTTATAGGGCTTGATTTAAGAATTACAGTAATGTAAAAGGTCATAATACCAGTAACACGGCTAACTGTAATTATGACATCGGGGGCAGTATGGCCTGGGGGTGTTAAGTTACTTCTAGGCAAGCGTGCTCCATGTTCAGCCACATCATTGCTTGCCATGAGGTGAGATAGTGGTCAAACTCGAGCCTATCAGACATTAAAAAAATGGAACTTAATTTTACACACAAATTTGCAATATGATCATTTTTTTTAATAACGAGAGTACGTATTATACCACTTAGTTACTACTCCATGAACCCGTTAAGTAATCATGCAGTTTATTTACCAATATCATAACGAGGTCATATACTTTATGATTCTTTCCATCCACTGGTTGTCTGAGAGAAATTGCTTTTAGCGATAAGACCGTCGCTTGTAGCGTTCTTTATGTTTATTCATAACGTATGTGCTCCTTCCTTCAGAATACGTATGTGGTAGAAAGTTTATATCTTTCGTAGAGATAGGCCAATTGAAGCCACTATTCAGGAGTTTATTATTTTAGAATGGCGAATTAGTTAATAAGCCGGTTAGGCCTTTAGTGAGGGACGCAACCTGTGTCGTTACTTTTACGAAATTTCATCATAGTAGTTGATCATGTTCTGATGGCGCTGCCGCTGCTGTCATGGAAAACCTCAATCTGTTCCAATATCATATTTTTGAGTCGTTTTGGGGTAGAAATTATCGGGCCGTGTGCTCACACAGTCTTTTCAAAGATTTTGTTTTACTTCCCGTAACCCACAGGCTGACTTTTACTTTGGCTAGAGTTTAAGCATTATTATAGAACGTGGCAATGCCGCAAGTCTCCTGAGCATGTAACCAACGGACATCAGGACGAATTTTCTATGCTATATTTTAGTTTTTTTTTATGTTGTCTCGTGCCGTGGTGGACTCATTATCTTAAACTCACTGTTGGCTATGTAATTAAATATTATACAGTACGAGATAGCAGTAAGTACACGACACCTTTTTATTTTTGGGTAGTTGTTGTGGTTGTTAGTTGTGTAAGTATAGTTGTGGAGGATATTTCAATTCGACATACTGAGTAATATATTCAGCCGTTAATCCAACCTGAACAATTTATTATTAACTAGTTTTTGCCCGCTTGTTTGCTCGTATATAAAGTTCTGTATCAGGTTTTCCAGTTTCCGAAAACAATTATAGCAAATTTTATTTATTATTTTTTAAAGAAAACTCGCTATGTTGGTTTGTCTTTCAATTAAATTTTCGTTTTGATTTCAGGTACTTAATCATCTATTCAAAACGTAGCTGTTACTAAGGCTTCAAGGTAATTGTTATAAAATACATACTACCACAAAAGGATTCACAGGTAAGTAAAATAAATAATAGGAATTCATATTGAACATCTCTTCAAACATTCTTCATTTATCTGAATCAATATAATATATAAAACGCTTCCGTTACTGACTGACTGACAGACAACGCACAGTCGAAACTACTGGGCGCAAGAAGCTGAAATTTGGCATGTATGTTCCTTGGGGTATGTAGGGGAGCACTAAGAAAGGATTTCAGGAATTTCCCACGGAATCGGGATTTACATGGGAAAATCCTCCCACGCGAACGAAATCGAGGGCAACAGCTAGTTTTTTCAGCTACTATGTGGGTTTGAATTCCCATTACTAGCAATTTTGTTAACCCCTCCAACTAAGCTAAATATGCTTGTGTCTTGAGTGGTTCAATCCAATAATGTAATGGGTTGGGTTCGAACCTGCGATTTCTCGGTCACAAGTCCGACACATTGTATGAACACACATATGTTTCACAGACGTAATAGCTCTATACAAACAAAAAAGTTTCATTGAAATCAGCCGAGTAGTTCCCGAAATTAGCGTGTAGAAACTAATAAAGAGACGGATTTCTTTTAATTCTTGTTCTAATATATTACGGTTACGGCCTTTTTAACCCCCCAAAATTATTTTTTTCAAAATATATCTAATGTACAGACACTTTTCAATTTTTTTTAATATATGTAATACGTTTGAAAATTTGAGTATGGATGTTTGTCACCTTTTCGCGAACAAAATTGAATAGATTTGGATGTTTTTTGGGACACATCTTTTTACCGGGTCGGTAAAACCACAGAACAGATAAAAGAGGTTAGAAAGGAAATAGTTCCTGATTTGTATGAGAACGCATGTCGCTGCTTGTCTCCCACTTTTTAGCTTCACTACAAGCAAGAGGCCCCTTACGTATGCGAATTATGCACACAAATAAATTACACACACTTAAATCGAGATCTTGCTACTGATTGTAACTCACTGTCGATAAACATGTGCCGTGCATCACGGCTAATCAGGGCAAAGGATGAAACGTCACTGGTTGTAGTGTGGCGCATGCAGTACATTGTAAGCGGACTTGGTCATTGCGTTTATTAAGCGAGTACACATCGGGCAATGTATACTTTTTGTAACTTGTTGCAATAATGTTGTTAATGTTCTGAATTTCATAGTGATCAGAATATTTTTATGTTTTTTACAAATACAATTGTAATTAAATGTTATTTTCGACTTACCGATGGAAAGATATATGTAGCTCCTCGCTTTATACTTCCGGTCTGACTTTTTGTTTTACAGGTTATAATTGCACAACATGGCATTTTAAAGCAGAGCTCTGTGTTCCGAAGTAATCCGAAGCGCACTAAACGCGGTGAATGAATTAATCGGTCGAGGTGTGATTTTCGAATCATAAATGTGGCGCGCTCTCCACGCCTACATTACCATTCCAACCTTATTCATCCATTCCGTGGGTAAAACAAACAAATCTTTGTTTCGATTCCAATTTGACAGAAGATTATATTATTATTTCAACTATGTATTATCAGGATTAAATATTTTCTATTTATTTTCATTATTTTTGGACCTCGAATATAATTGGGCTACAATGTAAGTCTACTTTGAGATAGGCTCCAGAACTTGTAGGATTATTTCAAGAGGCTTATGATGAACACATGAACATGTTATTAAACTTTAAACAAAGCCATGTCAGTTTCAGGCACTAATTTAGAGAACATCTTGGAAGATTCCACATAGTAATATGACATGTACCGATGCGTAGAGTTTCTTTCAGGTTTATTCATTAAAATGATATGGCTGCTCGTCATGTCAAATTGTCACATGATCATTTCCTCCTATTTTTTTTATTTCAACAATTGCAGGCGCTCTACTACCTCGTCGGTCTCGTGGTTGCAAGCCAGATCGCATGCGTTTCCGGATTCGATTCCCGGGTCGGGCTATTGCCCGGGTTTTTCTGTTAGACAATTCTCAATACTAGCCCGGAGTTAGGAAGTTAGCGGTGTGATACCACCGTGGCTACTATTGAGAAATTTCTATAACAGAAACCCGATACCTGGAACCCAGTTTACTCAGTTTTTGTCCGTCCAGGAAATGGAACGCCCGTTGGTATAGTGGTCAGTGGCCCTGACTGCTATGCGCAAGGTCGTGGGTTCGATTTCCACCTAGGACAAATGTTTGTGTGATGAGCACGATCATTTGTTCTTTGTCTGGGTGTAATTTATCTATAATATGTATGTATTTAGAAATATATCTGTATGTTTATCAGTTGTCTAGTACCCATACTACAAGCTCTGCTTCATCATCTCAAACATCTCGAAGCATACCCACTTCAGAAGCAAGGAAATGTTCCCTGAGACTGCATACCTCGCGGTTGTGGAGAGTTTTATCATTCAAAAAGCCACGACCTCCACATTTCCGCGGGATATACAGCCTCATCACTGATAAGCGTGGGTGATGCATTCGATATGCAGTCAGCAATGTACGAACTCTCCTATCCAGGGCGTCAAGTTCAGTTTGAGTCCATTTGAGTACGCCGAAAGAGTATATCAACACTGGCATGACCCAACCGTTGAAGGCACGCACCTTGTTCCCGCCCGATAGAAGGCTTATAAATACCATCTTTAGGCGGCCAAAGAAGCGCTCCTTCAGCGATTGCTTCATGTCAACTACATTGATACCTAACGCTTCCGACATACCCAAATACTTATAGGTTTCGGTTGGAGAGAGGGATCTCAGGTTTATGGAATTCGAGGGTTGAGATCCCACGGATTCCACAATCTCCCCTCGCTTTACATGCATAATCGCACATTTGTCGACACCAAACTCCATCCTGATGGCACTACTGAAAGTTTCAGTTACCTTCAGTAGTTCCGTCAGCTGTAGACTAGTGGCGCCAAAAATTTTTAAATCATCCATGTAAAGGAGGTGAGAAATAACCTGACCACCTCTTTTCAACCTATAGTCTAGGCCTGAATTCTCCAGCAGTGTGCTTAGAGGATTCAAGGCTAAGCAAAACCAAAGCGGACTCAAACTATCGCCCTGAAATATGCCTCGCTCGATCCTTATCGGTTCGCTGTACCTTGGGATATATCGACATCCTGGATAGCGAAGAACTGTCCTCCATTGTCCCATACATGATGTCAGAAAGGTGCGTAAAGTTGCATTAATTTTATACAATTCTAGCACCCTCATGAGCCATGTATGAGGCACTGAGTCATAGGCCTTCTTGTAGTCTATCCAACATGTCGACAGATCTTTTTTGGAACGTCGAACCTGTTGGCTAATGGCCATATCAATGAGGAGTAGCTCCTTAGTACCGCGGGACCCATTCTTACATCCATTTTGAGAGGGAGACATGATGTGATTGTTGTCAATGTGTTTGTTAATTTTAGCTCTCAAAATGGATGTCAGAACCTTATAGACCGTAGGCAGACACGTGATTGGTCTATAATTTTTGGGGTCCACGGTGCTACCAGATTTGTGGAGCAGGTGGGTAACTCCAGTGGTAAAGAACTCGGGTAGTGAGCCAGATTCTAGGGCAGATTGGTACTGAGACGCCAAGCGAGCGTGCGATCTTGTTAGCCATTTGATCCAAAAGTTATGCAGTCCATCCGGCCCTGGAGACTTCCAATTAGGCAGCGGACGAACTGCATTGGCTATATCATGGGGGCTGATGATGATTGCCCCCATTTCTGGTATTGGATCGCACGCTTGCTTGACCTCCCGGGTCCAATCACCTTCGGTGTGACTGACAGGTACTGACCAGATGTTGCGCCAGAACGTACATAAGGCGTCATCATCGGGCAGGCACATATCAGTCGCACCTTGGTCCGGTCGCTCCCAAGCCCTATATACCCACCTTTCGTTACTTCGGAATGTGCGATTCTGGGTGAATCGCTCCACTCGCCGTCTATACCTTCGGATACGGTTTGCCCATGCATACACTTTCTGCTTTAGGAAGTCGATGCGCTCTGTGACACAGGACATATAATTATGTGGGTGGATATTGGTTCCCAAAAACGCCCATCTCACAAAGCGCATCACTCTCGGGCGAGTGTTGCCCTCCCTAAAGCAAATAAGTTTGCCAATGAGTGCCCTGGCCTCACCAATACGGCGCTCGATCCTATACTGCCAAGCTGGGACAGCGGGTTTAGGTCGTATAGCTATGTCATTAGAAATTTTAACATTAGCTACACGACATGCCGCGACAGCTGCGTAGTATAAGACAGAGTGGGTATCGGCGGGGTCTTCGCAGTTATCAAAATAGTCTGACAACTGCGAATCCAGAGCAGCCACCAGTGCCCTATTCCTGTTATGCATGGGCAAACGAGTTAAGCGTGGTCTTATTTCAGGCGACATGTTGCGATATTCCCGAATAGCACACTCCAAAGCACTCCTCAATTGCTCATTATACTGGGTACTTACGTTTGTAACTCTGTCACTACTCTCTTCAACTTGAATGTTGGGCTGTGGTGGTGCCACCACAGTCGGCGTCGGATGTGAAGTGACACAGCTACTCATTTCCGAACGGAGGCGATCAAGTACGGCTTCATCCAACATACGGTTACGTTGGATGACACGCACTTGATCCGATAGTCGCTGGGCCGAAACGTTGACAGTTGGCTCAAGTACCTGAAACAGAAAGAGCATCCGACCACGGTACGCAGTCAAGTTAGTTCCCCCCTCTGTAGCCCCATAGTATGAGCGCATGACGTTCTCATTAATGGATTGAGTCCAACGCATGCGCTGCACACTTCCACCGACAGCGGAAACCCTATCAGAGGCCGGTGGGCCTCGAGGTTCCAAGCAGTCCGGAGGTCGGCCTCTTCCCCGTCGACGCGCAGGTGGTGGTGTCGTCGGCGGCGAGAAGTATTCGTCACTCGAGCTCGACGCAACTGCAGCGGCCGGAGTCTC
Source organism: Tholera decimalis (assembly GCA_943138885.2). Lineage (NCBI taxonomy): Eukaryota > Metazoa > Arthropoda > Insecta > Lepidoptera > Noctuidae > Tholera > Tholera decimalis. Next base: position 21,362,588 of record OW964573.2, on the reverse strand, counting down.
TTCACTCACGGCTGGAGCAGGTCCCGGCGGCTGCGAGGCGGAGCTGAGTGACGAATCCGAAGATCTTGGGCGTGTAGACTCGAGCAATCGTGCCCGGTTTCTCGTCAACATTCTTTATGCACGAAGTTGTCATTCATACTTGGTCTATTTCCATATTCTATGTTCTATGTTCTTGGATGGTTCTTGGTCTATTTTAGATGTAGTGGATTGTGGTATTTTTTTTTAACTATTTTCGTTTTAAAGAACATTTTAAATAACTATTTTATATTTTAAATAATTGATAAAAATCGGAATGAAAAATTTTGACGTGCTTGTTGACAGCCGGGCCACAGATTATTATTATTATTATTATAACTCAGCAATCTCTTTTGTGACCAATAGACCAAAGAGGCGGTTCAAACAATCTAATGATAATAAATAATATGGCGTACAAACATTCACACGCATTGCTGTCCACTGGTAATACCTACACCATTTTAACATGTCGGGGTTGTTCCGTGGCCCGGAAAGCGAATTAAGTCATTAGTACCGGCTATCATTTTTACATGTTTGACGATCGTTACGGGTAGTCAGAAGCCAGAGTCTGACACTGGTCTTGCCAAAGGGTATTGTGATACCCAGCTATACTGGGTTGTGGAGGTCAAATAACCAGTCGCTCCATGTTAAATACTTGTACTTAGCTGCATACAGTTAAACATAAATCTAACATAGTAAGGAAAATATGTATCATATTTCCGCCGCTTCAAGTTTTTTGCAGCTGCAGGGGCAGCGCCGGTATATCATGATCTTTCAGTTTATTGACGCATTAAAATCAATCAGTGAGGAAGCTAGGACATTCTTGATATTTTTTCAGTGCCGTGAACCGCTGATATAAAAGTCGGTAAAATGAAATTAGTGATTTTTTTGTATTTTTTTAGTATCATTCTAGCTTATATAGCTATGAATATAATTGAAGTATCTATGATTTCAAAATTACTGTGCTTACGCAATGCGCGTGGATATTTTTTTTAACTGTCTGCCTGAATATCTTTTCTTCAGTCTGGGGTAATCAGAGAAACTGTTGAAACTATTTTAACAGAACTTTCACTGGAAATTATAAGACGACACATTATTATTATATGCTTTTTATCCAGGAATTCCCACGGGATCGTTCAAAGTTAATATCGAGTACCACTCGAACGAAGTTACAAGCACAACTTGTTAATAATATAATGTACCATTGTTTATTCACAAGCCTTTCATGACTTGTAAACAGAAACCCCAAACGATTTTCTTTCAACTTCTGCATGACTTGCCCCATTTACAAACTTTTGGGCATATTTGTACCAGCCATAACTTTGTGGCAAGTTGTGAAGTATTCCAAAACACTACTTTACGAAGTATCAAACAAGACGTTGGCATTTTCTTGTCCCAGTAGATGACAAAACTTAAAAGTGTGCTTTTAATAGTAGAACAACGTAAGATTACTCTGTGTTTGAAACAACGTATTTTTAAGACACGAACCTCTAATGAGAAAACGTTTGTTTGTGGGTGGTGTTTGGAAACCAACGTTTCATACGTATGTAGATGATGATTCGAAAACTACATTTTTGGGGGTCTGGCAACGAACAGAACTTACTAAGCTTCTGCTGTCCGTCCGTCGGTTAATGAGCTGTATATGAAGAACGGTAATAGGTTGATAAACTGGTCGTGCTTTAATTATTAATGAAAGTGTGTTCATAAAAAAATATATTGGTGGTACGGAACTCCGTTTTCTGCTGGTTTAGGCAGCCCGGTACAAAGTCAGGGTTAAATAAATCGTGCCCGTGTACCTACGTACTTTTAAAGTGAATTCTAGTCTTAAGTTACCTTGAAACTCTGGTCATATTAAATTACTACGGTAAAGAAGTTAAATTGTTTCTGGGTTTTGGTTCTGCGGGTTGGGAGTCCACTTGAAATATCGTTCCTCTGCAACCTCCTAGCCTCTTTCTGCAACATGACAGTTACGCAGAAGATCACCGCGTCCAAGTACAAGCGCTGCCGTCTAGTGAATGAATCGTAGCCGGCAGTGACGGTTCAGAATCAGAATCAGACTGCACACTATGATAGTGCCACTCAGTGATGACACCGAGCGTCTGGCTCCCTGCTAATACGAACCAAGTACTTCCTGATTCTGCTCTGAGAGCACCTTCATCGAGTTACGTCTCCTCCCGAGACAGTTGTCAATTCTTGGCCGGACCGCCTCCAGATAACAAGACGAGTAGGGCGCATTTCGCTGTCCCGTCATTCTTCCACCAGTACCTGACGGAGCTGTGACTGGCGTAGCGTAATCTGCAGCGGTATCAGCCCACTTCCACGGCTCCTCACGCAATCGATGTAGTGACACGAGAGATCTCTCGTGTGACGGGAATCGAGGCAATACACAAGCCGCCTTTTTTGTTATTGAAAATAGGTTCGCGCTTGACCACTATCTCACCTGATGGTAAGTGATGATGTGATCGAAGATGGAGCACGCTTGTAGGAGATCATGTGATTATACCCACTGATGACCATCAGTCAATCACCAGGTCAGCTGCTGGGGTTCCATCCTGGCCTACGGATTTTAGTATTACTTGACTATTAATAATCTATTACCAATCCCAGAACCCAGAATAATGGACAAACTAATAGTCTATCCTACGAGTGCAAGCCCCGGCAAAAAGTTTCACAAAATTTCTTACTGTTACAATAATATATTTCCGTCAAGATGTTTTCGTCCATTTTGTATTTTGTACGCACGACCACACAAAATATACCAAACAAAGTATGTATACGCACGACTAACTCGAACCCAATGTGCAAACTCCCATAGTGCTCCGGGGAAATAAATCAATCGTGCAGATCAAATTAAAATAAAAATGCGTCTAAATTGCGGTCTTCTCTTATTTTGGTAGGAAATAAGATGCGATTTTGACCCTTTCTATGAACAATGACCATAGCTAGCTCACTTAGGTCAACGAATCCCCGCACACCCTTAGCCAGCGTTTAGTTATCAACTAACAACAACAAGCAAATAACTTTGTGAGGCTTCATAATATATTTATGAGTAAATTTTTTTGTCGAGAATATTTGACACGTGTATCGGTTTAGTAAAAATATGGTTGAATAAAGACCACAATGTCTTTGTTGGATTAGTTTTCCTTGCATCTTCACATTCAAGTGGTTATTAGGATAACAACAAAGTAACATTGCTGTAGATAGAGAGAAGAAAAATACACACAAAGCTTGAGTAAATTTTTTTGTCGAGAATATTTGACACGTGTATCGGTTTAGTAAAAATATGGTTGAATAAAGACCACAATGTCTTTGTTGGATTAGTTTTCCTTGCATCTTCACATTCAAGTGGTTATTAGGATAACAACAAAGTAACATTGCTGTAGATAGAGAGAAGAAAAATACACACAAAGCTTTATCCCATATCTATTAAAGCCCACAAATACAAGTGTCTACAAGGAAATTCTTCTTGCCTCTGCCCATCTCTAAATGTAGTCGACCATATTAAATACCTAGGAGTATATATAGATAAATATCTAAATTTTAAAACCCAAATTAACCAACTTACTAGTAGAGTACGCAAATTAATTTATATATTTAAAACCCTCCGAAATATTGCTAATCCAAATATTATACGTGTAGTCTATTTTTCTTTGTGTTTATCTATTATTACATATTGTATCACATGCTGGGGTGGTGCTGCGAAAACTATATTAAAACCACTTGAGGTTGCACACAGAGCGATACTAAAAGTAGCTACTTCAAGACCTATCATGTTCCCTACTGATGTATTGTATAGTAGTTGTAATGTTCTTAATGTTCGACAACAATTCATCATGCAAACAGTTCTTCTTCAGCATCGCAAAACTCCACATATAAAAGTAACAAAGCGTAGGAAAGACCTAATTTGCACTATCCCACAGGTACGCACAGCATTCGCAAGCAGATTTTATATTTATCTAGGCCCCGCTCTGTACAATAAATTTAACAAAATATGTCTGATATACGGATTATCTAACTTTAATTGTAAAAAGACTCTACGAACATTTCTTCAGAATAAAACGTATGATGAAACTGAGAAGTATCTCGGTAAGTTACAGTGACAGATCATATAAATACCTCGAACGAATATCAACCATAACAAACACACAAACTCTCTCTCTCTATCACTCACTCACACACGTAGACAAACATATACACACTCTCTCACACACACATCCACATACACGCAAGTATTCAAATATAAACATAATAGTTGTATTAAAATTAAGGTAAATTAAAAAAAAGTATATCTATATATTCTTGTGCTAGTTTATTGTAACTTTTGTAAGGGACAGGAACTGTTATTCCTTAATACAGGTTATGTTTTAACCTAGCTAGGATAGCAGGACTTCACCCACTAGATTGTGAACGACATGGTAAAAATAATATTATGTTATCAACTTTGTATACGTCGATATGCCTTATGTACTACAATCACTTTTTAATGCAATAAACAAATTTATTATTATTATTATTATTATCATTTCCCGTCTGTTTTTTGTTTTTCCGGTCTAATTTCTGGAACGGCTTAACCGATTTTAATGGAACCCTCAAAGATAAAGAAAGTCATAGGGAATCATACATACTTTTTTGTACAAGAATTTCCGCGGGATCGGGATTTAAGCGAAATTTTCCGACGCAAACCAAGACGCGGGATCAGCTAGCTAGTCTTAAACTCCCCTTGTTAGCTAGACAAGCACTAGATAGCCATAAGTGTCGCCTTTTACTAGTTGTTTTTTGTTTTCCTGGGTGAGACAATTATCGAATGTCTTCTCCCGCTCTGGATAAAGCAGAAGGGAGTGTCAGACTTCTACTGACTAAAAACCCATCCTGTTCCTTCAGCTGCCCTTAAGTTCCGGGGCCGCGGTATCTGGTTAGAATATTACCACAACCCCGGTAGGCAATGGCCTTGTGAGGCCCCGTCACTGGTGCTGACAGATCTTTGAGGTGCGCGTGGAACACGACGCACCGCCAACCCTGGTCCTGGCCTGGTCCTTACCGGACGGAGAGCTACCCCTGCTCGTCGTCCGCAAGCCCGCGCCTACGGTGGCAAGAAATCAATTCCGCGGTGGCTGGGGCGTGTGGAAGAGAGTTGTCTCTCCCTCGCGCGTTCGGCCTCCTCCTTCACGTAGATAGAAGCCTTAGAAGTCATGATATCTAGTTAAAATATTGAAGTATGGGGAGGGGGGTCCCTTTATCGATTTCTGTCATCTAGCCTGCCTAGCTTTTTCACAACGGATCGGATTCCAGTGTTATCGTATGCAGACCAAACATGGCGTATCTGACCTCTTCAGCCTAATCACAAAGTAAATATACGGTAAAAATACTCAATGATGCTCATTGTACTATCTGTTATTTCCTCTTGTCACTTTATTATTTCGTTTCTAACAAATAAGTAGGCACTGTTATCTGCTACCCGTATTTCTTTAATTTAATTCTACATATTTCACACATGCACACACACACACACAAATACATAATCACTATAAAGCTTATATCCTCACGTCCTCACTTCATAAGGTCCGGTTGAAAACCAGCGTCAGACAATTTACAGTTGTCTGGCATTCTGCTGGACTGGGGCCTATTTGGCACAACCGTGAGGCACACGGAATGCTGATTTATTTAATTAAGTTTTCGTTTTTTTTTTATTACCGATGAGCCCACTTAAGACCTCGATCTCGCCTGATGGTAAGCGGGTGTACAATGGGACGAGCATTAACGACATTTTAATTGTATTTATCGTGTGCCTCTGCATCTGGGTCAAATTATTTTCTTTCTTACAAAACTATTTCGCATCTTCAAATCCCATGTTCAGCCAAGTAAATCCCACCTTCTCACCAGCAAGGTACCAGGATCACATAAGTCTCTCAGATAACAGCCTTACCAAAGACAACGCTGAAGTTGTACAAGATATCCACTTTAAATATTGAAGTGGCATTGTGTGTCCCATTCCTTTATCTGCCGAGAGCACTCGTGTGTGTTTGTCTTTAATTTCTTGAACAGTATGGGTTTAGTCGTTAGGTTTTGAATTAAGTAACGTCGGGTATTTGCTTTGACTTTATTTATTGGTTAAATTAAGGAATTCATGGTAATATTTTCTGTTATTTACACTCAGTTCTTTATGATTTTGTCTTTAATTTTATAAACACTGAGACAAAAATAATCCAAAGGAAATATTCTTTCATGTTTTTGTGAGTGGGAATGTACGTCAACCAAGTTGCATCCAAATTAGTTCAGCCATTAAGAGTGAAGGGTTAACAGACGGAAATGACGACAAAGTTACTTTCTTCATTTGTAATAAAATTATGGATTTCTATATTTGAATATACTTTTAAGATGAAAGCTCGATGAAAGTATCTTATGACATATTCCTTAATATTGATTACCCGTCAATTAAGTTTTATCCAAATACAATCAACCATTAAGGCGTGACAGGTTTACAGACAGAAAAAAAAACATAGTTAAATTTCACATTTATAAGTATGGATTTCTAATTACATAATATTTTATATATAACTACAATCTACAACCTCCCTCGTAAACTGAATTTTGAAGAATAACACTGTAATTTGAATGCCATGTATAAATAAACTCAACCTGTGTCTTGCGTAATTTTTTAGTTAGATCAAAACTGTTTTTGTTTCTTAAGAAAAACACAGCTATTTTTCTCTCTCGTACTACGTATTCGCGGCAACTAACCTAGAAAGATTCAATCTCAAGTCGGACCGTAAAGGTTGGAGACATTCTTGTCTTGATACAAAGTCTTAAGCCGACAGCCTTCGCCGAGCACATCGGACATTACTCAAATAGATTTCTTGCTACGGAAAGCTATATCTAAAAGCTATGTTAAGTACCTAGCACAAGGAATTCAATTTATCGCTTCGTTCTAAACCCGGGTGATGGTGACATTGGTGACACTATTGTTTTGTGTTGTGTCGTGGCGCATTCTGATGTACTTCACTTAATCCTAGCCGCTGTGTGATATGACGTAGGTACATCGTTACTGTGATATCTATATGTACTTGGAGACGCAATGAAACACGGGCATTCGCTAAATCGTTTATTGCGGACTGTCGGCTGCGGCCTGCGACTAACCTACCTTACGTACAGATTATTATGAATCTACCTACATTACATCTCTCCAACACTAATTAACAACAAGCTTACTAATTTTAATTATAATATCATTAAACTACACTAAACCTTATTATTAACATAATTACAATATATTTAAACAACTTAACTAAATCCTATAATTAACATTTAATATACACTTCCTAACGGGGCGAGACTGTGGCGGTACAAGCATTGACGGTCGTGTTGAGTACTCCTCTGCCATTTTGTCTCGGTGGTTTGCGAGCAAATCGATGTTGTCCAGTTCAGAGAAATTTCATTCGACCCCCTTTTTGTCAAGTTTCTAAATATCCTAAGTGCTCACTTACATCACTTGATTAACCATTTTTTCAGTGGGAAAATTATCTAATGCCTTCTCCCGCTATGTGTGGAGCGAAACGGAGTGTCGGACTTCTTCTAACTAAAAACCCACATTTCAATTGCCCTTATATTCCGGGGCCGCGGTATCTCATTAGAACATTCAAGCAACCCCGGTAGGCAATTTCACTTGAGGAACCGAAGTACAAAGTTTCAAGTGAATCAGTCATCGAAGAAATAAATATTCACATAATCTCGTACCCCCTTTTTTACTCTCTTAAGGGATTGTTAAAAATCCTTTCTTGGTGCACATTCATATCATTTGATGAGTCTACGTAGGAAGTTAAATGGATCTGTCGGATATAGGAAGAGTTTCGTATAAACTCGGGCTTCCTTTTTTATTCTCTTAGAGGGGGGGGGGGGGATTCCAAAAGTTTTTTTATTAGTGCTCACTTATGTCACTTGAGGAGCCAGCCTAAATACAATGTTTCAAGTGAATCCATCGAAGAAATAAAAAGTTTCATATAAACCCCACTTAGCGGAGGAATTTCCAAAAATTCTCTCTTAGTGCTCCCCTACACTCCACAAGTCACATACATGCTGATCAGGACTACAATAGGCCAGCGCAACGATAACTGGACGGTCTGAAATTGTCCACGGTACGTGGAGCTATAAACGTTGCTTACAATAAACAAGGTTACACAATAGCCTCTGAGGCCTACAACCATATATACAAATAACTAATCTAACCACTTACCTTCTGCACTGGGTACACCAACTTCGACCTTCCTAGGCGACGCCCAAGTGTGGTTTGTATGTAATATGAGGTGAGTAATTGAAAGGTGTGATGTAAGTCAAGTGTTGTAGAACGTTCACAAGGCGCCAGTCTCCAGATGGTGCGGTCCAAATCAGCATCACAGCCCAAACTCGTTTCCAGGATTGAAGCTATTTATCACTACTTTTTCCAACAAATGCGCGTGCCACGCGGTGAGGCAATACGGCGATAAATCCAAAATATCCCGGTGTTTTCGTCAAATGGGGATTACAACTTCAAACAATAGTTAACTCGCGACCCAATTATCGGTTTCAACAGGCGATTCCAAACGATATTTTACCAATTATAATTATCTCAACAGGGTCCCATGACCGACATTTTTCAACAAGAAACCAAAGTCTATCTGTCAAGTCAAAAAGCTATGTCAAGCCCACAGATAATTGATGTTGCCAGCCAAAAGGTGCGTTCTGTTTCACGTCGGACCGAACACATGCCAAACAGCTTATTGCGCCCAGTACTTTCTGCTATGTGTTTTCTATCAGTCAGTCAGTAACGGAAGCGTTTCATATATTTGATTACTATTATGAATGACAAATAAAATTTAACTCCAATGTTTTCTTGAAACTTTAAGACAACGTCTACTTATAAACAATAATGATTAAATAAAACAAATAAATTAGGTATAAACTAAATAATTAAAATCGAGCACGAATTTATTGTAATGAAATTTTTAATACCCTTTATGAACGACTTGAAATGTTCAGTCATTTTATAACGAGTTTTAAAATTCCACTTGACATGTACTTAATTATTAAAATTTTGTTGCAGTATTAATTTCTCTGAACATGACAGACTGATGGTTTGAAAGATAGGAGTTTCTTTAGTTATTAGATGAAACAAGATTGACGTTTAGTTATTAGACGAAACAAGATTGACGTGTAAAAAGGTTACGTGGAATTTACCTAGGTATTTGCAAAATTAAATATCAATTATCACGTACTTACCTAATTACTGCCACCGACTTTACTCGTGTGATAATTTTCGTCTATGATAAATAGTGGCATAAATGTGCTTGCCAGATTATAATGGTAAAAAATGGATTATAAAGGGACCCGCCCTATTCTCAGCTGTCCGTCCGTCTGTCACCAGTTTGTTGTATCTCATGAACCGTGATAGTTAGACAGTTGAAATTTTCACAGATGATGTATTTCTGTTTATATGCCGTATGATGTATGCCGTTATAACAACAAATACTAAAAAACAGAAAGTAAAATAAATATTTAAGGGGGCTCCCATACAACAAACGTGATATTTTTTTTGCTCGTTTTTGTTTAATATTGATAACGGCAACAGGTAGATGCTTGAAATATTCACAGAATATTTAGTTATATATTCACTTTAAAAATAATAATAATAATAGTATTGTCAGGAGGTTCCTCTCTATGGAGCCCTGACCGCCGGTAGCTTGGACCCTGTTCCCGATACCGGTGGGCTACTATTTTTTATATTTTTAAATGTTTTTTTTTTGAGAATATTTAAAAATGTAACTTATATGTATATATTGGAAATAAAGATAATAATAATAATATACTTTAAAAATAAATAATTAAATTAAAATAAAACAAATCTTTAAGGGGGGCGCCCATACAACAGACATGATTGTTTTTGCTGTTTTTATAGATAATGGTACGGAACCCTTCGTGCGTAAGTCCGACTCTTTTAGTATAAGTTTTAAAAAGGGAAAAGTGAGACCGATTATTCTAATGATGTCTGTGTCGCTTTTTTCCGACTATTTTGGGATTGGGTCAATCTGAATGGGTCAACAGCAGTGTTCAATATTACACTACGACACTACACGATTTCTTTATTGTATTAAAAATTCACCTTCAAATTTTTGTTGAATATGAAAGTATAATATGAGTAAATAGGCATCAAGCGTCAATAGCCTAACGGATAAGGTGTCGGACTTGTGATCGAGAGGGCGCGGGTTCTAACCCCGCCCATTACACAATTGCAGTGAACCCACTCCAGACACAAGCATATTTAATGTGATTTCCATCCACATTGCTAGTAATCTTGAGCTCGCTCGTCCCATCGTAGACCTCATCTATCGCTTACCATCAGGCGAGATCGAGGTCAACAGCGAGCTCATCCGTGAATTACCATTTCTTCTCATTTAAGAGTAAGCCTGTAAGCCCAACAGTGGGAACGTTTTAGGCTTATTATGTTATGAAGTAGTACATGATTAAATATGCTACACGCCTAGCGCAATCTATTACTGGCTATAGACCCACGACTCTGGTTCGACAGTTTCTGCATCTAATCTAACCCAACTTGTCAGACCATCTAAGCTTCGGAGACCATGATACCTTGGTTGATATATTTATTTATTTATTTACACTTTATGCACATAGGTACAAAGGCGGACTTAATGCCGTAGGCATTCTCTACCAGTCAACCATGAGTGGTGAAGAGATAGAGTGGAAGGTGCAATATGTACGTGAACATTATATTGGAAAAATAATTATAATAATAGTGATAAATCAAAAAAACCTAATATCATAAAATCGAAATATCATAAAATAGAAATCTACCTAAATAATATATATGAATAAATACTTATATAAATACATATACATACATATATACTTAAGAAGCAAATGAAAATTAAATATGGAAATTCTGCTTATTGGTGAAGAAAGTGGATCCGCAATTTCTTTTTAAATGCGTAGCGATTGTCAGCCGTCCTGATCTCGAGAGGAAGCGCATTCCAGAGGAGAATGGACTGGATATGAAAAGAAGAATGAACAAAGTCAGAAGTATGAGAAGGACAGAGTAAGAGAAGATTATTGGATGAACGTAGATTCTTATTGTGTGAAGAACATAGAAATTGAAAGTGAGATATTAGATAAGAAGGTGGGCTAGGAGAGTTGAGTAGTGAGAAAAGCGTTGTTAAAGCGCGCAAACTTCTCCTCTGACGAATTGTCATCCATTTAAGCTCAGACCTGAAACATGAGACATGGTCATATTTCCTTAAATTAAATATGAACCGAATGCAGTTATTAAGAATACGGTCAAGCTTATCCAGCAAGACCGCATTCAGGTCGTAGTAGCACACGTCACCATAGTCAATCAAAGGGAAAATTAAAGTCTGCACAAGCATAGTCTTTGTCTTAACAGGCAAAAAGTTTCTCAGACGATACAAAGAACGCAAAGTGCCATTGGCCCTTTTGCTGACACTAGATACTTGACTTTGCCAGCCAAGTGTCGAGTCAAGATGCAAACCGAGATCTTTTACGCTGGAGCTAATGGGAATGACGACACCATTAAAAATAATAGGAGGTAGAGAGATAGCCGCCACTCTACCCATCATACGTGAACTACCAATAACGATGGCCTGACATTTTGAGGGGTTTACTGACACTCCAAATCTATCAGACCAGTCATTGATAGCCTCCAAATCCTGGTTTACATCCCCTATAGCGTCCGACAAACCTTCTACCCGCACAGCTGTATATAATTGAAGATCATCGGCATAAAGATGATACGAACACCGAAGACAGTGAGTAATAAAGTTAATGAAGACAGAGAATAATAATGGAGAAAGAATACCGCCTTGTGGAACACCAGCATCCAGGCCACGCCAACTCGAAGATCTCTCATCAACGCGTACCGACTGCTGACGTCCCCGAAGATAAGAAGAGAACCATTCCAGCGCCTCGGAAGAAACCATAAGATGGGATAGGATAGCAAGGAGTATATCGTGACTGACCGCGTTAAAGGCATTGGAGAAATCAATTAATACTAATACAGTAACTTTAGTATCCTCCATAGCTTCTCTAATGTCACCAGTCACTTTAAGAAGAGCAGAGGATGTACTGTGCCCGGGTCTGAATCCAGACTGGAATGGGCTTACAAGGTTATTGCGGTAAACAAACGCAGAAAACTGTTTGTGAACACAGGCCTCGAGCACTTTTGACAGGAAAGGGAGAATGGATATAGGTCGAAAATGATTAGACAGGGAAGGATTCGATATTTTAGGAAGTGGACGGACATAGGCCATACGCCATAAGGACGGAAATTGCCCGGAATCTAAGGAGAAGTTAATGATATGGGTAATTGGCGGGAGAAGACAGTCAAGGATCAAGGTAACCATACCACGACTGATGTTATCATGGCCTACAGCTTTGGATTTAATGGACAGGATAATCTTTTTAATTTCTTCCAAGGTGGCTGGTGAAAACTTAAATGGTTCAATGATTGGACCAGGCAAACTAGTGACAAAATCAACCGTCTGAGATAAAATAAGGGGGTCCAAATTACAAGTGGTAGTAAAATGACGGTTGATATCATCCAAAATGATTGTTTTAGGAAAATCAACATGACTTGGCCTGCCAATACCGAGAGTTCCAAGGAATTTCCAGATATCAGCAGGCGAAGAAGATGAAATGTTTTCAAGAATATGGCGGCGTTTAGCGTTGCGTATCATCTGATTACACCGATTCCTTGCAATTTTGTAGGAATTTTTATTCTGTTCACTGCGATCCTTTTTAAACTTCCGAAAGGCCTGATCCCTGCACCTCCTCGCTAAATGAACCCCTGGTGACATCCAAGGGGCTGGTGCTCGCCTAAGTTTAACCCTACGAACAGGAGCATGTTCATCGAAGAGAGCAAGGACAGCCTGATTGAAGATACGCAGTTTGTCATCAATTGTCGTTGCCGCTGCAAGCTGGTCCCAATCAATTTCTGACGCATCTTGATGCAGCTTTTCAACATCCATGCGCGCATAACAACGCATGTGCAGAACTTTAGGAAGAGGTTTAGGTGGCTTTAAGATATAGGAGAGGAAAATGAGATCATGATGGGAAAAACCAGGTGCAGGACATTGGCCATGAGATGAAACCAAGGAAGGAGTGGATATTAGGATCAAGTCGAGCCACGTATCATCACCAGACACATTAAAATGAGTGGGCTGCAGTGGAAGAACATGGAGACTAACGGACTCAATAATGTGAAGGAGTTTTCGGGAAGGAGGGGTTGAGCGAGAAAGGTCTGTGTTGAAATCACCCATGATGACGCAATGTGCATACTCAGAACCAATAGATTCAAGTGCCAGTTCAAGGTTGGAAAAATAATTAACGGCAGGCGGGCAATAGACAACGCCTAGTAGAGCCTTGACACCCTTAACGCAAATTTCCAGGAAGAGGTACTCTGCAGAAGCGCAATATTGTGAAGGAGAACTGGCTACTATTTTGAAAGAAAAATCACTGCGAAGATAGATAGCTACACCACCTCCTCCCTTTCCAATTCTATCATTCCGGATGAGAATGAAACCGGGAAGAGAGTAGGCAGTGGAAAGAAGATGGGGTTTGAGCCAACTCTCAGAAACCAGAACGGCATGTACATTAGCATTAGAAAAGGTGTCATACAGATCGCTATAATGACTAGGAACACTCTGTGCATTTATATGGCAAACATTGAAAAAGTTTTCATTTTGTTGGCTGAAGCTGCGATGCACAAAGTCACTGACAGTGTCAGGCAAGGAACAGAAACTTGCATTAGCAGAAGAATTTGCGGAATCAAAAACAGAATGAAAGGAGTCATCAGAGGACATAGAGAAAAAAATATATAAATATAAACAAATATATGCTTAAACTACCTAATTACCGTCCGGTGATACACTACTATCTGTGCACCACCCACCAGCCACACTAGTGTACAATTGTTTATAAAACATAATAAAAAAAGTATAGATTTACGCAAGCGAGGAACAAAACTACATACTAAATTACACATTATACAAAAACAAAACGGAAATCTCAAACTAAGAAATTAAGAAATAGGGATAATACAAAACGTGGAACAGAATAACATAATATAACACATTTCATTACTAAAAGATTTTAAAATAATCCAACGTTATGACATTAGCAATTATTGAAATGGCTCAAAAGCCACTTATCTAGAGTTGAATATTAAAAACATTTGATGTAATTTAATGACTGACAAGTGACAGTGACATTGTTGCACTGTGCACTGTGTATTTTGTTTTTGTGTGCAACTGCACACAAAAACAAAATAAAATTTTACCTTAACTTCAAAGTTCCAAGAGCAAAAACCAATTTAACTTATACAAAGGTCACAACTATATGATGTGGGTAGAAAAGTACACTACCTAATCCGAGAAAAATGGCGCAACAAACACGAACACTGACAGCGAGATGATATGAGGACTAACGTGTACACTGACTTCGAACTCCTGGCTTGCTTCCTATTGCAGCAGCATTCTCTCCTATCTTCTTGGGATACTTTGCCAACAAGGAGTTCAGATCATCTAATGAAGTAATCTTATGACGCGCTCCATCGTGGGATTTAACATTAATCATTCCGTCCTGGGTCCAGCACGCCGTCATCCCGAAATGCAACCGCGCCCGGCTGAAAACTGTCTGCCTAGACCTGGTCAAAAACTCCTTAACTGTAATCGCAGAGCCCTTCAGAGCCGATTTAGCCTTCCAAATAGCGGATCTACAGTCGATATGAGCAAACTTCACCAAAATAGGTCTGCTGCGTGTGGATTCTTTGTTTGAAGCCCCCAGTCTATGACATACTTTAATCGAGGAAGCAGTGATGTCCAAAATCCCTAGTTTTTTATGAAGTATGTTTAATACAAGAGACTTACAATCTTCTTTTCCTGTCTCTGCAAACCCGGTGAAAAGGAGAGCCTTACGACGAGCATGTGTCTCCAAACCGTCCACCACTCTAGAGCACTCCATGATTTGCTTCCGGAGAAGTCCCAACATGCTAAACATTAGCTCCCTGAAAGTCCGGAACTCTTCAGCAATCTTCGCAACGGTTTCCTTTGCAGGTCCAGCACATTGTATCTGTGCCTCGAGTTCACCCATCTTCTTCAGGAAACATTCTTCCAAGTTTCTCTGTGCAGACTGTATATCATCCAGTTGTGACATATTGCAAGTTGTGATCCTCTTGTGACAATACTAGTGAACAGCTGGTAGGTGGTGCAGCTCTTAGTGTTATTTTACATGTACTATTTCACAAATTGTAAGTACCTCTAAATAAATACTTTATACCTCAAATATTAGGTAGAAAACATGTAAAAATCAATTAATTTAATTAAAATTTTAGAGCTCTCACTAAAAACACGTCTGTACTTTATTTACACTTTATTTACTACTACGATATTACTCTCTAGAACACAATTACCTAAGTAGATGTCGGACTTACTATTGACGTAAGTGACGCTTTAGTTTGACTTCTAAACTTTGAAAGTTATGTAACTGTAATAGATGATTAATTACTCTTAAATATTAAAGTTACAAGCAACTCAACTTCCGAATATTTTTGAACAAATAATTACAAATTTCAAAACACAAACAATCTTTGTTTTCTTAGCGCAGGAAACGTTGCGCCAATATAAACTGAATCGGCCTTTACACCCCAAAAATGATAAACATCTTCCTTCGTTTTCTCTTGAATTTAAAACAAAAACGCTTCCGAAATTCTTCGGCAACAAAGTTAAATGGGGAAAGGAAATTAAATACATTTTTGTTTTAATTGAATGTCGGTGAGAAAAATCACATGATAATTTTGAAAACTTTGCGAACGTCCTTAGTAAAACATTTATGGGTGTCTTAATCGGAAAAGTGCTGACATGTTGGTTTTTTTTATGTTTCTGATACAAAGTACCTACCTAGTTTCATATTGATATAATGGGCTGACTCTTACCATAATTATAAAGACTAAAAAAAAAATTAAAACATTATGTGTTAGCTCATACTGACTAACACTTAAGACTTACATAAATAGGACAAACAAAACAAAATCATAGCCTAAAAAGTAGCCAAGTGCAAGTTGGACTCTACTATGAAGGGTTCCATAGCAAGCATAGATTAGCGCTAAATATCTTTGGTTTTTGAAAATGTGCTATATCTCAAAAACTGTGTATCTCATTCGAATTTTCCTAGATTGTTTGAAAGATAGGCACTTTCAAAGTGCCTATCTTTCAAACAATTGATTTTGAAAAAAATGGTTTTTGAAACATCAATGTCATTGCTTTAAAGACCTTGTTGAAATAATATCTGCCAATACTATAGTGCTGCAATCTATGTTGTGAATCTGTCAAGATTTTTAAGAAAAAATAAGTATAGTCTATGGTCACTTGTCACTGAAAACGTTGTTTCATTATAAACCGATCTATAGACATAATGCCCGTAGAGGTTTGTTGATTATTTTTTTTAGTTTCACTTCCATGTACCTTTTTATTATGTAAAAAAATCGAAATATCAAAACATGGTTCAACTCTGTAGTTGTAGGCTGTGTATGTTCTTAGAATAAAAGTCCATAAGATCAAAGAAGATCAAGTTTCCGAATATAATGGATGTGACATACGGATGGACAGACAGACAGACAGACATGACGAATCTATAAGCGTTCTGTTTTTTGCTATTCGGCTACCAGAACCCTAAAAAATAAGTGTCCGCGCGTGTATACTTACAACATAGATGAACATAGCTACGAGTATCTTAATACTACTTAGTGCATAGGTAATGGGTCATTATGTATTGTATTCCTTGATGGTATAACTATTCCTAAAAATATCAGTCGATAGAAAATATTTTTCATTTGTTTTTGAAATGGATTAGGTTAATATAAGCACTATGTTTAGATAAATGTCAAGTGGAGATTTGAACTAATAAAGTAATGATTGCTCGGTATTCTTTTATATGCCATATCTGCCCACATGTGGAAGAGGCTGAGAAAGCCTGCTTACACCTCGAGACCTATTTATTCAAATTTTCTGAACTCGAACAGGGCATATCTTCAAGGATAAGTAGCCATCTTAACAAATTGAAATTTATACGTGCCTCGGAAATTGTGTTCAACCGTTAGTCTCGGCTTTTGTACACTCAGACAGTCCTTCTGAATAGTTGGGAGAATAAAAAAAAACTAAGAGAGAGAGAGAGCTCGGTTGCCAATCATTTATTTCAAACTTATGATTATTCCTTTGTTTTTCTCCACACGATGTTAAATAACACATTATATATTTGTTTATTTTATATACTTATGTATTGTATATATATATATATATATATATTAATTAAAGCTCGTAAAGTCCTTCCAAAGGTTATCTGGAAGATATCGCTCTCAGCGATAAGAACGCCATTGTAACCAATTTTATTTACTATATTGTTATTTAAGTGTTATTCAATTATTGGTGTACAATAAAGTATATTCTATCTATCTATCTATAGCGATACCAAGTTAGTAGGCTGTGGAGGTCAGATAATTAGTCGCTACGGTTCAGACTTCAGATGCTGGTCACTATTCACATACAAAATATTTACTATCGTATTATAATGTCATCAATCATCATCTATCTGACATTAGATATTAAAAAAAATACATAGATATTGAAATTATTTGTAGTTTTGCCGATATGAATTTTTTTCTCTGTTAGCTCAAAATAATATTTTTTGTACTTTGTAATCGCACATGCTGAGTTTACCTATAAGTGATTGTTATTAATATACTGTTACCTTTTTTAACTCTTGTGCTTTAAGATCATGTCTTAAGTAGAAAAAATTGCTGGTAAACCTAATAAATAAATAAACTTTATATGTAAGAGTTTAATATAAAAAATATGGATGAAGCGTGGTGTAATATTTTGATGTAAAATGACTATCTAGTAAAGAAACTGGGTCATACGTAACGCGATCTTATAGCTTTTAGTAGGTAAAATACACGTATTAACAATTTATTTAGACACTGTTATAAGTGCAGATATGATATCAGCTTACTCTAATTCGTTTTCCTTTACAAAGAAATTCCTTTGCTTCTAAGAATTATACCTACGTACGTTTTTATTGAAAAAAGGAGACTAAAAGTAATTTAGTTTACACATTAATCTCAAATATCGTAAATTGTGAAGACGTACTTAATGAATTTCCAACAAATTCCACTCCTGGGCAGTTGACCCTTAAAATTGGAGTTCAGGGACCAATCTGCTCAATTTCAATGCGAGCAGAACTAGAGATCTTTGTTGGGGCCTAATAATACACTATACACGAATACGGGAGTTAGTGTACATACTACTCAACTTGAATATCGAGAGCCTTGAAAGTTTAAGGGTTAGTTACGTCACTGACTTACGCATGGCTGAACAAACTTCAATGTCAGTCGCAAACTTTAGAGCGAATTAGCGAAAACGACCGCTATCAACAAAACTGGGTCGCGTTCAAGAACTGCCAACGTCATCATTACTGTGGAGTATAATAACGTTTTCTGCACTAACTGTCAATACAATATTTTGGGAATACCTTCATTGTGCGTACGGCTAAGGAGTGGAATTCCCTGCCGGAGTCTGTGCTTCCCGATAGCCATAACCTAGGAGTCTTTAAGTCAAGAGTGAATAGGTTACTTTTAAGTAAGCGTGCTCCATCTTCGATCACATCATCACTTACCATCAGGTGAGATGGTGGTCAAACGCGAACCCATTCTCAATAAAAAAATGCGGGTTGCACTCCGGGAGTGCCGGCAGAAGTGAAAACTTGAATATTAACGTTGTGCATTTTTGATATTTTGGAATGGTTAGGGAATAATTTTGCACGAATTGCTTTAATTATCAGTATAAATGTACTATCATTTATGTGGTAGAATACAATAATTATTTATTGCGCTATCGTACACAAACATGACAATTTATATTACATTAAAAGGTTTATCTCTCGAAACAGCAGGTGCAGGCATACATTTTCGCCACGCCGTAGAAAGAGAGGGGGATACTTCCTCTCCTACGCCGCGCCGACTGTCTACTCTCCGTCCGTTTTACGAATTTTCGATCAGGTCACGTGTCCTGACGCGAGTTTAACATTTTTTACCCATTACAAAAAAAGTGCACAACGCCGCTAAAGAAGTTTTCACTTCAAAAATTTCCTTCAAAAATTTACGAAATTTCAAAGGTATACGTTTGCCCTGGTTTGCCCATATAAAATTTCCACGACATAAGAAACACTGTATAATGCTTCCTATCTCACTTTCTCCCACGTTAAATCTTATGAATTTATGTGTCTGTCTCTTTTTACTGTCGCTTTTTCGTTTCATAAAATTTCAAATCACAACGACGCTAAAGAAGTTTTCACTTCAAAAAACCCTGTTTCTTGCTGCTCTTCAAGGCTAATATTTAAATGAGTTTCCCGTTTTATTAAGGTAAATAAAATATAACTTAATTTTAATTACTTTTGTAATAGAATTTACTTATTTAACAATCCACATTATCAATTATTTTAAATAAATCGCTTAAATCCCGACTTGGCATTTCATTTGAAATTTCGGAATTCCTAAAGTCATATATGTTTACATTATATAACTGTAACATTTTTGGAGATAGAGACAGATGGAGTATACGTAACGCAAGATCCACCATCACGTTTCGTGTCATCATCAAACGTAACAGCATTTCAAGGGACAACCGGTTTCGTAATTTCTTTTTCAGTATATGATATATCGAAAAAGCGCGTTCAATTTTAAAATGGTACCAGTCATGAATGCAAGTGCAAGTTTGGAAATATTTTCAAGTCGCTTATTAAATGCCCACTAGCGTCACAATCATCAAATACTTCCGAATACTGCCTAGTACTAGTACCTACATAGATATACTACTTCCTAGTACTAGTACATAGATAATCTGTAATGTAGTAGTACTAGTCCGCTGACGGCCGCACGCCCCGCGGCCAATTATGTGATGCTTGTAAATGTATGTATGCCCCTAAAAATAGCCTCGCCCCCCAACTCACCCCTTAACTCGCACCTCAACTCGCCCCCCAACTCGCCCCCTAACTCGTCCCCCAACTCGCCCCCAACTCGTCCCCCAACTCACCCCCCAACTCGTCCCCCAACTCTCCCCCCCACTCGCTCCCCACTCGCCCCTCAACTCGCCCCCCAACTCGCCCAACAACTCGCCCCCCAACTCGCCCCCCAACCCATCCCCCAACTCATCCCCCAACTCGCCCCCCAACCTGCCCCCCAACTCGCCCCCAACTTGCCCCCCAACTCGCCCACCAACTTGCCCCCCAACTCGCCCTCCAACTCGCTCCCCAACTCGCCCCCCAGCTCGCTCCCCAACTGGCCCCCCCAACTCGCCCCCAAACTCGCACCTCAACTCGCCCCCCAACTCACCCCTCAACTCGACCCCCAACTAGGCCTCCCACTCGCCCCCCAATTCGCCACCCAACTCGCCCCCCAACTCGCCCCCAACTCGCCCCCAACTCGCCCCCCAACTCGCACCCCAACTCGCACCTCAACTAGCCCCCCAACTAGCCCCCCAACTGGCCCCCCCAACTCGCCCCCAAACTCGCACCTCAACTCGCCCCCCAACTCGCCCCTCAACTCGACCCCCAACTAGCCCTCCCATTCGCCCCCCAACTTGCCCCCCAACTCGCCACCCAACTCGCCCCCCAACTCGCCCCCCAACTCGCCCCCCAAATCGCCCCCCAACTCGCGCCCAAACTCGCCCTCCAACTCGCCCCCCAACTCGCCCCCCAACTCGCCCCCCAACTGGCCCCCCAATTCGCCCCCCAACTCGTAACTCCCCCTCAACTCCCTTCAACTCCCCCTTCAGCTCCCTCCACAACTTCCCACGAGACACCCCTCCCCCCACCCCGCCCCCACACGGGACACCCCTTACCCCTCACCTCCCTGAACTCCCCACGCTTTTTCGTTTCATTAACTTTCAAATCACAATGATGCTAAAGAAGTTTTCACTTAAAAAAAAGTCTTACGATTTTCGATCGGTCACGTGATCCTGACGCGAGTTTACCAGTTTTTACCCATACAAAAAGTGCTCAGCGCCGCTAAAGAAGTTTTCACTTCAAAAAAATACGTGAACCATTGCTGCATGGTTCACGTACTGAGTAATGTCACTCCCACTGAGCAATGTAGGTACTGCCTCGGTGGCTTAGTAGTCGCAAGCGCAACTGCTGAGCAAAAGGTCTCGGGTTCGAAACTCGAGTCGGGTAAAAATTGCTATTGAGTTTTTCTGTTAGATATTTCTCAGCAGTAGCCCGTAAGTTAAGCTCTCCGGTCGTGTTGGAGAGTAAAGGAACAGTGTGCACCTGTACCAGCGCACATACTTGTGCACTGTAATGTTACAACTTACAAACAAAACATATAATACCCGGGACCAACGGCTTACCGTGCTTTCCGATTGGCAGAGGAATCTCCTCATGTTAAGATCACCCATCCAGACACCGGCCTCGACAACATTGCTTAACCTTGAATATCGATCCGTGCGGCTGTTATTATTACCAAGCTAACATCGCAACTGAATTATTGGGAGGTTACGTTTTTGTTCTTGTTATTGCAAAAATGTAACCTAATAACTCAGTCATGACTATGTGGGAGACAGAGTATTTCCAAAAGATATTACAGCTCCGAAATTGTTAGAATTTCCACAACAATTACGAAAGTCGTGGTTCGCCGAATTCTCCGAGTGGCGTAAGAGGAAATGCTATGTATGTAAATCCAGTAAGTTCACATCTAGAGCAAGAATTTGATTTAGTAGCAGGAAATTTAGTTCTGCGGTGACAGCTTTCCGAATTATGTACGCCATTAATGTTTTTTAAACGGAATGTTAATGTTGCGTGACATATGTTTATGAGCTGTGAATAATTAATAGGATTGCATTCTATCCTTTTTGATTTGTTATAGATGCAAGTGCCGTTTTTGCTTTGTGCGCATTTGTGTTTGTCTTAGGACAATGGACAATGTTGTGTATATTTTGGTGGGTACCGCTTTCGCCGACGGCCAATTTGTGCACTTACAAGTATGGTAATTGCGCACTGTATTTAAATCTTTATTTAACGGATAAAACCAGTCTGTATTTGCTTCTATTTTGTTTTCTGAAGTGAAATACTGAGAATTTCTCAAACACTTTCTGAATTCAATAAGATATTCTGTTTTAACAGACTACAGTTAGTTTCCGTCCAAATTTATTGCTCGAAAAATAGAAGACATTCACTAATACCGCTCTGTTTTCCCCGTTCCCAACAGCTTAACTTCCTAAGCCCAGTCCACAGCACCATAGGGTAGAAAATATTGGACATAAAGAAATTCACCCGCGAAATGGAAGCCGTATTTCTCAAAGGATCGGGATAAAATTTGGTTTATAGCTTTGGTCCAAATCTTTGCTAAGCCGCCGGTGGACCGGGGTGGACTTATAGACATGAAATGGAGTTACTTTAAATTTAACGAAAAATCACCTAAATGTTGACGATGCTAGTGATTTGGGTATTTGAAATAATTTGAACGAAAAAGCTGCAACATTTTATAGGTAACTAGCTTCTGCCCGCGACTTCATCCGCGTAGAAGTCGAAAATATTCCACGGGATCCCGTCGCCGACTTGCTTGACAAAGATTATAATAGCTAGGCTAATATTCAAGATATAAAGATAATTTATAGCCTATACCACTCAGGGATAATGCAGCTACATGTAAGCGAAAAAATGTTCAAAATCGGTTCGGTAGTTTCAGAGATTACCCCCTACATACAAACTTACAATTTACAAACTTACAAATTTTACCTCTTTATAATATTAGTATAGATGAATGTAATTAAATATTCAATATTACTATAATATCATTTTCAGATGGAGGGTTGATGACTTAAAAATTATTTTAATTTTTATGTAACCCGTGCCTCGGAAAGCACGTGTGTATTTGAAGATGACGGATGTTGTTACGGATAGTTGTGGAAAAGCTGGCAATTGGCAGTCGTCGTTGGTCATCTTCAAAGATGTCTAATTAGACATCTTTGAAGGTCGTCACGGATAGTGAGACTCCAGAGTATCTGGCACCAGTCTGGACAAGGGGTATCGTGTTACCCAGCTACTGGGTTGTGGAGGTCAGATGGCAGTCACTTCTTGTAAACACCAATACTCGCTGCATTTGGTGAGATTGGAAGCCAAACCCAACATAAATGGGAAAAGGCTGAGCAAATAATGATATATAATAATAATATATATATACTTTTAGGTAAGCGTGCTCCATCTTCGACCACATCATCACTTACCATCAGGTGAGGCGGTGGTCAAACGCGAACATATAAAAAAAAAAAAAACAAAACTGTATAAAAGTAATGAGTTTCTTTAGTCGACATCTTTTAAACATTTCATTATCCTTCAATTCAATTAATCATAATTATTGCATGTTTAATCTCTGTAGACGTCCGTCATTCAGCAGGACTTATAGCAAATTATAATCTTTCTGTGAGCATTATCGGGCTTAGCACACCAAGCCTCTTCGCTTCCCTTCGGAATTCATTATCTTAACAAACTACATACTTAATTTAATAAATTGGGGACGATCCCGACCACTCCATTCAAGCTGTCAACTTGTCCTGAGTGATTGAGTGGAGAAATAAATGAAAAACACTCATACATTTGATTCAAGGGCCGGGACAGTTCTCATCCT
Source organism: Tholera decimalis (assembly GCA_943138885.2). Lineage (NCBI taxonomy): Eukaryota > Metazoa > Arthropoda > Insecta > Lepidoptera > Noctuidae > Tholera > Tholera decimalis. The sequence continues at coordinate 21,338,845 of OW964573.2, read as the reverse complement.
CGCTTAAGGGCAACGAGAAGTAAGAAGACAGGCATTATTGATGTATTAAAATGATCTATAAGGTTTCGTACTTGTCTATGTCAAAAATAAACACATTTAAGATACCCATTCCTCTGTTCGTCAGCCACAGTCAATTTGCTTACAGTCAATTAAAGCGCATTTAGTATGAACGTTTTGGGAATAGGTACTTTCATTGTGCGTACGGCTAAGGAGTGGAATTCCCTGCCGAAGTCTGTGTTTCCTGATAGTTATAGTAGTAGTATAGTTAGTCTTTAAGTCAAAAGTGAATAGGTTACTTCTAGGCAAGCGTGCTTCATCTTCGACCACATCATCGCTTAACATCAGGTGAGATTATGGTTAAACGTAAGCCTATCAACTATAAAAAAAGTTTAAAAATAGTGTTCGAAAAAGAATTATCAAGATTATTATTTATTCATTTTTTATCCCTTTACTTACTTAAAAATAATAATTAGCACATTGCTCAGTACATACATCCAAAACTGTTTAGACGAGAACAGTAAAGTATTATTTTTATAGATTACAGGATAAACTGACAGTCATGTCCATAATTGTAAGTATGAAATCGCAGCGGCTTATTAGGGCTGGTGATAAATTGTTTCCGATGAAAAGTTTCATTGCTCCGTCCATCAATGGAACGTTTATTATAATAACAATGCTTCTTGTGCCTATAGTTTCAATAGAAGTGAAAAAAAAAGAATTAAATAAAAACAAAATCTGATGAAATTTTGTAATAGGTAGGTATGTCAAAATTACATTTGAATAAACATGTCTTTAGCTTTCAACTTTTAAAATTTACTTTAACTCTCAATAAAATTAAATGTCAATTAGTATGCGACTACATTGTAGATATTAAAAAAGTTATATGATTTTATGGATGAAATATAATTTTAAACAACATACTAATCAATTAAAGCTTGTAAAGTTCTTCCAAAGTTTGTCTGGAAAATAATTCTCTCAGTGATAAGACCGCCATTGTAACCAAAGTTATATTAATATTGTTATTTAAGTGTGTTTTAATTTTTGGTGTATAATAATAATAAATAATATAATATTCCACAACTTTTCACACAACGCCATCTAGTCCCAAACTAAGCAGAGCTTGTGGTATGGGTACTAGACAACTGATAAACATACATATATATTTCTAAATACATACATATTATAGATAAATTACACCCAGACAAAGAACAAATGACCGTGCTCATCACACAAACATTTGTCCTAGGTGGGAATCGAACCCACGACCTTGCGCACAGCAGTCAGGGCCACTGACCACTATACCAACGGGCCTGTCACGTTTGTTATGATTGGTATTCAAGAAACATATGAAACCGATAATTTGGGGTCAATTCTGTGAGTCACTTATTTTGAGCTGAAACTTTGCATAGAGACTCCATCTATCTATACTTATAATAAATCTGTAGAGAGGTCAATTCTGTACATGAAATATATTGCCAAAATAACTATCAGGGGGTGATTAAGGATCGATACTCATGCCAAAAATGCAATCAGTTAAATTTTTGTCTGTCTGTCTGTCTGTCTGTATAACCGTTATAGAAACAAAAACTACTCGACGGATTTTAACGAAACTTGGTATAATTGTTTTTCATACTCCTGAGCGGGTTATACTATACTTTTCATCACGCTACAAGCAATAGGAGCAGAGCCGTGAAGGGAAATGTTGGGAAAACGGGAGAAGTTACTCCATTTTTTAAGCTTCCGTCGCGTGTGCAACCTTAATGGTTAAAGCTACACAAATCATTTCATGACGGAAATGTTCTCCTTAAAATTATATAAAAAATATCCAACGACAGCATATGTCTAACTTTTATGGTTGACTCACAATAACACGTGTAACTCCCGATAGCTTAGCAGTTCGAAGCTTTCTGATTATAATATTTGTCTACTCTTACGTTTATAACACTCTCAGTCACCCCTAATTGAAAAAGTTAACATTATTAACTATTCCATAAAAAAATTGGCCAAGTGCGAGTCAGACTCGCCCATGAAGGGTTCCGTAGTAACTATAATATAATATGCAAATCTATTTGACGAAAAAAAAAAAACCTTACAAATTTCTTAAAACTAGCTTATTTACATTTTTTACAACTGCGCCAAATAAATTTGTTTTGAAAAAAAAAAAACCTTACAAATTTCTTAAAACTGGCTTTTTTACATTTTTTACAACTGCGCCGAATAAATTTGTTTTTCATAGTGTTTGTATGAATTACAAAGTTATATTTGCGGTTTTAGAAAATATGCTGTATCTCAAAAACTGCTGAACTGATTTCGTTCAAACTAATTTTGGTTGAAAGTTTATATTAAGATCTACAGACATATATTTTTTTAGATTTTTCACTCCATTATTATAGAAGTTAGAGGTTTTATTTGACGAAAAAAAAAACCTTACAAATTTCTTAAAACTAGCTTATTTACATTTTTTACAACTGCGCCAAATAAATTTGTTTTGAAAAAAAAAAACCTTACAAATTTCTTAAAACTGGCTTTTTTACATTTTTTACAACTGCGCCGAATAAATTTGTTTTTCATAGTGTTTGTATGAATTACAAAGTTATATTTGCGGTTTTAGCAAAATATGCTGTATCTCAAAAACTGCTGAACTGATTTCGTTCAAACTAATTTTGGTTGAAAGTTTATATTAAGATCTACAGACATATATTTTTTTAGATTTTTCACTCCATTATTGTAGAAGTTAGAGGTTGTGTCCGCCACACACACAATTTACCACTTTGGAAGCTTATATCTTTTAAACGATTGACTTTATGGAAAAGTGGTTTTAGAAACCCCGATGTCGTTTTTAAAGAACTGTCTATAGATACCACACATGCATCGATTTCATGAAAAAAAATATTTTCAGGTTTAGTTCCATGTATGGGAGCCCCCCTTTATTTTCAATATTTTTTAATTTTATTCTCAAAATCGGAAAGCGGTTCACAGAATACATCTACCTATCAAGTTTCACATGTATAGTCCTAATAGTTTCGGAATAAAATTGCTGTGACAGACGGACGGACGGACAGACAGACAGACAGACAGACAGACGGACAGACATGTCGAAACTATAAAGATTCCGTTTTTTGCCATTCGGCTACGAAACCGTAAAAAGAATCATATAAATCGGTATAGAAACACCAAAGTTATACATGAAATACGCTTATCCATCGCCATCGCGCGTGAATACTGAATCATGCTATAAGGATTATTTTTGAGAATCGGTCGCCGCGCTCGACGCGTCTCGCGGTCGAAGCGTTCTCTAGGTACTTAAGCCTCATGTGAACGTGATCTAAACAATATTACCAATACATTAACTTACGCTGACGGAGTCGCGGGCACAGCTATATTATATCATTACGCTAAGGCCAATAGGAGCGGAGCGCCAATGAAGAATGCTTCAAAATCGGGGTTAAATTTAACGTTAGCCCAAAGTAACTATTCCACGCGGACGAAGTCGCGGGCAAAAGCTAGTACCAGATATTATCTTAAGTCCTTTTGGATATATATGGGGTTTCCGTTACACGTTGTAGATAATTCTTCCTAGCGAATTTTGGCAACGGTAGCACATCTGAAAGGGGACTAGCCAAGAAAACAGGAGTAGGATTTTGTAGTGCACAATGTGTGTGCAAGTACGAGTACACGTGCGCTGTCTGTTCTTTTACTTTCGTAATCCGATAGGGCGGCAATCTCATATGACCGCGGAGAGATTAGGCGCAGGATCAACGGCTTTACGCACGTCTTCGGATTTCTCGCTCCTTGGACATGCCGCTTTCATCGCGATTTCTTTCACCCTTTTGAGAGCAGTGGTATATATACAACGTGTAACGGAAATCCCATATCTATCCAAAAGGGCTGAAGACAACATCTGGTATGGAGTCTCTATGCAAAGTTTCAGCTCAAAATAAGTGACTCACAGAATTGACCCCAAATTATTGGTTTCATAATGTTTCTTGAATACCAGTAATAACAAACGTGTCACAGCACTATGAGGGTCATCACTTTCCACGTCACTTGCCAATAAAACGATAATTCTCTTCGTTCTTCTTAATTTGAAAAATTCGGCCTCTGGTATCAATGTATTGAAATTTCTAATATGCTCCACATATATAGACATAGGATTAGAAAACCCTTACCATATCGTTTATTATCATCCAAAGAAGCCGTGCACTTGGTATGTATATACCCTTTAAATTACACGTATATAAACTAGCTTTTTCCCGCAGCTTCGCCCGCGTTAATTTACACTTTTTCAATAATTCTGCGTAAGCTTTTTTGCCGGAGTCATCACAAAAAACTTTCATCAACTATTTTTACCCCCTTTAGGGTACATTTTTTAGAAACTTTGAATGTCGTATTTATTAATATCTAATCAAAAGTCTAAAAAATAAGTATCAAGCTTCTCGCTTTAAAAATTACGTAATTTCTATACAAACTTTCATCCCATATTTCAACCCTTTACAGCCCTATTTTCGCATTAAAAGTAGCCTATGTCCTTTCTCAGGCTCTAGACAATGTCCGTACCAAATTTCATTTAAATCGGTTCAGTAGTTTAGGCGTGATTGCGTAACACACAGACAGACAGAGTTACTTTCGCATTTGTAATATTAGTAAGGATTACCTACACAGAGTACTTACTGGTCATGTCTTATTACGAATTCATGATCTACGCAACATAAAGAGTAAATCTGCTTTAAAATAATCGGGGTTCAATTCCATCCCCATATTCTAACATACAATAAATGAATAGTCACCCATCGTTAAAACATACAGATGAAGACATAAATGTCGTGGTTAGTCGTAAAAATATAAATGAGGTTCTCTCCCCGGGGAGATGTCGCATTTCGGCCAGTTTTTTTTTTCGATTGAAAGCCATTTCCAATCATAAGTCGAGGTCTAGCAGTGCTAACAGTTATCCGGTGTTCAGGGTCGCCTGTTTCGTAAAAAAGGGCCGTATAAATCTTCTTTTTGGATGTATTGATTTTCTGTAATACGATTTAGGTATTTTATATTGTAAGATTAGTCCTTCAGCGTAAAGCTTAAAAGGAAATTGAAATACGTTTTGCGCAATGCGTCTTTGATACAATTTTAGCGTTGAGAACTTGAGGTTAGGTGTGGCTTTAGACGTTTGTCTTGGAGTCATTAGTAATTTTGGATAGAATTATGTACCTAACTAACTAGTCTTACCGAAAAACCCGCCAAACGTGATACGCACTCACGCACAAAAACCTGCCCTATCTCATTTTAGGGTTCCGTAGCTGAATGGCAAAAACGGAACCCTTATAGTTTCGTCATGTCTGCCTGTCTGTCTGTCCTACCGAACTTATATCACAGCCATTTTATTCCGAAACTACTAGGACTACACATGTGAAACTTGGTATGTAGATATATTCTATAAACCGCTTACCGATTCTTATACAAAATTTAAAAAAATATAAAATTAAGGGGGCTCCCATACATGGAATAGAAACTGAAAATATTATTTTTCATCAAACCTATACGTGTTTGGTGTCTATAGATAGATCTTTGAAAATGACATCAATGTTTTTAAAATATTTTTTTACCTAAAATCTATCGTTTAAGATATAGACACTTCCAAAGTGGTGAATTTGGCATCCCCCGCCCTCTAACTTCTACAATAATAGAGTGAAAAATCTAAATAAAATAAATGTTGTGGTTCTTATTGTAAACTTTCAACGAAAATTAGTTTGAACGAGTTAGAGTCAGTGGTGTCTGAGATATAGCATGTTTTCTAAAACCGCAAATATAACTTTATACTTCATACAAACACTATGAAAAACAAAGTTATTTCACATAGTTACTACGGAACCCTTCATAGGCGAGATTGACTCGTACTTGGCCAATTTTTACCATGTAACACTTACACCATAATTTTCAATTAGTTTTAATGTATTTTTTTCCAATTCGTACCGTTCAAATCAGCGGAGAAGCTCTGTGGTGTTCTGTTAAGCAAAGTAACACAAATATTTGACTGGACCTGTCTAAACAGTGCAAGCATTTGTCAGTTATCAGGCTTATCACGTAGCTCAACTTGGAACTTTAAGACTTTGAATTAAGTACAATTTTGAAAACAAGCTTGAAAGCACTTACGACATTATTAATAATGCACCATAGTTTTTAACTGCTATTTCTTCGTTACACTTTGAGTAAAATGAAGAAATATCCATTGTGATGATCAAAGGCTAGCAAAGCAAACTTATAGAGGAGCAATTATTAATAATTCAGGATGATTCTTTTGAAAGCTACCAGCTTATCTTGCTCGACGAAACAAAACGTTCTTGCTGCTCTACCGTAATGAGTAGCTTTTTGTTTTCTCTTTAACTTTAAGTAAAGTGTAGGTCCTTAAGTAATATGTTTCTTTATTGAGATCATTTTCAAGAAAATGATGTAACAAAATGACACTTGTGTAACAAAAAGTGTGATGGATGGATAAGCAGGGGAAGGCCAATGAAAAGATGGATGGATTGTGTAAGGAATACCAATATATACCCACTCACTAAATTCAAATGTAAAGATTAACAAAATATTTTTTTTTAAGGCCTCGACTACAAGGGAATTGAGGATTTGTTGGTCCCGTTAAAGTAATACCGTATTTCTTGCTTTGTACTTACTATCATCACGCATACTCGGTGTGAGTATGCATGATGATCTTCTCATACATTTACACTCTTCAAACTGCATAACAATCTCATACACCTAACAAACTGGTTCCACTTTTTCTCATTTATGTAAACAATAATTTTGCATCTTTTTTAGTCTTTAAGTAATATCGCTTCTTTCTTGTATCCAATTCTCTATCTATTATTTAAGGTACAGCGGGTCTCAGGTCATGAGAGGGAACTAGTGACCTGTAATACAGGTTCTCGTTGAAACCCACTTCAGGCACCAGTCTCTCACAAAGTCAACTTTAGTTTACTGTAATTTTTTACTTTAGGGTACTTTTTGTGGAGATTTTTAAAAGTGTAATGATATGAAATATAAAGAAGTAAATGATGCTGTGACGTCTGAAAGGGGAGAATGGAAGACTAAAAGGTGTTGCGCCGACCCCAAGTAACTGGGATAAGGGCAGACAAATGATGATGATGAATTTTCAAGAAAAATAGTCTTCACAATTAAATAGTGCAATAAAAAGCCCAGTGTTGTACTGATGGCACAGCAGTGTTGTACGGATGGCACAGCAGTGTTGTACGGATGGCACAGCAGTGTTGTACGGATGGCACAGCAGGTAGAGTTGAAATAGTGTAATTATATTTAGTACATTACAGCATTTTCGTTGATAAAAATTTTGTGATTACAGTAAAAAAAATTTTTTGCAAGAAATAGAACCGACTTCCATATCAAAACACTACAAAGCCAAAAATAACTTTAATTTCGGAAGTCGGTGTTATTGGTTTTGGATTTTCCTTTTTTTTTCACACCGCCTTCCGAAATTAAAGTTATTTTTGGCTTTGTAGTGTTTTGATATGGAAGTCGGTTCTATTTTTTGCAAAAAAAAAAAATTTCACGCTTTTTAGTGAGTTGGTTTGTAATTTATCTAGTTACAAAAGCCATAATGTCAACAACTTATCACCTTTTACAAAATATTGCTTTTCCCTGTGCATAGCCGTTAATTTTTGAGGAGTTCTCCTGGTATTTGACCATCAGCTCTACATCACCATATGTATTGTGACGAGCATAAAGTGTTTAACATCCGTACTCAAGTAATCGAATCGCAATCCACGAAATACTTATTATTGAGGAGTTTCAGTGGCCATCTGTAGTCTTCATCATCAGTTCAACTTCCCAAGTTACCAAAGCAACTGCTCAAGGTACTATAAGAAATACCCAAAACGCTATAGGTGTGCCTATAATATTTGAAGAGTTCCCTCGATTTCTCCAGGATCCCATCATCAGATCCTGATTTCGTAACAATGGGACCAACTAGAAAGTATACCTATTCAAACGCAAAAAGAATTTTTCAAACCGGTCCAGCCGTCTCCGAGTTATGAGGTAACATACATAAAAAAAAAAAAGTTCAAGACGAATTGTAAACTTCCTTTTTTTGAAGTCGGTTAAAAAGGGGAAAAGTATTAATAGCGCACTGCTCCATTATAACGTAAATCGTCCGGTTTATGATCTCTTATCTGACTTCGTTCGCGTGGGAGAGTTTTCCCGCGTAAATCTTGATCCCATGCGAATTCCGGGACAAAAGTAGCCTATGTGTTCAAATTCAAGTTGTATGCAGATCCGTTCCGTTGTTTTTGCGTGGAAGGGTAACAAACGTCTATAAATCCATTCTCACACACTTACACATTTATAATATTAGTAAGAGTAATCGTTTCATTCCGACGATATCATTTATACAATATTATACTATATAATAAAGCTCGATTACCACTGACTGACTGACTCACTCATTGACATAATTGTTCTCCCAGATGGTGGATGGGGTGGTGGGTATATTTTGATAGATTCCTAAACAAGTAACTCTGAAACCTACGGGAAAAGTGCCAAACCTCCCCTTTTCACCCCCCTTCTCCCCCCTCCCTATCGTATCTCGGAAACTACGAGACCCGTATTTGTTGTTTTTTACGGATTCGTATAGAGGAGGCTAGGTAAAGTAAAAAACATTTTTCAAAGTCGCCCCCCTTCTCACCCCCTTTAGGCAGATCTCGGAAATTAAGAGACTTGGACCATTTTTTTTTTCAGATTCATTTAGAGGGGCAATGCTTTAGTCCAAAAAATTGTGCAACCCCCCCCCCCACACCTCCCCCCATCAACCCCCCACACCTCCCCCCATCACCCCCCCCGCCCATTTTTTTTTTTTAAGTGGACCGCGAGGTGCTTGCACCTCGCGCAACACGCAAATACTAGTTATACTATATAAAGCTAAATTACCACTCACTCACTCACTGACTTATTGACATAATTGTTCTCCCAGATGGTGGATGGGGAGGTGGGTATATTTTGACAGATTCGTAAACAACTAACTCTCAAACCTACGGGAAAAGTGCCAAACCTCCCCTTTTCACCCCACTTCTCCCCCCTCCCTATCGTATCTCGGAAACTACGAGACCCGTATTCTTTTTTACGGATTCGTATAGAGGAGGCTTGGTAAAGTAAAAACCACTTTTCAAAGTCGCCCCCCTTGGCCTCCTTCTCACCCCCCTTTGGAACTTTTTTTTTTCAGTTTCATTTAGAGGGGCAATGCTTTAGTCGAAATAATTGTGCAACCCCACCCCCGCATTTTTTTTTTTTAAGTGAACACGCGTGGTGCTTGCACCTCGCGCAACACGCAAATACTAGTATATTATATATTATTAAAATAGCGTGATAGGTACGTAGAGGTATCCCATATTTGGTCTAATGTATGCACTAAACTAGCTAAGCTGTGCATCCGAACTTCAAAATCATCATCGAAAAATCAAAATTAACGAACCCCATAAAAACAAAAACGAGTATTAATTTTTTATGAAAACAATCATTGACCGTTTCGTAAAGCTGAGATATAAAAGCGTAACAAAATAAACCATAAACTTGACTTTACTCTACGTTTTATCTTGACGTTTTTACGGCCACCAGAAATGAGATTACAAAGAATATTATAATACACTTATTTATTTACGCGAAGGTGTTGGATTCAAGTTTATTTTGAGGCAAGATTAAGCTACGTGAGTTAAGGTTTTGTTATGAAATTTAAAGAAGATTATATTAAATACTAGCCGTGATAAAAACTTTTTTTTAATATTTCTGATGAGCCCACTCTTGACTGATGGTGAGCGATAGACGAGGTCTACGATGGGACGAGCGAGCCCAGAAGATGCCTATTTACTCTTGCTTTAAAGGTCATAAGTGGCAAGGAACACAGAAGCCGGCAGAGAATTCCACAGCTTGACTGTGCGCACAATAAATGTGGAGGAGACGCTTGGATAACAAGACGGTATATCAACCAAGTGTGGGTGGTACCCAGCTGTGTGTCTGGTATACCGGTGGTGAAATCAGACCTCCTCGACCTCCTTCTTTTGAAGGCAGGTACAAAATCTAGCCCATAACCTTCCTCCAGCTTCAAGGTACTTCCATACCAAATTCCATCTAAATATTCACCCAGTACTTTCGAAGATTCCGCGTTCAAACAAATAAACAAATTTTTCAGCTTTATAATATTAGTATAGATAAGCACAATGTATTATTTTGAAAAATATGGGGGACCCGTGGCCAACTAATATCTAATAACTTTACGGGCCATCTTCCGGTTTAAGTAATACTGGGCGATGTTGGTCTGTGTATTTGTCAAAAGCACGATAAGCCATTAGGCACCGCCATCATTCGTAGTAGATATTCGGGACCAGCAACCTGTATTGCCAAGAAATTGTTGTTATTTTTATGATTTCACTGTTACTGAATTGCTTATAAACTAGAGGGGGAATGCTGGTAATTTTAAGGAGCACGACGCAAACCAGTTATATGATGACGTAGACGCTTGCTGTTTATTTTATGGCAAACATCTACGAAAGGTCCATGAGACCATCAAAACATACTTATTTTAAAATTTTGACATATTTATTTTAAGCAAAAAAGAAACGAAATGCCTACTTTGCGGTCAAATTACAACCAATATTGTTTGCTTATTAGGGTTAAACAAAGCAAGACCCCAAAATAATAATTTCAGAGAAAAATAATACAATATCAGGGTAAAAATTATACAATTTCAGAGTAAAAATAATACAATATCAGAATAGAAATAACACAATTTCAGTGTAAAAATGATAAATAATTCATAAATATAAACTCAAGTTCAGATATATTTGTTTCACGAAGCAACTTATCGATATTTTTTCCTTCGCATCACAATAATATTGTTACTGACGTGTGCTCATATGCTGTCAATAAAATAAGATATATAATTTGTAAATGTGATTTTCGAGATTATCTATTTTCGTAATGACGTTTACAAATCTAGACGTTGGTCGAATTTGATTTTGGAATTATTATTTCTTCAAGACCTTAATAATATAGGGTGGTAAAAAAACGAAAAAATGCGAAAATAATTCTGTGTGTGTGTTGGTGCCAAAGCGCTCACAGCTTGAAAACATGGTAAAGGCTGTTTGACCCAAGACTGGTTGACTCTGGCTATGACCCAAGGGCTGGACGGTGCTTTGGTCAAACGCTAAGCGTTGCCATACTACGTGGCAAAGTCCCCAGTACCTGAGTGCATTTCCCCTTATTCGAGGACGTTATTGTAGTTTGTAGTTTAGATTATTGTGTGTTCAATTAGAGTTATAACAAGAATCACAATTCTGAAATCAAACATTATCAATACTATAGCTTCTAAGCTTCCCGTATTTTTGAGTATACTAAATTTGAGGATTTTTTTTTTTTAAAGATGAATAGCAATGTGGGTAGAATTCACATTACTAGCAATCTTGTTAACCCCTCCAACTAAGCTAAATATGCTTGTGTCTAATTGATTGAAAATTACATCCTTCAAGAAAGTCCTCATTTTAAGAGAATAATCAGTAAGAAAACATGACTACTCGTAACCATTACACCGTGTTTTTTTATAATAGGCTCGCGTCTGACCACCGTCTCACCTGATGGTAAGTGATGATGTGGTCGAAGATGGAGCACGCTTACCTAGAAGTAACCTATTCACTCTTGACTTAAAGACCCTCAGGTTATAGCTATCGGGAAACAGTTGTTTACGTAATTCTAAATAATATAACAAAGTATAACAAAATACAGGCTAAGAGCTAGTAGTTGGGTTCTCATTTATTCTTATTTTATTTTTTTATCAATTTTTACAATTTATATTTAATTTTTTACTGATTTATATATTTTTATATGCTTTTAGTTAAAAATATCGATACTGTATTTTATGTTTATTTTTTTAATATTATACACTCCTGTAATTGATTTAAAGACGTGTCCTTATCTCTTTTTGCTTTCTGTCAATGTTTGTGTTTATTGTATATGTAGTTGATTTGCATCAATAAATAAATACTATGTCGCGCCAACGCCAGTGTCAGCCAAACTGATATCAGTCCCCGGAGTAACTTGTCAAGGTCATTCGTTCCGCTAAGAAGACAAATTAGCCCCAAGCGTCCGGAAGCCTTCCTAAAGAGGTCACCTAATTATTTTGATAGACCTGTATTTGTACAACAACACAACTACTTATGTTATACTTTGTCGCGTTAACACCAGTGTCAGCCAAACTGATATCAGTCGCCGGAGTAACTTGTCAAGGTCACTCATAACGCTAAGAAGACAAATCAACTCCAAGCGTACGGAAGTCTTCCTAAAGAGGTCACCAAATTATTTTGATATACCTGTATTTGTACAACAAAACAACTACTTGTCTTATATTTTGTCGCGCCAACGCAAGTGTCAGTCAAACTGATATCAGTCCCCGGAGTAACCTGTCAAGGTTTTTCTTCCCGCTAAGAAGACAAATTAGCCCCAAGCGTCCGGAAGCCTTCCTAAAGAGGTCATATAATTATTTTGATAGAGCGTCTAACGTCCACTTTAGTACCTACTGACAGAAGATCGTAATACCAAATAATCGTGGTATTATTTTTCACGCTTGTTTTTCTCTGAAGATTGTAGGCTGTGATGGCTATGTGATTATTAATGTTTGGTTAGACTAGAGATTTCTTCTTTATCGCCGGGGCGTAAACAAATATTTTAAGAACATCTATTTTCAACGTTTTGTTATGAATAATTCCACTTTTACTTATGTATACAAAACAATGAATAAGGAGTTAGCTCCTAGATATGATTTACAAGCGATCTCAACTGTAGAAGCTTTTGGAGCATATTTACCTACAATGGAGCAAAGTAGCACCATCTTACCGGTAATTTATTACGTGCGTGTAAATACGTGGTTTTATCAAGACGGTAGTCAATCTTTGTTTCACTTAGTATTTACTACGCATGACAACGCAAAATAAATCGAGAAGTTAGGTTGACCTCTGACATCAGAATTATACGCACGACAAACGCATACAGAATGCGAACTCCTGTACTTGGAGGTTTGAGTTAGTTCGTGCGAGCCAAATTCCAACGTTCAAAGTGCGTAGCTTGCTAGCCCTAAATCCGCTGACATCAGTAAGATAAAGTATCCATCTTGAGTAATTGAGTACCTACATTAAGCACACATTTACTTATATTATTAATGTAAAAGCTTAGGTGTTGCTATGAATTACCTCACGGTCCAGTAAGTCCGACTGAGTGTCGTGTTCCACACGTGCCTCAAAGAGCAGGCAGGAGCAATGACGGGGACCGCTAAGGGACTTTGCCTATTAGGATTGCGGGAATACTCTTACGAGATACCGAGACCCCGGAAGCAAGGGCAAGTAAAGAATCAGAGTGGGTTTTTGTTGGTAGAAATCTGAAACATAACAAAACGAGAAGAGTCATTTGAAAAAAAAATGTATGTTATGTTTGTTACAATCTCTCTCTGACACTCTTCTCTCACTCTCTGAAAAAATTACTGAATTAGATTTTATTTGGCATGGAGATAGATTTTTGTCAGATATTTATTGATACGTTTGCGTCTGGCCACCATGTCACATATTTAATTTTCACCTAAAGTAGGTACCCACCTTAGTTTGCAACTATCAAACGATAGACGTCATTTTAAATTTCCTCTCCGAAGCTGTGGAACACGCAATGGAAGTATTCCCGAAATGTTTTTTTACATCAGGTATATCCATATTAGCAAACTAGCTTTTGCCCGCGACTTCGTCCGCGTGGAATAGTTACTTTGGGCTAACGTTAAATTTAACCCCGATTTTGAAGCATTCTTCATTGGCGCTCCGCTCCTATTGGCCTTAGCGTAATGATAGCCTATATATAGCCTTTCTCTATAAATTGACTATTTAATTAAAAATTAATTTTTCAATTCGAACCAGTAGTTCCTGAGATTATCGTGTTCAAACAAACAAACACTTCAGCCTTATATTATAAGTATAGATAGCCGTTGCCCGCGACTTCGTCCACGTTTCCGTCGTTTTTCGTAAAAAAAAGTAGCCTATGTCCTTCCTCACGGTTCAGTGATTTTGATGTAACAGTCAGATTAACTTTCGTAATTTAGTAGGGAAATATAATATGTCAATCTATAATACTGTTGAAAAATATCGCAATACCGAATCGCACAATATTATTGTTAATAGCTGTGCCCGCGACTCCGTCAGCGTATAACTCCTTGGGTGTTATTAAGTTAATGTATTGGTAATATTGTTTAGATCACGTTCACATGAGGCTTAAGTACCTATAGAACGAAAATACTTCAGCGCAAAGCTTCCGGGTAAACTATGTCGAAAGTTGACCCGTCCGGCACGTAAACATAAAGATTTCTAGAACTGCTAACCCGGGAAAGAGCGACGTACAACTGACCATGCGAGAAACAACTGACACCGAGATCTACTCCAGCAACACGAAAAGTCTGCCCTTGAGCCTTATTAATTGTCATTGCATAACACACCGATACTGGGAATTGCGTTCTTTTAAATTGGAATGGAAAATTATTTGGTATTATGGGAATTCTGGGAATAAAGATGGTTTCTCCTGCACCGCAACCTGTTAAAATTTGAGCCTCGATTATATTTTGTTGCAACTGGGTTACTTTTAGCCGAGTTCCATTGCAAAGTTGTGGTGGTTTTAAATTTCGGAGCAGAATAATAATCAGAAAGCTTCGAACTGCAAACGCTATCGGGAGTTACACGTGTTATTGTGAGTCAACCATAAAAGATAGATATATGCTGTCGTGGGATATTTTTTATATAATTTTAAGGAGAACATTTCCGTCATAAATGATTTCTGTGTAGCTTTAACCATTAAGGTTGCACACGCGACGGAAGCTTAAAAAATGGAGTAACTTCTCCCGTTTTCCCTACATTTCCCTTCACTGCTCTGCTCCTATTGATTGTAGCGTGATGAATAGTATACTATAACCAGCTCAGGAGTATGAAAAATAATTGTACCAAGTTTCGTTAAAATCCGTCGAGTAGTTTTTGTTTCTATAACGGTTATACAGACAGTCAGACAGACAGACAGACAGACAGACAAAAATTTTACTGATTGCATTTTTGGCATCAGTATCGATCTCCAATTACCCCCTGATAGTTATTTTGTAAATATATTTCATGTACAGAATTGACCTCTCTACAGATTTATTATAAGTATAGATAAATGAAATTTGAATTTGAAAATTTGAATTTGAACCTATCTCCGCATTATATGCCAGTAGGCAGATCTCGAGCTCAGTTCGACCGACTCGATCATTATGAGTATGTTTTTCTTAGTACCTATCCTTTATTAAAAAATGAATAAATCCTTTGATATTATCCCAACATAATAAAATTAAAAAAAATATTAGAAATATCCTCACAATATGTTATTGCGGTAAACTTGAATCGACCATTGTGCTAATATTAAATTTGCAGAATAAAATTGATGAGATTATTTTGTACAGATTGATGGTAAAATCATTTGGATCTTTTTGGATTAGTTTTGTTGTACGCTGAATTCATGAAAATACCAATACATAATATTTTTTTAATTGTTGTTGAAAACAGTGTTTTCAAGTCGCTACAGTGTTTTTTTATTTCGGTGGGAAAATCATCAAATTACTCCTCCCGATGTGGATGAAGCGAAAAGGAGTGTCAGACTTATACTGACTAAAAACCCAACCTTTTCCTTCGACTGCCTCTCCGTTCCAGGACTGTTTAAGGCGCATCATTTCTTTCTTCTTCATTATATTTAAAAGGTTTATTTATCTAAGCCTTTTTTATTGATAATAGGCTTGCGTTTGCATCTCACCTGATGGTAAGTGATGATGTGGTCGAAGATAGACCACGCTTGCTTAACCTAGAGCCAGAAGTAACCTATTCAGTCTTGACTTAAAGACTCCCAGGTTATAGCGATCAGGAAACACAGACTCCGGCAGTGAATTCCACTCCTTAGCCATACGTACAAGGAAAGTATTCCCAAAACGTTTTGTGCGTATGGGTGGGATATCCACCATGTAACGATGGCGGAATTAGATTGTGTAATTCCAGCGCACACTCCCCGAAATGTAATCTATAGAAAACCTGTAACTAACCCCCCTTTTGCAACCCTCTATATTGAAGATTTGATTGGCCAATGATCGTCTCTCCTACGTTATGTTTATAAGTAACCCGAGTCTTTTAGAGGAAAGAGACTATTTACAGAAATGGGTAAATGACTTTGGTTAATTTAAATTAATTATTTCTGTGGCTGAATAAAGGTCTTGATCAGATGATTAAACATAATAAAGGTTATTCTTAAATACCTTAAACTTAAGGAAGACAATTCAGTTCTTCCTGAATTAAAGATGCTAACATATATATTTGACTATAAGGAATAAAGGAATTAGGAAATCTGCCTCTACAAATTTTGTATTTTGTAGAAGTTAGTAGGCCCCACACCAAACGCCTCAACTAAAATGAGTGCCAACCACTATGTGCACCCCCTTCAGATAGGATATTGGATTCAAAACGGTTTTAAGTCCTATACAGGAATTAGGTACAACCATTCAGTCCAACATTAATCAATAATAATTGAACACTTCAATTAGTATGTTACTTTTCATTCCTAGTAGAAGGTTAAACCTTAGTATATGATAGGACTAAGCCTATAATTATAATGGTACTGAGACTCTTTTATAAATGATTGAGACGTACTCAAGTCATTAATATATCACAATTATTTCACAACCTCTTTATCCAAGAATTTCACAAGGGGTCAACAGGTAATGTCACACCAGTCTAGTATCAGACAGAGCCAGAATTTACACGAAGGGGTCCCATAAGTGCTCCTACTCCTCATAGGGGATCAACGGAAACACCCATGATATTCCATCAGTGCCGGGTGCCTACATACATTGAAATGATGAGAATCATTCCCATATTATTCCTCCCATGGAATTCCAAGAATTAGGTTATTAAATTCATTTATCATAATTAAACTGTTACAATTATATTAATCATGCTGAAGTGAAATAGTATCACAGGAATATTTTCCTATAATGAGTTTAAAGTTAGAAGGAACGGGAAGGAAATGATTAGTTGGAAATGAAGGGATAAGGAAGAGGTAGGGCCTAGCTAATTAACTTGCAATACTAATTTAGTCCCAGTTAACTATGTAAGATTGATGTGGTGAGTTGAATCAATAACACAATGTTTTGTTGGCCTACAAAACATTGCTTACCAATTACAGTTGTAGAGTGTGCATAAAGATCTTTGCTGCATGTGAAGTGTTCCTGCTTGCAGTAGGATATAATCACCAATGAGTATCTTCTTAGGAGGCTACACTTAGAAGGGGTTTGTGAGGTCCCTTAAATTCATAACAACTCCTTGAATATGACACTCACTTATGAAAATACTACAGATTGTGTAAAGTCAACTGGTGCAAGATTAGTATATTCATGTTCTTGAAATAACTCTAATCTCACGACGAAGTTCCGCGGAACTAACTACACTTATTATCTAAACAACTCTACTATTCAGCTTAAGAAATGAACCAACACAACCTGGTTAAGTATGAATTACTTTCAATAACAAGTTATAACCAGTTTCTGTCTGTTTTCAAATCATAAGTGAACTGATTTGGCCTACTATAGATTAACTACGCATATCTGCTTAAGTTTCTAATACTAGGTATATGAAGAAACAACTTAACTCGAAGATCTGAAACTCACACAATATAAAAATAACAAGGAAAATTTACAATAAGTATGGAGGTGTATCTGCTTATATTTCTAATACAACCTGGAAGAAATAATTCATCCTAAATTATGTTAAAATTCACATAACACTATAAAATATCAAGGAAAACCGAAAATCACAATAAGAGAAACATCATTAGTTGACATCAAGCAACTGTCAAAAGCTTCCACCGACATTCCATAAACAATTATAAACCATAAAGTGATTAAAGTTTACTCTAGTTATACAATAAGTGACTTTATAATTATCTCCTAATGTTGGTTTCAAATACTTCTCTCTAATAATATGTCTATTGATAATTGATAAAAGAATTTACTTTAGGTTTAAATAAAATTCAAAATATAAAATAATTGTTCAAGTAATTAAACCAAAATGGCGAATATAAGAAAATCATGCTACTAACTTTTGGTGTCTTCTTTGGACTGTGAATTATCATGTAATTAAACTCCTGTAAATATCCCTAATTTCTATTCTATCAATCTCACCTACTTTGCAAAGGGTACTTTTATTAAATATTGTAGATCTATTCTTCTTTCTAAATTATATATTATCTAATTATATAACGCAACCATATAAAATAGCTAACCGGTGTACATGATAACCCACAGTGATGCAGTACTCTTTCTTGAACTCCTTTGTTGCTGTAAGAAGCAAAATTAACCTTCCCCATGCCGTATAATAAAGTGTTACAAAGGAATAAATATTAAAATACTTTACTGAATCGCGTAGGAGGTGAAGTGGTTCTCATATATGTCCATCACAAGTGGTACACGTTTCTAACTACTATTTATTAAATTAAATCTACTCGTAGAAGCTGAAAGAAAATTCCATATTAACTTATAACTACATGTACCTCCGGTACACGATTCTGAGTAACCACAGTATTGATTGTCTTTTGTCGCACTTCCCTTTTTACTATTACCTTAAGGAATACTAATCCCTAAAATTTTGGATATTTTTAATACACCTAAAGGTAATGATTTCATTTGGTAATAAATTTCGAACAAGATTTTACAATAATATTTTTAGAAGCTAAGTATTTACATTCACGTCCGTGCTCATTTCAAAGGAACAATTAAATATAGTTAAAGAATAATATTATACTACTTAGTACATTCAGACATAGAAAGCTTAACACTAGGTTATAGCCTTCTACTTGCAAAGGAGAAAACTTCATTCGAAAAGCTTTCGCCCCTGTTAGTACCTTTTCTTTTTCTCGTCAAAGAGTTCCAATGAATTCAAGTATTTAGTATATAGCACAGCCTAATTCAGGTTAAATATTTGAAAACAATACACAGAAGGTGTATTTACTAAATTATTGAGACTTATAAGTCTAGTATTGGTTGAAGTACTCCCTAGCCTTACAGTCTAAAATTCGAGAGATATCTACAATTTATCTCAATACTATGACTCCAACCAATACCTCTGCAAATTCGTGAAATTGAGTTATGTTACGGTGAATGTTCAATATAAATATAAACCTATTACTTCCTTATTATTTTCTTTCTTAATTATGTTATGGTATTAATAATTATGACATGTTGAATTTCTATAGACCAGAAACTCACCCCCAGCAGTTGTGAATCACACCAGATCCCATCTAGAAAGTCTCGAATTTAATCGACTAGTCAGGACCAATGGACTCACCTACCCCTTACCATAACCCAATTATATTTTGTTTTATAAATATTTTGTTTCTTATTTGTATGTGTTATGTAATAATTCTCCTATGCATTCATTCTACGTGTCGTGTATATTTGAGGCAGTGATGTGTAGATATTAACTTATAACTAATTGTGTACTTATTTATTTAATGCTGAACCTAACAATCCTCATGATTTATCGTATCTAGCCTGGAGTGATAAATCATTTAATATTGAAAGCGTCCCTGTGATTTTATCGAGAGGATCGATAAAATAACCTATCACTGATGTTATCGAGTTTACTTGAATAATACCACATACTACACATGAAAGACACACACTTTTAAGAACAGTAATATCACATCCTAATATAATTTAGAGATAATTTGCTTACCAAATCTTTAACTTATTAAATACAAAGAACAATTTAATAAACAAATTATCTTACTACTCATAAATCAAACTGAATAGTATTCACATAAAAACATTAGTATAGAACCCTCTATGGTGTATTAATTTATCAATCAGTCAATATTAAAAATAATTCTATTGTAATAAAATATATTATTTGGTTTCTTAATTTAATATACTAAATTAAATAGCATAGGTACATCTGCAATGAAAGTAATCTAATTTGTATTAATATGATTTGATTTAACCTTTTCATTTACTCTATTCTACCACTGTTTATTTAAATAGGATTATAACTTAGTAGAATAAAATTAAACTCCAACATAAGTGCCAGAAGAATTATTTTGCAAATATAAATGACGAGTTATAGAGTTTATTTCACGTAATTAATAACACTTCGAATTAAATACCCAATTCTAATCACCATAATAAGATTCTCAAAAATAAAGAATATTGACTTACCAAATTCTGATGACTCAAACCCACAATCACTGATATTAAATACTAGATCGACTCTCGCCGTCCACTCTCGACAAATTTCTTCTATTTTCTATCCCGAATCCCGCGAACATTGCTTATATATACTCTAACTTCCTTCCCAACCACCGTCTCCCACGGTCCGGGTCCCAGAGCCCTAGCATGAGTCATTCAATGCGCAGAAGTCCACTTCTAGGGGTCAGCGATTATCAGTGGAATTCGAGGCATGACGTAACGCCGCGGTGCCGTTCCCACGGCGCGAGACCGGCACGTCAACAACTCTGGCTCCTCTCAATACTTGAGTACACGAAAGCTGAACCCTTTGTTTTTGTTACGAGGCCCCTTTGTTTGCATTCGCGTTGAATCAGACTGGCTCACTTAAGATTATGTACATTCACCCCCCAAAATTTTAAAAGGTATATCCGATGAAAATTTTGTAACCTATATCGGGTTGTACACACAGTAATCTTCATGTCGTTATAATGTCAACCCACGGTATTAGTATAATATTCTCCTATGTTTTATTTTCCTTGACCATCAACCTTGTAATCTGTTCATAATTAGTCATGTAGATTTAATATGGTAAAAAAAATGAATTAAATCAGATTTACTTTATATAAAACAAAAGAATTACATTCTCCCATCTTAAACTCTTGTCTCATCTCTCATAACCAATCATAACAAATCACGTCTTCTATCAAAATTTGATGTAAATAAATGACTCTTTTATCAAGTGGGTCAATTCGAAAATAAAGAATATTATCTATCCACTGACAATGTTTATATGGATCAAATGTTGATCCAATCTTCTTTGCGTAATAATAGTTAAATCATCTAGATAATTTATACAAAACTCCCTAACTTCCGGTCCTAGAATAACATCCATGACCCTACTAGAGCTACCAACTGATGTATATAATGTATGATTTCCCATTAGACGTGAATCCTGTAAATTGTTTACTTTCCTCTGTCAATGTACCACAAATAAACGATTTGATTTGATTTGAATGGAATCTGAAAATATGCATTATTCATATCTACTATGTTTATGAAGTTTACCCCATGGAACGAACTCAATATATCATTAATAATTAGCGGCTTCTCTGAATCAACTACCATATACTTATTTATTTCTCTAGCATCAAGTAAAACTCGTATTGACCCATCTCTTTTTAATGCAAAAGTTAAAGGACTACTATAAGGTGTAGTTCTGCGGCTAATTATTCCTTATTCAACCATTTCATTTCATTTATGTTCCATTTCGTCTCGATAAGCGCATGGAATAGGGTAAGGCCTTCTTATGAAAGGAATGTGTTTTACCATTTTTATCTCGTTCATAACAATTAGTACGCCCTAGTTGAGTTGAAAATAAGTTGATATGTTTTTTTCAATACAGCTTGTAATTTATTAAACTCTGATTCTCCCAAAATTCCCTTTCTTTTTATGCTTTGTATTTTATCCTCTAAATGTTCATTATTCGTATTCAGTAGAAAATTATCAAGGTTTAAGGTATTTATTCTAGTTCCTTCTTTAACCAACAGTACAAAATGTTCCCTTCCCTCGTATTTAATAAGTATGTGTAAGTATTTTCCTTAGCCAACTGTACTATTGTTTCTTATTTTCTTAACCAATCAAATCCTAAAATTAATACCCTGACTAATTTGGGAATAATCAAGAATCCGGTCTCAATTTCTATAGTTCCTACTTTCATCGGTAGCATAACCATCTGCTGTACCTTGGAGCCTTTTTGACCTACTGCGCCCTTTATTTGTATTGGGTTTATAGGTAATAATTCTACATTTACATTGTAACTCTTAAGTTTTTGCTAGAAAGAATCTGAAATACACGTTATATTACTACCCGTGTCCAATAAACCTCTATTTTGTAAATTAAATATCTTCAAATCAATTTCAGATTTTACAAATCCTAATTGTTGTTCCTCTTGTTCACTTTCATTAAATACTGAATTAACTAAATTTTCTTTTACAAGAATTTGTCAATTATCATATTTGATTTTAGTTTGAAAAAATTTATAATTCTAGTTGTACCTAGATCTCTCGAATCAACGTCGCTTGAGTAACCTAAACCACACTTATGTAACCAACAACAACCTGTGTCTTTTCAATTGTACGACGTCCCTGTGGATAATTATATCCTAACTAGCACTCACGCGGGGCCCCACCCCCGCGGAATCCATCACGGCAAAACACAACTCTCCCTTTTTTTTGCAGTCGCATAAAAAGCAACCTATAACCTTCCCCAAGCTTCAAGCCACTTCCATACCAAATTGCATCCAAATCCACCCAGCACTTCCGAAGACTAGCGCGCTCAAGCAAGCAAACAAACAACCAAATCAACTCCTCCGCTTTATAATATTAGTATAGATAATAACTTTAATTCATTTTATACTTTCTCCTCACCCCCCAAGTCTAATTCCCCTACAAATCTTAAGCAATATAAACAATGTCTCACTTAATTCACCTTTTCTACATCTTCCTAAAGTTTACCAATAGAACACCTCCTTAATTATAAACTTGAACATCAATGGTATAGTATTAGTACTAAAAAATACTCGAAATATCAATGATACATCATTTATACATAACGTCGCGGCTCGTATTGGACGATGGTATTTTAAGTTTATTAACATCGACAACATGATGTGACTATATCATTCGAATAATCGATTCATACTTGTCCGGTTTTAGTAACATTTTAAAGGGTACATCACTATTTTCGTTTATGACTTTTTCGTTTTTAGGTGTTATCAAATACCTAGTTTTTTTTTTTTTTTTTACAGCGTCTAAGCGGATTAATGTGTGTTAACATTGCCTACACATTACTGTGCCTATCGTGCGTTCCTTCTTTGTGAATATGTGCGCAAATTCAACCGTAAGTGAAAGTTTCAAAAGTGAAAACAAATCACATCACTGTGAGGCAAAGTTAGTCCGATTTGTCCAATGAAGGATACAAGTATTTAAACAAGCTCACAACGAAGCCAGAAAGGTACATTATATATCATGATAATGGTCATAAATTACCGATTTCTCATTTTTTCTGAAGCCTTACCCAAAAATCAAAGTATGTACTTTAGAGGTTATAAAACTCAAAATAATTTTGAAATTTAATTCTGATCAGTTGTAATATATGCAACCGAAAGAAAGATCCCACTTTCAGATAATAGTCTCTTCAACTCTTTCCATTTCACGAACACCAAATTGTAGGCTATATAAGCCTACATATAAAATAGAATTGATGACCAGATATCCTGGTCACGGCGCCAAATTGTAACTAACCCCCCTTTTGCAACCCTCTATATTGAAGATTTGATTGGCCAATGATCGTCTCTCCTACGTTATGTTTATAAGTAACCCGAGTCTTTTAGAGGAAAGAGACTATTTACAGAAATGGGTAAATGACTTTGGTTAATTTAAATTAATTATTTCTGTGGCTGAATAAAGGTCTTGATCAGATGATTAAACATAATAAAGGTTATTCTTAAATACCTTAAACTTAAGGAAGACAATTCAGTTCTTCCTGAATTAAAGATGCTAACATATATATTTGACTATAAGGAATAAAGGAATTAGGAAATCTGCCTCTACAAATTTTGTATTTTGTAGAAGTTAGTAGGCCCCACACCAAACGCCTCAACTAAAATGAGTGCCAACCACTATGTGCACCCCCTTCAGATAGGATATTGGATTCAAAACGGTTTTAAGTCCTATACAGGAATTAGGTACAACCATTCAGTCCAACATTAATCAATAATAATTGAACACTTCAATTAGTATGTTACTTTTCATTCCTAGTAGAAGGTTAAACCTTAGTATATGATAGGACTAAGCCTATAATTATAATGGTACTGAGACTCTTTTATAAATGATTGAGACGTACTCAAGTCATTAATATATCACAATTATTTCACAACCTCTTTATCCAAGAATTTCACAAGGGGTCAACAGGTAATGTCACACCAGTCTAGTATCAGACAGAGCCAGAATTTACACGAAGGGGTCCCATAAGTGCTCCTACTCCTCATAGGGGATCAACGGAAACACCCATGATATTCCATCAGTGCCGGGTGCCTACATACATTGAAATGATGAGAATCATTCCCATATTATTCCTCCCATGGAATTCCAAGAATTAGGTTATTAAATTCATTTATCATAATTAAACTGTTACAATTATATTAATCATGCTGAAGTGAAATAGTATCACAGGAATATTTTCCTATAATGAGTTTAAAGTTAGAAGGAACGGGAAGGAAATGATTAGTTGGAAATGAAGGGATAAGGAAGAGGTAGGGCCTAGCTAATTAACTTGCAATACTAATTTAGTCCCAGTTAACTATGTAAGATTGATGTGGTGAGTTGAATCAATAACACAATGTTTTGTTGGCCTACAAAACATTGCTTACCAATTACAGTTGTAGAGTGTGCATAAAGATCTTTGCTGCATGTGAAGTGTTCCTGCTTGCAGTAGGATATAATCACCAATGAGTATCTTCTTAGGAGGCTACACTTAGAAGGGGTTTGTGAGGTCCCTTAAATTCATAACAACTCCTTGAATATGACACTCACTTATGAAAATACTACAGATTGTGTAAAGTCAACTGGTGCAAGATTAGTATATTCATGTTCTTGAAATAACTCTAATCTCACGACGAAGTTCCGCGGAACTAACTACACTTATTATCTAAACAACTCTACTATTCAGCTTAAGAAATGAACCAACACAACCTGGTTAAGTATGAATTACTTTCAATAACAAGTTATAACCAGTTTCTGTCTGTTTTCAAATCATAAGTGAACTGATTTGGCCTACTATAGATTAACTACGCATATCTGCTTAAGTTTCTAATACTAGGTATATGAAGAAACAACTTAACTCGAAGATCTGAAACTCACACAATATAAAAATAACAAGGAAAATTTACAATAAGTATGGAGGTGTATCTGCTTATATTTCTAATACAACCTGGAAGAAATAATTCATCCTAAATTATGTTAAAATTCACATAACACTATAAAATATCAAGGAAAACCGAAAATCACAATAAGAGAAACATCATTAGTTGACATCAAGCAACTGTCAAAAGCTTCCACCGACATTCCATAAACAATTATAAACCATAAAGTGATTAAAGTTTACTCTAGTTATACAATAAGTGACTTTATAATTATCTCCTAATGTTGGTTTCAAATACTTCTCTCTAATAATATGTCTATTGATAATTGATAAAAGAATTTACTTTAGGTTTAAATAAAATTCAAAATATAAAATAATTGTTCAAGTAATTAAACCAAAATGGCGAATATAAGAAAATCATGCTACTAACTTTTGGTGTCTTCTTTGGACTGTGAATTATCATGTAATTAAACTCCTGTAAATATCCCTAATTTCTATTCTATCAATCTCACCTACTTTGCAAAGGGTACTTTTATTAAATATTGTAGATCTATTCTTCTTTCTAAATTATATATTATCTAATTATATAACGCAACCATATAAAATAGCTAACCGGTGTACATGATAACCCACAGTGATGCAGTACTCTTTCTTGAACTCCTTTGTTGCTGTAAGAAGCAAAATTAACCTTCCCCATGCCGTATAATAAAGTGTTACAAAGGAATAAATATTAAAATACTTTACTGAATCGCGTAGGAGGTGAAGTGGTTCTCATATATGTCCATCACAAGTGGTACACGTTTCTAACTACTATTTATTAAATTAAATCTACTCGTAGAAGCTGAAAGAAAATTCCATATTAACTTATAACTACATGTACCTCCGGTACACGATTCTGAGTAACCACAGTATTGATTGTCTTTTGTCGCACTTCCCTTTTTACTATTACCTTAAGGAATACTAATCCCTAAAATTTTGGATATTTTTAATACACCTAAAGGTAATGATTTCATTTGGTAATAAATTTCGAACAAGATTTTACAATAATATTTTTAGAAGCTAAGTATTTACATTCACGTCCGTGCTCATTTCAAAGGAACAATTAAATATAGTTAAAGAATAATATTATACTACTTAGTACATTCAGACATAGAAAGCTTAACACTAGGTTATAGCCTTCTACTTGCAAAGGAGAAAACTTCATTCGAAAAGCTTTCGCCCCTGTTAGTACCTTTTCTTTTTCTCGTCAAAGAGTTCCAATGAATTCAAGTATTTAGTATATAGCACAGCCTAATTCAGGTTAAATATTTGAAAACAATACACAGAAGGTGTATTTACTAAATTATTGAGACTTATAAGTCTAGTATTGGTTGAAGTACTCCCTAGCCTTACAGTCTAAAATTCGAGAGATATCTACAATTTATCTCAATACTATGACTCCAACCAATACCTCTGCAAATTCGTGAAATTGAGTTATGTTACGGTGAATGTTCAATATAAATATAAACCTATTACTTCCTTATTATTTTCTTTCTTAATTATGTTATGGTATTAATAATTATGACATGTTGAATTTCTATAGACCAGAAACTCACCCCCAGCAGTTGTGAATCACACCAGATCCCATCTAGAAAGTCTCGAATTTAATCGACTAGTCAGGACCAATGGACTCACCTACCCCTTACCATAACCCAATTATATTTTGTTTTATAAATATTTTGTTTCTTATTTGTATGTGTTATGTAATAATTCTCCTATGCATTCATTCTACGTGTCGTGTATATTTGAGGCAGTGATGTGTAGATATTAACTTATAACTAATTGTGTACTTATTTATTTAATGCTGAACCTAACAATCCTCATGATTTATCGTATCTAGCCTGGAGTGATAAATCATTTAATATTGAAAGCGTCCCTGTGATTTTATCGAGAGGATCGATAAAATAACCTATCACTGATGTTATCGAGTTTACTTGAATAATACCACATACTACACATGAAAGACACACACTTTTAAGAACAGTAATATCACATCCTAATATAATTTAGAGATAATTTGCTTACCAAATCTTTAACTTATTAAATACAAAGAACAATTTAATAAACAAATTATCTTACTACTCATAAATCAAACTGAATAGTATTCACATAAAAACATTAGTATAGAACCCTCTATGGTGTATTAATTTATCAATCAGTCAATATTAAAAATAATTCTATTGTAATAAAATATATTATTTGGTTTCTTAATTTAATATACTAAATTAAATAGCATAGGTACATCTGCAATGAAAGTAATCTAATTTGTATTAATATGATTTGATTTAACCTTTTCATTTACTCTATTCTACCACTGTTTATTTAAATAGGATTATAACTTAGTAGAATAAAATTAAACTCCAACATAAGTGCCAGAAGAATTATTTTGCAAATATAAATGACGAGTTATAGAGTTTATTTCACGTAATTAATAACACTTCGAATTAAATACCCAATTCTAATCACCATAATAAGATTCTCAAAAATAAAGAATATTGACTTACCAAATTCTGATGACTCAAACCCACAATCACTGATATTAAATACTAGATCGACTCTCGCCGTCCACTCTCGACAAATTTCTTCTATTTTCTATCCCGAATCCCGCGAACATTGCTTATATATACTCTAACTTCCTTCCCAACCACCGTCTCCCACGGTCCGGGTCCCAGAGCCCTAGCATGAGTCATTCAATGCGCAGAAGTCCACTTCTAGGGGTCAGCGATTATCAGTGGAATTCGAGGCATGACGTAACGCCGCGGTGCCGTTCCCACGGCGCGAGACCGGCACGTCAACAACTCTGGCTCCTCTCAATACTTGAGTACACGAAAGCTGAACCCTTTGTTTTTGTTA
Organism: Tholera decimalis; assembly: GCA_943138885.2. Lineage (NCBI taxonomy): Eukaryota > Metazoa > Arthropoda > Insecta > Lepidoptera > Noctuidae > Tholera > Tholera decimalis. Next base: position 21,310,728 of record OW964573.2, on the reverse strand, counting down.
CGAGGCCCCTTTGTTTGCATTCGCGTTGAATCAGACTGGCTCACTTAAGATTATGTACAAACCGATAGACTTTCAATTCGTCGTCGATGTTCAAGGCTCTGGAGGTTTGATTCGACCAGTGAATCGTTGCCAATAATTCTATTGGTCCGTTTCTCGATTGACTCAAGCGCGTCCAGTTGATATTTGGCAGATCCATCTCAAAGATGAGAGCAGTACTCCATACACGACCGAACCTGGGCTTGATATAGATTGAACATCTGTTCCAGTGTGAAGTACCGTCTCACCTTTGCTAGGATTCTCAACTTTTTTGCTGCTAGCTGAGCCTTAGCCTCGATAAACGGACCAAAATTGAGGGTGGAAGTTAGTTAACACTAACTTCCACCCTTAATTTTGGTTACATGGCGGGAAGTAGGAGCCGGTTGGAATTGGCTCCTTTTTGTGGGGAAGAAACACGCTTAGGTCTTAGCTGCATTAAACTTGACCAAGTTGATATCACCCCATTCGGAGACAGTCTTCAAGGACACGTTTAAACGCCCAACCATATCCTCATGGAGAGACTGGATCTGTGACCCACTAGCATGCGCGTTGGACACATATCTCTCAGCAACTGTGCCGTCATCTGCATACCCAAAGGTACCGGGCATAAGCAGATGATTAATGTGCAGCAAGAATGAGGTTGCTGAGAGAACTGACCCCTGAGGGACCCCGGCATTGATTGCCAACTGACCAGGCGAGCAGCCATCAATAACCACTCGAATGGACCGATCTCTGTTCCGTAAACCGAAAGAAGGAAGCTTAGCAATAAGGTTATCGTGCCAGACCCTATCAAAGGCCTTGGAGATGTCAAGGGAAAAAGCAAGTGCTTCCCCGTGCTTCTCAATAGCCTCAATCCAGATGTGAATGGCATAAGCTAGAAGATCCCCAGTTGACCGTTTTTGCGAAAGCCGTATTGTCGGTCACTCAGAATGTCGTTGGCTTCTGGGTATGCCAGGATCTTGCTATTAAGTACACGATCCATACTCTTACAGAGTATGGACGTCTAGCCTGTAGTTGACCGGGTTGGCACGAATGCCATTTTTTGGACACAGGCTGCTCGTTAGCCAATTTCCATGCTTTCGGCACCTTTCCAGTCTCTAGCGAAAGGCGAAACTGGCGTGTCAAGATCTGAGACAGTTCAGGTGCACAAGTCCTAAGAACAATTGCTGGTATTCTGACGGGGCCACTAGCTTTGTTCACGTCGAGAACTTTAGCTTTATGAAACAAAAAAATTACAATTGTGGACTAAATTTAAGGTATTTTCTCCACGTTCTCTACTAGTCAACCATGGGCGGTAAAGAGACCAAGTGGCAGGTGCATAAAAAAAATTATGTAGAGAATATATACCTTATAGGTATATCATTATACATCATGTAACGGAAACCCCATATACAAAAAAAGGGCCAAAAGCCAAAAGGGCTGAAGGCAACATCTGGTATGAAGTCTCTATGCACCGTTTCAGCTCAAAATAAGTGACTCAAAGAATTGATACCAAATATCGGTATCGGGGTATCGGTTTCATATGTTTCTTAAATAACTATCATAACAAACGTGTCACAGCACTATGAGGGTCAATAACTTTCTACGTCACTTGCCAGTACAACACGATAATTTAGGATAATTCTCTGTGTTCTTCTTAATTTGAAAAATTCGGTCTCAAATTTCATTCGGTTTGAAATGTCTAATAAGTTCCATACATGTACTTAGATATAACATTACAAAACCTTTGCCACATCGTTTGGTATCACTTAAAGAAGCTGTGCATTTGGTATGTAAATACCCTTTGAATTACATGTTGTATATCTAGAACAACATTCGGCTATACTATCCCATACTATGTAACTGTCGATTAAAGTTTTACGCAATGCGTATGTAAATGCTAAACAGATACAAGTAGTTTGATACTTTCCCCCTTTTATTCACTTCCGAGTCAACATGGAAGTTCGCACATCCTCGCTTTATCAACAAAAAGTATTCTCGTAAAAGTTTTCGTATGCATATCTAAGTACAATATCTAAATATTTTCCGAAGATAAAATGGCCATTCGAATAAACAGAATGATGTTTTGATAAATATGATTGTTGTTTTCATGAATGAAGAATAAAGGGAAACAGTATCAGATGGCATTGTTCCCAAGTCAGTGGGAGATTGTGTAAATTGAGATATTGTTACAAAGACAGTTGGATACTCCTATCTTGGGGCTATACCTTTAATATTACAATGTTTTGATCCTTATGGATTCGTCACGGCTGTTTGTGTGTCGGTTTATATTTCACATACATTTTATTTCGAAACTATAAGCACTACACAGTTAAATTTTTAGTAAAAAAAACTAAGGGATTCCCCGCTTCATACACTGAACTGAAACTATATTTTATTTTCGTAAAACCTGTACGTGATTGGTATTTATAGATATCTAGGTCTTTAAAATTACATTGAGAGTCCTATAATCATTTTTTCGCGATTTAAAAAATAATTTTCAACGAAAATTGGTTTTGAGCAAACCAGATTTTAAGATATAGCGCGTTTTCAAAAACAGCAACAGATTTTGAGAAATAGCACAATTTTAAAAACCTGCAAATATGATAACTTAACTTTTGATTTATGAAAACACTACTAAAGGCAAAGTTATTTTGTGTAACTACTACGAAACCCTTCATAGGCGAGTCCGACTCCCACTTGTCCAATTTTCAAAGTAGCACAGACGGAGAATATGACATTTGTCGCCGTTACAGTTTATATGGTTTTATAGTAGTTTATATGTTACTTTCATGGTGCCTACAGCTAAGGAGTGCAATTCCCTGCTAGAGTCTGTTTCCTGATAGATATAGCCTAGGCAAGTGTGCTCCAACTTTGGCCACACAATCGCTTATAAGGTGAGATGGTGATCAAACACGAGCCACCCAAAATTAAAAAAAAATTAAAGATAGATAGATAGATAGATATATTCTTTATTGTACACCATAACAGTAAAAACAAAATTATGGACTTAACAATTAAAAAGGGCGATACAATGGGCGGTCTTATCGCTAAAAGCGATCTTTTACAGACAACCTTTGGATGGATTTGACACAGGAGAAAATAAATACGAGGGTAGTCCACGGTGTACTATTTATCTATATAAAATACAAAACAATAAATAACGTTCTCAAAACATAAAATATATATATATATAAATATTAAAAAAAAAGAAACAAAGACATACATAATAACAACAATTTAAGGAGAGAGATAAAGATCTTTTACTAAGTTTTTGAAAGAAGATAGTGTTTGTGCTTGTCTTACTGACACGGGTAGAGCATTCCACAGCCGTACTGCTTGAGCTGCGAACGACTTACCATAGAAATTGGTGGCGTGTATATAAGGTGTATATAAAGCTAATATTTTTATATAATTGAATTGTATGGGCCTAATATGACAATATTGGCATTTTAAGAAGATTAAACAGGCAAACCTAATGAAATAAGACTAATCATAGACCGTCTCTAAGTGATCACAGAGTTGGAATTCCACTAAAATGCTAAGTAATAACTCGTACAGCTTTAGTTTACGACGTTTTTTACGATTGCAATAAACCAGTAAGACATCACGTCAAAACAAGATCTAAGACTAGATATTCTAAAACTCATAAAATCATAAAGCGAACTCAGATAAAATATCTCACATTCTTTTAGTAAAACTAAGAAACATCCTTGAAGAATACTGTCAGAAGATAGAAAAGCGAACGAGGAAACTTTGTAAAACTTTGACAGACGTAATGAACTGATGGCCTCACATAACCTTTTGAACTACTGTTTTTCCTGCGCCTGTGGCATACCCAATAAGATAGATCGATATACTCTCAATTATTTTGAAGTTTTGCCTCCAGAATAGGATTTTTTCTGTATCGTGAATGCATTTTTACAAACACCTAGAATCTAAGAAAAGAGTTTAAATACCGAAGCGCAAACAAGATGCTTACGTAACAAATATTAAACAGGTGATGAGGGGGTAAAAAACTGGCAAGAATCATCTTACGATATAAGTTATTGTGTCTTTGTGGATTTCCCTATTCGCTAGAAGTGCAGTGGTGTTTTTTCCCAGAAATCTATGAAATTTTACCACAAGTACAACATATTATTATATTTTGAATGCCTCAGGCTTTTCACACATGGTTTGCGCCATCTTACCCTATAGGTCAAACATATAGGTACCTTCTGGAATAAGAATATTTATTTGCATAAAATATGATACCTACATTATATTACAATTAGATAGAATAGATCATTAATGTTTCGCCATTTATTGGCGTACAAATATTTGAACAATAATAATTTGTTCATTTTATATAATTGTTCATACTCATGCTTACTTAATATTAATACTTCTTATTAATTACTGTAAATTTATTATTTTTGTAATTATTGCGCAACATATTATCACAGGCTCAAACACGAAAATTAAATATTTTTAGCATTACATATTTATAATTATGTACATGAAAAAGTATACTCACATTATTGTTACCAAAAACTCCTTGCCTCTGTCACGTTATGATAAATATGTTTATGTCAAATCCTCATACAAAAACACGTGTCATTTCAAATGAATTATTTATTTATGTAAATGTTTTTTTTTTTCTATTCGACAAGATGAGTGGTTGGGTTGGACCAAGTGTTTTGAATATGGAATCCTGAGTAAACAAATGATATGTTTCTGTTCGCCTTTTTGTATCAAAATGATAATGCTTTAAATCTGCGTATCAATATTGGATGTCAGAATTAATTTCCGTTTATCCATCCATCATATCAATACAAAGAGAAATTTTGAAAACCACTTAAGTTGAAGAAAAATTATGTTTATTCAGAACATTGTTTTTATTGCCTTTTACTCTCACAAAATGCATTATTTTTATTCAATTTTACCTATTTATGCGAAAAGGTTTTTTTTTTGTTTTTCTGTCTTTTTTTCACGTTAAAACGAAATCAAATCAAAGGTAAATCAATGTAATTTTCGGTGTGGGGTTAGTTCAAGTGTTGAAGTAGACATGAATGTGATGTCGAGTCGTATCGCCTCGCTACGTCGCATTGTGTTTATTGTCATGTCCCAGAGTTTTCGCTCGTTCGAGCTTCTGCACTATTCTGTATTATACACAGCTGAGATCTCGACAAGTTTTGCATTTCAACAGGCTATAATCTCAAGCTTACTCCTGCCCCAGTTTCGGTCCATCATTTGACTACTCAAGTACTCAATTGGCACAAACATTTGCTTAACCTACAAACTGTAGTTCTGAAGCTGGCGGTTTGTGCATTTGATTTGTATATGTGTGTATTGTGTTGGTTATAGCCGAGTCTAGTATTGAGCCGTTTTAAATACAAACGTGACTATTGGGTTTGTTTAGTGTTCATTTTTAACATAGATATACTCTTTATTATACTTATACCATAACAGAATATTAAGGCTTTACAACTAAAAGGGTGGTACAATGGGCGGTCTTATAGCTAAAACGGACCTTTTACAGACAACCTTTGACAACATACTCGGTTCTTTATTAATTATTAGAGCAGTACGAAATTTATGAACATCAAAAGAGACGTTGACCTCTAAGTTTGTTTCGGTGTTTCATCTCGGTTAGGAAACACCGGCCTCGTCTAGTTTAAATATCAAACAAAATTGTTTTATTTTTTACAATTTCTGCTTTAGACTGTGTTACAGTAAAGTACTGTTTATTTATTTATTTACCTTTTATGCACATAGCTACAAAGGCGGACCTAATGCCGTAGGCATTCTCTACCAGTAAAAAAAACAGCTTTTGCCCATATCTTGAAGGAAGTAAAAGTTAAGTAAATAGAAAAATGAGGTTCTTTAAGATTCTATGAGAATTTCTTAATAAGCAACCAACTGTATTTTTCTTTTGGAAATCTTGTTACATCTGGGACTTACTGTATTTTGTACACTTTACATAGGTAGAAATCGTTTTAAAGCATACTATACAGTGCAGCGGTACTGTACCTATTTAGCTAGCTTGTAAAATGCAGTTTTATTATATTTAAACCTCCGGGAATTATTAAAGTGATGTTCCATCCCATCAACGACTCTTCCTTGCTCTTAATGAGAATCATATTGACAATGCAAATCATAGGACAGACTTAAACACGACTATGCCATCACGATTTTGTTCTGGTAAAAGGTAGAAGGATAGGAAATATGTATTCTGCAACACCCTGTCTCCCACTCACACCAAAATCATGTGGGTTTTAAAAGTCACAGTGGGATCTCAGATCTGGTAAATATGGTTTTGACCATCGTAATAGTTGCAAACGTTTCTATATAAGCTACATCATATTGATCTCGTTGACTTAGGAACTACGTGATTCAGAAGTATGAGAAAGCAATTAAGTAACTTTAGTTTAGTAGCTAAGGAAGCCTTCTGCGAAGGATAAAACTATGCAATCATAAACATATCGGCGTAATTCAGACTTACCCACGTTTTCCTTGCCCTACTAAGGCACAGAGTTTATTTTAATACCTTAATTGACAGTTCCTTATAATCTGCTTAGTATTTTCCGAACAATGTTGGGTCTAAGTTTTTAAGCTAATAGTATCATAAGAACTATCATAAAAACCGAAAAAGTTCCGTAAAAAGTTCGCGAGTCGACACGGTGAGTTTTGTGTGTCGGGAATAGAATCGAGTGTTTAGTGATACATGTGACAGTGGTAGCGGTGTCGCTAACAGAAAACGAACGAGAAAGTGGGTAGACCGATTTGTCTGCTCATAAACTTCCACCCGCAATTACTTCAGTTCATCCGTAATCATGGCGCTTGCAACAGTGCCGGAATATCGGAAACTCGAAACAAAAAATACACATGGTAAATATCACGTTTTAAGTTCTAATGATATCTCCATGCAGACGAGTACCTTAGTCTGACAGCCTCCCATGGCCTCCTACCAGCACATGAGATACCTACCTGGGGCGAGAGCTGCCTCGATCATGTAATGCTTGACACTAATCATATCTTAAAGGTTTTTGTGTTAAATACATGTATTACTGATCATTTTCCAACTTTGCTCTGTGTTGATCTAAAACTGAACCGTAATAAAACTATGAAAACCGTGAGTAGATTAGACATAAAATCCGCAAAAACTGATGTTAAAAATACAGATTTCACCTCAATTATTTCATCAAATGATGCTAATTTGCAGCCGAAAACCTCGTTTCCATGTTATCTAATATAGTTATGACTAACACTAAAAATGTTACGATTCCGCATAAGCAAATAATTATTGAGCCATGGATAACGCCTGGCCTTTTAAGATGCATTAAAAATTGCGATAAATTGCACATGGAATCAAAAAAAGACATTGAGAATATGGTGAAGCGTGTCACGTACACTAGGTATCGTAACTATTGCAATTTACTTTAAAAAAAACTAAAGAAAGTCCACGAGCAGGATGAGTTTGAAAAGGCAAAGGGTGATCCTAAAGCTACGTGGAATGTTATTAAGAATATTGCTCAGCTTAATCGGCAAAAACCCGCACCTGATGAATTGCTGAATATTTCAAATGATCCAATTTATTCCATAAATGTTGTTAATGACTTTTTCGTTAGCATAGGGAAAAATTTAGCTCTCTCTATAATTTCTAAGCAAAAACAGAGTAATTCGAATACTACCCCGACTCCCTTTTCACCTGCAAGGAATAAACAGGTTCTTAACATGACAGGTAACTCGATGGCTTTGATGGATGTTGATGAGAGAGAGGTTGAGATAATTATAATGGGTCTTCGTAACAATTGTGCAGTAGGATGGGACGGAATCTCAGCCAATTTTCTGAAAGAAATACGAACATTTATTTTGCCTTCCCTTACACATGTTATAAATTTGTGTTTCTCGAACGGTGCATTTCCTAGGGTATTCAAGAGAGCTCTTGTGCATCCTATCTTTAAGAGTGGGGATGGAGGCATTGTCACAAACTACAGACCGATCTCAGTATTGACTACAATCTCTAAAGTTATAGAGAAAGCACTCAATACACGTTTTATTAGCTTCTTAAATACAAACAATATTCTTTCACAAAATCAGTTTGGATTTAGACGTGGTAGGTCTACTGAAGATGCTATTATTGATTTGACAGAACATATCAGTAGGAAACTTGATTCTGGCAACAAATGCATCGGTATTTTTCTGGATCTGTCCAAGGCTTTTGACACTGTCTCCGTGCCCATCCTTCTCGATAGACTAGAATCCATAGGAATAAGAGGGTTTGTTCTTGATATCTTCCGTAATTATCTTGCTGAACGCAGTCAGACCGTTAAGATCGGTTCTCTTATTAGCAATGAGCAGCGGATCACGTACGGTGTGCCCCAGGGCAGTGTGCTGGGTCCCACCTTGTTTTTAATTTACATTAACAATCTATGCATGCTAGCTCTGCCCCATACTAAAATTCTGTCATATGCTGAGGACACAGCACTGCTAGTTGATGGTTCGGACTGGGAGCAGGTCAAAATATGCGCTGAGGACAATCTTAGACTAGTTATGGATTGGTTGTCTGATAACCTTTTAACAATTAACCTTGATAAAACATCAGTTGTATGTTTTTCTTTATCAAAAAAATCCCAACCAGAGACATTCTCCGTACGGGCACATGGCTGCGATTCTGCAAAACCCTATTGCGATTGTTTGTCCATTGGGAACAGCTTAAGTGTAAAGTACCTTGGGGTTCAGGTGGATTGTTTGCTAAGCTGGAAAAACCATATTGATGCACTAGTTCCTCGTATGCGTAAACTCATTTACGTGTTCAAGAGCCTCAGATTTGTAGCGGATACCAAAACATTGAAAACAGTTTACTTTGCGCTTGCCCAATCTTTGCTGGGCTACTGTATTTCTGCCTGGGGTGGCACCTTTGCAGTCAGTATATTACGTTTAGAGCGGGCACAAAGAGCAGTCCTAAAAGTCATGTGCAGAAAACCCTTCAGGTATCCTACCACACTTCTTTTCAAAGAGTGTGAGGTCTTAACGACTAGACAACTATTTGTGCTCCAAATAACATTACGCAAACACACCACCATATCACAGGCCTTAAAATTACGAGAAGGAAAGCGCAAAAGAACGAGGTTGTGCAACACAGAGAGGCACAAATCTACTCTAGCTCAAAGGCATTACTGGATTTTGGGTTCACATGTTTATAATAAAATAAATGCGGTCTTGGATATCTGCCTACTTACCCGACATCAATGCAAAATCGCTGTTAGTGACTGGCTTAAGAGTCTCAATTATAAGGAATCTGAGAGACTTATCAAATTGGGGTGACTCTTAGAATCATCAAATGTTACACATACACAATCGCACACTATACACACAGTTGCAGTCTATACACATTACCACACACTCTACATACAGTCGCGCACTACACACAGTCGCACACTACACACAGTCGCACACTACACACAGTCGCACACTACACATACAGTCGCACACTATTCACACCTGTTTTGTCTTGTATAAGTTCAATGTTATTTTAATATTTTTGTTATTTTAAGTTATTGGTAAATTATGTTAATGTCTTTTTTTTATATAACTTTTATAGAGTGATATTATTAGGTCTGGAGGAAGGTGACGGCATTCGTGATACAGGTTAATCCTAGTACGAATGCCAAAGCACTCCTTTATTAAGATACTATATTATGTACCTACAAATAAATAAATAAAATCTAAACATAATAATATAAAATACATATAATAAAAACGTTTTGCAAAAAATAAAACCGACTTCCATATCAAAACACTACAAAGCCAAAAATAATTTTAATTTCGGTAGTCGGTGTTATTGGTTTTGTATTTTCTTTTTTTTCACACCGCCTTCCAAAATTAAAATTATTTTTGGCTTTGTAGTGTTTTGATATGGAAGTCGGTTTTATTTTTTGCAAAAAAGTTTTTGTTTTCACGCTTTTTAGTGGGTCAGTTTGTAATTAATCTAGTTACAAAAGCCAAAATGTCAACTACTTATCACCTTTTACAAAAAACGCAATGCAGAGTAAACGAAAAGATCGTCAATGTAAATATTTTTTTAGACATTTGTTGATTTTTCAGAAACGGCTTATCCGATTTTGATAAAATTTTCATGGGACCATTTGGAAAATTTACCCTTTCCAACAAAAAATATTTTTTTTTAAATCGGTTAGCAAGCGACGGAGCTATGCCCGAACGAACATAAAACAAAAAAAAAAAAACAAACAAACATCCGAATTGAGAACCTCCTCCTGTTTTAGAAGTCGGTTAAAAATACAAAAATCATATACTAATAAATATTACATTCACAGTTGAGACAGAAGGGAAAATTACTAGTTAGGACGTAAACAATTAATTAAATATCCAAGTAAAGAATCTGTTTTAGCTATGTCCACAACTAACACCAACCAACATACCTATAAGTTCAATAATGCTCAATACGTAATTTTCCAGTTTCTAAATTATACTAGAACGGTTATTTGGGGGGAGGAGCTCGTAGATAAATAATAGGTAACAGCCGTACGGGTCGGTCTTCGAGGTTAAGCAACGCTCGCCGAGGTTGGGCTATGAATGGGTGACCTTGCCTACTAACTAGAAGTCACAAATTTTAATTCATCAACTTAATTCCACTTTATTATAAACATTCCCCTGAAACCAGTCACAAACGGAATTCTTAACATTGAACGACCCAGCAATACATCAAAATAAAACGAATTCAATTTTACAAAATACAATTCTGTAGCCATTTCCTAAATATCAAAACAGTACCTTTGACAAAGCTTCTCTCAAAATCTCATTCTGTTTCTTTGACTCAGAATATTAGCTTTTTGAAATACAATGTAATAAACGAGCCTACGGATACCGCAGAGTTTGTTTAGTTATTTATTTAGCAATTATAAAAGGACGGAAGTTATTAATTATTGGGAAAATAATTATAACTATTATTAGCATTGAACATATTAACATTTGTGGCTCAGTGTTTTTTTTTATTATTACGGATGAGCCCGCTATTGACCTCGTCCTCGCCTGATGGTAAGCGATAGATGAGGTCTACCTACGATGTGACGAGCGAGCCCAGATTATAGACACGACTTACGTGTTGTAGGTATTGGGACCGCACCAGAGAGTATACAACGTGTAATTTAAAGGGTATATACATACCGAATGCACGGCTTCTTTGAATGATAACAAACGATATGGCAAGGGTTTTCTAATCCTATGTCTACATGTGTGGAGCATATTAGAAATTTCAATACATTGATACCAGAGGCCGAATTTTTCAAATTAAGAAGAACTAAGAGAATTATCGTTTTATTGGCAAGTGACGTGGAAAGTGATGACCCTTATAGTGCTGTGACACGTTTGTTATTACTGGTATTCAAGAAACACATGAAACCAATAATTTGGTGTCAATTCTGTGAGTCACTTATTTTGAGCTGAAACTTTGCATAGAGACTCCATACCAGATGTTGTCTTCAGTCCTTTTGGATAGATATGGGATTTCCGTTACACGTTGTATAACCACAGTCTTTAGTCCAAACTCAGACAGGCACATTATTATTAAGTGTTATCATAAGGCCTGCTCTCAAAACGGTGAAGTGTGAGTTTTAGGATTGAAAAATCCGAAGTAATGCGACATCCACCAAGTTGCACTGCGCCTTTTTTGTCTCCTTTTTTCCGGTAGAAAAATCGTCAAGTGACTTCTCCCGCTCTGTGTGGAGTGGGAGTGTCAGACTTCTACTGACTAAAACCCACCCTGCTCTTTCAATTGCCCGTGGGTTCCAGGGCCGCGGTATCTCGCTAGAACATTCGGGCTTGCGTGATGGGTTACCGACCTTTGTCTGTGCATTAAGCGTACAGCTAAGGAAAGAAAAAAATTAAAATTTATTTGGCCCAGATGTAAAGGCACACAATGAAATACAAAAAAAAACTAAAAAAACAGAGATAAATAAAACTAAAACAAACACTTAATTAAATAAAACCACGTTGCGTGTGCCTCACTGGACTAGAATTCCCTGCTGGAGTCTATATTTCCTGATAGCTCTAACCAGGGGGTGTTTAAGTCAAGAGTTAATTGGTTACGTACTTCTAAGCAACGTGTTTCATATTCGACCACATCATCGCGCATCATCCACTATCAGGCGAGATGGTGGTCAAAAGTGAGCCTGTCAACAATAAAAAATATAGGAAGGACTTCTGTGTTACAGCAATTGGAATTTTAAAGACTGGTTACCTATGTTATATTCACGTTATGTATCTTATTGTTGGTACTATGTATTTGTTTGAGTGCAAATAACTTTAAAAAAAAATCTCAAATAGAACTAGGTCCCACAAAATTGTTTTATTAGTTTAACTCAGGGATCGCTAGAGTTATTTTAAACATAAATATCACCATGAATTTACATTTTTTTTAAAGAGAATTATAAAAAAAAAAGAAAAAATGTGGGTAGAACTCACATTACTAGCAATCTTGTTAATCTCTCTAACTAAGCTAAATATTGTGTCTGAAGAGGGTTCAAGTCAATAGTGTAATCGGTATGGTTTGAACCCGCAACCTCTCGGTCACAAGTCCAACACCTTAGCTAATTAGGCTATTGACATTAAAACGCGTCAATTAATTACATAGTCACTAAGAAATGTTTAGTTTTTTTATTAATTACTCGTACTATACGTTGCTATATCTCTGCTTCACGCTTTGGGAAAATACGATTCTTTATGAAGAAAAATAGAAGAAAGTAACTGCCTCAGGGCTCTGTTATGACGTGCAAGACTATCACGATTCCACAATTGAAATAAAAATTGTGCTGTGTGTGTCGCATAGCTCTATTTCAAGCCCGTTGGTCCTGTGTGAGCAAAAAGGTCATAGGTAGGTACATTCATTCTCTTGGGAGTTGAATAGATAGTCACGGGTACTTTAACAGGTACGAGCCTCTAAAGTCGTCGGTTATGCGCCTGATCTACCCCTCGACCAATCGGTCATTTATGTCTAATAAATTAATTAAAAAACTTTTCACCAATAAATTAAACCGACTTCAAAAAAACACTGCAATGTGAAAAATAACTCTAATTTCGGAAGTCGGTGTCTTTAGTTGTGTATTTTCGTTTTTGGCACCGACTTCCGAAATTTAAGTTATTTTTCACTTGCGTAATTTTCGTCAAAAAGGGTACAAAGTCTATGCTTCACGTATGAATTATTATACAAATGTACTTAATAAAATACTTTAATTCTTATAAGTTGAATGTTGCTACAGTTATTTTCTACATTTTTGATTATGTGGCAAAATCTTCCAAATACAAAAAATCTATTTCTACAGAAAATCAAATGTATTTTAAGAAAATATTTTTTTCCAAATTTATTTTCTACAGAAAGTTTTAAAAGTAAATTGGAAAAAACTTTATTTAGAATGAAAACGATAGAAAGCAATCGTGCGGTGTTGGCTTTTTCTCATTTTCACTCAAAACGTGACCACGTTGCAATGTTACAGAAATAAATGTAATACCACGCTTATACGAGTATTCCCGAAGGGTTTTGTAGAGGTGTTACGCCCAATTTGTGCTAGATAGATTCCAGACCCGTGGGATCTCGGATCCAGTCATAAAACGGGAACCAATACTGATTTACGAGTATTCTATAGTTTATTTAGAGTGTTTTATGAAGTGCGTGGTCATGTTAAAAGGGGTTGATCACACTAAAGCAAAACATGATTTTATCAGATTAACCGATTGCAAGAAAATCGAAACAAAGCAATTTGCAAACAGACTGATGCATATAATATAATCAATGCTATAAAACTGTAAATGTTTAATTGTTGTTTTTATACCTTAAGGACTGCTATATCAACCGACGGCCGGGCACGCCGCAATTGCGGCGGTAAGACCCCTCTTTGAGGAGTGGCTAGATCGGCGTCACGGCGTCCTGACCTACCGCATGACGCAGGTCCTCACCGGACACGGAAGTTTCGGGAGGTACCTGTGTCTGATGGGAAAGGAGGAAACGCCTGGGTGTCACCACTGCGAGGGTCGCCCTGAGGACACCGTAGAGCACACGGTGTAAGACTGCCCCGCCTGGGCAGAGCACCGACGTGTCCTCACGGCGGCGATAGGCGGAGACCTCTCGCGCCCGGCATTGGTCGAGGCCATGCTGCGGGGCGAGAGGGAGTGGGAAGCGGTCGCCTCCTTCTGCGAAGCAGTCATGCTTTCGAAGGAGGAGGCGGGCCGCGTGAGGGAGAGGATGGCGTCCTCCCTCCAGCCCAGCCGCAGTGGTAGACGCCCACGGCGTCGGACGTCGGCCGACGATCTCCGGCCACCGTAGGCGCGGGCATGCGGACAGCGAGTAAAGGGCAACTCGCTGTCTGACCATGGACCATGCCCGGGTCGACGGCGCGTCGTGTTCCACGCGCGCCTCAAAGAGCGTCAGCAACATGACGAGGCCCCCTCTGCAGAGGGCCGAAGCCCGCCGGGGTCGTGGGACTCATCCCGTTACCGTGGCCCCGGTATGTAAAGGGTTATTGAAGGAACACCGTGGATTTTAGTCAGTAAAAGTCTGACAGTCCCTCCCACCCTGCCCGGAGTGGGAAGACATATTTGATAATTTTACCACGTTAAAAAAAAAGGACTGCTATATCTGGTAACAGTTACTTAGTCATATTAATATGACTAAGTATCAGTACTTCTCAAATTCCTTATCGCAGTCAACCCAACAGTCATTTGTAGGGTACGTCTTTGACAGTCTTTTTAATTTTGTATAATTTTGTAATTTCTTAAGTTAATTTAATTTTATATAATTTTGTGATTTCTTAAGTTAAGTTCTTATTTGTATGATGGCTTTTAGTTTACAACATTTGGTGAGGATTGGCGCTGATAACCGAAGTACAGGCACTGCCTAGTTTGGGAATAGTAGTAGGAATGCAAGGCGAACAGAGGGAGCAGGTTGGGTTTTAGTCAGTAGAAGTCTGACACTCCCTTCCGCTCCAACCACAGCGAGAGGAGTTATGATAATTATCTCACCCAGAAAAATAAAAGGCGCTGCCTAGTTTGGTTACAGACGCTAGATTCTTTTGTTAGCACATAAAATCGCCAAATAAAATAAAATAAAATGTAACCTAGTGCTAAGCTTTTTTGGAACTATTAAAAAAAAATATAAAAAAATAATTATATATTCTGTACGGGTAGTCAAAGGCCAGAAAATCTGCACTGGTTTAGCCATTTTGTTACCCAGATACTGGGTTGCGGAGGTCAGATAGCCAGTCGCTCCATATTAAACACTTATACTCAGCTGTATACGGTTAGACTGCAAGGCGACCGCGACATAGTTGGAAAAAGGCTAAGCAGATGATATAATAGTACCATTTCATATAATGTTTTTCTTTTATCTATATTTCCCGATTACTCGAAGACGGCTGGACCGATTTGAAAAATTCTTTTTGCGTTCGAATGGGTATATTTCCAATTGGTCCCTTTATCATGTAGTCAGGATCTGATGATGGAATCCTTGTGAAATCGAGGGGAATCTTCAAATATTATGGGAATACCTATAGCGATTTGGGTATTTTTATAGTAACTTATGTTTTTGTTTTTGAAAAGCACCATTTCGTGAAGTGGAAGTGGTGGTGATCACCACAGATGTCCACCGGAACTATTCAATAATGAGTATTTCATGGGTTGTTATTTGATTAGTTAAGCTCTTAATTTATTTATTTTGAAAAGCACTGCCACATCACGCACATTTAACATTCACAAAAACAAATATTACAGATAATTGTTCTGACGTACATGACAATTACGGCGTACATAAAAATTACAACTATAATCGGTTATGCTACAGTAAATTATTCACAAAATATAATTAAAAATAATAAATAACTTATAATTTGTATTATACATTTAGAAATTGACATACACTTATAATTTCGATTATGATAAAAGTGACCAAATACATTAAATTGAAATGGAAGAAATACATTATAACAGGTTTACGAACAAATTAGAAATCAATTGTAAATTAGATATAAATTACTTAATTTTTATATATTACTAATTTTCTTTTTAAAGCTCTTTATGCTCATCTTAATACATAATGGTGAAATGGAGCTGATCTTGTCTCAAGTTTGAAATCCTCATGGATGTCCTTCGCCCTGGGGCGGGAAAACCTAACTGTTTGTCGGTCTGTCATCTCTAACTGACTAAAACCAGCCCGACTTCCCTCGTACACTTGCTCTGGCGGCTACAAGAGCATTTAAATACTCTTCAACGTGACTGGTGCCAGTCCGCTTCTGCGGGCCCAGTCTGGTTTTCCTCTGTAATCTAATCTCGGCCACGTTATGAAGTAGCTAATTCGACGAACTACCGTAATGACAGATATCGATATTACTACTATAAGCCTTTGCGTCTATTACGATTAACGACGATATCTGCGAGTTAGGTGTTTATATAAACCGATGCGGGAGCGGCATGAGTTGCCGCAGATCTGAAAAGTTCGCGGTAGACCATGTTAATACGCCTCAATATCTTCTCAAAGTGTCCTGAACCAGCCATTCTCGTAACCCTTCACCACATATTTGCGCCAATCCGTTCTCTTGTCAACCAGCATGCCTCAACCCTGATAGCCAATCTTAAAGGAAACCATATCTCGCTTTGAGCTGTCTTCTTTTGGCATTCGCTATTTCGCAAACAAAAACTACTCGTTATCGATCAGTCAAACTTACAATTAGGAAAAACCAAAAGGATTGGCAAATCCACGAAGATAATACCCCTGATACAGCTTATTGATAAAGGATTCATAAGCTAATCAGACCGTACTTGCATCGGAAACACCAAGTTACCGGTAATAGTAACCTATTTCGCTAATTAGCTCTGGTTCATTGAATACTACAGTTATAGCTAGCACACTGTGTCTGCATTTCGAAGATACGCTGATTGATTTTGTGTATTATGTACCTGTATTTTAGAAGTTTCATGTTAATCTGATGGGTCATTAATGAAGTGTGTGGACATGCATTATGTATATCTACGTAAACAGAACTAACAAAACATTGTCTCATGCACCCATAGTAGAGTTAGCTGTCAACTGGCAGTCACGCGACTGAGCTGAGTGTGTTGTTGAGCCAGTGATAATGTACGTACGGACTGAGATACAGGTTACCACTTAATTCAGGGCGACTCCAAATTTTTTTAATTAGATTTATATTTGGCTTGCGCAAATATGATCACGTATCCGAATTTCGTACGAAACTCAAGTGGCTTCCAATACGTCTTCGCCGGAACTTACACATCTTGTCTCTGCTTTACAATGTTCTGTTTAATCTTAAAATCCCCACTTATCTTAAAGAATGATTCAAGTTCCCTCATGACACAAATGCAAAAACTCTGAGGTCATCACAAAACTTAAGGCACCAATTTCTATGGCAAATCGGTCGCAGCTCAAGCAGTACAGCTGTAGAATGCTCTACCAGTGTCAGTAAGACAAGCACAAATCCTATCGTCTTTCAAAAACTTGGGATATGATCTTTACCTCTCTTCTTAAATTGTTGTTATTACTTATGTATGTCTTTGTTTCTATTATTTAATTTTATATTTATATGTATATACTCGTATATGTTTTGAGGATGTAATTTATTGTTTTAGTATTTATGTAGATAAATAGTACACCGTGGACTACCCGCGTATTTATTTTCTCTTTATGTGTCAAATCCATCCAAAGGTTGTCTGTAAAAGATCGCTTTTAGTGATAAGACCGACCATTGTATCACCCTTTTTAGTTGTTAAGTCCTAATTTGTTTTACTGTTATGGTGTACAATAAAGTATATCTACCTATCTATCTAGGGTCACAAAATTCATATGTACAATTTTTTTTTATTAGTACAATCATCATTTTCTCAAGTATGTTCGAGTTGGCTTCTTGTCTAACTAGTTGTAGCTGAGAATACCAGTGTTTTACATGGAGTGATAGTTTATCTGATTGACACAAAATAATAACAGATTTTCGGTTTGGTTAAGCAGCGCTTTGAGAGTTTGGTCCGTGGTAAATTTCTGCAAAGTCACACCTGATTCAAATCTGTATCTTAAAATTCCTTCATGGTTTGAAAGCACGCCAAGCTGTTGGTTCCGGCTGTAATTTTCGACACCTTTCTCAGTCGATACACGTAGTCATTAGCCACAAAATCTGATAGAAACATTCACCGCGATCAAACGGTGTCGTGTTACTGATTTTGGAGTTCTGATGCATCCTTTTTACCGGGAAACTTAGCTAAGCTAGCAAGATTATACCTAATGGTTTTTTTGAAGTGAAAACTTCTTTAGCGGCGTTGTGCACTTTTTTTGTAATGGGTAAAAAATGTTAAACTCGCGTCAGGACACGTGACCTGATCGAAAATTCGTAAGATGGACGGAGAGTCTAAGAGATAAACTTTTTAATTTATTATAAATTGTCATGTTTGTGTACGATAGTGCTATAAATAAATATTGTATTCTACCACATAAATGATAGTAGGTACTTTTATACTGATAATTAAAGCAATTCGTGCAAAATTATTCCCTAACTATTCCAAAATATCCAAAATGCACAACGTTAATATTCAAGTTTTCACTTCTGCCGGCACTCCCGGAGTGCAACCTATCGTTTTTTTTTTTAATTCAGTGGGCCTATAACCAAATTCGACACAGAATGTTTCCGCATTTCATCGTAGTTATTGGCCAAGTTAACACTTTGTATAAACACTTATACAAAGTGTCAACTTGAAAATGTAATTCCTAAACAACATGGTACAAAAGCCTTTAAAAATGGGACAATCTTGATGTACCCCGCCATCGGAATTTCGTTCAAACCATAAGGAAAAAGCGTCCAAAATTACTCTTTCGGAACTAAATCTTTTATGTAAATTCCTATTGCTTTTCACGCCGAAATCTTACCCCGGGGATAACTAAGATACCTCCAGTAATGTTAGATTTTTTGCCAAAGATTAATCCGTTTTTATTACAATTCGTAGAGCTATCAACGGCAGAAGATTAAATTGCCTGTGTGACGACTAAGTTTATTGGCTAATAAATTTAGGCGCAGATATTTTATTAAGAGCGCAAATATTAAAGAGATTACCTCGTAGGCTGTAAACATAAATTGGTATGAAATAGTCTTGATGTTAAGGTTTTTATAATTAAATGTTCTTGTGTCTTTTTTGGCGTTTTTTGTTATTGATTCGATTACTTGAGTGTAAAGGCAGTCATTTTAGGGAACATCTTTGTATTTTTTTAAGGTTTTTAGGGTGTGAAGATTTTGCTAGTGTTGCGGGAATGTTCTCACGAGATACCATGGCTTCGCAACGCAAGAGCAACTGAAGAAATAGGGTGGGTTTTTTCAGTAGAATCTAACATTACCTTTCGCTTCACCCGGGAGTTATTTGATGATTTTCCACCGGAAAAAGGGAGTGAAGGGAAACGAGTACGATTTGTTGACGTGACTCTGGATTTAAAAGTATTGTTGCCGAGTTCCTCCAAGACAACAACAGGATTTGAAAACTTTCTCCTTATTCTATACTTAAACTTATATTATTAAGCTAAAGAGTTTGTGTGTTAGTCTGTTTGGTTGAAAAAGAAAAACAGAATCCCGTTTTTTATGTGTATAATTTTTTGTTTCTTAGATTGTTATCCGCTCTTACATATTTGACATTAGGATAATGGTAAGAAATAAAAACATGGGGCATTGAAGAAGGTGTTGAAGCTATCCTTCAATGGCTAGTCTGCGATGGACTTATCACTTATCATCACTTTACCATATCGAACGAAAGATGTCCATTGTAGAACATTAACCCTAAGTGTTGCTATATTGTACGAACATTTATTAAGCTTATCATGCCTACACACTTCACCAGCTCATTAGAAGTCACCTAAACGGCTCGAAACAAGACTAATATAATCTCTAAGAATTCTAATGCTGTACAAGATTTTCAAAACTCCAAGATTTTAGTACAAATTCTTCAGCACGCATTTCGGTTAAAGGTTTAATTTTCTCAACTCAAGTTGAATTTTACAACTGGCGCGCTTTACTTTTGTTTTCCTTTCGTTCTAATTTTAAATTATAAAACAAAGAACTGAAACTCGTTTATACTTACATGCAGCCCTAAATAAGCATATAATAATTTCGGACTTTTAAAAGTTGTACCTAATAGGGAGGGAATTTATTCAGGTAGGTGGCTTTCGTATGTCATCTTGATGATGCAGTTGGTGTAGTGGTTAAGCGATTGGCTGCTGCCCTGCGTGTCGCGGGTTCGATTCCCGCTTTGGAATAAATTTTGTACAATCCCAGGTGTTGTGGTTCGTCAGACCTCTCTTTTAGTTCTGTTGTATGATCGTCTGTTGTATTATAAATGAGGCCCATAACCGTGGATTTAATCTGTCCTATTTACCTGAACGTTGACCTTCCGCGTCGCCTATTATTGGAAAGTAGGTAAGAGACGCCTACACATTAAACTTTGCATTCATCATCTGTTTAGCTTTTCCATCGACGAACCGATCTCGGCAAGGATTGTTTTACGTTGAAGATCAACACATGCGGCCACGCTTACCTAGAAGTAACCTATTCACTCTTGACTAAAATACCCCCAGGTTACAGTTATCAAGAAACACTGAGTTCGGTAGGGAAATCCACTCTTTAGCTGTACGCACAATGACAGCCACATCCCTAGAAAAGGTCTAGAGTGGACCCCACAGGGGAAGTTGAAGCGTGGCCATCCAAAGCTTACTTGGAAGCGTTCGGTAGCGGCGGAGTTGAAGAAAATCGGGTTAATGTGGCCCGAGGTGAAGCGCGTAGCCCAAGACAGAACGCGATAGTGAAGCACTGTAGACTCCCTCTGCCTCACCTTGGGGTATTAGGACATTAAGTCAAGTCTAGTCACAATGAAAGTATTCCCAAGTGGTTAACAAGATTGCTAGTAATGTGGATTCTGCCCACATTGCTAGTTCGCTTTTTTTAATCTTTTCCCACCTTCTTTTGCTTTATGAGATAGCGCAAATTTTTTATTTTTCTTTATTTCAAATACTATTCTAACGGCCTTTTTTGCGATTACCTGCTAAAAGAATTTCCAAACTTTTTCCAGTGTAAATAAATATGATAGTATCTATCATAAAAAAATACTAATACCAAATAATACTTTTAGATCGATTCATCGGACAAGAATGAATGTCTATAATTTCTAGGTCTCTGCTTCCTCGATATAAATCATTCCAGATAATATTTCGTATACTTTTGACATTTTGCCAAACCCTTTCCATTAGTTCGCATTCGGGCCTGTTCCTTGCAAGTGATTCCAATTATCGTTATGTGATTTAGTAATAACATTATTCTTATTTAAAGAGCTTAATTCTTTGATGAAAGAATTTAAAAGAGATTGTTGAAGATGTTAAGTAATTTTCCTGTAATCAGAAAGAAATCAGATGTTACAGATTCTTAGAACCACATTTGTATTGCTTTCTATGGATTGGGATTGGTAAAAGGTAGAGTAATTTAAAGGTTACACACAAAAAGGTTATTTCGGTTTGCAAGGTTTTTGTAAAAAAACTGCAAAAACATATTGAAAATTCATCTAGGCCATCTAATCAAAGCAACTAACTATTAAAACACAAAGTAACCAATAACCAACAGTGACGTAAGCTTCAAATTTGAATTTCAAATGGCGGCAGTACCTCTTCCACCAACAAAGGGAAAGGCAATCAATGAGCCAAAACAGCCGATCTATGGGTTATTATTCTTATATCCACCACAATATAGCAATGTTCAGAAGACCGGCTTTATACAACGAACAAAAATGCACGCACACATAGGCATACTCCACAATAGCGAATGCAAGCGCACTCGCGATCGGCAATTGTTTGGTCGTGGCACGTACGCAAGTTGTCTATGTATGTGTGAGCGTTTGTTGTATAGAGCCAACCTTCTGTCATATCTATTGTGTACTATCTACCCAATCGCCTTTTGTTCTGCGGTATTAATAAGGGCATCGTTTTTGCGTTGTCATTATTGATCGCGCCAATTCGCCCAGTCATACCTCTAATGTGTAGCTCGCTGTTTTTATCTTTTATGTAGGTATGTTTTGTGTGTAAGATGGGCCGGACATCAATCAAATTAAATCATGCATATTGTTCTTAAATACATAAAAGTATAATTTAAGTATTTTTAATATTGTGTCTTGGTAATATTCTCAGCAATTGGTTTGAAAAAAAAAGAGGGAATGGAAGGAATTGGGGGAGGGCTTTGCCCAGCTGTGGGACAGTGTAGTAAAAAATGATTTCACGCAACAAAATACTGAACGGATCTGAATAAAAATTGGTATGTTGGTACCTTGAAATCGTGCGATAACACATAGATTATGTTTTATCCCAGAATTCCCACGGTATTGAGATTTACACAGCAAACCCCCTCCCACGCGAACAATGTTGCGGGAAAAACCTAGTCTTTTATAATATTTATGTAGAGAACAGAATATACCAGATAATATAACAGATCCAGTCTCTCCGTGAGGACATGGTCAGGCGCTTGAACTTGACCTTGAAGGCTGTCTCGGAATGGGGCGATGCCAACCTGATCAAGTTTAATGCAGCTAAGACCCCGGCGTGTCTCTTCTCCGCAAAAAGGAGCCAATTCGAACCAGCTCCTACTTTCCGAAGTGTAACCGTGCCGATAGCCGACCGTATCGAGCTTCTGGGGTAACACTAACTTCTACCCTCAATTTTGGCCCGTTTATCGAGGCTAAGGCTCAACTAGCATCAAAAAAGTTGGGAATCCTAGCAAAGGTGAGACGGTACTTCACACTCGAACAGTTGCTCAATATCTATCAAGCCCAGGTTTGGTCGTGTATGGAGTACTGCTCTCATCTTTGGGATGGATCTGCAAAATACCAACTAGACGCACTTGAGTCTATCGAGAAGCGGGCCAAGAGACTCATTGGCAACGATGCACTGGTCGAGTCAAAGCTCCAGAGACTTGAACATCGACGATGAGTTGCAAGTCTATCGGTTTTCTATCGGTTACATTTCGGGGAGAGTGCGATGGAATTACACAATCTAATTCCACCAAGCCCGTTCCATCATCGGACTACGAGACAAACGGCGAAGCGCCATCGTTACATGGTGAACATCCCACCCATACGCACAAAACGTTTTGGGAATACCTTCATTTTGTACCCACCTTTCTGATAATAAACTTATTACTTATTACTTCATTGTGCGTACGACTAAGGAGTGGAATTCCCTGCCGGAGTCTGTGTTTCCCGATAGCTATAACCTAGGAGTCTTTAAGTCAAGAGTGAATAGGTTACTTTTAGGTAAGCGTGCTCCATCTTCGACCACATCATCACTTACCATCAGGTGAGATGGTGGTCAAACGCGAACCTATTTTAAATAATAAAAAAAAATACCAGAAGATACACAACTCTTTCTAAAAATTGGTAAATTTTTGCAACCAACTGCTTATTCATGGTTTCATCGAAGTTAATTCATTATTTTCTCCTAGTTATGTCAAATTCCTAAAAGCCTTTATCGCCTCATCTTCAAAGGAACCTTCATATTTTATTATTTAGTATTGTTGTGTAGCCCCCACAATATGCCTCCACTTGTAACCATTAATTTGTTAAAAAAAAATTATTAAAACTTCGAAATATGTTTTAAATAATCAAAGACAGTTCAAAAATATTTGTCAAGTTAATTAAAGTTTTTGATATTAAAATCTTCTCATTTTATTTCAACTTTCACCCAGTTTCTCAGTTTGAGCGGTACAAGTGATAAGATTTTGTTTCTTTTATCGTAATGTCTGTAATAAATTATGTAAAATATTTTGTAGGGCTTCAGTCTGTAACATAATAACACTACCAAAAAAATTACATGCTAAAGTGTTATTATTTAATAATCAATTAAACCAAAATAAATACCGTTTAATTTGCGCACGACAACAGTCTGTATTAGCGTCACATTAGCAAATATAATCTTTAGCTTTACAGATGTAGAATATCTGGGTTGAGAAATTTTAGGTCAAAACAGACTGAAATATTATAGAAGTCCTACACACTAGAACTATATGTATATACTTTATATGCTGTACTATAGAAGAACTATACTACTAAATGTTACTTTTGCCCGAGTTTTAAAAATTAGCAAGTAAAATACAAGCACATTATAACAAAAGCAATTTCAAAGTCCCAATTATCAACCTACTTATTTATCTCACTGGGCAAAGGATATAGCCAATCAGTTTCAACTAAAAATGCATTGACAGTTTGCGCGGAGGGTGACTCACGTGGGAGCGAACATTGGCTTGAGACTGTCGGAGACAGGGGTCAAACATGGGTTTAAGTGGACGATGGATTTGATTCGGCACGTGCCCATATAGATCGGTGAGACAAGTTGGATAGCATAAATTGTGATCGAATTCACTTAAAAAACTCGTGCTAAAAGATAAAGTGGAATATACATGGTGCTGTAAATTCAATTTGTGAAAGTGTACATTGGTGTAATACAACAAACAGTATTAGTATAAATCAATAAACCAATAATTGTATTGTAAAGATTTGAGCCAAATAGATACAATGAAGAAAAACGCGTGGAACTTTTGCACATTTTCGCGTGCTAAAAAGTAGCCTTTCTGTTATTCAAGGCTGCAAGTTGAATGGTTGATAAAACGCTTGTGATAGAATATATCCATTATCTCTCGATGAAATGTGTGGAAGTGCCTGTTACGATATCACTAACATGTTAAAAGTTCCTTAAATAAATAAAGATAAAAAAGTTGTATGATTACTAGGAAATTTTCTTGTATTGTGGGTATGTAGACAAACCTTTGTAAACTAACACGAAAATGTATTGTAAACTACGTTTTTGGTTTTAAAAAGATACATTTTAAATACTGTCTGTCACTTTTTGGTGATGGATGGACCCTGGTGATGGTTTTTTAAAATATTATATGCGTTTTTAACTACCCAAAAAGGTACGGTACACCTTTTTGGCAACAAGAATTATTGACAAAGTTTAAACGCGGGCGGTTTATTCGCCCACTCTGAGCGGAGCGGAAGGAAGTGTCAGGCTTAGACTTTGCGTCCGGGGCCGCTGTATCTCCTTACAACATTCCCGTACCCCGACAGGCAATGGTGCACTCGGGCCCCGTCATTGCTACTGACTGCTCTTTGAAACGCACGTGAATAACGACGCGCAGTCTACTTGGAACCCACGTAAACTCTTAACTTACACCACACACTCACGCAGAGAAAATGTAGCGAAATGATTTGGCATGCGTCCAAACCTCTGCTACCTACAGCCTTTGGATTTGTCGTCTTTATTATAGCCTTACTTCTTGCAACTGCTTATAGTCTTTTGAGGTAAATGTTGAGTACGGATCTTAATTTATTGCTGGTTTTGTGGACGGTGAAACTATTAGTTCAATGACTGGTGATTGATTTATGTTTAAGGTCAAGTTAACGATGTTTAACTCTGGGAACATGGTGGTGGGATAGGGTATATTTGGGAGGTTGTTAAGTATTTTCAGAGGAGCTGTTGTGAAAAGGATGTGTTATTTATTTTTACTAGTTTCACTACGGCCCAATCTCTTAATTTTTAGTTATGTTACGACGAAAGAAGAATAAAGAAGTTATTGATCCCGTTGTACTGATTTAATCGTTAGGTACTTAGATAAAATCCAGTAAAATCCCTCTTAAGACATATGAATCCTCATTTGATTTTCTTATTTTCTTAGATATTACTCATTTTATATTATCAGTGATAAATTTTAATAATCGGGTTTAAACCTTATGAGCAATATTGAAATTGTATGAACTGTGTTTTATTGAAAATTCAATTACTTGCCTACAAAAATTGAGAATCACTAAAAACAATTTACACTATAAATTGCGAAAAGGATGCGATAGATTGAAAGCGTGGGCAGCGTAAAATACCTCTTTTAATTATTATTCCCCTAAATGCTGGTTCGTGATTTACATTTTCATTTCTTTCTTTCATGATTTATTAAATTGTAGAGTAGTTTGCTTGATTAATGGCCCAGCTTTGTCGGTTCGCAAAATTCTTTGTTTTCATTTGGTGGTTAACCAGATTTTGATTGCTTGTAGTCTGTGCGTGGCCTCATTATTTTTGGACCATTATTGCAATGAATATTTTTCAAGTTAATTTTATGTTAATCCCTTCTCACTTCTTTGTTTTAAAGCTTAGTTGGTCCATTAAGTTTGGCATGAATAATTAAATTATGTAGTTCGTAAGGTTAGGTAACAGTTTGAGAAGGAACGGCAGTTCGATGTTCAGGATTGATTAGGGTTTAGTTACGTGATCCGTATATTTTATCTCAATTGGATATTGCATATTACAGCATAAGTATGAGAAAGAGGTCCTCATAAATGGTTTAAAAGATTTTATTATCTGATCATGTTGGCAGGGCAAACATGAGTTTGGAAACTGCATAGGTTAGACAGATTTGGAAGGAAATAGGGGAGGTTTTTGCCCAGTAGCAGGAAAAAATCAAATGGGGCTTTTAAATTTAATGACAACATGTGAACGTAGTTGACAAGTTGTCCCATAGATACTAACAAGCCAGATGGCTACTAAGTTCGAATTATCGTGACGTTCAAAATTATATATAGACTTATGTCCGACTATAACAATTAAGATTGACATTAACGATACAAAGTAAAACGTAGAATCATCTAACACTCGAGTAACTGCAAAATCTTCAGAATCCAACAGCGTACAAGGTAGAAACAGTTTAAACGAAGCAATAACGTCGAGAGCGAGCCCCAATGTTGTACATATATAAATTACATCAATTAATATAAGGGTGTTTACGAAACCCCTATCAGAAACCCACGTCAAAATCATTGTGAACGTGCAATAAATTTGTTTTTGTCTCTCTAACTACAAAGAGGCGGTTTTATATATGAATGTGGAGATAAGGAGAGGAATTTCTGCTTATATATTGGGATATATTAGAGAAGATAGAAATAAATGAACGGACTTTGGCATGTCCGATCACAAAAGATATCGTAAGAACCAATAATGCAGGAGATATCTTGAAACACGTGTTCAATAATTTATTGAACAATATATAAATTACCGAGAGAGTAGGTGTGTTGTATGGTGAGTAGCCATATACGAAAGCTTGGAATGAGAACAGAAAATATAAGAAAAAGTTATCACGATAGAGTTGCTACGGCTAGCATACCACAGATACCCTTGACGTTTTGTGTTTATGTTTATAATAAATGTATTCACATGTTTTAAATAAACAAAAATAGTAATTTAGTGTTAGTTAAGGAACCGATATTTATTTCCATTACTTACTATAGCCAAGATTAATTAAAGTCACTACATCCCACTCACCATTTTTTTTTATCAGCGGGTACTATCCCACTGCTCACCAAAGTTCCCTCAGAAATATTGTTTTCTCGGAATGGGTCTCATCAATTTTACTGGGTGGTGTCGTCCGTCTTTATAGGCACGCATTGTTTGAAGCCGTTTATCCAACGGACCTAATACTATTTAGAACTGAGAAGAGCAATAGTAAGCATGGCGGACAACTCCTCAGGTATAAAGATATGATTATGCGACATTTGAAAAAACTTAACATTCAACCTTTTCGGTGGGAGCACCAGGCCGCCAATCGACTGGACTGGAGGGCTTTGGTAAAAATCAAAGTCTGTGACAAAACGTCGCCTTGCGCTTGATGCCAAGCATGATGAATTGAACGCCCCACCACCTTCGGCAATCAATTACCTACAACTAATCGAAGGGCATGCTTACATGCCCACTATGTGCGAGGATCTTCATAAACAAGTTTGGCTACAATAGCAACATGCTAGTGCATCAGCGGCGATTATTACAAGGGAGTTGTAGCGGATGCCGTGATTGAAACCAGTCGGATCATCATCATAAGACCTTTTTTCCGGGTGGGAAAATCATTGAATGATTTCTCTCGCTCTGGGTAGAGCAGGAGGGAGAACCTATCCTGTTCCTTCAGCTGCCCTTAAGTTCCGATGCCGCGGTAATTATCATCAGACCTAGCAGCCTCTTTACTCAAATCAGTTATTCCCGCCTTTGAGCGTGTTTTGTTTCCCTATCTTGTGTTTTTACACTCAGAATAATGAGTTCCATTTCTCTTACCAAGGTAGAGCTTGCGGCTTAGTAAGCGACCAAGGCTGAGCAGCGCAGATTAGAACGGGCAGGATACGCATGTCGAGGTTTTGCGCTTCATGGAGATCGGAAAATCACCCTTCATTACCGTTTTTATGCATCAGTAGCTTTTTATAGCGTTTCCGATGCGTCGTGCGATATATCATTAGTGTATAATATATATGTATACTAATAGTATAGAGAGGTAAAACTTTGTTTGTAGGGGATTATCTCAGCAAAAAATGATCCAATTCAAAAAATTCAATCATTGGTTTTAAGCTGCATTATTGGGGAATGCTATAGACTATTATAAAATAATAATAATTATTATAAAATCCATGCAGACGAAGTCGCAGGCGAAGTGCTAATTAAGTGTTATAACAATACCTAAATTTCACAGCAATTATCTTAATTAATGATCTATGCAACACATTATTAATATTAACATATTCTCAATTACATTAGTCGGTTTGACAAATGGATTTAATCAGTTATAGGATTAACTGCCTCATCAAACCGTCCTCAGAAGCCGGGGGTCCCAAGTATTCAGATTCAAATCTTGATTACTTTTATCGGCTCTCATATCATATAGTATGTTAGAGATTTGAGATCATCGGAGAATTTAAGACTTTCAACGCCTGCACATTTTACTAAATTCTATGGCTCATCGTTTACGTTGCAAGCTATTTGTTTGTGGAATGCATTGCCGGTGTCAGTAAGATAAGCTCAGTCACTCGATACTTTTAAAAGCTCGGTTGCTAATTATTTTCTTTCTGATTTGTGATTATTCTTTTGTTTTCTCTCCTCATGATGTTAAGGAACACATTATATGTATTGTATTACTTAATTACCTATGTATTGTATTTATGTATGTATTTATTTTAATATTAAAATATAGATTTTTCTCTATTTTTATGAGTCATGTAGTAAGTACACTAATTTAGCCCTCCCCACTTTAATAAAAAAAATTAAATTCCTTCCAAAGGTTGTCTGGAAGATATCGCTTTCAGCGATAAGACCGCCATTGTTACCATAGAATAAGCAATATTGTTAAATAGGTGTGTTTAAATTTTGGTGTATAATAAAGTATATTCTATCTATCTATCTAGTGTGTATACAACGTGTAACGGAAACCCCATATCTATCCAAAAGGGCTGAAGACAACATCTGGTATAGAGTCCTTATCACAGTTTCAGCTCAAAATAACTGACTCAAAGAATTGATACCAAATTATTGGTTTCATATATTTCTTGAATACCAATCATAACAAACATGTCACAGCACTACGAGAGTCAATAACTTTCCACGTCACTTGCCAATAACACGACAATTATTTTCGTTCTTCTTAATTTGAAAAATTCGGTCTCTGGTATCAGTGTATTGGAATCTGTAATAAGTTCTACACACGTAGACTTAGGACTACAAAACCCTTGCCATATCGTTTGTTATCATCCAAAGAAGCCATGCACTTGGTATGTATATACTCTTTAAATTACACGTTGTATATTTGCTTAGCCTTTTTCTAACTATGTTGGGGTCAGCTTCCAGTCTAACCAGATGCAGCTGAGTATTAGTGTTTTACATGGAGCGACTGCCTATCTGACCTCCACAACCCAGTAACTGGGTACCCCTTGGCTAGATCAGTGTCAGACTTACTGGCTACTGACTACCCGTGATGACTTTAAGTCAAGAGTGAATAGGTTACTTCTAGGCAAGCGTGCTCCATCTTTGACCACATCGTCGCTTACCATCAGGTGAGATTTAGAGCCTTTAAAGCACGAGTAAATAGGAATCTTCTGGGCTCGCTCGTTCCATCGTAGACCTCATCTATCGCTTACCATCAGGCGAGATCGAGGTCAAGAGTGGGCACATCAGTAATAAAAAAAAAGCTCAACAACTTAACGTGATTTTCGATGCATGAGGGTATCACCACACCATCTTCCAAACTCCGAGCTACTATAGAGAAATACCTCACAGAAAAACCCAATAGCACCTGTTCAACTGCAATAAAAAAACCTCTAAAAAAATAGCACTCTAAGATATGTAATATGATGAATCCTTAAAAAAGCACCATCAGTTGAGCCTTCTTCCAACTATGTTGGGTTGACTTCTAGTCTAACCGGATGCAGCTGAGTGCTATCTATACTATCTATACTTAATATTATAAAGCGGAAAAGTTTGTTTGTTTGCTTGAACGCGCTAATCTTCGAAAGTACTGGGTGGATTTGGATTCAATTTAGTATGGAAGTAGCTTGAAGCTTGAAGAAGGTTATAGACTACTTTTTACGCGACTGCAAAAAAGGAGAATTATGTTTTTACCGTGATAGAATCCACGGGAGCGAAGCCCCGCGTGAGTACTAGTAATTTATAATTATTTATTATATAGTAATTGAAGACAAGTAAAAAAGTTATAAAAAATGTCGTCGGCGTCGTCCGATGAGTGTGATTTAAATGCAACACTGCCAGATATTATCGATGCAGCAAAAACAATTAATGATGTACAGTGACTATAAATTTTAATAAATAAGTTTTTTCTGCCCTATATTTTTATTTTTTTACTCGCAAATGTGATGAAAAACATTGTATGTTTCACGGGTGGTACGGGAATTACGAACCTCGACTCAGAAAGCCCTCAGTCTCCGACTTCGGGCTTCTACTAGAGCCTCGATCGTAATTCCATACTTACCGCCCTTAATACACAATATACTATTATGCTTACAAATATTTGTTCTAACAAGATCACCAACTCACAACACATTTATGTAGATATATAAAAAGACATAGTCAATGCATACCTACCTTTTGTAAATAGACATTACAAGTCTAGAAGGTAATAAAAATATCCTTCAATCAATAACTCAGAATCATACTAAGTTATTAGGGTGTAGAGGTTATATTTGTATTCATTTATACCTACAGATTCACTGATAAATACGGTAGTTTTACCTTCCGTGCTTGGTAAAGCACAGAGGAGTGTCCATATTTAAAGTAGTCCCATCCATGCACCAACCTCGGCAAGCGTTACTTAACTTTGAAGATCGAGCCGTGCAGCCGATTCGAAGTATTTACATTATGATTTTGTTTTAAAAAAATTCCCAACACAACACATTAATGTAGGTATAACAACACTCATAGTCAATGAGTACCTTTGGGAAATTACATTACTAGTCTATAAAGTAACCAAAAAACAAAAGAATACGATCCATTTTTTCTAATATTATGAAGCTAACATTATAAGGAGAGGTCAAAGGCTTCATAGGTGGAATTTAGAACTGGCTCTGTTACAATAACTTGGGCTTTGCAAAAATTTATGACGTCTTACGAGATATATTATGACTGGCGACACGAACGGCTGGGCTACGCTAGAAGAGTTCTCGAATAGAATTATTCTTGGAAAGAGTCACTTTTAGAGAATATGCGATTTTGTTCCAAATAATATTAAATTGATTTTATTCGAGCGCTGAAAAATTCTGCATAGGTATTACTGGCTACTTGACCTGAATGAAATTATCTCTTGAAAGAGAACATGATATTTGTATTTCGTTTTCGTTTCCTATATATCTTCCAATGAAGGTTCTATTAAAGTCAGTTCAGCCGTTCCAGAGATTAGGACAAACAGAAAGACACAAATTAAAAAAATATATTTTGTTTTAGTACCATGTAAATAAGCATTTGAGAAAACACAGTTAACACGAAACGTTTAAGGAATAGTACTAACATTGTACGTACAGCTAAGGAGTGGAATTCCCTGTCGGAGTCTGTGTTTTGTGATAGTTATAACCTGGGGGTCTTTAAGTCAAGAGTGAATAGGTTACTTCTAGGTAAGCGGGCTTCTTGCTATTCGACCACATCATCACTTAGCATCGTATGAGATGGTGGTCAAACACGAGCCTATCTATACTTTTATACTTTAATATTATAAAGAGGAAACCTTTGTATTTTTGTATTTTTGTATGTTTGTATTGAATAGGCTCAAAAACTACTGAACCGATTTCAAAATTTCTTTTACCATTACTTAGAGGGATTCTTCCGAATCCGTATAGGCTATATTTTATCCCGGAAAATAGACAGGATTTTTCGTGGTAGTGAAAATTGTGGAGTAAGGCGTCGAAAAAACTGCCGTACGTTAACGATTCTCGCGATTGCATCCGTGCGAAGCCGGGGCGGGTCGCTTGTTATTTATAAAATCCAAGATTGACCTTAGGAATATTTTCATAATTTTTATGGTCATGAAGGCAACTTCGGATCGCTTTACTTAGCCGGTATTCACGTCCCAACAAACAAACTAAGCTTATAAAATTAAGTCTATAAGTTCTAAATTCTTATACTTGTTATAAAAGAGCATTTATTATGTCAATGTGCCTTATAGTGACACATTATTAGAAGATTTGGCTAATATTACCTTTATTCTTATAATTTAGCTGGGTATACGTTAATAAATCCAATTAATACGGCTACAATAAGGGTTCATGGCTAGTTAATAATAAAATAAATTATAAACAGTTAAATTATAGACAGACACAATAACTTACATAGTTATTGTGTCTGTCTAGATATTTTGGAATAAACCACAGACTACCCCTTTCTTATTAATAGTCTATTAGTATATCCAAAGATTGTCTGGTTGGTAGCGATAAGACCGCCTTTGTACATATACTATAATTATATTTATTTATTTATTTAAGGGACAATAAACAGCTACAATATAAAGTAAATGCATAAGAATAAATCATTCAGTGTGTAAACAATATTACAGCCCACTGAATTATCCACGCGTTATCAATGAAAATATAAATTATATATGCCGCTAGATAAGCAATTCAAATACCTATTAATATTATAACATTAATTTTTTTTTTGTATAATATGTAATTATACAGGAGTGTCCAGTACTCAGTTTTATTAAAGAAAAACATATCTGATAAACGTAACAGGACTGTCAGAAGTCCGAAGTCTGACGCGTAAATCTCAGCTCCAAATGTAGGTATAAGCTAGAAATTGGGTTTCGAATTTAACATGGCAGATGCTTCATAGATGACATTGATATTCAGTTGTGTCTCGTTAGGTTAGAACCTGACAAAAACAGACCAGCCGAACACAACTCTGTTGGTAAGAAGCAGTGCACATTTCTACCAGACAGTTGATAGTTGGTATTGTCTGTCTTACTTTTTTTAACAGTCTTTCTTTTTATTGTCAAAATTCCTCTAGGCTTAAAATATGTCTTTCCAAGGGGTATGAAGGTTGTCTTTAAAAGAGCGGTTTAAAGGATAAGATTTTATTGAACGATTACTTTTTACAAGTAAATTATTAATATTTACTTTATAGTTTTTATAGGTTCTAGGCAAGCGTGCTTCATCTTCGACCACATCATCGCTTAACATCAGGTGAGATGGTGGTCAAACGCAAGCCTATCAATTAAAAAAAAAAAAACATATATACTACTGTTTTGCTAAAAATTGTGCGAAATAATATTTAAAAAATTTTAAGCAATCGGTTTTTATTTTCACCCAAATTCACACTAATTTTGAGAATTGCTCATTTTGAGAAGTGCTCATTTTGAGAATTGCTCATTTTGAGAAGTGCTCATTTTGAGAAATGCACATTTTGCGAAGTGTACATTATGCGAAATTCACATTTTGCGTCAAGTGCACATTTTGCGAAGTGCACGAACTGCGTCAAACCCAATTTTCAACCGACGACAAGGAGGAGGTTATCAATTCGACGCGTATATTGGTTTTTAATCTATGATCACCGATTACTTGAGGACAGCTGAACCAATTTGGAAAATTATTTTTTTTGTTAAAAAGGGTATACTTTGAAATTGGTCCCATTGTCACCAAGTCAGGATCTGATGATGGGATCCTGGAGAAATCGAGGAAACTCTTCAAATATTATAGGCACACCTATAGTGATTTGAGTATTTTTTATAGTAACTTGTGTAGTTGCATCCGAAAAGCACCATTTGTGAAGTGGACCTGATGATGAAGACCACATATGGCCACTGGAACTACTCAATATATAAGTAGGAATAATAACTATTTCATGTGTCCCGCTTCGATTACTTGAATGTGGTTACTAAGCACAATATGCTCGTCACAACCCAACTAGCACAAATGGGCTGCATTAGAGCTTTGGAGCGTATCCGATTATTACTTATGGTAATAGACGTAAGCGCTAGAGCGTCTACTGCAGACTTAAAGCAGCCGCTTTAGCGCTATTTGGGCGCCATTTTATGCAACCTAAAGTTCCATTTAACCTGCACAACGGTTGCATAAAGGTTCCTTAATAGCTATAACGATTTATTAACGCTATACTAAAGCTCTCGTAGCGCTACTTTTGAATGTATTTGAACTACTTTGAACGAATGAATTGATTATAGTTCTTTATTGTATATCTTCAGTTGACATTGTTTGTAATATTTTGGTAAAGTGTTTTCGTCGCCATCATGAAAATAAAACAAAAAGAAGTAAATGTTTGTATTCTGTATTAGCAAGATATATAAAGATACTTAAAACGCTGTCCAGTTTACTGTAGATATATAAGATAATTTTCGAGTAATTTTAACGCGCTTTTATGATATTTAGAAAATTAACAAATGATATGTGATATTTTTTATTTGTTATACAGAATAAATTTTATTTCCGTATTTTTACGTGTCGATAACTTACTATTTGCAAGTGGCCGATTGTTTACCGGTACATTTAATGCACATTTAACTGAAAAACCAATGTATATAAACTCAATTTTGCAAGTGAATTATAAGTTTTCTTAAAAAATCATGGCGTCATTGTACTGTAGTCATAACCTGCAGTTTGAGCTCTAATAACTCCCTTTTGAGAATCATAGCGCTAATTTTCACCCTTCTAACGCTTCCAGTGATTTTTGTTCCCCTAGTGCAACTCACAGCAACAAAAAGCTCCTATTTTCCTGTTTTTGAGGTTATAAGATTAATTATTTGTATCCTTAAGTGTATTGTAAGGTGTACAATAAAGTATATAATAAATAAATAAATAAATAAGATCTAGTTACGTACTTATTCGTTTAGCATCCATTTTATTAAATGTTTTATAATAGTTACAAAAGCGACTGTAAAATGGCGAATGGATTGAGCCTGCAAGGAATGACTATTGCTACTAAAGGCCTTAGTTACACTGATGATTTTTTTGTAACTATAGTATGCATAAGAGTTTCTATTATTTCTATAATGAAACTTATAGTAGTATAATAGTGGTTACTATAACTATTACCTATACAAGTTACAATGGAAACTACTATGCAGCTGTGAGTGGCAGAATGACCTTCGTAACTCTCATATAAAGGTGTAAGTGGTAAATGAGTTCTACCGTGGACTACTGTGAAGGCTAGGGTAGTATTTGATTCAGCTTATAGCACCTTAAGTAACTTTTATAACTATAGACGTTTACGGATGCAGATATGCAACTCTGAACTGCTTTTTGAACCCTTAACGCGCTATTTTACAGCCCAAAGTAACAAAATAGGCTGCTATTTCCACTAATGTGCTCGTTGGGAATGCATATGGTGAAGTACCAGGAGAACTCCTCAACAATTAACGGCCCAACATTGGGAAAAGCAACATTTTGTGAATGATTATAATTAGTTGATATTTAGGCTCTTGTAACTAGGTAAATTAAAAATCGACCAACTATGTAAAAAGAGTGAAATAAAAACTATTTTGTGTCTTTAGTTTTGTGTTTTAGTTTTTAGCACCGACTTCCGAAATTAAAGTTATTTTTCACTTTGCAGTGATTTTTGGGAGTCGGTTTAATTTTTTGATTAAAAGATTTCATTTTCTACTAGTACTCACGCGGGGCTTCGCTCCCTTGGATTTTATCAAAAACATAACTCTCCTTTTTTGCAGTCGCGTAAAAAGTAGCCTATAACCTTCCCCAAGCTTCAAGCTACTTCCATACCAAATTTCATCCAAATCCACCCAGTACTTTCGAAGATTAGCGCGTTCAAGCAAACAAACAAACAAACAAATAAACTTTTCCGCTTTATAATATTAAAGTATAGATAACATGTCTGATGGGTGTACGTAATAAACCTCAGTCTAGTCTATAATGATACTAAGTAGGTAACTTGGATGGGAATGTAATATTTATTAGCAGTCGTGCCTTCGTTCCCGTGGACTTTATCATGATAAAACATAACTTCCTTCTTTTGCGGTCGGGTAAAAGTAGTAGCATATAACCTTCATCAAACTTCAAGCTATTTCCATACAAAATTTCATCCAATCTACCCAGTACTTTAGAACATTAGCGCATTCAAACAAACAAACAGACGTACGAACTTTTCAGCTTTATAATATTAGTTTAGATTAAAACGTAGAGTAATTTTTTTCCACAGTAATTAGAACAGTTATAATTTTCCACACTGAGGGACGACCTTATAAAAGTATCACTAAAGGTAATCAGTCCCAAACAACGCTTTAAGGTACTAACTTCATAAAGGTAGTCTAAATATACTAGAAACGAACTCGAACCAATCAGACGTTACTATCACTAACAACCCTAAATTCTCCCAGTCAACAGCCAGAACTCACAAAAAATATAGGTACAAGTCAAGATAGGCCAATGAAATATTTCGGCTACCAACGAGAAAGGATTACAGCAAAAAATATATACGTAGTGAACTAATATCAGCTGTTCACGAAACTTGGCTAGTAGCTCGCCCCACTTGGCAAGCGCTAGTGGCTCGTGTTTCACTTTTATATTTACTGCCATCTAAAAGCTATCGCCTTGGTTTTAAGAGCCTAGGGCCAGTCATAACCGTTCGCAGTGTGAAAAAATATTAGGTATTCGATTCAAATAATAATTGGAATGTCAATGACCTCCATCTGTCAAATGTCACTTGAAAAGTACGGTTTGTAAAGTAAACTTATTTACATATTAATAACAGTTTATTTTACTTCGCTTAATCTAGTCTGACATCAAATTTAAATATTATAATATTTAAGTGTTTAAAGTCATAATTAGTTTTGTAGAACCATACTTTTCTCTCTAGTCTTCATTGTTGGCACCAATTCGCCAGAAAGTAAAGAGGACGTATCGCGCAAAGGCTCTGAAGTCATGGCAAAACTATAAGATAAATGAACTTTATTTTGCAAATTGGTTATTACATAACACTTTTACATGTCATTCTTTTTCGTAAATTTAAACTAGATAAGGCCGGTGTTTCCTGACTACCCTGAGAAGAAACACCGAAACAAACTCAGGGGTCCGTCTTTTTGAAGTCCATACAATCTATACTAGTTAAAAGTATATGGGAACCTAGTAGGTTACCGTCTGAGGTGATCTGTTGAGGAAAGATGCTCACAGATTTGAGTACCAGGCTTTTTATATCATTCCACACACAATATATCCATCTATCTAACGAACGAAGGAAGCTCAACCGTTGCTCCGGGTGTCACTTTTACGTCTTTTACTGTCACATCAGTAGTTTGACACCAGTATTGTCTGGTAGTATGTCACCAGTCTGTCTTTAGTGCGTTGTGGAGGTCAGATAGTCGTTCTATGTAAAATACTGTTACTCAGCCGTGCATGCGATTACACTATAAGCTGATGCCGACATAGTTGAGAAAACAATAAGCAGCTGGCTAGGCATCTAGGCAGTTCTAATTAGCACTATGTAGCTGTTGACTAAGGCAGTCTTCTATACGCGGAGTTTTCATCTGTGGAGCTTCCTCCGGAGATGATAACTAGTCCACTTTCGTCTCTCAATATTACTTTCGCTATGAATTAAGTTTTAAATTAAACAATCTGCAATCAGCTGAAAGTTATAATGAATCTCGTCATTTTTAACACATTGTATGAACTTAAGTGAGATTGTTTCGGGGTATCTTCTTAGAGCGGTCAGCTAGGAAACACTGGCCTCATTTAGACTGAAAAGATTTAGGTGTAAATAATATGTTTAACCTATTAACAAAATGAATGCTATCTTATATTCATACTACATACAAAAAAAAAAAAAACAAAAATATATATAAATTTCCATTCTTTAATTATGCCTGTACATACATTAAAAAGGAAAAAACTTTTTAGCAAAAAATAGAACCGACTTCCATATAAAAATACTACAAAGGCAAAAATAACTTTAATTTCGGAAGGCGGTGTCAAAAACGAAAATATATACAAAACTAAAGACACCGCCTTCCGAAATTAAAGTTATTTTTGCCTTTGTAGTGTTTTTATATGGAAGTCGGTTCTATTTTTTTGATAAAAAGTTTTTTTTTCACGCTTTTTAGTGGGTCGGTTTGTAATTTATCTAGTTACAAAAGTCAAAATTTCAACTACTTATCACCTTTTACAAAATATTGCTTTTCCCGGTGCAGAGCCGTTAATTTTTGAGGAGTTCTCCTGGTACATCACCATCAGCTCTACTTCACCATATGCATTGTGACGAGCATAAAGTGCACATCCATATTCAAGTAATCTAATCGCAATCAACGAAATACTTATTATTGAGTAGTTTCGGTGGCCATCTGGGGTCTTCATCATCAGTTCCACTTCCTCAAATGGTGCTTTTAGAGAGCAACTGCACAAGGTACTATAAGAAATACCCAAAACGCTATAGGTGTGCCTATAATATTTGAAGAGTTCCCTCGATTTCTCCATGATCCCATCATCAGATCCAAACGTGACGACAATGGGACCAACTAGAAAGTATACCCTTTCAAACATAAAAGGAATTTTCCAAATCGGTCCAGCCATCTCCGAGTTATGAGGTAACATACATAAAAAAAAAGTTCAAAACGAATTGTAAACCTCCTTTTTTGAAGTCGGTTAAAAAGGAGTGTCTGTGTGTGATTTTATTAACATGTTACTAAATAACAAACATACTTTTTTAAATGGTGTTTGTCTGTTTATCCGGGTCAATCTATGCAATGGCCGAACCGGTATGAATGATTTTCACTGCAAGATAAATTGAGTTTTTAGGACAACATATAGACTTATAATTTTCAAGGATTGGGGTTTACTCAGTACAAACCTCACACGTGAAGAATGTCGCGGGCAGAGCTAGTTTGAAATAAAATTAGTGATCATTCAAAGATGAGTAAAGTCGTATACGTAAGCGCATACATGAAACTTGTGTTTTACTAAACTATTTATTTTATGTTACTTTATTTATTTATTTTACTGAATCTATTTATTTTTCTGTATTTATTATTTTAGTAATATTATTTCAAACTTAAACCCCAA
Source organism: Tholera decimalis (assembly GCA_943138885.2). Taxonomy (NCBI): domain Eukaryota; kingdom Metazoa; phylum Arthropoda; class Insecta; order Lepidoptera; family Noctuidae; genus Tholera; species Tholera decimalis. Next base: position 21,271,338 of record OW964573.2, on the reverse strand, counting down.
GCTTCAAGCTACTTCCATACCAAATTTCATCCAAATCCACCCAGTACTTTCGAAGATTAGCGCGTTCAAGCAAACAAACAAACAAACAAATAAACTTTTCCGCTTTATAATATTAAAGTATAGATAACATGTCTGATGGGTGTACGTAATAAACCTCAGTCTAGTCTATAATGATACTAAGTAGGTAACTTGGATGGGAATGTAATATTTATTAGCAGTCGTGCCTTCGTTCCCGTGGACTTTATCATGATAAAACATAACTTCCTTCTTTTGCGGTCGGGTAAAAGTAGTAGCATATAACCTTCATCAAACTTCAAGCTATTTCCATACAAAATTTCATCCAATCTACCTAGTACTTTAGAACATTAGCGCATTCAAACAAACAAACAGACGTACGAACTTTTCAGCTTTATAATATTAGTTTAGATTAAAACGTAGAGTAATTTTTTTCCACAGTAATTAGAACAGTTATAATTTTCCACACTGAGGGGCGACCTTATAAAAGTATCACTAAAGGTAATCAGTCCCAAACAACGCTTTAAGGTACTAACTTCATAAAGGTAGTCTAAATATACTAGAAACGAACTCGAACCAATCAGACGTTACTATCACTAACAACCCTAAATTCTCCCAGTCAACAGCCAGAACTCACAAAAAATATAGGTACAAGTCAAGATAGGCCAATGAAATATTTCGGCTACCAACGAGAAAGGATTACAGCAAAAAATATATACGTAGTGAACTAATATCAGCTGTTCACGAAACTTGGCTAGTAGCTCGCCCCACTTGGCAAGCGCTAGTGGCTCGTGTTTCACTTTTATATTTACTGCCATCTAAAAGCTATCGCCTTGGTTTTAAGAGCCTAGGGCCAGTCATAACCGTTCGCAGTGTGAAAAAATATTAGGTATTCGATTCAAATAATAATTGGAATGTCAATGACCTCCATCTGTCAAATGTCACTTGAAAAGTACGGTTTGTAAAGTAAACTTATTTACATATTAATAACAGTTTATTTTACTTCGCTTAATCTAGTCTGACATCAAATTTAAATATTATAATATTTAAGTGTTTAAAGTCATAATTAGTTTTGTAGAACCATACTTTTCTCTCTAGTCTTCATTGTTGGCACCAATTCGCCAGAAAGTAAAGAGGACGTATCGCGCAAAGGCTCTGAAGTCATGGCAAAACTATAAGATAAATGAACTTTATTTTGCAAATTGGTTATTACATAACACTTTTACATGTCATTCTTTTTCGTAAATTTAAACTAGATAAGGCCGGTGTTTCCTGACTACCCTGAGAAGAAACACCGAAACAAACTCAGGGGTCCGTCTTTTTGAAGTCCATACAATCTATACTAGTTAAAAGTATATGGGAACCTAGTAGGTTACCGTCTGAGGTGATCTGTTGAGGAAAGATGCTCACAGATTTGAGTACCAGGCTTTTTATATCATTCCACACACAATATATCCATCTATCTAACGAACGAAGGAAGCTCAACCGTTGCTCCGGGTGTCACTTTTACGTCTTTTACTGTCACATCAGTAGTTTGACACCAGTATTGTCTGGTAGTATGTCACCAGTCTGTCTTTAGTGCGTTGTGGAGGTCAGATAGTCGTTCTATGTAAAATACTGTTACTCAGCCGTGCATGCGATTACACTATAAGCTGATGCCGACATAGTTGAGAAAACAATAAGCAGCTGGCTAGGCATCTAGGCAGTTCTAATTAGCACTATGTAGCTGTTGACTAAGGCAGTCTTCTATACGCGGAGTTTTCATCTGTGGAGCTTCCTCCGGAGATGATAACTAGTCCACTTTCGTCTCTCAATATTACTTTCGCTATGAATTAAGTTTTAAATTAAACAATCTGCAATCAGCTGAAAGTTATAATGAATCTCGTCATTTTTAACACATTGTATGAACTTAAGTGAGATTGTTTCGGGGTATCTTCTTAGAGCGGTCAGCTAGGAAACACTGGCCTCATTTAGACTGAAAAGATTTAGGTGTAAATAATATGTTTAACCTATTAACAAAATGAATGCTATCTTATATTCATACTACATACAAAAAAAAAAAACAAAAATATATATAAATTTCCATTCTTTAATTATGCCTGTACATACATTAAAAAGGAAAAAACTTTTTAGCAAAAAATAGAACCGACTTCCATATAAAAATACTACAAAGGCAAAAATAACTTTAATTTCGGAAGGCGGTGTCAAAAACGAAAATATATACAAAACTAAAGACACCGCCTTCCGAAATTAAAGTTATTTTTGCCTTTGTAGTGTTTTTATATGGAAGTCGGTTCTATTTTTTGATAAAAAGTTTTTTTTTCACGCTTTTTAGTGGGTCGGTTTGTAATTTATCTAGTTACAAAAGTCAAAATTTCAACTACTTATCACCTTTTACAAAATATTGCTTTTCCCGGTGCAGAGCCGTTAATTTTTGAGGAGTTCACCTGGTACATCACCATCAGCTCTACTTCACCATATGCATTGTGACGAGCATAAAGTGCACATCCATATTCAAGTAATCTAATCGCAATCAACGAAATACTTATTATTGAGTAGTTTCGGTGGCCATCTGGGGTCTTCATCATCAGTTCCACTTCCTCAAATGGTGCTTTTAGAGAGCAACTGCACAAGGTACTATAAGAAATACCCAAAACGCTATAGGTGTGCCTATAATATTTGAAGAGTTCCCTCGATTTCTCCATGATCCCATCATCAGATCCAAACGTGACGACAATGGGACCAACTAGAAAGTATACCCTTTCAAACATAAAAGGAATTTTCCAAATCGGTCCAGCCATCTCCGAGTTATGAGGTAACATACATAAAAAAAAAGTTCAAAACGAATTGTAAACCTCCTTTTTTTGAAGTCGGTTAAAAAGGAGTGTCTGTGTGTGATTTTATTAACATGTTACTAAATAACAAACATACTTTTTTAAATGGTGTTTGTCTGTTTATCCGGGTCAATCTATGCAATGGCCGAACCGGTATGAATGATTTTCACTGCAAGATAAATTGAGTTTTTAGGACAACATATAGACTTATAATTTTCAAGGATTGGGGTTTACTCAGTACAAACCTCACACGTGAAGAATGTCGCGGGCAGAGCTAGTTTGAAATAAAATTAGTGATCATTCAAAGATGAGTAAAGTCGTATACGTAAGCGCATACATGAAACTTGTGTTTTACTAAACTATTTATTTTATGTTACTTTATTTATTTATTTTACTGAATCTATTTATTTTTCTGTATTTATTATTTTAGTAATATTATTTCAAACTTAAACCCAAAATGTTTTATTTCACATAGACCTACATACATACATTTGCCAGACTTGGTTTCTGTACATGCTACTACCGTGCTGAGGGTACGCCCATGGCATAGCATAAGCTGAGGGGAGTGTTGTTGTGGCCACGACGTGCATTTGTTTTAGATTTTTCCTTTTTAAAAAAAGGTCAATAAGAATTTTGGGACTTGGGCAGATTCAGCGACCAACATGCAAGGGACAAAGCTATCGTGCAGGTTTTCACCGTCCGGTCCCTTTCAGGTCAACACTTTGTATCAACACTCTAATTCACATTATTGCTATTTCCCGATATATCATGATCAGTTCCCTCTCGTGTTTGCGAAACCCGAATAGGGCTTGACCTAATCGAAGGATCTGGAAACCTAGATTGATATCGTATTTGCTTTTTGCTGTGATGTATGTACCTACATATGTACCTATTGGAATATGTTGGACATGTGTAATGTGGGAGGACAATTGGTTATGTGTGGTTCAAATTTGGAGTACTGCCTTTCTGACGTTTTTGCCCGGTCGGTAAGGTCGGTGTAAGGAGGGTTTTGTGATCATGACTATTCTGCTCAGAATACTTAGAAAATTATATGAATTATTTATTTATACAAAGTATGTTCTTTATGATATTGAAGCTCTTTTAGGTACTCTTTAAACTTAAAGATCTAATTTATTCATCATGGCATTCAGAGACCTAAACGAGAAACGTTTATTTTTGCTTGTGTTTGACCATAATCTCACCTGATGTTAAGCGATGATGTGATCGAAGATGAAGCACGCTTGCCTAGAAGTAACCTATTCACTCTTGACTTAGAAACTCCCAGGTTGTAGCTATCAGAAAACACAGACACTAGAAGGCATTCTACTCCTTAGCCGTACGCACAATTTAAGTATTCCCAAAACGTTTTGTGCGTATGGGTGGGATGTCCACCATGTAACGATGACGCATCGCCGCTGTTGCCATTTTGAATATACCAAAAAATAAAGCCCTGACGACTATAATGCGGTCAAATACACTGAACACCGACCGTAGGTTGACATCATCGCCCTTAGCTAACACAGAACCCAACCGATAAATTCGACAATTTATATACTTCCCAAGACGGGTAATTTAATAAAGTTGTGTTACGAACTTCGACTTTAGTTCGAGTTAAGCGATAAGCATCAGCGATCTCAAACTTTGGGTCTATGCCCATTAAAACAGGTACAGTTTTTCGATATTCTCTTTATGAAAATATCAGAAAAGGTGAAAAGTTTGCACAATCTAGATTGTTGCGAACGATATTGCCGTAAAAGAAAATTTTTGTAATTTCATAATTTTCAAGGTTCCAAAAACTACAGCTACTAACAATATAGAATATTCTAAAAATCTTGATTGGCCTCGTTACACGAGAAATTCTAACAACTCATTAAAAAAATAGCTGAGACGAAAAGGTCATTTCTAGAAATTGGGCCAATCAGCGGGGTTTGTAATCCAAAACTTGTTAATTGTACTGAGCAAAAGTTTGTCTTTCAAATGAATTTTCGTTTTGATTTCAGGTACTTAATCATCTATTCAAAACGTAGCTGTTACTAAGGCTTCAGGGTAATTGTTACAAAATCTATCACAAAAGGATTAACAGGTAAGTACAAGAAATAATAAAAAATATATTGAACATATTTTTTATTTTTTATAAAGTGTACTAGAAATATGGGTTGAATTAACATTATTAGCAATCTTGTTAACCCCTCCAACTAAGCTAAATATACTTATGTCTGGAGTGGATTCACGGCAATTGTGGAACGGGTGGGGTCTGAACCCGCAACTTCTTGATCATAAGTACGACACCTTAGTCATTGGGCTATTGTCGCTTTTTTTTAAATTTAATTGCTTGCGTGGCAATCACTAGCACTGTGACAAATTATAACGTACGCTTTTGTAGAGGCGATGCTGTGCCTATCAGCTCTACACCTGACAGTGTGGGAGGAATTGGCCCTGCGATATTCGGGCATAGCATATAACCATAGATAAAATAAATAACTTTTGATTTCTGTGCATATAACTCTTTAGGAAGGTACTCTAGGATAAATCTAGACACTAAGTTTAAGAGGGGTTAAGAAACAGTAATAGAGCAAGTATTCAAAGAATAGGTGAAAAACTTTTAAGTTTGTAAATGTAGGTATTACGCATAGGTAAATGTTTAGAAAGGTCCCTACGAGGGTGGCATGATTAATTATAGTGATCACACCCTCTATAAAGAAAAAAAACAGTTTATTCCTAAGATTTCAAAATAACAATTCGTGAATTACCCGGGGAAAAACACGCAAAAAAATTCGTAAAATTGTGATAAAATACAACCACTTTAATCTTCTCCTTAGCAAAATACCGTAAAGAGCAGCTGTCAAAAACACGAATCACGCACTCAAAAGGCCCTTAAAGTTATGCGTAGAAAATAACCGGTAATAATTCAGACATGTAATTAACAAGGATATGAGCACTCTTTGTTTAGGGGAAGTCGTTTTAATCAAACGAGTTTTACAACAGTATTAGAACACAGAAGGTCGGTTCCATTTCATCTACATTTCCTAACTACATTCTGTCGGGGCCGGCGTCCAGTACGGATGCCCCGTAGTACTAGTGTTTTTACATAGAGTGATTGCCTTTCTGACCTCTACAGCTCAGTATCTGAGTGACACGACACCAGTTGGCAAGACTGGGGTCTGTTTTGTTACTGACTACCCGTAACGACTGTGAATGATATTCTAATGACATTTGGAACCAAGTGCTGGACGTGTTTTCTGAGACACAGAGGCATTACGATTTTATAAGATGGTCACGGTTATACCCTGGCAAGCGTTGCGTATCTTGTAGACTGACCTGTGCATCTGTTATTATTTAGCCTTCTCAAGGTTAGCTCCATATATCACACGCATATATAGAAGTGTGCCTCCTTCTTGGTCCTAAAACAAATGTCAGTCCCGAGTAGACCTACACTCGCTCCTTGAACCGTATTTTTTTTTTCTTTCTTTTGACGACATATAATACAGTTTCATATTTAAAGTACCACTAAACCAGGATTGTTTTGTCTTGGTACGCATTCGTGTTTATACAACGTGTAACGGAAACCCCATATCTATCCAAAAGGACTGAAGACAACATCTGGTATGGAGTCTCTATGCAAACTTTTAGCTCAAAATAAGTGACTCACAGAATTGACCCCAAATTATTTGTTTCATATGTTTCTTGAATACCAGTTATAACAAATGTGTCACAGCACTATGAGGGTCATCATTTTCCACGTCACTTGCCAATAAAACGATAATTCTCTTCGTTCTTCTTAATTTGAAAAATTCGGCCTTTGGTATCAATGTATTGAAATTTCTAATTTGCTCTACACATGTAGACATAGGATTAGAAAACCCTTGCCATATCGTTTGTTATCATCCAAAGAAGCCGTGAACTCGGTATGTATATACCCTTTAAATTACACGTTGTATAACTGTTTACACACTAATACTTAATAACTAACTTATGATATATAACATGTGTGTGTGCGTGCATTCTCATTCGTTGTATAGAGCTAACCTTCTGTACTTCTTAATTTTCTGTGCGCTTCATACTTGCCCCCATAGATACCGGAAGACATTAAAGTTAATTCGAAGATATATATTATCAACGTGTACAAAGTTTTGGCGTTAACTGTAGTAGTCTTAAGACAATGTGAGGAATGAGCAATACTGGAAAGCTTTTGAATTCATCCAGAAGTACTTATTATTATAAATGCTGTCGAACTGCTGTCTTATACTGTTGAACTTGGCCTGTATCTCTGTCGGTATGTTTGGACCCTCTTATAGTCTGACTTGCCAAAACCGCATGTCATAGCGAGTCTTGAATGAGTACATAGTAATACTTTTTGCAGTATGGTATAATACTAGACATTGAAGCGGGCCAACCCAAGTAATAAGGACATATTTCGTTTTTTTTAGAATATTTTGGACAGATTTTATCATCATTGCTTGTAATGATGATAAAAAAGCGCAAGGAAAAAACTGTGTTAACAGCAGTGCAATAAAATATAAAAAAAAACTGTACATTTTTACAGTGCGAATAGAAAAAAGTATTTAAATTAACTTCGATATAGTGTGCCTTAATATCCCTTCCATTCTATTTTTTGTAATCCCCTGAAACTACCCGTAAGATTTAAAGCAAAAAAGAATTTTAAAAGAATTTGGAGGTGATTTAGTATTCAAGTGATTTAAAAAATGTCCTCTTAAAACCTTTACATAACATATCAAAAATCAATAACCATAATACCTTGTCTTTGAAAATGTTGTAAAAAATTATTTGATAAAACGAATATTTTCAATACCCTTCAGATATGTTATTTCGAGCTAGCACTGTATTTAGGTATTGTAAATATTATTTTAAAATCCCAATTGTTAGTCCAAAGTATTTTCATTTAATTTTTTTTTTTTTTTGTGTGGCATTTCGCACGTCAACCTCTGAGGTTGTCGGCTGCTTAACCGGGCTTGCCTGTGGTTGCCTTAATTAATAAATTAATTAAAGCCTCCAGCCAGGGCTTATTAAAAAAACTTACAAACTAGGCGACTACACGCTAAGGGCACCCCCTGTGGGGTACGGACCTCGGCTTAGGGCGTCGCAGGGGGAGGACAGCTAGGGACAAGCTGGATCATATCATTATTATTATTAATAAGGGAATTTAAAGCTACTGGCTCAGCGTCGCGGGCTGGCTCTGGCAAGGGTCGGGGTGGACTATTACGGGGACGTCGCGGCGGGTCTCGGCGGCGAGGACGGAAGGACGGTCGGTTTTTGTGTTTGTGTGCCACTGTACTTGTTTCCCTACGGCTCTCTTGGAGCAGGGTGATTGCGTCATCGGGAGTGACTAGGGTATGCCTTGGTCGGCGAATCTTAAAGATACGCGAGGGTTCGTATTGGGCGGCCGATACGATAAGGGGATTCCTATGTTGGATTGAAGTTTCAAAGAAACGCTTGGAGACGCGTTTCATGAACTGCTGGATGGTGGGCATCTTGAGGTCTACGTGAAGAAGCTCATTTCGAACATAAAAGGGGGCTCCCGTGACTCTACGGAGGAATCGGTTTTGGAGGGTCTGCATCTTGTGGAGGAGGTAGGGCTTTGCGTGTGCGAAACTAGCGCAGGCGTAGGTCATGATGGGACGGATGACCGCGGTGAAAATACGCAGCTTGCACCTGAGTGATAACTTGCTGCGAGAGCTAAGAATGAAGTGGAGCCTACCTAGAGCGAAAGCGGCGCGTGAACGTGCCTGCTTTATGTGCTCAGCGAAGGAGAGGTGTCTATCGAGGACCACGCCTAAGTATTTGGCTTGCTTTTCCCAAGGGATCGGCTTGCCGTACATGGTAATCGGACGGGGGGAGGCTGGGTTTATCCGCGGCTTAGAAAAGAGGACTGCCTGGCTTTTGTCTGGATTGACTTCGATTCTCCATTTCCGGAACCACTTGGCCAGAGTGTTTGCGGAAGTTTGGAGAGTGCGAGCGATGGCATCGGGTTTAAGACCGGTATAATAGATAGCCGTATCGTCGGCGAATAGGGCTAGTTGGGTATTTTTATGCTTGGGAATATCACTAGTGAATAGCGTGAAAACGAGGGGGGATAGTACGGAGCCTTGAGGAACTCCTGCGCGAATGGGATGGGGGGAGGAAAGCTCCCCCTCAATTCGATAACGAAAGGTGCGATTCGATAAAAAGTCCCGTAGGATGAGCACGAGACGGTCAGGCACGCCGAGTTGGTATAGCTTATAGATTAAGCCCTTGTGCCAGACTTTGTCGAACGCTTTCGCTATGTCGAAGAATAAGGCTCCCGTTATTGCGCCCCGTTGGAAGCCGGCGCTGACGTGTTCTACTATGCGGTGAACTTGTTGGATACATGAGTGTTCGGTTCTAAATCCGAACTGCTCATTGGGTATTAGACTCTTTGCTTCGGCAAAATCTTTGAGCCGCTTATATATAAGCCTTTCATAGATTTTACCGAGGACGTTGAGTAAGCTAATGGGATGGTAGCTAGACGGGTCAGACTTGGGCTTGCCTGGTTTGGGAATACCTATGACGGTGGCCTGTTTCCAGGTTGCGGGGAACATATTATTGCTCAATGCGCCATTGAAGATGGTAGTCATTAGCACTATAAGCTGGGCGGTGAAAAGTTTGAAAACCCTATTGGTGATGCCGTCGGAGCCAGGGGCTTTTCGCGGTTGGAGACTTTTAATGATATCCTGGACCTCATCAGGAGTGATGGGGGCCAGTGGATTATCGGGATCTTCGACGGGCGGAAGGGTAGTTCTACGTTCGACTTCGGCGTTCACCATATCGAGGTGGGCTTGGTCTACTGGTTGAGAGCTGGGAGAACACTGGGACTCTAGGCTGTCGGCTAGGCATTCTGCTTTTTCAGAGTTATCAAAGGCGACACTTTTATCGGGACGAATGAGAGGAGACATTGTGGCCTCTTCAGTGGATCGTAACTTCCTCTGAAGCTGCCAGAAGGCAAGATGGGTGGGCTCAAGTTCGCTCAGCATCTTGTCCCAGCTCGCATTACGCTGCTCGGCAATGCGTTTCCTTACAGCACGCTGTAAGTTGCGCATGTGAGCTTTGTTTGCGGCGCAGGGAAAAGCGCTGTACGCACGGATGGCTGCGTTCTTCTCGGTTATCAGATTCCGTACATCGTCCGGGAGTTTCCAGCGGTGGTCTTCCGCTACTGGAACTTCCCTTGAACAATCGTTCAGGACGGATTGTACGCGATCTGTAAGCGAGTCGATCGCCGCCGTCGTGTCAGCGACTGAGACTATGTGGTTAGGAATGGTGTCCAAGTGAGGCGACGTGATGGATTTCAGTTTTTCACTTACTTTCCTCCAGTTGGTGATCAATTGGGTCGGAGGAGATTGGGTAGGATCATGGTTACCTGAGCGGGAACCTAGGTGTAGGATAACGGGACGGTGATCCGAGTTGAGCTCGTGAAGCGCTTCTATGGAGTGCAAATGGAGGTTTACATTCTTTAGGAGCGCCACATCGAGGACATCGGGCCTATGGTTGGGGTCGTGTGGGTAGTGGGTAGGAGTCATCGGAGCGATGACGTCATAGTTTAGGATCGCGCCTAGGTTATACACGATTCTGCCTCTGGCATTTGTCGTGTTGCTGTTCCAAGCGGGGTGTTTGGCGTTGAGATCGCCCGCCAGTAAGACGGAGTCACTCAGGCCAAAGAGAGTCGTGAGATCGCTGATGAGCGCGATAGGATCGTCTGAAGCAAGAGACGCGACCGATGGTGGAGGATGGTAGGCAGAGATGATGGTTATCGGAGGATGACCAGTCATGCCTAGTCGACAGGCAGAGTACTCTAGGTGAGAGAGAGGCGCGGGTGGGCTGAGAGGGATGCAGTATAACTCCTTCCTATAATAAATAAGGGTACCGCCGCCGTGGCAGCGTGTTCTGTCATTGCGAACTAGACGGTAATTCGCAATTTTGGGGTCAGCGCGGTGGGGTTTCAAAAGGGTCTCCTATATAAGGAGGACGTCTAATTGGTGGTCGCGGAGGAATTTAGTTATTTCGGCGCGTTGGTTGAAAATGCCATTGGCGTTGAAAAAACCTAATTTAAGGGATCGAGGCCTAGTGTGGTTTGTGCGTTGGGAATCCATTGGATCAGTCCATCGCATCCATCTGGTCGAGGCCTAGCACGACATCACTGTGTGTGCTGAATATTTGGCTGTACATTTCCGTAGTAATTTTGCCGTTGTTCTGCTGCTCGGCAGCCAGAAGGGCATCGCGGAGAGACCTGGCTTGGCGGGTCATAAATATTTTATAGTGGCGCAGTAGAGTCTGGGCGCAAGACTCGCCGTTCCCGACGGGTGAGGGTTTGGGCGGTTGTTTGGCTGCAGGAGCAGCAGTGGTTTGAGGCGCGGGTTTGGGACTGGTTGTGGTCTCTGGAGCCACGGCTATAGGCAGGATCTGCGCTGCGATGGGTATATCCATCAGTGCCTGCAAAGGTTTGGCAGGAGCCAAGGAGGGAAAGGCTTTTTCGTCGTTTAGCCTGGTCCACGGGGATGGTCTCTGAGGAGCGAGACGTTGGGGAATTTGAGAGGAAGGTGCCTCTCTTTGTAGGCGGGCGTTGGCGCGCTTCGCTAATTTAGGAGCGAGTTTGGGGGCTTTGGGACAGCCGCGGTAGTTTGCCGGGTGACCGGTCTGGCCGCAGAGAACGCAGTTGGGTGGTTCCAAACAGAGGGTTCGGTCTTTGGGCCGAGGGCAATCCGCAGTGCTGTGCTCGCCCAGACACTTGACGCATCTGGGAGTCGCATAGCAGTTGCTCTGCGCATGGCCATACAGTTGGCAACGGTGGCATTGTCCCACTGTTGCGGTTTTATAGGGCTTTTCAATTAAGATACCGGATAGGGAGCAAATGGACTTAATCTTGAAAATCGGGTGATGACCTTCGGTTGGTTCACAAATGACAAGAACCATGTCGTACAATTCACCACCTCTCGCTTTATGTAAGCGATGGACGGCGATCACTGGTATACCTTGATCGGCAAGGTCGTCTTTAATATCCTGTACTAGGATTTCTTTAGGGACACGTTTAATAACTACACGAGTGGGCGTGTCCTCGGGGAAGGAGAAAGTGTGAAAGGAAATATTCCTTTCACGGAGGGTGCGATATAGTTCCCTATAGTCGTTCGACGTAGGGACGGTGACTTTAATGCCATTTTGGCAGGCACGGGCGTTTGTGTAGTTGATCTTTCGATCAACACACATCTTGGACACATCAGTCCATTTCCCCTTGTCTTGGATGTAAATGGGGGGCGGAGGGCGTTGCTTCCTTTGGGCTGAGGAAGTTTGGGCTATCGGGCTGGGGGGACGACTATCCTGCGCGTGAGTAGAGGTAGTTGGGACGAGGCTAGCGGGTCGTATGGGCGTTTGAGTTGGGGACGGGGGCAACGCGGTGGTCTTTTTGGCCTTGCTGGCCTGGGAGGCATTTTTCCCTTTCTTTCTCTTGCCGCCGGTGACGACTTGAAAGTCGTCTTCCGAGGACGAGGGGCATGATGACAAATCATTGTCGGAGTTGTTATTGGACACAGGTTCGGTGGTGTCCATTTCATGGATTTCAGGTGCAGCGCACACCTGCGCGGCGTCCATTGTTCTATGAACAATAGGATTAGTAGGTGGGCCGGAAACAATGGGTGATTTCGGGAATCGGGAGATCGGCACGATTTTGTCGGCGGGCGGGGGCAATAAAGGGCTATCTACCTGGAAGTCGTTCGTTGTTTGACGAACAATGGGATCGGAGTTAATAAATACTTCCGTGAATTGACCAACCGGGATGCCTTGATCGGCAAGCGGGGGAGATAATGGGCTGTCAAGCGCGTCACTAAAATCAGCGATGTTGGCTTCGGTAGCCGGGGGACAATTAGCGATTTCACGTTGGATTTTACTGCCATATTTGGCGGAAATAGCAGGGTTTTCCCTAAGGATTTCTAATAATATCTCCAAAATATTGGAGTTCGCCATGGCTGGCAAATGGATCAAAAATTTAACGGGGAAATTTTGGAGATTGCTCTCCCGCGGGGGGCCTATTTAAAGCCTAACTGGCCTAACTCCCCGGATGGATGGGTCCGGGGATGTGTAACCCTCCCAGTCGGGTAGAGACTGGGAGGTGAGTACCTAATGGTGAGCCCTAAGCTTGTAACCGGTCGCCAGTCTTATTGTGCGAACCGGGCCCTATTGGGTCTAGTGCGAAGGGGTAGACACACCCAACCAACACTAGGTGAGTAGCTGAAAGGGAAACTCAGTAACAAGGTTTGACTAGGAGATCCCCCAAGGCCAAAACCTAGCACTCGACTCCAATTAACTGCTTCACCCTGAAGGGGATCAGCGGGTGTGTCGGGTCAACACCCCCTTGGTTTCGTTGACACCGTGAGGTTTCCAACCAAGGACCACGAAACTGTGGTTTTTCCCTGAAGGGGCAAAACGTTTTTGACAACAATCTGTTATAGAAACAAAATATCCTTCACTGCCTTGAAAAAGGCGGTTCCGGATCGGGAGTTGTAGTCGGCGACTACGAATGACGTCACGGCGAGCGCGACGAAGCGATGACACAGACACAGAACGATCGGGAGCGCAGAGCGGCACGACCGTCTCGGGCGAGCGTCGGGCGGAGAGTGTGTGATTTTCATTTAATTCGCTGTGACTCACACTTTACACCACACACCAGTAGTATGTTTAGGTTGTCCCTTCTATTCAGGGTCTAAACTAAATTTGTATAAGTTTACTAAAAGACCTTATACAACGTGTAACGGAAACCCCATATCTATCCAAAAGGACTGAAGATAATATCTGGTATGGAGTCTCTATGCAAAGTTTCAGCACAAAATAAGTGACTCACAGAATTGACCACAAATTATTGGTTTCATATGTTTCTTGAATACCAGTAATAACAAACGTGTCACAGCACTATGAGGGTCATCACTTTCCACGTCATTTGCCAATAAAACGATAATTCTCTTCGTTCTTCTTAATTTGAAAAATTCGGTCTCTGGTATCAATGTATTGAAATTTCTAATATGCTCCACACATGTAGACATAGGATTAGAAAACCCTTGCCATATCGTTTGTTATCATCCAAAGAAGCCGTGCACTCGGTATGTATATACCCGTTAAATTATACGTTGTACTTGTATTTGGCTAATCTTACGAAAGGGAATAGCTAGTTCTTAAAGGCAATAATTTTTTAAACTTAAGTACAATTTTAGTTATTTTTAGACCTTATACGCCAGTCAGTCCGGCTAAAGTGTATCGTGTTCTCCAGCTACTGACTGGGGTGTGGAAAGCAAATAGGCAATCGATTCATGTAAAATACTAGGTACCTACTCAGTGGTATCCAATTAGACTGACAGCCGATCCTGTCATAGTACAGAAAAGGTTAAGCAGATTATAATAACTGTTACACAGCATAGTATATCTATATTTTATTCCTTAATTACTAAAACAAGAGCAGGCTTCATCTTAATTTGTTTATTTTAATTAGGACTGTAATACGATACTAAGTAAAACATTTTTTGTTAAATTTTTCATAAAATAACGGTGTATTATCTTCTCTGTAATTATTATTTCTTCATTATAACTTAAATGGCTGTGGTGTAATGATGTGTCCTAATTAAGTGGTCGCTCTATTTTTTGGCTGAATGATTTATCTTTAAATATTAAACACAGTATCGATTTAACTACATTAAATAGATGGATATTGGAATTATCGTTACATTCTATGAATAATTCAGCTTATTATGTTCCCACTTTTGGGTCACAGGCCTCTTCTCTATGAGAGGGAATGGGCCTTAATTCACCACGCGGGCCCAGTGCATGTTGGTGGATATGTATTCAGATTATTTTTAAAAGAGATAAGCATTGTGTGTAAAGTTCATATAACTAACAATCTTGTTAACCCCTCCAACTAAGCTAAACATGCTTGTGTCTGGAGTGGTTTCATGGCTGGTAGTGCGGAGGGCTAATTTAGTTTATTTTAGTGGACTGTATTTGTGATGCGGAACAAAGCGATTGACAAAATGCTTGGCGATTGGTACACGAGTTGCCAGGGTGTTGGACAGTAGAATACGACCCGAAAATTAAGGAGGGAAAGCACAAACCTTACGGGAGCCACGTGCTTTCGTCGTCAACGGTGCAGAGGTAGTTGAGCTTCAATTTGCAGTCCTCACTAAAATAACGCATTAAACACAAACACAAATTGTTATTACGTAGTCTGTGAAAATACGGTGAATCCAAAATTGTCAATTATTCTTGTTCAGAGCAGGCTGACGCTATGCGCACGCGACGCGATTCGAAACGGAAGTGATTTCGCAACAAAAAATGGCACGGCGCTTATGACCCTCGTGAGGTATGTGCGGGAAAGGGATGGGTCTAGAAAAGCGGATGTCAATCGAATTCAATGTTGGCGCAACCAATGGCAATAGTATGATAGGTGGGACGTTCGAACATTATGCAGTAGCCATTAAGCTGGACCAATATTGGTATTTTTGGTCCTAAAACACGCCGATTTCCTCACGATGTTTTCCTGCTGCTCGACTATAAGTAATTATAACCTATAATGTTTCCACTGCTAGTTCACAAGTCCCTTTTCTATGAAACGGACTTAATGCGGGTTTCGGAGAGACATTCAATAAATATAGCAACATAATTATCGAAACCAAACCAAACAAGCTACCCAATTCTCCCTAGCAACCGCATCTTCCCGCACCAGACATCAAACATGAAACAGTAGGTACATCCAGAGATTGCAATAGTTCCCAAATTGTTTCACTTAAACAAAAGAGCGATATTGAAACTTACACAATTATTCAAGAAGACACATTACTGAACCGTCTCAGATATGAGAGCACAATTTAACTTGTTAAGGATTACCCTTGAAGGGGAGATAACATGGCTGGTAAACGAGAATCGTAACAAGTAAGTTGTATGTAAGTTTGGGCATTGTATTGTCATTTTAATGACGTACGCCCTTAGGAAACATTCATACGGGACTGAGGTCCGTAGTTCCATATGACGGTTACGTAAAGGGTGTGGGTATTTGCAGGCAATTCCGATTCGTACTCTATGTAGATAGGGTGAAATGAAATTATAGTTATTTTTATTTATTATTATAGTTACAAGGCCAAATAAAATCACACTAAAGTTAAAGTGATTTTGTCAAAATAAAATCAAAGTAAAATAAAATAGAACAAATTCCAAAAACAAGCTTTAACATGGACTATCTATGAAGTTATTAAATACAGTAGAAAAACTGGCAGGATGTTCTGACGACGCAAGAGGGATTCTGGACCAAAAAAATAGTATAATCAAAAAGGATTGCCACATCCACTATGCACACATTTTGACTTGGTTGGTTGGAAAACCAAACACTTTATTATTTTACGTGGCATAGCTGCGCATACAGTATCAGGTTCAACAAGTAAAATGAAAAAGTAACAAATCAATCCGCAATACATTTTTGTTAAGAGTTAAAAACCTTTTTTTCATAGTAATTAAGTAATGCATTTCATGTTTTTTATTTTCTGTAGGGAAGTTCTGTTATAAAATAAATAGTTAGGCCGTGCGCGCACTGCCTTGCGGTGGCCGCAATTGCGGTAGTTCTACTACTACTTAGTAACGGTCTGGTAGAATGACCGGGGCCACCGGTGACTCTACCACACGCGTTTATTCCACCGCAGTGCGCGCACTTCTATGATACTCCATACTTCACAGATTTTGCGTTTACAAAACGCAACGCAGTGCGCGCACGGCCTTACGTTGCGCCATTCACGGAAACGTTGTCAGTTATTGGCCTTACGTTGCGCCATTCACGGAAACGTTGTCAGTTATTGCTACTCATTATAATCTGCTTATCCTTTTCCAACTATTTTTGGGTCGGCTTCCAGTCTAACTGGATGCAGCTAAGTACTTGTATTCTACATGGAGCGACTGCCTATCTGACCTCTACAACCCAGAAGCTGGGTATCACAATACCCTGTGACAAGTTAAGTATTAGATTTATCGGCTTGCTAAGATGTACAAATGAATGCCAGGACCAACGGCTTGATGCGCTTTGTGACGTACTGAGGAATCTCTTTATGTTAAAATGATCACCCATCTATAAAGTGACCTTGGCAGGCGTTGCTTAACCTTGCAGATTGACCTACCTTGCCTAGCTTGTTACTGCTATAGTAAACGACTAGCTTCTACCCGTAAATCCCGATCCCGTAAGAATTCCGGGATAAAAAGTAGCCTTTGTGTTATTCCCAGATGTCAACTATGTGCATGAGCTCATCTATACATCCATGCTGACAAACTTTCGCATTTATAGGGTCTTTCAACAAGGACGGGGCGATGTTGAAATTAAATAAAGCAAGCTGTATGTGAGATATTAAAGTAATTATTTTTTTTATTTGAAAGGCCCATTTATCCAATTATTTATGAAATATGACATCGTTTAAATATCCACTGCGGCTTCGAACGGTGGCACGGATCCGAGAGGTCCAATTTTCAATTACTCTACTGCATAGGTCTGGCTGAATCTGAGCGATGGCCTGCATTATCTTGACTTTCAGGGCATCGGGTGATTGCGGATTATTGGCATAGACCTGCGACTTGAGAAAACCCCACAAGAAAAAATCTAGCGAAGTCAAATCGCACGATCTTGGTGGCCAATTCACGTCACCTCTGCGAGAGATAATCCTACCCTCGAACCATAAACATGCAGAATGTCCATTGTGTCGCTCGCTGTGTGGCACGTAGTGCCGTCTTGTTGGAACCTTATGTTGTCCACGTCCATATAGTTCAATTCAGGCCAAAAGAAATTGTTAATCATTGATCTGTAGCGCTCGCCAATGACGTCGCCGGACCAAAATCCGCACCAAACAGTAACTTTATGTGGATGCATTACCACCTGGTGAACCTCACGTGGGTTGTGGTCGTCCCATCCATATACGGCAATTTTAATAACATAACCATTTTTTTAAATTGCTAATAGGCTCGCGTTTGACCACCATCTCACCTGATGGTAAGTGATGATGCAGTCGAAGATGGAGCACGCTTACCTAAAAGTAACCTATTCACTCTTGACTTAAAGACTCCGGCAGGGAATTCCACTCCTTAGCCGTACGCATAATGAAGGTATTCCCAAAACTTTTAGTGCGTATAGGTGGGATGTCCACCATGTAACGATGGCGCATCGCCGTTTGTCCTGTAGTCCGATGATGGAACGGGCTTGATGGAATTAGATTGTGTAATTCCATCGCACACTCCCCGAAATGTAACCGATAGAAAACCGATAGACTAGCAACTCGTCGTCGATGTTCAAGGCTCTGGAGCTTTGATTCAACCAGTTTATTGTTGCCAATGAGTCTTTTGGCCCGTTTCTCAATAGACTCAAGCGCGTCCAGTTGGTACTTGGCAGATCCATCCCAAAGATGAGAGCAGTATTCCATACACGACCGAACCTGGGCTTGATAGAGATAGAGCAGCTGTTCGGGTGTGAAGTACCGTCTCACCTTTGCTAGGATTCCCAACTTTTTTGATGATAGTTGAGCCTTAGCCTCGATAAACGGACCAAAATTGAGGGTAGAAGTTAGTGTTACCCCCAGAAGCTCGATACGATCGGTTATCGGCACGGTTACACCTCGGAAAGTAGGAGCCGGTTCGAATTGACTCCTTTTTGCGGAGAAGAGACACGCCTGGGTCTTAGCTGCGTTAAACTTAGTTCTGCCTACCATTCATCCAAAAATACGCCTCGTCGCTAAAGATAATTTTTCGGCCAAAATCGGGGTCCTCTTCCAAAAGTTTTGTAGCCCAGTCACCGAACAAACGGCGTTGTCTATGGTCATTCACTTTGAGCTCCTGGATCAGTTGGATCTTGTACGGGTGTAGGCCCAAGTCCCTAAAATTGTAATTGTGTTGTAAATCGACCCACCCTATTTGAAAGACCCAGTAATAAGTAAGTTAAGATATATCGGCAAGTGTCTTGAATACCAAAATGAGATGAAAAATAAAACTTCTGATTTTCATATTCAGCATCCACCTACGTAAGAAGCAATCTTTGTAGTGGGTTGCGGTTGCGGTACGTGTAAATGCGTCCTTATTTCAAAGTACAAAGATAAGGCAGAACTAATTTTAAACGTTTTCGGCTTGAATTTGATCGTAGGTGTGTAATGGAATATGGTTTTGGGAATTGTGATGAGAATAGGTACAACATTTGTCAGTTGTACATAAGTTTTTGTTTATTAATACTTACTGTTATCTGAGCAAGTATAATTGTTTAGTGTATTTTCGTATATTGTTGTAATGTATTTATAAAGTAGGTGTCTGATAGTTTGGGGTTTCGGGCCCGAGTACTAGGGTAACTGAACAGGGTGGGATTTTAATCAGTAGAAATCTGACACTCCCTTCGGTTCTACCCAGAGCGGGAGAGATCCACCAAACTCCGGGCTACTTACGGAGTTTGGAAGTTGGCGGTGTGGCTCCTCCGTGCCTCGGAAAGCACCTTTTTTTTTTTTGCATGGTAAAATTATCATATAAGTCCTCCCACCCTAGGCAGGGTGGGAGGGACTGTCAGACTTTTACTGACTAAAATCCACGGTGTTCCTTCAATAACCCTTTACGCCCGGTACGTAAAGGGTTATTGAAGGAACACCGTGTCACGGTAACGGGATGAGTCCCACGACCCCGGCAGGTTTCGGCCCTCTACGGGGGGGCCTCGTCATATTGCTGACGCTCTTGAAGGCGCGCGTGGAACACGACGCGCCGTCGACCCGGGCATGGTCCATGGTCGGACAGCGAGTTGCCCTTTACTCGCTGTCCGCATGCCCGCGCCTACGGTGGCCGGAGATCGTCGGCCGACGTCCGACGCCGTGGGCGTCTACCACTGCGGCTGGGCTGGAGGGAGGACGCCATCCTCTCCCTCACGCGGCCCGCCTCCTCCTTCGGAAGCATGACTGCTTCGCAGATGGAGGCGACCGCTTCCCACTCCCTCTCGCCCCGCAGCATGGCCTCGACCAATGCCGGGCGCGAGAGGTCTCCGCCTATTGCCGCCGTGAGGACACGTCGGTGCTCTGCCCAAGCGGGGCAGTCCTGCACCGTGTGCTCGACTGTGTCCTCAGGGCGACCCTCACAGTGGTGACATCCAGGCGTTTCCTCCTTTCCCATCAGACACAGGTACCTCCCGAAACTTCCGTGTCCGGTGAGGAACTGCGTCATGCGGTAGGTCAGGACGCCGTGACGCCGATCTAGTCACTCCTCAAAGAGGGGTCTTACCGCCGCAATTGCGGAAAACACCTTAAGCTGCTCCTCCCGGCTGCCACTTGGACATCTTTGACAGTCGTTACGGGTTAGAAGCCATAAAGTCTGACACTGGTCTGACCATGGCGTACTGTATTACCCAGCTACTGGGTCGTTGAAGTCAGATAGGCAGTTGATCTATACAAAACACTAAGATTGAGCTGCAACCGGTAAGACTAGAAGCCGACCCAAACATAGTTGGAAAAGGCTAAGCAGATGATGATGCAATGTTTTTGAATGAAAAAGAAACGTAGAAAGGAGAAGGAACTGGTTCGGTATAGTATATTTTAAGCTTTTTTAATGTTTCTTAAAAGACTTTTAGGCACCCTATTTTGGGCACGCCACAATAGCGGGGGTATGTCCCCTCTTTGAGGAATGGCTAACGAGGCGTCATGGCGTCCTCATCGTCTGCCTGACGCAGGTGCTCACCGGACACGGTTGTTTCCGGAGCTAATTGTGTCGGATTCGGCGGGAGGAAACGCCCGGGTGTCACTATTGCCAGGATCGCCCCGAGGACACGATGGAACATATAGTGGAAGTTTGCCCCGCTTGGGCAGAGCGCCGTGTCCTCGTAGCGGAGATAGGCGGTGACCTCTCGTTCCCGGCCCTGGTTCAATCTATGGTCCGGAGCGAGGAGGCATGGGAAGCAGTCACCTCTTTCTGCGAAGCAGTCATGTAAGCAAAGAAGGTGGCGGGACACGCAAGGTAGAGGCGAGTCCCAAGGCCCTCACAGCCCTTGCACCCAGCCATCGCTGGAGACGCTCCGGGCGTTGGGAGTCGCAGGGTGACTCCCAGTCACCGTAGGCGCGGGCCTGCGGGCTGCGAGCAACGGGTAACTCACCGCCCGACTGAAACCAGGCCTGTGTAGATGGCGCGTAGTGTTCCACGCGTGTCTCGAAGAGTGTCAGCAAAATTGTCGGGGCCCACAAGGAGGCCGTTGCCTGCCGGGGTTGCGGAATTGTTCGAAAGAGTTACCGTGGCCTCGGAACATGAAGGGCACACGATGGAACACGGATGGGTTTTAGTCAGTAAAAAAACTTTTTACCAAAAAATTAAACCGACTCCCAAAAAACACTGCAAAGTGAAAAATAACATTAATTTCGGTAGTCGGTGTCTTTAGTTTTGTATTTTCGTTTTTGGCACCGACTTCCGAAATTAAAGTTATTTTTCACTTTGCAGTGTTTTTTGGGAGTCGGTTTAATTTTTTGATAAAAAGTTTTTATTTCACTCTTTTTAGTTGGTCTATTTTTAATTTACCTAGTTACAAGAGCCTAAATGTCAACTACTTATAACCTTTTACAAAATATTGCTTTTCCCAATGCTGGGCCGTTAATTGTTGAGGAGTTCTCCCGGTACTTCACCATCAGCTCTACATCACCATATGCATTGTGACGAGCATAAAGTGCTTAACATCCATATTCAAGTAATCGAATCGCAATAAACTCAATACTTATTATTGAGTAGTTTCGGCGGCCATTTGTGGTCTTCATCATCAGTTCCACTTCCTCAAATGATACTTTTTGAGAGCAACTGCACAAGTTACTATAATAAATACCCAAAACGTCATAGGTGTACCTATAATATTTGAAGAGTTCCCTCAATTTCTCCAGGATCCCATCATCAGATCCTGACGTTTATGAAAATGGGACCAATTTCGAAATATACCCTTTCAATCAAAAAAGAATTTTCCAAATCGGTTCAGCCGTCTTCGAGTAATCGATGATCATACATAAAAAAAAAATATATATACGCGTCGAATTGATAACCTCCTCTTTTTGTCGTCGGTTGAAAATCTGACACACCCTCCCGCTTCACCCAGATTGGGATTTCCCATCCTGAAAAAAAGGCACCCTATTTAGATATCTGCTTTTGTCTTTACGCCTGAACGGCTTTAGATACAAAAGTACACCACCATGAAATAAGTAAAGGGATAACAATTTTAATTCGTAATTTTAACATATTTGGATCATTTTCAAATTACACTTTTGATGATGATCGGGCTGGGAATAATCATAAAGAAAATGAATTTGTTCGTTTAACTTGCGTACGTCTCAGTAGAAGTAATTATTTATGAATTAAACAGTTATATATGACAATGCATTTAATAATATTTGTATGATATAGAATTTACAGTCGACATTAGATGGCAAAAGAATGTAATAATGTACTTATTAACATTAGATTAACTTATTGTAGATATAGGTACACATTATGGGATGAATAAAATAACGAATAGAAATGTAATTCAGTAATTTTGTTACTAATTAATGTTTGCTTGGAAAATTTGCAGTACATACTGCAAATTTTCCCATATATATCACCACATAAAACCATTAATCTTCAGGTTTTAAAAACTGATTAAAACGTTTTTCATTAGCCCTTAATAACTCAACAGATGTCTGCTCGACTCCGCATCTCTCTGCGAAAGTCCCAATTTGCAAACTTCCTTTCATCTTAAGATCTCAGTTATTTGTCTACCTCTAATTGAGATAAAAACCTTCCGTCTAAAGATATGTTGATACTAATTTATGTCAATTGGCAAGAATTATAAGGCTAAATGAACATTCTTTTCTTCGAGATTTTAAGTCAAGAGTGAATAGGTTACTTTTAGGTAAGCGTGTTCCATCTTCGACCACATCATCAGGTGAGATGGTGGTCAAACGCGAGCATATTATCAATAAAAAAAATCGAGGCAATCAACACACTTGTAAAGCACAAAGTAGGTAGGTATCTAGACAAAATCACCACCTTATTTTTTGATACCTAACTATATCATCAGGTACCCAAATTATATTTAATAACCGTACCGTTATTCTTATACAACGTGTAACGGAAACCCCATATCTATCCAAAAGGGCTGAAGACAACATCTGGTATGGAGTCTCTATGCACAGTTTCGCCACAAAATAACTGACTCAAAAAATTGATACCAAATTATTGGTTTCATAATTACATTTCTTGAATACCAATTATAACAAACGTGTCACAGCACTACGAGGGTCTATAACTTTCCACGTCACTTGCCAATAACACAATAATTCTTTTCGTTCTTCTTAATTTGAAAAATTCGGTCTCTGGTATCAGTGTATTGGAATTTGTAATAAGTTCTACACACGTAGACTTAGGATTACAAAACCCTTGCCATATCGTTTGTTATCATCCAAAGAAGCCATGCACTTGGTATGAATATACCCTTTAAATTACACTTTGTATACTTAGACAATGTGGATCCTGTAGTTAAATTTTTTTATTGACGTACGTTCGGTCGTGAAAAGCTAGTAATACATACACGTAATGTTTCTTGACGAGAATTCAAAATAGATGAGCTGACTCCTCGGAGAAAAATAACCGAAACACACTCATAGAAGCAGCTCAATCACAAGCCTTCTTGTCCTGAAGGTAGTCCTTTACAGAATAAAAAGCTTTTTATTCCTTTCAAGTTTTTTAATGTGACTGGGAAGGTTATTGTAAAAGCGTATTCATTGGCTTCTAAATGAGCGCCCAAATATTTTCGTTTGGAACAAAAAATTTACCTACGCTTGTTCCTGCTATTTTCATTCGTAGTTATTACAAATAAATTATCGAAAGCCAGAAACATTTAAACCGAATAGGTAATAATTGCTACCCCAAAACTATCATTAAGAAATATTATCCTACTTCATCACCACAAATACCCCTCATCATCTAAATCAAAATTAAATAAAACCACGCGTAAACCTTTAACAGCGGTGAGAAGGCTATTTATTCATTTTATTATACCATCACTACTAGCCCTGAAGTGTACGCAACGTCATTACTACGTGTTACTGCGGCGCTGTTCAAATAAATTACTGCAGACAGCAAAACAAACACATATAACAAACAAACTTTGTCGAAAACAAGAAAATTCTCGACGAGAATAACATTTTTGTTTTGACGTCCATTCAACTAGATTTACACCGGACTTTGTTTGGTCGTTCAGTCGGCCATAATCGTGGTGTAATCTTTTAATTAAAGTTCAACTCCTTATCTAGTGCTATAGTTTTTGTGTGTGCTCATGCTGTCTAATAAATCTTATAGAATAGTCGTGTTTATTCTCAGCTGTCTAGGAAAGAATAGTGTCAGTGTACTGCTGGGAAAAATACTGACCTATTTTTTGTTCTTGGCGACATTTTTACTAGGTACTTCAGTACCACGCACAATGTTGTGTAACAATACTTCTACTACTACAGATTAATATATTTATTTCATAGATTCACATCACACTGACACAGACAACACTCCTAATCTCACGCACATACACACACACACTAACACACAATTCAAATCTCATGTAGGAGTTTGTATCCAATTCTAATAATTTGTTTTATTTTGTTTTTATTCATAATCGCTTTTGAATACTTATTAAAAAGTTTACAATTCTGGTCCGTAAGATACAGACATACGTCTTGTTTGGGGGTTATTGCAAAACCAAATTGTTTATTATTAATTAATAGGTATATTTTCAAATAATATAAATACATACATAGTATCCATTATTTATTTATTTATTTTATCCAATACACATTACACAATAAATTTAAAAAATGTTTTGCCATACACGAAAGCCTCTTAGGGCTTCTCTGTGAGCTGGCGAGTCGTAATTAGTTAGTTAATTTACTATAAGGTTATTTATTAAGGTTTTGTAATATGGCTTAAAATAAATTGCTTGCAGTAATCTCCATAGATGCTTAAACAAAAACAAATATTATACATAATTCTAGAATAAATCACGTCATTATTAAACTCTCTCGAAATAATAATTCAATAAACAATTGAACAATGAGTGAGTCTTACCTTTTTGTTTACGAGCAAGAAAGTCAAAGATAACACTCAGTTATAATTTAAATTTTACGATTCACTCGACGAAAATGGCATTCATCGCCACATTAATACTGAATCGATGTCAATAAACTTCATCAATATTGTTTAACGTAATCAGGGTCTCAAAAGCAAAAAAAAAATATTAATTTGACAGCCAACACCCCTCTAGGAAAACGTCCATTTCTTTGTCACCGATATAAAAGTTTTTCCAGCGAGTCTCCGAAACAAATAAGATTCCCTTTTGTCACAAACGTTACTTGTTGAAATATTAATAATGATTGTATAAATTCCGCCCCCAATTCCTTAGCCGATAACATAGAGGACAAAGTTTCCTTAAATTGCTTTCATTTTAACTAAGTTTAGAATATATTGTGAGAAGTTTTGTATAAAACGTTGTACGAGTATTATCTTGTTTTAATTCGTTCTTGGCGTTAAAAACCCGGAATAATTTTCACTGAGATAATCATCGGGATGCGAATTTCAACAAAGGCGATCTTGGGTGGTTAATTTAAGATGATTTATCAAGGCCTAACTGAGATGTTAAACAGGGTTTTACTGAAAGCTGAGGGATCAGATTATGAAAAAATGGGACAAAGTGGAGGCACAAAGGCAAAGAGTTTTAAGATCAAACAAAAATAAGAGGTGCGGATTTTTCAATCGCCGTTTTAAGCAGGAATGAGAAGTATTTTACTTTAAAGAGGAAGATTCATTCAAAACAGCAAGTAATATGAAAAACTATTAATGGCCGCTTTTTAAATATTCAAATGACTTTATAAGCTATAAAATGGCGGTTTACATTTAAATGTATAGCTATAACGTATAACTATTATATTATGTACTAGCACCACAATTACAAACGTTTGTGATATCTAGATGGTAGGTATCTATTTTTAAACGTACTTAATTATTTTTAATAATAAAAGGAAAACATTTCAATACCTGGTATTTAGAAAATATTCATTATATTTTCAATAAGTACGAAAAAGGTACAGGAAATAAGGTATAGCCAAATCTAATGAATCTTAAATTACAATTACAGAAAATATCTCAAATTAAATAATGTTCTTTCCTGTGCTATATTTGGATAAAAAATTTGAGACCTTAAATAAATTAGTCTGTTCCCAACCATTTCTAAATTTTCCTCCTGTTTTCCGACCAATTAGCTTAATTGAAAGAAGGATAGATTGCAAAAACAAACCCTGTGCTGCCTTTGTAATGTATTTGTTTAGTAATTGCTGCGTAGTCACAAGCTTTTACTCAAAAACCCTTCTTAAACTTTGGGATGATTGTAATTTAAAATGTTTGTACGTACATACATAACTTTCTCTCAAGGATCACTTTTAATTGGCAGTCGTATATCATGTTAGGAGATGTTAGGCTTGTTACCGAATAATTGGGCTGATAAAATCACGTTAAAATTTACTCTTTGTATCTGTTCTACATGTGTCTCAAAATAATTGTAATTTCAAAATAAGCGTGTTATCTCAAGTGCTTATAGGTTTCAATCGATACTAAAACACAAACTGTTTTAAATTTTTTGTCCGTCTGTTTGTCTGGGCTTATCTCCGGAATGGCTGATACGATTTGAATGTGACTCACTGAATTGTAGAGGAGGTAATAGGGCAACATATTATACACTACTTTTTATCCCACAATTACCACCGGATCATGATTTACGCATGAAATATCTACTGCTCTAACGAAGTTAGCTAGTGGTGAAGTAGGTACCTACTGAATTAGCTGCTCTATGTAGACTGGAAAAATACTCTAAAATAGTTACGTTTTTAATAAGTTCGTATCTGTACATTTGTATACATCTTACTAATCTTACTTCTTATCTGACTAATATTATAAATGCGAAAGTTTCTGAGGATGGATGGATGTTTGTTTCTCTTTCACGCAAAAACTAATTAACGGATCTGAATGAAATTTGGTAAGTAGATAGTTGACATTCTGGAATAACACATAGGCTACTTTTTATCCCAAAATTCCCACGGGATCGGGATTTGCGCAGGAAAACCTTCCCACGCGTACGAAGTCGCGGGCAAAAGCTAGTCTATACTAATATTATAAGGCGGAAAAGTTTGTGTAATGCTAATCTTTGAAAGTACTTACTGGGTGGATTTGGATTAAATTTTTTGTATAGAAGTCGCTTGAAACTTGAGGATATAGGCTACTTTTTCCCGACTGCAAAAAAGGAGAGTTATGTTTCTATTGTGATAAAGTCTAAGGGAGCGACGCCCCGCGCTACTGCTTATCAAGTATATGTATAATGATTATTTTTTGGTATCATCTTGTGCCCCGGTCGTCTGGTATAGCGAGCCGATCTCCAGCTACCGTTAGCGCGGGCTTGTGGATAGCGATCAGGGGTAGCTCACCGTCCGATAAGGAACAGACCAGAGGCGACGAATAGCGGGTTGCGTTCCACACGCGCCTCAAAGAACAGTTAGCAGCAATGACGGGACCTGATAGGGGTTGCGGAAATGTTCTAGCGAGATAACGAAGCTTCGGAACGCAAGGGCATTTGAAGGGACAGAGTAAATTTTTTGTCAGTTGAAGTCAGACACTCCCTTCTGCTCCACTCAGAGCGGAATTTGATGACTTTCTCCGAGATTAAATAACATGTTATCAACTTGTATATGAACTACACTAGTAACATAATCTTTATTACTAAAATTTATGGTCTTTATTCAAAATTACATCATTCAACTCCAAGATCTCTCCAAGAAGTACAAATTGTATAATGTAGTCTCTTATACACTTCAACCGCTAAACCAGTTAAATACTATCTAACTTGGTCAGTACTAAGTCACCAGTAAATTTACGAACTCACAAAGACGTTGGAGCCACATTTGTATCTTAATCCTAACGGTTGACTACTACAACTTGGGTTGGTTTAAAGCCATTAAACCGTTCTGGTTTTTCTTTACAGTTTAAACTGTTTACTTGATCTTTGAAGCGCTTTACTTTATTGAAGTTATATATTGCAATAATAGAGCATTTATGAGAGTTTGTGTAATTTATATCATCACCGCTACTCTCAAATCGGTGATGGAAATCATCACAAGGAAACCCACATGTCCTGGTGCCAAATATTTAAAATTAGCTACATCAACCCGCGTATTAGATTAGGGTCATAATCATAATCATCATTTATTGCATTCATGTAGTTTACAAGTTGTTACAAATATTACATAGGTTTCATACATGAACCCTGCTAGGGCACAGCAATATAAATAATAATAATATAATAATAAACAAACTACTTAAACAAGAATAATAAATTTATCATGATAGCATAAATGTCACAAATTAATTCGTCAAATTTCCATTCATTAATTCATATAAAATAAAATAAATTAAAGCTAAGATAAAAATAATCAGTGGTAGTAGGTATGTCAAGATTGTAGGTGCTGTGTGTATTGTGTACAGGTATGAATTACAATGTCAAAGTTTACGTATCGTCTAAGAATTCCTTTAAAGTATAATACGATTTTAATATAAGGTATTTTTGGAAACTGCTTTTAAATTTATTTTCGTACTCTATGTCCTTAATTGAGTTTGGAAGCTTATTATATATTTTCACGCACATGGCCAAAGGTCCTGAATGGAACATAGCTAATTTTGAGCTTGGTAAGGCTAATTCGTATCTATTTGTTTTGGCGTCTAACACTGCGCTGTTGCGGGCGAAGGTCTTTAGTGAGCGGGAATAACGACTGGTGTTTTCTAACGAATTTGCTTACTTCTAGAATGTAGATACTAGTTAGATTAAGAACTTTATATTTTACAAAGAATGGTTTGCAGCTTTCTGTCCATTCCCTATCATAGATTTGGGATTAAGAATAATTTTATTTCTCTTTTTTCTAAAATAATTGCGTACATAATTCACTTACTGAGAAACAATACTAAGATTAATAATCAGAGAGCACAGATGTACGTATATAAAATAACAAAACTTAACTTTAAGCGGTTTTTGTAGCCTAAGAGTTAAGGTGTCGGCCGTGAGATCGAGAGGTAGCGGGTTCGAACCCAACTTATTACACTATTGCTATGATTTAGCATAATTGGAGGGGTTAACAAGGTTGCTAGTAATGTGAATTCTGCCCACATTGCTAGGTCGCTTCAAAAAAAAATATATAGCGAGTAGACCGAATTATTATTCCTTTGTTAGTGGAAGCTCGACCATCGCTAATGCTGCATTAAACATTTATCCCCATATTCACCTTAGCTTCATTAGCTTCAACTGGCAGAATCCATGCTAGAGTTTGATTGAGAGCATTTGTGAGCGAGTATGTTACCAGCCTATTAAATTCAAGCTTTCCTGCATAATTAGTTCCCGACGAGATACTGTGTAGTATCTCAAGTTAATACTACAAACTGATGAAAATTTAATCAAGGCTCACTAGTAGTATCTATTTATTAATACCTATCTATTTAATGTAGCAGTAACTTAATCAGTTACGTGTTACATTTAATGCATAATTAGCTTTTAGCCTCTCGCTTAAGGTACTGGTAATATAAAATGAACTAGGAAGGCCTAAGGTGGGTTGGATTTTTTAATGAAAATATCGTTAGTAAACTAGCTAAAGATGATAGTTTCGGTGACGGAAAGTGCCGGTTTCCGTAAAATCTTGAAAAGGAATAGGACGAAAGACTACAGACAAGAAAAATAAGAGCGAATTAATTTAAGTACAGACGCCAGCACATGAAGCTACCCGAAACTGTCAAATTTTCCCAATCAACCTTGAACCTAATTTCTTTAACGATAAAGTTGAAAATCTATTAAAGAAATTTGACAGATTAGTGTAGCTTGATGTGCTGGTATCTGTACATTGAATTTCGTGCACTGAGGCGGTCGTGGTTAAAGCCGCACGGGTCGATCTTCAAGGTTAAGCAACACTAGCCGAGGTTGATTAATGGATGGGTGAACATCTTCACATATCGGGTTTTCTCCGTGCCGTAGAAAACACGTAAGCTGTTGGTCACGGTTGTCTTTTCTAGGTACACCTTTCACGGTCGTTATTGGTAGTCGGAAGCCATAATATCTGACATTGTTCTTGCCAAGGATTATCGTGTTACAAAGCTTCGGGTTGTGGAGGTCAAATAGGCAGTCGTTTCATGTAAAACACTTTTATTCAGCTGCATCCCTCGATATCATTATTGTTGGGAAAAGGTGAATCAGATGTAGGGTTGCCATCCATCCGGGTTTTCCCGGATTTATTTATGGAACTTCAACGACGTATTTACTACAGCATTAAAAGAAAAAACAAAAGAATAGATTATTATACATCTATACTAATATTATAAAGCGGCAAAGTTTATTTGTTTGTTTGCTTGAACGCGCTAATCTTCGAAAGTACTGGGTGGATTTGGATTTAATTTGGTATGGAAGTAGAATGAAGCTTGAGGAAGGTTATAGGCTACTTTTTACGCGACTGCAAAAAAGGAGAGTTATGTTTTTACCGTGATAGAATCCACGGGAGCGAAGCCCCGCGTGAGTACTAGTTGTGAATAAGTCTCTTACAGAAGTGCACAGCACTGCCAGATACGATAAAAAAAAAGTCAAAACAAAATTAATATCAATAATTGGTTGCGCTGATATACGATTCTTTTCGTTTATATTTTTAATTATTGGCAACACGCATAATCGCTAATTGGTTAGACATTCCCCTTCCGCATATTATCCTTTCTCCCTTGCACTAGACCTTCGTCTATTCGAGAGTGAGGGAGAGAGACTATACCGCTCTAGAAAAATCGATCGCGTCTGGATCTTCCGATGGACGATCGGACCTTCAATGGCTGTCGAGTCGCGTTAGAGCACAAACGCATCGAATCGCATTCGAACGGTCGCGTCGTTTTGTGCGACCAATTCGTAGCGGAAGAACGGTTATACTGTGGTGGTGAACTGTGATCAGAGTGCTGGCAGTCCTGAATATCCTGGATTATCAAGGTTAGTGCTGCCTTTCCTATACGACGCTGGACTCTTGTCTTTTGTTCCAACCAGCGCCGGTTCCCGTCAATTGTGTAACCGAAAACTTCTAAGTCGCATACGTTGCATTACCGCCCATCCATTTAATGGTCCTTCCCGAGTCGGATAATAATCAGCACAGCCATTCCCTAGAATTCGCTAGGTATATCGTAGTTTCGTATTCGTATTTCGTAGTCAACCCCGCATAGATACTTATTTGCCAACGCGTGGCAAGTAAGTACATCGTAATTCATTACGTCGTTTTCGTGTCTTCCTAGCTAATAATCGATTAGTAAGGAATTTCGCAACCCCGCTTAGTAGTTAATTATCGTTACTTGTAAAGTAAAATACCAATCGGTCGAGTCAAGGTTACTCGAGACCGCGTCGCGCACCCGGCCGTTATTTCGCAAAACGGTGGGTAGTTACTAAATATTTCTTATAATAATTAGTTTGATATTCATAGCTCATAAATATGGCACCGACCGATATTACTCTTAAAAGATTGATAGCAAAGAGAGATCGTATCTTTGCTCGCATGCAGAGTATTGCAGATAAAATAAAACACATTCATTCGGATGAAAGCGTTAAGGAATCATTTTTGTGCGACATCTCGTTAGTACAATCACTACGTGTGGATTTTGAAAGTGCTTTGGATGAAATTGTTATTCATGAGCTAAAATTAAACCCTGAATATGTTGTAGATTATCAATCGCTTTCTGCGTTCGAAGACCTTTTAGGGCGCATTTTACGGGCTGAGAAGAACCTGACGGCTCACTCTCATAGTGAGGTCCAAAGGTCACCTCGATTGCCGCCAATTGAAATACCCGAATTCAACGGAGATATTAAGAATTGGCCATTATTCGTCGCTAGTTATCGTAATGTCGTGCATAATAATGTTTCTCTAACAGACTGTGAGAAATTATATTATTTATTAGGTAAATTAACACATAAAGCTCGTACAATTTTCGCTGGTATTACCCCGTCTGCGGATAATTACCCACTCATTTTCGATTTGCTTTGTAAAAAATATGAAGATAGTCGACAATCGGCAACTTCATACTTAACTCAAATATTTGAATTTAAATCTATTACATCAGGTACCCCTAGTAGTTTAGAATTATTTATTGATAAGTTCGCTTCGTCGGTAGTTGCTTTAAAACATACAAAAGTCAGTGACCTGGCTGATTTTATATTATTGCATGTCGCGCTTAAAAAACTGGACCCAGACACCGTTCGTACGTTCGAATCCAATTATCAATTAAAGTCGAATGGATCCGAAATCCCATTGTTTTCCGATCTAGTTAATTTCGTTAGTGATCATATAAAGGTTTTAGAACGAACTTCGATACCTGTTGCTCGAGTCAATACTAATAAAAGGCCTTTAGATCGTAAATCAACTAACGCATATGTGTCCAGTTCTCAACCAGTCGTTTGTAGTTTGTGTAAGGAAAACCATGACTACATTTATAAGTGTACGGTTTTTAAGAGTTATAACCCCGATCAACGTTTTAAATTCGTTAAGTCAAACAACTTGTGTATAAATTGCTTAAGTAGTGGTCATCGCGTGTCTGCGTGTGAGTCGACGTCTACATGTAAAAAATGTAGGTACAAACATCATACATTGCTATGTTTTGGAAATAGGCCTGCGTCAAATATGTCGCCGTCACGCTCAGTCGAAGAGCCGAGCGCGGGTTCGATTCCCGCGAACTCGGATGTAGCATTATGCTCAAGTGCAGTCGGCCCTTATAAAGGCTC
The DNA here is from genome assembly GCA_943138885.2 of Tholera decimalis. Classification (NCBI taxonomy): domain Eukaryota; kingdom Metazoa; phylum Arthropoda; class Insecta; order Lepidoptera; family Noctuidae; genus Tholera; species Tholera decimalis. The sequence continues at coordinate 21,238,629 of OW964573.2, read as the reverse complement.
TAGAACTGTATTGTTGGGTACCGCACGTATCGTTATTCTAGATTCTCGTGGTCACGAACATTGCGTTCGTGCATTGTTGGACAGCGCGTCTCAGAGTAGCTTTATTACTCGCGATTGCTGTCAACGTTTAGGATTAAACATAAATAATAGACCTACTTGTTCCACTGTTAGGGGTATAGGAGGTTCGAGTAAACCCATTCAAGGTTCCGTACAATTTAAAATTCATTCTCGTTTCGATCATAATATAACTTATGATATTGAGTCGTTGGTAATAGATAGGATTACCGAACGTCTGCCAACCGCGACAGTCGACACTTCGCGACTGTCTAACTTCGAAGACTTACCGTTGGCAGACGATACATATTATTCATCAGGCCCGATTCACGTATTGATCGGCGCTTCGATTTTTCCGCACCTGCTTTTGTCGAACAGAGTTCAAGGATCGACTTCGAATTTATCGCCGCTCGCATTAGAAACGGTCCTTGGCTATGTGATCGTAGGTGACGCACCAGCATGTACTGACGGTAATTCGACCGTATCGCATTGCTGTATCGCGGACACATTAGACTCTGCTGTCCGGAAATTCTGGGAATTAGAGGAAGTGAGTGTTCCCCCGGTATTCAGCCCGGACGACCAATTGTGTGAGGAACTTTACACCCGCACTACCACTCGGGATAGTGAGGGACGTTACGTAGTAGCTTTGCCTTTCAAGGCTGATGTCGAATCCCTTGGCAATTCGCGCCAAGCAAGTGAACGGCGGTTTTACTGCTTGGAAAGGAAGATGCAAGCTTCTCCACAATTAAGGGTCGCGTATGACAGTGTCATCCGGGAATATTTAGAAAAGGGCTACATTTCATCTACGAATCCTGATTCGGCGGGAAGTTCGTATTTTATTCCGCATCATGGTGTGATCCGAGATGATAAGGTCACAACCAAACTTCGTGTCGTTCTCGATGGTAGTTGTAAAACTACTACCCGCATCTCGCTTAATGATCTCTTGTATGGTGGACAGAACCTACAAGGGAACTTGTTCAATATTATTATTGGTTTTCGTTTGTTTTCGATAGCGCTTTCCGCAGACATTCGTCAGATGTTTCTCAGCATTGGAGTCCGGGAATCTGATCGGCGTTTCCAACGCATTTTGTATCGCTTTTCCCCGCAAGAACCTTTACAGGTTTATGAATTTAATCGTGTCGTTTTTGGGCTTAAGTCTAGCCCCTTTCATGCACTTCGAACTATTAAGCAGTTGGCTGAGGATGAGGGTGACTCCTACCCTCAGGCCAAAGATATTGTCGCTGCGGGGTTGTATATGGACGACTACGTCCATTCCGTTCGCACGGAAGACGAGGGCATTTCCACCGCTTCGGAAATGATAGGTCTCATGAAGGCTGGTCAATTTGAGCTAGTTAAGTGGACCAGTAATTCCCAAGTCGTATTAGATTCGATCCCACCCTCGCACCGCCTGCCAGTTGTCAAGGAATTCGATGAGTCCGACCAACATAAAGTACTGGGCTTGTGTTGGTCACCTACGTCGGACAACTTCGGCATGAAAATTAATACTCCCGCTCAGATTTGTACTAAGCGTACAATATTGTCGTGTGTCGCTAAAATATGGGACGTCATGGGATTTGTCGCACCTGTTGTCCTGTACGCTAAACTTCTAATCAAGCAGCTTTGGCTGTCTGATTGTGACTGGGATGATACTCCACCTGAAGATATAGTCAGGCTGTGGATTCGCTTCAAAGAAGAGCTTCCCTTGCTCTGTAATATAAGGATCCCACGTCACGTTGGTATCGTCGGCGATAGTGTGGTTACTATATTGGCTTTCGCGGACGCCAGTGAGAAAGCATACGGGGGGGTTATTTACTTCCACGTTCAAAATAGTGATGGCAATATCGTTAGGTTGTTGACCGCTAAGTCGAAGGTCTCCCCTAAAAAGGTCGTTTCTCTTGCTCGTCTGGAGCTGTGCGCTATTCTTGTGCTAGCTCAACTCATAAAAAATGTCGTAGTCGCTTGTCAAAACCGCATTATATTTCGCAACATATTCGCATTTTCGGATTCAACAGTCGCTCTCTGTTGGGTACATTCGTCGCCCCATCGGTGGAACACCTTCGTGGCCAACAGAGTCTCGAAAATACAGGACGACTTATCGCCACAAAACCTGTATCACGTGTCCGGTACGGACAATCCCGCAGATTGTCTGTCACGTGGGCTCACACCTTCCCAAATCATTGATCATCCGCTTTGGTTCAGTGGTCCTCCGTGGGCCAGCTTAGACGTTTCAAAGTGGCCTGTCGTCCCCTTCAATCCCTCTTCGGTATGCGAAGTGCCTGAAGAGAAGAAACATTCGTTGCTCTCCGCTACACCAACCGAAAGATCTACTATTCTTTCTTTGGTCGATCGTATCTCGTCTTGGAGTAAATTACTTCGAGTAGTAATTTACATTTGTCGTTTCGCTAAACTATTGCCTATTGGTTACCGCATGGCGGCAGCGGATTACAACTTCGCTGAATTGCTCATACTTCGCGAGCTTCAACGCTTTTATTTCTCCACTGAATTGGTTAAACTCAGGAAAGGCAAACATTGTAGTCCTGCTTTTCGACACTTAAAACCGTTTCTCGAAGACGGACTCATTAGAGTCGGAGGCCGTTTAAGAAACTCGGATTTAAGTTATGATGGGAAACATCCCATTCTGCTTCCAAGCAAGGACCTCGTTTTGAATTTGTTAGTCGATTATCATCATAAATTGAACTGTCACGCAGGTCCCGACCTGCTAATGTCGCTCTTGCGTCAGAAGTATTGGATCCTTTCTGCACGCAATTTAATTAGGAATAGGATCCATAAGTGCCTTCCCTGCTTTCGGCTGCGCCCTAAGCAGAGCTTTCCTGAGATGGCCGATCATCGCTCTTGTCGTATCGTTCAAACCGCTAAGCCATTCGTCCACACGGGCACGGACTACGCCGGTCCGTTTAAGGTTACGATGTCTCGCGGTCGAGGTGTTCGCTCCACCAAGGCCTACGTGTGTCTGTTCGTCTGCATGACTACACGCGCGGTGCACATAGAGCTCGCTGGGGATCTTAGCACAGCTAGTTTTATGGGCGCCTTTAAACGGTTCCTGTCAAGGCGTGGCCCGGTTAGTAGAATTTATTCCGATAACGGGACTAATTACATAGGCGCTAAACGGAAACTCTCGGAACTTCACGCATTTCTTTGTTCGAAGTACCATAATTCGGAATATGGTCATACATTAGCTATAAATCGAATAGATTGGTCACTCAATGTCCCGACGGCTAGTCACTTTGGCGGCAATTGGGAAGCTAATATTAAAGGTTTAAAGTCACACCTATATCGGGTCATAGGCGATACTATTCTGTCGTTTGAAGAATTAAGTACCGTTCTTATTCAAATAGAATCGGTAATGAACACTAGACCTCTTTGTAGGACACTCTCTAGTGATCCTTCAGAGCCGCTCGCATTGACTCCAGCGCACTTTTTGAATCTCACGCCTCTGAAATACTTGCCTGCCGAGGAAATAGACGAGAGAACTCTTACTGCTAGACACGAGCTACTAGATAAGTTAGTGCAGTCGTTTTGGAAGCGCTGGAGAATTGGATATCTCCATACTTTGCAATCTCGCCGCAAATGGAACACGCCGGTCGATCCGGTCTCTGTCGGCACGGTCGTGATTCTTATATCCGACAACTCGCCCCCACTACACTGGCCTTTGGGTGTCGTGGAGGAAAATTTCCCTGACTCAACCGGAGTCACTCGTATCGTTCGGGTTAAGACAACCACCGGATCCTACTTGCGTCCCGTGGTGCGTCTTTGCCCATTGCCTAACCAGTAGTTTATTTAATTCGTCTTTAAGGTTAGGTTAATATTAGTTATTAGGTATTTAGTTTCGTAGTTATAGGATAGTAATTATCGAATAGATTCGTTTTCTTGTGGTTTGCCTCACTCTTGAAGGCATCCCTTCAAGCCCGGGGGAATGGTTGCGCTGATATACGATTCTTTTCGTTTATATTTTTAATTATTGGCAACACGCATAATCGCTAATTGGTTAGACATTCCCCTTCCGCATATTATCCTTTCTCCCTTGCACTAGACCTTCGTCTATTCGAGAGTGAGGGAGAGAGACTATACCGCTCTAGAAAAATCGATCGCGTCTGGATCTTCCGATGGACGATCGGACCTTCAATGGCTGTCGAGTCGCGTTAGAGCACAAACGCATCGAATCGCATTCGAACGGTCGCGTCGTTTTGTGCGACCAATTCGTAGCGGAAGAACGGTTATACTGTGGTGGTGAACTGTGATCAGAGTGCTGGCAGTCCTGAATATCCTGGATTATCAAGGTTAGTGCTGCCTTTCCTATACGACGCTGGACTCTTGTCTTTTGTTCCAACCAGCGCCGGTTCCCGTCAATTGTGTAACCGAAAACTTCTAAGTCGCATACGTTGCATTACCGCCCATCCAATAATGATAAAGTAAATAATTACATGAAAGTTATGAAAATTACAAAAACAATTATTAAACAACTATTATATCGCCAAAATATACAATTATAAAATATACAATTATTAAAGTAAACAATTATTAAGATATACAATTATTAAACTAAACAATTTGTCCTAGTTTGGAGAGCGTCCGGGGAATTTTCCCAATATGCGTCCAGGTAAAACCGGGACACACATTGGTCTTACGGGTACCAAATAGCACGATCTCTATTATTATTTTCCTATGGTATTTCATCTCATTGTTTATGTTACGTTGATTAGATGAAAAGGAACAGACTGTTATTAAAAATTCTACAGCTTTACAATGTTATCACTTTATCAGTAAATAAAAACTATAATTAAACATCGTTGTTTTTAGTTTTAAGTTCAAAAATGTATTTTTTTAAGGTGTCCGGGGAAAAACTGTGATTTTACCCAAATGTCCGGGGTTTAAAGTCTATGGTCAAAAGTCTATGTCTGGGGTCAGCAAATTTGGTGATGGCAATCCTAATCAGATGAGAAGTACCTGCAATTATTCATGAATCTCAATCTACGTAGACTTGTCCCAACAAGATTGCGCCGACTACGTGTCTTTGCACAACCACAGTCTGAACATGTACGTCTTGCTAGCCCATGCTCCATGGCCATCATTGGCACAAAAACTAAGCTTCATACCCCAAACATGCAAACTGATTGTCAACAATACATTCAGGGTTGGCAGTTTACACGTTTTCAATTCTGCGTCCATGTCTTTGAGAGAAAGAATGCGAGAGTGTCAACTGTTCCATGTTAATTTTTATTTTATCTTGTACTAGCGATCCGCCCCTACTTCGCACGGTTGCATGTTTATATTAAATATACTATAGAATGTCTTTATATACATCGTTGACAGCCTTTTTGTCATTCGACATCCATGTTCTCTTTAGTAATTACTCTAGAAAGTGCGACACATAATTTACAATGGGAAAAACATTCAACGCTCTAATCTAAGCAACATAGGCACGCGCGCCGTGCCTCCGCCGGCACCGCGCCGCAACTGCTATGTCCTTGCATTTTAAATCTGCAATATCTTCGAAACTATTTATTTAAATTATATTCTGTACAGGGCAATATTGATTTATATTAAATGCACAATGTATTTATAGTACTTAATTGGATAAGGATTAATGCTGTATTGCTTAAAATCGCTTCGTAATATATGCTCGTATTTCTCGTAAAAAGTAAAGGATAAAAAATGGTTGTTGTGGGTTATCTATAAGAGATAGACAGATGCCATGGAGGACTTTTTTGTTGACCTTTTTAAGGTGTACAATACTCTAGTACATTATTTTGATCTATCTCGTAGGGTTCAGCCAGCGTTTGCAAAGCAAGCGCAAAAAAATGTGTTTATTTGCGACATCACATTAGAAACCTCAAAAATTATCAGTGTTCCTCTACTATATTATACATGTTATATACCTAAAAACCTTCCTATTGAATAACTCTTTCTATTGAAAGAAACTGCATCAAAATCCGTTGCGTAGTTTTAAAGATTTAAGCATACATAGGGACAGACACAGGGAAGTGACTTTGCTTTATACTATGTTAAGATAAGAAGATTATAATTTCTCAATCATAATCGACAAGCGTCAATAGCTTAATGGCTAAGGTGTCGGACTTGTAATCGAGAGGTAGCGGGTTCGAACCCCAGCCATTGCACTATTGCCGTGAACCCACTCCAGACACAAGCATATTTAGCTTAGTTGGAGGGGTTAACAAGATTGCTAGGAATGTGAATTCCACCCCCATTGCTAGTTCTCTTTAAAAAAAAAAAAAAATCTTATCCTATCATAATTACCCTTTTTATGTCTTTCATTAATAATTTATCATATTTATTTCTATGTTACTTAATGAAATTGGTGGTTTATCGTATAAATTAATTATAAATAAATAAAACGTACAGATAACTGGAATGAAAAACTTAATTATTACACAGACAATTGAGAAAACAATTAAACTACGATCCCTACGGTAAAATGTCGACGAATTCTCTAGTGGGCTGATACTCTTGTCAATATTAATTTAGGAAGATTTGATTACGTTCCGTCAAGGAATGTTGTTGATACGAAGTGTTCGACTGATGTCATATAAATACGTTTGCCTTTATGTAATCACACGATTTGTATGATGTAGGGAGATTGTTCGTTAGCAACGTGTGCTGTGTTTCTGTAAGCATTATGTTTATGAATATTCACGCTTTGTTTGTTATGAAATTTCGCGGCAGATTGTATGAAATAACGATTATTAACTTGAGAAAGACCGATTACAAAATAGTTTAACTTCGAACATACTGGCTTCATCCGCCTAGCCTTTTTCCGATCACAATTTAGTGTCTATTTCTAGTCTAACCAAATGCAGTTGAGAAGTATTTTACATTTAGCAACTGTGTATCTGACCTTCATTACCCAGTTCCAGGATAACGCTTGTCAGTCATTCCCATAGCTTAACTCGTGGCTAAATAATGGCCACGCGTCATAATTAGCCTCGAGCTAAGTGTTCTCTTATAAGCGCCCATGTCGTGCTATGTGAAATGAAATATTTTTACTTTGATTTTGAATGAACGCCACTGCCCTGTTTCAAAGTTTAATATAATAATGAAAAGCACGAGGCCCCAACAAGTAATTTTCTACAAAGAAAATACATTATCCTCCTTTTGGGGCATTTGTGTAAAGCCGGCAAAAACTTCATCACTTCAGTATCTCTTTTGCTTGGACTAGGTGCTAAAGTTTTCATGAATACAGATTGGCTAATTATGTAGAGAATAAAGTGAGGTCTTGATTAAAAATAAATAAATAAGCAAGTTCGACCCAAAACTTAATACAACCAAAGTAACTCATGAAATAAATACCAAGTGTAAATAGTTTCAAGCAAACATTGACTTTGTAGATAAAAAGGGAAACTACATGCCTACAAGAACTTAATTTTAACGCACGAATGGCTAAGTAAATAGCAGTACGGGTTGAATTACGTGTGAGAACTGAGAACCTAGTTCTAAATGTATAAAGGAGGGTAACGACCGCTACCAAATTAGAAGGGTCAGGCCAGGGCTAGACGAATAAAGCGTGAAAAATTTAACACTCCGGCGAAATTTTGTAGGAAAAAGATAAAAGGACGTGTTTTTTTTAGATATTTTGTTTTAGATTTACAGTTTTGGAACTCGCAGCTTAATATAGACTGCAGCAAAGATCAATCTGTAAAGTTAAGCAACACTTGATGAAGACAGTCCATGAAATAAAAATAAAGAAAGAAACAAGATATGTTTATAAGGCAAACACTAATATATTAACGTGCCGACAACTTTCCGTGACACTGAATGTAGGTAATGGTTCACCCATACACGCTGGATAAAGTGAAACACATGTTTATACATATTTACAACTAGTACTCACGCGGGGCTTCGCTCCCGTGGATTCTATCACGGTAAAAACGTAACTCTCCTTTTTTGCAGTCGCGTAAAAAGTAGCCTATAACCTTCCTCAAGCTTCAAGCTACTTCCATACCAAATTTCATCCAAATCCACCCTGTACTTTCGAAGATTAGCGCGTTCAAGCAAACAAACAAACAAACTTTTCCGCTTTATAATATTAGTATAGATATGTGCGTGGTTAAAATACTGTTTATGCACCGATGTTCTATAAAACTGCCTCATATTCTGGTTGCTTGATTGTTATGAGTAGATTTTTCAATGTTTTCCGCGAATTCGCGGACAGAAGTCGACGAGTCAACAATTTGATTAGTCAGACTGTTAAAAATCGGCAAACAACAAGCGATAAAATCGATGTAATGTGCCGTTAGCATTCATTGACACTGAATATAATCATTCCCCATATACGGTTGCTTAAAGTAAAAAAATTGTTTATACATAACTATAATATCACACGTTTGCTTGCACGCGGTATGTTTTTTATTGCATCCCTTTTACATATATTTGCAAGCGGGAGGGCGGTGCTGCATACTGCATGCAATATTGATCACCTAGTTCGTGGCGGTATTAACATTTGATATTTTTATGAAGTTAAGTTTGGTACATATTTCCGCAAAGTAACGCCTGATTCCATGCTGTTTAGTCTCCCTATCTGATCATCCAAAGGAAAGCATGTTACCTGTGGTTACTGGGTTGATGGAGTAAGACAGGCCTTTTCTCCATGGATTATAATTAAATAATCATTTATTTGCAGACATTGAAGTCCATAGAATTAAATTATTACAACACACAAATTACATGAAAATAACACAATACACACACATAAAAATCACAAATAGGCAGAATAATAATAACATAATAGTAATAAACGTAAAATAAATGCACGTACAGCTATCTAGAATCGACCTGTGTGTGCAGTCTCACCCATCGACCAAGCATCGGGCAGTCCCACCGGTCACTCAATGCTCTCAACATGCCGTGGGTTCTGGTATCTGTTCTGTGCCGGAGAGAAGCGCATCGTTTTCTAATAATGGCATAGAAATCATCCACTCTCGCATCGGCAAGCATACCCGGTAATTTGTAGTATATTACATATATATGTATTAATATTATAGTAAATTAAAGTATAATGGTACTGAGCTACATTCTGTGTTAATAGAAACTGTTGTTATTTCTAGCAATATACTTAGGGTGGCATATTTGTCTTGTGTTCATGACAATTTTTAACACATACAATGTGTTAATTTTCAGCCTGGTATAAATTTAAATCACCTTTGTTTGGATTTTAATACCAACATAGTTGAGAAAGTGTTAGGCAGATGACGATGTTGGAAATTAGTTGGAACATACCTATTTCAATTTCAATTGAGTTTATCAGTAGATAACGGAATGTAATTGAATTGGATATTCTAGTCGATCTGTGAAACTTATGAGCCTCTGATCTAGATAGATGGTAATTCAATTATAGGTTCTGTTCAAATAATGTTTATGGGTTTGATGTATGTGGTATGCTTTGCGATGTTTAAGACATTTGAATGTATTATTACTTGGTTGGTTATAACGATATTTTGATTACTAGAATTTACTGCGGTTTTATTTTTGTGTGTGGCATCTCGCAGGTCAACTTCTGAGGTTCTCGGCTGCTTAACCGGGCTTGCCTGTGGTTGCCTTAATTAATAAATAAATTAAAGCCACCAACCAGGGAGTTATCGCCTTTAATATCCATAGTTTTGGGCAAAGGTGTACGTAAAGCGAACCAATTATCATAAAATTGGAAAAAAATGCTATCTATCTAGCTAATCTCGAACGAAAAATTTCATACTCAGGAGAACTGCGCTTTGAACGAGATAGTAAAAATAGTTTTCATGTACACTGTATACAAATAGCCCATCATTATGCTGAACGATGACCATTCCGCTCCCTCTAATTCAAAATTGTTTTACTATTTTTTATATTTTCTTATGCGTTATGTAACAGCGCAAATGTTTTTTTGTTTCTTTTTTTTTTCTTATTCTCTACTCTATAAATGCGTTGTCTAAAACTACACGTCTGTTTGTATCCTGTTTATGCCTTAACGAGTGAACGTATTTAGTTAAATGGGTACTAGGATAGATATCCGGGGAAAATGCCGAAATAATTGGTGAAGCCGCTTTCAGTTTGGTTCTAAAGAATTATAGAAAAAAAATTTTGCACAGTTGTGTGCATGTTAAAAAAATCATCGTTTTCAGAAACAGCATGCATAACATAAATAACATTTAATCATTAGATGGGAAAAATATTACAATGTTTTGTATGTGTCATCATAGGGGTAGGTATGTATGTGTCATCATAGGTGTAGGTATGTATGTGTCATAGGGGTAGGTATGTATGTGTCATCATAGGGGTAGGTATGTATGTGTCATCATAGGTGTAGGTATGTATGTGTGGGTAGGTATGTATGTGTCATCTACTTAGCCTTTTCCCAATTATGTTGGGGTCGGCTTCCAGTCTAACCGGATGCAGCTGAATATTTTAGCGTTTAACATGTTGTGACTGCCTATCTGACTTCCACAACCCAGTAGCTGGGTAACACGATACCCCTTGGCTAGACCAGTATCAGATTTACTGGCTTCTGATTACCCGTAAAGCCATAGCCATAGCTGGTTTAACACGTTGAACACCAAGAAAAAAATGCATCTTCCTGTTCAGGCCGCATCGGTCGCGGCTGCCCGGCGATTAATATCTCCACAATTATTTAATTAATGACTAAAGTTGACTTTTGTTAATATAACATACATACATTTGGATATTAGATATAAATATCTATTTTTTTGAGGTTGGCTTCGCGTCAAACCAACAATTAAAAAAATATTTGGTCTAAATTTGGATAGAACTGTGATTTTTGCATGGCCTAAAGGGAATGCTCACTGTCGGTCAGCACTGACCGCGTTGGCGTTCAACGTGTTAAATAAATTACGTGTAAAAAACCCGTACGCTAGCAACCCTGTCCCACATTTCATATTAACATTTTGGGCCATGTTCGCAGATTCTTAGCAAATATATAATGAGCTATCTTTGCGAGAGTGGTATCAGTACTACATAGATTTATAGCAAAATTATTATATTCCCTGTGTGTCCCCAGTTTGGGATAAGATGCTTATTTTCCTGTGTGCGTTGGGAATTCCGTAATAATATAGGTAGCTTATTTAGGAGGTTGCAGGGAATACTAATTCTGGTTTATTTCAAATAACTTTGTAAATAGGCCCAGTATACAAATACGAGTAGGTATGTATGTACAGTAACGGTGCAAATAGATTTGACGCAGGCAGTAAGAAAAGTATTTCGTCGTTTCTTCCTACCGACGTCAAAACTGTCTCTTACATTGTCAACCCACAAAGACTTGTGAAGTGAAAAACAACTGTTGTTATATGCAAGACGAAATGAACGTTTTATCTTAATACTAGCTAGCTTTTGCCACGAGCTTACGGGCTAATTACAAACTAAGCAAATATTCGTAGGTTGAGAAATTTGCTAATTACAAGATTCCGTATTTATATTTCTAGTTACGTTAGTGCCTAAATTAAGACATAAGGTACGTTATTTGTGCGGAGTAATTACAGTTAATATTTCGATTTGCGAAATAGAGAAAAATATATTATACAGAAAATATGTCGAGTTAATGAAGAGTTATAAAGGATATTTATTTTGCAATTTCGATATAACTAACGCTTTAATGCGTAATTTTCAATTGTTTTAAGTTTGAAATAGATGAGGCTGGTGTTTTCTAACTGACAATCCTGGGAAGATACACCGAAACTAAGAGCTCATCCTCTCTTTTTAAATCCATACAAACCTTTTAGTCAAATCATAATTATGAGAACTATGGCTTATGTTTGTGGTGCTCTGTTGAGGACATAGCACATAGATTTGAATAGACTTGTTTATACGGTGCAAGCATTTTGGCATTTTTGTTAAAGATTTTCTTTACTATTTTCAAAATATTCCAGGCTTAGGATATATTCCCGGATACTCCTAGGGTAAAACGAATCATATATCTTATTGGGAGGTGTGATCTACCTGTGTGTCAATTTTAACCTAATCTGTTTAGAGGCTTAGCTGCCCAGAGATAACAAACCGAAATTCAGGCAGATTGACAGGTAGATAGATATACAGGCTGATATAAAAATAGATGAATAGGCTGTTAGCCGGATATACACTAGTATTTTGTTATTTATTGATGATACTGCAATCTATACTAATCATATTATTGAAGACTCACATCCCTTCTCGTTCTACAAGACATTGGACTTTATATCTATACTAATATTATAAAGCTGAAGAGTTTGTTTGTTTGTTTGTTTGTTTGTTTGTTTGTTTGCTTGAACGCGCTAATCTCAGGAACTACCGTTCTGATTTGAAAAATTCTTTCAGTGTTAGATAGCCCATTTATCGAGGAAGGCTATAGGCTATATATCATCACGCTAATACCAATAGGAGCGGAGCAGTAATGAAGAATGTTTCAAAATCGGGGGATTTTTTTTTTCCACGGGGACGAAGTCGCGGGCGGAAGCTAGTTATAGTAATATAATCATATTTAAATTTTATTAAAAAGATATCGTCAGCTACTGAAGGAACAGAGTGAGTTTTTAGTGATTAGAAGTCTGATATTCCCTTCCGCTCCACCTAGAGCGGCAGGAGTAAATAAATGATTTTGCTCCAGAAAAAAAAATGTAACACATCTTCTATACTTATAATAAATCTGTAGAGAGGTCAATTCTGTACATGAAATATATTTCCAAAATAACTATCAGGGGGTGATTAAGGATCGATACTCATGCCAAAAATGCAATCAGTTAAATTTTTGTCTGTCTGTCTGTCTGTCTGTCTGTCTGTGTAACCGTTATAGAAACAAAAACTACTCGACGGATTTTAACGAAACTTGGTACAATTGTTTTTCATACTCCTGAGCGGGTTATAGTATACTTTTCATCACGCTACAATCAATAGGAGCAGAGCAGTGAAGGGAAATGTTGGGAAAACGGGAGAAGTTACTCCATTTTTTAAGCTTCCGTCGCGTGTGCAACCTTAATGGTTAAAGCTACACAAATCATTTCATGACGGAAATGTTCTCCTTAAAATTATATAAAAAATATCCAACGACAACATATGTCTAACTTTTATGGTTGACTCACAATAACACGTGTAACTCCCGATAGCTTAGCAGTTCGAAGCTTTCTGATTATAATATTTGTCTACTCTTACGTTTATAACACTCTCAGTCACCCCTAATTGAAAAAGTTAACATTATTAACTATTCCATAAAAAAATTGGCCAAGTGCGAGTCAGACTCGCCCATGAAGGGTTCCGTAGTAACTATAATATAATATGCAAATTTATTTGACGAAAAAAAAAAACCTTACAAATTTCTTAAAACTAGCTTATTTACATTTTTTACAACTGCGCCAAATAAATTTGTTTTGAAAAAAAAAACCTTACAAATTTCTTAAAACTGGCTTTTTTACATTTTTTACAACTGCGCCGAATAAATTTGTTTTTCATAGTGTTTGTATGAATTACAAAGTTATATTTGCGGTTTTAGAAAATATGCTGTATCTCAAAAACTGCTGAACTGATTTCGTTCAAACTAATTTTATTTATTTATTTATTTAAACTTTATGTACAATTGTGTTACATGGGCGGACTTAATGCAGCAAGGCATTCTCTACCAGTCAACCTTTGGGTTAAAAAAACACACTGTGGTAGGTGTACGAGAAAATGGAATGAAATAATATTTTAATACTAATAAATATAATACTAATATATAATAATACTAATAAAATACACATATATGCTAAAATGACAAACTAATAGATACGGTGCTTTATAATATTCTTTCTGAATAAGAGAGCTCAAAATAATATTATGACAAAGACCAAACTAAGAATAACAACCCCGTAAGTAGTGGTTTTTAATTTTACGCTTAAAAGAAAATTTTGACTCAGCCTTCTTGATGTCAAGGGGTAGCAAATTCCAGAGTTTAATAGTAGAAATAGCGTAAGAATTAGATAGAAACCCGGTGCGGTGAGAAGGAATGTGAAGAAGTAAGTTTTTGGATGCGCGAAGGTTAAGATCATGAGAACTGCCCAACAATTTAAAATTTTGTTTTAAGTAATCAGGAGCACAAGGATCGTTCATAATAGTGAAGAGCATACAGAGGGATCTGAGGGATCTCCTTTGACGGATAGGCAACCATTTAAGCTGAGAACGGAAGGAAGAAATGTGATCATATTTTCGAAGACCAAAAATGAAACGAATACAGTTGTTGAGAAGTCGATCCAGTTTGTTAAGAAGTTCTTGGGAAAGATCAGAATAGCAAACATCAGCATAATCAATGATAGGAAGCACAAGTGATTGGACCAATGTGGTTTTAGTGCTACAAGGAAGGAAATGCTTGAATCTATAGAGAGATCGCAGTGTGAATGTTACCCTCTGGCTAACCTGTGCAATCTGCTTATTCCAACTTAACCTGTCGTCAATATATAGGCCTAAGTCTTTTACGTGCGGCGAGAGAGGGATGACAGTATTGTTGAAGTTAAGCGGGAGAAGTAGGCTGGTGTCCAAGTTTCGCAGAAAATATGAGCTACCGATCAGGATAGCCTGACACTTACTGACATTGACAGTAACACCAAACCTGCTTGACCAATCACTGATAGCCAGAAGATCAGCATTCAGCAATGAGATGCAGTTGTCCAGGTTGTCAACGTCAGCTTGCGCGTAGAGCTGTAGGTCATCAGCGTACAAATGGTAAGAGCATTTGAGGATAGTGGTAATAGAGTTTATGAAAAGAGAAAATAAAAGTGGAGAGAGTATGCCGCCTTGTGGGACGCCAGTTTTCAGGGTGCACCACTCAGAAAAAGTCTGATCAGCACGAACCGCTTGCTGGCGACCACGAAGATAAGATGAGAACCAATCTTGTGCCAATGAAGATACCCCAATGTGTGACAGAATGGCCAGGAGGATGTCGTGATCAACGGTATTGAAAGCATTGGAGAAATCAATTAAAACTAATACCGTTAATCTCGACTTCTCCAGACCATTCCTTACATCTTCTGTAACCTTAAGCAAAGCTGTGGCTGTGCTGTGGCCAGGCCGAAAACCTGATTGGAAAGGGGATACCAGATTATTCCCAAACACAAAGGAAGATATTTGCTTAAGAACAACTGCTTCCAGAATCTTAGATAGGAAAGGAAGAATGGAGATAGGTCTGTAGTGATTTAGCAGGATGGGGTTGGATATTTTTGGGAGAGGGATTATGAAGGCCTTTCGCCAGATTGTGGGAAATACCCCAGTCTGCAGGGAGGCATTGATAACATGTGTAATAATAGGAAGAATACTTTTAATAATGAGGGATAGCATAGATCTGCTGACACCATCACAGCCAACAGCCTTGGACTTAATAGCATAGAAAGTCTTGAGGATCTCAGAGTCGGTCACAGGAGAAAGAGAGAAAGAATCGGGAGGTAAGATTGGCGAATTTTGGTTGAAAGTTTATATTAAGATCTACAGACATATATTTTTTTAGATTTTTCACTCCATTATTATAGAAGTTAGAGGTTGTGTCCGCCACACACACAATTTACCACTTTGGAAGCTTATATCTTTTCAACGATTGGCTTTATGGAAAAGTGGTTTTCGAAACCCCGATGTCGTTTTTAAAGAACTGTCTATAGATACCACACATGCATCGATTTCATGAAAAAAAATATTTTCAGGTTTAGTTCCATGTATGGGAGCCCCCCTTTATTTTCAATATTTTTTAATTTTATTCTCAAAATCGGAAAGCGGTTCACAGAATACATCTACCTATCAAGTTTCACATGTATAGTCCTAATAGTTTCGGAATAAAATTGCCGTGACAGACGGACGGACGGACAGACAGACAGACAGACAGACGGACAGACATGTCGAAACTATAAAGATTCCGTTTTTTGCCATTCGGCTACGAAACCGTAAAAAGAATCATATAAATCGGTATAGAAACACCAAAGTTATACATGAAATACGCTTATAATAATAAGCCATCGCGCGTGAATACTGAATCATGCTATAAGGATTATTTTTGAGAATCGGTCGCCGCGCTCGACGCGTCTCGCGGTCGAAACGTTCTCTAGGTACTTAAGCCTCATGTGAACGTGATCTAAACAATATTACCAATACATTAACTTACGCTGACGGAGTCGCGGGCACAGCTATATTATATCATTACGCTAAGGCCAATAGGAGCGGAGCGCCAATCAAGAATGCTTCAAAATCGGGGTTAAATTTAACGTTAGCCCAAAGTAACTATTACACGCGGACGAAGTCGCGGGCAAAAGCTAGTTTTTAAATAAAATAGAACATAGCGAATAAAACGGCTGTTAACAAAAATACATGTTTTAACAATATAGGTACACAATAAAATACCACATGTAAATGGCTAAAAGCCAGATATGTTCCTGTTTCCGAATTCCACAAACGTACAAAATTAACGAAAAAAAGCCAAAACATTCGTGTTCAGAATTTGGTTACTGTAACGACAAGCGATTTTGGACTTTTCCAGAAACGAATAAAGCAGAAAATGGAATACAGAATTTGTGGTATTGAAGCTGAAAATGTGTCAAGGGTTTTATTGCATGCCAAAATATCCAATCGCCACTCGTTTGTGATACCTCAGGTATTAGGGATAACTGGCAGACACTCAGTACAAAAGGAAAAATATGCGAGGTGGCTGATCGAAACTACCTAGGTACTAAAATAAATTCAAAGACAATGATAACATACTCATATTAATGACGACTTTCTAAATCAATGTTATATTGAACTTTGAGGGCCTTTCATATTCTTCATAATTTTTCTACATACGCACAAAACCTTTTGGGAAAACTTTCATAGTGCGTACAGCTAAGGTGTGGAATTCCCCACCGGAGTCAGTGTTTCCTGATAGCTATAACCTTTTTTTTTGAGGGATCCTCCTTCTCCTTTGGTCGCCTCTGGGCCCCTCCAGACAGAATATACGGACAACAAGACCCCTTAGGTAAATGATTCCTAAGAAGGAGTTGTTGCCCGTATCCCAGGGTGCACCGGCCCGAAAAACTGGTCTTCCTCCTGGACGTGTCCGCAAAAGAACTCCAGCTCTCGAGCACACGAGGAGGTTTCCTGTCCAGCACCCCTGATAGCTATAACCTGGGGTTCTTTAAATCAGTAGTGAATAGATAGATTACTTATAGGAAAGCGTGCTTCAGCTTCGACCACATCATCACTTATCGTCAGGTGAGATGGTGTTCAATGAAAAATTATAGAAATTTAATTATAGCTACTATCTGTTTCCAAATGATTAAGTTTGTTAGTTGACCCCTTCAAACTTCGAGAGATGTTCAAACTTGCCTTTGTGGTCAAGTTAACAAATTACTAATGCTTGGTCGACCATTAACAACTATGTATCTGCTGACTAAGTCTTGCTACCACTCCGAAACATTTCAAGTATTTGGACTTCATTATTTCTTGTGTTATTTTTGAGTTCTGTGGTAGATGATAGTTAATAAATTTTGAGTAGTTTACACTGCCACATTGCTGGGCAAAGGTGTCTCCCAATTCCTTCCATACGCTCTTTTCCCGCGCCGCTACAGACCAAATTCCACAAGGGTTACCCTCGTGGAATACGTACAGGTCGATACTATCAAATATCAATCGTCTTGCGACAGCATAACTTACAAAATTGTGGACTTTAAATAAGGAACAAATTTTTGAGCTGTTATTTAAATATTCGAGATATTATGATCAGTTCAAAAACATATTGAGCAGTTATTTAATTTAATGGCGGTTGATTAATTATTGCGAGAGTAAAACATGGACAGTAATAAAAAATCAATTAGTCGGTTATTTTCAACCGACGACCAAAAGAGGAGGTTATCAATTCGACGCGTATATTGTTTTTTTTTTTTTTTTTTTTTTTATGTGTGATCATCGAGTACTCGAAGACGGCTGAACCGATTTGGAAAATTCTTTTTTTGTTCGAATGGGTATACTTCGAAATTGGTACCATTATCACCAAAGTCAGGATCTGATGATGGGATCTTGGAGAAATCGAGGGAACTCTTCAAATATTATAGGCACACCTATGGCGTTTTGGGTATTTCTTATAGTAACTTGTGCAGTTGCTCTCAAAAAGTACCATTTGGGGAAGTGGAACTGATGATGAAGACCACAGATGGCCGCCGAAACTACTCAATAATAAGTATTGAGTGGATTGCGATTCGATTACTTGAATATGGATGTTAAGCACTTTATGCTCGTCACAATGCATATGGTGATGTAGAGCTGATGGTGAAGTACCAGGAGAACTCCTCAACAATTAACGGCCCAGCATTGGGAAAAGCAATATTTTGTAAAAGGTTATAAGTAGTTGACATTTAGGCTCTTGTAACTAGGTAAATTAAAAATCATCCAACTAAAAAGAGTGAAATAAAAACTTTTTACCAAAAAATTAAACCGACTCCCAAAAAACACTGCAAAGTGAAAAATAACTTTAATTTCGGAAGTCGGTGCCAAAAACGAAAAACAAAACTAAAGACACCGACTACCGAAATTAAAGTTATTTTTCACTTTGCAGTGTTTTTTGGGAGTCGGTTTAATTTTTTGGTAAAAAGTTTTTATATCATACAATGTCCATTCTAAAAATAATTGAGCAGTCCAATAATTGAATGAGCGATATTTTTTTTTTTTTTTTTTTTTTTTAGGTAGGGCCACTTGTAGATCAGCACACTAAGGCTGTGAGTCTACTTAACCGGACTTTCCTGTGGTGACCTCTAATAAATTAAAGGCCCCCAGCCAGGGCTTACAAACTAAAATATACTTAAAAACTAATGACCGCACGCTAAGGGCACTCCCTGTGGAGTACGGGCCTCGGCATAGCGGGGTCATTTCGGGAGGGCAGCAAAGGGACAGGCTGGGTCATATTATTTACGGGAGTATTTATTGCTACTGGCTCAGCATCGCGGGCTGGCTCGTTTGGCAAAGGTCGGGGAGGATTTTCATTACCAGTACGCGGACGTCGCGATGGGCCTCGTCGGCGAGGCCGGAATAAGGAACGCGTTCTGTATCTGTGTCTTCTAAGAGTGCTGGTTTCCCTACTGCTCTCTTGTCGGATGGTGGTGGGGTCGTCAGGCTCGTCTAGGATGTTACGCGGGCGACGAACCCGAGAAATCTTGGAGGGTCTGTATCGGGCGGCCGATACGATCAGGGGGTTAGTGTGGGTCTCAGCAGAGGTGAAGTAACGCACTGACATGCGTTTCAACACTTGCTTTATGGTCGGGAGTTTGAGGTCTACGTGGAGATCCTCGTTCCTACAGAACCAGGGCGCGCCCGTGGCCTTTCGGAGAAAACGGTTCTGAACGACTTGCATCCTATGGATCTGATTGGGACTGGCATGAGCAAACACCGGACAGGCATACGTCATGATAGGACGTATGCATGTCGTGTATATTCGGATTTTACATTTAAGGGAGAGCTTGCTGTGTTTATTCAGCAGGGCGTGGAGCCTACCGAGAGCGAAAGCGGCTCGCGAGCGAACCGACTTTATGTGCTCACTGAAATTCAGGAACTGGTCGAGGATCACACCTAAGTATTTGGCTCGCTTCTCCCAAGGGATTGGCTTGCCGAACATAGTGATCGGGCGTGGGGGGGTGAACTTTTTATGCTGGCGAGCCCTGCGAAACAGGACTGCTTGACTTTTGTCGGGATTTACCTCAATCCTCCATTTCCTAAACCAATCGCCTAGTGCGTTGGCTGAGGTCTGGAGGGTATGAGCGATGCTAACGGGATTATGTCCCGAGTAGTAGATGGCCGTGTCGTCGGCAAACAGGGATAACTCTACTGGGGGCTTTTTGGGGATATCGCTAGTGAATAGCGTGAAGAGTGGGGGGGAGAGCACGGCGCCCTGAGGGACGCCGGCTCTGATAGGGCGGGGAGTGGAAAGCGCTCCTTCGATACGATATCTGAAGGAGCGGTTTGACAGGAAGTCTCGAATGATGAGCACGAGACGGTCCGGCACACCTAGTTGGTAAAGCTTATAAATTAAGCCATTGTGCCAGACTTTGTCGAAAGCCTTTGCTATATCAAAGAATAGGGCCCCCGTCACCAGACCGCGTTGAAAACGGCCGCTAATGTGCTCTACGATGCGGTGGGCTTGGTGGACACTGGAATGATGGGCTCTAAAGCCAAACTGTTCGTTAGGGATTAGGCTCTTGGCCTCGACAAAGTCCTTGAGCCGATTAAGAATAATCCGCTCGTAGACCTTGCCGAGGGCGCTGAGCAGACTAATGGGTCTATAGCTAGTCGGGAGGTTCTTGGGCTTTTTGGGTTTTGGGATACCTATCACTATAGCCTCTTTCCAAGCTTGTGGAAACAAGTTGTTGGACAAGGCGCCATTGAAGATGGCAGTCAGTAGGACTAAGATCGTACGTGGGAGGAGTTTAAGTGCCCTAGTGGTCAGTCTGTCAGTCCCGGGAGCTTTCCTAGGTTTGAGTTTCTTGATGATCTCCTCCACCTCGTCCTCCGTGACGGGGGGGAGGGGAGCATCAGGGTCCTCGACAGGGGGTAGGGCAGATCTACGTTCGACCTCAGCATCCACGTGGGCAAGGTGGGCTGGGTCGACTGGTTGGGAGCTGGGAGAGCACTGTGCCTCCAGGCTGTCGGCTAGGCATTCGGCTTTGTCTTCGTCGTCGAAGGCAATGCTTTTGTCCGGGCGGATAAGGGGAGGCATTGAGGCAACCTCAGTGGCGCGCATATTCCGCTGAAGTTGCCAGAAGGCATGGTGGGTGGGTTCCAGTTCGCTCAGGGTCTTGTCCCAGCCGGCTTCACGCCACTCTCTGATGCTGTTACTTACTTTGCGCTGTAAGTACCGCATGAAAGTTTTGTTATTCTGGCAGGGGAAAGATCTGTAGGCACGGACTGCTGCGTTCTTCTCAGTCAGCAGGGCCCGTACATCGTCCGGGAGTTTCCGGCGCCAGTGCTCTGACACCGGAATCTCCTTTGAACAGTCGTTCAAGACAGATTGCACGTGCTCCGTGAGTGAGTCGATCGCAGCCGTCGTGTCGGCGGCGGACTGGATGTGGTCGGGGATCTTGTCCAGGTGAGGAGACGTGTTGGATTTCAGCAATTCGCCTACTTTCCTCCAGTCAGTGATCACCTGTGTGGGAGGGGGGCGGTTAGGGTCATAGGGACCCGATCTCGGAGTTAACTCCAAGATCACCGGTCTATGGTCAGAGTCAAGTTCGTCTACCGTCTCTAAAGAGTGCAAACGTAAGTTCACATTCTTCAGGAGGGCAATGTCGAGTACGTCGGGCAAGTGGGATGGCTCGAACGGATAGTGAGTAGGCCGCATAGGACCTATGATATCTATGTGGAGAGGTGTGCAAAGGTCGTATAGTACCTTCCCACGGGGGTTGGTAATACGACTACACCATGCGGGATGTTTGGCATTGAGATCCCCCGCTATAAGGACGGAGTCACTCATGTCAAGAAGGGCTGTAAGGTCGCTTCGTAGTGAGGCGTTTATCGAAGAATTTGAATCTACGTCGCTGTGCGGTGGGAGATACGCGGATACTATTGTGATAGAGGGATGGCCCGTCATGCCTAGCCGGCAAACGGATACCTCTAAGTGGGCAAGGGGCGGCGGATCCATAGGGATGCAGTGCAGGGAGTTCCTATAATATATTAGAGTGCCACCTCTGTGGCATCTAGTCCTATCGTTCCTAACTAGCCGGTAGTTGGCTACCTTGGGATCCCTAAGGTGGGGTTTGAGGAAGGTCTCTTGGACCAGAAGGATGTCGAGACTATGATCGCGAAGGAAAGTCGCGATCTCGTCCCGTTGATTAGTGATGCCATTGGCATTGAAGTAACCTAGCTTTAGGGATCGGGGCTTTAATCTTTTACTAGCCGTGTTATACATTATGGCTGTTTAAAGAGGTTGTCAAAATGGCTTTTTACATCAGAATACTTATAGTATACCTGAATCAGGGATTCAATGCTTTTGCAGGCCACGACCTCCTTTGCCATTTGGATGGCGCGGGGGGACTGGAAGAAACTGAATGTTTTCCCAAGGATGAGGAACGCATCGAGTTCCGGCTCATCCGAGCGAGGGAGTGACTGGGGAGGAGGTGGGGGCTGAGAAGCCACAACAACCGGAGCGGAGGGCATGATGGGTTGATCCATCAGCCCAGGGACTTTCGGCCTTAGTGCCGGGAAGTTTTGGGCGTGATTCGCCGCCGTCCAAGGAGTTGGACGCTGGGGACTGAGGGTAATGAGCGATAAAAATGATGGCGTCATATATACCTGCGTCAGATCCCCTCTATGGTTGGTGAATCATGTGGGTTAGGTTAGGTTAGAACCATGACCATTAGCGCGCGAAGGTGAGTGAGCGAAGCGAGCGTGCCGCGGCAGCGGCCGGCGAGCGCCAGATCCCTTCTATTGTTGGTGAATCATTTGGGTTAGATGAGGTTAGAATGAGATTACTTTATTACCGACAAATTCCGATTTATTACTGCCCACACGTAACCGCTCGTTCAATAATTTTTACCGCCCATTTAATTATTTTCCTGCTTAATTATATATTCACTGATCCATTTCATTACTTTTTATTACTCATTTTTGTTTTCTTTACTGCTTAGTTTTGACTGCTGAACTAGTTATTAAACGTGCCATTTATAATTTTTAACATACCAAAACCGCTATTTACAACTGCCTCTTTAAATCAGTGCCATTTAAAGATTCGTAAGGAGCTCGTGGCTAATAATAATAAAATACACAAGTGCTAATTGTCATGGTAAAGCAATGCTTAGTGATCTTGGACCGTGAAAAATATAACCTTCTTAACGAGAGTTGTAATGCGTAGTGAGGAGCCAGAAAATTTGCATCAGTCTTGCCAAGGAATATCATGTTGCCCAGTTACCGGGTTAAGGAGGTCAGATGCCTATCTTCACTCACTCACTTCACTTCATGTAAAATAGGTACTAGTAGTAGCCTTGTGGACACCCACTTGTCCTTTCCAATTTCCAAATAGGAACTCAGCCCATGCAGTGATACTGTTTGTTCACAAAGCGGCGATAGTATATATAATAGGTAGTTGTTATCGAGACATCGCAGGTTCGAACCGGTTGGGGTTCCAACCCGTGACCTCTAGGTCACATGTCCGACAAGATAGCTGTATTATATTTCATTATTGCCGTGAACCCACTCCAGACATCAGCATATAAATAAGCTTAGTTGGAGGAGTTAACAAGATTGCTAGTAATGTGAATTCTACCCGCATTGGAAGTTTTATAAAAAAAGACAGTCTCGTTAAAATCATTCACTCTATGTTCAACGAGATCAGATGTTTTTCCAACTAACCTTCCCTTTCATATCCCCAGTCAACAACGTCAAAATAGGTGACATAATCCTAACTTCCATTTTGTGTACAGTGGGATTGATATCACACTCAGACAAAGATAAACCTTTTGTATACATTATATATGGACTAGATTTCATTCAGACACCTGTCTAAGGCGCCGCCTCCATAGCATCCGACGGCTAAGCTACGTTTGGCTGCTTGGCTTTGTACAAAAGTATAATGAAATAATAATGATGTTTATTTCGCAAATCTTACTAATATTACAAATGCGAAAGTGTGTGAGGATTGGCGTATAGATGTTTGTTACTCTTACACATGCAAAAGCTACTCGACAGATCTAAATGAAATTTTGTATGTAGATAATTACAAAGGAAAACTCCCACGCGGTTGAAGTCGCCGTCAGAAGGTGGTAGGTTATAAATAACACTTTTACACGTCATCTTTTTTTCGTATATGAAAACTAGATGAGGCTCTTTGGAAGTCCCTACAATCCATACTGGTTAAACCATATGTGGATGTACTTTAGATTTGATACAAGATGTGTATATTTCTCGACTGTTGGCTTTTAGAGAAGTATAATAATTCACTTTAAATTCAAAAGATATTCTAAATCGTGACATCTCCACCTGTCCTATACCAGTACTACCAGTACAAAGGCGCGTTACTGGAAACTATATATTTTATTAATTTTCTACCCTAATAGTGTTCCTATATTCAGAATGTATTTATGTGCACACTTCTGCGTATAACTGATGTTCAATTCCAGTCATAAGAACGATAAATTATAGCCTTTTTCCACGACAGGTGCTGTGTGAAAATCAAGTAATGAACAGCAAAACAAAATAGTGACAACAAAACAAAAACAAAACAAGTGAAGTTAAATAGTCTTCACTTGTTGCCTGTCTTTATTTACATAACATTAGTAGCTTATATTATACCAGTAAGCATATTCAATACAATCTTTGTACTGCCTTGATATATGCCTACGTCACTGTATTTATAAGCTGTGAGTTTCAATTGTTTTTCTGAAACGCTAGTGTGAATCATGGCCATACGTCTTAGAAGACAATCCCACCTACATGTTCACCTTCTTCTTCTTTTCGTGACGATGCTCAAACATCTTTGGACCAATATCCTACTACCTGCACAGCTCTATCATTGGCCTCGCTCAGATCCTGCAAGCTGGAGGGGGCCGTGCACGATGAACATGACAAGAGGCGGGCCTGATCTTGTAAAGGGGCTCCACACTGGTATTGCGTCTACAATGGATCAAGGAAACCCCATTTGGCTAGATTATATTTACAGTGGCCAACCTGGACCCGCAATAGGTTAAGTGATTTCCAGATTGGCCACTGCAGTTCATGTCTGGGCTGTAGGTGTTCTTTCGGGTTAATGAAGTGTAGAGAGATAGAGTGTTAGTGACACCATAGTTCGTACCTCACCTGTGATGCACTATCTATTACTTAAAATTAAATCGCGTAGCTTAGCCGTTTACTTTTGTGGAGTGGCGCATTTATTACAGGAGGTTGTTGTCAAAAACATTCTCGTATAATATCTCACAGGCTCACCTACGTCAAAGTACCTCTCTCGATCGGAATGACGTTCCATTAGCGTATTACGTGACGATGCGTGTCGAAATTTGTCCCGTTTTGAAGACCTTGCTCTGTTTGTGAGTGATTTGGTCCGTCTCATTTTTTGGGTTGCGTTTGCAAAGAGTGTGGGCATATCTCATTACGTGCTAGGCTGATAATATAATATTATTTTATGTCTGCTTCATGTTATTCGTCTTTATTTATGAAATAAAGAACAAATTTATTTGGTTTATCTACGATTGACGACAGAGTTATAAAAACATGCAGACGGAGCAAATATAGAAAATAAAACATTTTTTTTAAAACATTACTCATATCTGAAGTTTATCATTTAATATTACCTATGCAACATAAGATAGATCGAACGACAATGTTTATATGTATGAATGTTAAGTTTCACATGTTAAAGCGAACTTTGTATGTTCTTTTTGAGAAATAAATTTCTTTAAACTGAAGAGTATTTCTGTAGCTCGCCGCCGGCCAGAAATCAGGCCCGTGTAGACGGCGCCTCATGTTCCACGCGTGCCGTTGCTTGCCGGTGTTGAGGAATCTTTCGAAAGACTTACAGCGGCCTCGGAATACGAAGGGTAAATGACTGAAAATGGATGGGTTTTAGTCAGTAAAAGTCCGACACACCCTCCCGCTTCGCCCAGATCGGGAGGCAGTCATTGGATGATTTTCCAACCTTAAAAAAAATATATATAATATATATATATATATATATATATATATATATATTATATAACTGTATTATATTATATATAATACAGTTTTCATGTTATCATCCTTCTAATTCATAAGGATGCCATCCAGGTCGCCCCGCCATTTCTTTCGTAGTCTTCTGCGGCCCGTGTTTTTGCTTCAGGGCACCAATTCTGTATCTTACGAGCCTACAGCTTGTTCTGCAGAGATGTCCTACCCAGACAAACTTAAGATGGGCAGGCTTTTCGGTCTATAGCACATTGGCAAAACTTGAGTTTGGACTGTTATTCTTACTTTCATTCAAAATATTCGCCTATTCAAAAACCGCTTAAATCACCTAGATTGATTTCTACCAGCTTCCCAATTGAATTTGTTGTCAAAACCTGTGTAAGCATATTATTGATCGTGGGCTATTTTGGCCAATCAATTACATCAGTAAAGATGATTTAGAAAGGTAGGTATTATAAAGGTATTGGGTCAGGCTTTCAGTAATGGTGGCCGGGTCTGTCATGATACAGGACATATTGAGAGTGTTTCTGGCGCGTATGAGCTGATTAGTGCGTGCTAGTAAATAAATACGTGGTAGATAATTGTGTAATTCCCATACTACTTCCCTTGTTTTTGGTTCCAAATCGCCATTTTAATATATGGTGTGATTTAGAACCAAAAATCATATCATATTCATAGTGATAGGAAATAAAACTGCGTGTCATTTTTTTTTTCATTTCAGGAATGGATAATTAAAAAATAAGTTATTTAAAAATAAGTTACCATTTTTCGAATGTTATTGAGACAAATTTTTATTAATTTTAAGACAATAGGTTTTTTTTACGAAAAGGAAGACCTGATTTTTTTAAGTGTGAGAAACAAGACTACTCGGTTAAAACGCGAGGCTTATCTCATTTATCTGATTACTTTATTCTGAGATAATTGGTTTGTTTCTCTAACACAAATCGAATTAGATTGTATCGATAGTTTTCTATTGATAGCGCATGTTAATCCTGGGTTTTGTAAGAATTGCAAAGGTTGGGAATAGAGTGGGAAGCTTCTATGCTGTGAGTTACGTTCATTAATTGGCGTTTAATTAGCTACAGGGGTTGGAAAGAACAGATGTACAATGAACATAGAATAAGTACTAGTTTAGTAATATAGTAGGTATCGTTATGTTGTATATATTGTTCATGCTAGGTAATAATCACTTTTGTATTTTTAACTCCTCGAGTGTCGCATGTTGAATTTCCTTATGATTTTTGGGTAGGACTTCAGAAAAAATGATAAATCGGCAATTTATGGCCATTATAATGATATATATTATACCATCCTGGCTTTGTTATGAGTTTATCTACCTATTTATATCATTCAATAAGCAAATCAAACTGACCTCTTTTATCTCGCAGTGATGTGATATGTTTTCACTTTTATAATTTTCACTCACATTCGAAAAAAAAATGTGTAGGCAATTTTAACACAAATTATTCCAAAAAATTAATAAAAACTATTATAAAAAGTAATAAAAACTATTTGATAACACAACGAAAAAGTCCGCGGCGTCACAACAAAATCCACAGATGCATTTTGTAAATTTTTTTTCGTTTATTTTAGCAGTGTATGCAGAACGTATTGCTACTTGCAACACAACTACAGATATTTATCGACCAATTCTGACCAAGCCCTTAAGTGTAGCTGTCCGACTTAAGACATTTGCAGCATTTTTTTCTTATGTCGCACTGTGTAACATAAGACACGTGAGAGGTTAACTTAGACAATTTTTTAATAAAATAATAAAGTAGTTTCATACAAAAGTAATACAAATTTTTATATTTTTCTTTTATTTAAACATGAAAATAAATGGGACAGGCAAAAAATATTTGTGTCTATTTCACATAATATTCTTTATTTTAGTAAGTTATTTTATTATTTTGTTGCTATTCTTAGAGGCTCATTTCAAGCAAATGTGACTTATATTATTTCTACGTAGAAAACCTTATAGCAGTGTCCTGTTGTCTGTATGTTCAGTTTTATACGTGAGGCCTTGTAATTGGCTTTCTGACGATTACTTCTGTGTGTTAATATTAGCCTCTAGTCCTCCGTTATGTAAAATTATAAATAAATAATTAATTTGAATTTTGAAACTAGTTGATATAATAAGAATTCACCTCCCGAAACGATCCCTCCCGCATCTCCAAGATTCGCCGACCAATTCATACTATTGTCACTCCCAATGACGCGGATGACGCTATCATCCTACTCCAAGAGAGCCGTAGGGAAACTAGCACACTATACAAACACAGAAACCAACCGCCCTTCCTTCCTCGCCGCCGAGGCCCGCCGCGCCATCCCCGTAATTGGCCACCCCGACCCTTGCTAGAGCCAGCCTGCGACGCTGAGCCAGTAGTTTTAAATACATCTCCTAATAATAATGATGATTTGATCCAGACTATCCCTAGCTGCCTTCCCCTTGCGACGCCCTAAGCCGAGGTCCGTACCCCACGGGAGGTGCCCTTAGCGTGTAGTCGCCCAGTTTGTAAGTTTTAGTAAAATTATGACTTGAGCCTTTAATTTTAATTAATTAATGCAGCCACCGTCCGGTTAAGCAGACAGCAACCTCAGAGATTGATCAGCGAGATGCCACACACAAAAAGAAAAATAGTAAATAAATATAATGTTACTCGACGTGAAACCATTCCAAAGCGTTACAAATAATTAGCCGCAAATTTTCTACATGTAACTTTTTGTTCCCATTGTTCTTTCAGTCATAAGTCATTTCATATCAGGCATGAAAGAAAGACGTAGTTACTATGACAAACAAAAGAAAACCTTCTTTTGTTTTCAACCTTAGTTCTAAGGTTGTGCTGAAGATTCTTTCAATTTAACGTCATACAGTTGCAAACTTCACTGAAATAAACCTCTTTTGTTGTTAAAACGTCAAAGTTGAAGAACAATGCATTGAAAGTCTTTGAACTTACTTGTAATATCAGAATCCTTTTTATGGTGTTAAGTTTCAGAGAATTCAAATCTTAGACAGACCTACCTTTCTATGTTCTATAGTTGATTTTTTCTCCATCTTATGTTTAAATATAAACTATTTTTTTAATTCAATACTGCGTTATTAGGCGACGAATAAATTATTGTTTAATTTTTAAATCTCATACAAGTGAACTGTACAATGTCCTCTTGAGAGATTATTATAATTTAGATTCTTTAAACTAAAGTCCGAATTTTTATTATTATTAGCTTCATATTAATATGAGTTATCAATCAATCTCCTGGCTCATTCCCTATTTGGGGTTGGCCCTCCTGATACCTTTACGCCATTTCTGGCGATTTTGTGTCATATCAACAGTTAAGTCTAGGGTTTTAAGGTCGTTAAGTATTGTCCTCATCCAGGTGGTTGGGGGTGGCCTCTGCCGCGTACTCCTTCTATATTCATCACCCACCTCGTCATGTGCTCCTCGCTTCTGCGCATCACGTGTCCATACCAGCGTAGACGGCTCTCTCGCATTTTGTGGTCAATGTTTGTGACTTTGATCCTGATTTTATCTAGTCTGGTGACACCCCCAGCCCAGCGCAGCATTTTCATTTCAGCTACATGTAATTTATGTCCATCACACTTTCTTATCGCCGAACACTCAGGCCCATACTGCCCCCGATGTCATAATTACAGTAAGTCGTGTTACTGGTGTTATGACTTTTTTTATATTACTGTGATCCTTAAATCAAGCCCTACAAGGAAACTATTCTTTATTTTTATATCTAAATTATTAACAAAGTTACGATTTATTTATTTATTTATAGTTAATTAAAACGGTACAACACCAATTTATAGAAATAGAAATACATTTAAGAAAAGAATAGTAATAATTGTGATCAATCATTCATTATAATAATAACAGTAAGTAGACTTACTGTATTAAAATTATGTTTTATTTTTATTTATTTTATTTATTGAGGAAAACCAACAATTACACACTATACATGGTTAATATTAACTTATAATCTAGGTATATTAGTGCGTAACTAACAACGTTATCCACAAGTTACATATTCGAATTAAAAATAGGATCACAAGTACAACGTTACTTATTAATAATACAGATTAGTTAGTTTTACTCTTATAATACTTAACACATTTCTGAAAATAAGTTAGTCCTCTGCTATTTCAATCAGTTTAAGTAACTCAGTACGAATTTTAATAGCTGATAAAGAAAATAAATCTACGTCTGAAAAAAGAGTATTATAATTTCTTGCTAAACGTTTAAACGTTTTATTTCGTATTTTCACTATCATATTTACAGTAACTAATGTTTCGGTAGATTGACATTATTTAAATATTATGGCGTTTAGCTACTCATTTTCACACTCTATTTATAACTTGTTTAATTCACAAAAAATAAAACCAATCCGTAAGCTACTTACTTGATGTATATCAAGTTAGTGAGTGGGCAGTATACTTACTGTAACAATGTAATTACAGTATCTTACCGACTTACTGTAAATACTCTTAAGGACGTGTTAGTTGGGCTGATAAAAGTGGTAATTATAGATAAAATTCATTAGATTAAAAAAAATACCATCAATATTTAACAAATAAATTATACTGAGGACTATTCTACAAACATGTACCTTTTGGTATCCGTTTAAATATTTGAGCTATCTGCTATAATTATCAAGATACACCAAATTAAACATTTCAAAACAAAAGTGCGATTTCCCAACATTTCATTTTTTGACTTACTGTAATTATGACATTGGGGGCAGCATAAAGCATAGCTGGTCTTACAGCTCGCTTGTACACAATGCCTTTGGTTTTAATTGGCATTTTGGCATCGCACAGGACTCCAGAGAGTGATCTCCACTTCATCCAGCCAGTATTAATTCTGTGTGCAATATCCCGTGCCGTGTCAGTTTTGGTACTCAATATGGATCCGAGGTATTTGAATTCTTCAACCTTGTTCAAAGGGATTTCCTCTATAGAAGGCGATGCTTGGTTGTTGTGGTTTTTGATACCGCAGAAATTACAATGCATGTATTCGGTTACAATGTATGCTTCCCAGCCCCTTTTCTGAGTTATCAACATATAATTTTATTTACTTTGGTTAAATAGTTTTTTTTGTAACATAATAGTGATCCTACAGTATTGAGTCACTGAAAGTCATAAGATTCAACCATTAAGGATTAATATTGATGGAATCGGAAAATTTGTATTTCAGAGACATTGTTTGGCAGACATACAGGTAGACAATCAGGCAAGGGCATTGTTTTTGCATTTGTACGTACGGAATCCTGAAAATAGCCAATAAAAAATTCAACATCGAAAACAAAATCGAAGCCTATCAACAGACAACCTTTTCTTTCCAAGAGGAAGAAATACCACCTGTACAACCACCATGAGTCACAGTGCATACATTGTAAAACTGTGATAATATTATGGAGCACTGCCGGTGTTGCGAGAATTTTCTAATGAAACATTTTTTTTTCTGGGTGGGAAAATCATCGATTAACTTCTCACGCTCTGGGTTAAGCGGGAGGGAGTGTCAGACTTCTACTGACTAAAAACCCACCCTGTAGCTGCCCGTAAGTTCCGGGGCCGCAGTATCTTGTTAATACATTTCCGCAACCCCGGCGGGCAATGGCCTTATGAGGCCCCGTAACTAATACTCAGAGCTCCTCAAGGCGCGCGTGGAATACGACGCGCCGCCGACCCGGGCCTGTTCCTTATCGGACGGTGAGCTACCCCTGCTCACCGTCCGTAAGCCCGCGCCTACGGTGGCCGGAGATCGGCCCGCGATCCCCGACGCCCAGGGCATCTACTGCGGCGGCTGGGGCGTGAGGAAGAGAGTTGCCTCTCCCTCGCGCGTTCGGCTTCCTCCTTCGCTAACATGACTGCTTCGCAGAAGGAGGCGTCTGCATCCCATTCCCTCTCGCTCCGCACCATGGTCTGAACCAAGGCCAGGCGCGTGAGGTCTTCTAATGAGACACTGCTGCCTAGAAAGGCAAGGGCAGTTAAAGGAACAGCGTAGTAGTCAGTAGAAGTCTGAAACTCCCTTCCACTCCACCTAGAGGAGAGCTGGGAGGAATCATTAGATGATTTCCCCACAGAAAATAAATAAATAAAAAATCTTAGTCAATTAATTTATTTATCTTATATAAAATAGTTAATCTATTCTTATCTTCTTAATCTTATCTCCAGTCTTATGGAGTAGTTATATAATAGTACCTACTCAGTTATAAATCGTGAATACTATTATTATTTATTATATACTGTTACTTACGAATGAGCCCGCTCTTGACCTCGATCACACCTGATGGTAAGTGTAAGATGAGGTCTACGATCGAACGAGCGAGCCCAGAAAATGCCTATTCACTCTTGTTTTAAATGCTGACGGGTCATATGTGGCAGGGAACACAGAAGCCGGCAGAGAATTCCACACCTTGGCTGTGCGCACAATGAATGTTGAAGAAAAGCGCTTAGTACGACAAGACGGTATATCGACCAAGTGTGGATGGTATCCTGCGGTACGTCTGGTTGACCGGTAGTAAAAGGGGGGTGAAGGGATCAGGTCGTGGAGCTCCTGCGCACACTCTCCGAAGTACAATCTGTAGAAGATAGACGGCAAGCAACGTTTCGCAAAAAAAATCTAACACTTTCAATACAATAAGCAAACATTACTTAATTTTCTGCTATCAATATATTTTATCTATCACGTAACACGTTAAGCTTCCACAATCTTGCTTCCTAACCACCTTAGGTTAGTATGCAAAATTCTTGAACTAAATATCGCGGTGTTCCTCTGTTGATTCAATAATCTGACATAAGCTCGAACATTCTCGTAAGCCAGATAAAGTTAGACAAGAGGACTTGATTTAAGACCTCCCCATTTATCTTAGACAGTAGGGGTGTCTATTTTAATCATAGTAAGCAGTTCCTTCATACTTTGGTTTCGATTGATATTTTATACGAATATTTATGATGTTTTATGAAGTTTTTCAGAACGGTTTTGATAAGTTTTGGCTTGTATTATAATCTTAATAATCTTTATTACTTGTTTGGTCGATGGGTGAGACTGCACACACAGGTTGGTTCTAGATAGCTGTACGTGCATTTATTTTATTTGATTTTTATTACTATTATGTCATTTATTACACTTTACAAACATATTATTTACATTTTTAAATATTCCTATAAAAACAAAAAACATTTAAAAATATAAAAACAGTAGCCCACCGGTATCGGGTACAGGGTCCAAGCTACCGGTGGTCAGGGCTCTTGAGAGAGGAACCTCCTAACAATTCGCGCCGTGTCCAGAAGTACTGCTTTCTGGATCAAGCCCTTGATCCAGCTGCCCAACAAGAGCCTCCTAAGATGTTTGTCGAGGCTCTTGGCTATTATGCCATTGGCCGAGACGACTATCGGCACAATGATTGCTGTATCCACATCCCACATGTCGACAACCTCGCGAGCCAGATCAAGATACTTAAATTGCTTATCTTTCTCGGCTTTCACGAGGTTTTATATTATTATGTTATTATTAATCTACCTATTTGTGATTTTTTATGTGTGTGTTGTGTTATTTTTATGTAATTTGTGTTTCGTTTCTATTATGACATTATTATGTTATTTGTGATGTAATTCGATTATGTTATTTTGTTATTTGTAATTCAGTATTAGTTTTAATAAGTATACTTGATCTCAATGTCTACTAATTTAATTCTATGGACTTCAATGTCTGCAAATAAATGATTATTATTATTATTATTACCATAAAAGATGCAGTTTTTTTAGAAAGAGAGCTAGCAATTTGGGTAGAATTCACATTACTAATGTTAACTATTTTTACTGGTACTGCTGATTAGGGATTTATAAACAAGACAAAAGTGAGGAATAACTTGTATATTCACAAATATAGACAATACAGACAATCTCAACTTTAATAACGCAAAACTAAGCACAACACAACCGTACACGTCGAGAGCTCAACCCAAAGAGAGCCGGTGATCGCGCCATGTCGACCGGTGTAACCGCTTCGTTTCCCGCCACAGCACCACTCGCGCTAGCTTCACTCGGTGTTGCCAACACTAACAATCTTGTTAACCCCTCCAACTAAGTTATTATAATTATGTTTGTGTCGGGAGTGGGTCCACGGCAATAGTATAATAGGTGGGGTTCGAATCCGTGACCTCTCGACCACAAGTCCGACACCTTAGCCATTATTAGGCTATAGACGATTAAAAAAAAAAAAAACTAAAATCAATCTAACCATCTCAAACTCAGATTAAGATGTAAAGTTGTGTAAGTACCTAATAGTGTTTTCATTGCTGAAGAGCCAAATAAATTAAACACATCTGCATAATCTTCAGAACAAATTGGTGAAAAATAAAACAGATTGTTTCAAAAGTACGGAGTACCATAAGGTTTTATGTTGTTATTTCATTCGATTTTTTAAAAAAGAATCGATATTCAAACTACTTAACTACCTTCATTTTATTTTCTACTCAGATTATAATTTGACAACCACCACCACAAGTCGTTGACATACCGTATTTAAAAGGCGCTTTTGACACTTTCCGCAACTTAAGAGCTGGCTTAGCCAAAGAATCATTGCCATACAACGTGGCAATGTTGACAGTTGCTTGATGCCATCATCATCTACCGAGACTCCTGCTGTTCCAGATGTTCTAGATAAAAAAAACAGCTAAGTGCATGTCGGGCCAGGCGCAGTGTAGGGTTCCGTAGTTTCCTACAACGTCAAGTGCGAGTCGGATTAGTTGACCGACACAAATAAGAACTTGATCTTAATATTTTTCAATGGAATTCGTCCGAAAGCGATTATAATATGGTTGGGCGACTATTACACGTAAGCTAACATAGGTTTGGTGGAGTACCAATAGTTTCTAACCTAAGCCGCGGACAGACGAACGGACATGGCGAAACTATAAGGGTTCCTTAGCGACTATGGAACCCTAAGAAGGCTATTACCAATGTTTTGCGAATCTGCCAATGGCTACCTCCCCAATAAAACCAATGCATACCTCCAAAACAGTTACCACGTTATCTCTTCAGGCTTCCGCATAATGACCGTGATTTATGCTCAAGCGAGTCGCCGAAATCAATACCACTGTTTGTCGATGCGTACTCTGAATACCGAATGAGACTGGTTTTTATCAATGTAATGTTTAGCTGGTTTGATTTAGAATCGGTCGTGGTTTTGTTGAATTGTTAGCCGATTTATGCCGGTCGATCAGGAAATGGTAAGCAAATTATTACGGTTTGGGGTATCGTGCCCAGAATCAAATTGATGAAAAGCGTGCTTTGGGGACGTATCAGAATCAATAGTGTTATTTTATGAGAGTGCTGGCACAGAATCTCATCAAAATCGAGGGACAGATTGAAGTAGGTAATGATTTTATACCATGGTGTTCGACGGGCGACTAAGCTTTTCCCAACTGTGAAGTACCGTCTGTGCATGCACATGAGAAAACTTTCAATGACTTTTCCCGCTCTGAGTGGAGTGAAAGGGAATGTCAGACTTTACTGTCTAATGATCACCCACTTCCTTCAGATGCCCTTGAGTTCCGGGGCCGCGGTATCTTGCTAGAATATTTCCGCAATCCCGGCAGGCAATGGGGCCTCGTTGATGCTACTGACTGCTCTGTAGACATGACGCACCGTCCATTGCGTTGACTCGGAGTTCCAATATCAGCTTTGTTTTAACTCTAACTTACTCTTCCATTGTTCTTTTAGATTTCAATACGGGATCTAAGACAGGTAAATCGATTCTGCGGTCATTCCACTACGCAGTATCTCGGCGCACTTCTATTGGTCGCCACTTTTGATACCTAACCACTGCCAATCCTTACAGTGACGCAAAATAAGCTACACATTTCGTGAGTGATTCCGGGTACTGCATTGCTCAGTATTTATCACTAAAAGGTCGGAAGTGGATAAAGCTTTTTTTGTTACCACAAGCCAAATTGCCTAAGCAGTGTCTTTTATGTGACAATTTGTGGGATAATTGCTTAAAAAATAGTTGTGATAAGCCGAGTTCTCAATAAAGTTGGAATATTTTTAATGTTGTTATCGCCAGAAATCATAATTACTTAACAAAAGAAGAGTCCGTATTTGTTTTATTAGTAAGAAAACACTGGATATTTAGGTTAGCTACGGTGTAGGTACATTCATTACTTATAAATTTTATTTCCTTGTATATTTTCTTTTTATTATTATTATTTATATTATGACAAGAGTATACCTATAGGTACACGAGTTCACATGTACAAAAATGTCAATAAAGTTTCCAATTTTACTTCTTTAGAAAATCTGGTACTTACAACTAGGTATGTATAACGTCACACCAATGACCTGAATACATATAATTCTAGAACAATATATCTGAAACTAATGGTTTTGGCGTACAGTATTGAAACAGCATATTAAACAGCTATTTGCGTAGACCGGAGCTCTGACGTCATCAGCGGAACACGTCAGCAATTTATTAGAGCTAAGGCGGCGAGTAGATGGGTTAAAGTAATGAGAGAGCTGATGGACAACCTATTTGGTTTGGTCCAAGACCCAGTCTAGGTTTCAGTCCCAATCAATCGGAGAACGAATTCATAGTACAACAGTTTATGATTTTTATTATTTGAGTAAGAACCACTCTTAGAGTTTTTTTTTCTGTAATAGCTTTTTTATTAAAGGACTAGCTTCCGCCCGCGACTTCGTCCCCGTGGAAAAAAAAATCCCCCGATTTTGAAACATTCTTCATTACTGCTCCGCTCCTATTGGTGTTAGCGTGATGATATATAGCCTATAGCCTTCCTCGATAAATGGGCTATAACACTGAAAGAATTTTTCAAATCAGAACGGTAGTTCCTGAGATTAGCGCGTTCAAGCAAACAAACAAACAAACAAACAAACAAACAAACAAACAAACTCTTCAGCTTTATAATATTAGTATAGATATGCAAGGCTTGCGCGGTCTGTCCCATTTTGACATACCTATATTCCTTGGTGCATGAGCAAACCCAGAAAGCACAGTAACGTAAGTCAGTGAGTGAGTAAGTCAGTCACAGTAGGTAGAAAAAGAAGCGTCCTTTTAAAATACTAGCACTCAGCTTCACTGTGGCTAGTTTAACTGAGAACCAACTGCAAGATAGTTGCAACCTGGTTTGCGAGAATGTTCTAACGATATACCATGGTCCTGGAACGCATAGCAACAGAAGGAACAGTGTGGGTTTTTATGGGTCACTAGAAGTCTGACATTCTCTTCCGTTCCACCCATAGGGAGGAGTCATTTAAAGATTATCCTCCCGAATAGAAAACTTAGTTGGCGAAATGCTGAGCTGAAATGAATTGGTCTGAATTTCATAGTCTTAATTTAATTTTGTCTATTTTGGGAAAATAAACAGCCACAATATATAAATGTATGTGTGTTAAACATACATTTAAAAGTGTAATTATAGCTAGCATTTACAATATTGCAGTCCACTAGATTTCCCATAATATATTAACATGCAATAATTGATTATAAGGAGTCACTAGATTGGCATTACATAGGAGTTAAAGCTCATTGAAAAAAAAATTAATTAAAATACAATTGATTGATTATTTAAAGAAGGGAAGTGAGATATAATTTAGCTAATAAATACAGTATGTTACCTAACAGAGGGCGTTCCCGTTAACCCGCAATAGTACAGCATCCATACATGCTAAAAAAAAATACCGTTCGAAAAAAAAAAATGTTTTTATTTTTTTTTTAATATTAAAATATTCACTAAAAATGTTAAATTGATACGTAAAAGAAACACTCTGTACACGCGTACTTGAAGTACGGCAACGTCGCAATTTATTTATGAATGACGGGCCGAGTTTGCGGCGATCTAATTGATGTGCTAATACTATTGCGGGTCAACGGGAACGTCCTCTGTTAGTTAACATACTGTATAATGTTGTTCTAGTTATAATAAATAAATATATTTTTTTTATTGTTGATAGGCTTGCGTTTTGCCACCATCTCACCTGACGTTAAGCGATGATGTGGTCGAAGATGAAGCACGCTAGCCTGGAAGTAACCTATTCACTCTTGACTTAAAGACTCCCAGGTTATAGCTTATAGCCGGCAGAAATTCCACTCCTTAGCTGTACCCACAATGAAACTACAAAAAAAAACAAAATTTAAACGCAAAATTAAACATAACAAAAATATTCCTATAATATGATTTACTATTATAGTAATATACGGACTTTGGTTGCTGAAATCTATTCCACTTAATACTTACTTAGCCCAAAAGCTAAGATTATATACGATTCCAAAGGGAGTGCTTTTCCAACGAATTTAATCAACGTAGTTGCTAAAGTGTATTTAATGCCTCACTGATGACTCATTCAATTTTATTGAAACTTCGGTCGGCCAAATCACTAACGAAAGCTGAACTTATAAAATGGCGAACAAAATACGTTCATCCCGATCAAAAATAGTTAAATAATGTATCTATTTAATTAATAAGATGATTTGGTTTCAATAGACGGGTAGGTAAATTAAAATAATATTGCGAAAATAGAGAGATCGCGGGTCCCCACCCGCGATCTCTCTATTTTCGCAATATTATTTTAATTTACCTACCTTGGGGAACCATAACACTATTACTAATATTATAATGTGAATTCAACCAGTATTGCTAGATCTCTTAAAAAAAAACCCTTAATGTAACATAGTCAGCCTATAAGGTTCCAACTTTTAGGGCCCAAGCCTCCGTTCTTTGAGAAGAAATGGGCCGCATTCACGCGGACCCAAGCAATCATGATATAGGAGAATTCCTAGCGTGGGGCATTGTTTTCTTTTATTAAGAAAGAACATTTACACGATGAACACTTTCAGATTTCTTGGCTTTTAGCTACCCGTTCCGACTGTCGAACTGTAACAAATGACTGCTGGTACCAATGGTATGTAAAGGCATGCTTTCACTGGAACAGATAGGCAGACAGGAAAGAATATTCGTATTCTTATACGAATATTCTTTCTATCTGTTGAATTGGTCAATTAGTCTCGTCGTAC
Source organism: Tholera decimalis (assembly GCA_943138885.2). Taxonomy (NCBI): domain Eukaryota; kingdom Metazoa; phylum Arthropoda; class Insecta; order Lepidoptera; family Noctuidae; genus Tholera; species Tholera decimalis. Next base: position 21,199,921 of record OW964573.2, on the reverse strand, counting down.
CTACACAATATAGTTAAAGTAATCACATATCACTGTATCTACTATGAGATTAAGTATTGGTAGTGCTGTGACAATCAAGGGATCAGATAGAATGAGTTGCAATTTTTTTTAAGCAGACAAAACTAATGAAGTGATCGCATCGACTGTTCCATACTTCCAATTTTTCAACAATCCTAACAAGGTTTCTAGTAAGGTGAATTCTACCCAGATTGCTAGTTCTCTTAAAAATGCTATCTTAACAAAACAACTTTATCATTTCTACCCACACTGCTAGCTAGTTCTTTTCAACTAGGGCTTAGTACAGACTCGATCATATGTAATGATTGAGTCTGAAGTGGGTTAACGGCCTCCGACACCCGCCTACAAACTCACGACGATCATAAATGCAGGCATGTCATAAAACTAACCTGATTATTCTTTAACAAAGCATGCCTAACCTTAAACAAATTATGAATTATTCTTTAAAAAAAAATCTAACCGTTTGCCTAATTTATACACTGCTAAGCAGATTCCAAATTCAAATTTTCTACAGAAAAAAATTGTATAATAAAGAGCCTGCTTATCAGTATTAAAACTAAGCACATGTATAATGTAAAAACGTTTTTATGAATAAGGTGGATTATGTAGTTAAAAACTCCGCGTAATTTGCTTAGCCAGGACAACACTAAGGCTCGTTATACCAAAATAACCATATGTATCTGATAACAGCCTTATTATGCAGATGAGGATAATACACTATTAAAGCGGGTAATGTCGAGTTATAAGCGGTAAATGCTACGTTAGTTGCTAAGTGGAGTGGATGGGCGTGATTAATGGTTCTCACGAATAGTCGGATCTGTTTTCACATTGGCCTTGAAGGTGTTTCTTGGTGGCAAGCCAACTTGCAGAAGAGAGATGCCATAGCAGTCATCTTTTTTTTTTTTTTAAGTAGGGCCACTAGTAGTTTAGCTCGCTAAGGCTAAGGTACTACTTAACCGGTCTTTCCTGTGGTGACCTCTAATAATTAAATTAAAGGCCCCCAGCCAGGGCTTACAAACTAAAATATACTTACAGCTAATGACCGCACGCTAAGGGCACTCCCTGTGGAGTACGGGCCTCGGCATAGCGGGGTAATTTTGGGAGGGCAGCAAAGGGACAGGCTGGGTCGTATTTAAGGGAGTATTTATTGCTACTGGCTCAGCATCGCAGGCTGGCTCGTTTGGCAAAGGTCGGGGAGGATTTCCATTACAAGTACGCGGACGTCGCGATGGGCCTCGTCGGCGAGCCCGAAATACGGAACGCGTTTTGTGTGTGTGTTTTCTAAGAGTGCTAGTTTCCCTACTGCTCTCTTGTCGGATGGTGGTGGGGTCGTCGGGCTCGTCTAGGACGTGACGCGGGCGACGATCCCGAGAAATTTGGGAGGGTCTGTATCGGGTGGCCGATACGATCAGGGGGTTAACAGTCATCATCAGTTTATTCACTTAAGTAGAAGTCAGATGGTTACCTATTTTTTTCCTTTTTTTTCTGGGTGGGAATATCATCATATGACTCCTCCCACTGTGAGTGGAGCGGAAGGGAGTATCAGACTTCTATTCACTAAAAATCTACCCTGCTCCTTCTGTTGACCTTGAATTCCGGGGCCACGGTGTCTCGTTACACTGTGAGTTACGTATATATATTACTTGAATAAATCATTGAACAGTTCGCACCTTTAGAATTAAAGTGGCTTAATTCAAAATTGACTTTTATAAAATGACTCAAATGACTTTTATACACAGAACGACTTAAATACATGTTTATAAGTCGTTCTGTGTATAAAAATCATTTTCTTAAAATTTTAAATTAAGCCACTTCAATTCTAAAGGTGCGTGTTATTTATAACAGTAAACAAATAACATTGAATAAATTATTATAGTACATCTGTGATTTATTTAATTTACAAGTTTTCATTTAGTTTATCTTATCACCTAGTTAATATATAATAGGTTACGATGTACCTAAGAGTCTCGTCTTCCAATTGAATTTCGAAGTGGTTGAATCGATTAATGACAACAAACCAAAACAGTAAGCAGATGAACAAAAGTAAGAGACAGGAAAGGGAGCACAAATTTTTGCCTATTAATGTTTTTCAGTTTAATTGTCTGTCAGCACTCGTCTCCGAAATTATTGAATAGATTTTAATAATATTTTTGAATTAACGGTATAATATCCTTTAATTGTGCGCCTTATTCTTATCGGGTGCCGACTGCTATATTCGATTTTAAAAATAAAAAATAAAAAACTAAACGTGTTTGCAAAATCTCATCTTAATCGGTTGAAGGTAACTATGCTTTATAATTTAGCTGCAAAATTTGACCCAAAAATACATGTATACATACATTGCAAGTTATATAAAGACTTAGAAAAAAAAGTACTTTAAGGCCTAATCCGAGGTCCGTACTCCACAGTGGGTGCCCTAAGCGTGTACTGGCCTGGTTTTAAGTTTTATAAAAAGCCCTGGTTGGAGACTTTAACTAATTTATTAATTAAGGTAACCATAGGCAAATGCGGTTAAGCAGCCGACAACCTCGGAGGTTGACCTGCGAGATGCCACACACAAAAAATACTTTAAGGCCGTAATATTGCCCTCTTGAACCAATTTCTTTCAGCTAACCTTCCGCCAGATATGAACAACACGTACACACATACATCACGCAAAACACATGTGTTAGCTTAATCTCTATGACGTCACGTCTCTGCACGCCCCTCCGCGATACTTTGCTGAACGCCTCTATGCATTATTCACCCTGTATAAAAATTCAACACACAACAGTTAAGAGCCATTATCGCGATATGAATAGAATGTATAAGTTTTTAAGCTAAAATTGGTTACTAACAGTATCATTAGAACTTAAAATGAGATATTTAGCATGTGTATCTTTTGTTTCTAGTTTCCGATATTTAGGCACTGTTGCAAGAGCCAAGATCACGGATGAACTGAAGTAATTGCGGGTGAACGTTTATGAGCAGAAATATCGGAAACTCGAAACAAAAGATCCATATGGTAAATACTCCTTCTGTTTCTTCCATTCTATTGAATGGAAGAAACAGAAGGTTTATTCTGAACAATGGCCAATACGGTCATAGGATATCAAGATAGCTTCTGAAGACAACCAATATAGGTCTATTAGCAAGGACATTGTTATCCGGGTCGTTTAGAGTTTCAACTCATGTCAGACCTTTTCGAATAACGTTCAAATAGACTGGATGACACTCGGTGACCTTGCTGGCTTTAATTTTGACCAGAAGCATTGACATTCAACGTGACTATGTCGCCCGTTTCTTGTGTACGTTACCAGCCGACAACGTCTGGGAGTAATTATTTTGGTATATTTTAGTATGAATCAGTTTAATTAAGAATAAAAAAATTGTGTATATTTTTCAAATTATTTTAATGAATAAATAAAATAATTAAGTGCTAAGTTACTTAGAGAGAAGAACTGTAATACGATTCAAATTAACTAAAAACCAGCGCTGTGTCTCTTTCGGCCAGCAAATTCTGAGTTCGTAATCCTTTCGGTGTGGGCATGCCCAACGCAATCTTTGTTGTTATTTTTTGTTAAGTATTTATCTCTATACTATATGTTGTTGTGTATGTCTATAGAATAAATATATTTCTATTCTATTCTATGAATACTCAAGAACTATAAGTATTGAGTGGGATCTCGAGGATTAGACGTGAAACTGCTTTTATTCTGGTCAGTAAAGAGACGTGTTATTTTAAAAGGTTGCCTATTCATTCTTATCGCTTTTAGGGATAAGGCCACCCATTGTGTCAAGCTATGAAGTGTGTTTTTAATCGATATTTTTCTATAACATATACGGTGAACCTACATAGTAGTAAAAGATTTCTATTTTGCGGGTAAATCTATTATCGTTATGTTACCTGAATTGTCGGGCTTCATATGCCTCTTGAGGGTAGTACTCGTGACCTTGATGACTCAAATTATCACGCTGTTGACAACTCTCACCGCGATTCTAACGTTTTAAAGCCATCATGGTTCTAGTGTAATAAAGAGACAAAAATACAGAGTGCATAGGAAAATCTTTTTAAACCACAACGTCATGATGACAATTATACGTCGTAATGAGGCCCTGAAGTGTTAAATCATACAGGTGAATAATAAATGATCTTTATTATTCAAATTGGTTAATAAATAACATTTCTACACGTAATTTTATTTCGTAAATTTTAACTAAACGAGGCCGGTGTTTCCTAACTGACTACCCTCAGAAGAAACACCGAAACAAACTCAGAGGTCCGTCTCCTTTGAAGTCCATACAATCTTTACTGGTTAAATTATATGGGAACCTTGTAGGTTACAGTCTGAGGCGATCTTTTAAGGAAAGATGCTCACATATTTGAGTGGGCCTGTCAACACAGTGCAAGCAGATGACGTGTAGCTCAACTGAGAACAAAGAGTTTTATGATTTGACGAACAATAACGAACGGACGTTTGGGTAGACTAAAACGATCCGTCAATTAATGATATAACATCAGCGTATAGCATTTCCACTTGCTAGAGCAAAGGGCTTCTCTCTGTGAGAGAAAATGGGCCATAATCCACTAAGCGGGCTCAGTGCAGGCTGGTCGCATGTTTACTTGTCTTTCAGTCCCGACATGCCAGTTTCCTCAAGATGTTTATTTTACTGTTTAAAGAGCTGTGGTAAATATGAAAATAACACAAGTAATGTGCATGTCTGGATTCGAACCCTTCCACTTACAACACGTTGGGTTATCTTGTGAGTTTTGTCATTTGTATACAGGCTTATTAATTAGGAAAATTGTGAAACTTTTATTCCCAAATAAATACACCAACAGTAGATATAAAAATTAGTTTTTGGTGTCGATTTTTCGCATTGTCATTGCGACGTAATCGAATGGACTGGAGAATGAACTACAAAAAGACTAACAATAAAATGTTAGTCATCAACTGCTTTGAAACATAATATTCACTCCAAATATACATTAATGTTGTTGCCTTGTTTGAAGGACGCAGGGAAATTGCTCGTAAGTGCAATGCCAAGAATTTTGTCAAGTAAATTAGTGAAATGGGGCCATGGGCTGTAATGGTAATAGGGGAGTTTGCTGTTATACTGTACTCCACAATGTGTTAGGTCTTTAGGAAGTGACATTAACCTTGATTACTTTAGAAGACATACTCAGGTGTATGTGTACTGCGAAGGTAGTTATCATTTACGTTGATGACATTCTAGATCATGAATTTTCTAGAATTTCTACTAACAAAATTAATGTGTTTCTATTTCGATTGAAAATTATAGAGCACAACCTTATGTTTTATGTGACATAAGCTATTTTCACGACAAAACACGTTTTAATCAAATACTGATGAAATGACGTAGGCAAAGTCAGGTGCTAGTAGTTTAATAAATAACTAAGTGACCCGAAGGCTAGCTTCTTCTTCAGAAAAGATTCTCATGGTAATGCTGCAAACCAAGTGTGATAACACCTCTTACTTTTCCCATTCTCCTTCTTATATTCATATAATAATATATTTTCGAAATAATAATTTATTTCGAAAAAGACATTTGCAATACATTTATGGGTACTTAATGTAAAATGTGGACTAGTAGTATAATATTTTACAAATCTGTGGGTGTGGTTCTGCTCTCCTAGGTAAGTTGCGATACAGCCCGTGTTTAGGAGAAGCAGTGCCTGCCCCATCATTGAATATAATTGAGTTTCTTGCACTTAATTTAAGTATTTATTTTATATCTTTTTACAATTAATAAAATAAGATATAATCTTAATCTTATATTTGGCTTTACATAATTTGTTTATAAATAAATATGTGATATCATTTGACAGGCCCGTTGGTATAGTGGTCAGTGGCCCTGACTGCTATGCGCAAGGTCGTGGGTTCGATTCCCGCCTAGGACAAATGTTTGTGTGATGAGCACGATCATTTGTTCTTTGTCTGGGTGTAATTTATCTATAATATGTATGTATTTAGAAATATATATGTATGTTTATCAGTTGTCTAGTACTCATACCACAAGCTCTGCTTAGTTTGGGACTAGATGGCGTTGTGTGAAAATTGTGAAATATTATATTATATTATTGTATCATTGAAAATGATGGCTTAATTTTTCACTATAATACAAATCGGTAAAAAGCATAGAAGACAGTGCCAGACGGAAATGCGATTGTATTTATTTATTTATAGTTCACCAGCAGGTGCTACAGCAAAACATGATTGATGTTTGGTAAGATTACCTACCTAAAGATAAACACCGCATGATTCGTGTTTAAGAGATAGCAAAGAGAAATGAAACGTTAGGTAATTACGAGTGGTAGTAGCTTAGACTAAATGTTAGTACTTATTACTATACAACGTGTAATTTAAAGGGTATATACATACCAAGTGCACGGCTTCTTTGGATGATAACAAACGATATGACAAGGGTTTGGTAATCCTATGCCGTCATGTGTGGAACTAATTAGAAATTTCAATACATTGATACCAGAGACTGAATTTTTCAAATTAAGAAGATTGAAGAGAATTATCGTATTATAGGCAAGTGACGTGGAAAGTTATTGACCCTCGTAGTGCTGTGACACGTTTGTTATGATTGATATTTAACAAACATATGAAACCGATAATTTCGTATCAATTCTTTGAGTCACTTATTTTGTGCTGAAACTGGGCATAGAGACTCCATACCAGATGTTTTCTTCAGCCCTTTTGGATTGATATGGGGTTTCCGTTACACGTTGTATAATCTTTCTTCTACATGCTATATCGTAACTAATTTCATTGATTAGCATTACGAACGAACGACAGACCATTTGTGTGGATCTCTGTTAGATCACTATGTTGATTGATGTGTTTGCAATTAACCGTGGGTGGCGGGAAGTTCACCAAATTAAGTTTTAGGAAACCACCACCTTGAAGAGACCATTTCATTTTCGTGGTAGGGAAATCATCAAATGCCTTCACCAGCTCTGGGTGGACAGTGTCAGACTTCTACTGACTAAAAACCCACCTGTTCCTTCAGCTTCCCTTAAGTTCCGGGGCCGCGGTATCTCTTTAAAACATTGCTGCAACTCCGACAGGATGTATAAAACGCATGTGATAAAATACCGCATGAACAGTACTTTAGTTCCATAAAAGGTGACTTAAGTCCAAAACGGTTGAGATTGAAAGTGATTGATTGTCTAGAAGTCTTACCGTCTGACTTGGGTATAATAAGAACGTGAGCCCTTACTCCCGGCCGGCGGCCTTTAGCTGTCTACGGCGTGACTGTTCAAGCCCTATTTCAATTTGGCTGAGAGACTGTGTCATATAAAATGTATGAAACAAGAGCATGGACGCACTTTCATGTTATTCTTTAATTCGTTCGTTCAGTGACGGAATATTATTCTTCAGTAGTGTGTCTGTACGTTGCTGTGACACTGTTTTTTCAGCCTATAAGAATGGATTATTTTTCTACCTGTGTTATAGGTTATAGGTACGATGTACGAGTTGTAGATTGTGGGTTTGAACACAGGAACGCTTATTATATTCAATAATTTTCATCGTCACCACTGCTCTACCAACCTAACCAACCCACGCTGGGCCCGCGTTCTGAATTACGACCTCATACACAGCGTGAGAACCCTGATTATGTTATGTTTATTTGACACTATTCATGACTAAATCTTGATTGAGCTTCGACTTTTTCAGTCGAAGAAGTTTTTTCGTGTTAGTCTTTTTTTGAAAACATTGCCGTGCATTATGAATTTCTGCTCTAACTTGAGTGACATTACATACAAACATTGCAAAAATCGAACCCGTAACACGCAGCACAGCAGTAGATCACTTATCCACTGTACTACTCTGTCATTTAAATTATGCACGTGTGAAAATAAGCTAGCCTTCATTTAGTATGTCTACACATTAAAGCCTCTTAAAATAGGTACCTATTGTATTTCAGGCCTAACCCATTAGTTACCTAAAATTACATAGTTAACGTAAAACTAACATCGTTAGCCCACATACCTCTAACCCTTTTATAGCAAACGGGATATTAAAGACTTTGGGTCTTAAAAATACATAGACATTTTATGAATATGGTTTTGTGTCCGTGAGTGGATTTAGGATAGTCATAATTTTGAAAGCATGTAAGTCAAGTAATCATATATAATATTTCATCACCATTAAACTCTAAGATTGTAACTAACGAAAGATTCTGATGCGGTCAAAGCGTAACGTAGGACGGCCGGCTGCGAGATAGACTGTCAATCTCAGTAAGACTGTAGGGAGTCGTTAGATCCAGGGGGAATTGGACCGGTCACGCTGTAAATCGATTGGGAATCCTGTGTTTAGCAGTGGCTGGGAACAGGCTACATGATGGTGATTGTGATTAAACTCAAACAAAAAGTAAAATCACTTTTGAACCATTAAAAACGGTCAATCAACAACCTACTTGCACATACCAAAGCGATGATCTTGATTGAGAAGAAATTCAAGAATTCCATTTATACTTTTTCAAAGCGTCAATACCTTAATGGCTAAGGTGTTAGACTTGTAATCCAGAAGTCGAGGATGAACCCCAACTATTTCACTATTGCTGTGAACCCAGACACAAGCGATAGTAATGGGAATTTTACGCACATTACTAGTTTTGTTTATAAAAAACAAAACATTAAATAGTTACTCCTAGTAGTTACAGGCACGACGTACGAGTTGTAGGGCGTGGGGTTGAATTCAGATAGGCGCATTGTTTTGTGTAATTTCCATCATCACACTGCTCACAAAAGGTGAAGGAATCCAGAATGTCTGAGGATCGAAAAGTCCACTAACATCCACAACTACTCGCAACTGAGACCACGTGAGAGAAGGCCTGTGTCATCTAGCAGTAGGAACATTATAGTTTATTTCTAACATGTTTCTTTTCCTTGCTCTTCCATTTAACTATTTACTAAATTAATCTTACTCACACATTGCACTAGTCCATCACTTTGTCTCTCCATTATAATTACTAAGTATCGATCTACTGGATTATAATAATACAATTAGGTGCCTTTAGCCTATTCTATTTGATTGATATTGGGTATCAATTTATCACGTTATAAGTGGTCGCAGGTGCTCGTGCATGCTATGTAATCCCTTAATGTTTCGGTTATGGGTGAATGAAGACAGTGTATGATTAACTGCTTCGTTGTTCAAGTGGTTGCAAGTGCTACTGTTGAGTTTGAGGTCTCTAGATCAATTCGAACAAAGAGTGTTATTGGATTTTTTTGACGTGACAACGTCTTATAATTCGATGAAGCTGGCTGCACGCACGAAAATACATGACTCATACGGCGTTACCTCGCTCTGAGGCGTTCCATTTAAGGCTTGAAGTGCAATCGAGAGCGCGGAACGAGCGACAAAGTGGCATAATCGGCCTCCACGTTCGGCAGCGTTCGACATTTGTCTCTCTCCTACTTGAGTGAGCGATGCGTCCGCGTGGACAGCTGCTATACAATAATACATTTACATGTTTTCGTCAAGTATGTATGAAGTGCAGTGAAAAGTGAATGTGGTGTCAATTGTTTATAGCAACCAACCATTCCATCAGTATTTTCTTATGACGTTGTCACGTTCAACTATTGTCAGTAAACCGACTTTACATACAACCGATTTTTTATACGAAATTTCTCAGTAGTATCCTGGAGTTTGGAAGTTACCGGTTTGATACCCACGTGCCTTGGAAAGCACATTAGCCGTTGGTTGCGACTCTCATTTGGCCATCTTTGACAGTCAATAGGCGGTAGTCAGAATCCAGAAAATCTGATATAGTCTTGCTAAGGGGTATAGTGTTGTGGCTATCTATAGCGGGTAAAGTTAGGCAGTTATAAAGAAAACACTAGAGAGTAGATAGCACCGTCACTATATTAGCTATAAGCACAAGAGTAGAAAGAAATCGGAAAATAGCAGATAGTTCACAAGCACTTAAAGTTATACAAAGTGTAACGGAAACCCCATATCTATCCAAAAGAGCTGAAGACAACATCTGGTATGGAGTCTCTATGCACAGTTTCAGCTCAAAATAGCTGACTCAAAGAATTGATACCAAATTATCGGTTTCATATATTTCTTGAATACCAATCATAACAAACGTGTCACAGCACTACGAGGGTCAATAACTTTCCACGTCACTTGCCAATAACACGATAATTCTCTTCGTTCTTCTTAATTTGAAAAATTCGGTCTCTGGTATCAGTGTATTGGTATTTGTAATAAGTTCTACACACGTAGACTTAGAATTACAAAACCCTTGCCATATCGTTTGTTATCATCCAAAGAAGCTATGCACTTAGTATGTATATAACCTTTAAATTACACGTTGTATACTACGCGAACAATAGATCGTAATAAATATTATAAAATTTAGGAACGCGCTCACTCGTCACATTGATGAGCTGTCGCGGCAGGTGTCTGTGCTTTCCACATCATGTCGGGGTCACCAATTGTGGCTATCTATAGCGGGTAAAATTAGGCAGTTATAAAGAAAACACTAGAGAGTAGATAGCACAAAGTCACTATATTAGCTATAAGCACAAGAGTAGAAAGAAATCGGAAAATAACAGATAGTTCACAAGCACTTAAAGTTATATACTATGCGAACAATAGATCGTAATAAATATTATAAAATTTAGGAACGCGCTCACTCGTCACATTGATGAGCTGTCGCGGCAGGTGTCTGTGCTTTCCACATCATGTCGGGGTCACAAATTGTGGCTATCTATAGCGGGTAAAGTTAGGCAGTTATAAAGAAAACACTAGAGAGTAGATAGCACAAAGTCACTCTTGTGCTTATAACTGCCTAACTTTACCCGCTATAGATAGCCACGGTGTTACTCAGCTACTGGGTTGTAAATAGCAGATAGGCAGTCATTTAAAACACTAGTCTCAGCTGCATCCAGTAAGACTGGAAGCCGATCCCGACATAGTTGGTAAAAGACTAAGCAGATAATAATGAAGTGTTATTCTAGGATTTCAGCTTCATTTATACTAAATTACATTCATATCCGTTCGGCCCTTTTGGCGTAATTGAGTAACAAACATCGTTCTTTTCGCATTTATAATATTATAAGTAAGATCAAACAAAGCAACAGTTGAAACAGTAAATGAACCCTTTGGTGAACTGAAACGAACAACATATAAGTACTTATTCTCTGATTACGTAATAGGTTTTCTTCATACTCCTCTACATCATTTAATCTTTTTTCTGTCATATTACACTATCCATCCATTTTTCGCTACCTTCCTTTACCGTTCTATTCACCAATATTCAAACCTATCACTCTTTTAGTCACATGCGTGCCATCCCTCCTCATCACATTTCGATACCACGATAGGCGACGGAACAAAACAAAAACTAATACGCCATAATATATTTGATATCAGAAAAAAAGTAAGTAGAAAATCATCAAATGACTCCTCCCGCTATGAGGGGAGCGGAAGGGAGTGTCAGACTTCAACTGACTAAAAACCCACCCTACAATTGCCCTTGCATTCCGAGGCCGCGGTATCTCGTTAAAATATTCCCGCAACCCATCTGGAGAACACCTCAACTCAGTTTTAGCTCCAATTGCAACTAAACCAGTTTCACTCAAGCGCTTCTACTAAAAGTACTCAAGTTGACAGCTTAGTAGAGCCCCTTAGGAATTGAGCACTAAAACTTTCAAGAAAAGTAGCTTACGTTCTCAATTTTACTTTCATTATGTACTAGAAAAGCGTTCAATAGGACAGTAAATACAGTGTAAAGTGAAATATTCGGGCCATCTTGTAAAGTTTGAATTACGATCTCGAGTTGCGAGTGGAACTGAGTGAATGCATTCAAACTTTAGCATTAAAGATATTCATGTACATGTAGTGCAATTCGAGACTGTCGCATTTTGTGATCTAATGGAAACTGGGTTGATATAGTGCACCTACGGTGTTTTTAAAATAAAAAAAATTACAAATGCAATAATACTCTTTATACCAAATTGTGTATATATAAAAACTTTTTTGCAAAAAATAAAACCGACTTCCATATCAAAACACTACAAAGCCAAAAATAATTTTAATTTCGGTAGTCGGTGTTATTGGTTTTTTATTTTCTTTTTTTCCACACCGCCTTCCGAAATTAAAATTATTTTTGGCTTTGTAGTGTTTTGATATGGAAGTCGGTTTTATTTTTTGCAAAAAAGTTTTTTTTTTCGCGCTTTTTAGTGGGTCAGTGAATTTTCCAAATCGGTTCGTAAATGACGGAGTTACACGCGAACAAAAAAGGCAATGCAGAGTAGACGAAAAGATCATCAACATAAATATTTTTTTAGACTTTTGTTGATTTTTCAGAAACGGCTTGTCCGATTTCGATAAAATTTTCATGGGACCATTTGGGAAGTATACCCTTTTCAACAAAGAAAGAATTTTTCAATTCGGTTGGCAAGCGACGGAGCTATGCCCGAACAAACATAAAAAAAAAAAAACAAACATACATCCGAATTGAGAACCTCCTCCTTTTTTAGAAGTCGGTTAAAAAATGATATAATTATAAATTTCCTATAAACATTCTTTACGGAGAAAGTTTTTACTCAGCTGTCGCACTGAGGAACACGAGGTTATATTTGATATCACACAAGCTCCAAGCAAATGTTTTGGGAATTCCGTATTATGAAATTTCCTGTATTGTGCGTACAGCTAGAAAGTGAAATTCCCTGCCATGGGCTATATTTCCTGATAGCTATAACCTGTGGGGTTTTTAAGTCAAGAATTAGGTTACTTCAAGGTAAGCGTGCTTTTCGACCACATCGTCGCTTACCAACAGGTGAGATAGTGGTAAAATGCGAGACTATCATCAATTAAAAATGTTCCGAAGAAGGTAGTCAATGACTCTCCAGTCTCCACTTGTGTTCAACATTAAAAATCACATAAAACCTTTGCTCCGTATTTATAATTTTAGAATGAATTTATTTCGATACCCAAGAAATCCTTATTTCACTACAAAGAATATATATCTATGTCTATCTATCTGTTACACATTCACTTCTAAATCACTCAACCGATTTGGATTAAATTTGGTACAGAGATAGACTACTCCTTGTGAAAGGATAAAGGATACTATTTATCCTGAAAAAAAAAAGAGAAAACCCAGTTCAAAATAAAATTTAACACAATGTTAAACAAATAAGGCCAAATACCACTCGTTTCAACTTAAAAACGAACGAGAAAGAGGGTAGACCGATTCGTCTGCTCATAAACATCCACCCGCAATTACTTCAGTTCATCCGTGATCATGGCGCTTGCAACAGTGCCGAAATATCGGAAACTCGAAAGAATACGTACACATGGTAAATAGCCTTAAGTTAATAATAGTAATAGTCTTAAGTTCTAATGATATGAAATCAACTTTTTTATAAAAGCACTCGAAAATATTGTATGAAAATGTAGACTCTATTACTAGAAGTTGTTTCCGCCATTTCATTCGACTTTTGTTACTAATTCAGTGGTGAAGTCTGTTCTGTTGAACTGGAAATTATAATCGGCTTACGTAGCTATTTTCACAATGACTTGTTTTTCTACGGTTTGGGATAGGCAGACTGTGCTCTCAGCTTATGTTTCTGGAGATAGCATATTTTTTTTTATTGTTGAAATCTCTTACCAAATCTGTAAACTCAAGCTTCGTCTGTGAACGATGCGGTAAGAAATATCGTGCTCCTATAGGGTGATTTAACCACCGGAAACGCCGCCGATACCCATAAACCCATTGGTGCTGCAATAATCATATCCACAGATGCAGTGGTCAGTGATGCTTGACTGGTAGAGAATGTCTAAGGTATTTTGTCCGCCCTATGGCGGACAAAATACCTAATAATAATAAATAATATGGGTACACACACGCCCCCCTGACAGTACTATTACTGTCAGGGGGGCGTGTGTGTACCCGGGAATTCAATACAAACGCGATAGGTTTTATCCCTTGTATATTACTATGTTCACATATATGGAAGATAAATATAATTATATTCTTTAAGTTATTTTGATGTCGAGCCTGCTCTGCTCGCGGAGTCCCAGCCCGGCTCGACCAATCCCTCTTTTTCTTTTTTCAACTTTTTAAAACCATTCGCTCGCATGTCAAACATTGCGGTCGAAATTCAAATTATACCAGCCAGCGCAATAGGCTGACCGCTCGCATAGCAGAACTCCACAGTACCTTATCTAATGTGAAAATGATGTGCAACATTTGTCACCGATGTTGAAATTAACACTGCTTACCTACTGGATCCTAAAATTAATATAGCCTACCTGTAACAACCTAGGGAGGTAACTGTCCTACCGAAAAGAACAAAAATAATAATAAAATACAACATCGAAATTTTTAAGGATTTGTAATCCAATATTGTTAATTGTACTGGGCAAAAGTTCGTGTTTCAAATGAGTTTTCGTTTTGATTTCAGGTACTTAATCATCTATTCAAAACGTAGCTATTACTAAGGCTTCAGGGTAATTGTTACAAAATCTACCACAAAAGGATTCACAGGTACAAGAAATAATAAGAATTTATTTTGAACACGTAAACATTTCTACTAATATTTTTTTTTATAACGAGTATTTGCAATGTGGGTAGAATTCACATTACTAGCAATCTTGTTAACCCCTCCAACTTAGCTAAATATGCTTGTGTCTAGAATGGGTTAATGGCGTAATGGCTGGGGTTCGAACCCATGATCTCTCGATCAAAATTCCAACACCTTAGCTTCATTCACTTCATTCGCTTCATTACCGACGGGTTGGTTTTCTATCGATTACATTTAGGAGAAAGTGCGATGGAATTACACAAACTAACTCCGCCAAGCTTATTCCATAATCGTACGACCTTCGTTACATGGTAGACATCCCACCCACATGCACAAAACGTTTCGAGAATATTTATTTACTAGTACTCACGCGGGGCTTCGCTCCCGTGGTTTCTATCATGGTAAAAACATAACTCTCCTTTTTTGCAGTCGCGTAAAAAGTAGCCTATAATCTTCCTCAAGCTTCAAGCTACTTCCATACCAAATTTCATCCAAATCCACCCTGTACTTTCGAAGATTAGCGCGTTCAAGCAAACAAACAAAAAAACAAACTTTTCCGCTTTATAATATTAGTATAGATTTACATTTAATGCACATAAGTACACAGGCAGACTTAACTTAACAGACTTGCCACCATCAGTGGCACGGTCAACCATGAGTGGTGAAGAGATAGTGTGGAAGGTGCAATATGTACGTGAAAAGTAAAATTAGAAAAAAAATAGGTAATAACAAAGAAAACCTAGTATCATAAAAAATAGAAATCTACTTTTTTTTCTTTTTTTATTGATAATAGGCTCGCGTTTGACCACCATCTCGCCTGATGGTAAGTGATGATGTGGTCGAAGATGGAGCACGCTTACCTAAAAGTAACCTATTCACTCTTGACTTAAAGACACGTGGGTTCTAGCTATCGGGAAACACAGACTCTGGCGGAGAATTCCACTCCTTAGCCGTACGCACAATGAAGGTATTCCCAAAACGTTTTGTGCGTATGGGTGGAATGTCCGCCATGTAACGATAGCGCATCGCCGTTTGTCTTGTAGTCCGATGATGAAACGGGCTTGGAGGAATTAGATTGTGTAATTCCATCGCATACTCCCGGAAATGTAACCGATAGAAAACCGATAGACTAGCCAACTCGTCGTCGATGTTCAAGGCTCTGGAATCTTACTAATACTAATCTATACTTATAATAAATCTGTAGAGAGGTCAATTCTGTACATGAAATATATTTCCAAAATAACTATCAGGGGGTGATTAAGGATCGATACTCATGCCAAAAATGCAATCAGTTAAATTTTTGTCTGTCTGTCTGTCTGTCTGTCTGTCTGTCTGTCTGTCTGTCTGTCTGTATAACCGTTATAGAAACAAAAACTACTCGACGTATTTTAACGAAACTTGGTACAATTATTTTTCATACTCCTGAGCGGGTTATAGTATACTTTTCATCACGCTACAATCAATAGGAGCAGAGCAGTGAAGGGAAATGTTGGGAAAACGGGAGAAGTTACTCCATTTTTTAAGCTTCCGTCGCGTGTGCAACCTTAATGGTTAAAGCTACACAAATCATTTCATGACGGAAATGTTCTCCTTAAAATTATATAAAAAATATCCCACGACAGCATATGTCTAACTTTTATGGTTGACTCACAATAACACGTGTAACTCCCGATAGCTTAGCAGTTCGAAGCTTTCTGATTATAATATTTGTCTACTCTTACGTTTATAACACTCTCAGTCACCCCTAATTGAAAAAGTTAACATTATTAACTATTCCATAAAAAAATTGGCTAAGTGCGAGTCAGACTCGCCCATGAAGGGTTCCGTAGTAACTATAATATAATATGCAAATTTATTTGACGAAAAAAAAAACCTTACAAATTTCTTAAAACTAGCTTATTTACATTTTTTACAATTGCGCCAAATAAATTTGTTTTGAAAAAAAAAACCTTACAAATTTCTTAAAACTGGCTTTTTTACTTTTTTTAAACTGCGCCGAATAAATTTGTTTTTCATAGTGTTTGTATGAATTACAAAGTTATATTTGCGGTTTTAGAAAATATGCTGTATCTCAAAAACTGCTGAACTGATTTCGTTCAAACTAATTTTAGTTGAAAGTTTATATTAAGATCTACAGACATATATTTTTTTTAGATTTTTCACTCCATTATTATAGAAGTTAGAGGTTGTGTCCGCCACACACACATTTTACCACTTTGGAAGCTTATATCTTTTAAACGATTGACTTTATGGAAAAGTGGTTTTAGAAACCCCGATGTCGTTTTTAAAGAACTGTCTATAGATACCACACATGCATCGATTTCATGAAAAAAAATATTTTCAGGTTTAGTTCCATGTATGGGGAGCCCCCCTTTATTTTAAATATTTTTTTTTTTTTTTTCTCAAAATCGGAAAGCGGTTCACAGAATACATCTACCTATCAAGTTTCACATGTATAGTCCTAATAGTTTTGGAATAAAATTGCTGTGACAGACGGACGGACGGACAGACAGACAGACAGACGGACAGACATTTCGAAACTATAAAGATTCCGTTTTTTGCCATTCGGCTACGAAACCGTAAAAAGAATCATATAAATCGGTATAGAAACACCAAAGTTATACATGAAATACGCTTATAATAATAAGCCATCGCGCGTGAATACTGAATCATGCTATAAGTATTATTTTTGAGAATCGGTCGCCGCGCTCGACGCGTCTTGCGGTCGAAGCGTTCTCTAGGTACTTAAGCCTCATGTGAACGTGATCTAAACAATATTACCAATACATTAACTTACGCTGACGGAGTCGCGGGCACAGCTATATTGTATCATTACGCTAAGGCCAATAGGAGCGGAGCGCCAATGAAGAATGCTTCAAAATCGGGGTTAAATTTAACGTTAGCCCAAAGTAACTATTCCACGCGGACGAAGTCGCGGGCAAAAGCTAGTATACTTATAATATTATAAATGTGAAAGTTTGTGAGGATGGATGGATGTTTGTTACTCTTTCACGCAAAAACTACTGAACGGATCTGAGTGAAATTTGGCAAGTAGATAGTTTACATCCAGGAATAACACATAGGCTACTTTTTATCCCGGAATTCCCACGGGATCGGGATTTTGCGCGGGAAAACCCTCCTTCGCGAACGAAGTCGCGGGCAAAAGCTAGTAATATATATATATATATTCATTGTGCGTACAGCGTAGAATTCCCTAATAGTTATAACCTGGGGATTTTAAGTGAAGAATGAATAGACTATATCATCACTTACTATCAGGTGAGTTGGTGGTCAAACGCGAGCTTATTATCAATTAAAAAAAAGGAATAGTTCAGTAGCTATGGTTATTTTTTATACCAATTTTTCACTGAAAATTGTCACTTGGCATGTATCAAAACGAACTTTTGCATTATTATACACATCTAAAGCCCAAATCAATTTTATTGACTTGGGCTTTACATGTGTATCACCAAATAAATTTTATTGCTCTGATAGATCAAAAATCCATCACTTTTATTTATTATTCTTACTAATTGGAAAAACAGCGCTGCAGCAATTTACCGATGGGTATTAAAGCGCACTTGTTTTCAGTGTTTTTCCAGCATAATTGTGTATAGGTTAAAAGCTAGTGAGCTATGTGCGTAGTGTAGATAAGTATTTATGTTTGTTTTACCTGGTGTTAACCGTTAAACCAATTTATGTAAGCTTGGTTCAGTTTCGTTTTGAAATCAATATTACACAACAAAGATGACAAAAATCAATTTGCTCAATTAAGACCATATTTTTAATTCCACCAAAATTCAGTTATGTATGCTACAATACAGTACGCAGCACCGCCTCACCGCCTGTTATATCTCTAAGTATATTACTAATTAGGTGCATTTAAAGCAATAAAATATCAGGAGCGTAGGTACCTAAATTTCGGCGCGTCGTGTTCCACGCGCACCTCAAAGAGACGTCAGTACCAGTGACGGGGACCCATAGGGCCATTGCCTGCCGGGGTTACGGGAATGTTCTAACGAGATACCGCGGCCCCGGAACTTAAGGGCAGTTGAAGGAACAGGGTGGATTTTTAGTTAGTAGAAGTCTGACACTTTCTTCCACTCCACCCAGAGCGGGAAAAGTCATTCAATGATTTGCCCACCCGGAAAAAAGGAAAAGAATAGTACCCTAAATCTAAGATTAGATAACACAGATGGCTGATTAGGGTGAAAGGTATTCTCATAAGCAATCGATTTTCATTTGTAGACCAGTCTTGACTAAAAGACCCTCAAGGTGAGACTCTAGTTGGAAATTAAACTTCCAACTTTTTCAACAAGTTTTAAGAAAGACCCGTTTTAAGACAATTATTTCTGAAAAAGAATACAATTCACTTATTATGAGAACTATAAGTTAATTTTAATACTAGATACATTAATACTGTTATGAAAACAATGGGTAGGTACTCAAAAATAATTTGCGTTTCGCATTTAGAATAAATACGTTTATCTAGCTACGTGTGGTTAGTTAGAAAAACTAATAAGTGAACAATTAAATGAGATAAATATGGTGACAATCAATCTTTCTATTTAATCAAAACATATAAATAATCTTTATAACGAAGTATTGTATCACTTCACATACTCGAAAATCAAATCCAATTTTTAAACTGTCTCAATCAAAATCATAACGCACATTCCGTAAACAGAGTGACAATAAAATAAATATGCTCTCATTCAATTTGAATCGTTCATGAACGAATGAAATGAGTGAACTGAGTATCTGTTGAGTTTTATATAGCCGTAACAATGGTTTTATCGGCGCTTACTGTCTTATGGTTTAAACCTTTAAATGTTGGTTTTATGATGTCATAAAAATTTGAAAAGCGTTAAGTATGAGGCGGTACAATGATGCGCCCGATTTTATTCGCTTGTTTATCATATTAGATTTAAATAAATATTACAGAAATCCACAATATTCTCTCTACACACTAAATCTGTAATTTGAGCTTAAAGACTAGATATACTTCATATTAATGAATCAAACTATAAGACATATGGCGATGAGCCATCGTTACATGGTGGACATCCCACCCATACGCACATACCGTTTCAGAAATACTTTCATTGTGCGTACAGCTAAAGAGTGGAATTCCCTGACGGAGTCTATGTTTCCTGATAGCTTTAACCTGGTGCTCTTTAACCTTTTACCTACGGGTGTCAACTATTGTTGATTTAGCGATGTAATTTCTGAATACGGGAGGCAACTATAGATGATTTGCGAAAGGGTCTGTTTTAAACCTTTATATTGTTTATTTACTAGACGGTATTTCCTTGGGATAAACATCACTATGTGGAGTCGATAAAATTATGATTCTGTTGAAAAAGTTCCCATATATTTACATAGATGGCAATAAAAATAAATCATAAACAAAAGACTAGGTTTTTATACTTGCCACCTATGGTTATCGGAAAAACTAGTTTATTTTGAATAATTATGGTTAAGTTCAGTGTTTTTGTTAAGTAATGTGTTAAAAATACTATTAACCTCATATTTAATGTAAAAACTGATAAAAAAAGAAACAAGTGATGTTTCGCCGAATACAGTGATTGATTCTGATGCTTAATTTTTTAGCAATTACGTAAAATTTTGTGAATAAACTATAAAATCTATAACATTTCCCAAAGGTAAGTGAAATAATAAATCAGTGTGTAAAATTTGAAGTATCTGGGTATTGTGCTTCAAAAAATGTAGACAAATCTAAATATATATAACTCAAAGATGACTGACTGACTGACTGACATAGTGATCTATCAACGCACAGCCCAAACCACTGGACGGATCGGGCTGAAATTTGGCATGCAGGTAGATGTTATGACGTAAGCATCCGCTAAGAAAGGATTTTGCGAAATTCCCACGGGATCGGGATTTACACGGGAAAAACTTCCCACGCGGGCGAAGCCGCTGGCACAAGCTAGTGAAAACATAAATGACTGCGCAGTTGCGCGCCAAAAAGTACCCGTATTGGGTGATGAGATCGCTTTTGAAGTCCCGTAGGTAAAAGGTTAAGTCAAAGTGAATGGGTTACTTCTAGGTAAGCGTGCTTCATCTTCGACCACATCATCGCTTACCATTAGTTGAGATGGTGGTTTAACGCGAGCGAATAAAAAAAAATAGTTGATACCTATCCTATATAACCAGCCTATAGTTTCAACTGCCAGGACAGAAGCCTGCTCTCTATGAGAGAGAATGGGCCGTAATTCACCAGGCGAACCCAGTGCAAGTTGGACGATGTTGAAATCAATGTTCGGGTTTTCGATTCAATACAAACATTCCGCCGGTTTCCTTCACCATTTTCAGTGCAGCGATGATGATGTTAATTAAACCAAGTTGTGCTGCGCTGGTTATGTTATGTAACTTCATATTCTTACGAGCTGGGGTTCGGGATAGAAATAATTTACACCAATTAAACCAAAATTAACACTTTACTTAAATAAACACCAAATAAAAATTAAGACAGTTATTCACAGTATAATACTTGTCACTTAGCACTTAAATCGCACTGAAATTCACTTATAGAGCTTCGATTATATCGTCTCGTATCTTGAAATAAGACTGCACTTTGCGTTCCTCTGCGATCTATTTATACCCCGGTCTATGAGTTCTAGAACATTCTTGTAAAATCGACTCACTGTGTATACTGCCAAGAATATTCCAGAAGCTACTCGAGATACACAGTACTGCTACTCGCCGCTAGATGGCGTTAGTGTCTCGAATCGATATACTCAGTACTGCTACTCGCCGCTAGATGGCGTTAGTGTCTCGAACATTCCAGATTTCTGTCGAAGTTTCTCGACGTACTTCACTAAGCGACTGGCGTAACAATATTAACATCAAGGACAATCCTATATCATGTCCTTGGGGTAGCTCACCGTCCTATAACGACCAGACAGACGCGTCGTGTTCTGCGCGCTCTTCTAAGAGCAGTTAGCAGCATTGACGGGGCCTGATAGGGCCATTGCCTTACGGGGTTGCGGGAATGTTCTAACGAGATAACGCGGTCCCGGAATACAAGGGCTACTGAAGGAACAGGGTGGGTTTTTAGTCAGTAGAAGTCTGACACCCACTTTCGTTCCACCCACAGTGGGTCATTTGATGATTTTCCCACCAAGAAAAAAAAGTCATATCCTGGCAAACTCTATTAGTTCTTAGTTGCCATGAAGCCTGTTTTCTTTTTAGGACTACAATAATCTTAAAGTACATTAAAGTATTTAATGAAAAAAAATAATCTTTATTAAATTTGAATTACTTATGTCGTTTTTGTAATGTATGAAAGAAGACGCTTAAGTATGTCAAACCATAGTAAAACACCGTTATTGCCAATATTAAGGAATTGATTTTATGAATGCTCTCCACTCAAAATAATATTTAGTTCTCTTGAATCAATATTTGATTAATTCCATCCCCTTTGTTATTTAATAACGCTGTACCTACTTAACAATTTTGTGTATAAATCTTTTCATTTCAGGATGGAAAATTTATGTATTGGTGGATCATTTACTCTAATGTCGTTGAATACATGAATCCGGGAACTCGTGCAAATAAATCGAGTTCTTAAATATTTGTATCCATAACATCATCAAAAAGTGAAGGTGGTGGTGAAGAACATTATTTTTGATTTATTTACTATTTCTACAAAGGAATACAGGATTATTCTTATTAAACAGCAACAAAAAAACCACTTTGTTTGACATGTGTCTCAATGTATAACAATACAATATTATGCTATTTATATGTGTAGGTACGTTGTAGTCGATTAAAATGATTAACATCTTTAGTCTTTCGGCGATAATCCCTAATTAATCTATGTACGGAAAAGTTTCTTTGTATGTTTGTTTAAATGCGCTCATCTTCAAAAGTACTTTATCGGTTTGGATTCCTTCCAGGAGTTCTCTTTCTAATAAATGAAAAAAAAACTGCGTTGTGTATTTTTAAGACGGAAAAAATATAGTCTGAATAATATGGTGACCAAAGGTGATCAAATGATCATAGACGATTCTCGACTTCATTCAAAATAAATGATTTCAAAAAACGTAAAAATGACAAACGCACGCTATGCTAATCTTTCCGCATCTATCATCAATTCAAAAATCGAACAAAAGTTTTTTAGGGAACATTGTGTTTGTTACCTGTGGTGTTTAAATCTCTGGCTGTGACAGCAATTGTTTTATCCCCTTGTTATGTTATAGATTCGAATTTCGAATGTAATTTGATGGACGTTACGTTTCTTATACATATATTAATCTGTGAAAGTAAATACATATCTGTACACCTACATTATTTATATAATATAATATAATATACTACACTAATTTATATTAGTGACTTGATAAACATTGGTAAAATTATATTAATGCTTAATTACAACCAAAGTCACACATCGCACCCATACGCACCTAACATTTTGGGAAGTTTCATTGTGCGAACGGCTAACGAGTGGAATTCCCTGCCGGAGTCTGTGTTTTCTGTTAGCTATAACCTGGGGGTCTTCAAGTCAAGAGTGAATAGGTTACTTCTAGGTAACCGTGCTTCGTCTTCGACCACATCATCACTTACCATCAGGTGAACCGTTGGTATAGTGGTCAGTGGCCCTGACTGCTATGCGCAAGGTCGTGGGTTCGATTCCCACCTAGGACAAATGTTTGTGTGATGAGCACGGTCATTTGATCTTTGTCTGGGTGTAATTTATCTATAATATGTATGTATTTAGAAATATATATGTATGTTTTTCAGTTGTCTAGTACCCATACCAAAAGCTCTGCTTAGTTTGGGACTAGATGGCGTTGTGTGAAAAGTTGTAAAAAAAAAAGAAAAAGAAAAAGAAAAGAAATGGTAGTCAAACGCGAACCTATTAACAATAAAAAAAACACAGAACTGGCTATTTGGGTAGAATTCACAATACTAGCAATCTTGTTAACCCTTCCAGCTAAACTAAATAAATATGCATGTGTCTGGAGTAGATTTACGGCAATAGTGTGGTATGTGGGGTTTGAACCTGCGACCTCTCGATCACAAGTCCGATATCTTAGCCATTAGACTATTGACGTTTAAATTATTACTGTAATTTAGCGGCCTAACTTATCTAGATTTTAAACAATCTGTTTTAGGTCACCAGTTGCAACGTAAATTTAAACAGAAAACAAACAATTCAATAATGCTTATTGAAAGAAATATACATACAATATTATTACTGATTAATGGAATAATTATAATAATAATAATGGTTACATTATTACAGTATACAATTAAATTACTTGGAAATAATGTTGTCGGTTCATATTACAATAATTTTGTTTTTTGGTTTTCTCCAGCGGCTATATAAATACAATGCGTAATGATAGACATTGTTTATTTAATTTTGTTTTGTTTTACAACTTTGTTATTGGATTTCTTGTCCTTATCCTTGAGTTTATTTTATTACAAAACTTTTTGTTCGATGAGCCTTGCTTTGGTTATTACAAAAAATAAAAATAACATTTAAAGTATCGACGTGTTAATAAAAGCGGTTATTTCAGACACCCAATCGTTATATAACAAAATCCTATATTAAATGCTTTTCATAAATGAACCCAGAATTCACATTCCAGTGATCATTTACCGTCGCAATTCAAAACCCATTTTCAAAGGGATGTTGGGTATCTACTTTGTAATCCCGAACCCTTGCACCCTTTCCAGTAGAATGAAACAAACGGTATGTGATAAAAATTGACAGGAGACGTCAACACAGAATATATAAATAGAGAATAAAACAAAATACGTTTTTAAAATTATTTTCATAATTCAAATATCTTGTTAAAAAGGTTTTGCTTACCCGACTGATGTACACTTTAATAGTGAAAAAAATCAAGGAAGAATCACTGACCCTGGAGATAAACGCTTCGGCTAGTTCCGGAGTCAGGAATACATTAAATAATAATTGTTACATTAAATACAAGCCCTACCATTGTGAAATCTCTTTACGTAGTATCCAGTAATTAAGCTCGTTTGTATTCCATGTTATTAAGCAAATGTACATTAGACTAAGATATTTTTTTTATTACGGATGAGCCCGCTCTTGACCTCGATCTCGCCTGATGGTAAGCGATAGATGAGGTCTACGATGTGACGAGCGAGCCCAGAAGATGCCTATTTACTCTTGCTTTAAAGGCTGAAAGGTCATAAGTGGCAGGGAACACAGAAGCCGGCAGAGAATTCTACAACTTGGCTGTGCACACAATAAATGTGGAGGAGAAGCGCTTGGTACGACAAGACGGTAATATCAACCAAGTGTGGATGGTACCCAGCCGGGCGTCTGATAGACCGGTAGTGAAATGAAGATGGAGGAATCAGGTCATGGAGCTCCTGCGCACACTCCCCGAAGTACAATCTATAGAAAACCGAAAAGATTTTTGTAAAAAGGGTTATGACAACAAATAATGAAATACCATTCGGGCTGAAATACTTTTTTGCGATCCGTGGACATGTGATCTCGGAGACAAGGAGCACGTGGCTAAATAATAAAAACCGTACGGGTTGATCTTCTTTTGTTTTGAGGGTTTGTCAAGTCCCACGCGCGCCTCTAAAAGCTGACAGCACTGATGACGGAGCCCCATAGGGACATTGCCTGCCAGGGTTGGGGGAATGTTGTAATAAGTTTTTTTCTTGGGTGGGAATATCATCACTTGCGTTCTAGGGACACGGTATCTTGTTAGTATCGGGCCTCTACAAAAGCTGCTAACGCGCGCGCGCTCGGAACACGGCGCGTCGCCCACTCGGGTCTGGTTTTTACAGGATGTGATTGTGCTACCCCTGCTCACCTTCCGCAGGCCCGATGGTGTATTGAGATACTGCGGCCCTGGATTGCAAAGGTAGGTATTTAGTCACAGCCACAGAGGGAGGCATTGTTTGATGATACCCAATAAAAAAACTTATTACAACATTCCCCCAACCAAATAAACAGTTTGGGTTTTTAATCGTCTCGATTATCATTTTTAGATCTTTGATTCGTTAGTGCGGTAGGCTAAAATATCTGGCACTAGTCTTTACAATAGGCGTTGTATTACCTAGTGTCTTGGTTTGCTTGGTACACATTTATATAAAAGTATTTCAAAAAACAATTGATTATATTACTTGTTTCTGCTCGAGGGTTCGTTAGCATGAAAAGTAAAAATAAATATATGAATGCCTTGCCTATATCACTTGTGACAACGCAGCATTCTACTGGTGATTTTTTTAAACCAGTGTTTTGTATTGTCTTTATGTCTTATTATCTTCTACATACAAACTCACAAACGTAACCTGTATATGATTTTGTAAATTAGATTTGCTCATTTATTTTAAGTAATTCAAGCCACGTACACATAATTATCAGGGCGTCATTATGACATATTAATAATCTAAAACATTTTTGTGTTACCAAATCTTGCTCATTATGATAATAATGATACATTTATCAAATGAAATGCGCCACATATTTCAATTATTACTCTTAACATAAATGTATGATGTTCGTAATTAAACCAGTTGGCTAATTATAAAAATAAAATACAAATATTTTTAAACAAACTGGTCTTTTCTGCCTAATGAAATAGTTAGTTTTATTGGGTCGTAATTTTGTCAGTATAAAACTTAATATAATTATTATTCACTAAACAAAACATTTTTTTTGTTTCTTCTTACGTACCATTTCATGCAAATATTATTGAAGTCTATAAAAACTGTCTGCCATTTTTTAGAGTCAGCCATATTGGATCTTATTGTAGATAAACCTATTCAGCTACATTTTTGCATATACTCGTAGATATCTACATTTATATGCAAAAATGTAGCTGAATAGTTTAAAAAAAAACTATCTATCTAACTAGAATTCATTCACCGCGTTTAGTGCGCTTCGGATTACGTCGGAACACAGAGCTCTGATTTAAAATGCCGTGTTGTGCAATTATAACTTGTAAAACAAAAAGTTAGACCGCAAGCGAAGAGGTATATCTTTCCATCGGTGAGTTGAAAATGACATTTAAATACAATTTTATTTGTAACAAGCATAAAAAATTTCTGATAACTATGAAATTCCTAATATCAACAATATTATTGCAAAAAGTATATGTTGCTCGATGTGTACTCTCTTTAATAAACGCAATGACCAAGTCCGCTTACAATGTACTGCATGAATCGCGTCCTCCACACTTCAACCATTGACGTTTCGTCCTTTGCCCTGATAGGCCGTGATGCACGGTGCATGTATATCGACAGTGAGTTACAATCAGTAGCAAGCTCTCGATTTAAGTATGTGTAATTTATTTTTGTGCGTAATTCACATACGTAACGGGCCACTTGCTTGTAGTGGAGCTAAAGAGTGGGAGACAAGCGGCGACACACTTTCTCATACAAATCAGGAACTATTTCCATTCTAACCTCTTTTATCTGTTCTGTGGTCGCGGCTGTCATTTGGAAATCTTTGATAAACAATATGGTTAGTAAGATGCCAGAAAATGTGACACTGGTCTGGCCAAGAGGTATCGTGCTAACCAGCTTCTGAGTTATGGAGGTCAGTCAGGCAGTTGCTCCATATAAAACGCTAATACTTAGCTATATCCGGTCAAACTGGAAGCTGACCTAAGCTGATGATGAATAGTTCACTATATTTTACACATTTTTCAACGAAACTGAACATGGTCAATTAAAGACTTTTGACCTTATATAATTCCTTAGCCTCAGTTCTCCCACTCGAGTAAAATAAGAATGGGAACAATAATCTGAAACCAATCTCACTGTTTCTAAGGCAAGAGGATTATGTATTTCCTTGTACGTTTCTTTTAAGTCAATCCAAACGTTAATATGGAAACATAACATGGTTCTCAGACTTTCATACCAAATTATAATTTCATGTAAGCGAGAGACATGAAAATAATATTCTTTTGATTATTTCGTATAACCCTTTTATGGAGAAGTCAACGTTCTTACGAACGTTGGCACCATTTTCTGTTTTCATACATAAGTGATATTTAAGATTGTGTTTTTCAAGTTAGTCTTAAATAAATTATAAATGCA
The DNA here is from genome assembly GCA_943138885.2 of Tholera decimalis. Classification (NCBI taxonomy): domain Eukaryota; kingdom Metazoa; phylum Arthropoda; class Insecta; order Lepidoptera; family Noctuidae; genus Tholera; species Tholera decimalis. The sequence goes on along the minus strand of OW964573.2, from coordinate 21,172,278 downwards.
TTATTACTTCCTCTCCAATAACGGATTTTTGAGATGAAATGCATCAAGTGGCGTGTGGCATTTCCTGGCTTGGATACAATGACTGATTCTGGTATTTGGGGACTTATTTTGACTAACTTCTGACTAAATCTAGGTTAAAATAGGCCTCCGCTAGGTGCTCTAAATCTCGAGATACAGATGTGATCGAGCCAGAAAGTAAATGCTGTCCCCTTTATCTTTTATACCAGAAACCGACAAATTTTAAAATTTAGCGACTAATTAGTGACTAAATCTGGGCGAAAGTGACTAAATCACCGCTATGTTTTCTAGATCCCAAGATACAGAGGTAGCCGAGGGCGCCACCAATGTACCCCTATATCTTTTAAACTACGAACCGACTAATTCTGATATTTGGCGAATAATAAAGTTATTAAAAATATAGTTTATTTGGAACACATGATGCCCCACTTTTTATCTGTTTCCTAATATTGATTATTTTGTTTGGATTATTTTCGAAAGTGACATTATTGTATTTTATTTTATCTTATTGTTATAATTATTTAGTTTAAAAAAAGCACCTGACATCAACTTTAACATTTCACATTGTAATTAAAATGATTTATTTTTAATTAATTTAAGTTTGATATATATTATAAAGTCTATATTCTCTCTTCTCAGTCGCTTCACTCTTGACAGAGTGATCGTGGTCGTCACGTGGTTACTTTGTGTCTAGTGACCCGCTTTATCACCCGCTGCCATTTTTCCCTAACATATGCCACCCTGCGGCACTCGTGCATGGTGTTGCCAGTGGCCGCTTTAACATGGTCTGTCCATCTCATCGTCGGCGATCCTACGCGCTCCGACTACATCTGCAACATCGTGCAACGACTATAATTATCTGGGTGTAATTAGTGTAGCCAAGCCAAGAAAAGCCATACTTTCAAGTGACTGCTAAGGAGTCAAAATCAGGCACCTGTCAAAACGTGAGTAAATTCTTACTAAGCCTCCTGATGTCATCGGACACGCCGCAATTGCGGCGGTAAGACCCCTCTTTGAGGAGTGGCTAGATCGGCGTCACGGCGTCCTGACCTACCGCATGACGCAGGTCCTCACCGGACACGGAAGTTTCGGGAGGTACCTGTGTCTGATGGGTAAGGAAGAGACGCCTGGGTGTCACCACTGCGAGGGTCGCCCTGAGGACACAGTCGAGCACACGGTGCAGGACTGCCCAGTTTGGGAAGAGCACCGACGTGTCCTCACGGCGACAATAGGCGGAGACCTCTCGCGCCCGGCCTTGGTCGAGGCCATGCTGCGGGGCGAGAGGGAGTGGGAAGCGGTCGCCTCCTTCTGCGAAGCAGTCATGCTTCCGAAGGAGGAGGCGAGCCGCATGAGGGAGAGGATGGCGTCCTCCCTCCAGCCCAGCCGCAGTGGTAGACGCCTACGGCGTCGGACGTCGGCCGACGATCTCCGGCCACCGTAGGCGCGGGCATGCGGACAGCGAGTAAAGGGCAACTCGCTGTCCGACCATGGACCATGCCCGGGTCGACGGCGCGTCTTGTTCCACGCGAGCCTCAAAGAGCGTCAGCAACATGACAAGGCCCCCTCTGCAGAGGGCCGAAGCCCGCCGGGGTCGTGGGACTCATCCCGTTACCGTGGCCCCGGTATGTAAAGGGTTATTGAAGGAACACCGTGGATTTTAGTCAGTAAAAGTCTGACAGTCCCTCCCACCCTGCCCGGAGTGGGAGGACTTATTTGATAATTTTACCACGTTAAAAAAAAAAAAAAAGCCTCCTGATGTCATGCAAAGTAGAAATCCTATCGTCTAAGTCGCCAAGTATTGTTTTATATTAGATAAATGTATGACTAAATGATTCTACTACTAAAGCGAAGTCGCGAGCAGAGGTTAGTTAGTCCACACATCTTCCATCGTGTATGCAGATCTTAGGATACAGGCCGTCCCATTTTTAAACAGACAGTGAAAAATTACAAAGCCCGAATGATTGATGGGTCGGGTCGTACGTTTAAAAAACGATTCCGATGCTTAATTTCAGTGTCGTCAGATGTCGGTACTGCTCTCTAGTGATGGATTGTGTTTGACGAGAATGTAGTCTGAAGTTCCACTGTTTTGGATGAGTGGTAATCTGTTCTGCTTTGTTTCATTATCCTGTTCTCTCTGTGAGCCTGATCAAGTTTGGGATCATTGAATGTTTCGACAAATGTTGTGTTGGCTTTTGAAGGTGGTTGTTTAATATATCATTGAAGATTTGTCGCAAAATTGAATTGATTGCGGGAGAGAGATGATGCTATAATATCGGTCATAAATTGGCGCTTTGCGGGGTTGTAGAAAGTTTCTATACCGCAGCTCTGGAAGGCATGGGCAACTAAAGGAACAAGATGGGTCAGTAGTTTTAGTCAATAATTAGTCGCCAGATTTCAAAATTGGTCGTTTTCTGGTATCACTATATGTATAAAACAAAGTCGAACTCCGCCTCTGTCTATCTGTTTCTTAGCCTTCTTTTTTTTAAACCACATAAGTTTACGGTTCGTAATTGGTCGTTTCCTATGGACAAGAATTGCTAAGAAACTCCACTATAGATCGTAAAGCATACAAATTAACGGATTTGGATGTAATTTTCACTATTATTTAGACAATTTATTCCCGAAGTTTCATATATACAAAACATTCTAATGATGTATTTGTATAATAAAGAAAATTCTATATTTTGTGATCTTGGTCCAAAAAACGATTTTCGAGCGCTTACATTGCAAGCGCTGGCTAACCCGTATGAGATACGTCAAAATAATATACTACGGAAATGTATATCTTATAAAGGTCCGCAATAGCATAATTATATCTATCTTCTAAGGTTGACTCACAGTAACCATTTTAATCTCTAATCTAAATCTCTCCAATTTAAATCTGCTCGTTGTAACAGTCTAAAACTCTTTTCCGCTCAAGAGCGGGTGGAGTCATTTGATAATTTTCCCCCTGAACAAAAAAGGAATAAATCAGCCCCAGGTTTTACTAGTATTTTTTATGATAAAATCATAATACAGGGCGTTTCATGTGGTGGATTACAGCCCATTTCCTCTCATAAAAAAGGATACCTATCCCAGCATCAAGAGCGTCATATGCCAATTATATTGTATTCTTAGAAAACATAGTGGAGGAACAATAAGTGTTTCGTATGTTATGTGATAGAAAATAAGGCAGCTTTAAACTTACTTCGCATTTTGATATATTGGAGTTTTATTTTTAGCTGAAATAATAAAAATAAGTCAGTATGCTTTAGAATTATTTTCTTTCTGAAAGGATATGTGCCGGTTAAATTTATAACACGTGTACACCTTAAATTCCTTATTTGTTAATTCTTGCTAGTTATTAGGTAGTAAAAATAATACGTATCATCCTAAAAATAGTCTCTAAAATTGGGACTTTGAGAAAATGCTTCATACTTTGCTAGCATATTTTTACTTAAATAACAAAATATAAGAAGTATATATAAGAGAGAGAGATATATGTGTAGTATATAATAAGTATAGAAAATGCAAGACTATGTAAAAAACGTGACCAAATTTGCAGGTACAGTTTAGCAATAAAGTAGGTACAAGCGTTGTGTCATAGTTCATCTCTTTCTATTCTATGCAAACCGAGAGTGATCGTGCTTTTTTTTGGCTTTGACACCGTAGCTCTTAGCTTTGCAGGTGTCTTAGTTGGTTCCATCCACTTACCATCAGGTGGAGCATTGGCCTCACTTGGGCACCTTTCCAAATACGATATTCCTAGCCAAAAAACTGATTAACATTTACCATTTTTTAAATTACTAGCAATCTTGTTAACCCCTCCAACTATGCTTGTGTCGGGGATACGAAACCATGACCTCTTGATCACAAGTCCGACACCTGACGCTTGAAACGGTTGCACATTAAATAACCTCACCTGCATGAGTATGTATTTGCGAGCTGGAGGATTATGCCTACTATATTAAAGCTTGAATAACTAGTACTTTTCGGAATTAACCCAAAATATTTATCAGATTTAGACATTGCCAAGTTTTCACGAAACCGATGCTACTGCAGTTATGATCGAATGAATCCATATTACTTATGTATGATTTGATGTTATTGGTTTCAGTAATGCAATGAATTTACCATGTTTGGTCACGAATAAGCCTGTGAGTTATGTAACTTTTCGTCGTGCATTGATTATTTATTAGCGCTTATACAACTGAATGTATGTATGTGTTACCTAAGGAATCTATTATGTATAAGCACTCTTGCAGATATACATATATGCCAATGGATGACAAGCAATACAGCTTATTTGCTTAATTTTCTTATCAAAAGATTTTAAAAGACTAACAATTTCTCCTTTTTGTGGGGAAACCTGCCCAAACAGCCAGACCTTGCGTGCTCCATCTTCGATCACATCATCACTTACCATCAGGTGAGATAGTGGTCAAACGCGAACCTATTTTCAATAAAAAAAAACCTGAAATAACTATCTTCAGGCCATTCCAGTATTTTTGCTCTGTGCGAGAATCAAATACGCCTCACAGTGGCCACCGTTCAGTCACAGCGCCAGTTATTCGTCAATGTCTGTCAATTTATGTCGCACAGATATATAAATGAAACGTTTATTTGGTAAACAAAACACAAAAAAAAACAATTCACACAAAACAACAATAAACGCTCATGCCATAAAAAAAAAAAACAAAAGAAAGAAATATACATGACGAGCAAACAGAAAGCGACACTAAATATTTCAAAGAGACGTAAAATGAGTGCAATGCGTCTCCATTTTGCACCAATTGGTGCCCAGCTCAGCATATACCAGGTTTTAAATACCTGGCCCAGATATGCTGCTGGGTCGCTGTGACATACCTATGGACGTCGAGTAGCATAGACGCGAAACTGTGATTAAAATTAGTGTTGCCCAAACGAGAGTCTCGCAAGAGTCTTGCAATTAGCGATTATCCTATTGCTATTTATTAAACGGTGGTTGAGATCTCAGAACAATGTAACAGAGTAGGTACATTTTGAGCTTGAATTGACATAGGCCAACCAAATGAATCAATTTAATTGAGACTCTTGAAGACTCTTGCGAGACTCTCATTTGGGCAACACTAATTAAAATATCATCTTTATCTTTTATGTGATAGATAGATAAAGAGGAGAAAGCGATAGTGTTCGGTGTGCATTGTGTGCTTGTAGATATTTAAAGACCATTCAGTTTCACAAATTACTATATAGCTCATACAAGAGTAAGCCACTTATGACCTTTCAGCCTTTAAAGCACGAGTAAATAGGCATCTTCTGGGCTCGCTCGTCCCATCTTAGACATCAGCTATCGCTTACCATCAGGCGAGATCGAGGTCAAGAGGCCCACTCACTCTCCCATCAGTAATATAAAAAAACCTATATAATTTACTGCGTTACCAAATATCATAAAATATAATAAAGAACAAATCAATTCAAATCCTCCGTACAGCAATTTACTTTGTAGGGCAAAGAACTCTTATACAAACACACATAACCTTATTCATATTTGAATAAAATTCCTTTTCATCTTTATTTGTACGAGTACATACCTAATTAAAACACCAGAGTTGTCTCAAAGAAGCCAAAAACATGACATGTAAATATTTTTCCATATATTTCCCGTTAAAATTCAGGGAGTAGGTATCTAATATATTCGGTTCCGTAAATAAAACGGTCACGGCACCCCGAAACCTATTTGGAATGTGTCCAAATATGTATAAATATTGTGCGATGTACGCTAAATAGCTTGGTTATGAGCGCTGCGCCATATCTTATAGCGTGTTGGGCACTTTTGATATTTGTGGCATGGCGTTGGGACCAACGTTTGTGAGTGTTGGGTGTGAATTATGTTTTGATTTTTGCACATCGTTTTGCGCTTCGTGTTTTAGTAACAGTAAAAAGAACACTCGCACAACTTCGCATCTGCATAGATTTATATGAAGGTATAATCTATATTGTGTGTGTAAGTGTCTGCATGGTTGATCTTGCAAATCGTTGTTATTTTGACGACACGGTTAACGCAGTGGTTGACATGAGTGGTTGACGCAATTCCCGTATCAAAAAACATGTTTGTATCCTATAAATAGTGTTTCCGGGTCTGGGTATTTGAAAAAATGCATTCACGATACGGGATAAATTTAAAAAATAATTTTTAAAATTAAATAAGCTGAAATTTTTAAAACACGTTTATTTAAAATGCAAAACTCGTGAACTACTAACCCTGATGTCCTTATTTTATTCCCCCAAATAAGTATAAATCGAGAAGATTTTACAAGTCGGTCACCACTTTGATCTAGTGGGGACAAGCCTGCTTGCATAAACTATACGGCTTTAAAATGGGAACATGACAATACGGCGTTTGACAGTTATTTTTTTTTTTTGTAGTGAGAAAGAAACCTTTATAATACAGTTAGAAATTGATTCACAGGCTTATTGATAATAATCTAACATTCTAATTAATTTAAAAACTGATTAGTACATTTGTAATCTTATTTCTGCATAAAATGTTCAAATACAGAATTTGTAAACATTTAAATTTACTATTTAAAATTTTCTTTTTATTTCAGGATTGTTATAAAATAAAAAATAACAAAGAAGGAAACATTTTCAAATGATTTAGGAACAAAAATAAGAAGACTTATTTTCGAATTTAAAGCAAAAATATTGTGTATCTTGCGGCTCTGTCAAACAGGTGTAGATCAGCAAAATTTCACATAGCAAAAAATTGCCTTTCGCTGGTTTTCAACCGAACTTTATGTAGAGTATACGGATACAAATCTGTATCTGAAGTTTAACTAAATCTACCTCTAAATTCTAGCTATGGGCTTCGTTATAATACTTTTAATAGATTTTTTCTTCAAATGTTCTATAGAGAATTTAAATCAGGAGATATAGCTAACTAACCATAATTATGGTTAAAAATAGGAATATTTATGAGGATGTCATTTGTTTTCTAACAGCTTGCACAGCTAAGTCATTAATCTAATTCTAAATAGTTTTTTTTTTGTATTTTTTGGTTGTCCCTAAACTGGGACAAATAAATTTATTTTCTTTCTATTGCAAAAACAGAATGGCTTAGTTTACAAACTTGATCAAAATGAACAATAACTTTGACCATATGAACGCATTTTCCTTAAACTATCAGCCGACCCGTCTTGGGCCTGCGAAGTGGATTAGAACCCTCTCTCGTTCACAAAAGAAAGGACTGTGACCCTGCTACTACTGATAGGTTCATAACAAGATCATTATGCTTAGGTACGCATAGAGATGTATTAACAAACTGAATTGTTAAGCGTTCAAATACTTCGTCGTACCTCATTTTTAAAGAGCTGTCGCCCATATTTTTACAAATATTATAAAGTGCAAATGTTTGTATGATTGAACGGGCTTGTAGATTGAAGCTTGACAAAAGATATAGGGTACTTTTTAACTGACTGGAAAAAAGGGGGTAATGTTTTTATTGTGATAAATACCACGGGAGCGAAGCCCCGCGCTACTGTTAGTTTAATAGAATGATTATAATATTGTGTACTACCGTGACAAGAATTCTTTTGTATATCTATTGCTAGATGCCGTGATTAACATTATTTTGCACTACCAACGGCTTCGTTCAGCTTAAAAAATACATACATAATGCCATGTTTTTTTTTAATACAGAAAGCTTAACATTCATTTTGGTATTACGTTACATGACTGCACTTAATAATCTGTACTTGTGTGCCAAATTTCATCCACATCTAATTCAAACATTAACACATGACAACGGCGGACAAATGTCTATCTTTCCACTTTAAGACCTTGAGAGACAGAGAAAGCACCATGACTGATATCACTCGTGCCACAAGTAACAACACTGTCCTCACAACGTTATCACAAAACCTTTGTAATCTTCAACAAAATCCCTTTCCGATCCTATCCCGATCTCAAATTATTTCTCTCAGGATTGCCAAGTTCGGATATCATCCGTCCTCTTGCAATTGAAATTTTACCATATTCGTAGGAAGTTCCCGTGTTCCTGCATTAATGAGGGCCGAGCAATATCTTCAAGCGAAGTGGATTTCGCTTAGATTGGAATGGTATTCGTTATCTTGAGCCTTTTAAAATTAGCGTTTTGTATGGCAAAATAGATTGTGTTTTGAAATTAATCTAGTGAGAACATTGTGTATCGAGTTACAAATAAGTATTTACAAAGCATTCCAAAATAAAAGCTGATACGCTGATACCTGGTAACAAGTTACGTCGACCTAGATCCGCTAAGGGCGTGTAGTTTCCATCCTAATCTGTTTTCAAGAAATTCGATTAAAAATAACGGATTTTAGATTACATATATTGAAATGTGTGAGACTAATTAGTATTATTATTTGATTTTTAAATGTAAAATAAGATCCTTTATAACCTCAATGACCAAAATTGTTGTCGGTCTTCGCTGAACAAAGAAACGTGAAAAATCTTTCGTAACAATCAATATTGCATGACTTAACGTTCTGAACTATCTTACTGTGTTTGTTGCCTGTCCGTCATAGTAGCAGAAAAACATTTTTTTCCCAATCCTTTGAGCGAGAATCATGAATAAATTCTCGAGATTCCTTAAGAGCGCACTCGATCCTTTCCAATAACGTTTTGTGTATCCAACGAGCTAAGGATGTGGATAAAAAAGTTCAAGACTACGGTTATGTGGATTTTTCCTTGGGATTCTTTTCAGTTAGGGGAAATTAAGATTTGTTTTGAGAGAGACTTAAATTCATGTTAAGTTAGTAGTATTATTAAAAACACGGAACCCGAGGTGGCGGTGTGCTTGTTCCACGTTCTCTCGTTCTCTCTCTTAAGCGTCACTGGGTAATCAAACTTTTCGCTTCACCAGAAGTTACCAGTCGCGATGAAGAGTATTTAAGCACTTCCGCAGCCCCTGACGCAAGTGTACGCGAGAAGATTTTGTGGCTAAGTCAATAGGAGTATGACAGACCCGTCACCCGTGCCAGGACGGAGGAAATCCATGAGGAAACATTGAGGAAAAAAAAATTACTACTTCACCAAGTCCCTAATATTATGTTGGGGTATGTTGTTACTTCCAGTTTAACTAGGTGCATTTAAATGCCAGTCAATCAAATAACGAAAATATTCAGGAATCAGTTGAACTCCATCGATAACAGTCCATCCAGTAAGTGTTACCTGGAGCCTTATGCATGTAAAGTCCTCGTCGGGCTGTAAGCCACAACATGAGGAGATTGATGCACTGAATTTAGATCCTCTTACCAGTGGAGAATGTGCTTTAAAGACATAGAAATATAAAAGTCTGCGATCTAATGACTCAGTTGTACCAAATATTTATTTATAACTAAGTTCACAAATTAAAAAAAAAATAGTTATGCGTAATCTTATAGCCAATTACGGATTCACAAGTGTGGGTGAGTATATTATATTATTATATCTTACTATAATAATAATCTTACTTCTTACTATCTTACTCTTACTAATATTATAAATGCGAAAGTTTGTGAGTCTTTCACGCAAAAACTACTGAACGGATCTGAGTGAAAGGATATGGCCAATTTTACTATGGACGTCGGCATAGTTATCGAATTTAGTGTACACCAATGATTTTTGGTGTTTTATATTCGTGAATATTGACTCATTAAATTGCTATAAATAAAAAACTCAGAAATCTTGTCATTACACCAGACTAGACAAAAACAGTTACAGTAAACCTTTTAATCAGATCGCTAGCAATAAGGTGTTTAGATTATAATTTCGCTATTAAAAAATTAAAGGCGCTTTAAAATAGTGAACAGTTGTGAATTATTGCGTATAACTGATATAGTTTTAGTATTAAACCAATAAACAAAGTAAGGATTTTAAACTGAATATTGACTAACATTTATTAAACCGGGAAAAAAAAATATTCTCAAAAAATGTGACAATAATAACAAACATTAACATAACATCGCGCCTGTATTCCCCGAAGGTAGTGTTAGCTAGTTTAGCCCAAACGAGAGTCTCGCAAGAGACTTGCAATTAGCGATTATCCTATTGCTATTTATTAAACGGTAGTTGAGATCTCAGAACAATGTAACAGAGTAGGTACATTTTGAGCTTGAATTGACATAGGCCAACCAAATGAATCAATTTAATTGAGACTCTTGAAGACTCTTGCGAGACTCTCATTTGGGCAACACTACCCGAAGGGTTGGGCAGAGGTGTACCTATAGTACATCCAGATTTCACCAGTTATTTTGAGTACTATTTAATAGGGGGTGAGTCTTTTTCTATCAACCAGGCACAAATCTAGACTCCGGGCTGCTACTGAGAAATTCCTGATGAATAAACCCAATATCACTTTGCTCGACTTGGGAATCGAACTCAGGACCTCATACTCAGCATTGTGTGCAGAAAGCGAGGATATGAGATGCCTCTGCAACCTTTGCATGGCTATTCCGCAGTTGATGCACCTCATATTGATCCACAACGCAATGTAAATCAGAGTCCAGCATTAATAGCAAGGTAATCGGGTGGTAGAAGGTATCAGTACGTTGAAATAAGCAGGGGTCAAAAATATTAGAAAATAATCGCAAAAACAAACACAGGACGCAATGTAGAATCTGCAATAACATAATATTGACATTTGACATAGACAATGACACATTGTCAAACAAGTAACGCGTTCCGTTTTCCGAATTATTTTTGTGTGAAATATTAAAAAAAAAACTATCTTACGCATCAACATTATGAAAAGATAATTTTATTAAATGCCAAAAATACCAACGAAGACAGTTTCATATAAATAAAATGTTTTTAATGATAGCGTTTTGTCGTCCATATCACACGTCGATGTGATATATGCAAGTTGTATGCTTGATGTGGAACACCCATTATTGTATTTATCTTACTCTATGATCCATTATGGCGGACGTTGACAAATGGTACTTTGAATTCATCTTGATTACTAATTTTTTGAAATAAACACTGATGAGATCAGAGAGGTTAAAAACTACGTATTAAATCATTTTTCTATTTTTAATATACAATATTATTTACTATGTATGTGTACATGGAATGTACTTTTTTGTCCATGTCATTTGGCATGTAAATAGTTTATATCCTGGAATAACACATAAGCTACTTTTTATCCCGGAATTCCCACGGGATCGGGACTTTACGTGGGAAAACCCTCCCACGTGAACGAAGTCGCGGGCAGATGCTAGTGAGTAATAAACATTCATGTTTTATGTTAAACAAGTTATCCGATGCTTTCAGCGATAAGACAGCCAGTATAACTACAGGATAAGCAATATTTTTAAATAGGTGTGTTAAATTTTGGTTTACAATAAAGTATATACTATCTATCTATCCCATTTCTCACTTGATTTCTTAATTGCGCTCAAACATATAGCAAGTATCTGAAAAAGTTCTTCAGAAGTATTAATAAAGTACTAAATATAAAGAAATTGAACCATTTATCAGCAATACAGAACACGTAGAGAAGATAAAAATAAATGCTTTAATTAAGACATTTTTTTATTGTCAAAGCTAGAGTTTTTATCTGCAGTATAAAGACAAAAGTAGTCAAACGTAAACAGTGAAAAAATCATGCAAAGGCTAAACTTTCCATATTCGTAAATTACACCATGCACTCTTTATTTTTTCCCTTATTTTTCATTACACGATACCAAAGGTAAAGCTACATACAATAGCAAAAACCGTCATACACGTTGTGGGTCCAATCAGTGAGGATTCCGTATACACATATTTAGAGGCTAGAACTTTTAGCGCTAGACGATAAGAAGATTAAATGCTGATAGCCAAAATAATTCTATAAATGTAAACATAACTCAGTGAATCTGTCTTGTTACCTTTTCACGGCGAAACGGTTGAATTGATTTGAAAGAAAACTGACACATGGCTAGACTATGCCCTATAATAGGTTACCTTTTGTCCTTGGTCTATGTTTTGATTGTTTTTTTTCTGGTTGGGATAATCATCGAATGACTTCTCCCGCTCTGGGTTAAGTGAAAGGGAGTGTCAGACTTCTACTGACTAAAATCCCACAATGTTGCCCTTAAGTTCCGGGGTCGCGGTATCTCGTTAGGACGTTCCGGTAACCCCGCCAGGCAATGGCCTTATGACTATGACTGCTTCGCAGAAGGAGGCGACCGCATCCCATTTCGTTTCACTCCACACCATGGTCTGAATCAAGGCCGGTCGTGAGAGGTTGCCGCCGCCGATTGCTTCCACGAGGACACGGCGGTGCTCCACCCAAGCAGTGCACACCTCGACCGTATGCTCCACCGTGTCCTCCGGGTTGTCCACACAAGGAATACACCCGGGCGAGTCCTCCCGCTGAATTCGGAACAGGTACCTCCCAAAAGAGTCATATCCGGTAAGCACCTGCGTCAGGCGGAAGGTGAAGATGCCTCTCCAGCCACTCCTCAAAGAGCCATGACTCTGTAAGACACGAACAGCTAGCGGGCTGGATGCCGCTGAAGATTCAGTGCCCAAACATGGGCCCTATAGAGGGCCATGGACCGCACGATCCCCGAATAGAACCTCCGACAGGAGCCGCTTGAGTACAGCCCCCGCCCGATTCAGTCTTGAAGCCAAACGTCGGAAGTGCCCGAAGAAGTTCTATGTTATGTCCATTGGGATTATTATCAACTTGCCCACGGAACAAGCGGCGTGGAGAAGCTATAGTCTAACAAAATCTAATCCATTATTTACTAAAGAAGTGCTAAGGTTACGACCTATAATGGCCATCATTATGTGTGTCGATCACTGTTACACGCAAATAAATGTGGAATAAAACAAACATACGTAACTGTTGACTATTTTATTACTGTAGTTAGTAAAGTCGTTGGAAATAAATAATTGAGTTAACGGTTGGTCCTACGAAAAAACAAGCGAGAACAAAATGATCTTGTACGACGACGGATTTTTTCTTTGAGATACAGAACCCTAAAATACGAGATTGAAGTAAAGAGTAAGGTTCAACGATTTTCTTTTGTTCATAAGCTGGGTTTTTCCGGGTCTTGGCGTAATAGAGAAAATACGGAATGTATCTACTTGTTTTGGTATTAACCAATTTGCTGTAGAAGTTGATTGAAAAGAAGTAACTTGGCTAGTAGCAGCGTAACAATGCAGTGTATTGTGTAACCCACCAGTTGAATCTCTCCATTTTTTATTGAAATTGTCTGATTAGTTCGTTAGTATGGCCTGGGCCTCATCTGCTCAGCCTTTTCCCTCATGGTAGGGTCGGTTTCCAGTCTAATGTGATGCAGCTGGGTACTAGTATGTAACATGAAGCGACTGCCTATCTGACCTTTATAACCCAGTAGCTGGGTAACACGATACCTCTTGGCAAGACCAGTGTCAGATTTTCTGGCTTCTGAGTGCGAGTTAGACTCGCCCATGAAGGGTTCCTTAGTAACTGTAATAAATATAATATAATAGGTATATTTATTTGACAAAAAACAACCTTACAAATTTCTTAAAACTAGCTTATTTACAATTTTTATAACTACACCAAATAACTTTGTTTTTCATAGAGATTGTATGAATTACAAAGTTATATTTGCGGTTTTCGAAAATGTGCTTTATCTCAAAAACTGCTGACCCGATCTCATTGAAACCAATTTTGGTTGAAATTTTCTATTAAGATCTACAGCATATATTTTTTAGATTTTTCACTCCATTATTATAGAAGTTAGAGGGGGGACACATTTTATCACTTTGGAAGCGTATATCTTTTAAAAGATTAACTTTATGAAAAAGTGGTTTTAGAAACCTCAATATCATTTTTAAAGACCTATCTATAGATACCACACACGCATAAGTTTCATGAAAAAAAAAATATTTTCAGTTTAAGTCCCATTTTTGGGGAGCCCCCCTTTATTTTAAATGTTTTTTCTTAAAATCGGAAAGCGGTTCAGAGAATACATCTACCTAAAAAGTTTCACATGTATAGTCCTAATAGTTTCGGAATAAAATGGCTGTGACTTACGGACGGACAGACAGAGACAGACATGACGAAACTATAAGGGTTCCGGAACCCTAAAAATGTACAAATGACAGCCGAGACTAACGAATTAACGTGCTTTCCGAGGCTCGGTGGAATCTCGACATGTTTGTCACCCATCCACCGACCAACCTCGGCAAGAAATACTTTACCTTGAATATCGACCCGTACGGCTGTTATTATTTAGCCACGAGCTCCTCAGTTCTTCCTTAGTATGTATGGGTTGTATTTTGCTACCTGCTAAAATTCTGTATTAACACGTTTAGTTTGGATGAAAATACCTTGATAGTTTAATTAGTAACTTCAGTCTTAATTTAATACGGTTGAGTTTGACAATTTTGCACCAATTATTGTATGCATTCCATGATATAGTTTTAGTTTAAGGGTTTGCTGAGGGATAAACAGGAAACGCATCGTTTTTATGTCTTCATAAATGGAATTTAATGTCATAGACAAAAGCCCAAAAGCCCTATTATTTTACCATAGTACGAACGAACAACGGAACCCTTATAGTTTCGCCATGTCTGTCTGTCTGTCTGTCCGTCCGTCCGTATGTCACAGCCATTTTATTCCGAAACTATTAGGACTATACATGTGAAACTTGGTAGGTAGATGTATTCTGTGAACCGCTTTCCGATTTTAACAAAAAATTAAGAAATATTTAAAATAAAGGGGAGCTCCCCATACATGGAACTAAAACTGATTTTTTTTTTTTCATGAAACCTATGCGTGTTGGGTATCTATAGACAGGTTTTTAAAAATGACATCGAGGTTTCTGAAACCATCTTTTCATAAAGTTAATCGTTTAAAAGATATACGCTTCCAAAGTGGTAAAATGTGTCACCTCCCCTTCCCTCTAACTTCTATAATAATGGAGTGAAAAATCTAAATCTAATCTCTCCCGCCGCCCGCGACTGCTATTTAGGGTGCTACGTAAGCTAAAAAAATCAGTCGCGGGGTCTTCGCTCCCGTGGACTTTGTCACGATAAAACATAACCTCCTTCTTTTGCAGTCGGTAAAAAGTAGCCTATAGTAACTTTCTTCAAGCTATTTCCATACCAAATGTCATCCAAACCCTCTCAGTACTTTCGAAGATTAATTAACGTTAGCGTTTAATCTAACAAACAAACTTTACCGCTTTGTAATATTACCATAGATAAGTGCACTATACTATCGTACGCCTAGTTTTAATCCCACTACATATTTATAAAGAATACAAAAAAAAAACGGTGCAACAGCTGCCGCCCATGTAACTTGAAACAAAAAACAAAAGGATCTCGCGCGTGTAGGTGGTTGCAGCAATCAACTGACTTGTTTGTTACTGTAGTTCGTTTTTCTTTGGTGTACTACGTTTTGTAACATTAGTCTGGACCGTGTCACCAAGAAACTGCTCAATTTTGATGCTTTTTTACGGTGGCATGTTGTGTTGTGTATGTGTTGATACTGTGCGTCACGACGCCACGCGCCATTACAAACTATTCGTGTGAAATAGTGCTTTTGTTGGATGTATTACTTTTATTAAAATATGTATTAGTTTATAGTTTCTTATTGTTCATGTATATTTTTCTATAGGCCTTAGAACCTGAAATTAAAATAAATAAGTCGTAAAATGACTCCTCCCACTCTGGGTGGAGCAAAAGCGATTGTCGGACTTCTACTAAATAAAAAACCCACCCTGTTCCTTCAGTTTCCCTTGCGTTCCGGGGCCGGCGTATCTCGTTAGAACATTTCCGCAACCCCGTGTGTGGTCCTAAGAAAGATGTGTCTCTGAGGTCATGAGCGCTCAAAGTAGAAACTCAGTCCGTTCGCCAAGTGATCTTAGAAAGAATGGTGGCAATTTGGGAAATGGATCACTAGCCACTGTGCAGAGGGGATCCCTTAAAAGTCTTACTCGTTCTCGTACTTTTAGAGCTAATAGGTCATGAGACCCTTCTATATGGTTTTGATAGCAATCACCAGGATGGTTTCGGTAATACAAAAAAAACACAAAGCGAAAATCCTGGGTCAATTAATATGCATATGAAACGCATGCATCAAAAGCCAACATTCAACACGTATTTAAAAAAGTGTACATTATAAAGGATTTTATATCTAGTATACCAGATATAAAATCCGTTGTATATTGACATCGCACGCTGCATCGTAAAGTTTTATTGACAACTCATCATCAATATCGTTTTGCACGCATTGAAGCTACCACCGATTTGCACACTATTATGTAATTATGGTAGTTTAAAGTTTATGTAGCGCTTAGTGGATACTGTTTTTATACTGATTTTGTAAACATCATTGCTTGGCTGAAACTTAGATGGGAACAGGATTTCGGTCCAAAAACCTGAGCTTTGTTCTAATAAAATCTTTTCACTTTTAAATAATATAAACAACTTAATGCTCAAACAACAAAGACATACCCACGTAAAACTTGTGCATTCACCTAAAACTAGTGCATGAAACGAGCCTCTCCGAGCCACGTGTCTACTAATTGTAAGCCACAATACGTGCGTCGCGACCTGGGCAGCCAACGATTTCCGACGCTGCCTGGCTGGCTAATCCTGTTATCACAATATTTTTCCTTGACACGCTAAGAAGAAGAATTAAAACTCGTAGTTAATTTTGCTAATGGTAGTTCTAATATCCCCCACATTGCCTTTCCAAACACGCAAAAACTAATTTAGAACGTCTATAAAATATATTTACGATGGATTGTAATTGGACCATAATAATTAATTTAATTATGCCCAAACAACGTGTAATTTAAAGGGTATATACATACCAAGTGCACGGCTTCTTTGGGTGATAACAAACGTTACAGCAAGGGTTTTGTAATCCTATGTCTACATGTGTGTAACTTATTAGAAATTTCAATACATTGATACCAGAGACCGAATTTTTCAAATTAAGAAGAATGAAGACAATTATCGTTTTATTGGCAAGTGACGTGGAAAGTGATGACCCTCATAGTGCTGTGACAGGTTTGTTATTATTGGTATTCAAGAAACATACGAAACCAACAATTTGGTTTCAATTCTGTGAGTCACTTATTTTGAGCTGAAACTTTGCATAGAGACTCCATACCAGATGTTGTCTTCAGTCCTTTTGGATAGATATGGGGTTTCCGTTACACGTTGTATATTTCTTATTTAATTTTTTTTTACATTATAATGTTTTAAATACATTTACAATTTGTCTGAGTCTCTTTCCTATTTGCTAGTAAAACTATATTTATTCGTAATAGAAAAAGAAAATATATCTAATTTTCAACAGCTGTGTGTACTGTCCCAAACCCAGTTTAAAACAAACTCGGTACCAACATGGGTTTGCTATTACCGGCTCGTTTCAATTTATTTTCTCTACACGTTATAATTGTCTGTTCCACAAAAACCATGTTTCAAATCCTTTTAAAACAGCACCTCATATAAATAAGGGGTCTCCATTCCAGTGAAAAATGCCGGCGAAGTGTATAACAAAAAATCTCATAACGGTAGTTGGATATTTTTATTTTGTCCAACACAAAAATGGATGCGACTCGCGAGACGAAACTCATTCACATTTATATGTATTTTCTCGTATCAAAGCTGTGTTCTTTCTCTTATTATTCATCTCATTTATGCTTTATTTGCTGACTGAGTGCAGTTTAAAATTATGGATATCTGTTTTTCAGTTAGCTTGTGGAAGTGATTCCGAAAAATGTTGAGCCGTAAACTAGTTGAGCGTGTTATCCATTTTGTGTCCATCCAAGTTGGATTCTTTTTTCAACACGACATTGAGTTATGGATGAAGAAAGAATAACATTTATGGACCACACTATTGTTTTTTCATTACGTTTTTTTCTTCGTTTTCTTTATTACTGAAGGTCGTCTCGCTTATGACTGCGTTGTCGATATTACTGATGTGACATATAGGCTGATGCGTTATATAGCAAAAAGAAGAATTTGAACTTCGAATTTGTCTGTGATAAACGGAGCGAGCTCAGCCAATGTAGCATGTCCACAACACTGGTCGATGCTGATTTATAGCCGTATTTACATTATAAATAATAAAATAGTAAGAGATCTTGAATAGAAAACATCATTCCATCCCTTCCATACTTCTTAACAAGTCATAGCAATGTAATTCTATGCATATTTAAGATATTTAACTAAATATTTAATATGTTTATTAGGGGTTTAGTGTCGTTGAAATGCTCTTGTGAATAAGTACTTAAGAAAACACAGGTCTTTTGAAATCACAGAGAGACACATTTTATTTAAGCATCAATAGCCTAATAGTTAACCCTTCGGCCTTGTGATCAAGAGATCGTGGGTTCGAACCCCACCCATTACCACTATTCTCTTGAATCCACTCCAAATACAAGCATATTAAGCTTAGTTGGAAGGAATTTTACCCAAATTGCTAGTACTCTATAAAAAGAAATTGAAGTGTCGATCTCTAATTTTAAAAAACTGTATTTTGTGAAGTGCTTATATACCTACACGATACTGATAAAAGTGTTACCAATACGAAACCACGCTTGGAAACTTGACTATTCAAAAGTGCCCGTAAACGGTTGAATTATAATGAATGCTTTGAGTTTGCAGTGAGTTTTATAGTTCTTGTTTCCTTTGCGGTCTTTTATTAAAAGAACTTTCCTACTGAGGTTAAACAAGGTGTTGAATAAAAGTAAAGTGGTTCACTGCAGCTACTACTTGTATAAAAATAGGTTCAAAATTTTATACATATTTGAGAAAAAAAAAATACATGCTAAATGTCATACGAGTACTGAAACACCGTTAACACGGTTCTAAAATATCTGCTATAAAAATACTTTCTTTTTGTTTGTCTGAGCCAATCTTTGGTACATTTTAACCCGTAATTCTCACGGGATTGGAACTTAAGCGGGAAAACCCGCATCTTTATTATCAACTCCCATGTGAGCGAAGTTTTGGGGACTTTTAACTAAACTACAGACTTAAGTATAGCATAAAAAATCTTCCTCAACACGCACTGTTGGTTGGCATAATGTACCCAAGAGACTGGCGGCATTTCCAATTCGTATGGCAATGGTCAGCTTCTGACTGAAGTATAAAACCATCTCTTGATTCTTGGGAAGTGTCTGAAGGGTCCACTGCAAGAATGATGAATGTCTAAAAATTTTAAAATTCAAACTACTAACGTCATTCGGTCACTGGGTATAATATAATATGCAGTTAATAATGTCGTTTACAAACTTGGCAATATCGCTTACAGTCCCGAAATAACTTAGTTTTTAATATTTGGCTACACGGCTAGAACGCTCAACGTCACAGGTGTTTACGGTAATAATGATCGATTGCTTCGTATTGATCGCCATTTTGAAGCTCGACAAAGACCGAAACCTTTTGAGGTCAACAAATGTTCACAAGATGCATTCAAGGGCTGGACCCCATTTCTAAAACCGTTTTAGCAAACATGTCCTTTTCCCATAAGACCTGTGCGTGAATTTAGAGGCCAGAAAAAACATCCACGGCTCATATTTCATAGAAATTTTAGTAATAGTCCACGGAAATCAACTGTGGTTAATACACCAGCAAGTCTTTACTCTATCAAGGAGGGCCTTAATTAGGGAGAAATTAAATTACCAGGTTTAGTTTATAAAGACAGGCTGCCTCTATCCACGATAAAGTATAATGACTTGCAGTTTTTGAAAAAAATCTGTAGGCCTGAAGCGGAAGACTATTATATAATAAGCTTCCTCGTGCTGCAAACTAGAGATTCAAATTTTAATTAAAACTATTTTAACTTCGTTTCCTTTAACAAATAGAACAACTATGATTATTGACTGTGAGCACAGTGTGGATATTGATCGTTATTGTCCTTAATTTTTAAGACTTACCTCAGATTATTCAATTTTTAATAAGTTAAAGTTACTTATGAATGATATAGAGCGAAAACTATAATATGCGTCCTGTAACTTTCATAAAAAATATTTTCTTATCTCTAAATCTAGTTTTTTTTTTCACCGTTTATAAACTTAAAACCCAATTATCTCAGAACAATACACAAAGGACATTCATCATTATTGCCCTGGACCCCTTGTCTGTCAAAACCTGTGTGCATAACTAGGAAATGCCTTCAACTTCTGATCAGCCTTTTCGCCTTCCAGACTAACCGGATGCAGCCGAGTATCTGGGGGCACGGCAGTGCCCCTGCCAAGTCGAGCAAAAAAGCGGCACGGCCGTACCATTCTTTTCTCGAAGCAACTCAGGCCATTTTCGACCCCCTATAACTTCGTTGTGGATAAAACTAGAAGCCTGAATTTTCAGTAACCAAACAGGCATTGTATAAACACGGTATATTTCAAATTTCATTCAATTTGAACCACTAGTTTAAAAATTATAACGAGTCAAAGTTCCTTAATTTTGTAAATTTTATCACTCACTGACTGACCGATCATCAAAAGTCTAAAGCACTTCTAGCAGACATAGAAGCTTCAAATTTAGAATACAATTAGTGTTTAGTATATGAATCAAGGAAAAACTATAATATTTTTCAAATTCGTTCCAGTTTTCTAGATACATCAACTGCATAAATAACTTTGTAATCCCATATAAATATATAGGATTACAAAGTTACATTTGCAGTTAACTAATCAGTGTACCTGTATAATATAATGAAATAATAGATGTAGATGGGTACTTTTTTTTTCGGTGAAAAATATCATCGAATGACTTCTTCCGCTCGGGTGTATCAGAATTCTACTGACTAAAAACCCACCCTGTTCCTTCGGAAGCCCTAAAGTTCCGGGGCCGCGGTATCTCGATGGAACTTTCCCATAAACCCCGACAGGCAATGGCCCTATGAGGCCCCGTCACTGGTATTAAAAGCTTTTTGAGGCGCGCGTGGAACACAACGCGCCGCCGACCCGAGCCTGGTCCTTACCGGACGGTGAGCGACCCCTGCTCGCCATCCGCAGGCCCGCGCCTACGGTGGCCCGAAATCGACTCGCAATCCACGACGCCCGGGGCGTCTCCCCCGGCGGCTGGGGCGCGAGGAAGAGAGTTGCCTCTCCCTCGCACGTTAGGCCTCCTCCTTCGCTAGCATGACTGCTTCGCAGCAGGAGGTGACTGCATCCCATTCCCTCTCGCTTCGCACCATGGTCTAAACCAGAGCAGGGCGCGAGAAGTCGCCGCCACCGATCGCCTCTATGAGGATACGACGGTGCTCCACCCATGCAGGGCACACCTCGACCATATGCTCCACCGTGTCTTCCAGTGTAGATAGGTACCTATATATAATAATTATGCTCAAATGTAGATGTAGATGTAACTTGTTAAATGGTCAACGAAATAAAAAAGCAAGAAATATTAAGAGTATTGGGGAGTATTAAGTAGAGTAAATTGCCCGAAATTGCATAATTACTTACTTATGGATTAACTTTAACCGAGACGTTTGACGAGTGCGGCAAAAAGACGTACGTGCGTATCCATATGTCCGTATCAAAGCCTCCGAAAAAAACCCATAGAGACAGGGAGTGGGCTTTGAAAAAAACTTTAGCTGAAGTTCAAGAAGTAGTACCGGAAAATAAAAAAAGGAAGGCTACCTACAAAAATAAGAAAAGCTCATAAGACAGAGAGGGCTTTAAGAAAACTCTTTGTTGGTATACAAGAAGTAGAAGGTACCGGAAAGGAAAAAAAGTAGGACTTTCTACAAAAAGCAATGAGATCCCATAAAAAACAATACTTGTCAAAAACCTAAGTCTCGCAACTTAGTTGTTCTACCGTAAAAAGTTGTGAGATCCATGTAATACCAAGTCGGTTATTAATTTATTCAGTCCCTACTTAAGGGACCTTCTGTCTTAAGTTGTTACGTAATTATCTAACCTAACGACATCTTATAGTGACCATATCAATATTAGAAATCTTTATCGTTTTAAATAAATAGATTGACTTGGCAATCGCAATAAACAATTTAATTTATATATGTATTACTTGTGAGATATATTGTGTTTTCATGCGATGGCCGAGTCAATCTTTTTATTTAAATCGGTAAAGATTTTTAATATTGATATGGTCACTATAAGATGTCGTTAGGTTAGATAATTACGTAACAACTTAAGAGAGAAGGTCCCTTAAGTAGGGACTTAATAAATTAATAACCGACTTGGTATTACATGGATCTCACAACTTTTTACGGTAGAACAACTAACGTGCTAGACTTGGGTTTTTGACAAGTATTGTTTTTTTTATGTGATTAGTGTTTTACATGGAGAGACTGCCTGTCTGACCACCACAAGCCAGTAGGTGGGTAGATATATTGAGATGGTCACCCATCTACAGGCTGACCTCAGCAAGCGTTGCTTAACCTTGAAGATCGACTCGTGTGAGAGTTCTCTATAAGAAATACCTTAATTCAAAACAGGAAGCATCCCGCACAAAATCGCATTAACAAATCCCGCGCAAACACTTAAAACTCAGCACTTGAAACAAAAATGGACGTTACTTAGACGTGGAAGCTTTAAAATATTCACCGAGGTAGTACTTGACCAATTTTTTTATTTACCACTGAACCGACCAACACAAAGAGAATCCGTGAGGGACATTAAAACTTGTACTGCGGTGCTTCTAAAAGACTGTTTTAATGGTCTAAAGAAAGTTGGGACCACTTTCCGAAGCAGTGAACTTACTAATTGAAAAGTTTTGAGATTAGACGCCGAAGCTGTTTGGATTATGTTGTTCGAATAATATTTTGTAAAGGGCAAAGAGTTTTGATGAGCTGGAGTGTCAGAAAATTTAATGGCTGAATACTGTTGTAATAAAATTAGATGGTTAGCCGACATCTTAAATATTTACCGTTACAGCCAACAAAGAAGCTTATAACCTCATTTTATAATTTAATTTTTAAAGTTCTAATTTGAAATGTACCTATAAAATTTTCATTTGTTCTTGTTTTCTCATCATTGTCATTTATTCTTGTCATCTCATGCATGTAAATCATCACCGGCCTAGCCTTTTCTCAACTTCTGCCTCTCTGACCTCCTCAATCCATTAACTGGGTGACAGGATAATCCTTGGCAAGAGTGGTCGCGGCTTTTCTGGCTTCATACTACTTGGAACAATTTTCAAAGATGTACAATCATAACCGAGACCTACAGCTTAACATGGATTAAAAGGTACGCAAGAATCTCTGATTCTGGTTCAGGAATTTCGATGTTACGATTATCATGGAACCATGCATTGCTTAACGCTAAAGATCTACTCACGTGGATGGTTATTTTTAAGAGTACTAGCAATTTGGATAGAAAACACATTACTAGCGTGTAATAGTGTAATGGGTGATGGATCAAGCCAACACCTTTGCCACCACTAGGCCATTGACGCTTCAAATTTAACCACTAGCTAAACTAAAATGAATATTATGATACAAATTCAGTATTACCTATTTACTTTCAAAGCTAAGTATTAAATGAACCAGTAGGAGTTATTCGATTTCTTAATACAAAATATGTGGGAGTTATGTCAGACAAGGTCGTTAAAAGATGTTGTATAATATGTAGGTATATACGTATTTATGCTAGTTACAGATAGGTACATTATTTGCGACAACCTTACCAGGATTATATCAATCTATTTTATTCGCAGCCATATTTATGCTATGAATCTATTTTTTGACTCTTGGAATGGGCCTTAATTTTCGTAGATAAGTGAATAATGTTTTGCTATATAGATGGCCGAGTAGTGATAGCTCAGAGACAAAAGCTAAGGAGTCATGGGCACAAACCCTGGCAAGCATATCACTTTTTGATATTTTTGTCACCACCACTACTCACCAAACGGTGTAGGAAAAAAGAATGAACAAATCGATATAATACCAAAAAACCGAAAACATGCGATATCCACGTATCAGCACTATGCCCGCGTTGTGGAGTACGGCCAATACCTGTTACTACTCTGTATTCATCTCAAAACCATTAACACAACAGTTATTGTTTATTTATTGCCACACTAGCAGTCGCGTGGGGCTTCGCTCCCGTGGACTATATGACGATAAAAACATAACCTTCCTTCTATTGCAGTCGAGTAAAAGTAGCCTATAACTTTCTTCAAGCTTTACCAACTTCAAACCACGTCCATACCAAATTTCATCCAAATCTGCCCAGTACTTTCGAAGATTAGCGCGTTTAAATTCAAATTCAAACGTGAATGCCAAGTTTCGGCGCGAATCATGTAGCATCCGACAGACTTTCTAAATTAATGATAATTAATTATATAAAACTGTAAGAATTATACAGTATAAATAAAATCTGTAGAAATACACCGTTTAAAAGTAATTTTAAATAGTTATTCAATTTATCAACACGTTTTCTATCTACAATTTCAATTAGAAATGTTGCCAATACCAAAATAAAATAATTTCGATACGAAATTGCACTTGCAAATCTATTACATTAATATAATTATGAACCTACGTAAGTGAATTTATTAATTACTAAAGTCATAACTCGTAATTCTTATAATAATTAATAATGTTTAGTTATATTTTTTAATATCTTATAATAATTTAAAGTAATTCAATTCGATTATCGATATAGTTTAGAATAGTTATTTAGTGCTGGTAACACTTAATCTTGTAGTTGTCACTGATAATTGTCAAAAGTTTTACTTTTCCCGCGTTTTATGACGAGCGGCGAAGTGTCTTATGTGTTTTTTGAGTTTTGTGTTGTTTATTGCTTTGTTACCGGACTCCGATTTCTGTATTACTAATGACTACCTTGGTTGTTGAAAACGAATTCAATAGTCATTATTCAATAATTTTATAATTTATTTCATGTTATCGTTAAAATTAGAAGTATTAAGTGGTCAACTTCAGAGAACTATAACTTTTTTTGGTGTACTTCTTATAGAAAACTAACTATACAGTCAAATTATATAATAATTTTCCTTTTTTATGATATATAGTACATCATTGTCGGTTCTGGCAGAGTCTTGAAGGAAGCCTTGGCATTCTCCTTTATTTATTAGTCATATATCAAGGATCCATAATGGTTAGTAACAGTGACACTCTATGTTAGTATAATATATACAAAGTTATAAAATCTTAAGTTGTTTAATCTTACCAACTACAATTTGCACACAGAGCGAGTCTATTAGACACTGATATTTAATTGATATTGTTCTCAGGATGTCATTGCTGCTGCCTCGTACTCTGCCTGACAGAGATGACACCCGCTTGCGTTTTATTGCGTAAAAAATATAATTTAAAAACAATTTTTTTTATTTATTTATAAAATTAGTATAGATTTAACAACAGTTATATCAATATATAAATTGTCGTCCTTTACTAGGCAGCATTGAAATTAAGTACGAAAACACTTTATAAAATCACCTATGAATCAACACGCATGAAACCTTATGGACCTTATAAAGGTTCTTCCATCTTAATCCCCGATGGTATTAATTTTTTGTTCGAGTTGAGGTTTTTAATAGGTAGAATATCGTAGCTCATACAATCAAGTTGTTTGACAGCGTTCTTAATAAGAGTTTGACACAGAGAAGCGGTGTGCACCGATATTACAAGGTTTTTAGTTACAAATAAATTAAAGCGATTGAAAGCGATGTGTGAAACAAGCAAGCTATTTATTATGCCAATCTTTACAAGCAAGATCGACATTAACAGGCGACTGTCATCCGTCAGTTCAATTGATCGAGAATAAAGTAAGTGTTGTTTTCGAAATAATTGTTCCGTAGTAGTCTATGTAATAAAACGTAAGAAAAGAAGAAAGAAGATAATTAATATCCAATGTAACTAAGTACTTATATTCACTAATGAACGGTACGTTAATATTATCCAGCGTATGTTTCTATTGACCTAATTATATCCTCAAAATCTGGTTTTTTTTTAAGATTACTAGCAATGTGGGTAAAATTCATATTACTGACCATCTTGTTAACCCCTCCAACTAAGCTGATATGCTTGTGTCTGGAGTGCGTTCATGGCAATTTAGTGTAAATAATGATTAGGGTTCGAACCTGCGACCTCTCGATCACAATTCCGACACCTTAGCTATTAGGCTATTGATGCTTAATTTTCAAGTGTCCGTAGTTTTGATCCAGTTTCAATTGAAAGATACATTATTTTAAAACACAAAAAGTAAGTTCTCCTCTCTGTTGGTTCTTAGGCTAACGATGTATGGACGCCGAACAATGTCCTTTGTTTCATTATTTACTGGTTCAGTTTATTTTTAAGTGAGCATTAAGTGCATACCTATCTGGATATGCAGCATCTCACCATTTTTCCATTGTAATTTTAGTACATTTAATTTGACAACCGAGTAAATTACCGTATTCTTACTTACAATGTTATGCTACTTAAAATATGATGCATTAACAATTTATTTATTTTGAAGGAGCTTGTGGCTAAATACTAACAGCTACACCTTATGATATTCAAGTTTACACATCGCTTACCGAGATCGTGTATGGGTAACCAACTTAACATACTACAACATGTAACATAATTAATGCACATCCTGAAATTAGTTTGTTCAGAATCGTTTACTGAATCGATTTTTATCGTTTTTGATATCGATTTATTTTCCCAAAGCAATTAAATCTACGTAAATTACAAATTACACTTTCGCTGTATAGTAAAAACAAACTAACTATGGACCGTAAATTAAAGTAGTATCTAACTTTTAAATGCAGTTTTATGTAAATTCCGTCATTCAGTACACATTACAGAAAGATGAAACTCATTTAAAGGAAGTTAAAGTCTTAAAAAAAAGTGTTTAAACAAGTAAAACTAAAAATTCAGAGTATATATTATGATAATAACATAATTTTCTAATTGGGGTGTTTGTGGGTGTGCGTTAATTAAGATACATGTTGTATATCGAGATTCATCCGTGCTTCGGAACGCACGCCCGGCTCTCATTAGTACGGTGGCCGGCCCATCAACCTACTCCAATCTGTCAAAATAATTTAATAGATTGGAACTTTATTACAACATGATAAGGTTTAAACTCAATTGGGTAAATTTGACAGATTCGGATAGCTTGATGTGCTGGCGACTGTACACCTTTAGCAATCGGGTACGAGTATTCCGAACTCGGAAAATCTGACACTAGTCTTGCCAAACAGTATCGCGCTACCAAGCTAGGCAGTCACTCCTTATAAAACAATAGTTACTAGCTGCATCCAGATAGATTGGATTTTTTTACCGACCCTATCATAAATAGGAAAAAATTTTTTTGCAAAAAATAGAACCGACTTCCATATCTTTTTTCACACCGCCTTCCGAAATTAAAGTTATTTTTGGCTTTGTAGTGTTTTGATATGGAAGTTGGTTCCATTTTTTACAAAAATTTATTTTCACGCTTTTTAGTGGGTCCATTTGTAATTTATCTAGTTACAAAAGCCATAATGTCAACAACTTATCACCTTTTACAAAATATTGCATTTCCCGATGCATAGCCGTTAATTTTTGAGGAGTTCTCCTGGTACTTGACCATCAGCTCTACATCACCATATGTATTGTGACGAGCATAAAGTGTTTAACATCCGTACTCAAGTAATCGAAACGCAATCCACGAAATATTTATTCTATCTGTGGTCTTCATCATCAGTTCAACTTCCCCAAATGGTACTTTTCGGAAGCAACTGCTTAAGGTACTATAAGAAATACCCAAAACGTTATAGGTGTGCCTATAATATTTGAAGAGTTCCCTCGATTTCTTCAGGATCCCATCATCAGATCCTGATTTTGTAACAATGGGACCAACTAAAAAGTATACCCATTCAAACGCAAAAAGAATTTTTCAAATCGCTCCAGCCGTCTCCGAGTTATAAGGTAACATATATAAAACAAAAAAAAAGTTCAAGACGAATTGAGAACCTCCTTTTTTTGAAGTCGGTTAAAAAGGCTAAGATCATCATGATAGATAGACTCCTTATTGTACACCATAACAGAAAACAAATGAAACTATCATAAAACTATTTTTTTCTCATCTACAACCATTGACATATAATTATATTACTTCGTAAGGACTGGGCGGACCGCATGTTATAATGACGCCTCGAACTTGGTCCCAAAGTGGTCTAACCTTTATCGAAGTGAACTAGAA
The DNA here is from genome assembly GCA_943138885.2 of Tholera decimalis. Taxonomy (NCBI): domain Eukaryota; kingdom Metazoa; phylum Arthropoda; class Insecta; order Lepidoptera; family Noctuidae; genus Tholera; species Tholera decimalis. The sequence goes on along the minus strand of OW964573.2, from coordinate 21,144,175 downwards.
CGCGATCGGCTATCTTCGGGAGGGGTCGTCAGTTTTACAAGCAAAAATGCCAAATTGTGTCGTTATTAAGGGTTACATGAACTACGACATAAAGCACAATAAAAAAAATATAACATTTCTTATCACCGGTAAGTTAAAAATATCTCATTAAATGAACTTCTAACTTTTTTAAAACAATTTTCTTTCTTGCATGTCTCAACCTTTAGCATAGACAACACGAAGCCGCGTAAAAGTGCGACATAACTTTGCAGCGGCGCGCGATGCAGCCGATGAAATAAAAAGATTTAATAATATTACTATAAGATTAAATTATGTACAAAATTAATTTTTATTATATACAGACCAGATTTTATACAGACCACGCCGATTGACATCTTAGTTATAATAGATGGCGCTAGTGTGTTTTGTAGGGCGACCGCGTCCGTCAAATGTTCTGACGACCGTATCTTTACTATTTAAATCAATGTCTACAACTTAGTTTCTACATGAAGGTCTTCTCTTTAGCTGCGCTTAATCTTTGACTATCCACATCAAAATTACTATTAGAAACTCTCTCCATGTTTAAAGTTCATAATTAGTTCTGGACTTGCGTGATATTAAATGTATAGGGATTGTAGAAGTTCATGTTTTACTTATATCTAGTATCTCTAGTAATTTGTGGTTCCCTTTGAAGATATAAGTTGGTAACTTGTTAAAGTTACAAGCTTTAAACACACAGTAATCATCTGATTACTCTGTGCTTGAAAATTGTGTCAAGTGAAGTGTGTGAGGGTGAATTTTCATAAAAGGGAAGCCAGACCAAAAAATGCTTACCTTGCTCAAGTATGATGCGTGAATTCCAGTAACTGTGGCCCTATGGCTGACTTCGAAATCTTATAACTTCGTAAATAATTATTTGTTTAATTGAAAATAATAGATTACTATTTATATATTCATATATGAAATAATAGACTAATATTTGCCATATTTCAAAAGGGAAGCCGGTAGGAATCGAGTTGTACGGAGCCTTCGCCACTGGTACCTACATATATCGTAATTCATTCATTCGTTCATTGTATTTATTAGTTTATAATTTTAGCATATATATGTATTTTATTAATATTAAATATATTATTTCATTCCATTTTCTTATACACCTACCACAATGTATTTTCTTTTTAAACCCAAAGGTTGACTGATAGAGAATGCCTTGCTGCATTAAGTCCGCCCATGTAACACTATTGTACATAAAGTTTAAATAAATAAATAAATAATTTATCGGGTAAATTATCAGACCATTATTTTAACTGAAAACATCACTTTCAATGGACATAGTTATCAATAATGTTACTTTAATCATATCTAGTATTACATAATATCCCCCAAATATTTGATTAAAGTCAAACATGTTAATTCATTTGTAACTTTGTAACATAATAATCTTTTGAGAATCTCCAAAACTTCTATTCATTTATTATCATTCTTATTACACGTTATCCTACAAATATTAAAAAAACCCTTTTATCGAGTTTAATTAGTTCTTAACTTCATACTATCTGTTTATTCAATCGGATACCTAAAACTTTCGTTAGGCACTCTTTTCTTCACAAAAACGTATCGAATTCAACTTAGCCTTTTCCCAACTATTTTAGGGTCGGCTTCCAGTCTAACTGGACGAAGCTTAGTACGAATCTTTGTATGGAGAAACTACGTATCTGACCTCCACAACGTAACTTAACAACACGATACCCCTTCGCAAAACTGGTGTCATATTTTCTGACTTCTGATTACCCATTATGTCTGTCAAAGATATTATTTTTTTTATGGATAATAGGCTCGCGTTTGACCACCATCTCACGTGATGGTAAGTGATGATGTGTTCGAAGATGGAGCACGCTTACCTAAAAGTAACCTATTCACTCTTGACTTAAAGTTATAGCTATCGGGAAACACAGACTCCGGCAGGGAATTCCACTCCTTAGCCGTACGCACAATGAAGGTATACCCAAAGCGTTTAGTGCGTATAGGTGGGATGTCCACCATATATATAAATGACGTGCTTCCTGAGGCACGGAGAGAATCTCATTGTATAAAGATAGTCACCCATCCACGGACCCACCTCGACAAGCGTTGCTTAACCATAAAGATTTTATATTTTTATATATTATTTTATCACTTCACAAAATATATTTCAAAATGTATACACGAAAGCCTCTTGGTACTTATCTGTGACTAGTCGTAATTTCTCTTTATTCGATTAGACGAAACAAAAAGATACTGGATTATTAAACACTATTTTGTGTGTAAAAATGTTTATCTGTACATTTGTTGTGTATTAATAGCGTTTGCTATTCCTCCGGGAGTTTGTTAATAAAGTTATGTAGCTACTACATAATCCGAAACCCTAGTCCTATACATTTTCTATACTCTATATTTATTTTTAAGGACTATATTTCGTAGGAAAATAAATTCTGTGTAATTAATCAGACACAAAACTTTGGCTAAGAACTTTATTCTTCACAAAAAAGAAAACGTGGGAAAATACTTGTTAACAAAATTGTTTCAATTGGAACTCAAAGAAATGAAATCGTTTCAACCCCAATCTGATTCAACAGCTCCTTTTTTAATGGAAGTTTTACGATTCGATTATAAGGAGTATAGTAGGCTGCCATTTGCAGTTGTAAATGAGCAAAGCTTAGCTAAGCTAAACGAAACAGCTTTGCCTCTGGTCGTTACACTTCAAATTAAAAAGAAGAAGTTACCTTCACTGACAAATTAAAAAGGAAAAAGTTGATACTTGCTAAAGATGCAACTGAAGTTTTTAACATGATTAAAATTGAATGGAAATGGCTGCCAGAGAAGACGGCGATAGTACTTTAAAAACGTATAATTTAACTAGTATTTGCGTGTAGCGCGAGGTGCAAGCACCTCGCGTGCTTGTGAAAAAAAAAAAAAGAAATGGGGGGGGGTGATGGGGGGGCGATGCACAATTATTTCGACTAAAGCATTGCCCCTCTAGACGAATCTGAAAAAAAAATGTTACAAGTCTCTTAATTTCCGAGATCCGCCTAAAGGGGGTGAGAAGGGGGGCAAGGGGGGCGACTTTGAAAAATGGTTTTTACTTTACCGAGCCTCCTCTATACGAATCCGTAAAAAGAAACAAATACGGTTCTCGTAGTTTCCAAGATACGATAGGGAGGGTGAGAAGGGGGGTGAAAAGGGGAGGTTTGGCACTTTTCCCGTAGGTTTGAGAGTTACTTGTTTACAAATCTGTCAAAATATACCCACCTCCCCATCCACCATCTGGGAGAACAATTATGTCAATGAGTCAGTCAGTGAGTGAGTGGTAATTTAGCTTTATATAATATGACTAGTATTTGCGTGTTGCGCGAGGTGCAAGCACCTCGCGTGCTTGTGAAAAAAAATAAGCATTGCCCCCCTAAATCAAGTATTTGCGTGTTGCGCGAGGTGCAAGACCCTCGCGTGCTTGTGAAAAAAAAAAAAAAAAGAGGGGGGGGTTGCACAAGTATTTCGACTAAAGCATTGCCCCTCTAAATGAATCTGAAAAAAAAAATGTTCCAAGTCTCTTAGATTCCGAGATCCGCCTAAAGGGGGGGAGAAGGGGGGCGAGGGGGGGGACTTTAAAAAATGGTTTTTACTTTACCGAGCCTCTTCTATACGAATCCGTAAAAAGAAAAAAATACGGGTCTCGTAGTTTCCGAGATACGATAGGGGGGGGGGAGAAGGGGGGGGGGGGGGGAAAGGGGAGGTTTGGCACTTTTCCCGTAGGTTTGAGACTTACTTGTTTACGAATCTGTCAAAATATACCCACCTCCCCATCCACCATCTGGGAGAACAATTATGTCAATGAGTGAGTGAGTGAGTGAGTCAGTCAGTCAGTGGTAATCTAACTTTATATAGTATAACTAGTATTTGCGTGTTGCGCGAGGTGCAAGCACCTCGCGTGCTTGTGAAAAAAAAACAATTGGGGCGGGGTGATGGGGGGGTTTAGTATTTGCGTGATGCGCGATGTGCAAGCACCTCGCGTGCTTGTGATAAAAAAAGTGGGGGGGTGATGGGGGGGGTTTAGTATTTGCGTGTTGCGCGAGGTGCAAGCACCTCGCGTGCTTGTGAAAAAAGAAATTGGTATTTGCGTGTTGCGCGAGGTGCAAGCACCTCGCGAGCTTGTGAAAAAAAAAAAAAAAAAGAGGGGGGGGTGATGGGGGGGGGGTTGCACAAGTATTTCGACTAAAGCATTGCCCCTCTAAATGAATCTGAAAAAAAAAATGTTCCAAGTCTCTTAGATTCCGAGATCCGCCTAAAGGGGGGGAGAAGGGGGGCGGGGGGGGGGACTTTGAAAAATGGTTTTTACTTTACCGAGCCTCCTCTATACGAATCCGTAAAAAGAAAAAAATACGGGTCTCGTAGTTTCCGAGATACGATAGGGGGGGGGGGGAGAAGGGGGGGGAAAAGGGGGGGTTTGGCACTTTTCCCGTAGGTTTAAGAGTTACTTGTTTACGAATCTGTCAAAATATACCCACCTCCCCATCCACCATCTGGGAGAACAATTATGTCAGTGAGTCAGTGAGTGGTAATCTAGCTTTATATAATATAACTAGTATTTGCGTGTTGCGCGAGGCGCAAGCACCTCGCGTGCTTGTGAAAAAAAAAAAGGGGGGTGGTGATGGGGGGAGATGGGGGGGTTTAGTATTTGCGTGTTGCGCGAGGTGCAAGCACCTCGCGTGCTTGTGAAAAAAACTAAAGCATTGCCCCTCTAAATCAAGTATTTGCGTGTTGCGCGAGGTGCAAGCACCTCGCGGGCTTGCATTAAAAAAAAAAGAGGGAGGGGGGTGATGGGGGGGGGGTTGCACAAGTATTTCGACTAAAGCATTGCCCCTCTATATGAATCTGAAAAAAAAAATGTTCCAAGTCTCTTAGTTTCCGAGATCCGCCTAAGGGGGGTGAGAAGGGGGGCAAGGGGGGCGACTTTGAAAAATGGTTTTTACTTTACCGAGCCTCCTCTATACGAATCCGTAACAAAAAAAAAATACCGGTCTCGTAGTTTCCGAGATACGATAGGGAGGGGGGAGAAGGGGGGTGAAAAGGGGAAGTTTGGCACTTTTCCCGTAGGTTTGAGAGTTACTTGTTTACGAATCTGTCAATATATACCCACCTCCCCATCCACCATCTGGGAGAACAATTATGTCAATGAGTGAGTGAGTCAGTCAGTGGTAATTTAGCTTTATATAGTATAATTATTTATGGCGTTACTGATGTAATCTGTACATAACATACAATATATAAATAAAAATGAAGTTTCTATGATTTCAAATGAACTGTGTTTTCTCAAATACTTAATTGTAGCTATTTACACTACACAATAACACAAACTTCTTGTCGGTCTGTCTTTCTTTCTGTATAACTGGGCTTATCTCTGGTACAGCTGAATCGACTGCAATGATATTTTACTGAAAGATAAAGGACGTTATTTGGTGACATACATTTGTCGGCAATTTTTTATCATGAATTTGCCGTAGGATCGAAATTAACGTCGCCCGGAACAGCTAGTCATACAATAAAATAAACTGAAAACATCACTTTCAATGGACATAGTTATCAATAATGTTACTTGAATCATATATTATCTAGTATTAGATAATATCCCCAAATATTTGATTAAAGACAAACATTTTCATTCATTTGTAACTTTGTAACATAATAATCTTTTGAGAATCTCCAAAACTTCTGTTCATAATTATGACAAAGTGCTGTTTAGTGTTTCAACAAAATATTCTTTGCATAGAAATTCAGTATTTAACTTATTTATTTGATGATATAAATGAATAATATTACTGAATTTCAACACGTTTAATGAATATAGAGAGAATAAAAACACCAAAACAGTTTGAGAATAAATATACCTACATAATTTGGATTATTAAATATACAGAGTTGATACGACCGAGGAGCTTTCCTTTAAACTGCGTATACTAGGTACCATTTTCAAGCTTTGTACCAAAAATCAATTAAATAGGAGAAGTAGTTTAGTCGCAAATGATTTTGATGAGATGCACCTTAAAGCGATAAATCTGACCAAGACAAGAGATAACACACGCTGCGCTATGTTGCCACTTTGTTACCTAGGTATTTAAGGTTAGTCACATTTATTTACAAAGGGTGGTTGCGTTTTACTCTGATTTGTAAGCTATTTTATTTAATTAATATCTATAATTTTAATATTTTAAATCTAAAGTTATTACTATATCAGTGGCCTTTCTGACAAAGGAAGGCGTTGGAAAATAGTGCAGATTGTGAATTTAATTGTGTTTTTTGGTGCGTGAACATTGAAAGAGTTTGCAGACATTTCTTGCATTCACACTTTTTTCTTCCACATTGCAAACTTTTGATTACATAAAATGGTATTTTAAGTGTACAGAAAAGGCTTGAAAATTGTTATTAGTCATCCAAACAAGAGGCTGAGTGCATCAGCACTCGCAATTTCTGTTATTATCTTGATGTTGTTACTTTCTATTGTAGTTCTGTGTCTGTAATAAATGTGTTTCATTGTATTCAATTGTATTCATAGTTTTTAGGGTTCCGTAGCCGAATGGCAAAAAACGGAACCCTTATAGTTTCGTCATGTCTGTCTGTCTGTCCGTCCATCCGAATGTCACAGCCATTTTATTCCGAAACTATTAGGACTAATCATGTGAAACTTGGTAGGTAGATGTATTCTGTTAACCGCTTTCCGATTTTTATTAGTTAAAAAATTAAATTTAATACATATATATATAATTAAGGGGGGCTCTCCATACATAGAACTGAAACTAAAAACATATTTTTTCATCAAACCTATACGTAGGTATGTGGTACCTATAGACAGGTTTTGAAAATGACATTGAGGTTTCTAAAACCACTTTTTCTTAAAGTCAATTATTTAAAAGATATACGTTTCCATAGTGGTGGTAAAATGTCCCTCCCCCCTCTAACTTCTATAATAATGGAGTGATAAATCTAAAAAAAAAATTATGCTGTAGACCTTAATAAAAACTTTCAAGGAAAATTAGTTTGAACGAGATGGGATCAGTAGTTTTGAGATATAGCACATTTTCTAAAACCGCAAATATAAATTTGTATTTTATACAAACACTATGAAAAACAAAGTTATAGGCGTAGTTACTACGGAACCCTTCATGTGCGAGTCTGACTTGCACTTGGCCAATTTTTTTTATTGTGATAGGCTTGCGTTTGACTGCCATCTCGCTTCATGGTAAGTGGTGATGTGGTCTCACTTCATTATTTCACCACATTCACTCTTGACTTCAAAATCACCAGCTTATAGATCATCAGCTATATCAGGAAACACAGACTCTGCCAGAAAATTTCACACCTTAGCTGTACGCACTGTTTCTGTTCTGGGCAGTTGTGACCATTTCTACAACGTTTCGCCATTTTCTTTTCTATTAGCGGTCATGTTGAATCCCTCATACAATGAGCCGCCCACATCAGACTTGATTTGCCCGGTCCATGAAATAGGCAATATACCACGCGGACTGGTGCTATCGACTTTGCCTTGACACAACAAGATTTGGTATAAGATTCGATGATAGCGTTGCAAAAAAATATTAATATTTGATTCAAAATAGTATGTTATGTTGTGTGTGTGCACAATGGCTTATCTCTCAGTTTTAATTAGCCTCTCATAGTATTCTTTTTTGTTCCAGATGATGCATTCGAGTAACAAAGAGCAGGAACACAGTGGCGGTACGAAACGTTACAACGAATGGATGAGGCAGAGTTGAGCCATGCCAGCGCTAACCTGGGGGGTCGATATGCATGCCATGAGCTTTAGTTACCGACTCAAGATCGGTATTATCGTCATCGTCATCATGGTTCTGGGGTTTTTTAACGAAAGTCAAGGTAAGTTTGTTGTTCGGATATTAATTAGTGGCCCTGTAGTCGAAATTCAGTCTTATTTCATTTAAATACCCATATTCAGTAATTTCCGGTTAGGCATAGCGCATTTGTTTTCAATGTTTGTTAAAATGTATAGTGTCTACGTTGTGTAGGATAGGCTGTTTCTATTTTACTTAGACCAAAAATATCAACCATTTAACCAAGTCATTTAAATAGCCTTTAAGACATAACCATGTCAACTATTGATAACACAGTGGTTGAAGTTCGACCATTATTTTAACAATTTCTAATATATTTTTTTTCTATAAAATATTACCATTCTACACATTTTCTCTATAAAAACATTATACTGTATGTTAACTAACAGAGGGCGTTCCCGTTAACCCGCAATCGTATAAGCACATCAGTTAGAACGCCGCACACGCGGCCCGTCATTCATCGGATTCGGCTCGTTTTCGAATGGTAATATGTTTTTAGCATGTATGGATGCTATACTTTTGCGGGTTAACGGGAACGCCCTCTGTTAGTTAACATACTGTATAATGTTTTTATAGAGAAAAAGTGTAGAATGGTAATATTATAACATACTGTATGTGACAAATTTTATACTTCACCGTCTGCATAACTTAGAAATGGCGTTCAAAATTTTTGATTTACGTACCAAAATTATAGGTAGGTTTTTGTTCTATTTTAATTTCGCTTTTTTTTTTAAATTGTTAAAAAATCTACACTTACACTTGAATTGAATTGAATTCTAGTAGGTACACTTTATATCGGTGGGACACTTTCAAAAGGCGCCTGGACTTTTGGGGAAAATACCAGTGAGTGTAGGGTTCTTATCTCTCTAAAACCACCCCGGTGATCACTATCAGCAAATAGGAAGGACCCCGTTACCTCGGAAAAGACTACTCCGGAGCCCATGAAAGTAGGCACCTCCAATAAGTATCTATTCACAACCTTTACATACATTTGTATTGCGTAAGTATAAAAAAGATGTCTCTTTTATACTTACGCAACACTATTTAATAAAAAATAATTTAAATAAAAATTATTTATTTTCAGACACAATCCATTGATTAAAATTAAAATGAATTCGATTCATTTAAATTAAAAACAAAATATAAAAATTAAAATTATACACGCAAAATCACAATAAATAGGTAAAAAGACATAAATAGTTAGGTACAAATACAAAACAGATACAAAACAAATGACACACGCGTTAATACACACTACTTTATAATAGATGTCTACTTAGCGATTTAGACAGCTAATAGGTTTAGAAAGCAGTTGTTTGACAAACTACTCTAATATTTCAATTATTAAAACCTCTTTGAACATCTTTGAAGTACTTAATCTCAGCTAAACTGCAGCTTCACGAACATAAAAAGCCGGTCTTTAGAGTATTTCAATTCGAAATCTCTTCCGTAAAAGCTATTCAAAGAGAAAATGATAATCGATATTTTAATTACTGTTCTAAAAGCAGGTAGCCTTGGGTTTAAAGAAAAGGATAAAAATAAGTTAATTTTTATAAAAGAAAACTAGCGATGTGGTTAGTATTCAAATTACTAGAAATCTTGTTAATTCCTTAAAAACTTTAAACATGCTTGTATCAGGAGTGGGTTCACGGCAATTGTGTAATAGGTGGAGGTCAAATCCGCGACCTCACGATCACAAGGCCGACCTTAACCATTAGTCTATTAATGCTTGTATATGTATAACTAGTACTCACGCGGGGCTTCGCTGCCGTGGATTCTATCACGGTAAAAATATAACTCTCCTTTTTTGCAGTCACGTAAAAAGTAGCCTGTAACCTTCCTCAAGTTCAAGCTACTTCCATACCAAATTGCATCCAAATCCACCCAGTACTTTCGAAGATTATCGCGTTCAAGCAAACAAACAAACAAACTTTTCCGCTTTATAATATTAGTATAGATTGCTACCAACAAGTCTTGTTAATAAGGATTAGGGTGCTGTTAACAACGATTTAATTATCATAATTAACAATAGATTGCAATCAAAGTAAGAAAAAAAAAGTATCTCTATATAAAATAGTGAGAAAACTTGACGCTAATAAAATAGTTATCACCTTGGTTTGAGAGTAATAATAAAGTAATTATGGAAAACTAACTAATAATTTTTCGTATAATCAGAACTGTTGTAGCCTAGTGAGATGGTATTACAATGAAAAAAACCACTTATAGCAAACGTTAATATAAATAACTTTAACTTTGAGAGTGATTGTAGGTAATATTGTAAGGTGTACAATAAAGTATATAATAATAATAATAACGCTGATATATCCCAAAACTACACAATCTCAACGTCGGTCGGTGGCGTGATTCTGCACTTTCGCTGAGATAGGATATCCAGACTATAATCTATTTCTGAGCCAAATATAATCCGGAACTGATCACTTATTTTGGCGTGATTGTGTAACAGACATCCCTCTTACCATATATTAAAATTATCGCACTTATAATATCAGTATATGGTGGTACTACAAATCATGGCGCACTTATTTTCAAGTCCTGCGTGTTCACTGCAGGACTTGATGGAAGCTTCCGACGGTGCCACGTTTGTTCCCCAGTTCTGGGCAGACTCAATTTAGCCATTTGCCATCGACATTGCAAAGAATATTAGTATATATTTAGATATTTCAAACAAAATGCTCAACCGATGTTATATATGGGCAATTTCCATTTCGATTTTACTTGAAAATTGCATTTGAAATCAGTTAATTGACTTAACTACTTAATTTCAAGTTCGTCATTCGAATTCATACGCACGCAATACCATCAACATCTCTAACCACATTCCAATAGCCACTTAACTAGTGTAAACACGTCAAATCCATTTGCTGCGGATCATTGGGAACGTCGTAATTAATGTTTCCTAATACCTCATTAATTAGATCATAAGTTAGACTTAGTAGACTAACGTACTAGACTATTAGGCTACCATAAACTGTTGAATATGGACCAGTAAACTCTGGGAAATTATAGACTTGTGTCTCTCGTAAGTTTGTGTTTTGCGTTGAGCTCAATACAATGAATGGAATTTTGGGGAATGTTATAATGAGCTTGCAAATTTGCTGTAGAAGCACTGCTATGAGCAAATAAATGGTGCAGTTTCGCATAACGTAACGTAAACTTTCATAGATAATTGTAAGTATTACATAATTTCACACATTTCATATTTTCCTTAACAAATTTTAACAAAGTATCTGTCTATCAGTGTTAAAACTGAGCATATAGTTGAAAATTATCTATACTTTATACACATTATCACACACATTATACATTTCAAGGAGTGCGCAATGGAATCACACAGTCTAATTCCACCAAGCCCGTTCTATCATCGGACTCCAAGACAAACGGCGATGCGCCATCGTTACATGGTGGACATCCCAACCATACGCACTAAAGGTTTTGGGAATACTTTCATTGTGCTTACGGTTAAGGAGTGGAATTCCCTGCTGGAGTCTGTGTTTCCCGATAGCTATAACCTAGGAGTCTTTAAGTCAAGAGTGAATAAGTTACTTTTAGGTAAGCATGCTCCATCTTCGACCACATCATCACTTACCATTAGGTGAGATGGTGGTCAAACGCGAACCTATTATCAATAAAAGCAAAACATATGTACACAAGAAACTTAAAAATTGATACCAAACCTAGACATTTTTTATAAAATAGTTATCCTTACTAAAGGCAAAACGTATGTGCGTCATACAATATCCTTATGGAGATGCATACCTACACTCTTACAATGTTAGCGGCCGACACACACGAGCGCATTTCCTTGAATTAAGGATTGTATTAATTTGTCATGATACTGTGTTTCCATTTCAAGTTAAATGAAAGATTTTTCCGTCAAAATTTAACACCTATTTTTTATGACGGAAATCGATTCAGAAGCCGATTCTGAACCAACTACTTTCAGGAATTGCGTTTATTCTGTTACACGTTGTATAGATACATCATTTGCTAATCCTAACTACATACATAAATACAATACATGGCGCCGAATTACCTACTCCTCCACATAGCTATCGGTGTATAATTTTTTCAAATGTGAATAAAAATACACAATTATCATTTAAATTAAATGGGGACAGAATATAAAATGTATGTAAATGTAATTCTAGTTTAAATCTAAAAATTATTTTAGAAAAAGAAATTTTTAATCTAGTATTAGGTACCTATCGGTACAACTAATGACGAAAAGATTTTTATTACCAAACACCAATTTCCATCGTAATAGTATAAAGGTTTGAATAGAAGCAGGAACAAGCCAAAATGATCCTTATTTCCACTAAAATTAAAGTGATAACCGCAAGTATGAACGGCAACTACCATTCAGGTCACTCCGATCATCAATAAGCATTCTACGCTTAATACCCAATAATACAAATACGATGTTTTAGTATACTTAAACTGAGATATCACCAAACTTAGCACAATAGTTGAGAATAATTGGAAACACTAGGTAAACTTGGCATTGTCCGCGCTAAGTTCGTGGGAGCCACCAACTAATTTGGCACCTCACGTTACAAACTTGCTGTTTAATCATACAACCGTTGCTTATGTTAGTTTAATAAACACGATCTTTATAACTTGAGGTTTCTGAATATCAAGTATGTGAACACTGTTGTCTAACTCACGTTAGCTATTTTGATCAAATGACGGAAATTTCTGTTGACAGTCGAATGGCTAGAGATTTGGTTACACATTGAATAGATTACAGAACCTTCAAGGAATAAAAAAACTGACTTCAAGAAACCATACAAGCACTAAAAAGTTAAAAATAATACTATAACCTACCTATTTTAATAAACCTAACCTAAGATGGACAGCACCCAGTGGACAGCGATGCGCACGAATTTCTGGATGCTATATTTTAGTTTATTTTTAGGTGTGTATATGTAGTTAAGGGTTTTTATTTAATTAAAGTATATGTTAGCCTTAATTGATTAATAAAATGATTGTTCATAAAAAAAAAAAAAAAAAAAAACCTAAGATTAACCTACTCCAAATAATTGTTAAATAGTTATAGGTTTTTATTAATATAAGTAGATTATAGTATTGTTTTTAACTTTTTAGTGCTTTTATGGTTTTTTGAAGTCGGTTTCTTTTTGCAAAAAAAAAATTGTTAATTTTTAGTGACATATTTTTAATTTTATAAAATATAGGTAGCGCTAGTAAAAATGCTTCTCGTATGAGAAAATGGCGTCGAACTGAAACTGAGAATGAAAAACGATTCTATTTCTGTTTATTATTCGTGGTATAGATGACGCCAAATAACTTGGCAAGTTTTTGGCGTAGTGGGGGTAAGTTCGCGCATCGTGCACTTAGTGGAAGAAAAAAGTGGTCACTTTTACTGCTTGCCATTATTCTATGGTTATTGCCATCATTTATTTTTAATCATATCTGTTCAGAAGAATGTTAAAGAAAGAAAAGGAATTCATTCGTTAATACGGTATTATAAATAAAATAGATATAATACATTTACAAGTGAAAAAAAATGTATTTAAAAACATTAAAAATAATATGTTCTTGTCGGCACAATTAGTTAATAAAACTGCTACCCCTTTTATTCTTCTTTTTCCCGGTGTACTAAAGACAGTGACGAATTTGGAATTTCAACCTTCCTTAACTATATTGTCTAACTGTACTTTCAGACGTTTTAATAGTCTGCGTAAAACGGTATTTGGTCCTGGCATTGTAGTTAAGGTAACAAAAAATAAATTTAAAACAACAACTCGTACCAAAAACAAAGGGTAGGTACAACTTTCGTGTACGCAAGTGTATTCGGGAGCAAATTGAACGAGAACTACTGACGTACCAATCGCGCGCTCGGAGTGGCGCTACATCATACCCCGCGTCCCGCTGACACCTAAAAATCGACTTCTGCGCATTGAACGACTCTTGCCAAGTTATTTGGTGTTACCTATACACCTGGAAAGTGCATACCGTTACAATTCCAAGGAACTCAAACACAGCTAAGATCATAGATAAAATAAATAAGTAGATTTGGTCAACAGACGAAATTATATCGGAACCGTGTGTCTCCAGTTAGGCGCTGGGCGGGGCAACAACTACACATGCAGTTTAATAAAATCAATAGATACGCACTCGCGCACACACCCGCATTTCTTAAATCAGAACGTACTATACAATCAATAATAAACCTTATTCCGTCAAACACAGCGTGTATTTACCATGCACCGTAGAATTTACCCACACAAAAACATCGGTCGCTATCGTTGTGCTGTGCAAAAGCAATTTATTTTACATATACGCTAGTGATTGACTAAATCGGAAAGTTATCGATTCTTCCATTTATTATTGTACAATTTTTTTTGGGCATCTGATAATGAACCAAATAAAAAATGGCATGTCCAGAAAATATTACAATAACAATAAACATATTATTAAGAACATAACATTACATAATTATTATTAAGTACTACCTACTAAGTATTAAGGGCTACCCTGGCGCTTTCGACTTAAATCTTAATATTTAATTATCATAGTGATAGGTCAAATAGAAGTCGATGTTAACTTACATTACGCTCTTGATCGGAACATACCAGCCGTATAGGTTGTATAGTATCCTGAAAAGTTGAATGACTGATTTTATGAATACCCTAAATCATGAGAATAGCTTTCAGTAATAAAATAAAATTTAACACACTTCTGCAAATATCAGTTGTACTCTTAATTTTGGAATTGTCCATTCAAAAAGCCTGCGACTTTTCTTTAGAGACTAGAACATTTCTGCGTTGAAGTGAACCGACCATATGGTGCTATTTTTTGTAGGGTACCAGTTAGGTGGCATGCCTGTGGCATCAATCCATTCCTTTTTTATGTAACCATCTTTTGGGAAGCTGAAAAGTACGAAAAGCACTTATTTATCATTTACATACATCCTAAGCTACTTCTAAACGTCACCATATAATAAGCATCGCAATAATTACGTAACACACTATAAATTAAGATCTGAATGATTTTGACGTATATTGCTAATCCATTGCTTCATATGTTCGAAATATTGGTCTGCTCAACAAAGTAAATACCGCAGTGAGTGTTGTTGATTTAGCATAATGAAACCGATTCCTACTGTAAGTGTGTTACGCAACTATTACCTGCGGGGTAACCGCAGGTAATAGTTTAGTAGGTTATAATAGGTTTTTGTTATAAGAAAAATCCTAGTTAGTAGAGAAATTGTTAAATATATGAAAACAAACACACATCCATGCATAACAAATAAATAGCATGAATATATTGACTTATTTTAAGCTCAATTCACAAATATATTATCTGAACCATGCCGATTATTATAACGCATTCGAAGCTTCAATGGAAGCAAAATACAAAAACCATAAAAAATAAAGAAACCGCATGAGGATAAGGCATAACATACGATAATTCTAAACCGAAAAACACCACCGATTATTAACCTAAAATTAAAGTAACTTACTTTACGAATATTGGTTACGCATTTCTCTACTACTCTGTAAAAAAATCAAAATAAGTAAAAAAAACATTATTTACATCGATCTTCCAACCGGGCTAAAACGGTTGACAGATTGAAAAATAAACTATTTTAGCGACGGCGACGTCGGAACTCCTTACGCATGCTGCGGGCGTAAAATAAATTGTTTATTTTTTTTTTACTTTTTTGTACACTTGACTTTTCAACGTATTTTTATTTCTGTGATCTCATGTAAAATAAAAGTGAAACATATTTTCTTAGAGGTTTCCGTATGTTATAAAAAACTTTTTACCAAAAAATTACACCAAGTCAGGATCTGATGATGGGACATCATCAGATCCTGACTTGGTGACAATGGGACCAATTTCAAAGTATACCCTTTCAAACAAAAAAAGCATTTTTCAAATTGGTTCAGCCGTCTCCGAGTAATCGGTGATCAAAAAAAAAAAAAATAATAATATACGCGTCGAATTGATAACCTCCTCTTTTTTATGTCATCGGTTGAAAAACCCCTAAACTATAATAGCAATATTTCATTCGTCAATCGACATTGCTGTCGATAGCTTACGTTAGTGGATCTGCACAAGCACATCACTAATTCGTCGCAAGAAGTGGTGGCCTCACTACGCGATGAATCCGCGTAATACAGTTTCGTATGTTATGTTTACATTGCTTGTCCAGTTACTTAGTGACGAACTCATGTAGTGGTTAAGGAGCAATGTATTTATAGCAAAGGGAGTACAGTCGCTCTGATATTTGAAAACAAAAATAACATAGTAAAACCAAGAAATATTTTACGATTTATTGTTTTTCATGATTTTAAAGACAAATATTGTAAAATACTTGTACTTACATATGGTAAGTGATTCCATGATTCACATAGATTTGATTTTGGCTTCGGTTTTTACAAGATACCACAGAACAACTCGGCATTCATATATGTTATCACGATCGCCGTCGAAAGCGCACTAGTACGCGGAGACGGCCACTTGCCTGTGACATGAGCCCTGTGGCCATGTCGCGCGGACACCGATACGCCCCCTTACCACTTCTCTGTATTTTTGATTTCTGTGGCTAAGATACATTGTCTTGTTATGGAGTTCCGGTGCCTGTCTCTTGGATTCATCATCAGATCTGATAGTAGAATCTTTTTTTTTATTGAATGAATCTTATAGAATGGTTCTTATTGAACGCAAATGCCTACCTTAAACCTCCTCCTTTTTTAGAAGTCGGTCAAAAATACAGAAAACTTGAATTTGATTATTTAAACAAAAACTTTTGTTCATTCGAAAACCTTCTACAACGCTTTGCTAGAAATAAACTTTTTAATTCAGGAGAAAAAAACAAAAAATAAAACCAAAGAGTAATATTATATTACATCTCTATGAGAGGCAATGAACCAATCTACCACGCGGGGCCAGTGCGGATTGATGAATGTTTTCAGAAATTCGATCCTAGGTCCTGTCAGTTTCTTTTCGAGGCAATTTTTTCCGTTTTGGAGCAGTGCTGGTGATAAAAATTGCAAAAAGTAGGTACTGTGTCTGTGTTGGCTAGAACACACGACTTCTTTTTCTTAAAACGAGAACTAGCAATGTGGGTAGAATACTCATTACTAGCAATCTTGTCAACCCCTCCAACTAACCTAAAATGCTTTTGTCTGGAGTGTGGGCTCACGGCAATAGTGTAATGGGTGGGGTTCGAACCCACGGATAAGCAAGCGTCAATAGCCTAATGGATAAGGTGTCGGTCTTGTGATCCACAAGTCAAGCCATTGGTACCGGCTGCTATTTGGCATATCTTTGACGGTCTTTTTTTATTATTCAGAATGAGCTCACTCTTGACCTCGATCTCGCCTGATGGTAAGCGATAGATGAGGTCTACGATGTAACGAGCGAACGCAGAAGATGCCTGTTTACTCTTGCTTTAGTGGCAGGGAACTCAGAAGCCGGCAGAGAAGTCGGCTAGTCAGAAGTCAGAATATTGGACACTGGTCCGTCTGCTGTTATGGTGTTACCCAGATACTGAGTTTTGGAGGTCAGATATGTTGTTGCTCCATGTAAAACACTAGTACTCAGCTGCATCCGGTTAGACAGTAAGCCGACCCCAACATAGACTAGAATAAGTAGCGACTTTTTAGTATAACATAAGTACATTAAACTTAATCATAATCAAGCTTTCGCACACATATTTAGTCTCCTTCTTGTTTAAGGCTGCGTTTCCACCAGAGATGTGCGAGGACGCGTAGCGAGGGATGTGTTTGTAAGGAACCAATAGAATCGCTTCATTTACCTCGCCTCGGTCAGCACAGCTCTGGTGGAAACGGCTCAGCGGAGCTAGATTTTTGCGCATACAAAACAAGCGAGGGATGTGTGCGAGAGATGTATTACGAGGGATGTGTTGCGAGGGATGTGTTGCGAGGAATGTGTGTTGAGAAGGATGTGTTGCGAGGTTTGCGCATCCTTGCACCACACATTAATGCGCATTTTCACTGCTCCGCTACACATCCTCGTAGGCACATTTTCATCGCACAGCTTTGGTGAAAACCCCCACACATTTTCACAGCACAGCTAGACATCCTCGCACGACACATTTTCATCGCACATCTCTGGTGGAAACGCAGCCTAAGTCTGTGGTTTTTAGAGTAGTTGCATTGATATCGAGTTTTATCATTTCTTTCTTTGTACTTATAATCAGTATAGCGATACAGAGAAACAGTCTAAATTAGAACTGCGTCAGCAAAATAATATAAAAAAGCCGACACAGCAAATATCAAATTGTACCTATCAACAAATAACGCGTTGAGTGCTACAATATTTGTGCAGCACTACATATGTTGGTATTATGTTTGTCCAACTAATGCGATTATTTTGTTCAAATACATTCACTTGTTGTACAATATATGGAGGGCCTTGTCCCGGAATATTTTACTTCCAATGTTTGGATATTGTTTGTCATACTTGTTTGTTGCTTTCAACTTGGATTCCTATTGTTTGGATGGTGGGCCGCAAACAAGTTTACGGGCATTGTTTTTCAATTAAAAGTTACTTTATTAACGCTTTTATTTGCGTATCGTTTTGATTTCGCGTTGGATTTTTTGTTTGTCTATATTGATGGGATTTTATTGACAGTTTTAAATAGTTTCCGAACAAAATAAAAATGTTATTGTGAATATTTGTCGCCAATACGTAACCTTGTCGTAGCGACTTCTGACAGATATATTTTTGTACCTATATACTAATATTGAGTTTTCTTTTATCAAAATAATATCAAAGATAAACTGACATTTGCCATCACAATCTGCTTAGTCTTTCCTACCAATATAGGTACTTGAATGTATTTTAACATTAAATAAACCAATCAAACCAAACATTTATAATACAAAAATGAACACAAAATCTTACCCATTAATAAAGATAAGATACAAACGAAATGATCAAACGAAAGTGAAACAGAAACGGATAATTAGAACAATAAAATAAGCAGGAAAGCCAGACGCGTTTACGATATCAATTTTTCTTCAAATAATTGGGATCTTTCTAAATGACCCTTAATTAGGGACCTTTTGGAATTAAATGATCTTCCTTGATAAGATGCCTATAATTTACTGTTACTGTTAGCCTGCAACATCCCACGGCTGGGCAAAGGCTTCTCCCCATGATTTCCAGGTGGTTTTGTCCAAGGCCAAAGTGGTCCACTGGTCGTTAGTTTGATCCAGCTCGTCCGCCATCTTCCACAAGGTCTACCGCGACGCCTTCTAGCTGTGTCAGGGCTACAGAAAGTGGTAATTTTGGTCCACAACTCATTGGTCATGCGACAGACGTGGCCAGGCCAGGCGCACTTCAAATTAATACGAAAAATAAAATAAAATAAATTATAGTTATTATTTCAGCGTTTTCAGGTACAATTGTTTTAGTACTAGTTGTTGAACGCGACTTTGTTCGCGCGTGGTATCGATATTACCTACGCGGTTTTTTCCCCGTAAATCGCGACCCCTTGAGAAATCCGAGATAATAAGTAGTTCACTTATTCTAGACATTAGTCCGTCAGAAAAACAGATGAAAAACAAAAACCGGCCAAGTGCGAGTCGAACTCGTGCAAGAAGGATTCCGTACATTATCTATAAAAAAAAATTTAACAAAAAATAGAACCGACTTCCATATCAAAACACTACAAAGCTAAAAATAACTTTAATTTCGGTAGTCGGTGTTATTGGTTTTGGATTTTCTGTTTTTTTTCACACCGCCTTTGAAATTAAAGTTATTTTAAGTTTTCTAGTGTTTTGATATGGAAGTCGGTTCTATTTTTTGTTAAAAATTTTTTTTTCACGCTTTTTAGTGGGTCGGTTTGTAATTTATTAACCGACTTCAAAAAAGGAGGTTTACAATTCGTCTTGAACTTTTTTTTTTCTAGTTACAAAAGCCATAATGTCAACAACTTATCAACTTTTACAAAATGTTTCTTTTCCCGATGCATAGCTGTTAATTTTTGAGGAGTTCTCCTGGTACTTGACCATCAGCTCTACATCACCATACTCGTATGTATTCCGACGAGCATAAAGTGTTTAACATCCGTACTCAAGTAATCGAATCGCAATCGACGAAATACTTATTATTGAGTAGTTTCAGTGGCCATCTGTGGTCTTCATCATCAGTTCAACTTCCCAAAATGGTACTTTTCGAAAGCAACTGCTCAAGGTACTATAAGAAATACCCAAAACGCAATAGGTGTGCCTATAATATTTGAAGAGTTCCCTCGATTTCTCCAGGATCCCATCATCAGATCCTGATTTCGTAACAATGGGACCAACTAGAAAGTATACACTTTCGAACAAAAAAAAATTTTCCAAATCGGTCCAGCCATCTCCGAGTTATGAGGTAACATGTCTGTTGGTATGGGAGCCCCCTTAAATAAATATGTAATTTGTTCTCATTTTTAGTATTTCTTGTTATAGCGGCAACAGAAATACATCATCTGTAAAAATTTCAACTGTCTGCCTATCACGGTTCATGAGATACAGCCTGGTGACAGGCGGACTGACAGACGGATGGACAGCGGAGTCTTAGGAATAGGTTCCCGTTTAACCCTTTGGGTATGGAACCCTTAAAAGTTCATGTTTTAGTAACGTGTTAATAACCATAAGATGGTACTTTTATTTTGAAATCTTATTTAGACTTCAATTTTATTTAGACGTATGTTTGTATAGATTTTATTATATTCCGATACGTTATTCAGATTGAAAATACATTTACATTTATCGAGTTCGAAAACCGATGAATGACGTGTTAAATCTGGTTTTGGAAGCTTCTCAAATCTCTTTATGTCATGCAAGAGGATGTAAGTTCAAATTCAGATCCGTACCAAAGTGAAGTTGATGTTTTATAAGGTTTAGAGACTTTATAATGCGTCGCACAGGACTCATTGACATTGGTGAAGAATGTGAAGAATTTTTTTTTATATTTTTCTGAAATAATTTATTTAGTCCACGTTGTCATCGTTAATTAGATTACCAAAAATATTGGACACGTAGTTCTATGCTTTCGTTCGTTTCACGTAAATAATTTTATTTTACAAATTGGTTAATAATACTTTTACTCATCATTTTTTTCGTAAATTTAAACTAAATGAGGCCGGTGTTTCCTAACTGACTACCTTGAGAAGAAACACCGAATCAAACTCAGGGGTCCGTCTCATTTGAAGTCCATACATTCTAAACGGGTTAAATTATATGGGAACCTTGTAGGTTATAGGCTGAGGCGATCTTTTGAGGAAAGATGCTTACAGATTTGAGTGGGCCTGTCCATAAAGTGCAAGCATTTGTCAATTGACGTCTAGATCAACTTAGAACAAGGAGCCTTTTTTATGTTATCTTGTGTTTAAATGCGACTGCCTCGTGCGTCTAGTGGTTGCAAGCTGATCGCGACTGTTGAGCATGAAGTCTCAGGTTTGATTCCCGTTTCTGGAAAAAACGTGCTATAGGGATATTCTGTAAGAAATGTCTCAGTAGCAGTCCGGAGTTTAAAAGTTGGCGGCGTGAGACCCTGTGCCTCTGAAAGCATATTAAGTAGTTGTCATTAGGACATTTTGATAGCTTCTGACTAGAAGCCAGAAAATCTGACTACGGCCCACGGAATAGATTAATTAGGTTGGAATGGTAATGTGGGCGTGGCGAGCGCGCCACATTTATGATACGACAATCATAGCTCGACCGATTAATTCATTCACCGCGTTTAGTGAGCTTCGGATAACTTCGGAACACAGAGCTCTGCTTTAAAATGCCGTGTTGAGCTATAATTGCTCCTGTAACACAAAAAGTCAGACCGCAACTATAGACCGAGGAGGTATATTTTTCCATCGGTAAGTCATTTTTTACAATTTAATTTGTAAAAAACATAAAAATATTCTGATCACTATGAAATTCCGAACATTAACAACATTATTGCAACAAGTTACAAAAAGTATACATTGCCCGTTGTGTACTCGCTTAATCAACGCAATGACCAAGTTCGCTTACAATGTACTGCATGCGCCACACTTCAACCATTGACGGTTTATCCTTTGCCCTGATTTATTAGCAGCCTGATTAACAGTAAGTTACAATCAGTAGTAAGCTCTCGATTTAAGTGCGTGTAATTTATTTGTGTGCGTAATTTGCATACGTAACGGGCCTCTTGCTTGTAGTAGAGCTAAAAAGTGGGGAGACAAGCGGCGACTCGCGTTCTCAATCAGGAATTATTTCCTTTCTAACCTCTTTTATCTGTTCTGTGCTACGGTCTGACTAAGGGGTATCGTTTTACTCAGCTACTGGGCTGTGGAGGTCAGAGAGGCAGTCACTCCATGTGAAATACTAATACTCAGCTGCATCCCGTTAGACTTGAAGTTAACCCAACATACACAACTACACACTCATACACAAAATAAGAAACTATTGTTAGTACAATGGCTTAAATTTTATGTATTAGGCTAAGGTTTGTTTATCGTAATAATTAATAGCGTGGTTGAACAATTCTGCAAATGTCTGCTCACAGATTGATTAAAATTTTTACAGTAATCTGAGGAAAATGTTGTGGGTTGTGTATTAGATAAGTTTATAGGTTAAGACATTTTTGTTATTTTTTAATACGCAACTGTTAACTTTCCCTACATTAATAAATAAATAAATAAATAAATACTTGGGAAAAGGCTAAGCAAATGATGAAACATATATTATAATACACATCGAAAGCTTACCCAGATACATTGAAATAGAAACTGACACACATTTCGCCATTTCACCTACTGTTGTAAACAATGATACCCTTATTATTGGACATAAGCCCTCTATACCATTTCTATACGATATTTCGCATATTGTGTTATTAACTGAATGTAACAAAACAAAAGAGGGGTACAATTTCTGAAATCGCAAGAAACAAAAGACATTTTAGTGAGCACAGATGTCATTAATGTGTTTCATTAGTGAAGGGGCACGGATAGTGGTGAATGGAAGCGGTAGAGTAGAACTGAGTGGTATTTGAGCGTAGTTTTAGAAAAGGATTTTGCGTTTTGGAGGTTCTTGTTTTCATTTTTTAGGCAACTAGAATGCGTAGGAGTAATGCAGAGAAGCTCAAACGGGTCATTCTTTGATGTTTGGGGCAGTAGTTAAGCGATTGGCTGCTGCGCTACGTATCGTGGGTTCGATTCCCGCAACGGAATAATTGTTTGCATGGCCTACAAATATTTGTACCGAGTCTGTGTAAATGCACTCAAAATACAAGAAAAATAGCTAAAATGGGAAATTGTTAAAAATATGACGACTTTTGCCGAGGTTTGTACATGGGTGGGTAAAATAATGAAATTTTCTCATAAAACAGCGTTATAGTTCATTTTTTATCATAAATTACTTACGAATATATCAATTTGTCCCAAAGTAATAATACGCAGTCAAATTGAATCGTGTCAGACATTATACAAAGTTAAGAAAGATCTTAATTATTCAAGTAAAATAAAGTAGGATAATAAAAGTACATTAGGAAAAAAATTGGCAGATTTTATTCTCAGTTGTCAGAGTAAAAACTTTTAAGACTCGCTCGCAAAGCAATCATGAAATAAATTATTAAGAAGTTTCAAATGAACGAAGGTTCAATTAAAAGTAAACAGATTTTATTGAATTTTTAAACAGAAATCCATTACAAAGGCTAAATAAAAAATGATTATAAATCAGTTCTGTAATAAATGGACTCGATGAGCTGAGAAAAAGGTTTTGAATAGTTTCTTTTTTTAGAGTGCAAAGAGGCATCTATCAATCAAATTTTGTTCGTTTTTCTATATGTTGTCGTTGTTATCATTCCATTTACATGAAAATATTATAGTTGGTTATAATAACAAATAACAATAAGAGCTTTTTAAATAAAAAGTGGCGTTTGTTTCTTCATTTGCCCTTGCATTCCGGGGCAGCGGTATCTGGTTAGAACATTTCCGCAACACCGGAAATTTGTGTGATTGTGATTCAGTGAAATAGACAAAACTGACATTAACATATTCAGGAATGGGAAGTAAAGGAGACTGCGCAGGAGCAATTTTAGTGACAGTTTGCGAACTACCACTAAAATTACTCTTGCGTTCCGTAAGTTACGGAACCTCGTAGAGGTCCATTGTCATGCCCATTTACAGTTTATTTTCTTTTTGCATAAGTCACTTTGAATTATCATCGGAGCAGCTCTTTAACATACCTAGTCCATCTAACATGTTTTGGCCATCCAGGACTAACTCTAAAGACTTTTCTTACGTCATTTTATAGTTTTTCAGCATTTTATTATATAAAGAGAATTAGCAATATGGTTAGAATTCACATTACTAGCAATCTCATTAATGCTCAACCTAAAAATTGCTTGTGTCTGGAGTGGGTTGATAGCAATTCAAATTCAAATATTTTAATTTAGATAACAAATCCATATTATGTTAGTAATAATAAAACTTAGCCTAATGTTAGTATTAAATTAAATTTATAATTATAATCAAGTCTGACACCGTTAGGCTATTGATGCTTTTGTTTCATGTAAAAGTTTTTTGCTACTTGCACTGTCTCTCTTGTACAAGTGCCTCCCTCCATTTCTTTCAGTTCATTCCTTTTAAGCTGTACTTCACACATATATTGAATTTTTATAATTTTTGTTATCCTTGTCATTTCCACACTCGCTCTAATCCTTGGATAAGCAATATTTATGAAATGAAACGACGACTCATAAAGTCGAAGGAACTCGACTAATTAGTGAGTTTTCAAACAAACGCTGATTCGTTCAAGAATTTTCCGTTGCGTTGCAATATTTTGATAAATATCTCGGATTTCAAACGCTTTAACGACAGAATTATGTTCATACTTACTGTTGCCTGTGATTTGTATGTGTGGAATGTGCAATTATATTTTTTATTATGACAAGCCCACTCTTGCCTGCCTGTTGTAACCCTCCGAGATTAAAGTATCCTATGAGTTATTCTAGATTGTTAACTGTGTGTTTAGTTTCTTCTAAATCCTTTAAGCTTATTTACGAGATTGAATCACAAACATCTAAAATAAACTTTTCTTTTTTAATTGCTGATAGGCTCTCGTTTGATGGGAAGCGATGATCTGGTCGAAGCTGAACCACGCTTACCTAGAAATAACCTTTTCACTCTTGACTTAAAGATTCCCAGGTTGCAGCTAGCAAGGAACACAGAGTCCGGCAAGTAATTCCACTCCTTAGCACTGCTGTACGCACAATGAAAGTATTACCAAAACGTTTTGTGAGTATGTGTGGGATGTCTAGTATGTAACAATGGCGCTTCGCCGTTCGTTTTTCTTTTCTAATTTCTAATGAAAACCCCAATAAAACCGGGATATGAGCCCAGTACCTCAAGGTCTCGATTATGACGGAATAGAGGTTTTGCAAAGAAAGAAAAAGCCCTAAAAAAACCCTATTAGGTTTCGCCAGAATCTTCACTTACTTTCTCTACTTTATAATGTGCTTTTTAATCCTTTTACTCCTTTTTAGGGTTCCGTAGTCAACAAGGAACCCTTATAGTTTCGCCATGTCCGTCTGTCTGTCCGTCTTTCCGCGGTTTAGCTCAAAAACTATTGGTACTAGAAAGTTGTACTTTGGCATGAGTATACACGTTAATGACGCCAAAAAAGTGGTAAAATAAAATTTTGAAAAGTACAATTATTTAGGGTACCTCCCATACATGTAAAGTGGGATGAAAATTTTTTTTTTTCGTTCTTCCCATAGTGTGGGATATCGTTGGATAGGTCTTTCAAAAATATTAGGGGTTTGGTAAGACCGTTTTTTGATTAAGTAAACCGTTCGTGACTTATAAAGCTTTAAATTACCAATTTTCGTTAGAGTCAAGTGTCCACCCCCTCTATCAACTAAACGGTTGTAGTTAGAAATTCAAATGTCACGGCAGTAGTACTTATATATAACGAAATTTAAAGGAAAACTATCTCACATAAGTGGGCTTTACAGGTTTACGAGTAATAGTCGACCAATTGTATTTGACTCGAAAATTTCGAACAACTCTATAGAAATGTCGATGTGAATGTGTGTGTAATGAAATGAAATGTAGATGGCGCTAAGCGCCAGTTGTATCGTGCTAGCTTCTTGTGACGATTGAGTAGTGTAGCTCTGTGTCCGTATTTAAATTCAAAACACCGGCTATGACAAGTTTTATTATATATAAAAAATTAAAACTTTCCGTGCAAAATTGTCGGATCAGGTGAGGATTTGTATAGGAAGTCAAATTAGTTAGGTAGTTATGTTTGGCTTTTAGTTAGAGCATGGTACGAAACGATCAGTCAGCGAATACGACACGTACTTGGCTGTTATAAAAACTACGGAACCCTACACTGCGCGTGGCCCGACACGCACTTGACCGGTTTTTTTATCTTAAGGAACGTTTTCAGTTCCTCTGTGACACATTCTAAATCCTTGAGATCGTCGGAAAATCTAGAGTTAAGTATTCGTATGCATTCCACTTCTTTCTTTGACAAATCTTTTACTATACAAACAGCTCGTTTGTGGAATGCATTACCCATAGAATTGAAGCGTGCTCAAACGCTACCAGCGTTCAAAAGAATAGTGAAGGAGCATTACCTCTCCCTGTAACTTTCCCCTTCTTTCTCAATTATACATGTAATATTTATTAGTATATGATTTTGGTATTGTAAGTATGTATTTTATATTATTATGTTCAATTAATATTATGATGTTTGTACACTGACAGCCCTTAATCTGTCTCCTTTAAGTTTGTCTATCCAAAAGTTGTCTGTAAGAGATCACCCTGTGCGATAAGACCGCTCATTGTACACTTTAAATTTTTTGTATCCATAGAAATATTGTAAGGTGTACAATAAAGTATATAATAAATAAATAAATAATAAAATCATTTATTTGGCATTAGTTTGTCAAGCACAGACCTTACAAAAAAACCAGTAAATATAAGTGAAAAACTAAAAAGACCGTAAGTGTGTCATGCCTGCGACAATAAGGTCCATTCCAGCATAAACTTCAGATAGATAATACTGTCTGACGCTGGTCTTCCAATGACCTTCAAGGGTCAATTCACGATGACGGAACAAGATTCAAACTAAATAAATAAATAGGTATAAACTTATTTATAAACTGCTAAAGAAGTACAGTCACTTTAAAATATTTAAAAATGTATACCTACTGTTGATTATTGATACGTGAGGAGCCAACCCTAGATTCGACAGCCCGATCATGTTATAGTCATCATTCAAGTTAATAATATCGTATCTACGGTTAAAGTTTTTGTCTATATTATTCTTTAGATTTGTTATTAGATCAATGGTGGCAGAAAGTGTATTGGACATTTTCCGGAAGCCGTATTGCTTTTTATTAAGAAAGTCAATTTTGTTTAAATACGTTTCGAGCCGATTATGTAGTATTGTTTCAAATATTTTTGATATCACTGGTAGCACTGATATTGGACAATAGTTATTAGGAGCAGTCTTGTTACCGGCCTTGTAAATAGCACCAACTTCAGCAAGTTTGAACGTGTCTGGGAAATTGGCTTCTTGAATACGTATCTGATCCCACGTGTAAAATTTAAACTCTGAGAGGTAAAAGTTAGTTCTTATTCAACTTAAAAATAATTAACTTAAGGAATCTAGGTCAAATAAAGTTGGCCCTACCAGGGTTATGGGAATGTTCCAACGAGATGCAAGGACAATATTGTTCTCCTCAATATTGTATTTTGTATATTCGGTACAAATTGGCCATCGGGCCAATAACAAGTTTTCACAAATATTACTGTTATATTGAAATTTTACCGTAGACAAACATTTACACTATTTCAGTTATAGAAACTGAGCGCCTTAATGAAAAACAATAATTTCTAAACATGAAAGTGAAGCAAAATAATTATACAATTTAATCATGAAACTAGAACGTAATATTTACTTCATAATCGCATTTGCAAGACGACCTATATTTAATCATTACTTTTTCTATAATCCGTGGAAAATGTTGTGGGTTATACACTTACTCACTCTATATGAATTGTCTGTGTGTAATTTTAGTGTGTAACTGTTTATTTTCCCAAATAAATAAAATAAAATAAAATAAAATAGAATAAAATAAAAAATAAAAAATTTAAAATTGAATAAAATAAAATAAAATAAAACTAAATAAACGTAGAATTTCCTGCCGGACACATGTGTCCTGTGGATAGGTAACCACCGGAACATATCAAGATTCCTTCGTACCTCGGAATACAAGTTAAGTTGTTGGTCCTGACTATCATTTGTAATTTTTTCTGTCTTTACGGGTAGTCAGAAGCCAGAAAATCTGATACTGGTCTAGTTAAAGGGTATCGTGTTACGCGTGCTAAGTTGATATAATATGCAGTCAGTTATATGACCTGAATGCAGTCTTACTGGATAAGCTTGACCGTATCCTTAATAACTGCATTCGGTTCATATTTAATTTAAGGAAATATGACCATGTCTCAAGTTTCAGGTCTAAGCTTAAATGGATGACTATTCGTCAGAGGAGAAGTTTGCGCGCTTTGACAACGCTTTTCTCTGTACTCAACTCTCCCAGCCTACCTTCTTATCTAATGTCTCACTTTTAATTTCTATGTTCTTCACACAATAAGAATCTACGTTCATCCAATAATCTTCTCTTACTCTGTCCTTCTCATACTTACTTCTGACTTTGTTCATTCTTCTGGAATGCGCTTCCTCTTGAAATCAGGAAGGCTGACAATCGCTACGCATTTAAAAAAAAATTGCGGGTCCACTTTCTTCACCAATAAGCAGAATTTCCACATTTGATTTCCATTTGCTTCTTAAGTATATATGTATGTATATGTATTTATGTAAGTACTAGCTGTGCCCGCGACTTCGTCCGCGCGGAATAGTGACTTTCGGCAGCATTTTTAATTTTTAAGACTAATTATTTTGAAAATAAAACTCATACATAAATAAGCTATTTACAATATTTTACTGCTAATAGCTTATTTAAGTACATTTTTTTTTTCTAATCAAAAGTCTAAAAAATAAGTTTCGAGCTTCTAGCTTTAAAAATGACGTAATTTCCATACAAATTTTCATCCCCTATTTCAACCCCTTACAGCCCTTTTTTCACATTAAAAAGCAGCCTATGTCCTTTCTCAGGCTCTAGACTAAGTCCGTACCAAATTTTATTTAAATCGGTTCAGTAGTTTAGGCGTGATTGCGTAACACACAGACAGACAGAGTTACTTTCGCATTTATAATATTAGTATGGATTTATTCATATATACCTATTATTTATGTAGATTTCTATTTTATGATACTTCGATTTTATGATATTAGGTTTTTTGTGTTATCACTATTATTATCATTATTTTTTCCAATATAATTTTCACGTACATATTGCACCTTCCACTCTATCTCTTCACCACCCATGGTTGACTGGTAGAGAATGGTTACGGCATTACCTAAGTCCGCCTGTGTACCTACGTGCATAAAGTGTAAATAAATAAATAAACATCCTGTAAAATACTAGACAAGTCTCGATGGAGCTGCTTGTTTCTCTATAAAAAGTGATGAAATCTCTAAGCAAATCTAAGCCAAGTATAAGGTTCTTTCGCGGGCATGCGGACAGCGAGTAAAGGGCAACTCGCTGTCCGACCATGGACCATGCCCGGGTCGACGGCGCGTTGTGTTCCACGCGCGCCTCAAAGAGCGTCAGCAAGATGACGAGGCCCCCTCAGTAGAGGGCCGAAGCCTGCCGGGGTCGTAGGACCTATCTCATTACCGTGACCGCGGAACGTAAAAGGCTATTGAAGGAATACCGTGGATTTTAGTCAGTTCAAGTCTGACAGTCCCTCCGGCCCTGCCCGGGGTGGGAGGACTCATTTGATGATTTTACCACGTTAAAAAAAGAAAAGTATAAGGTTCTTTACTGAGATTTCTTTATTGGTATAAAATTAAAAAAAACATAAACCCCCTACACAGTTGGGAAAAGGTTGACATAGTTGGGGCCCCATAGTTTAACCCTAACATAATTTGTGATGATCTACCTTAGTACATTGCACTCTTGTGAAGCCGGGCGGGTTGTTA
The DNA here is from genome assembly GCA_943138885.2 of Tholera decimalis. Taxonomy (NCBI): domain Eukaryota; kingdom Metazoa; phylum Arthropoda; class Insecta; order Lepidoptera; family Noctuidae; genus Tholera; species Tholera decimalis. Next base: position 21,114,201 of record OW964573.2, on the reverse strand, counting down.
GTTTTTTTATAAATATCTAGTTTTTGTAACGCGAAATTCCAAACCGATAAAACAAAAGAAGAACATACACTATTGAAGAATAACCACACACACTTGTAATCAAACAATCAGCTTACAACCCCATAGTTGCAAAAAAAGGTTATTGTGTCGATCACGAACGGGTGCTTATCAAGCAACCAACCAACCGGACGTCATTCTAGCTGATTTGCGAATACCATCCTTAGTACAAGGAAATAAACGCGTTGTCGCTGTCAAAACTATGCACGTGCGATGACACGTGCGATTCTCAACTTGAAACACACATGTCTCGATGCTTCATAATAATCATAATCGAAACAGACTTGAAGCACAAGGGATAGTGATCGGGTTTTTGTGAATACTGTAAGTTTGTAATCAATCGCGTCAAAATGTCAACTCCATTCTAGTCAGATTTATTGTAAAATCGAATTTGGAATGGAATGATTGAATTTGAAACGAGCCGTATCCGTGGCTACGTTCGAGTGAGAGGATTTTCCCGTGTTAATCCCAATCTCATGGGTATTCCGGAATAAAAAGCTAAAATGTGTTGCTCTCTAACCTTTTTATCTTCCAGCCAAAGTCCCATTAAAATCAGTTCAACAGACAGACCGACAAAATTTTAAAAAGTTTGTTACTGTTCTAGAATCGTGTAAAAAGTATAATTATAAGCGTTTGAGAAATCACAGCTATTTTGTAATCTCATTCAGACGTTTAGATGGACACAATACGCAAATCGAGTGTTTTGTTTCGTAAATGAAGTGTTGGCAATAATCAGATGAAAAATAACACCAATTTTGAATATACAAGTATAACTTATTAAGCAAATGGGAACTCTAACCAATGTTCTCTCTTCTAGTCTTGTTATCAGCGATAAATGTATAAACTGTACGGTTGTATTGATCTTCAAGGTTAATTGCTTGCCGAGGTCGGTTCAAAGATGGGGACCGCGATGTAAACTTACCGAAATTGATAGATGTTTTTTTTTATTATTACTTATGGGCCGACACTTGACCTCGATCTCGCCTGATGGTAAGCGATAGATGAGGTCTAAGATGGGACGAGCGAGCCCAGAAGATGCCTATTCACTCGTGCTTTAAAGGCTGAAAGGTCCTAAGTGGCAGGGAACACAGAAGCCGGCAGAGAATTCCACAGCTTGGCTGTGCGCAAAATAAATGTGGAGGAGAAGCGCTTGGTACGACAAGACGGTATATCAAATGTTACGGTTTATCAGACATCCGTCTATCTCCATGGACAGATGTCTGACTAACCGTGATACCCAGTTACTGGATTGAGGAGGTTAGATAGGCTCATATGTAGTACTGGTACACAGCTTAATTCCGTTACACTAGAAACCGATCCAGACATATATAGTTGAAAAAATAACTAAGCTGGCTACATATTGACTGAAAACCTTTCGTCTTTTGTTACAATCTATTCATTGTTCGGATAACAAGGACAAAACTTCTATCTATAGGTAATGATCATATAACATTGGGCCCAAAATGTTCGTTTCTAACAATTACTTTTCATAGCAACTTGAAAGTCTTTTCAAAACTATAATGGCCTTCAATATACCTATCTTTTCAATGAGGCTATTACTGTAAGCCTGGTCTATCTGATTACTTTGTGAGAATTTAAGGGGCTAACTGTTTATACAACTTTTTTCTTTAGTTTAATTATATATAGATTAGATAAATTATTTTAAATTAATTAGACTTATAAGATTCTTTGAATATTAAAAATATTAATACCTAAATTATACAAGGTATCTTTCTTACAAAAGATTTAATCTAATCTACAAAGTAATTTAAACGTTGAAATTAAGTAAAAGCAAATTGTCAATCTGGCTTAAACTACATATTATAGTAATGATGATACCAAAAAACTTGTTTTTGGTAGAAAATGAATATAAAGTTATAATATACCTACGCCCATACTATATTCGAAACCTAGACTACGCTTGTACATTGGGCACGCCGCAATCGCGGCAATAAGTCCCCTCTTTGAGGAGTAGCTTGAGAGACGCCACGGCGTCCTCACCTTCTGCCTGATGCAGGTACTGACCGGACATGGTTGTTTCGGGAGGTACCTGTTTCGGATAAAGCGGGAAGACACGCCCGAGTGCCGTCATTGTGAGGACCACCCAGAGGACATAGTGGAGCACACGGTCGAGGTGTGCCCTGCTTGGGCGGAGCACCGCCGTATCCTCGTGGAGGCGATCGGCGGTGGTGATCTCTCGTGCCCGGCCCTGGTTCAAACCAGTGTGCGGAGCGAGAGGGAATGGGATACAGTCGCCTCCTACTGCGAAGCAGTCATGCTAGCGAAGGAGGAGGCTGAACGCGTGAGGGAGAGACAGTTATCTTCCTCACGCCCCAGCCGCCGCGGGAGAGGCCCCTCCGGCCACCGTAGACGCGGGTCTGCGGATGTCGAGCAGGGGTAGCTCACCGTTTGGTAACAACCAGACACGGGACGGTGGCGCGTCGTGTTCCGCGCGCGCCTCAAAGAGCTGTCAGCAGCAATTATGGGGCCCGTTAGGGCCATTGCCTTACGGGATTGCGGGAATTGTTCTAACGAGACACCACGGCCTCGGAATGCAAGGTTAACAGAAGAAGCAGGATGGATTTTTAGTCAGTAGAAGTCTGACACTCCCTTCCGCTCCACCCACGGCGGGAGGAGACATGATGATTCCCCCCCACCCCCACCCCCACCCCCCGGAAAAAAGCTACTCTTGTACATACATACAGATACAGCCCCTTTCCTTAAAGCATGACAAAGTGGGCTAAAATAATTAGGTGTTCAAAAAGAATTCGTTTGGGTAAAAAAAAACAAAAATTAAATAAAGCAACAATTTTCTTTAGATAAAACGTTTGAAATAACATTTACATGTTTGTTTAACAAACTGGGTTGTAAAAACCTACTTAAAAAAGAAACGGTACCTACTACAAGGAGTGGAAACATAGGTACAAAAAGATAAAAATATTTTTTTAAGGAATAAATATTTCCTTTGACAACACTGAAAGAATATGGAGAAGTTGAGCTCTATCTACTGTACCACAAACAGGGTTGTCAACTGCTAAAAATACCAAGGCAATTAACATAAATATAGTAGTATTTTTAATGAAAATGGTCACAGTAAATATTTGAGCGTAATGTATATATTTTTATCGTAAAAAATAATAAAGTTTATTTAGTGCAGCTACCAATGCAGTTCTCGATTACCAGAGGCATAAAGTTAAGTTTGTGTTTGGAATGTACAAAAAGTCATTACTATTCTCAAAGTAATTTCACGTTTAAAGTGCCCCTAATTTCCATATTGACTGGCAATATTCTACTTAAATCTGTGTGTTAGTTTCCTTAAAGGATCACCTCTGATATTTAACCTACATGGTTTTCAATAGAATTTACCAGTACCTACGAATTGCATGGACTACAAATGAGTCTTTTACCTCTGAGTCGTTTAAGCGTTTCTCCTCAGTGTAAACGGTAGTCAGGTAGAAAACAACGGTCAAATGTTGTTCGAATAGTTGACAAAAATGACGTGTAAAAGTGCTAGTTAATCACCAGTTCACAATGTAAATATCATTTAATACAAAATATTTGGTAAAACAAACGAGCCAGCTCTCTGGTGAAGTCACAAAGTGTCGATAAATCCACGTCAATATCATTGTAAAGGAGACACAGATCTCATGACCCACGCCTTTTGAAACCAAACGTCTCAAAAATGAGATGCCATTACAATATCATATAAACATTTTAATTTTGCATATTTTGCACATAGCCTCCTGGCTATGTGCAAAATATGCACCGAAATAAAGCCACAATCTTAAACATCTCATCATTACTGACTACGTAGATGGCAAACGACCTAGAGGATGTAGCCCAACAAGGTGGGTTCATGAGGTCCGTTCTACTCTGGACGTCCAACTACACGTCGCTGTACACGATGCCAAGAATAGGCATAGATAGCGGTTCACCATCAGAGAGAACCTTTAGTCACAGGGCTTCACGATCCTCAGCATTGAGGAACTCGACGCTAGGAGGAGTATTTTGATAATGAGGAAAAATACATTCACATTGTCTCTTCATGAACATACATACTGGAACTGCCTTGTTGGTTGAATGGTCACCAGTGTGATTGCTTGATTTCCAGGTTGGGCAAAAACTGCTATTGAGTTTTTCTGTAACGAATTTCTCAGTAGTAGACCGGAGTTTGGAAGTTGGCGGGTGATACCTCCGTGCCTTAGAGCGTACGTTAAGCCGTTAGTACCGGCTGTTACTTTGACATCTTTGACAGTCATTACGGGTAATCAGAAGCCAATAAATGGGATATCGTGTTGCCCAGTTACTGGGCTGTAGAAGTCAGATAGGCAGTCGCTCCATGTAAAACACTAATACTCAATCTACATCTGGTTAGACTGGAAGATGAACCCATCATAGTTGGTAAAAGGCTAAGCAGACGATAATGATTACGGATAAGCCAAAAATGTATCCAGCGTCCAGGCTCAATGAATATATTACAGAGTTATACAAATAATAAATCTCAATTTCCTGGCATCAATCTGACAACCCTAAGCCTCTATCGAGTCAGGATGAATAAATGACGATACTTTTTCATCTTGGTAAGGGATCAGAGAACTATAAATTATTAAAGACTACCGGAGAAGAGAATAAAAATACTGAACACCTGAAGGTAGATTATGGATTGATACTGAAAAAGAAATGATATTAATTTCAATAATAATGATGAGTAGGTTTTGCTAGAAATAGACTAGGGAATATTTGCGGTCGGTGTGCCTGAGAAAATTATACATGTTGAGTTTGCGAATTATCATATGCTTAGACTTTTTCCAATTATGTAGGGTTCGAGTTCCAGTTAAAGCTATTGCAGCTGAGTATTAGTGTTTTACTGGAACGACTGCACATTTTTACCTTTATAACCCTGTAGCTGGGTAACATGATACCTCTTGGCGAGACCAGAGCCAGATTATCTGGCTTCTGATTATCCCTTACGACGATATACAGATGTACAAATGAAAGCCGGGCCTTTACGTGGTTTCCGAGGCACGTAGGAATCTCGATGTTTTAAAAGGGTCACCCATCCACCGACTGACCTCGGCAAGCATTATTTAAGAGGAGGCTCCCTAAATTGTATGTAACTTTGCATTAATATTCTGAAACAATCACGCATATAATCAAACTAGAACTTTAGTGTATGATTTTTCGGATCTTTTTCTTTACATGTCTAGACCAGTTTCGTAATCGGAACATTTTCGCTCGATTCATTTTTTAATCGAAAATCATGTCTTTTTTAAAGATTATTCAAAAATGTATCAAGATTCGGCTTTTATGTCTAAAATTAGTATTGGCAGTAAGAAAATATAGTTTATTATCCAAATATAGGACATTTTTTCTCTAGATCAATTATTACTTTATTTATAAACGAAATAAGAATTGAGACTTACGACATTTAGTTTCGAACCCCAATATGATAAAAGAGCGAACGCAATATTCAACTTTATTACTGCTTCCTTAGCGTTTAGTACACAACGGCACTTTCGAAACCGAACATGGTGAAAGAGCGCACGCGATATTCAACTTTATTACTGCTGCGTTAGCGTTTAGTATACAACGACCTAACTGCGGTGCATGGGGGCGGAGTTTTAGTGAAAATTATTTTGGATTGCCTGGTCTTAACCTGGAAGAACTGTTATTATTTAGCCACGAGTTCCTCCAAAAATAAACTATTCAATCTAGGTTTAAAAAACTAAGCTGTTATAGCACCCAAACAGTCAACAACGGTTTGCGCTGGCTGCTGATCCACAAGAGACTGGTGGCATTGCCAAGTTCTATGGCAATCTTCAGCTCCAGACCAAAGTAAAAGCCAACCCTTGGGTCACAGGAACCAATCTCAAAGTCAACCAACTTTTTCAAAATATCTTTGAAAAGTTGTGATGACAAGGGTCATTACGGTATATACTTAAATTCTATTTTAATATGGTAATTATTTAAGTTGCCAGCTAACTCAGAGAACTTTGTTCTGTGTCAGCCATGTTGGGTTTTTCCATGTTTAATATTTATAATGCTCGCTGGGCTTCGAGGCTGAGAAAAAAGGGAAAACAATTTCTCAAAACAAATTGAATCGGCTTCAAAACAATCAAAAACACTACAGCAGTCGGTGCCAAGCCAAGGAATAGTTTTGGTAGGTATTTACGCAGCATTCGGGGCAAACGTAGGTTGATCAAACCTATTAATTCAAAATATATTTTTAAATTTAATGGTGTTGTTATACTTACACAGTTTAATAAATTAATACAAAATATTCAATATTATAACTAACACACAAATACAATACAATCACAAATATCAATTATTGTTAATGTTCGTTAGACACGCTAAAACTCGAGAACGGCTGGACTCAAGTCTTGACTTGAGAACGGCTGGACTAATTTCTTTTAATTATACGGTAAAAAGGAAGTAAAAGTAATATAATATTCGCCTTATTTGCTCATCTAATTTTTTTTCATATTTATATTTATCTTGTCATGTATATTTTTCTATTCTTTTTTATTTCATAAAAAGTATTCAAACTGGAAAAATTCTGAAGTGTACTCTGAATTCTGATACTATCTTAGACTTTTCGTACCTATTTTTATAACAAAACGTAGTTCTCGTAAACCGCGATGAATGTAAGCAATTTTTCTTCTTCCTAAGTAGTAACCTCATTAGTAAGAATCGTGACTCCTTAGTTCAGCATCGATCTTATCTAACGCTCGATGTAATACCTCGAACTAAAGATTCTAAGGGAATGTTGGAGTCAAGAAGCTATTTTGATTAAAAACATTTAAACATTTTTTTGGAGTACACAATGAATTCGCATCCTTGATAGTTCTGATTTCAGAATAGATTCGAATACCCTTATATACTTTTTAGGGTTCCGTAGCCGAATGGCAAAAAACGGAACCCTTATAGTTTCGATATGTCTGTCTGTCTGTCTATCTGTCTGTCCGTCCATCCGTATGTCACAGCCATTTTATTCCGAAACTATTAAGACTATACATGTGAAACTTAGTAGGTATATGTATTCTGTGAACCGCTTTCCGACTTTAAGAAAAAAAAAATAATTTAAAATAAAGGCGGGTTATTATCCCCACACATGGAACTAGAACTGAAAATATATATTTTTTTCATGAAACTTATGCGTGTGTGGTATCTATAGACAGGTCTTTAAAAATGATATAAGGGTTTCTAAAACCACTTTTTCATAAAGTCAATTGTTTAAGAGATATAAGCTTCCAAAATGGTAAAATGTGTCCCCCTCTAACTTCTATAATAATAGAGTGAAAAATGTAAAAAAAAATATTTTTCAATAGATCTTAATGTAATCTTTCAATCAAAATTGGTTTGAACGAAATCGGGTCAGCAATTTTTGAGATACAGCATATTTTCTAAAACCGCAAATATAACTTTGTAATTCATACAAACACTATGAAAAACAAAGTTATCTGGCGTAGTTGTATAAATTTTAAATAATCTGGTTTTAAGAAATTTGTAAGTTTTGTTTTGTCAAATAAATATACATATTATATTATATATAATATAAATATTAAATATAAATTGAAAACATATTTCTTCTCAAATTTAAAACAGAACATTGTCGAATATTTTTAAGTACTTCCCTACATTTTTGTTCTAGTCACTTCTAGTAAATTGCGTTACATAAACAATTTCTGTATGTATGTATTACGTATATGTAAGACGGACGAATATAATTGTAATGTATCGCACACAAACTCGAGAGGTTTATGTGCTACTAGGTGAAAATAAATATTTATAAACTTTCTTTCGATAAATAATAAATAAATAATAATTATATAATATAGTGAAACCCTATAGACATTAAGAACTTCGCTATCTACATAATAATATATAGGTACATGCAAATAAATATATTATCATCATTGATATACAAAAACTCTTATCATTCATTAATTCATATAATGTTTCTATAAATAAAAAAACAGCTAAATGCAGAGATATAATTGATATTTATTTTGCAAATTATAAATAACACTTTTACACGTAATTAAAAAAAAAAAAAAACTTGATGAGGGCGGTACCTAACTTGAAAATTAATATCGAAACCAAACTAAGTGGCCAACGTCTCATTTAAAGTCCATATAATCCGTACTGATCAAATGAGGATTTGATCAGTACGGACTACATGGACTTTAATAAAATAATAATTCTGCCAATTACGATCAGACTGCTGGGACATAGGTCTCTTCTCTATGAAAGGAAATCGGGCGTAATCCACGGCGCGGTTCCAGTGCATATCGGTGGATGTCATATTTCTTTGGATTTTGAGTTTCCCATCCACAAACCGACGGCGCCAAACGTTACTTATCCTTGAAGATGAACGCATGCGGCTGTTATTATTTATCCACAAGCTACCGAGGATCTCGATTCATTTAGATCACCAACCTAAATTCACGTTATATCCATAAAATAAACCACAGCCCTTCAAATAGCCGTTCAGAAATTTCTGCTTACTAAATTCGGTAGGGTCAAAATCCCGTAAAATAACTTCGGAAGCTATCTCAACGATTTGTGGCATTGTACGCAAAATTGTTCTAATCTACTCCTGAATATTCTGGAATTCTCGTAACGCCACCTTTATCTCTCAATTTCCCATCAGCATTTAAATTGCAAATCGAATTAAGTTTTGCATCGGAAACTGATGGTATTGCATTTGTACGGAACTAAGGGTTAAATAAAACAGTGAACAATTTTCTTTAAAATAAGAGAGAACTGTATTTTTCGAAGCGCTGTTTTTTGCAATGTTATACAAAGCTTTTGATTTATTGAACTAACAAATGTATTACTTGAATTTAAATGTTTTTGAGTCTTAAATTCTTTTTGAGGAAGTTTTAGCACCATTTGTGTACAGCGTGTACCTAATATGTATTTGTCTATAATAATGAATCGCTTGTACATATGTAGGTACACCTAACACTTTTTGAACGACTACACTGAATCGGATACTTATTGTTATGTAAGTTATTGTGAGGAGATGAAGTGTATAAAAGAAAGAAAAATATATAGAAAATATTAAAAAAAATAATATGGAAACAGTGCGAACACAGACGAACTCGAACGAATATTATGTGGTTCTATGAGAGCCAAAACGATAGATCTTAAAGTTTTCAATGACATGTTGTAAAATCTTTCCGTCGCTACTAAATTACAAGTATGTAGTACGTGGGTGCGTTTCCAAACATATAAATTCACTTGCGGTACGGGAATCGAACGTGCGAGACGTAGTGCAGCAGTCAGTCGCTCAACCAATGCTCCAACCGTGTATGATAGCTGCCCCGGCAAAGTTTTTGTTATAACCGACTTCAAAGAAAGAAGGTTATCAGTTTTACCAGGTAAATTATGTGTAGCGAAAAAGAAAATAGTCTATTATTCTCAGACCATACACAAAAATAATTAAAATCGGCCCAGCCGTTTCGGAGGAATACGATAATAAACACTGTCATATGATTTTTATAATATTGGCGATTATACATAATTATATAGATCGCAAAAACACATGGGTTAAGAAACAGACAAAGCTGCATACCACCGCGCTATGATAGGTGTGAGTCATCATAGAGAGACTAGGCGATACAACAACTGGGGTTGCGGGAATGTTCTAACTAGAGACCGCGGCTCCGGACCACAAGGGTAACTGAAGGAACAGGGTGGCTTTTTAGCCAGTAGAAGTCTGACATTTCCTTCCGCTCCAGAGTGGGAGGAATCATTCAATGATTTTCCCACCAAAACAAAAGGGGATACAACAAGCATACGATACGCGTAGGTATGCGTTATTAAGAGAAACCGGTTTATACCGGTTCGGTCAGTTCCGAATTCCTCAGGGCGTCGTCATTTTCCTTTACATTTAGGTTTTGAACATTTTGAAAGAAAGAAATATGTTTATTTGGGACTCACATAGAACATAAAACAATATTAAATAAAAAAAATACAAGCTTGCAATATAAAAAGACGGGCGCGAGGTCAAAACAGCTCCGATCTCAGCATGTGTTCCTAGTTATATAACAACAAAAAGTAGCGTTGGTATTTTGATAGGACTTACGGCATAAGTAAAATTGATTCGTGAATTCACAGAAAGATAAAATAAATAAAACAATATGTAAAAATAATTTGTGATAAGAAGATTTTAGAAAATAAATAAATACCTGATTAATATTTTGTGTAATTAGGTAGTTGTATCGTCATGTGCCAACCATACAAAACGTGCAAATTTTGCTTAGAAGTCTTAGATGAAAAACTACTGGAGGCTTAGTATGAGTTTGCAATACTATTATTGTATTCGAAAACTATCGCTTTGTTATAAACTTCAGCTTGATGTGTCTACGCGTTCTTAAGAAAACGGGTATTCACAGACAGATGGACAGAAGGATAACGATGTGATTAAATAAGGGTTCTGTATTTTCCTTAAAATATATGGAACCCTAATAATTTTATTGTTGATAGGCTTGCGTATGATTACCATCTCACCTGATGTTGAGCGATGATGTGGAGGTACGCACAATGAAACTATTCCCAAAACGTTTTGTCTGTATTAATTGAATCAAAGTACTTCGAACCCGCTAATCTGTCCATAACTGCAATGTATGTCAAACAACATCAAAACTAAACGGTGCGTTGAAAAGTTCACCCAAAAACTTCACGGTAGGGAGAAAGGCTGTAAAAATAGACATTATCATAGAAATTCTCCCATTTATACATCAGTGCGCGCTCAATGTTACGAGCGGAGTCCCCGAGGTGTACTGAGAATCCATATAAAGGTTATCTCTGTGTAAGATATTTCGGCCTTATGTGGCTGTATATTTTGAGTGCGGTGAAATGTGTATGTATCACTCTACCTTATCTTGGTATGGTGTTTCTTTATAGAGAAATATATGCGTGGCGTTGAGTTATGTGCACGGACTTTGAGAACATTTTCAGGTGCGATTTTAGTTGCTAAAGAAATATTTATCACAAACTTAAGTTGCTTTTATTTCTAAATTGGGCTCGACGTCAAATACTTTAGTTTTTAAATATGAAAAAATGCTACCTGACCTGTATCCCATAAGACTTAGATAGAGACGATGACGATGTATACATACATAATTCAGGTGAAACGATTCCTATTTACCACGCAAGCTTTTAGAATCCTGGAAGCCTTTAAAAAAATATTCGTAGTATTAAGAGGTATGAATAAGGATATGTATGTATATGATGATAATATATGTTGGTAATGTGTTATCTAGTACATGAATATTCAAATAATTCAATGATGTTTGTACACTGACAGCCCAAAACCCATGTCCTTTCGTTCAGCCTATCTAGAGATTGCCCTGTAAGAAAACAGCATACAGTACACTTGTTATAGAAACATTTGTCCAGTGCTTAATAAGAGTTGTACTATAAAATCAATCAACCCGCTTACTCTTTGCCTAAAAATGTTTGGGTCCATTTCCAGTCTAACCAGAAGCTTAGACTGGAAAAGCTTCTGCCTATCTGACCTCCACATCTCAGTGACTAGTCAATACGGTACCCCTTAGCAAAATTGGTGTTAGATTTCCTGGTTTTAGGCGACAAAAACCAATTGCTTGACGTGCTTTCCGAGTCATGTAAACAAACTCAAACTCAAAATATTTACTTATAAAATGTCAAAAGTTAGTGCACGGTTCGAAATTGGTTGTTTTCTATGGAAAAGAACTGGCAAGAAACTCCCTGGTCCCCCCTCAAATACCGGCCTCAGCAAGCATTACTTAACTTTTAAGTTCGGTCTGTGTGGCTATTTATTTAGCCCTAAGCTCCTCACTACGGTAAAACATCTCGATAATTAGAGATTGTGACGTCACAAGACCATTATTTAAGGGGAAGTAATTATCACGTCTCTTCCAGTCCGTCCCGCTACTCGTGAAACGTCCAATGCAGCAAGCTTCTCTTTAATTGGAGAGTAATTGCCATAATCGGTGCGCTCAACAGGCTGAAGCTCCGTGATGTTATTAGGATTCTTTGTGATGAAGACATACTGAGAATACTAAGGAAAATACAAGCGAAAACGAAGAAAATGCAATTGACAAAGTAATAAAATTAAAAAGGTTTAATAAAGTCCAAGATACGTATAGCTGTGGCACATACATACATGATGTATGTGCCACAGCAAAGAAAGAAAAAATGTTTATTGACACATGCCACACATAATATCAAAACATGCAACAATATATTATTAAAACAACAACAAAAAGAGTATGAAATAAATAAATCAATACTGTCTGACTTACGGCATTCTTTATTCTTGATCAACCATTAAAACTATTTGTTTACGCTGATTACAATATCAACATAGTTTTTGCGGCAGCTAATACAATATTCATTTCATAAAGAACTATGTAGGTACATTACTTATAGTATGAATAATCCTCTAAGGATTTTCACATTCTACATAATACCTTTCTGTTCTAGGTTGAGTGATCTGTTGAGTAAGTTTGTAAGTGACTGTATATTTAATAGTTTTTGCACAATTCATACTAAAATTTGTGATAAGATACAGTACAAACAAAGTCAAAGTTATAAAGGGACGATAAAAAAAAATCGAGCTGTGTTATGTTATGATATATGTCAAATAAACAAAGCCGACATTTAGTTATAAAAAGATGTCCATTTTCTTAAAAAATTCAGAGATACGGGCGTCAATTTAGCCATATTTTTTATCCTAAGTAAGAAGATCTGACATCTTAAGGCACTGAGATATTTGATAATTTGACTTTTAAGATGTGTAGTCGAGCTGATGAATGTATGTGTCGCAGTATGATAGATAAAGCCATAATATGGGATATCCCTAGGGATATCTGGGGGCACGGCAGTGCCCCCGCCAAGTGGAGCAAAAAAGCGGCACGGCCGTACCATTCTTTTCTCGAAGCAACTCAGGCCATTTTCGACCCCCTATAACTTCGTTGTGGATAAAACTAGAAGCCTGAATTTTCAGAAACCAAACAGGCATTGTATAGACACGGTATATTTCAAATTTCATTCAATTTGAACCAGTAGTTTAAGAATTATAACGAGTCAAAGTTCACAGTCAGTGAGTGACAAAATTTTGTAAATTTTGTCACTCACTGACTGACCGATCATCAAAAGTCTAAAGCACTTCTAGCAGACATAGAAGCTTCAAATTTAGAACACAGTTAGTGTTTAGTATATGAATCAAGGAAAAACTATAATATTTTTCAATTTCATTCCAGTTTTCTAGATACATCAACTGCATAAATAACTTTGTAATCCCATATAAATATATAGGATTACAAAGTTACATTTGCAGTTAATTAATCAGTGTACCTGTATAATATAATGAAATAATAGATGTAGATGGGTACTTTTTTTTTTGGTGAAAAATGTCATCGAATGACTTCTTCTGCTCGGGTGTATCAGAATTCTACTGACTAAAAACCCACCCTGTTCCTTCGTAAGCCCTAAAGTTCCGGGGCCGCGGTATCTCGATGGAACTTTCCCATAAACCCCGACAGGCAATGGCCCTATGAGGTCCCGTCACTGGTATTAACAGCTTTTTGAGGCGCGCGTGGAACACAATGCGCCGCCGACCCGGGCCTGGTCCTTACCGGACGGTGAGCGACCCCTGCTCACCATCCGCAGGCCCGCGCCTACGGTGGCCCGAAATCGACTCGCGATCCACGACACCCGGGGCGTCTCCCCCGGCGGCTGGGGCGCGAGGAAGAGAGTTGCCTCTCCCTCACACGTTAGGCCTCCTCCTTCGCTAGCATGACTGCTTCGCAACAGGAGGTGACTGCATCCCATTCCCTCTCGCTTCGCACCATGGTCTAAACCAGAGCAGGGCGCGAGAAGTCGACGCCGCCGATCGCCTCTATGAGGATACGACGGTGCTCCACCCATGCAGGGCACACCTCGACCATATGCTCCACCGTGTCTTCCAGTGTAGATAGGTACCTAGATATAATAATTATGCTCAAAGGTAACTTGTTAAATGGTCAACGGAATAAAAAAGCAAGAAGTATTAAGAGTATTGGGGAGTATTAAGTAGAGTAAATTGCTCGAAATTGCATAATTACTTACTTATGGATTAACTTTAACCGAGACGTTTGACGAGTGCGGCATTAATTATTAATAACTAATGCAAAAGACGTACGTGCGTATCAAAGCCTCCGAAAAAAACCCATAGAGACAGGGAGTGGGCTTTGAAAAAAACTTTAGCTGAAGTTCAAGAAGTAGTACCGGAAAATAAAAAAAGGAAGGCTACCTACAAAAATAAGAAAAGCTCATAAGACAGAGAGAGGGCTTTAAGAAAACTCGTTGTTGGTATACAAGAAGTAGAAGGTACCGGAAAGGAAAAAAGTAGGACTTTCTACAAAAAGCAATGAGATCCCATAAAAAACAATACTTGTCAAAAACCCAAGTCTCGCAACTTAGTTGTTCTACCGTAAAAAGTTGAGAGATCCATGTAATACCAAGTCGGTTATTAATTTATTCAGTCCCTACTTAAGGGACCTTCTGTCTTAAGTTGTTACGTAATTATCTAACCTAACGACATCTTATAGTGACCATATCAATATTAAAAATCTTTATCGTTTTAAATAAATAGATTGGCTTGGCAATCGCAATAAACAATTTAATTTATATATGTATTACCTGTGAGATATATTGTGTTTTCATGCGATGGGAAAAATTTTACAAATGCCTAAATTTCAAGTAGTTATCACATTTTACAAAATATTGCTTTTCCCGATGCAGAGCCGTTAATTTTTGAGGAGTTCTCCTGGTACTTCACCATCAGCTCTACTTCACCATATGCATAGTGACGAGCATAAAGTGCTTAACATCCATATTCAAGTAATCGAATCGCAATCCACGAAATACTTATTATTGAGTAGTTTCGGTGGCCATCTATGGTCTTCATCATCAGTTTCATTTCCCGAAATGGTGCTTTTCAAGAGCAACTGCACAAGTTACTATAAGAAATACCTGAAACGCTTTAGGTGTGCCTATAATATTTGAAGAGTTCCCTCAATCTCTCCATGATTCCATCATCGGATCCTAACGTGATGACAATGTGACCAACTAGGAAGTATACCCTTTCAAACTAAAAAAGAATTTTCCAAATCGGTTCAGCCGTCTTTGAGATAAGAGGTAAAATACATTAAAAAAAAATCAAGACAAACTGAAAACCTCCTCCTTTTGTAAAGTCGATTAAAAACTATTGTTGCGTAATGACCTGTCCTTCCGAAGAACGAGGCCACCATCTTTTTTCCCACGCTTCGACCTTTTTTCACTTTACTTGGCAACTCCTCGGAAGGAAACACCCAGACAGCGGACTATCTCTTATTTTCAGGATCATAACAATAAATCCAGCTTTCTTCACCCGTACGTATGTCGTACATAGCCTTTGAGTCACCTCCGTTAAATCTTTGAACCATTTCACGACACTAATCAACACGACGGAGTTTTTGGGCCTCTGTTAAATTATGAGGTATCCACCGGGCACAAAGCTTCCTGACTGCCTAAATGTTCTTAAAGGATTTTGTGCACTTGACTCACACTAATGCCTAAGCTTGTCCGAATCTGCTGATTAGTCACTTTTTTGTCAGTCTCTATCATACGCCGCACAACACTGATATTATCTTCAGTCGTCGCCGTAGAAGGCCGTCCCTCACGCAGATTATCGGTGAGATTAGTGCGACCACGTAAACCAGTTGTAAACAGTGGCACGAAATGGGGCTTCATCGTAAAAGGCCAATCGAAGTATATCATAACTTTCTTTTTGACTTAAATGACATCGAAATTCATAAAAAATCATTGTACAAAAATTTTCTCGCGTTAAATTCATGTTGACGTGACACAGACAATTTTAAATTAGCCGTCAAATCGTAAACAAATGACAAATTAATAAAATACATACACAATAATATTGGCAAAGAGTTCAATTTTCAAAATTTGAACTTATATTTTTATTATATCGTTTACAAGTGGCCAGTTCTAAAAACTTTCTGTGTCGCCCTCGTATATAGGATAGCGTTTGTAGCATTGAAAAAAAAAACACAAAATTTTCTTTCAAATAATAAGTTAGGTAAATTCTCTTCATTGCTTATCTTGTGATAATAAAGTAGGAGATGTCTTCCTATATATATATATATATATATATCTCATTCCTGATACACTCCACGTCATAGATAAATAGATAATACTCTTTATTGTACACCATAATAGAATTAAATAAGGACTTAAAAACTACAAAGGGTGTTACAATCAGCGTTAGGAATTTGTTACTTTGTTCTTTACATGTCATAAGGTACGATGAAACTTACGTAACATTTTGTTAAATGTTGGTAAGTTCCTTAAATAAAGCAAGATTTAAAAAAGTTTTTGCCTCCATTCCCATTAACATGTACCTTAACATCATCTTCCTCGTATCCTCAAACACGGACATCAACTTCACCAAAATTACCTCCTATATTATCATCATCAGGTGCGTCCATTAACGTATACCCTACCTCAAAGTACACAAGTACATTTGAAGTTCTCTTCTGGGAAAGCCTAGCCACTTACGCTTCTATAGGCCGTACTCCTCTCTCGTCTTTATTATAAAAGTTGTGCTCGTACAACAGACAGCGTATCACACATAGCTGTAATATACCGCCTTTATGAGCTTGGTAAGGACTAGGTTATGTTGTTAGCGTGGTTTTAATGGAAATTTTATTTATGGGCAAACATTTTGGTAGGCCTAAATTACGTGATGTTACATTTTACCTTGAAATTACTTGGTATAGCACCCTTGAAATTAGTGGCATGTTGTTGATGGAGGTTGTAATGTTTGTAAGTGTCCCATTAAACCGAAATTAGAAGGTAATGTTGGTACTAAAACAAGTTGTCCTATACAGTTTCCTGATTGAATTTTGACCATGTTTTCGTTTTGCTACTAATGCGCTTCATTTTTGTCGTTTTTTTTAGGGTTCCGTACCCAAAGGATAAAAACGGGACCCTATTACTAAGGCTCCGCTCTGTCTGTCTATCACCAGGCTGTATCTGATGAACCGTAATAACTAGACAGTTGATATTCTCACATATAGTATATTTCAGTTGCTGCTATAACAACAAATACTAAAGACAGAATAAAATAAATACTTAAGGGGGCTCCCATACAACAAAAGTGTTTTTTCTTTCGTTTTTATGGATAACTAGCTTTTGCCCGCGACTTCGTTCGCGTGGGAGGTTTTTCCTGCGTAATTACCGATTCCGTGGGAATTCCGGGATGAAAACTATTCTATGTCCTGCTTAGGGTCCTAAACTATTCCCATGCCAAATTTCAGCTCAATCGGTTCAGCGGTTTAGGCGTGAAAAGGTAACAGACAGACAGACAGACAGACAGACAGAGATAGAGAGAGAATTGAGATAGCTTTTACATAATATTTTCTGCTGCCAGAGTTACTTTGTCTCAGTTTTTCTGCCATAAAATAAACATAACATAAACAGCCTATAACGTCAACTACGACACAGGCCCCTCCACAATGCGGGCCCAGTGCAGCTTGGTAGATGTCACTTCAGCGGAATTTTCTTACCACAAAAAAATTTTGTATTGGATTTTGCCACAGGCATTTGCCCGAGAAACGTTGAATTTGAATTGTTACTCTTATACTTTAAAAGATTCCTGTAAATTTTTTCATTTCCTTAATTACAGAGAGGTACTGCTTTATTTCTTAAATTATTCTCAGGGCGCCGTTCATCGGAAAGGTTTTCAGTTAAAGAACTCTTTTATCAAAAGATCCTTTGGCTGTACTCAGATCGTCTAATGGATTTCGTCAGGGAAAAGGAGAAATTCTAGACCTTTACATAAACGTGAGCGTCAGCATAGACAGGTATGTAATTGAATAAGTGTCCCTTTACGTGCAGCACTTACCTGTGTCATGTATAGCACTTTAAACGCTGAATATGCAACGTACACACTTTTTGTAGGAATTTTGAGGAAGAAACTTCTAAAATTAAACTCTTCCGTGTATTATGTTCGTCGTTCTTTTTTTAATCCATTCGTGGCTGATTTTTACTGTATCTACTCATGATCAAAGATTGCTTTAACCGATAAGACCGCCCATTGTAACATTATATGTACTTGTTAAGTCCTTATTTAATTCTGTTATGGTGTAAAAATAGAGCATCTAACTACCTACTCATCAGGGCTATCTTACGTGACTATTGAAACTCTCTAACTAAATTCGAAGTGATAAATATTGTTATTATTAAAATTCATTTTAGTTTTTTGTTGTTCTTATTTTTTCACGATACAATTGAAGAAAGAAATACATATATACAACATGTAATTTAAACGGCATATACATATCATGGGCACAGCCATAGCAGTCTTTGGATGATAACAAACGACATGGCAAGGGTTTTGTAATCCTATGTCTACTGAATTAAGAAGAACGAAGAGAATTATCGTGTTATTGTAAGTGACGTGGAAAGTTATTGACCCTCGTAGTGCTGTGACACGTTTGTTATGATTGTTATTCAAGAAACATAATTATGAAACCGATAATTTGTTATTAACTCTTTGAGTCACTTATTTTGAGCTGAAACTGTGCATAAAGACTCTATACCAAAAGTTGTTTTCAGTCCTTTTGGATAGATATATTTCCGTTACACATTGTATACAACATGTATCGTAATTAACGCACACTCTCAAACACCCTAATTAGAAAATTATGTTGTTATCATAATACATACTCTGAATTTTTAGTTTTACTTGTTCAAACAGTTTTTTTTTTTAAGACTTTAACTTCCTTTAAATTAGTTTAATTTTTCTGTAATGTGTATTGAATGACGGAATCTGCATTTAAAAAGTTACTACTTTAATTTATGGTCCATAGCTGTTAGTTTGTTTTTACTATACAGCGAAAGTGTAATTTGTAATTTACATACATTTAATTTCTTTGGGATAAAATTTTCGAAATTTTTTTTCTTATTAAAAATTATAAAATACGATTCAGTATAAACGATTCTGAACAAACTAATGTCAGGATGCGCATTAATTATGTTACATGTTGTATAGAGACAAGAGCACAAGAAATATTTTCTTAAATAAAGTTCTTCAAGCATAAATGCGACAAATGGTAGGTAAGAAACGTAAACACAGTACCTACCTAAGACAAATAGAGAAGGAAACAAAAAAAATACTTCATTTACAGAACGAGAACATTATATAACCATACAAGCAAGTATTTGGGTTCAAGTATAGAGTAGAAGTATATAAAATTACATTAAATTAATACGTTCCTGTATTATCTGATCCCTACAAATTTTTTAAAAAGAAAAATCTGAGTGAATCTTGCCAGTTCTGCACCTGAGGAAACATATCAATTCGAATCGTACATTAGGTTGAAGTTTCATACGTGTCCCTGTAGACCTCTGCGAACTTCAAGATTATGAAGAATTTTATGAAACAAAAGATCACGTTATATAAAAAAGATAATGACCTATTAGTTGTCTTCTAGACTAGTTGTTACTTAGGGAGCAGTTTCACTCAAACAAATAGTTTCTCTGCCGAAAGTATTTTTCCTCATGCCAACATTCCTTGTTCGTTCCACTTCATTACATCAATCGCTGTTTCAAGAACACAGTTTCATTTATCGACATCCTGGTGATTGTTTTCAACTTTCACATTCATCGTAAGTGGGTCAAAGATTTATGAAATACTCAACAAATATAAGAATTTCGTCATACCCATGCTTTCTCATTTTTTATTCGTCCCTGACCCAAAACTTCCGTGTAATAAATCATTGTTTTGTCTACCTTATTGGGTTCACGAATGCATAATATGGCCATCAGAAATATTCGTTTGACAAGTAATATTATGCATTCGAATATATGGCACGCGAGTACCGGAATAACTTTGGCATTTAATACCATTTTTATTCACAGAAATAATCCGTTTTGGTATTGAAGACAAATACTTATGCAATATACAAGTCGCTTGCCAATTTTGTGGTACTATATATTGGTAAAATATTCCAGCAGAAGGTATTACAGCCTCTACTTCTGTACATAACTGAAGTAAATTTAAATGCGTGGACTGTATAAAATAGGTATGTTTATTAAATGCAAGCAGTTACAATTGTAAATAAAGTACGGCTCCCGATCGTAAAGCAAATACGCTGGTGCTAAAATACGACTAGTTTTAGCAATGGTCGTCCATCGCTGTGGCTCCAGTCATCGTCCACCTGGTCCTAACCTCGTCACCGCTCAGAGTCGGAACACGTCATTTGCTGCTTACACATATTCCTGGCTGTGCTTAAAAAAATATAGTGTTAAATATTCTGCAGTTCAATAAACGCAGATGTGTAAACTTAGACGTAAAACATTTTTTTTTTCGTGGGGCGTCAAACGACTCCGGGTGGAGTGGAGTATTCAGACTAGCTACTCACAATTAGCTATTCAGAAAACTATCCTGGGGCCATACCATGACGTGTTAAAGCGTGAGTCGTACTATAAGAAATACCCAAAACGCTATAGGTGTGCCTATAATATTTGAAGAGTTCCCTCGATTTCTCCATGATTCCATCGTCAGATCCAAACGTGACGACAATGGGACCAACTAGAAAGTATACCCTTTCAAACATAAAAAGAATTTTCGAAATCGGTCCAGCCATCTGCGAGTAATGAGGTAACATACGTAAAAATAAAATAAAAAGTTCAAGACGAATTGAGAACCTCCTCCTTCTTTTGAAGTCGGTTAAAAAGAAATGAAAATACAATCTGTTAAATAAATAATTACGAGCTGAGAGCTAGTGCACAGATGATAAATGAGCACAGAAAAGTATTCACTGAGCAAAGTAGTTAACAATTAAAGCGGAAATATAAATCATCTTCCCGGCAAAGTAGCAGTTTCTGACAGGACTAGTGTAATGAGAACTCTTGATTTAAGCAAGATATATGTGAATGCGGGTCCACATTAAATCAAAATGTTGTCGGTGATTTTGAATGATTAAGTCATTTGAAAAAAAAAACTGGGATTCTACTTTTAGAATGTTCCTAGAATTAAATAATTAGGTCGACTGAAGTTATTTGATTTCAAACAATCTCATTCAGTCCAACTTCTAAGCAACGGTCTCTTCCATTCCTTCCACTTCTTCCGACGATGTGTCTTCACTCGCCATTTCACGAGAAAGTCATATAAGGCATCCCACCATCTGCTCCTCGGCCTGCCAGAACCCATCTAGAGATAGGGCTCCATTCCAGTGATATGTAAAGTAAATAAAACTTCAAAGCCAATTTTAAAATATTAATATTCAGCTTCGTTCGATACATATAACCTTGAAACTTGCGACAGCCAAACTGGTACACGTTCTGTATTTCAGGTGTCCGCGTTCCTTCCTAGCTGGACACAAAATTATATAAAAAAATTAAAACAATTGTTATGTGAACTAAAAATCGGCCTAGTGCGAGTCGGACTCGCGCACAAAGGGTTCCGTACCATTTTCTTTAAAAAACGGCAAAAAATCATGTCCGTTGTATGGGAGCCCCCTTTAAATCAGATAGTAGTTCATCAGATATAGAAAAAGTTATAAGTAAGTTGTCATGTGAAAAAGCTCCAGGTTTAGATGGAGTGCGGGTGAAAGATGTCAAATACGCACAAAAGCAATTAAGTCCGTTATTAGCTAAATTAATGAACATGTGTTTAACTAAGAGTGTATATCCTGATGAGTTGAAGAATGCTATTATTCGACCTATTTATAAGTCTGGAAGCCACCTGGAATATGTAAACTATAGACCCATAGCCATATTGTCTGTCTTTGATAAAATAGTAGAAAAAAATATTGTTAGTCAAATTAGTAAATTTTTAGAACGTCACAATATATTGTCAGACACACAGTATGGGTTCCGGAAAGGGCGCAGTACTGTTTCAGCCCTAACATCATTTGCTGACTATGTTAATGAGAGTCTGGATTCTGGAAAACAGCTGATAACACTCTTCATTGATTACAAAAAGGCATTTGACACACTGGATCACAACGTGTTACTGAAGGCGATGGATGAATGTGGAATACGCGGTCCCACGAATAAGTGGTTTGAAAACTATCTGAGTAACAGAAGAATTAGAACGATCATAGGGGGTGTGACTGGGGAGGAGGCAGTAGTGGACCTCGGAGTACCGACCGGATCAGTTTTTGGACCAGTAGGATATATAATGCACGTGAACAGTGTGTCAAATGTTGTAAACAAATGTCGAGTGTTTATGTATGCCGACGATATGTGTGTAGTATATGCTTCGAAAAATATACTAGAGGTACAATAGTACGTTCAAGAGGACTTCGAAAACATAACTAAGTGGGCACATGATAACGGAATAATATTAAACTTGTCCAAAACAAAATGCATGCATATACACTCGCCATACAACCTACGAGCTAAAGCTGTGCCCAGAGATAATTTAGATATAACAGGACATACATATGAATGTTTACATAATGAAAAAGTTAATTGTGGCTGTGTAAAATTGGAGTACGTTAGTTCATTTAAATATTTAGGTCTTAGTATAGATACGAACTTTAACTGGAAAACGCATGTAACTGAAATTTGTAATAAACTTACGTCTGTGTTAGGTAAGTTTTATCAGTTGAACAGGGTAGTGAATAAACAAACGCTATTTGTTGTTTATTATGCACTTGCAGACTCACTAATGAGCTATGGACTTATTGTGTATGGGCGAACATTTAAAACATACAAGATATAAAAAATGTACAAATAAGACTGCTGAAATACCTAATTAGTAAAGACACTAAGAAAAAATGTAACAAAGATTATGACAAATTATTTACCATTTGTAAAGTCTTGCCAATAGATATGAAACTCGTTTATCTAATAGGGTTGGAACATTATTATAGTGATGAGTACAAAGTGAGTGTTAAAAATAAAGTTAATACAAGGAGTGTGAGAGAGAAAAGACTAGTTCAACCAAAAACAGCAAACTTCTATGGGAAAAGAACGTCTAAGTATTTGGTGCCAAAAGTTTTTAATGACATAGATTTGTTAAGAAATAACCGGAACTTAAGTATAGGTGTGTTGAAATCTAGGCTTAGAAAACTGTTTCTCGGGGACGGAGGCACGGCGTCGGGCTGTGATGGGCAGTGGGCAGTGCTAGGGTGATCAGCACCCGCTGACCACTCTGCTGTGGAAGTCGCTGTTTATCGCAGATTTGGCGCCGGTCTATCGTTGTCGAGGCATGGTTTTCTTAGCCTGGATATCATACGTGTAATAAAATAGAATGTTTGATGTCATGTAAATACCTACTTGTAGAATGCATAATTACGTCATGTAAACATAAATGTGAGTAGTAAGTAGTTAGTAAGTTTATTGCTATTTTGTTTAATGTAAGTAACGAGCGCTTCTCGCCAACAAACTGCGAAGTTTGGCGAGTAAAATATAATTATAAGCCTATTTTAATAATGCAGAAAAATTTAATAAAAAAAAAAATATTTATTTTATTTTATTTTTAGCGGCAACAGAAATACATAACTTGTGAAAATTTCAATTGTCTAGCTATCGCGGTTCTTGAGATACAGCCTAGTGAGAGACAGACGGACGGACAGACAGCGAAGTCTTAGTAATAGGGTCCCGTTTTACCTTTTGGATACGGAACCCTAAAAACTAAAACAAAAAATTTAATCATATAGATTACCTAGTTAAGTTTGTCAGTCATCGTCTACTTGGCATTTTCGCAACTATGTTGGGGCCGCTTCTGGTCTAGCCGGATCCAGCTGAGTACTAGAGTTTTACATGGAACAACTGATTATCTGATCTTCACGATCCAGTAGCTGGGTAATGATAAACTTAGAAAAACTAATATCAGATTTTCAGGCGTCTGACTACCCGTTACAAGTTTTTTTTTTATTTTTTTTTAATACGAATGAGCCCGCTCTTGACCTCGATCACACCTGATGGTAAGTGTAAGATGAGGTCTACGATCGAACGAGCGAACCCAAAAAATGCCTATTCACTCTTGCTTTAAAGGCTGACGGGTCATATGTGGCAGGGAACACAGAAGCCGGCAGAGAGTTCCACACCTTGGCAGTGGCGGTACCTTCATATAAGCCCAAAAGCCACGGCATGCCTTACTAAAAAATGCTCGATAGAGAATCAATGTCAAACCCGAACTATTTAAAAGTTCGCGCGCTTAATTCTTATCAAAATAACACAATGAATCTACTAAACTACTACGCATCGCGATTGTTCGCGCGCAGAGTTTCGCATTTGTAGCATCTAATGATCTACATATTGCTATCTCGCTTACACGCACCGGCTTTTACCGGGCTTTCAAATACTATATCTGTCACTTTCGCACTTATAGCGATGTGCCGTATAACGAGTTAGGCCTTAGGCATAGAACAAATCAATCACTATGGCAGATATAAGCAGGGCATTCGTATGAAGTTGCATGCGTATGCGTGACCTTGTCAGCTTGCCAACTCTGCAGTGTTGCCGTTTTAGCCACACGTTGAAAGATCTTGGAGATTTTGAACGTGTTTGGAAACTTTTTTAACATTTATCAACAATAAAAACTAGCGACTTTTAAAATAACGAAATTAAATACAGTCAAAACCGTTTACAACAACATCATTTAGAACAACATACCGGTTATATAGACCAAAATCATAGGTACAAAATACTTTGTACCTTGAAAACATCACCGGTTATTACGACTATCGGTTTTTACAACCAAATATGAGTGGTCCCTTGGATGTTGTTATAACAGATTTTGACTGTATTCAAGCAATATCTTAAAAATAAAAAAAAATTAGGTAGATTTTTCATATACCTGGCGACTTTTTTTGCCTAAATGACAACACTTGAGTAGTTCCCGACATCCCAGAGTGCAACTAACTTCACTTCAGTTTCATTTGCTTGAGTGAAAAAAGCTGTTTGTTTTCTAAGATTTTCTCAGTGATACAATTGTTTTGGTGATTTACCTACAACAATGGAGGTAATTGTACCTTGTGAGGATTTAAAATGCGTTCAAGTTTTGATTGGCGAAGATAAGGTAAAATCTTTAAACTTTGCTCAGAAAAAACAGTTAATTTCTTCATTAAAACCGACGCCTAATCTGTGTATTTCTCAGACTAGTAAATCGCATAAACGTAAATTTAATAGATCAGTGTATAAAACTAGTTGGATTGTTGGCTGTTCGCACACTAATAAGTTGTATTGCTGGAGCTGCATATTTTTTTCGAATGAAGATTACGTTTGGAATACATCTGGTTATAATGATTTAAATAACATATCTGGCGCCATTAAAAGGCACGCAAATTCCCATAAACACCTGTGTGCAATGGTTTCTTTCGGTAATTTTGGTAAACAACGAATTGAGACATCTATATCACGCCAGTTATCTGAGGAAATTTCAAAATATAACACGCGCGTTGAAAACAACCGTAGTGTTTTTCAAAGATTAGTCGATATTGTTTGTCATTTAGCACAACAGGAACTTCCTCTAAGAGGACATGATGAGTCCAAAACTTCATTAAATAAAGGCAATTTTTTAGAACTGGTCTCGTTAATTTCAAAATACGATGTCGTTTTAGAAAAACATATGCAGCATCAGGAAAGTGACAAACCGGGGCCGAGTTATTTATCTAATAAAATTCAAAACGATATTATTCATTCCGTAGCCGATGTGATGCAAACTTGCATCGATTACGAAGTTAGACAAACAAAATTTGTTTCAATTATTATTGACGAAACCCCCGATGTTAGTCATAGAGAACAACTGTGCTTGATTCTCAGATATTATTATAAAAATGAAATTCATGACCGTTTTTTGGGCTTTCTTAATGTGTCGGAAAGTCGCACAGCAGACTCACTCTCTAATATTATTTTAGAATTATTGAATAGACATGATTGCATCGCAAAATTAGTAGCGCAAAGCTATGACGGTGCTAGTGTAATGTCCGGTGTAAGAAATGGAGTGCAACAAAAAGTTAAAGATGTTTGTCCACAAGCAATTTACATTTGGTGTAATGCGCATATTTTGGCCTTAGTGTTGTCTAAATCATGCAATAGAATTCAGGAGGTTAGTTTATTTTTTTCAGCCCTTCAGGCTTTGTGTAATTTTTTTAGTAATAGTACAAAACGAGCTGCTTTTTACGATACTCATTGCAGCAAAAAATTGCCTAATGCTCCCGCAACTCGTTGGACATACATGTCGCGAGTTGTAAACACGGTTTTTGAACAAAAAAGTAAACTTATTGAGTTGTTTTCTGATCTGTGCGACAATCCACAGAACTGGGACGGGGATACGATTTTAGCTGCGGAGAATTTTGAAAACACTTTGCGATCTTATAATTTCAATTTTTTTCTTTTTATCTTTCATCGGATATTTGAAAAAACTGACTGCTTGTACAATATTCTACAAAAATCACAAGTTGATGTCGGTTATTGTATTAATAAAATAAAGGAATTTCAGGCATGGTTACGTGCTGAATTTCAATCCGAATTTGATCAAATTTATGAGAACACGTTGCAAAATAACTCGGCTCCTCGTTTGAGACGCAACGTACGCTGTGCAAAAACGGAATACAGACGACTTTTTGTAGAAGTAATTGATAATATTAATACCGAAATTACTGACCGATATTCTGAAATTTATAAATTAAAGTTTTTCCAACTGCTCAACAACAAAAAATTTGACAATTATCACTCACATTTTCCTACAGAGGAATTAGATTCATTATTTGACATTTATGCAAACTATTTCGACAAACAAACATTAAAAAGCCAATTGATTTGCTTGTATTCTAGTCCTGATCTGAAAGATCGTAATGTTTTCGAATTAATTGATTTCATTCATGAGAATAACCTCGAAGATGCCTTTCCCGAGCTGTTAAAGTTAGCGTATCTTGTTGTAACTATTCCGGCTACAAGTTCTTCCGTGGAACGTGCTTTTTCGTCTCTTAAACGTATCCATACCTATCTGAGAAATACACAAGGTCAAGAGCGTCTTTCCGAATTATCAATGATAGCTATTGAAAAACAGTTGTTGGTAGAATTAAAACGATCACCAACATTTTACTCTGATGTAATTAAATCATTTCTTAAGAAAGATAGACGATTCCAATTAGAATATAAATAATTTATTTAAATTCCTTATTATATTCTATCTAGCTATTTTTTAACTTTCGTTTTGTAACTTTTTGTTTTGTTTTTTTTTTTTTTGTCTGTAACCTGGGTTCTGTTACGAAGGAAGCAACTACTTACCATAACTTTGTTCCCTCAAGCAATGAAGCAAACCAAACCAAACGGCTTTTTTCAAAGCCACCGGAGGTATGCAATTGCTGATATGTTTATTATATTCAATCTAGCACTAGCATGCCTTCAGTGTGCTTTGGTTACCTCATTCACCGCGCACGACAAGCAAGAGTGAAATTGAAGAAAGAAGAGGAAAGAAGAAGATGGATGAATTAACTTTTAATTTATTGTACCTAACCAGTAGTTTATGAGAAAATTGCGATGATACATACGGTAGGTACCTACATACTCAGTCGAAAACTGAACTTTCTTTTTTTGAAATCGGTTAAAATTTTATTGGGCTTGCGTTATTTTGAAACCCTAGGCACGCCACTGCACCTTGGCTGTGCGCAGAATGAATGTTGAAGAAAAGCACTTAGTACGACAAGACGGTATATCGACCAAGTGTGGATGGTATCCTGCGGTACGTCTGGTTGACCGGTAGTAAAAGGGGGATGAAGGTACTGTCGAACTGCAACTGTCGAAGATGTAAAAATGACAGCCGGGAACTCCAAATACGGAGTAATATCGATTTGTTAACGGGGTAACCCACCCTCTCGCGCTCGGCCTTGGTTCAGACCATGGTGCGGAGCGAGAGAGAATGGGATGCAGTCGCCTCCTTCTGCGAAGCAGTCTTGCGAAGGAGTATACGCACAAAATGTTTTGGGAATACTTTCATTGTGCGTACGGCTAAGGAGTGGAATTCCCTGCCGGAGTGTGTGTTTCCTGATCGCTATTACCTGGGAGTCTTTAAGTCAAGAGTGAATAGGTTACTTCTAGGCAAGCGTGCTCCATCTTCGACCCTTACCATTAGGTGAGATGGTGGTCAAACGCGAGTCTATTCTGAATTTTAAAAAAATAAAAGTGGAGGCCAAATGCGTAAGGGAGAGAAATCTCTCTTCCTCCCGCCCCAGCCGCCTCGGAGATCGCGAGCCGATCTCCAACCACCGTAGGCGCGGGCTTGCGGACGGCGAGCAAAGTTCACCGTCCGGTAAGGACCAGGCCCGGGTTGGCGGCGCGTCGTGTTCCACGCGCGCCTCAAAGAGCTGTCAGCACCAGTGACAGGGCCTCATAAGGCCATTGCCCGCTGTGGTTACAGAAATGTTCGATTGAGATATCGCTGCCCCGGAACTTAGGGTAGCTGAAGGAACAGGGTGGGTTTTTAGTCAGTAGAAGTCTGGCACTCCCTTCTGCTTAACCCAGAACGGGAGAAGTCATTTGGTGATGTACCCAACCTGAAAAAAAGAGGGTCACCCATCCACCCTCGTCAAGTGTTGCTTAACCTTGAATATAGATCCTTGCAGTTGTTATTATTTTGCCACGAGCTCCTCACAAAATGCGGATAAGTTAACAATACAAAGGGAACACGATCGTGACTTGTTTACCTAAAAACAAATATTTCAAGTAAACAATTAACTGTTTCACTAACTATTGATTAGCGCGCTTGTAGCTTTGTCCACTTTTCTGACCTTGGTTCACTTACCGAGAAAAGGGGGCTGTTTTCGAGAAAGACGGTAATCTGTATTCAAAGTGCGTTTTGCGGGTTACCTTCCACTTGACCGACCAAAAACGTTACCACTCCTGTTGATGGCTCTTGTGTTCAAGTTTGAACTTTGATACCTGAACACCCCTAAATGAAGCACCTGGTTTAAGGAGTTTCGTACAAGTGTTATTGGCGTTTCTTTGAAGATATGTGTAGGTTTGCTGTACTTGATTGAAAATTACTGTAATTTCAAAAATAGAATGTTTTATAAATATTGCCTTTTGTTTAATGAAATAACTATATTAAAGATTATCGTGTTGTACATTGTGCATAAGATTGTCAATCTTAAGTATCGCTGTTAGAGTTTTATTGTTAAATTGGTGGATTAAAATGGTGGTGTACATTAATTTTATTGTACACTACAATTAGAAGCTTCTTGTTCTTTAGATTATTACACATAAAAACGCATACACCTATTACATGCCGATAAAATAACTGTGGTCTCCCAAGTGCTACGTACTTTCAGATTTATACATTTTTGGTCTATCTGTTTGTTTAATAATTAATCTCTGGAATGACTTAACTAATTTTAAATAGAGGAGGTTATAGGACAATAAATAGGCTTATATTTATACAAATACAAATATACAAATACAAATATTTATTGGAACAAAAATCAGTTTACAAAAGTTTGTGTACGTTAACAATCACATTAGTATGAAATACTGTGTCGCGACCATTAGCGCCCACCTCCAAGAGGGGAGACTACAGTGTTCCATGAATTAATATAAAAGGAAAAGAAACAAAAAATATTTTATTTTTATTTTTGATTGAATGAGTGTGTGTATGCGTGGAATGTATGTGTAGTGTATGTATGTGTAGGCGTGTGAGTGAATGTGTATATATGTAAAGGTAGGAAGGTGCGTATGTTCGTTACCCTTGCGATTTGGAAGGCAGTGAGGAATGAAAGGGACGTTACCAATTTTTATTTATGTCTTTTTATTTTAAGCTTTCACAACATCTTCAAGCTCTTCATAAGTCAAAGAACTGAGCCACTTATGTGTTTTGATTTACATTCGCGTGAAGTAATTTATCTCGGGATTACCACGAAATATGAATTAGGACAGGAAAAACCGCGTCTTTACTAATGGGTACAGTCTCGTATGTTTTACAAACATACTAAGGTAACGAGTCCCATGCGAACGAAGCCGAGGGGACAGCTAGTCATGGAATAAAAACAGTGTCTTTCAAGCTACTATTGTAATTTGTAATTCATAATAGTGTATAAGCTAAAAGTAGATAGCTATCTACGATATTTAAGTTTCTGAAACGTGTCTTATAGTTATTGGCTAAGGAACTCGTTGTTTAATAATAACAGCCACATCGATCTTCCAGCATCGTTGGTGGAGGTCAGCCTTTGAATGGGTGACCTTTACATATTGAGATTCCTCGTCGTCGACATCGGAAAGCCGTTGGTCTCGGCCGTTGTTTGTACATCTTTGACAGTCGTTAGTCAGAAACCTCAAAAAGTGTCAGTAAAATTGTCAGGGCCCACTAAGGGGCCATTGCCTGTCAGGGTTGCGGAGTTGTTCGAAAGAGTTACCGCGGCCTCGAAACACGAAGGGCTGTAGGTATTAGTCCACAAAATAAAAGTCTAGAGTCACGAACAACGGTTATATTTCAAACGTTCAAAGTTAAACGGTTACACTAAGCGTAAGAAGCACAAGAATAATATAGACACTAGTTAGGAAGATGGAAGAATATAAAACAAGTAACTAGATAATAAGCAAAGTGAATTTAAACAATAAGAAATGAGTTTTACGTATTACGAGCGAGCGCGGTAAGCTAAGTGCGGAGGCAAGCTAGCGCGTAAGTGCCTTGCGCAACAGCGAACCAAGGACTGGCGCGCAGGAATGCGGCGAAACCCAACTGTTACGAACGAGACTCGCGGCGCGGCGGAATCACCCGAAGTTAGAAGGTAACTTCTTCGTGTGGTGGCGCTGCCGCTACAGGGCAAGTAATGGAACACGGATGTGTTTTAGTCAGTAAAAGTCTGACACACCCTCCCGCCTCGCCCAGATCGAATCGGAAGATTTCCCACCCATAAAAAAGGGTAGTCAAAAGCCAGAAAACTGTTGTGACACTGGTCTAGACAATGGGTATCCTGTTACCCAGCTACTGATTTGTGGAGTCCAGATAGACAGTCGCTCCATGTAAAACACTAATTCTTAGCCTCATTCGGTTAGACTGCAAGCCGACCCAAACATAGTTGGGTAAAGGCTAAGCAGATGATGATAATGTGTTATTTTTATTAAAATGATTATTGTTATCCTAATATCATGGCCAATAATTTTTATAAGTACTACAAATAAATGGAAAATGTTAAATAATTTTTAATTCATTGTTTTTATGACGGTCGTATTCATATTTTAATATTCAAGATATTCAAGAGTTTCACGCAAAAAACATGATGTGTAAAAGTGTTATTTATAACCAATTTACAAAATAAATATTTCATTTCATTCAGAATTTTAATTGTTTGTGACAGTTTAATTTTAATTCTATCAAGGCATGATCTTTTGAGTGACGACTATACAAAATCACAGAAAACGTTTAAATTAAAAATAAATATAAATAAATGACTGTCACAATTCTTAATCATATTAATTCAAAGTGCTTACTTCATTTCGAGAAGTACCTTCTTCAGAAATCTCTACTTTCAATATAATTGAATTACCACTCAAGAAGAGAAAACTTCCAGTGTTTGTCAAACACTTTTATGGCAAAAGTTTTCTGAATAGCAAAATCTCTTCGCAATAAAATCGGATCCAATCTAATGCGAAGCATTTTAATGCTATTTCGAAACAAACAATAAGTACTAAAAAAATTGTGAGCCGAATTCACAATCAGAATAAAAATGGATACCAAACTTGTTTCGGGGTTAAAAGAAACAACAAATATTTGCCGTAATCATATGAGAACGTTCTCTGTTAATACTGAATTTATTACTTTATTAACTTTACCCACGCCACGGTATTATGTAGGCACATGATCCTGAAATGCGTATGCGTACATGGCGTTGTCTTAAAAAGTTTGTTTCATTCAACAATATTTGGAATCACAATTTATACTGTGCCTCTGTTTTCTTGGTAAGAGACATTTATTTAATCGGATTTATTTTTGAAAAATAGGCTTTTATTTGACCCTGGGTCTTCAACTAATTTCTTTCTAAATTTCATTCAAATCAAAGCCGTAGTTTAGCACAGACTTTCGCATTTGTAATGTTAGTATAGATTAGCTGTGCTCGCGAAATCGATCGTTCGGCTTTCGTTGCAAAGATTAGTCCGGACAAAAAAAAAAGAAAGACAAAACAATTTAAAAATTGTTTGTGTTTCAGTATTTAGGTAAATAACTATAATTGAGAAAACACACACGTTTTAAAATCATAGGCAGACATTACATTTTTTGGCTTTCAAGGCTTTGCCTAGTTTAGGGGTCAGGGTTACAATATTGTATGTAATAGTAATTGAGCATATTTATTAATTTTTAACATAAATTTTTAACACTTTATAGACTTAAATAAAAACCCTAAACTACATATATCTAAAAATAAACTAAAATATGGCATCCAGAAATTCGTGCGCATCGCTGTCCACTCGTAATGTGCCCATAAGACTGGCGGCATTGCCACGTTGTATGGCAATGCTTAAACTCTGTCCAAGGTAAAAGCCAGCCTTTGGGTCACGCGAAGTGTCAACTAGGCGTTTGGATAGATCTTTAAATAATCCGTGAGCACTCGGACCCCACGACCCCAAGGTTTCAACCCCAATAGTAATTTATTTTTATTTCCATCTATTTAAAAAATTGTAAACAAGGCAATGTACTACATACGTCAACATGATTTTTTTTGTGGTAAGTAAATCATATAATCTTATTTTCAGTGTTGCCCTCATTTGAAACTATTAAAATTAACTTTATCATTAACTGCGTCGTCAGCAAATCTCTGCATTTAAGTGTGCAGACGGTTTCAGGATTCTTATTAATGTAACAGGCTTAGCTGGAAGCCACACACGACGGCCACTTGACCTAATAGCCTTACACTAAGCCATAGCTTTAAAGGAAGTACTAATATCTAGCCATCTAAATGCATTAGGTTGAGAACGCAAAGGTAAAAAGGTTTTTCCTTCAGCATTTTGTGTATGAAAGTTTTCTCTCTGATGGTGATTTTTGCAAAAGGCTGAGAAGGATATTCTCGTTAGCATTAAGGTCTAGGGTCCGTTTTTGTAATTTGTTTTTTTTTTTATACTCGATAATGCAAGGATAAAATTTATTTGCATTACAGATAGGTATTTTGATTATTTTACAAAAAGTTTTTTTTTTAAAGATTGTTTTCTTTACGGAGCATAAAGATGAAAAACAAAATGTATTCATGAAAATATCCTTTCTTTCGTTAATTATGTAGTGCTTTTATTTTCTTCTAGTTATTGTCTTTTAGTTAAGCGAAAACTACTTTGAAAATAAAGGTTTTGGCCAAAGTCAACGAGTTTTTTACCTTTGCATAGTGCAAAGGTAGAATCGCATAAATTATGTTGCTTAGATTCGTATTTTCAGAATAATTCCCAGTCCTTAAAATTGAATTTCATAATAATATGTATTTTTTAAAGAGAACTAGCAATGAGGGTGGAATACACATTACTAGCAACCTTTGCACTAAGATGTACACGATCATACATATAGCCTGATTGACACATGAACACTAAACAGCCTCATAAGATAGGTACTGTTACTGCGTACTACCTACTGTAATTAATAAAGAATGTATGTACCAATAGTATCTATGGATTACCATCTTAATACATAGATACTATTGGTACCTTATTTTTGACCTCTTGGTGATGCGGAAGGGAGTCGCAGTCTGACTAAAAACTCATCCGTTTCGAAGCTGCGGTATCTCGTTACAACATTCTTCCTTAGTTCTATCAAGCTGAAAGTCAATTTTGCTGACTGCTCTTTGAGGCGTGGAACACGATGTGTCGTCGACCCGGAACATATGCTGTAGATACTTACTAATATGCTTAATGCGACATTTTGTCTGTCGGTTACGCTGTCTGAAATTGACAACTGAACGAAGTCGCGGATAAAAGCCAACATATCGAAGGTATAACACAGTTGTAAACACTGCTAACATTCGATAGTAGCAGAAACTCTATTACCTAATAGGCTTACGATGCTTACCTTTGTATAATCACATTAAAGCCGCGGTAATGCTATTTACTTTCTGTGATATGGCGTAGGTTGGATATATTGAATTAATTGGGTAGAATTATATGGATGTTTTCGTTGCGAATTAAATCATACATCATCATCATTCTGCTTAAATTTGTCCAACTACGTTCAGTTTGGCTCTCAGTCCAACTGGAAGCAGCGAAGTAGGTACTGGTTTTTTACATAGTCGACTGCCTATCTCACCTTCATAACCCGGTAGCTGGGAAACACGGTACTCCTTGGAAAAACCGCCAGCTTTTTGTTTGATTTTCTGGCTTCTTTTTACCCGTAATGACTGTCAAAGGTGTTCAAATGACGGCCAGGACTAACGGTTTATCGTGCTTTTCAAGAAATAGAGAAATCACGATATTTTATCTTGGTCATCCTTCCACGGCACGACCTTGGCAAACTTTGCTTAGATCGATCCGTGCATATCTACTACAGAGTGCGTCTTACTGGGTTGTTCTTTATCCAAAACTGTTATAATTTGTTTTTCTTGTAACCAGTATTAATTCTTCCACAAGATCCACATTTATTAGGGTTCCGTAGCCGAATGGCAAAAAATGGAACTCTTATAGTTTCGTCATGTCTGTCCCTCTGTCTGTCTGTCTGTCCGTCCGTCCGCCTGTATGTCATTTTATCCCAAAACTATTAGGACTATACATGTGAAACTTGGTAGGTAGATGTATTCTGTGAATCGCTTTCCGATTTTAAGAAAAAAATTAAATAATATTTAAAATAAAGAGATATTTTTTTCGTGAAACCTATGTGTGTTTTACAACGTGTAACGGAAACCCCATATCTATCCAAAAGGACTGAAGACATCATCTATTATGGAGTCTCTATGCAAAGTTTCAGCTCAAAATAAGTGACTCACAGAATTAACCCCAAATGATTGGTTTCATATGTTTCTTAAATACCAGTAATAAAAAACGTGTCACAGCACTATGAGGGTCATCACTTTCTACGTCACTTGCCAATAAAACGATAATTCTCTTAGTTCTTCTTAATTTGAAAAATTCGGTATCTGGTATCAATGTATTGAAATTTCTAATATGCTCCACATATGTACACATAGGATTAGAAAACTCTTGCCATATCGTTTATTATCATCCAAAGAAGCCGTGCACTCGGTATGTATATACCCTTTAAATTACACGTTGTATAGACAGGTTTTTAAAAATGACATAGGAGTTTCTAAAACCACACATTTTTTAAAAGATATAAGCTTCCAAAGTGGTCAAATGTGTCCCCCCCTCTAACTTCTATAATAATGGAGTAAACAATCCAAAAAATATATATATCTGTAGATCTTAATGTAAACTTTCAACCAAAATTGTTTTGTTTGAGCGAGATCGGTTCAGCCGCAAATATAACTTTGTAATTCATACAAACACTATGAAAAACGAAGTTATCTGGCGTAGTTGTAAAAAATGAAAACAAGCTAGTTTTAAGAAATTTGTAAGATTTTTTTTCGTCAAATAAATATACATATTATATTATATTATTATAATTAGTTACTACGGAACCCTTCATGGGCGAGTCTGACTCGCACGTGGCCAATTTTTTACTGTAATTTCGACAAATTTGTAATCCGTTTTGTATAAAATTTTGGAATATTTGTACTGACAAACAACAAAATTCGTTACCTTCATTTCTTCCAAGTTATCACGCAAACATTTCAGACATTAACATTTAGTATTATTTGTTCGACCTTTCTGTGTCTCTCAATGGCCATTTTACCCCGAAAATAGCATCCCAAAACTATATAACTTTAATTAAACAGTAGAGCACAGTGACAACCACAATAACTAAGCATTATCTCAATATTATAGTCCACCTGAGAACATTGGCAAACAAAATGAAACCCAAAATGTGAAAAGATAGGATATCATTTCCGTTGAATTTGGTTTTTAAATAAAGCAATTGTAAAAACAGGGTAAATGAGATGTGAAGTGCGCGATTTGAGTCTGCCAATTTAGCAAAATGACCGCCGCAATGTGAAGGGGTTACATCATCGTTCAATATAATTGACGACGGATGTGGTATATCACAATAAAATAAATCAAAATACCTTTATGATTCGGTCGTTTTCCAAAATATCACAGTGTCGCGTAATTTGATTCGGAGAGTGAAACCAATGAAATTATTTATTAATGGTCGGATGCGAAATATCAAAAATACATTTTTAATTCGGTTATGTTTCGTTGGTCACTACAGGGTCTGGCCTTAATAAATTAATAGCTGTGTTCGCGACTTTGGCTGCTTACACTTCTAAACAAAATAGCTTAATGCTGTCTTAGCAAGGCTTGTATCAAACAATGACCGTACTATGACGTATTTTAATGACTATATATCTATTGTGAGAGTGAGACGTAACTATACAAAACGCATAGTTCTATCCCTTTTACAACGGAGTCATGGAGGCATAAACAGTTAGTAGTGGTATAACAACATAATTATTCGGTTACAAAACTGTTTCAAACGACTCCCGTAAATGCACGGTCAGTTAATTGCATATGAAAGTTCCACAAACGATTGTATAAATATTAGACTTGCTTTATGCGTTACTAATGAGTTAAGCGCCAAAGTTAGAGTTAACACTAAAATGTTCTGCTTAAAACGACGTGATGTACTGCTAATTTTGGCGATGTAAGGGATGTTAAGCTTTTATCTCGTATATTTAGAGTTAGTTTTTGTTCGATTTGATCTGTTCATTGCTTCTGTTCCTTAGCTCTTTTTCCAACTGAATGCGACAACAGTAGCTCTTATTAAATAATCTCGGTCACTAAGTGCGCTAATACTGTATATCTGCATCAAACGTCGTAACGGTTAGAATTAAATAAAGTAAGGAAAACATTTATTATCTAGTAGTAATAAGAAGAGACTGTTTTGTTTGTCTGACACAAAAAGATGAAACAATAAGATAAACAGATAATAATAATATGCCTGGTAACAGCGTTGTATTAAAAAAATAATAGGACTATAATCATCGTAACAAATGACTACATGGTTTAATCGATTTTTTTTTGTGTGCTGATAACTCCTTTATTATTATATTGCACAAGAGTGTGTGAAAAGAGGTACACTCTTTACATTTGATCTGGTTTGATGGTATGGCAAGTCTTTCCTAGTGCCAACAGTCCTTACGCTCAGCAGTCGCGATTTGCAACCACTATAACCAAGTGTGTCACCCCACTTACTAGCGAGCAGCCTAAGGAGTGCCTAAAGCTGTGGCTAGGAAGTGTATCCCTTCCAAGCCCATTTGTCCTACCAGCTGAGCATCTGCCACCTGGACATAAAATGCCATCGCTGACCTGGAAATCTTCAAATAGACTTCGTACCCAGGTTGGTCGCAGCAAAGAAAATATGGATATGTGGTTCTGCTCCACTAACCATGGCATACTTAATTTCCTGTCCTGCGTGCCCTGTCCACTGCTCACTGCAGGACTTGATGGAGGCTACCGACGTTGCCAATCTTGTTGCCCAGTTCTGGGCAGACTCCATCTAGCTATTTGCCATCGACACGGTAAGAAGAAGACAAAAAGGCAATGCAGCTTGCTAGATAGATAGATATACTCTTTATACCATAACAGAATTAAATAAGGACTTAAAAACTACAAAGGGTGTTGTTATGTATCCGATATATATACACTCCCCTCCAAAAGTTAGTTGAAATATTCAGGTAAAAAGTTAATCAACCCAATATAATAAATACACTTAATTCTTTATAAACATATGTATTGTATTTAAAAGAACAATATTTAAATTAATATATAACATGAACATTACCATTATAATCAGCCTCATTTCTTATATAAAAAAAATAATGTAGTTATTCCTCCAAATATTTACCACCAAAAC
Source organism: Tholera decimalis (assembly GCA_943138885.2). Taxonomy (NCBI): domain Eukaryota; kingdom Metazoa; phylum Arthropoda; class Insecta; order Lepidoptera; family Noctuidae; genus Tholera; species Tholera decimalis. Next base: position 21,076,214 of record OW964573.2, on the reverse strand, counting down.
TTAGTTGAAATATGTGTATTTCTAATTTTTTTTCTAAGTAAGAAAAATTTTAATTAGTAAACTGTTATTGTTTTAGTATTTCGTGTGTCCACCATTATTCTGGATTACTGCCCTAAGTCTTCGCGGCATCGATTCTACCAGTTTTTGCAAAATTTGTTTAGGCATATTCAACCATACATTTAAGATCTCATTTTCGAGCATAGCAACGTTGCGCCTTGAAGTTGAAGGAATCCTACGTTTTATTTCATCCCACAAATTCTCTATAGGATTAAGATCCGGTGACATAGACGGCCAATCTAACAGTTTGATCTTATTTTTTTTTTAATATTGCATAGTTATTTTAGCTGAGTGCTTAGGATCATTATCTTGTTGGAATATGAAATCCTGATTTAATCCCATAGCTCTAGCAGAATTTAGTAAATTATTCCTTAAGATATCGCAGTACACAGGAGCAGTCATTATATTATTAATCACATGTAATTGTCCCGTACCGAACCACGAAAAACATCCCCACACTATCACTCGACCACCTCCGTATTTCACAGTTGGTCTCAAATATTTTTTATCATATGGATTATCTGAATTAAATCGCCAAATTGTTTTACGTCGATTATTTCCATACATTTCGAACTTTGATTCGTCACTAAAAATAACTTTTTTCCAAAAATCTAGAGATTTATTTTCATATTTTAACGCAAACTCGAGTCGTCTTTTTTTGTGAACATTGGATAGCAACGGTTTCTTTCGAGCGACATATCCTCTTAATTTTGCATCATGAAGACGTCTTCGTATAGTAGTTTGAGAGACCATAGAACCAGCATTTTGTAATTGTTCTTGAATTTCCTTCACTAGTATTTCAGGATTTTTTTTGCAAAGACGCACAATAAGTCGATTTTCCTTGGTTGTAGTAACTCTTGGACAACCAGATCGAGGTCTATCAGCTAATGTCCGGGTTTCTATACTTTTTTTTATTATTTTCCTCACTCCTTCAACACTAATTTGAAATAATTTTGCTACTTGACTATAGTTTTTAAGTCGATCATATTCACAAACCACTTTTTGTCTTTCTTCTATACTGAGTCTACGTCTTGAAGCCATGTAACGATAATTTTTTGGTTTAATAAACAGTAAATATTGAAATAAATATTTAATTATACACTCGTAATATCTTCTAACAAAACCTGTAAAAGCTATTTGTTTTGAGGCAGAAACACGCGTGTAGTTCGCTATGATAACATGTGTCAACTAACTTTTGGCATCGTACTTTAGTATACAAAATCATTGTTTACATTTGGGCAGCATAAGCGATAAGGATCTCTCTTTCTCTCTTATGGGGCATTATAAAGGACAGTAAGTTGAAATAAAAAGAGTGCTTTTTAAGTCACATGTAGAATTATTTTTGTGGACAGTCTTCTTTAAACTGAATTACAGTTTATTTCAACTAACTTTTGGAGGGCACTGTATATGTGTCGTCCGATATGTGGAAACGAACGTATATTTTGGTTGACAACATTAATTATCTGTGGCTTGACATAACCTCTCTGACTTGACAGATTGTTTTTGCTCTCTTGGAAAAAATGTCCGCGGCGGACCTGTTGAGTTAATTATAATTGGTGAAATATCGTTTGGAATCGCCTGGTGCAACCGATAATTGGGTCGCGATTATCAATTGGTTGAATTTGTAATCCCCGTTTGACGAAAACCCCGGGATATTTTGGGATTCCTCGCCGGTTGGTGGCCACCTCGTGGCACGCGCATTTGGTGGAAATAAGTAGTGAAAATTAACTTCAATCCGGTGTGAGTTGGGTGTGATGCTAATCTGGACCGCGCCATTTGGAGATTGACGCCTTGTGAACGTCCTAGAACACGTAACTTACATCACACGTTTCAATTACTCACCTCATTATACACACAAACACTTTGGACGTGATCAAACAGACCCTGGTTGCCGTCTACAGCTCAGGTGAGTGTTATTTGTAACTTTTTATATGTATGGTTGTAGGCCGAAGAGCCTTTTGTAAGTACTTTGTTGTTGAAAGCAACGTTTATAGCTCCACGAACCGTGGACAAGTTCAGACCGTCCAGTTACCGTTGCACTGGCCAATTGCAGGACTGAACAGGTGTGTTACAATGAGCGGTCTTATCGCTAAAAGCGATCTTTTACAGACAACTTTTGGATGGATTTGACACAGCAGGAGAAAATAAATACTCGGCTAGTCCATGGTGTACTATTCACTTATACACAATAAATACTATTACCTACATACTCAATATACATATACATATATATACATAAAAAGATCAAAGCTGAATTATATAAAAAATAGTAACAAATTAAAGAGATAGAGATCTTTTACCATGTTTTTGAAAGAAGGAAGGGTTTGTGCTTGTTTTACTGGCACGGAAAGAGTATTCCACAGTCGTACTGCTTGAGCCTCGAATGACATACCAAAGAAATTGGTGAAGTTACTCGGTACCTCTAGCCTCAAGTTTTCCGATGACCTCAGAAATTTGGCATGTGTGTCATGGAGAAACTTAAAACGTTCTTTAAGATAACAGGGGGTCTTAGGATTGAACAGAATACTGTAAAGCAGAGACAAGATGTGTAAGTTCCGGCGAAGACGTATAGGAAGCCACTTGAGTTTCATACGAAATTCGGATATTATATTCATGATCATATTTGCGCAAAACAAATATAAATTTTATGCAAAAATTTTTAAGTCGTTCTTTATCAAGTTGTGCCTCTGTGAGATCAAGATAACTGACATCAGCGTAGTCTAGGATAGTCTAGATACGGCTAAACATAGGTATGGACAAGGGACGCCCGCTTTCTGCAATCCAATTATAGAGGAAAACTGATCATCTTAGGGTAGACCGTGATCAAACAAATAGGTTTCAGACAAACCGTAACAATTGTTGGCTAAAGTTACTTCAGATTAAACTACATAATTCTGTAACCGTGTTCAGCATAGAAAATGTAAGTTTATTTTGTGATGTATACTTAGTTTCGTAATGTATCCAAAAGCGGTATATACAGATATACCGCATTCAATACTATATCAATTTTCCAAACCTCACTTTTAGGGTTCCGTACCCAAAGGGTAAAAAGGAGATAATACTAAGACTCCGCTGTCCGCCTGTCTGTCACCAGGCTGTATCTCATGAACCGTGACAGCTGGTCAGTTGAAATTTCCACAGTTGATGTATTTCTATTGCCGCTATAATAAAAAATACTAAAAACAGAATTAAATATATATTTTTGCTCGATATTAATAATGGCAACAGGTAGACGCTTGAAATATTCACAGAATATATAATTACACTTAATCACTTTAAAAATAAATAATTTAATTAAAATAAATATATTTTTTTTAAGTTTTTGATTAATTTATATTATATTAAGAGAGTTTACATTTGGATACATACACATATCTTCTGCCAAACTGCAGTACGTAAAATAAGTAAGTAATCATTTATTTCATCAAAATCATTTATTTTTATTTTTATTTAAGTTGTAAGATCCAAAGATGATTGAAATAAATACATTAATAATAATAATAAAAAGGTTGTACACTGTTGTTATAATCTTAATTAGGAACTAGCTTGTGCCAGCGGCTTCGCCCGCGTGGTAAGTTTTTCCCGTGTAAATCCCGATCCCGTGGGAATTTCGCAAAATCCTTTCTTAGCGGATGCCTACGTCATAACATCTACCTGCATGCCAAATTTCAGCCCGTTCCGTCCAGTGGTTTGGGCTGTGCGTTGATAGATAACTATGTCAGTCAGTCAGTCAATCAGTCAGTCAGTCACCTTTGCGTTATATATATATATAGATAACTAGAGTAAGTAACAGTTTAGTTTCTGACGTCCTAGTTAGATTACTGCGTAATCTATATCAAGGACCGTTAGCCTATTTCCACAGTGTAAGAGAAAGAAGATTGCAAATCCATGGGTGCTAACATTGTTACAAGAGAAAATAAACACAAACTAAACAATCCCCACTTTAATTAAAGTATTGAAAATCCTTCCAAAGGTTGTCTGGAAGATATCGCTTTTAGCTATAATACCGCCATTGTAACCATAGATTTAAGAAATAATGTTAAATAGGTGTGTTTAAATTTTGGTGTACACTAAAGTATATTCTATTCTATTCTTCTTAAAAATAAAAATAATATTCCATTTTTTGCCATTCGGCTACGAACCCTAAAAATGCGTTACTACTTATGCTTTCAGATTGCAGTTAGTTTTTTTTATTTGAATAGGTAAACAGATTAAAAAGTTTAGTCCACTTCATTTCAGTGATATACAAAATAAAAAGCAAATAGAACTAAGCCCAAAACAAATATTTCCTTATCAAAAAAGGGCTCCATATATCTGTACAATTATGGTTGTTTACCAAAAAAATTACATTTCAGTTCAGTTGTTATGCTTTCCAGAATATTTTGTTAATAATACTGCCTTTTGTTCAGTATAATTGTGTCATTTTGCATTCTTTTTGCCGCAAGCAGAATCGCTAGGTATGATATAATGAGCTGCATAAGTCTTTGCGTTTGTTGTGATATTAAAATGCTCATACTGGTTGAAATAAGGTTAGGAGTTTTTTGACATACATAAACATAGTACATACATAATTTGTTACAAAATAAATATAGCTACATATATAATTTTACATGCACTGACAACAAATTGTTTCTGACATAAGATTTTATGACTAGGTTCTGCTCGCAGCTTCCCTCACGTCAAAAGTATCATTTTCGTCAGTTAAAAAACGACTAGCCGATGTCCTACTCAAAGGACTATTCTATCTCTGCACAAATTTCATTTAAATCGGTTAAGTGGTTTAGAAGTCAAAGTGTAGCATAAATAATATAATAATAATAATAATCTTTATTACTCAAAAAAGGTTACAAATCAACACATGGTTAAATAAAATGTAAGCATAAAATGAACAATAAAAAAAGAAACATGTGTCAGCAGAGACCCTGAGTCCTAAACTAGGTATGTCCCTGTATCTTAAGAGTCAGTGTTCTTCAAACATCAAGCACAAGCAGACCATTTTACGAGTATATAGATTGATTGAAAAAAAAAATATTAAAGGTTAAGATGTATAAAACAAAAAAAAAAAACTATTTTTAGAGATAACAAACAAATTAGAATGAGTGCGTGTGTGAGTATGTGTGGGGGAGGGAAGTGTGAGTATGCGAGTGAATGTGTGTGTGTGTATACAGACTGTGTGTGCTAGGGAATGTGTGCTTTTATGAGGGGTTTGCGAAAGTGTATATGTAAGATTGATTCTGTGTTGTTTGTGCATGGAGTATATGTGCAGAAACTATAAAGCTAACAGACATTCTTTCGCATTTATGTTAATTTAGGGTTCCGTAGCCGAATTGCAAAAAACGGAACCCTTATAGTTTCGTCATGTCTGTCTGTCTGTCTTTCTAAAACCACTTTTTCATAAAGTTAATCGTGCTTCCAAAGTGGTAATATGTGTCCCCCGCCCCTCTAACTTCTATAATAATGGAGTGACAAATCTAAAAAAAATATATGCTGTAGATCTTAGTGTAAACTTTCAACGAAAATTAATTAGTTTGAACGAGATCGGGTCAGCAGTTTTTGAGATACAGCATATTTTCTAAAACCACAAATATTACTTTGTAATTCATACAAACACTATGAAAAACAGTTATTTGGCGTAGTTACTACGGAACCCTTCATGGGCGAGTGCGACTCGCACCAATTTTTTATTTTATTTATTTAGTAGATATTGTTGGCAAAAAGTGCTATTGGAGTTTTGATTAATTACTGCTGACTGCTTTACTTTGCTAGCGCCACTGCTTCGCAGAAGGCCGCAGCTTCTCATTCCCCTTAACCCGCACCATGGTCTGAACCAAAGCCGGGACTTCAGAAGCGAGAAGTCCGCAGCTCCAACAGTACCCTAGAAGCTTTACTTTATTAAATTTGTTCATACGTTTAATATTAGATACACAAGCTTCTAATAGGCTTTCACAGCCAAAATGTTAAACTTATACATTTTATTAAAATAATACTTACTTAATCGAATCCTTACATATTAATAAACAAAGTCTTCAGCTACGTCTGTCTGTTCGCGATGGTTTAAAAGCGATGGACTTTTAGGTTTAAGTGTGAATTAGCAGAATAGACCGGATGGAGCCGGGCTGAGACCCTATTAAAAACTAATTCGGATTTAAGTCCAAATATCATTGAATTGTACGGAATTCAATATTAAGACTAAGAGACGAGACGGAATTCCATAATACAGATTTTCTTATTTTATTTATATACATTTTAATATTACTTGGCTAATGGTTTTCATCATCTCAACCGTTTTCCTCATCATCTGCTCGAGTTGCCATGTGTTATCAGTTACGTAATACACAGAATGTCGACAAAATCAAACAGCCATGTATTCCGAAACTTAGAGTGACCCTTTCCGTATAATTTATTATGGCTGACTCGCTGTAAGATTCCCAACGTTTCTTTTCCTATTTTGACTTGCAAAGAAGATAAATTGGACCAATTTATCTAAGAAAAGGATGCAAAATAGAATGCAAATACGATGTTAATTTGGAAAAAATGGTGAATGTAAGAAGCAAATGATACAACCGAAGCAGGCAAATGTTTCGTACAATTTAAGCAGTTACTGTTTATTTTTAACATCGTAATTGATCTCTTAAATAATAAAAGCTCCACACGTCGATGATGAAGGTTAAGCAACACCTGCAGACGTCGTTCTGTGCATGGCTGACCATCTTAACATTAGATTGCTCCTAGGGCTGCCATCACCAAAATTGGTGGCCCCAGACAACGACTTCGTAAACACCGGACAATTGAGTAAATTTGCAATTTTTCCCTGGACACCGTAGAAAAATACATATTTATCTTAATGTTTATTTATGGTTTTAGTTAGTGATAACATTATAGAGCTTTAAATTTTTTTATAAGTTTTTGTCTGTTCCTTTATATTTGACACCGTACTTTTTGGTAACCGTAAGACCAATATGTGTCCGAGTTTGAGCCGGACGCTAATAGGGAAAATCCCTCCGGATGCCTCCGGACGCTCTCCAAACTAGGACAAATCCGGGGAAACCCGGACGAATACGCAGTCCTAATTGCTCCGTATCTCAGTAAGCACGTAAAGTCGTTGCTTCGGCTATTATTAGGACATCTTTGACAGACGGATAGTCAGGAGCCAGAAGATCTGACACTGGTCTGACTACTGGGTTGTGGAGGTCAGATAAGCAGTGGCTCCATGTAAAACACGAATACTCGGCTGCATCAGGTTAGACTGGAAACTGACCCCACATAGTGTGAAAAGGCTAAGCGGATGTTGATGAACGTGACTACTTTCTCTTATTTCAATTAATTTCGGATTTGATTGATTGATACTTTTGTGTAAGCAAGCATTTTCAACCGACGACAAAAAAGGAGGAGTTTATCAATTCGCCGCGTATATATTTTTTTTATGTATGATCACATATTACTCGAAGACGGCTGAACCGATTTGGAAAATATTTTTTTTTTTACTTGAAAGGGTATACTTCGAAATTGGTCCCATTTTCAACAAGTCAGAATCTGATCATGGGATCCTTGAGAAATCGAGGGAACTCTTCAAAAATTATAGGCACACTTATAATGATTTGAGTATTTTTTATAGTAACTTGTGTAGTTGCATTCGAAAAGCACCATTTGTGAAGTGGACCTGATGATGAAGACCACAGATGGCCACTGGAACTACTCAATATAAGTAGGAATAATAAGTATTTCATGTGTTCCGCTTCGATTACTTGAATGTAGTTATTAAGCACAATATGCTCATCACAATGCATATGGTGAAGTGAAGCTGATGGTGAAGTACCAGGAGAACTCCTCAATAATTAAAACTCAACATTGGGAAAAGCAATATTTTGTAAATGAGTATAAGTAGTTGACATTTAGGCTCTTGTAACTAGGTTAATTAAAAATCGATCAACTAAAAAGAGTGAAATAAAAACTTTTACCAATAGATTAAACCGACTCCCAAAAATCACTGCAAAGTGAAAAAAACTTTTTAACAAAAAATTAAACCGACTCCCAAAAAACACTGCAAAGTGAAAAATAACTTTAATTTCGGTAGTCGGTGTCTTTAGTTTTGTTTTTTCATATTTGGCACCGACTTCCGAAATTAAAGTTATTTTTCACTTTGCAGTGTTTTTGGCAGTCGGTTTAATTTTTTGTTAAAAAGTTTTTTTTTTCACTCTTTTTAGTTGGATGATTTTTAATTTACCTAGTTACAAGAGCCTAAATGTCAACTACTTATAACCTTTTACAAAATATTGCTTTTCCCAATGCTGGGCCGTTAATTGTTGAGGAGTTCTCCTGGTACTTCACCATCAGCTCTACATCACCATATGCATTGTGACGAGCATAAAGTGCTTAACATCCATATTCAAGTAATCGAATCGCAATCCACTTAATACTTATTATTGAGTAGTTTCGGCGGCCATCTGTGGTCTTCATCATCAGTTCCACTTCCCCAAATGGTACTTTTTGAGAGTAACTGCACAAGTTACTATAAGAAATACCTAAAACGACATAGGTGTGCCTATAATATTTGAAGAGTTCCCTCGATTTCTCCAGGATCCCATCATCAGATCCTGACTTTGGTGATAGTGGTACCAATTTCGAAGTATACCCATTCGAACAAAAAAAGAATTTTCCAAATCGGTTCAGCCGTCTTCGAGTACTCGATGATCATACATAAAAAAAAAAAAATATACGCGTCGCATTGATAACCTCCTCTTTTTGTCGTCGGTTGAAAATAAGTTTAATTTCGGAAGTCGGTGCCAAAAAGGAAAATACAAAACTAAAGACACCGACTACCGAAATTAAAGTTATTTTTCACTTTGCAGTGATTTTTGGTAGTCGGTTTGATTTTTTGGTAAAAAGTTTTTTATTAAGGACTATTTTCATAGCTCTTAGATTAGATATCAGGACAGCCATCTGTCAATATGCATTTAACAGAAAGTTGCGGGATTTTCTAAACAAATAGTGGAAGCACAGCTTTTATAACCCCCATCATTCTATATTTTTTTTCTTAATATATATATTGTACATATTGGTATGTGTTATGATAAATATGTGTATACGTTTAGTTTCATTTCACCACCCATGTGGGTAGAGAATGCCTAAGGCATTAAGTGCGCCTTTGTACATTTTGTGTTGCATAAAGTTTTAATAAAAAAATCTCGCAGTGCCTAGAACATACTACGACGTGACACCAATATGAATTGACGTGTTAATCCAAAGTCTAACCTAGACCAAGCTTGTGGAACGACTACGCGTATTGGCATATTGCTAAAGCCGGCTCTACACGTTGGCCAACACAGTGGCGAATGTAGTGGCCAATGCCTATTGGCCAACGTGTAGACGGGGTGTTTGTGCATGTTGGGTGCACAAACACCCCCTCTACACGTTGGCGAATAGGCACTGGCCACTACATTCGCCACTGTGTTGGCCAACGTGTAGAGCCGGCTTAACGCATTTACGTGCAACCAACGGTACAGGTGCGGAATAAAAAGGATTTAGCATACAATATTATCTCTTTTTTTTTTCTTTTTTTTTTAATAGATAACTAGCAATGTGGGTAGAATTCACATTACTAGCAATCTTGTTAACTCCTCCTGTAGTGTTTGTATCTATAAAGTAGATACAATACACTGTCTCATGTACCACTCTGGAGGGGGCTAGCTGTCAAACGTCAGTCTTGTGACGAACGCGGTATGAGTCGGACGGCGCCTGCGCTCCGTTGTGTAGTAGTAAGCCAGTGACAGTTAGTGTTCTTACCTGAAGGACCCAAGGGTCCTACATATGGCGACGAGGAAACAGGTCCGTAAAAATAATTATTAAAAAGGAAAGGAAGAAAGTTACTAAATTATAAAATTGTTCTAGTTTCATTACATGAAAAATCAATGCATACCTATTTGTTGATATAATTGTATAACGATTAACGTAAACACTACACCTCCAACTAAGCTACATATGCTTGTGTCTGGAGTAATGCACTCTGCATGGCAATAGTGTAATGGGTGGGGTTCGAACCCATTACCTATCAAGCCTTTAGGTTATTGACGCTTCTATATTAAAATGCTTGTATATTCTTTAGCTTTATACTCACATCGCTAAATAAGAATCGATGGCATGTTCAAAGTGATATTCAAATACTAAAGTTCGCATGGGAGGTTTCCCGACTAAATTTCGGTCCGCTGAAATTTCTAAAACTTGGCCAAGTGCGAGTCAGACTCGCCCATGAAGGGTTCCGTAGTAACTATAATAATATAATATAATATATTGGTTTTGACAAAAAAAAACCTTACAAATTTCTTAAAACTTATTTACAATTTTTACAACTACGCCAAATAACTTTGTCTTTCATAGTGTTTGTATGAATTACAAAGTTATATTTGTGGTTTTAGAAAATATGCTGTATCTCAAAAACTGCTGACCCGATCTCGTTCAAACTAATTTTGGTTGAAAGTTTACATTAAGATCTATAGCATATATTTTTTTAGAGTTTTCACTCCATTATTATAGAAATTACAGGGGGGGGACACATTTAACGGTTAACTTTATGAAAATGTGGTTTTAAAAATCTCAACGTCATTTTTAAAGACCTGTCTATAGATACCACGCACGCATAGACTTCATGAAAAAAATATTTTCAGTTTCAGTTCCATGTATGGGGGGCTCCCTTTATTTTAAATATTTTTAATTTTTTTCTTAAAATCGGAAATCGGTTTATAGTACATCTACCTACCAAGTTTCACGTGTATAGTCCCAATGGTTTTGGAATAAAATGGCTGTGACATACGGACAGACAGACAGACATAACGAAACTATAAGGGTTCCGTTTTTGCCATTTAGCTACGGAACCCAAAAAAGTAGCCTACAGCGTCCTCTATTTTTGAGTGAAAGTACCATTAAAATGGGAAACCGAAAGGCAGAAAAAGAAAGTGTTTTAGTATCGTATTAATAACCAGGTATAAGGACTTGAGAAAATACAGTAATTTATTTAGAAATCACAGACCTCTATTTTATTTATATTTATAAACTAACAGTCGCGCGCGGGGCTTTGCTCCCTTGGAATTTATCTCGATAAAAGTATAACCTTCTTCTTTTGCAGTCGGATAAAAGTTCAATGAACTTTCTCAAGCTTCAAGCTACATCCGTACCAAATTTTATTTAAATTCACCCAGGACTTTCTAAGATTAGCGGTTTCAAACAAACAAACAAACTTTTCCGGTTTATAATTATATTTATATCATATGAATTAAAACAGTTTTACCATTCAATGCCTTGCCCATTTCACATGATCATAACGAGGAGCCTTTTTTTTATGAGTTGCATCTCGCTGGTCAACCTCCGAGGTTGTCGGCTGCTTAACCGGGCTTGCCTATGGTTGCCTTAATTAATAAATTAATTAAAGCCAGGTCCAGGGCTTATTAAAAAACTTACAAACTATGCGACTACACGCTACCTCTGTGGGGTACAGACCTCGGCTTAGGGCGTCGCAAGGGGATGGCAGCTACTCAGATAGGGACAGGCTAGATCATACCATTATTATCTATCTATACTTATAATAAATCTGTAGAGAGGTCAATTCTGTACATGAAATATATTTACAAAATAACTATCAGGGGGTGATTAGGGATCGATACTGATGCCAAAAATGCAATCAGTAAAATTTTTGTCTGTCTGTCTGTCTGTCTGTATAACCGTTATAGAAACAAAAACTACTCGACAGATTTTAACGAAACTTGGTACAATTATTTTTCATACTCCTGAGCTGGTCATAGTATACTTTTCATCACGCTACAATCAATAGGAGCAGAGCAGTGAAGGGAAATGTTGGGAAATCGGGTGAAGTTACTCCATTTTTTAAGCTTCCGTCACGAGCGCAACCTTAATGGTTAAAGACACACAGAAATCATTTATGACGGAAATGTTCTCCTTAAAATTATATAAAAAATATCCCACGACAGCATATATCTATCTTTTATGGTTGACTCACAATAACACGTGTAACTCCCGATAGCTTAGCAGTTCGAAGCTTTCTGATTATTATTCTGCTCCGAAATTTAAAACCACCATAACTTTGCAATGGAACTCGGCTAAAAGTAACTCAGTTGCAACAAAATATAATCGAGGCTCAAATTTTAACAGGTTGCGGTGCAGGAGAAACCGTCTTTATTCCCAGAATTCCCATAATACCAAATAATTTTCCATTCCAATTTAAAAGAACGCAATTCCCAGTATCGGTGTGTTATGCAATGACAATTAATAAGGCTCAATGACAGACTTTTCGTGTTGCTGGAGTAGATCTCGGTGTCAGTTGTTTCTCGCATGGTCAGTTGTACGTCGCTCTTTCCCGGGTTAGCAGTTCTAGAGCCGGACGGGTCAACTTTCAACATAGTTTACCCGGAAGCTTTGCGCTGAAGTATTTTCGTTCTATAGGAACGAACGAAGAAACGTGATCTAAACAATATTACCAATACATTAACTTAATAACACACAAGGAGTTACACGCTGACGGAGTCGCGGGCACAGCTATTAACAATAATATTGTGCGGTTCGGTATTGCTATATTTTTCAACAGTATTATAGATTGACATATTATATTTCCCTACTAAATTACGAAAGTTAATCTGTCTATTACATCAAAATCACTGAACCGTGAGGAAGGACATAGGCTACTTTTTTTTTACGAAAAGCGACGGAAACGTGGACGAAGTCGCGGGCAACAGCTATCTATACTAATAATATAAGGCTGAAGAGTTTGTTTGTTTGTTGGAACGCGATAATCTCAGGAACTACTGGTTCGAATTGAAAAAATATTTTTTAATTAAATAGTCAATTTATAGAGAAAGGCTATTGGCTATATATCATTACGCTAAGGCCAATAGGAGCGGAGCGCCAATGAAGAATGCTTCAAAATCGGGGTTAAATTTAACGTTAGCCCAAAGTAACTATTCCACGCGGACGAAGTCGCGGGCAAAAGCTAGTTATTAATAAGGGAGTATAAAGCTACTGACTAAGCGTCGCGGGCTGGCTCTGGCAAGGGTCGGGGCGGACAGTTACGGGGACGTCGCGGCTGGCTTCGGCAGCGAGGACGGAAAAACGGTCGGTTTTTGTTTTTGTAAGCTGTGCTGGTTTCCCTACGTCTCTCTTGGAGCAGGATGATTACATCATCGAAAGTGACTAGGGTATGCCTTGGTCGGCGAGTCTTAGAGATACGCGAAGCTTCTAATCGGGCGGCCGATGCGATAAGGGGTAATGAGGAGCCTTTTTACCACGTATACAATGTGCATCTACGTTGTTTTTGCCACTGTAATGTTCTTTCTCTTATTCTTAGTATAATGTTATCCGCCGTATTTGTCTTTAATAAAACCAAATAAGGTGTACGGCTCGAATTGGTCGTTTCCTATAGAGAAAGACCAGCGAAAAACGTCGCGGTTACTCTTTTGAGATTTTAATTGATTATTACAATATTTTCATAATATAGTTTTGTTAAATAGGTGTGTGTGGAGTAAACAAAAATATGTTTTATCAAATACTCAGCAGATTTAAATAGAAAACAGCCTTTATCCAGTAGTTGGTAATAATATGTACCCTTACATCACATAATTATGTTATTGTACTATTTACACATATTTGCAAAATAAAATATCTTATCTTGATCATCACGGGGTTTTCACTTATACTTTCGCGTTTTATCCCTTTCTTAGTAAAAACTAGCGATGCAACGAATACGAATTCGAATATTCGTATTTGCCGAATAGTAGACATTTACCGAATATACGTATTCGGCGAATGCGACGTATATTTGAAAACTAATATTTTTGTACGCAACTCTATTTACTGCAGATTTGAAAAATTTCCAAGTCTGAAAACCTCGCCCAAAAATATTTTTCACTGAAGCCATGTACAGTCGCCTCAAAAAGACTTTTTTCAACGGCTGGGAACACCCAAACTGAAAAAAGAAATCTCCTAAAACCTGAAAATCTACAAATTTTATGTTTTTTAAATAAAAATTTGCCTGTTGTAAATTTTAATTATTAGAAGAGTTTGCCAAGACAGTAAATCTATTTATTTAAAACGTTAAAGATTTTTAATATTGATATGGTCACTATAAGATGTTGTTAGGTTAGATAATTACGTAACAGCTTAAGACAGAAGGTCCCTTAAGCAGGGACTGAATAATTGAATAACCGACTTGGTATCACATGGATCTCACAACTTTTTACGGTACAAGAACTGAGTTGCGAGACTTGGTTTTTGACAAGTATTGTTTTTTTATGGGATCTCATTTCTTTTTGTAGATTGTCCTACTATGTTCCTTTTCGGTACCTTCTACTTCTTGTACACCAACAACAAATTTTCTTAAAGCCCTCTCTCTGGATGTTTTATTCCGTTGACCATTTTACAAGTTACCTTTGAACACAATTATATCTAGATACCTATCTACACCTATTATTCCATTATATTATACAGAATTATATACACGTACACTGATTAATTAACTGTAAATGTAACTTTGTAATCCCATATAAATATATGGGATTACAAAGTTATTTATGCAGTTGATGTATCTAGAAAACTGGACCGATATGAAAAATATTTTAGTTTTTCCTTGATTCATACACTAAATACTAATTGTATTCTAAATTTGAAGCTTCTATGTCTGCTAGAAGTGCCTTAGACTTTTGATGATCGGTCAGTCAGTGAGTGACAAAATTAACAAAATTAAGAAACTTTGACTCGTTATAATTCTTAAACTACTGGTTCAAATGAAATGAAATTTGAAATATACCGTGTTTATACAATGCCTGCTTGGTTACTGAAAATTCAGGCTTCTAGTTTTATCCGGGACGAAGTTATACGGGGTCGAAAATGGCTTGAATTGCTTCGAGAAAAGTATGGTACGGCCGTGCCGCTTTTTGCTCGACTTGGCGGGGGCACTGCCGTGCCCCCAGATTCGTTGCATCACTAGTAAAAACTTAAACTTTATTGTTAACTGTGTTAAAATCATCTGCTTAGTCTTTTTCCAACTAACAAGAGTCAACAGAAATGTGTCGGACTTGTAATCGAGAGGTCGCAGGTTCGAACCCAACCCATTACACTATTGCTGTGAACCCACTCCACTCCATACACAAGCATATTTAGCTTAGTTGGAGGGGCTAACAAGTTTGCTAGTAATGTTTAATATTGAGTATACAATATTAGTACTCTTCTAAAAAAAAACTATGTCGCAATCGGCTTCCAGTCGTACACTACTATAGTGTTTTACATGGAGCAACTGCCTATCTCTACAACCCAGTAGCCAGTAGCTGAATAACACGACTTTTTTTAAGGATGGGAAATCATCCAATATCTGCCTCCCGATCTGGGCGAAGCGGGAGGGTGTGTCAGACTTCTACTGACTAAAACCCATCCGTGTTCCATCATATGCCCTTCATGTTCCGAGGCCACGGTAACTCTTTCGAACAATTCTCAACCCCGGCAGGCAACGGCCCCCTAGTGGGCCCCGACAATTTTTGCTGACACTCTGAGGTGCGCGTGGAACACGACACACCGTCTACACGGGCCTGGTTTCAGTCTGGCGGCAAGCTACGCATTGCTCGCAGGCCGCAGGCACACGCCTACGGTGGCTGGGAGTCACCCTGTGACTCCCGATGCCCGGAAAGTCTCCTGCGGCGGCTGGGGCGCAAGGGTTGTGAGGACCTTGAAATCTGCCTCTCCCTCGCGCGTCCCGCCACCTCCTTCGCTTGCATAACTGCTTCGCAGAAAGAGGTGACTGCTTCCCATGCCTGCTCGCTCCGGACCATGCATTGACCAGGGTCGGAAGCGAGAAGTCACCACCTATCGCCCATACGAGGACACGGCGGAGCTCTGCCCAAGCAGGGCAAACCCAAGGGTGTCCTCGGGGCGATCCTCGCAGTGGTGACATCCGGGCGTTTCCTCCCGCTGAATCCGACACAGGTAACTCCCGAAACAAACGTGTCCGGTGAGGACCTGCGTTAGGCGGAAGATGAGGGCGCCATGACGCCTCGTTCGCCACTCTTCAAAGAGGGGACTTACCGCCGCTATTGTGACGTGCCCAGCGCTGGGTTGAGATAGTCGCTATTCCCATGCCGTGTTGCTAAACCTTGAAGATTGATCAGTGCTATTATTACTAAGCCAAGAGCTCCTTCCAAAAAATTAATGCCAATAAACTCTTTGTTCACAGGTACAGCGCACTACGGCGAAGACAGCGTCGGGTCGTTTCCGTATTTCGAGTACAATGTACCTCGGAATGTCACTACGGTGGTCGGACAGACCGCGTTCCTCCATTGTAGGGTTGAACAACTCGGGGACAAAGCTGTGAGTTACATTGTTTGTTTTGGCTTTTGTAAATTAGTAGGTGAAACTATGCGGATTGAGGATGCTTTGTGTTATTTATAGTTTTGTCTCGGGAAGTCTCCATTTAGGCACTACGATTAAAAATATAATATTATCATGATTTCATGTTGAATGAATATTATCTCTTATTAGATATAATTTATACATTTTTAAGGAGATAAAATATGTAGGTAGGTATATGTATGTAAAGAAACGTACTATATTCGGCTGTATGTATTTTGTGTATATTAAATGATTTCTCTGACTTGTTTTTTTTTTGTTATAAAGTTTCCGAGGAAAATCGAGGGAAAATTTTTAAAGGCACATACAATGAATGTGTTATATAAATTATATTAAATAGTGTAATTGGTTTCGGTCATTCTATTTAAATAAATCATTTTATGGAGACAGAACACTAAAAAAACTCTACCTATATTCATAATATACTTTCTAACACCTTTCTAACTGTTCAGCAAACCATGTCAATAGATATCGATGGCATGGTGTGCAAAACATATATGGGTCATCTTTAGGCGTCCGGCATTATGTATATTAATTTATAATGACACTTATTTAACTGTGCATTGGTATCCCACCAATCGGTGAATAGGTATACAAACATTTTTACTCAAGCATTAAGATCTCATCCAAATCCATCTAGTACTTTCAAAGCTTAGCACATTCAAAAAAAAAAAACAAAAACCTTTGCGTTTTGGAATATTAGTATAGATTAATAGCCTAAAGCTCTCACGAGTAATACACCTTTCTATAGGTGAAAGAATTTTCAAAATCAGTTCTGTGAATCTAGACGTTATCTATTTTTATCTGCTTATTCATTATCTTTTCCTTTTTAACCAACGACAAAAAGAGGAGGTTATCAATTCGACGCGTATATATACTTTTTTTTTAATGTATGATCATCTATTTCTCGAAGACGGATGAACCGATTTGGAAAATTCTTTTTTTGATTGAAAGGGTATATATATACTTCGAAATTGGTCCCATTTTCATAAACGTCAGGATCTGATGATGGGATCCTGGAGAAATCGAGGGAACTCTTCAAATATTATAGGCACACCTATGACTTTTTGGGTATTTATTATAGTAACTTGTGCAGTTGCTCTCAAAAAGTACCATTTGAGGAAGTGGAACTGATGATGAAGACCACAGATGGCCGCCGAAACTACTCAATAATAAGTATTGAGTGGATTGCGATTCGATTACTTGAATATGGATGTTAAGCACTTTATGCTCGTCACAATGCATATGGTGATGTAGAGCTGATGATGGAGTACCAGGAGAACTCCTCAACAATTAACGGCCCAGCTAAGGGAAAAGCAATATTTTGTAAAAGTTTATAAGTAGTTGACATTTAGGCTCTTGTAACTAGGTAAATTAAAAATAGACCAACTAAAAAGAGTGAAATAAAAACTTTTTACCAAAAAATTAAACTGACTCCCAAAAAACACTGCAAAGTGAAAAATAACTTCAATGTCGGTAGTCGGTGTCTTTAGTTTTGTATTTTCGTTTTTGGCACCGACTTCCGAAATTAAAGTTATTTTTCACTTTGCAGTGTTTTTTGGGAGTCGGTTTAATTTTTTACGTAAAAAGTTTTTATGTAATATTAGAACAGATTATGTATTGTTGCAAATGAAACAATGATTATTTTATTAAAAAAATTACCAAAAAGCGTGTATATTCTTTTACACGAATCCTCTAAGAAGCTATGTACCACATAACTGGAGCATAGTTCTTTATAAACTTAACATTATTTCAGCTGGTACAAAAATTGTGTAAACTAGTATCATTATTCCATATAAAATGCGGCATGTCCAGTTACGTCGCAACCCGGCCCCTAAAAGGCTTATGGGACATCCGCACTACCAACCTTGACCTCTTTCCAATTCTGCGGTAGGACGCGCCACTGCTGATATTGTAACTATGTGTCAATCATGTGCGGCCGTAATTATGTGGTCAGGTTTATTTGTAGTGAGAGATAACAGAGTTGTTTTGAGGTCGAAATTAATTGAAATATGGGAATTCTAAAGCTTTGAAATTTAATTCATTTGGCAAAATTTAAGAATTTTTCAATATGGATATTATAGATTAGCAACTGTGTGGGGTTTCGCTTCCATTGACTTTATCTCGATAAAAACATAACATCCTTCTTATACACTCGGGTAAAGCCTACATAGCCTTCAAACTACTTTCATACCAAATTCCGTCTAAATGCACCCGGTACTTTCTGAGATTCGCGCATTCGAACAAACAAACAGACAAACTTTTCCGCTTTATAATGTTAGTATAGATTTTGCTACTGGCACGGTATATTAAATTATGGAAATGATTTTATTAGTACTTAATGAATTATAACCTCTGTGGCATATGTACAACGTGTAACAGAATAAAGGCAATTCCTAAAAGTAGTTGGTTCAGAATCGGCTTCTTAATCGATTTCCGTCAAAAAATGGGTGTTAAATTTTGACGGAAAAAATGGAAAAACAGTATCATGACAAATTAATACAATCCTTAATTCAACGAAATGCGCTCGGGTGCGTGTTGGCCGCTAACTTTGCTTGAGTGTTTGCGTCTGCGTATGACGGACATATGTTTTGCGTTTGGTAAGGATAACTATTTTATAAAAATTGTCTAGATTTGGTTTCAATTTGTTTAATTGCGGATGTTGTTTTAGACTTATAATTTAACATTCTAATTGGGGTGTCTGAGGTATTGCGCTTAATCTGTTACACCTTGTACATGTATTTATTTAGATTTGAAAATACAGAAAACAGATTTATTCATTGCCAGCTAGATTACTTAGAAAGAAAGAAAACCATCAACCATTTTAACACTTCGAGATTCCTCAGTGCCTCAACAAGCACGGTTGGTCCCCCTGCCGGAGTTGTAGAATTATTCGAAAGGGTTACCGCTGCCTCGGAACACGAAGGGCAAATCGTTATTTGCCCTTCGTGGAGGCGCTGACTAAAACCCATCCGTGTTCCGTTGAACACGGATGGGTTTTAGTCAGTAGAAGTCTGACACACCCTCCCGCTTCTCCCAGATCGGGAGGCAGTCACAGGATGATGTCCTATCCTTAAAAAAAACCATTAGTCCCGGCTGTCATTAGTTCATCTTTGTTAGTAGTTACGAGTAGTCAGAAGCCAGAAAATTAAACACCAGTCTTCGCAAGGGGTATTACGTTCCCCGGCTACTGGGTAATGGAGGTCAGACAGGAAGTCGCTTCATGTAAAACTGCACCAGTTAGACTGGAAGCCGACCCCAACATAGATGGGAAAAGGCTAAGCAAATGTTGATGTTCTATTTATTACAAGCATCAAACTGATATAAAAACGACCACTCATTTTGAAACACGCCGTATACTCCGAAGATTGACGAAGATTCCCGAAGCGCTGACGTCTCGTGAAATATTTTTACTGTCTTCAAACGTGCGGATTAGATTACGTTTTAGATTGGTCACGAGTCGACATAATTTATGTCTGTGTACCAAGATTGACTGGAACCTAAATGTGTTCCGATTAATTCATGACCATTGTAGTGTTGACACAAGCTGTTGCTCTCCTGGGTATTACATGCGATTATCTGATAACAATACGACCATATGCTTGGGCCCAACTTGGTAGGTAGATAGATACATATTTAAATTATTCATGTTATATTTAATTTAACAGGTGCAGTCAAAGACGTAAATTAATCTGTACTATAATATCTATACTAATATTATAAACATGGAAAAGATTGTTTGTTTGTTTGATCGCGCTAATCTTCCAAAGTGCTGGATGTATTTGGATGAATTTTGATATGGAAGTAGCCTGAAGCTCAAGGTTATAAGTTTTTTTTTTTTAATTCTTTTTTTATTGTGTTAAATTCCACGGGAGCGAAGCCTCGCGTGACTTCTATTATTACTATAAATGCGAAAGTAAATCTGCCTGTGTGTTACACTTTCTAGTTCAAACAACTGAACCAATTTTGATGGATACAGAGGTAAGTTAGACCTTGGGAAAGTACGTGAGATCATTTTGTCGCTGAAAAAACTTTTTAGATGAGAAAAGCTGCGGGCAGAAGCTAAGGAGTTATATAGGGTCTTTCATTAAGCGTGTATTATCTTTAAATTTAAATAAAAAAAAATTGGCCAAGTGCGAGTCAGACTCGCCCATGAAGGGTTCCGTGGTAACTATAATAAATATAATATACTTAATATATTTAATTGAAAAAAAAAAACAAAAAACTTTTAAAATTTCTTAAAACTAGCCTACTTACAATTTTTACAACTACGCCAAATAACTTTGTTTTTCATAGTATTTGTATGAATTACAAAGTTATATTTGACTTTATGAAAAAGTCATTTTAGAAACCTTAATGTCATTTTTAAAGACCTGTCTATAGATACCACACATGTATAGGTTTCATGAAAAAAAATATTTTCAGTTTCAGTTCCATGTATAGGGAGCCCCCTTTATTTTATCTATTTTTAAATTTTCTCTTAAAATCGGAAAGCGGTTCACAGAATACATCTATCTACCAAGATCTACATGTATAGTCCTAATAGTTTCGGAATAAAATGGCTGTGACATACGGACGGACGGACAGACAGACAGACGGACAGACATGTCGAAACTATAAGGGTTCCGTTTTTTGCCATTCGCCTACGGAACCCTAAAAAGTGTGTTTGAGATATTACCGAAATTATTTATTTATTTGAAAGATGTAGTGATGCCATTATGTGTGGAATATGACATCATTCAAGTGTACGCCACGGCTTCTCTGGGTGGAGCGCATGCGAGATATCCAATGTGGTTTGTGGTTTATTCGCATAGACCTGCGACTTAAGAAAACCCCACAAGAAAAAGTCTAGTGGGGTTAAGTCACAAGATCTCGGTGACCAGTTCACATGAGCTCCACGTAAGATGACCATGCCCTCAAATCTCTCATGCAGAATATTCAATGTGGCATGAGCTGTGTGGCACGTAGCGCCGTCTTGTTGAAACCACATGTCGTTGGTGTTCAGATGATCCAGTTCATGCCAAAAACAGTTGGTAATCATCGACCTATAGCGCTCGCCGTTGACAGTGATGGCCTGGCCAACGTTGTTCTCAAAGAAATATGGCCCGGTGACGCCGCCAGCCCAAAACCAACACCAAACTAACTTTTTCGGGATGCATTGGACGCTCTTGGATTTCATGTGGATTGGTATCGTCCCAAATTCGACAATTTTGTTTGTGGGCCCATTTCGGTATGTAATATCCATTCATCCAGAAATGGGCCTCATCGCTGAAGATAATTTTTCTGTGAAAATTACGGTCAGTTGCTAACTGCTCCAGTGCCCATTCAGCCAACACACGTCGTTGTCTATGGTCGTTTACCTTCAATTCCTGGGTGAGTTGAATTTTATATGGGTGCAGGCCCAAGTCACGATGCAAAATTCGCCAAGTTGTGGTCTGTGAAAGGCCGAGTTCTTGTGAGCGACGCGAAATCGACTGCCTCGGATTCTCCTGCACACTCTCACGGACAGCGGCGATGTTTTCGGCAGATCTTGCGTTTCGTTGACGTACGTGTGTTGATCGATAATTTACCGAACCAGTGGACTCAAATTTATCCACCACACGATGAATAGTCCTCTCGGTAGGACGATTATGGCGACCGTAAAATGGGCGAAGCGCGTGGTGCGTTGTCCGAACAGAACACTCATTTTGATAAAACAATTTTATCATTTGCACGTGTTGTTGAATGCTATAGCTATCCATGATGATTTGGCAAAACAGAATGAATAAATGACAATCAATTTGACAGATGTAGCTTCAACAGCATGGCTGCTACTAACTGTCAAAGTTCGGACGTGCCTATTGGAAGACCCGTTATTTTGCCTCCTCGTCTTAAAACTCTAAGGTTTACTTGTGTATTTGGCAATTAAATAATTAAAATCACAGTAAATTACAATAAACCCCCCATTTTAGTCATATACCTAACCGGCTGGTTCCTGCCGCGGCTTTATTTCTTTTTAAGTTTCTGCAAACATGTAGCCTATGTCACTTTATGGTAACGTAGCTTTCTACTGGTGAAAAATCGTGTGAAGATTATTATTATTTGGAAGATTCACGGTCAGGAGGGCTTTGTAATATACTTCAAGCTCGAACGACTACTTTATGGTGGAATAATACCTGAATACTATCTTACTTTGCGTATTTATTTGTGATGAATTTCTCAAAAGATAGTTTTTTTTAAAGATTACTAACAATGTGAGTAGCATTCACATTACTAGCCATCTTGTTAACTCCTCCAACTAAGCTAAAATAAGCTTGTGTCTGGAGTGGGTTCACAGCAATAGTGCAATGGGTGGGATTCGAACTTGCGACCTCTCGATCACAAGATTACTACCTACATAGTCTGCTAAGTAAAATTTTTTAACGAGGGTTTAAGACATGCTCGCGGCCCATTTTGAAAGAAAATGCTCTATTCGTAGGTAACGTTATAAAAAAAAAATGCAAAAAATAGAACCGACTTCCATATCAAAACACTACAAAGCCAAAAATAACTTTAATTTCGGAACTCGGTGTTATTGGTTTTGGATTTTCTTTTTTTTTCACACCGCCTTCCGAAATTAAAGTTATTTTTGGCTTTGTAGTGTTTTGATATGGAAGTCGGCTCTATTTTTGGATAAATTTTTTTTTCACGCTTTTTAGTGGGTCGTTTAGCAATTTATCTAGTTACAAAAGCCATAATGTCAACAACTTATCACCTTTTACAAAATATTGCTTTTCCCGATGCATAGCCATTAATTTTTGAGGAGTTCCCTGGTACTTGACCATCAGCTCTACATCACCATATGTATTGTGATGAGCATGAAGTGTTTAACATCCGTACTCAAGTAATCGAATCGCAATCCACGAAATACTTATTATTGAGGAGTTTCAGTGGCCATCTATGGTCTTCATCATCAGTTCAACTTCCCCAAATGGTACTTTTCGGAAGCAACTGCTCAAGGTACTATAAGAAATACCCAAAACGCTATAGGTGTGCCTATAATATTTGAAGAGTTCCCTCGATTTATCCAGGATCTCATCATCAGATCCTGATTTCGTAACAATGGGACCAACTAGAAAATATACCCTTTCAAACGTAAAAAGAATTTTCCAAATCAGTCCAGCCGTCTCCGAGTTATGAGGTAACATACATAAAAAAAAAGTTCAAGACGAATTGAGAACCTCCTTTTTTTAAGTCGGTTAAAAAGGCATTATATTAAAAGTCGCTGTTGCATCGTTCTCGCGTTGAACCTGTCCAATACTATGAAACAATAATTTTGAACATAATCCTAATGCTTAATACAGGGTTAATTGTAAAACACCAAAACCTCTCAGGACTATGTTACTAACATCGTAATCAACAACTTTTGTTCTATGACTTTTAAAAATTCGTCATATTTTAGTTCACCAGATTTTCATATAAAAATAAAAATATTTAAATTGAACGCCCTAAACGCATGTAGCGTCTATGCAAAGCAAAAGAAAGCGATAGTATAAATTGCATTCTTTTGCTTCGCATAGAGTTTGTAACATTTAGGGCGTTCAATTTAAATATTTTTTTTTGTATGAAAATCTGGTGAACTAAAATATAATTCTTAAAAGTCATAGAACAAAAGTTGTTGATTATGATGTTAGTAACATAGTCCTGAGAGGATTTCAGTGTTTTACATTTAACCCTGTATAAATTTGACATACTTTCCGCAACAAAAATAAACAGGGGCCACAGCCTACTGGATATAGAGTGTTCTACTTCCATACAATACCAGTAGGCTAACAAAGAGGCTAGTATTGATTATTAGCTATTTTAGCGTCGCTATCTGGACTGGAGACTGTCCCGAGAAGTTTGCTTAGTAAATTATTCATGTAAACGGAAATTAAATGTTGGTTTTTAATGAAGGATTGAACAAGTATTGGTTTTGTATTTGTTATTCTGTTTGTTGTAAAATGATGGATTAAGGAAATTCTGTTGAATGAGTCAAGTTCTTCTGTCACTTTTAGAAGGACCTTTAATATTATAGCATACCTCATGTGCCGTAAAAAAGGTGAAAAGGTACATAATTTTTCTTTATTTCTGTAATGGCTGAACAGATTGGCCAATATAGGTAGGTAAGGTACTGTAAAATGGATTTGCCAGCGTGTATCTCTCCATAAGTATACATATGAACATATTTACAAAAGGCTTTGACCTAACCGGCTGATTAGTTAACAGTCAGTAGATGTTTAATTGGAGGACGGAATTCTTATACGTGTTATATAAGACATCTGATAATAATAGGCTCCTAATAATTAGGAAACTGGTTCTTCTATCAAAATGTTCGAATAACTGTGTGTCTATTTTTCATTAGAACGTGTCATTACCATTCTAAATCTTTAAAGAAGTCCTGAACGAGGTCAAGTCTACGGTACTTAGGTAAATCTATGAAAGTGGCTTGATAAAAAGTAAATGTCTCATCAAAGGGCTTTGTCAAAAACCCTGGCGTAGAAACAAATAGAACATTCTTAAAAAATAATTTCTTAAGATATTTATATGGATAGTGTAATAGCTTGTCTTTTGAAACGTACGAAACAAAGAAAGAAAAATAATTTATGTACGTCCTAGATCGCGGACGAACTAACTTCTTTCTCGACGACTACAAACTGTCAACTACAGACAACAAACACTCGTAAAAAAAGAAAACAATTAGACTTTCTACAGTAACAAACTCAGAAACATTATTTCAGCACGTTCCTCTTGAATTTGATAACGATGAACGATTCTGCGAGACTTGAATTATTAAGTACTTCGATGAAAAATCCGTTAGTGTAGAATCAAAAGTGTGTCAAGGGAAATGGCAAAAGTTGGTACATTCTCAAGTTTCCCTTCGTTTCAGGTATCTTGGATCCGGAAGCGAGATCTTCATATATTAACGGCCGGAATCCTGACTTACACATCGGATCAACGGTTTCAGGTATGATTTATGTTGGTAATATTAATTTTAGTCACGTACAAGAAAATGTATAGATGTTCGCTCTCATTTTGCTTTTAATTTTAAGACGAAACTGCAGCATCAGTCGTCCATGAATATACGATGTATTTTTTATATCCCTTAACTCTAGGCTCTCAATATTAAAAAAAAAAAACAAAAGTTCTAGAATATGTGGTAAAAAATACATACTTTCGAGGATATCATCAATCATACTAACACCTATTATATACTTCTTGAAATTTTAAATGAAAAAATATAGCTTATCATATAGTATTTTTTTATTAAACGCAAAAATTCTTAGCAACTATTTACCAAGTACTTAATTATAATGGCGTAATGATAATGCTTACACTAATATTATTAATGTGAGCATTGAGCCTGCAAATCTTCCGCTAGTTTTGAAAAGTCAGGGCTGTAGTTGGAAATTCCCAATCTCAAAGTCCAACGTATAAGCATCCGTTAAACGCGAACGGTGTTTTCCTTTCGTCCGTTTTAAATAACAAAATGCTGACTCACATAAATATGTTGAAACAAAACATGAATGCAATTGTTCAACACATTTCTTTAAATTTGGATATTTCTCGTTGGAAACTAATACCCAGAAGTCTAGACAGAAATATGTCGCAGCGAAGAATAATAATTTCGTTTTGCAATATCTGTTGATCCATTTTAAACATATCTGCAAATTTTGTAGCTATTTCATAGATGTCATCATGATCAATGGAGTCATTAAACGGATAACTGTTTTTCCACCAATTTCTCATTTTTTTTTAAATTACTAAAGTGATTTTTGAAATCGTGATATCACTGGCTTAATTTCTGCAGTGTATTTGTCAGGAATAAAATAGTAAGTAGGATGTTCTTCGTATGATCCATGATGTTTCTAAATTGTTCAAATCTGTTAGTGTTTTATTATTGCCTCATAATTCTAGATTTAATATGCTCAGTTTTCCGGAGAAATCTGCTCAAAATGCTAAATCACATTGCCAGTCTAAATCAAGCAGTTGTTGATAATCATCACTCCTATCTTCAAGAAATTTTATTATTTCGTCGAATAGATCTCGAAATCTTTGTAAAGATTTGCTCCGACTCAACCACCTAACACCAGTGTGCTATAGTACCTAACTCGGGTTCTGTCTTATCTAATTGTTGTTTAAAGAGTCGCCTTTGGAGAGATTTTCCTTTTATAAAATAACGATCATGAAAAAAATATCCATCACATGCTTTGTGTTTAGAATCTTACTAGCCAATACTTGTTGACGAATTATGTAGTGGTAGCTAATGAAATAAAAAAATATTATTATTAGATATACCTATATTTCAATTTATAAAAATTAGAAACATTTTTTGCCTTGCCGCAATCGACTTGACTAACAGTCGCGATTGACTGGTTGGCCACCCCTGCCCTAGAGTTATGGGATATAAAAAAACATCTCTTATAAAGACTAGCTGAGATCGCGACTTTGTTCGCGTTGAAATTGAGATTACGTGGTTTAACGCAGAAATCCCGATTCTGTGGGAATAAAATCGATCCCAGAGGTAGCCCTGACAAACAGAAAGACAGAACAAAAAATTTAAAAAATATGGATCGTGTAGGTATATACCTACATTTCAGAAAATACAGTTATTTTGAATTCCGAAACACACACCTTTTTATAGAGAAATGTGGGTAGATCTTGTTAACCCTTCCAGCTAAGCTAAATGTGTTTGGAGTGGATTCAATACAATAGTGTAATGGGCGGGGTTCGAACCCGCGACCTCTTAATCACAAGTCCGACACCTTAGCCATTGAGCTATTCACGGTTTTCTTTTTAAGTATGTATAGAATTAGATTTCCCTCTTCTCTGAGAAGACATTCGAGGTTAAATGTAGTTAGTTGATCATCAAATGCAGACTCAGTTTCTTCCTTAGCTCGGAAAGCACGTTAAGACTGTGGCCCTCGCTGTCATTTGAACATCATTTCGAAGTCAGACTTCAGTCAAACTTACCCTGAGTTGCCCTGAGTTGGAAGGTCTCTTCTTAGAACTCATTTCACTTAAAATACTGCTATTCTGCTAAACGCCGTGAGACTGCTAGCCGATTGGATAG
Organism: Tholera decimalis; assembly: GCA_943138885.2. Classification (NCBI taxonomy): domain Eukaryota; kingdom Metazoa; phylum Arthropoda; class Insecta; order Lepidoptera; family Noctuidae; genus Tholera; species Tholera decimalis. Next base: position 21,048,691 of record OW964573.2, on the reverse strand, counting down.
TATCAGCTAATATGGTTGGGAAAAGGCCGCAGAGTGTAGGTTCCTTGGAACTGATAGCCAAGAATTACCGATTGTGAATTGCAGGTCGTTGCGTATTGCGAGCTCGAAACCCATCAGGCACATTACTTTGTGTAATTTATTTCATTACCACTGCTCTCAAATCGGTGAAGGAAAACATAGTGGGAAAACCGGTATGTTCTAGGAACAAAAGTTGGAAGACATGCGACATCCACCATCCCGCACTGGACCCGCGTGGTGATAACGGCCCATTTCTTCTCATACAAAGGAGGCCTGTATCCCAGCATTGGGAACGTATTAATTATTATTATTATTATCCTCGCAAAGTACCTAAAGGTCGTATCGGTTCGCTGTCCCGTCGGACTATGAGAGTAAAGGAATAGAGAGTGGACACACTTAAGCACAGAAAATATCTCCTACGTGCTCGCCTTCCGTTATCCAAAATTTTGTTGGGTGGATCGTATTTTGTTGTTACATAAATTCTCTTTTTTTAGTTTTTAGAATTCTATTAATATCATAAATGTGCGCACGCGAAGCATTCTTTTACCTTGTTATGTATAAAATAGGATATTATTATAAGGAATTAAAATAATTATAGCCTATGTAACTTTATATTGGTGAAATAATGTTTAAAATCGCTCTGGTAGGTTTTGACTTTATCCATTATCAATAAAAAAATCGAATCTTTCCTCTTTATTATGTTATAGATATAGGTATCTAGAGAATTTTACACCCAAGCCTTTATTTATTATGACATCAACAAAATCCTAGTAGCATTATGTGAACGTTTGGATGTTTATATAATTGAGTTTCAATCACTCAATAATGTTACGAAATTTAGCCACTTTCACTTGGCATATAGTTTACAACCTGGAATAATACACAGGCTACTTTGTATCCTTGTCATTAATGGCATAAATGTAATAATAACTTCACATTTCTATGAATATATTACTACTAATTTATCCATTGAGACGTAGTCAGTACATTAATTTCCACAACTCTGTTCAGCTGACGTACATCATAATCAGCTACGAGATACCAATACAGCCGTTCTATATATTTAGGAAGCGGAAATCTGGCACTAATATTAGACTTGATTGCACAAAACCTACTGTCTTTCTTAAATGCATATAAGAGAGGTGAGGTGTGTGTAAGCGCGCTCTATCTTCAACCACATCATGACTTACCATCAGGTGAGATAGTGGTTAAACGTGAGCCTATTCCTAAGCCGAATCTATCAATAAAAAAATGTGCTATGTATGTATATGAGTATTTTCTCATTTACAAAATAAATTTTATCTTATCTTGTACAATTATTATTATCATTTATCACCAACATTAAGTATTGTTCATTAAATTGAAGCCTTGAACATCGACGACGAGTTGCAAGTCTATCGGTTTTTTATCGGTTACATTTCGGGGAGTGTGCGATGGAATTACACAATTTAATTCCAACAAGCCCGTTCCATCATCGGACTACGAGACAAACGGCGAAGCGCCATCGTTACATGGTGGACATCCCACCCATACGCACCAAACGTTTTGGGAATACCTTCATTGTGCGTACGGCTAAGGAGTGGAATTCCCTGCCGGAGTCTGTGTTTCCCGATAGCTATAACCTAGGAGTCTTTAAGTCAAGAGTGAATAGGTTACTTTTAGGTAAGCGTGCTCCATCTTCGACCACATCATCACTTACCATCAGGTGAGATGGTGGTCAAACGCGAACCTATTCTAAATAAAAAAAAAAAAAGAAATACTAGACAGCCAAGTATCCAAGATGAACAATAACACTTGAAACAAACACTATAGAAAAACTTACAATAAATCTAGTTCTTCAAAAATCTACTTCAACAGAATCGTCTTTTCGAAATATTCGACAAACAGGAAATTATATTTTTAAAGAAAATTTCTCGAACTGCTACACTTTGAAATCAAATTCAACATCTTTATTGAAACTAGAGGCTTCTGACTCGTTTCCAAAGACGTGACATTGACTGACTCCGCAAAAGTTCTCGAAACGAAATGAAAGACTCTAAGCTAAATATCATAGTTATATTTTGGGCAGAATTTTAGTTATCTTGCGGAACAAAAATATGATTTGAAGTAATCTGGAAAAGTGGTTTTCACAAATTATGCACCTAACTAACGACGAAAAAAATCTATGAATCGGATCCTATTGATCCAATTCTTTCGGAGATTACCCTCGGCATACAAACTTATAAAAATACAAATTTTACCTCTTTATAAAATTATACTAATATTAGTATATGTATAGATGATCATAATTCGAATATTTGAGTGGCATTCAAGGATGTCTTCCACCGGGGATGGCTAAAGGGTCTATCAGATTCGTACTGACTTAAACCACCCTGGTATTCCCTCGTTAGTCCCAGTCCCTATTGAAGTACTCAAAATACATTCTTATCTTCTGTTATGAGTAAATAATATACTATAGACTATCAAAATACTAATTTAAATTGACTCCGCAAAATAACTAGTATTAGTCTACCGGCTTTTATGTCCTCGGTACACGGCATTAATCAGGAATATCCGAGCTCCGGCACTGGTTGATTTCAATCTGCCGTTCTTCACCGAGGCTATAGATACCTGGAAACTCGCTTGCCCGAACCTAAATCCACCCGACAATCCATCATCTCAGAGGCGGTGGGATGAGCTGCTCTGTAGAGCAGTTCTGAGTGACCTTATTGCCACATCTGCTTCGGCTGCAGAGCGTGCGCGCCTGCTGGCTGTGGGTGAATGGGAGTCGGGTCTCTGGCTTCACGCACTACCGTCATCGAACATAGGCACCTTGTTCGATGATACTACTTTCCGCCTCGCTGCTTCCCTTCGATTAGGTGCTCCCTGCTGTTCTGCTCATCGCTGCCACTACGGCAAAGTTGTCAACAGCCTCGGTCACCACGGCATTTCATGCGGCCGCAGCGTGGGTCGCATAGAACGGCACGCGAATATTAACGACATTATCCGACGAGCTCTTGTCACTGTCGGCGTTCCAGCTGTATTAGAACCCAATGGCCTGGCGAGCGACGATGGCAAAAGACCGGACGTCATGTCTTTATTTCCTTGGAAGATGGGTAGGCCTTTAGTGTGGGACGCAACTTGTGTCGATACTTTTGCGCCATCCCATCTTCCTAGCTCGTCTTGCTGTGCTGGCGCTGCCGCTGCGGCACAAATTATTTAAAGATTTATCCAGACGCCTAGTTGACACTTCGCGTGACCCAAGGGCTGGCTTTTACCTTGGACAGAGGTTATAATATGGCGGCATTGCCATAAAACGTGGCAATGCCGCCAGTCTTTTGGGCACATTACCAGTGGACAGCGATGCGCACGAATTTCTGGATGCCATAGTTTAGTTTATTTTTAGATGTATATACATATGTAGTTTAGGGTTTTTATTTCAGTGTTTAAAGTGTTAAAATGTTAATGTTAAAAACTAATAAATGTATGTAAATCGACTAATTTGTTTCCATAGTTCCACGTACCTGCTTGTAGAGTAATTGGTTTAAGATATCAATCCCAATGTGACACAATCAAGAAATAGAATCTCAATGCACAAACTTCGTTATATTTAGTACCTACACATTTACAATCTACATTGTTACGGCCAGAAATTAAATACTGCTAGTAACTTGAAGTTTAGATATCCCCTAAGTAGATGGCGCATCGTGTTGATCGTGCGCCTCAAAGAGCAGTCAGTACAAATGACGGGACCCTATAGGGCTAATGCCCGCAAGAGGTTGCAGGAATGTTCTAGATACCATGACCGCGGAACGCAGGGCCAACTCGCTGGGTTCTTAATCAGTAGGAGTCTGAAACTTCCTACCGCTCCACGTAGAGCTGGGAGAATCTTTTGATAAATATCCTCCCCTAAAAATAAAGTTAAGCTTCCCGAGTTCGTACAAATAATAATAAAAAAATGATTTTCCCACAGGTGATCAGACCAGAAAAGTCAGAAAATTGGACGCTCCAAATAAAATTTCCTCAAGAAAGGGACGCGGGTATCTACGAGTGTCAAGTCAACACCGAACCAAAGATGTCATTGGCCTTTCAGCTCAACGTCGTCGGTAAGTCCAATTATAGCAATTACTTTAATTTTCTAATCTTTCTGAGGTTTGTACGTGACCGAATGTTGAAGAAGAAATGGCTTCGTTAAGCGTAGTTAAGATCAAATTAATATTGGCGAAGTTTTGCTGGGTAGGTGGATAATATAATTGGGGAATTCTTTTTTGATATTTAATAGGAATTCTGGCGCTACCGATTCTGTTGAGCCCAAATGTCTAACAAACAATTTTTGTTGAAGGTATAATAAAGCCCAATATCACTGAGATAGATTATAAATGAGCGCGTTTTAGAGTTTTTTTTACATTTTTTTTTTCTCTGTCTTTATTACGACGTTGTCTGACAGTTTGAGTATTTTAGTGAACTACTCAAATGTTCCGTCTTTGGCATTGTTCGTCAGGTCATTGAGCTCCTTAGTAGTCCAAAGTTGAGCTTACAGACTAACTGACAAAGGCTTGAACTGACGGGACGGGTCTACTCAAATCTGTGTGGTCTTTCCTCAAAAGGCCATTTCAGACTAATCTACATAATCCTCATAAACGATTGTGAATATGTGCACTATGTAGGTTATTTTATTCGAGTTAAACATAAAAAATTGTCTGGCAGTTTGAGTAATAATAATAATAATATTCCACAACTTTCACACAACGCCATCTAGTCCCAAACTAAGCAGAGCTTATGGTATGAGTACTAGACAACCGATAAACATACATATATATTTCTAAATACATACATATTATAGATAAATTACACCCAGACAAAGAACAAATAATCGTGCTCATCACACAAACATTTGTCCTGGGTGGTAATCGAACAGATGACAGGACAGACCAACAGGCAGGCTTTTTGCGGCCTACCCAAAGGTCCTTACCTTGGTATTGTTCGTCAAATCGTTAAGCTCCTTGTTCTAAGTTGAGCTATACGTCATTTGATAAATGTTTGCACTGTATGGACAGGCCCACTCAAATCTGTGAGCATCTTTCTTCAAAAGACCGCCTCAGACTGAAACCTACAAGGTTCCCATATAATTAAACCAGTGTAGATTGTATGGACTTTAAAAGAGACGGACCCCAGAGTTTGTTTCGGTGTTTCTTCTCAGGGTAGTCAGTTAGGAAACACCGGCCTCATCTAGTTGATATTTACGAAAAAAATTACGTGTAAAAGTGTTATTTAATAACCAATTTGCAAAATAAAGATCATTTATCATTTATCTAGGAGCTTTCGCAGCCCTTGTAGCAAGTATTTGAGAGAAAACGGGATAGTCTATACCCTGTTTTTTAATCTCAGAGACAAAGTTGACATGATTGAAGTAGAAAGAGCCCAGCGTGCCATACTCAAGATTGGTACTGCTCTCCCATTTCGTTTTTCGACCACTGAATTGTATGAAGTATGGGATACTCTCACTGTCAGGCATACTTTCATACTACAAACTTTAATGAAAAAACATTCTCAGCTGCAGTTTGATGCTAACCTACTTAAAGACAAGCGACGAAAGGGTAGAGTGTGTCCCACGGCCCAATTCAAATCCTCACTCCCTAAAAGATTCTTCTGTTTCCTCGGGCAATATCTCTATAATAAGCTTAACAAACACCTAAATCTATATCCTAAAACCAAATCAAGCTGTATTATAGCAATAAAAAAGCACCTGAAAACCCTTGATTATCAAAAAACCGAGAATCTTTTAACCGTTCTGAAATAAACTAACTCCATTCACAGCTACTCCTCATCTCAATATTTGCCTCACATACATTATTACAAATACATACTTCATTCACCTCTACACACACTCACACTCCTCACCAAAACAAAACATATCACACACAGCCTCACTGACACTACACTTCTCACTCACACACCCGATCTCATAAACCGAGTCAATAATTTCTGTTTAGTTGTAGTTTTAATTTTTTTTTTTATAAATTTTTCTTTTTTTGTTATAGCTACATTTCTATTATTTATTTATTTATTTTTAATATTGTTTACTCCTTTGTCCTTACACGGCACCAAATTAAAAGCGTATTCTAGCCATGAAGGGGCCTGGTGACCTGTAACACAGTTTTTTTTCCAAAAACCTATTTCAGGCACCAGTCTCTCACAAAGAGTACAGCTTATGAAATTGTACCTATATTAATTATATTATAAGGCAACTTTGTGGAGAGAGAATAAATGATTTATTGATATTGACATTACGACGATTGCCAGATTTTTGCAAATCTTAAATAGTGATGTGCCACTACCGAAACTTTACGTTAATAAAATCAAGTATCGGTTTTTTTTAATACGTTATCCTGAAATAATGTGTAGGAGCTAATTTAAAATTAAGAAATACTAAATTAATAATGTAAGATATCTATATACCTGTAATGAAATATATTATTAAGATCATAATTTTTTTTTTAACATTTAAATATATAATAGAATAAATTTATTTAACAATTAGGCAACATAACAACAGATTAGGATTATAAATGAACTTGTATAGAGGAACTTAAATTTGTTTTAAAATGAGGTTTTGTACGACAGCTTCATGGTTCGTCGGCCACATCCGCATTAGTTTTGCCCAGGTAGGGCTGCTCCATCGCCGAAACCAAATAACTTGGCTAATGGTTTAAATTTATGTCTTGTGCCGTGAATGCACATGCTAGTGGCACGTATTATTGAGATGATGATTCTTGATCTTAACCAACCCATCACTACGCTGAAGGACCTGTTCCAGCGGTCAGCGATTGCAGTTCCAAGATGTTTTACGAAAGTAGACATTTGTGGAGCGAAGACTCCGTCAACGGATGTAACAAGAGGGGTGAATGTAGTATGTCGCAATTCACAAGCGTTTGAATATTTTCTTATTTTTTCATCTTCGGCGGATTTTAGTACAGAGGCAACAGGACGTGAAATGTAAGAAGGAGCGTCAGTGTCTACAACACGGATATCAAATAACGCCTCCCTCTGAGCATCCCAAACGCCGCGGCATGAAAGGTCTCCACGTAGTCCGCAATCTCCTTCGGAGATGATGGGTTCTTTGACTACGTTTCCCCATGCATGTTGACATAAGTCACAGAACAGATCTCTAATTTCATTATGACGACGTGTTATTAGACCACCCTTTTTACAACATAGAGCATGATCGACATTAAATTCATTGCAGCCGCAGCCATCACATGATTTTGGCATAGAGACTGGTAATCTGTGGTAACGTAATGCAAGTGCGTCTCTAAACTCTAATGGTGACAGATCGAAATGGTCCTTCTTAGTCGGTAAGGTAGATAACCAGTTGGAGGATTTAGTTTTCATTTTTGTCGAAATTGAACGTTCAATCGCTCTTCTCTTGATAGGGGATAGTTTGACTAAGACGGTATCCAAGAGTTGGTCATTGAGAAAGTCTTTCTCGTTGCGGCATTCTTTTTGTGCATCTTTGAGGGATTTATGATGTTGAGAGAGGTCCATATGTGTATTTTCAATCAGAGCATTTGAGAGGACTGCACAGCCTTTTTTTGAGCATACATAGTTTATATTTGTCATTTTTGATAGAGCGGATATTGCTAGACCACCTTTGTGAACGGGTAGAGAGAATAGGTCAGCTTCCAAAGGTGAGATATCGCCTCCTAGTAAAGTGGGTAAAAAATTGGTACGCAGTGTGTTAGTTAATGGTTCGAAGAATTGGGTTACATCATCTAAGACTCTTAAAAGGAATGACCATTGAAATTGAACTGCTTTAGTAAGGGCAGTGTAAGCAGCTTGGGGTGAGTCTTTACAGATAAGTGAAAGTTTTTCTATTGTAGATTGCCAGTTTTTAATTTTCTTGTTCACAAAGTGTTCTTTTCCTTCGCCAATATAACTACCAAGGAAGCGTGATCCAGTTATGATGGTTACGTTAATCCCTTTGAAAATCTGTTGAGCTGTTTGCTTGTCGCTCTCAGTAATGATTAGGTATGATTTTTTATCTTGAGGAAAGTAACCATATTCAGGGCCTATTTTACTCATTTTATCCCACCATTGACGTAGGTTTCTGAGCTTACCTTGGGCGGAGGAGTCATCTGCATACCAGCATTGGGTAGTTGCTTGTTCTTTTTTTAATTCGTTTATTATGGGTAGTGTTGCAAGGGCATACAATGGCATGGCAAGTGGATCACCTTGGGTAACTCCTTCTTTGCTATATAATCTCATATCGGAATCACGTATTACAAGTTCTGCGTGACCATTGTAGGTGTTGTATAAGAAACGAGCGCAATGTGGCCAATATATTCTTGCTTGCCAGAGAGCTAACTGTCTGTTCATAGAATTAAAGGCATTATTTGCATCGACGAGTAGCATTCCCCAGTTAGAGCTTGGTTGACATTCTTTTTGGAAAAGATCGTTCATCGCGTGAATAGCACCTTCGATACCGCTGCTTAGTCCACTGCAGAGTTGCGATTGAGCACAGGCTTCGGTGACCTCGGATCCTGTGACTAAAATCATGCATTTGGATAGGATCCTGCGTAGGCATTCGCCAATGCCAATCGGTCTCACACCTGGGCATTTGTCTAGGGCGATAAGTCGACTTGACATAAGAGCTTGTATTTGATTCCATGGCACAAAATTGTTATTTAAATGCATTGTTAATTGTGCTACTGCAGTCCTCAGATGGATTTCATCTCAGGCTTGCTTCTCCAAATCGTAGCAAGTAATCTTTCCAATTGTCTGATGTGGTACCTGTTGGGCCTCCACCACCGTGCAATTTTCTAGCAACTGATTCCACATGTTCACTGGTTATGTCTACTTCTAGTAATGGAGTCAATTCGGGGAGGCCATCAGGCAGTGTGAACAGTCTTGAATCGGGATTGAATCCGGGGGGGTGCTTTTCTTGCAGTACATTCATTACCGTTTTTCCTGTTACATCAATTTCGTCTTCAGGTTTAAGAATTTTGCTTGTATCTTTTGTCATTAACCAATTTAGGGCTTCACGTGTTTTTCCTCGCTGTATGAGACGGGTGAAATTTTTTGTGACATATTCATTATTATCATTATAATTATTTCTGTTGTAGGAGTTACGGAGAGAGTGGTCTGCTTTCATAGCCTCAGTTATTAGTATATCAATGTTTTCTTCGGTCCATAGATTTTGGCGTCGGTCAAGTAATCTTGTTATATCTTTTGCTTGTTTAACATTTTTCTCTCTTTGTAGCATGACAGCAACGTAAATCAAAATGCGTTCAGAAGGATAGTCTGATTTAACAAGATATTCTATTTCTTCAGCTAATTTGTGATTAAATCTTCTACTTACAGTGTTGGAGGGAAGGTCATAGAGTTTCCCATGAATGGTGCACACTTTTTCCCATCGTTACTGCCATATGTCTGTCTTCGATCCTATTCCATTAAAAAACGGGGATACAAAAGCATCTTCTAGGCATGTTGTGGGTATGGTCTGGGTTATAGCTGGAGGTGGATTCTCAGTATGGGCGGCGCGCAAATGTCGTTGTATTCCATTTACTTTGAAGGTTCTAGGACAATGAGGACACTGCACGGTATTTGATGAGGTTTCATTGTGATTTGCCGAAGTACGAACATTGGTATTCATTTTTTTATTTATTTACACGGTTAATTTTGATATAATACAGAAAAATAAAAGCAGTAATAAATATAAAATACGTAGAAAATTGACAAGAAAATTTTCGCCGTCTTGTCAATTTCAAATTTTTTCTTCTTTTTTTTAAGATCATAATTAATTACAGGTATTCGTTAATCAGATTCAAATAATGACTCCATTTCTTAGGAATATTCTGAATCATCAGAATCGCCACCTATGTCTTTGATAAACCTATCAGTAATGTCGTCAACTAAATGGCCCAGATGACACATAAAAACACAAATCTGTAGGTGAAAGGTGAAGGGCCTTAAGTAACATTTTACAAAGTATTCAGTAGAGCTCATTAAAGATGTCCATACCCGAAATTTGACATTAAAATCGACATAGTATAAAAAGTAATTATCGTATCATTGTCGAATAAAAAGTATGATTATGATGGGTACTTAAGCTATTATATTGAGATATTTTTTTAACAAATATAGTTCCTTAAGGCTGTATTATCGGACTTAAGGTTCTTTAACTTTGAAGCTTTACTAGATATCTTATAGTATGACGGTACTTACGTCTCTCCTGTATCAATAATATATAGTAAATTTTATTATTTTATAAGTCATGTACGATACAACATCATAGAAAAATATATTAAAAAGTTTTAATGACATTAAAAATGAAATAACATTATACATAATATGTTTTATTTAATAAAAATTAAAATCTTTGTATTTTAAAAAAATAAATGTAATTAAACAAAACACTTAATGTTATTCTGGTAAGTCACATGCTGTACCCTCATGGGCTAATGTATTATAAAAATTATGAAAAATGGGTGGAATCCATTGCAGAGCTTTCTGTGAATCCTGATATTTTTTAGTGCTTATAGGTTTGTGGCCTAATCGAATAGGCTGCAATATAGGCGTGGCAAAGTCTTTTAGGGATCTCCTTCTATTTCTTATTAAGGATACCTTTTCGAATTCTTCTTGATTAAAGGATGTTTTGTAACTCATTTTACCATACTCTTCTTTTTCAAATTTCATTTATTGTTTTTATTTTTTATTTATAATAGGCTCACGTTTGACCACCATCTCACCTGATGGTAAGTGATGATGTGGTCGAAGATGGAGCACGCTTACCTAAAAGTAGCCTATTCACTGTTGACTTAAAGACCCCTAGGTTATAGCTATCGAGAAACACAGACTCCGGCAGGGAATTCCACTCCTTAGCCGTACGCACAATGAAGGTATTCCCAAAACGTTTAGTGCGTATAGGTGGGATATCCACCATGTAACGATAGCGCATCGCCGTTTGTCTTGTAGTCCGATGATGGAACGGGCTTGACGGAATTAAATTGTGTAATTCCATCGCACACTCCTCGAAATGTAACCGATAGAAAACCGATAGACTAGCAACTCATCGCCGATGTTCAGTGTATTGTTGCCAATTAGTCTTTTGGCCCGTTTCTCAATAGACTCAAGCCCATCTAGTTGGTACTTGGCAGATCCATCTCAAAGATGAGAGCAGTACTCCATACACGACCGAACCTGGGCTTGATAGAAATTTAGCAGCTGTTCGGGTGTGAAGTACCGTCTCACCTTTGCTAGGATTCCCAACTTTTTTGATGCTAGTTGAGCCGTAGCCTCGATAAACGGGCCAGAATTGAGGGTAGAAGTTAGTGTTACCCCCAGAAGCTCGATACGATCGATTATCGGCACGGTAACACCTCGGAAAGTAGGAGCCGGTTTGAATTGACTCCTATCTGCGGAGAAGGGACACGTCTGGGTCTTAGCTGCATTAAACTTGACCAAGTTGGCATCGCCCCATTCGGAGATAGCCTTCAAGGACAAGTTCAAGCGCCCAACCATGTCCTCATGGAGAGACTGGATCTGTGACCCACCAGCACGCGCTTTGGAAACATATCTCTCAGCAACTGTGCTGTCGTCTGCATACCCAAAGGTACCGGGCATAAGCAGATTATTAATGTGCAGCAAGAATAAAGTTGCTGAGAGAACCGACTCCTGATGGACCCCGGCATTAATTGCCAACTGGCCAGATGAGCAGCCATCAATGACCACTCGAATGGACCGATCTCTCAGGAAGTCTTCAATCCAAACGCGAAGTTGGGTGGGTAAACCGAAAGAAGGTAGTTTAGCAAAAAGGCTATCGTGTCAAACCCAGTCAAAGGCCTTAGAGATGTCAAGGGAGACAGCAAGTGCTTGCCCGTGCTTCTCGATGGCCTCACTCTAGATATGAATAGCATACACTGGAAGTTCCCTTGTAAACCGGTTTTTTCGGAAGCCGTATTGTCGGTCACTGAGGATGTCGTTGGCTTCTAGGTATGCCAGGAGCTTACTATTGAGTACACGCTTCATACTCTTACAGAGTATGGACGTGACTGAAATAGGTCTGTAGTTGGCCGGGTCAGCACGACTGACCTTTTTGGGCACAGGCTGCACGTTAGCCAGCTTCCATGCTTTCGGCACCTTTCCAGTCTCAAGCGAAAGGCGAAACAGGCGCGTCAAAATTAGAGACAGTTCAGGCGCACAAGTTCTAAGAACAATTGCTGGTATCCCGTCGGAGCCACTAGCTTTGTTCACGTCAAGATTACGCAGCACTCTACGGACGTCCTTCTGATGGATGCGAATATCCAACATACACGACCCGCATCCAATAGGAGCATCAGGAGGGTGAGCGCCACTACTATCCAGACGTGAAGATTCCGCAAAAAGAGCGGCAAACAAGTTTGCTTTTTTCTCAGCGGAGTGGGCCATAGACCCGTCAGGTTTAAGCAGTGGTGGTAGTGAGGGGCGACAGAAGTTCGATTCGACCGACTTTGCCAAGGACCAAAAAGCTTTATAGCCAGCAGGGTATGAAGCAAGTTTGTTCCCGATTCGGCTAACGTGGTCAAACCGAGCCCTCCGCAAAACCTTTCTATAGGACTTGGCAGCCCTGTTGAAAGCTCTCTTCTTCTGAAACACGTCATTTGCTTTGCAGTTTCGAGCATCGACCCATGCTAGGTACGCCGCGTGTTTAAGCGCTTCAGCGTGATCACATTCGGTGCCAAACCAAGCTTTCGATCGAGCTTTGCCGGACATTGTTAGGTCAGAGAACGGAATGTAGTACTTCATCCCCTGTCGCAAAACATCCGCTTCGGCGTCTGTGCACGACGATGAATCATTTGAAGAGAAGCAAGAAGGCTGCCAAGGATAACATGCAAAGAAATATCGCATGACATCCCAATCCACTGACTTGTATCGCCATACCCGCCGTTTGCCATTAAGGCTGGGATCGGGCGGGGAGTAGACGGATACAGACTTCACCAGACAGTGGTTGGAACCCTGGGCATGAAAGATACGATACGTCTGACGGACTTCTAATCTGCGTCTCCGAAAGAAACAAAAGAGCAGGTTTTTCAGTCTCGAGGTGGTAGTGGACTGCAACGAGATTTGCAGACCCCGGATATTACTGAAGTGCACATTGAGAAGGATTGCAGCTGTGAGTACGTCTTCGAGTAAGTCTAATATTGCACGAAACACAAATCAAACTAAACGGAGGGAGAGCATGCGTGGGGGCGCGGCGGGAACCGTATGTACGATGCACCCGCGCAAATGTAACCCGCGAGCGTAATGGTAAAGAACAGTAAGTCCCACATACAATCATTTAACATTTATCTATATTTATTGTTTAAATAGTGAAGAATATTAAGTAACCATACGATCATTTACCTTTTCACGTCTAGGGACTTAATGCTATTTATAATTTTATATCTGCGAAATTAGCGGCTGTAGGACTTTATGGCTTTTACCATTTGATCAATTGGGGAATTCTGAATAAGTATCATTTAAAATATAAAAATGTCAAAAAATGGACTTAAGGTCATTTAGCTTTCACCTACAGAAATAACTACCGAGTTACACTATAAATATCGATTTAATGCACGCAAGCGTGACCCAATCGGACATATATATTTATAAAAATGTGATGGGACCCGCCTGTTTCTCACTTTTTTAAATAAAAATGTGCTTGTTTCTTTCCTTTCAGTTGAGCAGACAGGATTTTTTTTTATTGCCTTTTTATTTTTAGCTTCTTTGTTTAAATATGTTAAAGATTTCACAGATTATTTAATTCCTGCTAGGAATTGTGGTCCTGAAGCGTATTTAGAAGTTTATTCTGGTCAACTGTACAAATAGAGCCTTCTAGTGCCCTTACTCTGCTCAATACAAAATAGACCTTTTGTAAATAAATTAGAAGTTAAATACATCCCAGTTAAGGTCGTACCTTGGAGTTAATATTGGTGTCGGGCCGGGTCAATGAGACACTGTTCCCTACAACTTCATAGAATTAAGCGTCCACCGATGTGATTGTTGGTATCAGTGCCTGCCAGGCCGGCCAATGAAGAAACGCCCAATGTATTGTTACTACCCAGCACAATATAAGTGGTAAAATCATCACCACCTTCACCAAGTTTAGCTGGCCTATAAAGTTATCAAATAACAATATTATAAGTCAAGGAAGAAGGAATAATTCCAACTTTATCCTTCCTTTAATATTACGATTTTTCAGTCTTTTTATATGATTTAGTTTTATACAAATAAATCACATATTTATAATGTATGTTTAGCTTAGTTAGAGGGTGGGTCAACAAGATTGCTAGCAATGTTAATTATTACTCACATTGCTAGTTCTCTTCATAAAAAATACCTATTCAATGATATCCCACTTGATATAGTTTGCCGATTTTTGATAATTAACTGTCATTTCTCTAGTGATACTCGCATGGTTAAGACGAATTGATTAAGGTAAGAATTATTCAAATCAGCCCACGCGTTTGGCCTGTACATCGACACATAGGTACAAACATACATACTTACATACATACACAGACTGTGAAACACATTAGCGTCGCGCAGTCGGGTAAAAAGTTACGATTCAACAAACCGGTATCATAGGTATAACACTGCACAAAAGAGCGGGCAACATTATTTATAAGCTTGACATTTGCATGTATCAATTCTGTCTCTGAGATTAAAAAACAGGGTATAGTGTATGTAAAATCTGACAGATGCCTTCACCCGCCTTGATTGAAAGTCATTTATGAGGATTTTCGCAATCGGAAACAAGGATTGTATTTAAGTTTCTTTAAATGAGCTGCAATTAAGACATCATATTTCGTTAAAGAATACGTATTAAATTATATTCAGGGCTAATTTTAAAAGCAAAGGTACTAAAAACAAATGTTTGCATTCATCTAAAGAGAGGTGTCAACGCTCTCGTTAGAAGTCTAATTTTATCATCCGCATTGCAGAGTCGTTGAGAGAAGTTTTTATTTCAAAACACACAGCTACCGGGGCCATTCTTTAGTATACGAAATGGTTCGCTCTCTTCGTATATTTTCGCTTTGGCTTTCATGTTTCGCTCTAAGTCCAATCGTTCGAAATTCTGTTTAAATTGTCAAGCCAGCGTTTTCTGATTGATTAGATGCACGATACTACTCAGTTCTTTATCAAATAAATCCGTCGCAGGTTTACCGTAGAAAATGCTTTGAATCGTTTTATGGTTGCTATTGTTAAGGTCATAGTCACTAATATAGAATAAATAAAAGTTATTATCAGTAAGAGCACACAAATTTTGAACGTTAATTTTATAAGCCAAGTAATAATACAATAAGCTTTATTTAAGCATTTCCCGATCAAAATTCGAGGGATTATACCAAGAAGGCAACAAAATCAGGAACAATATATAAGTTTCAGACACTGCTCCAACAATGTATTAATTACACCCAATTTATCTATACAAAACTGTGTCACCCAATCAAAACTCTGAAACCTTAACGAGATAATCTCAAAACCAGAACTAAAGCGTCAAATAACTTGAATGAAGCATAAACTAAGCGAAATAGAAGCGTTCACTACTGACGCAGTCTAAGTTTTGCCGCAAACTTTCCAACTACATACAATACATAGGCTAAAACTGGCGTCACTTGACATTGCAATTTTCCTAGCTTCCTGAGCACTTAATGCTACAATGTCTTGCCGCTTGCCTCCCTTGAGCCGGTCTAATGACGCAGCAAAACATGCTTCCCCAAACTTGAATATTTACGAAGTAAGTGGGTCAAACGCTGAGATGTTTTTGAGGATTACGGCTGTTTCTAAAACTTTTGATTCATGTAGATACTAGCTGCGGCCTGCGTCCTTATTCGCGTGGAATGCTCGTTCATTTTGTCGAGATAAAAAGTGGCTAATGTGCTACTCCACGTAGTTGATGGCTTTGGTAATAAAATTTCAACAATAATATAATCAAGAGGAAACATTTTTTTTAACATGGATTTACTCTAAAATAACTGAACCTATTTTAAATATTATATCACAAATATAAAGCTATATTATCATCGAGTAACGTAGGCCATATTTTAATTTGAAACAATAATTTATTTTTCATAAAATGTCTGAAAATATACTTTCTTTGTCTTCGCTTCAGAAACTATTTTAATTTATATTAGATAAAAAAATAGGATAACATTGTACGTTCTCACTATATTCGGTATCATGATATGTACCCTAATTGAAAACAATATATTTTGGGCTGCTTACGTAGGAGTAAATTACTTTTTGAATTATTTAATCAAAACATTAGTTTTCAAAATAATTATGGTGCGTATGTACATCAAACTAACAATTATAGAAATATTGCTAAATGCTCTATGCAACAACGAGTTTACATCATATCGACGCCTTAGAGTGAAAACCTCGTAAGTGAAAAAGGAGTAACTTTTCAGGAGGAAAAAAATCCGCGTGCTATAAAATTTTTGTACGGTTTCTTTTATGTTTTTTTTCATTAGTTTATATCTAAATTTAACCCGTTTTTATATCCAAAACTGTTCGATATTATGTATAATATGAAAAAACATTATACTATCGAACAGTTCAGAAATGCAAAATCCATGGCCTGATTACGCTAAACTGACGACGCGATGCGAGTGTTTACGAGGTTCTCATTTACTTTCATAAATAGCGTTTCGAGTATCGAATGAACATATTAGTGAGATCAGGATGTGCGTTGCTAGGATTGCTTTCTGGAAAAGCAATAAAAAATTTGGACAAAAATATACTCCCAAGGTTTTCACTCAAAGGCGACGAGATGTACAATAAAGGTAAACAGAAATTTAACTATCTAAAGTAAGATTATAAAGTTTATAAATAATAAAAGATTTTGTATATGTTTGTTATTGGTAATCTCAAATGGGTAATCGAAAAATCCATTGCACCGATCTTAGATACTTTATTCTTTCTGAAAGCTTCATTATTTGTAAGCACATAAGATAGGTTGTATTTTCTATTTTCAAAAGTATCAGAAAATTGCGATAACGAAACCCAAGGAATTAAATAGGTAATACAATGTCTTTATGTACCTAAATAGTAATATATTTTATATATAGAACAGTTAATGTTTGTATGTTTGTCCAGTATGTGTTGGTAAACTATCGATCTGATTGTGATGAAACTTTTACAGGAAGTTCTGAGGACGCAACACAAGATTTATAGCCTAAAAATTCCATAAAAATTTGATTACTTAGCATCACCATGCTATAATTTATATGTACAGCTAGAAATTTATAAAAATATTTTGGTTTTGTTCCATAGATATAAGATGAGTAACCTTTTGTGTATCTATGCCAAATATATATTACAGAATGTTGTGTTTATTAAAGTTTTGTATGGCAAATAAAAGGTTTTGCTGTTTAACTATAATAAATTTTGAACATGCGAGCGGACTTTATTACAGCATAAAAACAATAAAAAAATCTCATAGGTAAAAGGCTAGAAGGTGACTTGAACTTCTTTTTTCACTGAAAAATAAAGAATTATTTTCACAAGAGCGAAGCTACGGGCAGAAGCTAGTCACAGATATTAACAACGTTGGAATAAAAGTTAAGTTCTTAAATCAGTAAATAAATTAGATTTATAAGATAATTCTATACAAGCTAAATAAAACATAATATTTTACGTAGACACAACTCACAAAATCTAAGACTAATTCAATAATACTTTACAAGCAAAATCTAATATTATATTTTCAAGTAAAGCTTCACAATATACAAGCCAAATTTCATAATCTCTACGCGTGGTTCACAACGTAATATAATTCAAAAGATCACAACGAAACTTATTTATAGGTATAAAATGTTCGTAATTGCGTCATAATTTATTTTTTATTTGACGTGCTACACTAGTAATATCATTAAGCGAGATACACAAAGTTTATAATAAAATAAAGAATGTTGCAGGTCGTTGTTTTGAACCGAGTTAGGCACAAAGGTACTGGGGCCATACCATGACGTGTTAAAGCGAGAGTCGTTCGAGCGAGAAAGAGGGATGAAGCTATGCACGCTATATAGCTCCATCTCTCTTTCTCGCTCGAACGACTCTCGTTTTAACATGTCATGGTATGGCCCCCTATCTGTGTAATTTCCATCATCACTACTGCTCTCAAAACAGCGAAAGAAACTATCGTGTGGAAACCACCGTCTCTTAGAACCGAAAATGTGACAAGCACAAACTCTAAGGACCTGTGTGATGGATAACGGCCCATTTCGTCCCAAAGAGAGGAGACTCTGTGTCCCAACAGTGCGAATGTTTTAGGCAGAATTATTACTTTATTTGCATCAGTAATTTTTGAGTCGCTTCACAAAAAAGAACGAAGAAGCTATTTCTGTGAGCTTCTCCATTATTTTTATAACTTAATTGGGTTTTCTTAACTTTCTTGGAAACTGTTTCACTTTATAGTTATTGTTAGTTGTCGCTGTAGTTACAGTTATGCAAATTTAAAATTGTTTGCTGAGACGATTATTTTTTTAGTTAAAGAACTCGGCTTTTAAGTAAGACAGTGTACGACAGCAAAATATTTATTGTTAACAAGCACTTTCTTTTCATCTACATTGGTAATCTGTTTACTTATCAAATTTTAATAACAGCCCCCGATTTTCTTTATCTAAACTTATTAGACGTGACTACAGAAACTCCTTGCATAAACCCTCTTGAACTTTTCAAATCCCCCGATAACAATGTGAAATGAGGGCTTCAACGCAACCTTCATCAGATTTAATCTTGGCCTAATTTTTTCTTCATCGGTTTAAGGGGCATTTTCTTTCTACTATAGGGCGTGCTGTATCACGTTTTGAAGATACTTGATAGGCTCTTGTGTCTTTAATATCTTAACAGACAACATCTCTTGCGGAATCAGGACAGTAAAAGAGAACATTAGTTTTTTCTTTATACTCAGCTATTACGCAACACCCTTATATATTCATAGAATTATTATTGTTATGGAGAACACTTGTGGTATTATGAATTTCAGTCGTATGAGCTGAGTGGATCGGGTGAATATATTTTTCAAATTATGGAGTATAATTTGAAATTTAAATGTCGTTACAGTCTCAGTAATGTGGAGATAGGAGATTTCATTTTTTGGTAATTTCGGGACAGCAAAATGTAAAGTCTGGAAATTGTCTACTTTATAAAAAAAACTTGGAATTAGTCGTTACAAAATGTATGACAGTTTTCAAAATGAATAAGGGTTTTTGTTGCTGAATATTTGTTTCTTTAGAAAATACTGCGGGGTAAAACTAAATGTATTCATTAAATAAATTCATGATGAATATTCACGGGCTTGTGAATAAGAGAATTAGAAAGCTAAATTCGTAATACAATTAATTATGAGTTGGGACTGATTTGTTTTACTAGAAATAAGAAAGTTATGCTTTAGCTAACAATAAATCTGCTTAAATTATTTACAATGGGATCTACATGCAATTTACGACTACAGTTATAATACTGGTGATTAAAGCAATTCGTTCTTAAATTATTTAAGCTGATAGGAAAACTTAGCATACAATTTCCCTAGTAATGTACACAAAGTTATGCTACACCTCATAATTGACTTTAGTTTAAGGATTTATTTTAGAATTAAAATAATATTTAATAGGATAAGATGCAATAGTGAAGTAATTCAGTTTGGTTCAAACTCTTTTAACAGTTTGGTTCAAAATATTATATTTTATAACCATATTATTTTGATACTTTCAACTGTGAAGAAACAACGCGGCAAACTATGTGATCAAGACTTCCTTTGATATTCAGACTTTCAATCAATCTTTTCAGCATTACACAGATATAGTCTGAGATGTTGCCAACTCTTTTGTGTTTTGTAACTTTATGTATTGTATTTTCTGTCTGTATGTCTTTTAACTTGTGTGTTTAAATAAATAAAATGAAATAAAAATAAATAAATCAAATATAGTCTGAGATGTTCCTTTTTTGGACAAAGTGAGTGTAGCGCCCGTAGTAATAAGGCTTTTTTTAAAGATTTAAATAATTTCTACTTAAATGTCCTCCAAAAAACTCCAAGCATTTGGTCAGCTGGACCCGCTCGCTACTGGGACCACGAGTCCCTTTGACCACATAATATATTTTATTGGTTAAACCTAGTAGATAGCCGAAACCAAAATTGGTTATTATAGCTAAAATATAATAAAACGAAATTCAATTAGGCTTAAACGTTTATTTTCAATCGAAATCTAAAATCTTTGTAACATTTAAATAAAATCAACACTAACCTTTTTATAAAGAGAATATTAACGAAATTTTATAACTTTTACTTAAATATAGCACGTAAAAAGAACATATCGAGGGGTGAAAGGCTATTTGGTTTAAGCGACATCTAGGGCGATATTGAGTTCGGAATCAGCGAATTTTTCTCCGTCGAATGATGCCGGATTCATTAAAATCAGAGCACTTTTATGGCGTTTGAAACAATACTATTTTTGGGTTGTTTCCAAAGTGGCAGTGTATTAACCGACGTGGATTTTGAATTTTTTTTAAATTATGTACTTGAACCATACAATCATATTAAAAACCGAGACATAAACCAGTTACCCTTTCCCAGATAAATAATTCAATAAGAGTTAAAGCGTTTTTCCTGTTTCTAATTGTTATTAAGACGTAATTTGAATCATTTTGACTTCCACCAATTACACAGTATTATGTCACTTAAATCATTTGTCCGTCACCCAAATACAAGATGGAGCGTCGCTTAAGCTCTTTCAGCTGCATCTATTTTCCACGCAGAGTGCTACTTAAATCAAGTAGTTGTTTTGTTTTAGATATTTTGTTTAGTTGTTAAAACATTTAGTCCTATTATTTTTTTAAATGCAGGTCGTTTAATACAGACGATAAAATGGAATGATGAATATTGAAACATTTTTCTAGTATTAATAAAAATACGAGTCGGTCTTTCAATCATTAAATTTTAATATGATACATTTCATTGATGTCATATGATACCATATTTATTTCATCTCCCGGCTGTTAAAAATCGTGATCATTCAACTGGACTGCCGCGCGCGGGCGCTTAAAACGAACTCCAGAGTGCATCGAGGAGTGGCGTGACGCGCAGTCACCGCCAGTGTTTACGTAAAACGCTCTTCGAAATCTCTGTCTCTTCTCCGCAAAAAGGAGCCAATTCCAACCGGCTTCTACTTTCCGCGATGTAACCGTGCCGATAACCGATCGTATTGAGCTTCTTGGGGTAACACTAACTTCCACCCTCAATTTTGGTCCTTTTATCGAGGCTAAGGCTCAACTAGCAGCAAAAAAGTTGGGAATCCTAGCCAAGGTGAGACGGTACTTCACATCGGAACAGATGCTCAATCTCTATCAAGCCCAGGTTCGGTCGTGTATGGTGTACTGCTCTAATCTTTGGGATGGATCTGCCAAATACCAACTAGACGCGCTTGGGTCTATCGAGAAAAGGGCCAAGAGACGCATTGGCAACGATTCACTGATCGAATCAAACCTCCAGAGCCTTGAACATCGACGACGAGTTGCAAGTCTATCGGTTTTCTATCGGTTACATTTCGGGGAGTGTGCGATGGAATTACACAATCTAATTCCGCCAAGCCCGTTCCATCATCGGACTACAAGACAAACGGCGATGCGCCATCGTTACATGGTGGACATCCCACCCATACGCACAAAACGTTTTGGGAATATTTTCATTGTGCGTACGGCTAAGGAGTGGAATTCCCTGCCGGAGACTGTGCTTCCTGATCACTATAACCTGGGAGTCTTTAAGTCAAGAGTGAATAGGTTACTTCTAGGCAAGCGTGCTCCATCTTCGACCACATCGTCACTTACCATCAGGTGAGATGATGGTCAAACGCGAGCCTATTATCAATATAATAAAATATTTTTTTTTACTTGGATTATGTTACTTATTCTATTGAGTAGGTAGTTAAATCATTATATTTATATTGAGAAAATCTTTAGAAGATGATAATGCTGATGACAATGTTCAACTAATCCCAACAGCGGATGATCATCCAATACGAAAGAAAAACAAACGGGTTGGATTAAAAAAAAGCTACCTTGACTTTTTAAGTGAACATGAAGATTTTGCCTGGGACTCAACGTCGTGGAAAGAAACAGACGAGTCTTCAAGTGATCAAGATGATCAAGTACCAACAAAGAAAAATAAAACAAGCATAAAAGATAGAAAAGTAGGAGATGCAGGATTAAAAAAGAAAAGAACAAATAAGAAAAAGGTACGAAAGGATGCTAGATCAAAGGGCGTTCAATATGTTAAGGCAGATGGTTCAACTGTTAAAGAAAGAAATGTGATAGATAGAGAGATATATTCTTTATTGTACACCATAACAGTAAAACAATAAGGACTTTACAACTAAAAAGGGCGGTCTTATCTCTAAAAGCGATCTTTTACAGGCAACCTTTGAATGGATTTCACACATTGGAGAAAATAAATACGTGGGTAGTCCACGGTGTACTATATATCTATATAAAATATAAAAACAATAAATAACATTGTCAAAACATATATATACATATAAATTAATATAAAAAAGAAACAAAGACATACATAATAAAAACAATTTAAGAAGACAGATAAAGATCCTTTACCAAGTTTTTGAAAGACGATAGGGTTTGTGCTTGTCTTACTGGCACTGGTAGATCATTCCACAGCCGTACTGCTTGAGCTGCGAACGACTTACCACAGTAATTGGTGGCGTGGCTCGGTACGGTACGGCCTTAAGTTTTCTGATGATCTCAGAGATTTTGCATGTGTGTCATGAAGGAACTTGAATCGTTCTTTAAGATAAGTGGGGGTTTTAGGATTAAACAGAACACTGTAAAGCAGAGACAAGATGTGTAAGTTCCGACAAAGACGTATTGGAAGCCACTTGAGTTTCGTACGAAATTCGGATACTTATTATCTTAACCTTCTCGCTTAATGGAATAGCAGTGCCGTTGAAAATAACCTGAGTACCAACCTGACCCAATGACCTGGGTTTCTGACGGGTTAACCTGCAAACCATGTGCCTCACTCCATTCGCAAACAGAATCCAAGTCCTGCTTTATGATATCAATACCAGCATGCTAATCTGTATAGGGAGTTGTCTGTAAATTTGCAAATTCTTTTTTAAAAAAAAACTTCAGTCCTCCTACCACCTTTATGCTGATATAAAGGTGGTAGGAGGACTGAAGCTTTTTTTAAATAGAATTTATGAATATTGCGAAGCCACCCTGAGGAACACCGGCTGAAGTACTACACCAAGAAGAACAGGACTCATCTATGCAAATAACTACGAAATCAGTCAATCACTGTTGGAGATATGTCAATAGAGCGAAGTATGCTGAGCATGATTTCGAAATCAACGATGAATGTTTAGAAAAAAACTGACCCTACAAATGTCAAGAAAAAAACTCAGAAAAACGGAGTGCCATATTTAAACAATTTTGATTATTCTAAACAAATACTTTAACTGATGTTGTGTTGTGTGTATTTATTTATTTATTCAATATAAGCACCTGAGATTTTCGGTGATTGCGATAAATGCAGGTTGTTTTAACAGCCATTGATAGTATTAGTTGTAAAAAAAATTTAACATCACACGTAACAATTTCAATATTATATGTCACATAAGTAAATTAGCCCGCCAGTCATTTTAGTCTAAATTGGTAGTTGAGATAAATAGCTTGCTACTATTAATTTTGGGCTATGTCAAATCATACTTTTTGGCTTACTCTGAAAATATACTGCGTCGTCGCTTTTTTGTTTTTCCTGTAGCCAATTGTAGTTATGAAGTCACTTAAATCTTTTTTCCATGCTCTGAAAAATAAGGGCTTAAGGCAGTTTGTATTAAGCGACATTTATCTTTGTAATTGAAGGTCCGTTTTATTTGGTATTAGCATCAACAACTCGATGTTTTTAATTAAATTTCAATCAAATTTACCCCATTCAAATAGCTGAAGAAGTTTTTTTGTTGTGATTTTTTTTCTAAAATTTCAAACTTTAAATGGCTCTCCTGTAAAGTTGCAAAAATGTCGCTTAAACCAAATAGCCTTTCACCCCTCGATATAGTTTTAGTGAATAAGTGTGGTGCGTAAGTTTAAATGCTGAAGTAAATAGCATTAATACGTATTTAATCTATACTATCTATACTAATATTATAAAGCGGAAAAGTTTGTTTGTTTGTTTGTTTGTTTGTTTGCTTGAACGCGCTAATCTTCGAAAGTACTGGGTGGATTTAGATGAAATTTGGTATGGAAGTAGCTTGAAGCTTGAGGAAGGTTATAGGCTACTTTTTACCCGACTGCAAAAAAGGAGAGTTATGTTTTTACCGTGATAGAATCCACGGGAGCGAAGCCCCGCGAGAGTACTAGTAATATTATAAAGCGGAAAAGTTTGTTTGTTTGCTTGAACGCGCTAATCTTCGAAAGTACTGGGTGGATTTGGATGCAATTTGGTATGAAAGTAGCTTGAAGCTTGAGGAAGGTTATAGGTTACTTTTTACGCGACTGCAAAAAAGGAGAGTTATGTTTATACCGTGATAGAATCCACGGGAGCGAAGCCCCGCGTGAGTACTAGTGTTAAAATAAAACAAAAAAGTCGGTTTCACGGAGACTAACTTTCCGCGATTTACTCGCTCAAGAAACGCACAATAAAATATACATTCCATGTAAATGAAAGAGATGCATATATTAATAGTTGCTCTCTGACTGTTCACACTGCCGGCGACTACTCGCTTCACTAGTTTTATCGCTGAGCAACAAAAGCTGCCAAAGATAATACTCGCTCAGCGATCACTTGGCGGTCAGAACTCAAGCTGAGAGACCAACCAGATGATAACTCAGCGACTAAACTATCGAACTCTCGCTGCACACTCTATGCACACTCTATCTACACACTCGCTGTTCGCTGCTCGCCAACTCGTTTTCAGATGCTATCTCTATTCGCTACTCGTTCATCGTCGGCGGTGGAACAACTGTCTAAAACCGAGTTTTTATCGCTGAGCAATAAAAGCTGCCAAAGATAAAACTCGCTCAGCGATTACTTGGCGGTCAGAACTCAAGCTGAGAGACCAACCAGATGATAACTCAGCGACTAAACTATTGGACTCTCGCTGCACACTCTATGCACACTCTATCTACACACTCGCTGCTCGCTGTTCGCCAACTCGTTTTCATATGCTATCTCTATTCGCTACTCGTTCATCGTCGGCGGTGGAACAACTGTCTAAAACCGAGTTTTTGTTTTTTGAGTAAGTGATTGGCTTCTAATAACAGGCTGTGCAGTTTCAAGAGCTAATCAAATATTATTTTGTACATACTACAGATGGGTACTTCCATGCGCGTGCACAGGATTATGACAGGGTATGCGGCGGAGTAATCGGTCACAAAAACTTTGCCTTTTATAGATTTTTAGCATAGCCACAGCCACGCATCGTAGCATGGTGGCGATGCGTGGCTGTGGCTATGCTAAAAATCTATAAAAGAAAAAGTTTTTGTGACCGATTACTCCACCGCATACCCTGTCATAATCCTGTGCACGCGCATGGAAGTACCCATCTGAAGATGCGGCAAATAAAAATTATATATTTACTTTTTCCATTGTTTCTTTCTATCTATATTTCTTTTTTTTTAATTACATTGCCCCTCACTAGGAATTATCGTTTTAGTTATCGTGGTTTTAACATTTATTGTGTGTGATAAATACATGAAGTCGTATACCTATATAAACAACCAGATTCGGAATGTAGTATATGTAGGCCATACAAATATTTGTTCCATGCAAGAATTAAATATATGATACATAGCTCAGCAGTCAAACGCAAAACTGCATGTTTTGGGATAAAGAAATGCAGAACCAGAATCTCTGCGTATCCTGACTTTTTTGTTAGCTTCCTTTTATAAAAAACCTGATGTTGTACCTATACGACATCAGGTTTTGTCCTACAGGAAAAGTTTTCAAATATTTATACCTTAACTACTTGAGGAAATTTTCACTTTACATGTTTCACTCATTCAACATTGTTGGCCATTGTAAATATAATCTGGCCAAAAGGAGTATACTTGACCCATCGGGGACGCATTGCCAGTGTGAAGCCCTGTACAAGTTATGGCCCACCTCTTGTCATGTCCATCGTGCACGGCCACCTGCAGCT
Source organism: Tholera decimalis (assembly GCA_943138885.2). Taxonomy (NCBI): domain Eukaryota; kingdom Metazoa; phylum Arthropoda; class Insecta; order Lepidoptera; family Noctuidae; genus Tholera; species Tholera decimalis. The sequence continues at coordinate 21,022,523 of OW964573.2, read as the reverse complement.
TGCAGTATCTTAACGAGGCCAATACAAGAGCTGTGCAGGTAGCCGTTTAATTAATTATTTTTAATTTATTTGTCCACAGAGGCGAAAGCGCACATCTTGGGTCCAGTAGACCTGTACGTGAAGACTGGCAGCTCACTGTCCCTCACGTGTATACTGAGTCAGGGTCCGCACGACCTGGGCACGATATTTTGGTATAAGGGTAAGTTGTATCACTTATAATCTTATCTTACGAAAGTTAGCCAAAGTTTGTGAGGATTGATGAATGAATAATGAATATTGATTGATGGATGGATGATTGTTACTTATTTATTTAATGCGGACTTAATGCAACAAGACATTGCAAGTTACTGAAGGCATTGTACTCTTTTACGCAAAAAGTACTGAACGGTTCGAATGAAATTTAGAATTCTGGAATAACACATATTACTTACATACATAAAATACAAAAAATTTCCTTCACAGGATCAAACATAATAGAGTATAAGGAACTAGAAGAGAACGAGCTACAGGAAGAGCCTCGTGTGAGACTGAAGACGGAGTGGACGGAACAGTTGACGTCTCGGTTGACGGTGGAGAAGCTCCTGCCAGCGGACAGCGGGAACTATAGCTGTGTGCCGACCATGGCCGAAGCAGCTTCGGTTAACGTGCATGTTATAAATGGTGAGATATTACATGGAAATATTTTGTATCTGATCCAGCCTGTCCCTGACTGCCCTCCCCCTGCGACGCCCTTAGCCAAGGTCCGTACCCCACAGGGAGTGAGTGCCCATAGCGTATTGTTGCTTAGTTTGTAAGTTTATTTAATCAGCCCCGGCTGGAGGCTTTAATTATAATTAATTAAATAGCGACAGGCAAGTGGAGAGAGTTAGAGGTGGACTTGCGAGATGCCGCACTATAACCTGGGAGTCTTTAAGTCAAGAGTGAATAGGTTTCTTTTAGGACAGCGTGCTTCATCTTCGATCACATCATCGCTTGACATCAGGTGAGATGGTGATCAATCGCGCAAGCATATTAAAAAAAAAACAAAAAGCATTGTTTTATTCTTAGAGTGCCTAAAATAATAATAGTATAAAGATCGATCCGTAAGATCTATCTTTAAGATTAAACAACGCTTGTTAAGGTCGTTCGTGGAAGTGTGACCATCACGATATTATACCGAGACTTGTGCATGCTTCAGTAAGCACTTGGAAACAATCGGTAACTTCTGTCATTTCCAAATTTGTGACACGGTACGGAAAGACAAATGCCAGAAAATCTGACAAAAGTTACTAGGATGTAGAGGTAAGATAGGCTGTCGTTCCGGTTAATATGGAAGACGAACTCACGCATTTGAGAAAAGACATCTGTTGATGTCCATGATGTATTTATTTTATCAAATTCAATTAACACCATTGAATGATGCGCTATAAATAAAAATAAAATAAAAACAAAATAAAATAAAAATAAAATAAAAATAAGATAAAAATAAGATAAAAATAAAAATATTTTATTTCAGACAACAAGATTCATAGTTTTGTTAGTATTGCTATGTGTTGCGGGTTCGATTCCTACTCCGGAACAAACGGCATATGACCGACGGGTATTTTTTTGGTGCAAATAAATTAAAATATTTGAAAATGGACCCACCATACAAGACAAAGTTCTAGTGTGGTTCAAATGTTCTTCTTTAAATAAGAAATAAAAGAATGTTATTTATTTCCAATAACTCAACAAAATCTTCTTTCCCAACAGGCGAGCACCCAGCAGCGATGCAGCATGGAAACGCAAACACGGCATCTCCCTGTGCATTGTCGGTTAATTTACTCATTTCATTATACTGCACGCTTGCTACTCTCTACACAAGCACCGTAGATGGATTCAGATGAAAATTACACAAGGTACTATGAAACAACGTTATATTATGATGTTGTTGTATAAACAAATCTTTTATGTAGATTTTGGTAAGGAAGTCATTGTTACGGGCGTGATTTTTGTGTGATTGGCGTTTGAAGAAAGAATCGCCTTATGGTTATCCGTTATATGAATACAAAAACACTAAAGGATTGTTTTATTTAGTATTCGACACCTTTATTATATTTTGTTTGTTATTTTAAGTAAACTCTAAAGAGTTGTAATCATTTCTTATTTCATGACGCAGTGTGAGGTTTAGTAGAGTTGATTGGTTAGAAAATTTTAATTCGTATTGGATTTTGTGCCTGATATAATAATGATAATTGTTCAGCTTATTACGTTTCTCATCTTTGTGAGAATGAACGGGCCATAATTCACAATGCATATAAAATATATTTTCAAATCCAATTATAAAATCAAAAAATCTTGGTCAATGCCATGTCTGGTAAACCATAAAACAAGTGATTAAATTCGTCGCCATCTTGTAACTCCTTAAACGTGTCAGGAAGGGTCCAACGAGTTTTAGACGTGTCAGGGCCGGTCCAATGGATTTTAAATGGAAGGATTTTAACATCTTTGTGAGAAAGAATGGGCCATAATTCACAATGCATATAAAAATATATTTTCAAATCCAATTATAAAATCAAAAAATCTTGGTCAATGCCATGTCTGGTAAACCATAAAACAAGTGATTAAATTCGTCGCCATCTTGTAACTCCTTAAACGTGTCAGGAAGGGTCCAACGAGTTTTAGACGTGTCAGGGCCGGTCCAATGGATTTTAAATGGAAGGATTTTAACAGGCAAATTGTAATGGGTGCTCAATTATTCAAGTAACAAGATACCATTTGCTTACTCTTTGATTCGTAACTACTAATTTTGATTTTGTCAGTAGGGTTTTTAGTTTAATGAGCGTTTTCAGGGGTCTACTATAGTTTATAAGATATAGTTTTAGATTTGGAGATTCATGCTGTAGTGTCAAGATTATTTGAAATGATTATTTTGTAATACAATAGAAAATCAAAGACAGTTGTCATATCAAATTCCTAGTGTGGGGTAATGTTTATAAAGAAATATATTCCGCTATTTATCTATTACCATATAGTTATTCTTTCAAGAGAATTAATTAATTTATTCCACGTTTGTATTTAGTCTCTTTTCATATTGGTCACTATAGCCGAAATTCAGTGAAGATGTTTTTATTAAGTATACCTACTTTGGTGTCCTCAGAACTTTAAGTTTTCGTAAAACATAAGTAGGTATCAATGTGTTAGCAAATAATAAATAATTATCAAAGGCAAATAAAAAGTATAGTAAGTAATTCATTACGTAACCGATAAAATTGCCCAAAATACTGACAGTATGCCACGTTAAATGTCATAAAGTTTCTTTGTGTGACTAAAATCTGAGTGAGTGAGTAAGTTTCTTTTGGTCATAAAATGATCGACTATCAAATTCAGATTACAGGAAAAACTCGATGAACACTCAGAACCCATGAGCCATTTTTTTTCTACTCAAACATCTCAAATATAATTTCAATTTTATAATATTGTAATTATGATAAATAAATGTTACAACTCCTCTATCAATAACACAATGTACAGAAATATAAATTAATGTTTCTAAAGATAGAGTGAAAAGTCGATGTCCGTGCTAGTAACTTCAAATGTTTCCACACACAAATATTTCCAGACACTAATATTTCACGTCCGTAACGTTTTCAGAAGAAAACCTTTTTCATTGACCTGTGTATAGAATAGCCTTCATGTTTATAAGAATTAGTCTAAGATAAGAATATTGTAATTTAATTATAAATAGTTAATTTCACTTTCTTGCCGGAATTATCTTGATGTATGTAAGTATTGTTTCTTTATAAGAAACTTTACGAGAAGTGTGATGAATTTATAGCTTTTTATTGGAAGGGAATATATTAATTTTTGTTATTAATTTCAAAGCTTACAAGATATGAGTATTTTCATAAATAGTTTCGTGGTAACCTTGAAATTTATTTTGATATTTTTACTGGATGTTTTAATAGTACGTGGTCAATGGTATAGAAACAACTGCAAAAACGATTCAGTGTATTCTAGATACAGAATATTACAATAAAATTTTAATATGACCACGTACATATAAAGCACTCACATTAGGAAAAAGTAAATGTAATTTTACACATAAAAAAACTCACGCAACCAAGTTTCTGAATATATTTTACATATTCATTTGTAAATATTTTTGTAATAGGCAGCAAAATTAAACTTAACCCAATTCAGTACTGGAATTTACCAGTAGTTCGCATCATGTCAAAAATTCTATTTATACTTTGACCCAGCTTTACCTATAATAATATTTTTATTCAAGAAAATGGCCTTCTAATTTCGGCAAAATGTAAATAATCTAAATAATGTAAAATAGGTATAACATTGAGAAAAAGGTGGTATAATTTATAAGAAATAACAAGTGTAAAATAAAAAGGTCAGTATTTTCAACAATTATTGCTATTAATTATTTCACGTATTTTAATTGTATTATTATTAAACACGAAGTATTATTATAAATTCCAGTTCTATAAACACGAAGTATGTTTGTATTATTTTGTAAAGTTAAAACACACCGTAAAATCGCGTTATGATACTAAGAAATAAATCACCAACATTTTATTTTGTTGTACCGTTTATTTTGTTAACATATTATAATAATGTAATCCAGCCAAAAGAAAAAAAACAAAAGATTTTTGTAAAAATTATACAAAATCCGTTCAATAAGACAGTACTTCTATTGTAAAGTTGTCATTTTGATTTTGATTTGGGGCCGTCGCGTCATTGTGAGAAGGGCATAGCACTTTTCTTCTCTTATAGCACCCTCTCTGTTTTACAACGGGGCCCTTATGGTGTTTAATACATCAAAGTTATTTTCCCCGATTTTATAGCCATTATAAACAATAATTGAATCTCTATACCAGAAAATGAGACATCTATACTAATATTATAAAGCGGAAAAGTTTGTTTGTTTGTTTGCTTGAACGCGCTAATCTTCGAAAGTACTGAGTGGATTTGGATGCAATTTGGTATGGAAGTAGCTTGAAGCTAGAGGAAGGTTATAGGCTACTTTTTACGCGACTGCAAAAAAGGAGAGTTATGTTTTTACCGTGATAGAATCCACGGGAGCGAAGCCCCGCGTGAGTACTAGTTACATATAAAATGTAACAATTTAACCCTAAGGTCTTTTCTAAGATTTTAATGATTATTATTCCGTTGGTCTGAATATATTTTTCATGAAAAGCTTTTTCGGTTTTTGTCACACCAAAGGAAGCCTTTTATAAATCTCAATGAATTCCTTTTAGTTGCCAATCTCTTACAGTTTAAGCTAGCAATTACACTTTTCCTCCAATTTCCCTTGTGAAATCTTTTTAGAAATTTAATTTAAGTTTTAGGGAATATTTAGCAATTTCATTTCTATTCCAAGAAATCGTTAAAAGGAAAAGAATTACTTAATTTTTTTTTCATTAAATGTTTTGTGAATATAATTTACTTTCATGTTTTTATTGAAATCTTAAAAGACTTGTAAATTTAATAGGAAATTATAATACTTTGTTGTTTTCAATCGATATTGTTAAAATTCTTACGCAAATATTGTTTCCAGATACTAATGTTATATTTAATTGTTAAGAACGTTATTGTAAATAATTATATTTAAACAGATTTTTAAGTACACGATATAAAATAAAATAGCACGGAATTATACTTGTATTGTTATTTTGTAGTTGTTTTTCTAGTCGAATGTTTATTAAAATATTACAATAATAAATAAAGTGTAAATTGTAAATAATTATTTGTACATAGTAAAATAATATTAATTTATTCTAAACATTTTAATTATTTTTTTATTATTATAATTATGCAATAACGTACGGTAGAGAAACGTTGGGTAAAACTTGGATTAATTTTCAATGGCAATTGACAAATCGTAGAAAACTGATATATAAAATGATTATGTAAGTTATGGTAAGGCAAACTTTGACAAATAAAGATAGAAACATAAATATTGTGTTTTATTTTTAAATATATACAACGTGTAATTTAAAGGGTATAGGTATACATACCAAGTGCATGGCTTCTTTGGATGATAACAAACGATATGGCAAGGGTTTTGTAATCCTAAGTCTGCGTGTGTAGAACTTATTACAAATACCAACACACTGATACCAGAGACCGAATTTTTCAAATTAAGAAAGACGAAGAGAATTATCGTGTTATTGGTAAGTGACCTGGAAAGTTATTGACACTCGTAGTGTTGTGACACGTTTCTTATGATTGGTATTCAAGAAACATATGAAACCGATAATTTGGTATCAATTCTTTGAGTCAGTTATTTTGAGCTGAAACTGTGCATAGAGACTCCATACCAGATGTTGTCTTCAGCCCTTTTGGATAGATATGGTGTTTCCGTTACACGTTGTATATGTCATATGAGACAGCCTCGTTGGTCGAGTGTTCGCAAGCGCGACTGCTAAACACTAGGTCTCGGGTTCGATTCCCGGGTCGTGCAATAAGTGCTATTGGGTTTTTCTATAAGGAATTTTTCAGTAGTAGACCGGAGCTTGGAAGTTGGTGGTGTGATACCCCTGTGCCTCGGAAACGCGTTAATTCGTTGGTCCCGGCTGTCATTTGGACATCTTTAACAGTCGTTACGGGTAGTCAGAAGCCAGTAAATCTGACACTGGTCTAGCCAACGGGTACCGAACACGATACCCGTACCAGTAGCTGGGTAACAACCCAGCTGGGTCGTGGGAAAAGACTAAGCGGGTGATAGTGATGATAATTATGTCATATGATAAAAACTTCAAACACTTTATATACACAACACTTATACGACTACATTTATTGTGCACACAGCGAAGGTGTGGAACTCTCTGCCCGTAAATGACCCTTGTCAGCCTTTAAAGTAAGAGTGAACAGGCATCTTCTGGGCTCGCTCGTTCGTAGATCTCATCTTACACTTACCATCAGGTGTGATCGAAGTCAAAAGCGGGCTCATTCGTAATAAAAAAAAAACGTGTGAAAAATCCTAAGCTCCTCTATTTGGCCGCGGGACTTATCTCATCACCGTGACCCCGGAACGTAAAGGGCTATTGAAGGAACACCGTGGGTTTTAGTCAGTTCAAGTCTGACAGTCCCTCCGGCCGTACCCGGGGTGGGAGGACTCATTTGATGATTTTATCACGTTAAAAAAAAAGCTCACCTATTTGTTCAACAACTCACAACAGCGATCTCAAAATCATAATTTTAACAAAATGTTTTACTCAAAGGTCACACTCTCATCTGGTGGACTCCTGAGGGCTTCATCGGTAAATCGCACCTCATTCTGAGATACGCGAGTCGCTTCTCCAGGATACAAGCCCATCAGCCACCTTTTTTCTAGCGATTAGCCTGCCCCTGACAGTTGTTTAATACTTTTACTGTGCGCACAGCTAAGTAGTGAAATTCCCTACCGGAATCAGTGTTTCCTGATAGCTATAAACTGAGGGTCTTTTAGTCAAGATTGAATATTTTACTTATAAGTACGCATGCTTCAACTTCATCCACATCATAGATAGGATAGTATAGGATAGGATAGATCCTATCTATCCTTACCCTTATCCTTAGTTACCTTAGTTTACCTGCGCATCTATTTAAATCTAACTTCATTTCACATTACCAAACTACATAAAATATCTAACACACGAATCCTAGAAAGCGAAATCAAAGAATAAAATATCAAGAATAACAAAAGACGTGATATACCTACTTAATACATAAATATGACAGTGTCATATTCAGAAAAGATGACGCAGTAAAAATGTATAATAAAGTAACATTTATGATCTTTTCCTACAATTTTACTATTCTAGAAAACGGTACGTGTCTACAGATATATTTTTATGGCTTGAATCTTGGTGACTGACTGCATTAATAAGTTTTTGGTTTGGTTTTATAAGTGTAGTTTGGCTGGCACACGTATAGCGGAAGCGATAACATACAATTTTAGGCAGCAGTATTCCGTTTGGTAAAAATAGTGGGCTGTTTATATTGTTACTTTTTTCGGTGGGAAAATATATAATATAAACAACGAATGGCTTCCCGCTCTGCGTGGAGCGGGAGTGTTCTGCTTATTAAAAACCCGCCCTGTTTTTTCAGTTACTCTTGCATTCCAAGGCTGCGGTATCTTGTTAGAACATTACCGCAAACCCGGCAGGCATTGGCCCAGTCGGCTCCCGTCAATACCACCGACTGCTCTTTGAGCTATGCTATTACGAATGTGCACTGGCACCTACATAGGCTGAGTCGAGACCCGCAACATCACTATTATTTTCCGCTATCGGCTGCAACCAAATACGATTTCTTTTGTGTCAACCTAAGTGGTGATCGGTTGCTTAACCGGGCTTGCCAGTGACGGCCTTAATCATAATAATTAAAGCCTTTCGAACTAGGCGACTACACCCTATGGGGTACGGACTTCGACTTACGGCATCGCTAGGGGGGTAGTTGGGCGGGTTAGATCAGATAAGGATTATTTAGGGATGAATTTAAAACTGAAGGTTTTTTTCTTTTATTCTATAAGAAAGTTCTCAGTAGGCAATCATTTGAATGTCTTCGACAGTCATTACGGGTAGTCAGAAGCCAGAAATTCTGCACTTTTCTGGCCAAAGGATATCGTATTAGTCAACTGTTCGGTTGTGGAGGTCACATAGGCTGGTCGCTCCATGTACAAATAGTAATACTCAGCTGTATCCGGTTAGACTGGAAGTCGACCCCAAGGTAGTTGGAAATAGGCTAAGCTAATGATAAACCTAGGAGGTCGCCAGTTGCTTAACCAACATCCCGCGGTCTCATAATATAATTTGATCAGTACGAATTGTATGACCTATAAAAGCAACGTTGACCTCTGAGTTTGTTTCGAGTTAAACATAATAGGGTAGTTTCCTAAAATATTTTATTTAGTCCGTCACGTAGTTTAACAAAAAACATTGGACACGTATTTTTTATTTTTTCACGTAATTGAAAAATTAAGATGATACAGTGAGTTGAAATTTCGCGTGACGTCACACCTCGGTATAATTCTTAGCAATGTGTGACGTCAGCAGCCCCCTATCTTGTATTTTGAAGCTTTCCATCTTTGTGAATTTTTCTTCACTTGAAAAAGCAAAAAATATGTGATCAATATTTTTTGAAAATCTACCTAATGGACCAAATAAAATAATTATTTTGTAACACAGGAAAGTACCCTATTGTCTGGCAGTTTGAGTGCTTTTGTGGCCTACCCAAACTGTAACGGTAACCTTGGTATTGTTCGCCAAATCGTTAAGCTCCTTGTTCTAAGTTGAGCTATACGTCATTTGACAAATTCTTGCACTGTATGGACAGGCCCACTCAAATCGGTGAGCATCTTTCTTCCAAAGACCGCCTCAGACTGACACCTACAAGGTTCCCATATAATTAAACCAGTGTAGATTGTATGGACTTTAAAAGAGACGGACCCCTGAGTTTGATTCGATGTTTCTTCTCAGGGTAGTCAGTTAGGAAACACCGGCCTCATCTAGTTAATATTTACGAAATAAATGACGTGTAAAAGTGTTATTTAATAACCAATTTGCAAAATAAAGATCATTTATCACTTATCAGCGTTTTCAGTAAGAACGGCTTCATTTAGTGTAACTTGGGATAAAAATCACGGGTCATAACTATAAATGCTGGCGGGAAACATTCCGAATCATTCCCGTCGAATACTTCGGAAGTATTCTGAAATATTTCGAAACTTTGGGAATATTTCAACTGTAAAAAAAAAAAACAGGAAAATCGACCTTTGAAGTCTGTTAATATACCAAAACCTGCTCCTAAGTAGGTAAGAACAAATACTTTTCTGAAAACCGCATCAAAACGTGTTTGCTTGCAAGGTTTGCCTTTATTTGCTTTTATTGACTGGGCTATTATACGCGTTAAGTAGGTAGGTTTTTTTTTGTGTGTGGCATCTCGCAGGTCAACCTCTGAGGTTGTCGGCTGCTTAACCGGGCTTGCCTGTGGTTGCCTTAATTAATAAATTAATTAAAGCCTCCAGCCAGGGCTTATTAGAAAACTTACAAACTAGGCGACTACACGCTAAGGGCACCCCCTGTGGGGTACGGACCTCGGCTTAGGGCGTCGCAGTGGGAGGGCAGCTAGGGACAGGCTGGATCATATCATTTTTATTATTAATAAGGGAATTTAAAGCTACTGGCTCAGCGTCGCGGGCTGGCTCTGGCAAGGGTCGGGGCGGACTATTACGGGGACGTCGCGGCGGGCCTCGGCGGCGAGGACGGAAGGACGGTCGGTTTTTGTTTTTGTGTGCCACTGTACTTGTTTCCCTACGGCTCTCTTGGAGCAGGGTGATTGCGTCATCGGGAGTGACAAGGGTATGCCTTGGTCGGCGAATCTTAGAGATACGCGAGGGTTCGTATTGGGCGGCCGATACGATAAGGGGATTCCTATGTTGGATTGCAGTATCAAAGAAACGCTTGGAGACACGTTTCATGAACTGCTGGATGGTGGGCATCTTGAGGTCTACGTGAAGAAGCTCATTTCGAACATAAAAGGGGGCTCCCGTGACTCTACGGAGGAATTGGTTTTGAAGGGTCTGCATCTTGTGGAGGAGGTAGGGCTTTGCGTGTGCGAAAACAACGCAGGCGTAGGTCATGATGGGACGGATGACCGCGGTGAAAATACGCAGCTTGCACCTGAGTGATAACTTGCTGCGGGAGCTAAGAATGAAGTGGAGCCTACCTAGAGCGAAAGCGGCGCGCGAACGTGCCTGCTTTATGTGCTCAGCGAAGGAAAGGTGTTTATCGAGTACCACGCCTAAGTATTTGGCTTGCTTTTCCCAGGGGATCGGCTTGCCGTACATGGTAATCGGACGGGGGGAGGGTGGGTTTATCCGCGGCTTAGAAAAGAGGACTGCCTGGCTTTTGTCTGGATTGACTTCGATTCTCCATTTCCGGAACCACTTGGCCAGAGTGTTTGCGGAAGTTTGGAGAGTGCGAGCGATGGCATCGGGTTTAAGACCGGTATAATAGATAGCCGTATCGTCGGCAAATAGGGCTAGCTGAGTATTTTTATGCTTGGGGATATCGCTAGTGAATAGCGTGAAAACGAGGGGGGATAGTACGGAGCCTTGAGGAACTCCTGCGCGAATGGGATGGGGGGAGGAAAGCTCCCCCTCAATTCGGTAACGAAAGGTGCGATTCGATAAAAAGTCCCGTAGGATGAGCACGAGACGGTCAGGCACGCCGAGTTGGTATAGCTTATAGATTAAGCCATTGTGCCAGACTTTGTCGAACGCTTTCGCTATGTCGAAGAATAAGGCTCCCGTTATTGCGCCCCGTTGGAAGCCGGCGCTGACGTGTTCTATGATGCGGTGGACTTGTTGGATACATGAGTGTTCGGTTCTAAATCCAAACTGCTCATTGGGTATAAGACTCTTTGCTTCGGCAAAATCTTCCAGGTTGCGGGGAACATATTATTGCTCAATGCACCATTGAAGATGGCAGTCATTAGCACTATAAGCTGGGCGGGGAAAAGTTTGAAAACCCTATTGGTGATGCCGTCGGAGCCAGGGGCTTTTCGCGGTTGGAGACTTTTAATGATATCCTGGACCTCATCAGGAGTGATGGGGGCCAGTGGATTATCGGGATCTTCGACGGGCGGAAGGGAAGTTCTACGTTCGATTTCGGCGTTCACCATATCGAGGTGGGCTTGGTCTACTGGTTGAGAGCTGGGAGAACACTGGGACTCTAGGCTGTCGGCTAGGCATTCTGCTTTTTCAGAGTTATCGAAGGCGACACACTTATCGGGACGAATGAGAGGAGGCATTGTGGCCTCTTCAGTGGATCGTAACTTCCTCTGAAGCTGCCAGAAGGCAAGATGGGTGGGCTCAAGTTCGCTCAGCATCGTGTCCCAGCTCGCATTACGCTGCTCGGTAATGCTTTTCCTTACAGCACGCTGTAAGTTGCGCATGTGAGCTTTGTTTGCGGCGCAGGGAAAAGCGCTGTACGCACGGATGGCTGCGTTCTTCTCGGTTATCAGATTCCGTACATCGTCCGGGAGTTTTCAGCGGTGGTCTTCCACTACAGGAACTTCCCTTGAACAATCGTTCAGGACGGATTGTACGTGATTTGTAAGCGAGTCGATCGCCGCCGTCGTGTCAGCGACTGAGACTATGTGGTCAGGAATGGTGTCCAATTGAGGCGACGTGGTGGATTTCAGTTTTTCACTTACTTTCCTCCAGTCAGTGATCAATTGGGTCGGAGGAGGTTGGGTAGGATCATGGTTACCCGAGCGGGAACCTAGGTGTAGGATAACGGGACGGTGATCCGAGTTGAGCTCGTGAAGCGCTTCTATGGAGTGTAAACGGAGGTTTACATTCTTTAGGAGCGCCACATCGAGGACATCGGGGTTATGGTTGGGGTCGTGTGGGTAGTGGGTGGGAGTCATCGGAGCGATGACGTCGTAGTTTAGGGTCGCGCCTAGGTTATACACGATTCTGCCTCTGGCATTTGTCGTGTTGCTGTTCCAAGCGGGGTGTTTGGCGTTGAGATCGCCCGCTAGTAAGACGGAGTCACTCAGGCCGAAGAGAGTCGTGAGATCGCTGGTGAGCGCGATAGGATCGTCTGAAGCAAGAGACGCGACCGATGGTGGGGGATGGTAGGCAGAGATGATGGTTATCGGAGGATGACCAGTCATGCCTAGTCGACAGGCAGAGTACTCTAGGTGAGAGAGAGGCGCGGGTGGGGTCAGAGGGATGCAGTATAACTCCTTTCTATAATAAATAAGGGTACCGCCGCCGTGGCAACGTGTTCTGTCATTGCGAACTAGACGGTAATTCGCAATTTTGGGATCAGCGCGGTGGGGTTTCAAAAGGGTCTCCTGTATAAGGAGGACGTCTAATTGGTGGTCGCGGAGGAATTTAGTTATTTCGGCGCGTTGGTTGAAAATGCCATTGGCGTTGAAAAAACCTAATTTGAGGGATCGAGGCCTAGTGTGGTTTGTGCGTTGGGAATCCATTGGATCAGTCCATCGCATCCATCTGGTCGAGACCTAGCACCACATCACTGTGTGTGCTGAATATTTGGCTGTACATTGCCGTCGTAATTTTGCCGTTATTCTGCTGTTCGGCAGCTAGAAGGGCATCGCGGAGAGATCTGGCTTGGCGGGTCATAAATAACCTATAATGGCGCAGTATAGTCTGGGCGCAAGCCTCGCCGTGCGCGACGGGTGAGGGATTGGGCGGTTGTTTGACTGCAGGAGCAGCAGTGGTTTGAGGCGCGGGTTTGTGACTGGCTGTGGGCCCTGTAGCCACGGCTATAGGCAGGATCTGCGCTGCGATGGGTATATCCATCAGTGCCTGCAAAGGTTTGGCAGGGGCCAAGGAGGGAAAGGCTTTTTCGTGGTTTAGCCTGTTCCACGGGGACGGTCTCTGAGGAGCGAGACGTTGGGGAATTTGAGAAGAAGGTGCCTCTCTCTGTTGGCGGGCGTTGGCGCGCTTCGCTAATTTAGGAGCGAGTTTGGGGGCTTTGGGACAGCCGCGGTAGTTTGCCGGGTGACCGGTCTGGCCGCAGAGAACGCAGCTGGGTGGTTCCGAACAGAGGGTTCGGTCTTTAGGCCGTGGGCAGTCCGCAGTGCTATGCTCGCCCAGACACTTGACGCATCTGGGAGTCGCATAGCAGTTGCTCTGCGCATGGCCATACAGTTGGCAACGGTGGCATTGTCCCACTGTTGCGGTTTTGTAGGGCTTTTCTATTGAGATACCGGATAGGGAGCCAATAGACTTAATCTTAAATATTGGGTGATGACCTTCGGTTGGTTCACAAATGACAAGAACCATGTCGTACAACTCACCGCCTCTCGCTTTATGTAAGCGATGGACGGCGATCACTGGTATACCTTGATCGGCAAGGTCGTCTTTAATATCCTGTACTAGGATTTCTTTAGGGACACGTTTAATAACTACACGAGTGGGCGTGTCCTCGGGGAAGGAGAAAGTGTGAAAGGAAATATTCCTTTCACGGAGGGCGCGATATAGTTCCCTATAGTCGTTCGACGTAGGGACGGTGACTTTAATGCTATTTTGGCAGGCACGGGCGTTTGTGTAGTTGATCTTTCGATCAACACACATCTTAGACACATCAGTCCATTTACCCTTGTCCTGGATGTAAAAGGGGGGCGGAGGGCGTTGCTTCCTTTGGGTTGAGGAAGTTTGGGCTATCGGGCTGGGGGGACGACTATCCTGCGCGCGAGTGGAGGTCGTTGGGACGGGGCTAGCGGGTCGTACGGGCGTTTGAGTTGGGGACGGGGGTGACGCAGTGGTCTTTTTGGCCTTGCTGGCCTGGGAGGTTTTCCCTTTCTTCCTCTTGCCGCCGGTGACGACTTGAAAGTCGTCTTCCGAGGATGAGGGGCATGATGACAAATCATTGTCGGAGTTGTTATTGGACATAGGTTCGGTGATGTCCATTTCACGGAATTCAGGTGCAGCGCACACCTGCGCGGCGTCCATTGTTTTATGAACAATGGGATTAGTAGGTGGGCCGGAAACAATGGGTGATTTCGGGAATCGGGCGATCGGCACGACTTTGTCGGCGGGCGGGGGCAATAGAGGGCTATCTACCTGGAAGTCGTTCGTTGTTTGATGAACAATGGGATCGGAGTTAATAAACACTTCCGTGAATTGACCAACTGGGATGCCTTGATCGGCAAGCGGGGGAGATAATGGGCTGTCAAGCGCGTCACTAAAATCAGCGACGTTGGCTTCGGTAGCCGGAGGACTATTAGCGATTTCACGCTGGATTTTTCCGCCATATTTGGCGTTAAGTAGGTAGGTAATGATTAATACCTACCTATGCGACTCGCGAATACTCGCGATGCGTACAGAGCTACATACAAACTAACCAAAAACATAGGTAACCCTTTTTCAAATAGCAAATCAAATATGCTTGGCCTGGTTTTTTTATTTCACAACTGACATTTAAGGCTATAATCGCATAGCACGACTTACAACTCGATCGCCTAATGCATGTATTTTGACCAATAGGATGCACGAAGCGTATTTTAGTAGTGTTCGTAATACGATACGATTTATTAACATAAACAGCGGGCATCACCGCCTTCACAGATACACTTTTATTATATTTAATAGTAAGTATTAATATAATGTTACACGCCCTGTACTCACAAAATGCATATTATTTCTAATTGGGCGAAAACAGGAAGAGATGTGGTTTGTCACTAGCTGCGCTTCCGCAGAAATATTTTCTTAGTGAGTATGCTTATCTTTGGCCGATATTACCTACCTAAAAACAAAAGAATAAAAATCTTGTTAATCGCAGGCTAATAAATCTACCTATAAAAATATCAACATATTATACTTAATCAATCCCATTTATAATAAAATAAACATTTATATTTTACTCTCGTAGCGTACATACGTACTCTCGCAGTGAACAATAATTAACTCACCCACCACACAACAAGCAAACACATTTATTCCCATTGAATTATTCGGGCGAAATATTCGGAAACATTCGATTGCGGGGTACGAATCTTTCTCGCGCGGGTGAAAACTTCTCCGGGGAGCAGCATCCCCTCCCTCTTACCGCACCCCGCACCGCCATCGCCTGCACGCACGACTCGTGGCCGGTGGCAGTAGGGTGCGCGCGTCGCGGTGCCAGCGCGGCGGCAGCGGCCGGCGCACAGAGATCGACGATCGATGCAAAATACGATTTTTCAGCAAAAAAAGTTGAAATCTTAATAAATAATTAAAAGTTTCTTTAAATCAGAATGATTCAAAATGAATTTATCATTTAGAATAATTCCCATTTAAAGAAATTTTCCCCGAAGTATTCCGGAATTATTCGGAATTATTCAGAAGTTTTGCAACTATAGTCATAACCAATTTGTCAAAAATTTATATCATTTCATAATTTGTTGCATCTGCTGAACTTGAAAAGAATACAGAACCTCGTTTTTTGATGTCAGTTAAAAAGTTGATGATGTTAGTGTTTTAAAGTAAGTAGGTAGGTTATGAGCATCATCTCCCAATGGTAATCAAATTAGTATATTTACTCAAACGAATCCTCATATACCCAATTACAATACATACACGGTACAATTATTTATTCAATCACGTTTATTAATAAAACAAGAGTAATTAAATAAATACGATAACTACGTTACATTAAATGAATGCAAAGCTACGTAAATTTTCCCTAATTATTTAATTTAAATATCATCTTATTTATTTATTTTATCTTATTTAATTGGAACCAGAAAGCAAATAAAATCCCAATCATTCATTATTTTGTTTCAATCGAAATTCAATGAATTACATCCATATACAACGCGTAATTTAAAGGGTACCTATATACATACCGAGTGCACGGCTTCTTTGGATGATAACAAACGATATGGCAAGGGTTTTCTAATCCTATGTCTACATGTGTGGAGCATATTAGAAATTTCAATACACTGATACCAGAGGCCGAATTTTTCAAATTGAGAAGAACGAAGAGAATTATCGTTTTATTGCGAAGTGACGTGGAAAGTGATGACCCTCATAGTGCTGTGACACGTTTATTATTACTGGTATTCAAGAAACATATGAAACCAATAATTTGGGGTCAATTCTGTGAGTCACTTATTTTGAGCTGAAACTTTGCATAGAGACTCCATATCAGATGTTATCTTCAGTACTTTTGGATAGATATGGGGTTTCCGTTACACATTGTATAGGTGTACGTGAAGGTATTATGTGGAGCTTGTTGCTGAATAAAAACAGCCGCACGGGTCGATGTTCAAGGGTAAGCTACGATTGCCAAGGTCAGTCAGCGGATGAGTGACCATCTTTATATATTAAGATTCCTTCGTGTTTCGAAAAGCACTTTAAACCATTGGTTCCGGCAGTCATTTGTGCATCATTGACAGTCATTACGGGTAACCAGAAGTCAGAAAATGTACAATCTTGTCGAGGAGTATTGTGTTACCTAGCTACTGGATTGTGGAGTCGCTCCATGAAAACACTACGATGCCTCCCACGTACGTTGTTGTAACCCATAAATTGCAATATTACAGGAGAGCGTTACAAAGATACTTTTAGCAATAAAAAAAACTTGAGAGGTGTCAAGGGACACCCGGATGGAACGAAGTTCCTTACGATTAATTAGTGAAGGAATTGTAATAAAAAAAAATTAAAGTTATAATAATATTTTTTTAATTATTAACAAAGACGGAAGAAACAAGAAAATTAAAAAAAAATGGACGAGAGACGAAACGAAAATATCTGGCTTGCTTTCTATAAGAGAGAGAGAGAGAGACAGACAGAGAAACATGCGCACGCCGCACGCCTTACAACAGCCTTACTATAGCAAAAAGTGTCGTTACAACTTTTCGTCTTAATTTTTTCCGTCTAGCCCCCTTTCGCAACGCGCGATAAGGAACTTCGTTTCAACTGCATTTTTCAATTAATCTTTATACAATTCAGTATTACTAACTATATTCACATATTGAATTGTATAAAGATTAATTGAAAAATGCAGTTTTTATTGCTAAAAGTATCTTTGAAACGCTCTCCTGTAAAATTGCAATTTATGGTTTACAACAACGTACGTGGGAGGCATCGACTAGGAGGTACTCAGCTGCATCAAGATAGACTGAAAACTGACCCTGACATAAAAAAAGGCTACGCAGAAGCGGAAGGGGACTGCTTATCTGTTATACAAACTTATTGTTTGTATATCCACCACTCATTGCTAGGTATGAAATCATTTCAGAGTTGAAAACAATGTGAATGCAACTACCACTACTTAACATGCTAAAAACCTTGCTTGTATCATTTATTTCAGTTTCTGGGTTCTCAGGTTGGGGACTCGGTCCGCAGATTGTAGAATCAATCTAAACACAACATAGAGAACTTTCCTGTATTTGTTTCCCAGTATGTGAACTAGGCACTTACTGGGAAACTGCAGATACATAATAGGTTCGGCATATTTTTCATTTACTTGGGACCATTGGGGTTATTAACCTGTCAATCGTGATTCAATCGTGAGCATTCAGATTGAGAAATCTACAGCCAACTAAGAACCCCTAGAAAAGCAGGAACAAAGCGATCACCTGCTACCGTGAATCATCATGAGTATCAATTATGATCATTGTGAGCCCAATCCAGCCCCTGTTGAGCACAATACGCTCTTTTGTGCCATATTTCTCTGAGTCTAATCCAGGTATTACCTTTTGCGATCATCTGAATATCTGCGTTGATCTGCTTGGTCTACTCACTTCTTCCATCTCGATAATCATACCGAGCTATCGTACATAGCCTTATTCAAGGATACAGTCCTTTAAAGGAACGCAAAACTATCGACAACACATTCTTTTCTGTGGTAAACTAATGACTACTCCCACTCTGGGTGGAGCGGAAGCGAGTGTCAGACTTCAACAACTGACTAAAAACCCACCCTGTTCCTTTAATTAAAGGAATTTCAGGGATTCTGGGACCATGGTATCTCGTTTAAACAATCCCGCAAACCCAGCTTCATTGAATACGTAGTTACCAAATTCTTCCTCACGAACTATGTCACGGAGTTTATTATGCAACAGTCAACACCATCAGTTGAAGCATATTAAATAAACAAAATATTATACAGCGTGTGTGACATATCTCTATGTATGGTTTCACCAATTTCGGTTATTGCATCTGGCTCATGCATGTTGGATAAGGCTGGCAAAATGCAATTATTTCGTTGGTTCTGTTTTGCATAGCGTTAGAATTTTATTTTGTGTATTTTCGTATTTCAATGTGACTTTAATTTTGTTAGTTTTAGTGTTAGCAGTAACTAGTTTGTGTTGTTTAATAGAAACGCTATTAATCTTAATTTTAAAACTTTTGATAAGCTGATCCGTAAAAATGTACCTACGTACCTGTATGTTACCAGCAGGGATTAGGCCATAATCCACCACGGGGACCCGTGCGATATGTCGGATGACGCATTTCTTCGCATTTCTAGTCCTAGGATACGCCGATTTCCTCCACCGTTTATATTCACACAGTAAAATCTTTGCAAATTATGACATTTAAAAAATAAGCCTGTATCTTGCCACTCACAGTTTGTTATCAAACAATGAATTTATAGCATCCGCTTTATGAGATATGTCGGATGTTTAATGTTATAAAAACATCAATAAACTTGCAATAAAAACAGTAAACATAAATCTGAAACATGTAAACTCACAAGCAATTAAAAGCAGTTGCAAGGTTATATACATTGACACCGTCGACCAACGCGTCCAAACATTGAGTGAAGCACAATTGAAGTAGAAATGTAGTAATAATGACGAGACTAGGTAACATCACTATCCGCTCCTCATTAATTATAGAGGATCGCAATCAAAGCATTCAGTGCGAGGGTATTGTAGTGAGGGAATTGACGGTGTTGCTGGTACAGATATTTTTGATGATGCACTCGCAGTTGTGAAAGGCGATTTGCTGGGTTTATGTTCAATAACGATGATTTGTGGAATAACACAGTTTTAAGTTTGGCTTTTGATTGTTTTCTAATAAAATGATACATGGTGGACATCCCACTCATACGCACAAAACGTTTTGGGAATACTTTAATTGTGCCTACAGCTAAGAGTGACATTCTCTGCTCGAGACTGTGTTTCCTCATAGCTATGACCTGGGGGTCTTTAAGTCAAGTGCGAATGGGTTACTTCTAGGTAAGCGTGCTTTATCTTTGACCTCATTATCGCTGACCATCAGGTTAGATGGTGGTCAAATGCAAGCCAACCAACCAATAAAAATAACAATTTGTACATTTATAAATTTAAAATTATAATAACACAAAACAATTATTCGAATATAAAAAATCTGAATTTTGACGAATAATCTAATCAGTCTTTGAGTGAGTACACGTAACTACTGATGAATCTAAACAATTTTAATGTAAGAAATGTGAATGAAATTGTATAAACTAGATAAACTGGCTGTGATGATGATGTGTTATAAATGATTTAAATAAATTGTTATTTTAAAGCTGCATACTTTTTTATAGATTTTTGCAGTAATAAAAAATCTATTTTATGTACTTTATCAAAATTTATTATAATAAAAAATAATAGACTAGTGGGGATCCCTCCCCACTGGTCTATTCTGAGTATCATAATTAGTTTTCATTTGTTCCTTCAAAATTATGTATTTTCATTGAAAATATATTTACGGCTCTTACTTTGGGGTCTTTTATTTGTTTTTTTTTTATTAATGATTGATTTTTAAAATATGACCTGCGCCCAGAATTGGCTTATTTATATTACACGTCTAAGGTTTTTAGATTTCAGGAGGTGCTTTTGTGTACTAAATTTTAACTGAAAACGTACAGATTATACGCAAAAATTGCCTGTGCTGTGATACATGGACAGACAAACACTCGTGTGATCCTATAACAGATACGATCCGACGGACGTTTTAGCACTAAGAAAATGTTAGAAAACTCCTTTTAAAGGGTATTCTTTTGCAGTATAAAATTTATCAATTATTATATGAATTATATTCTCAAAACACAAACCAACAAAATCAAATAATTTTCGAAGTTCAACAAACTCAGAACTTTTCATCATAAAAATGGATTTTACTAGACAAAATACTCAAAATCACGTTGGAATCTTCGTGCTTATCAAATGCATTCCGCATCTAACCTAACCACTTCAAATTCTCGTACTCACCCTTAAATCAGACCTGTGAAACTACATCGCAACTAACGATGATCAGAAGTACAATGGTTTTATGAGAAACTGGACAAATTCGTGTCAGGCCACATACAGTGTAGGGATCGGTAGGTAATTATTGCGTAAACCATGTAAATAAAGAACTAAATTATACTATTAAACTACACAATTGCAAATTTAAAATAAGTATATTGGACCAAAAATGTTGTACCATCGAACATTTACGAACAACTAATATGCAACAAGAAAGGAAAAAATGGTCAGTAAGTATTTGTATTGCAATTTGCTACCCAATGAAAGATTTAACTTGTTTTATGGGTACCAGGATCCTCACGCTAAATATACACATCAAAAGTTACATCACAAGGTCAGAAGTTGGACAAGTGATAATTTGAAAAGAGCCCATTTATGTGAATGAGGATTTGTGACTTTGTAGGGTTGTGTGTTGGTTGGTACGACATAAACATGTATTCCTCTCAAAGAATACAAGTTTTAGGTTCTTGGACTAGTTGGCGGTGATAGTTTTGTTTGAGATTTCGTTGTATACTTAAACTCATATTTCACATACCAAAAAATAACGGTTTGGTTATTTGGTGGGCATACAAAATCACTTTCAAACGTAATATTTCGCAAACGCATAATTATCTGGAACAAAAATAGTTGTATTTTTTTTAAGGATGGGAAATCATCAAATGACTTCCTCCCGGTCTGGGCGAGAGAAAGAGATAGAATAAATTAAGTAAAAATTGTTGTATTAGCGTGTAAGTGTTATTTATATTGTTTTTGTAAAATATACATCATTTATTTGATTTTTTTTTAAAAACATATCTAATTTTATTGCATAAGTATATAAAGAGCAATAAAACATGATAAAAACCATAACCAAATTATAATTTGGTTATGGTTTTTATAGCTTTTCTAATCATGGCTGTATTAAAACGTGTCAAATCTGATGTAACTACATAGTTTAACGTTAAGATTGAAATCTATAAAATAACTATCTTGGTGAACGTCTGTAAAGTGGAAGGCCTTAAATCAGAAGTATTCCAGATATCCGAATGATACTTCTGGATCAAAAATATACATTGTTACATCCGTCAATATTGCGTCAAACTGCCTTTAATGCGGTAACCGGTCTCCAGCAGTCAATGCTAATGTAAATCCAGGAATAGTTCTGTCTGAATGGCAAGTGGCAGGCGTTGGCCATTAGGGGATATTGGGCTGCGACGGAATAAACATCACGCCTATATTTCGTAAATGCGTAAGTAGAAACCTACGGAATGGTACTCTTGCGTGTCGTTGGTTATGTAATTAGTTCAGTCTAGCAGCCATCAGACGAGGATGATGACAATAATTGACACGGATTTTGGGATGATAAAAATGTACAAATGATTATGCTAATAATAGAGGCGACTGGTGGCCAAAAGCGACAAAACAGCTTGCTTAGCTTTTCATACATATACTCGCAACGGTAATCAATGGCTTGCCGTTGTTTGGCAACCATTTAGATTGGTGTCAGATTTTCTGACTTCTAGTGAAAAGCAAAATTAATTTATATAATAAAAATAAAAAAAAGCAAAAAATAAAAATTAATTAGTGTGGCCCTTCTTGGCTTGGTTACAGTCATGGATCTCAAATCTAATCACACCCAAATTAACACTGGAGGTTGTTACTGAGAATACTGTAGATCATGCGAGGTAATTATAAACATTATCACTCCTGCTGAATGACGTCCACGGATTGGCGTAACCTTAAACCAAGAAACTCTACATCGGCCGGACCGTCCCATATTCAGTGGTACTATATTATCTACCATATCTCATGGGAAATTTAGGTATAGGTAGGCCTAATAGAGTTTTATTTCTATACATAAGTTTCCTCAAAGGAAAAATCCGGGCTCAGACAAAGGACAATGACCTAAGGAAACTTCCAAAACAAATGACGATTAATCAAAATGAGACAAGTGGGAATCAATTACTTTCACTAAGTAATTAATGTTTTATGAAACAATATAGTTAACTAATGGCAAAATTAGTAATCGCAGGCCTCTTCACGCAGAGCGTAGGATTCACTTTGTCTGAAGATTCAACAATATGATTTCCCTCGTTCATCAAAATAGCAATTTTCCATGATCTTCATTGCTTTCTCATCAGTATGAGAAAGCAATGAAGATCATGGAAAATTGCTATTTCAGATTTTTCAGGGACAGTTCCCTGAAAAATCTTCAAAGAAGGGATATCCCACGCCTTTCTTTGAAGGTTTTTGAGGGAACGAATAAGAAGAAAAAATCCCGTCAAGCTGACCCATAAATTAATTAATAAATTGCTAGAGCTTATAACGCCATCCGCGTCTAATATAATAACTGTAGCGCCTTGGGTATGCTCGCAGAAGCGTGTACTGACTGTTTTCACGCGACTATGCGTAAGCGTGCCACGTCCTTGGTACGCAGAGTGCGGGCCAGCTCCAACACCGTTCTAACCATGATCAGGGAAAGGTTGGACTGCCCTTACCTCCGGCATTGTTCGAGCAGACATATCGCTGTACCAATGCCGGGTAGAAGGTTATAATTTATCATTTCTGTAGGGATTTTTGTTAGTATTGTAATTTTTTTTTTTTGATGATGTAGTTTAATTTGTATTTTATTTTAATTTTGTGTTTATTGTGGCTTTATTTCATTTTATATTACCTATGTTACTTTTGTTTTGATTTTAATCGTACATGTGTAATATGATTAATGACCATGGGTGTAATTTACCTGAATAAATGAATTTATATTATATATGTTGAGGTTGCGGTTTGCGACAGGTTTGGCGTGGAAATTATAAAAACATTCCTGAAATGAAAAGTGACCTATGTGTTAGCAATTAGCATATATGCTGTGGAACCAAAAATTGTTCCACATTGTTTGTTGTTGTTGTATCATATTCTTACAAATAAATATTTTGATTTATTGATTGATTATCTCGTAGTAGATTCTGGCCGCGTAGGAGGATTTTGTTGCGTAAATATCGATCCCGTGGGAATTCCAGGATAAAAAAGCCTATATGTTGTTCCAGGATGTCAACTATTTACTTACCATACTTCACTGAGATGCGTTCAGTAGTTTTTGCGAGAAAGAGCATCAGCATCCTTACAAACTTTCGCATTTATTACATTAGCAAGAAGTAAGATAAGACTGTAGTATGACTACCTATCTCAGTGTCAAATAAAATTCTAATCCATTCAGCCATTTTGTACTGATACAAATATTCAAAGTTTCACATATCTATTATCAGTACGATTACACCTTTGTTTAAGTTAAGATTAATATATTAAAGGTCCACCAGTCGTTTCTCTTTTAAGATGAAGACACGTCCGGGGCTGCGGGAATGTTCTAACGAGATACCGTGGCCCTAGAACTTAAGGGCAGCTGAAGGAACAGGGTGGGTTTTTAGTCAGTAGAAGTCTGACACTCTCTTCCGCTCCAGAGAAAAAAAAAGAATAGGACACGTAAACTCATTCGCAAGAACTTGATAGAATCATCATAACGTTGATTAGTTGGTTTTGTTTTTTAAATAGCATTCATATATTTTATTTATGAGGGTGGATGACTGTGATTATAATTATATTGATTGTATTTCTAAGTTCATATTTTTATTATCTCTGTTTATATATCATTTGAAAAGAGCTATTCTGACACTGCATCACCCTTAGTAGGAAATGCCTAAGGCATAAAGACTCCTTTGAACAGTGTTTTTACTTGAGCATAAAGTTTATTATACATAATACGTATAAATTTAAACATAATTTTAAAGATCCAATATGAATCATATATAGTGCCTACCGCATTATCGCTCCTACACTTTATTGGAAGGAAGATAACGCCTGGGGCTTTAAGTCTGCTTTTGTACCTGAGTATTGTATGAAGTTTTAATGAATAAATAAATAGTATGCATTGCTATAGAAATATCCTCAAAAGGCTGACAATATTTCAGCCTATTTATTATAATATATAGCATTATCATGTTAAAAACGTCAGTAGCCTAAGGTGATGGACTTGTGATTAAGAGGTCGAACCCTACCCTTTACACTATCGCCGTGAACCCACCCCAGACACAAACATATTTAGCTTAGTTGGAGGAGTTAACTTAATAAATACTTACAGCCTCGGTTTGTCTTATATTTGGTGTTTTTTTAGCTGCATGAGAAGTTTCAATGGTTGTTGTCTATAGTTGGGTAGCTGATAATGTCAAACGGTGTTGACATTTCTGTTCAGTAAAATTTGGCAATTCATCATGGATCGTTTAACAGCAGAAAAATGCTTGCCAATTGTGGAAGTTCAAAGAATTTTTTATCGAAGAATTGTGTTTGGTACTGCTGTTTAATTCTGGTTAAATGGCTTCGTCAATAGGCAAAAGTACCGTATAAGGAGCGAAGATAAACCTCAAGATGTTAACGAATCAACATTAAATCCATTAAACTTGCCTGTTTGGTGCGGTTTACACGCTGGCGGCATCATCGGTCCTTATTTCAGAAAAGAGCTGCCGTTACGGTGAATGAAGAGCACTATGGAGCCATGCTGACTGTTTTTTTTTTCCAAAAAATAATCAACTAAACTTTGACGACACTTGGTTCCAACAAGATGGCGCAACTTGCCATACAGCACGCTTAACCATCAATTTATTGCAAAATGAATTTGGTGACAACTTTATTTCCAGAAGTGGTCCTAACTTAACTGGTCCCCTCATTCGTGCGACTTTACGCCTCTCGATTACTTTTTGTGGGGCTATGTTAAGTCATTGGCTTATGCCGACAAACGAGCAATTTTTGAAGCATTGGAAGCCAATATTTAAGCCACCATTGACGTTATACGGAAAAATTAGTAATGAGTAGTGAAAAATTGAACTGATCGAATGGACCATGTAGCTCGTAGCCGCGGCGGACATATTATTTAAAATCGAAATTATATTTAAAACATAAATGCCATCTACCCGGTAATTCATTATTTATCTATACTATATTATACTATATAAAGCTAAATTACCACTCACTGACTCACTGACATAATTGTTCTCCCAGATGGTGGATGGGGAGGTGGGTATATTTTGACAGATTCGTAAACAAGTAACTCTGAAACCTACGGGAAAAGTGCCAAACCTCCCCTTTTCCCCCCCCTTCTCCCCCCTCCCTATCGTATCTCGGAAACTACGAGACCCGTATTTTTTTTTTTTACGGATTCGTATAGAGGAGGCTCGGTAAAGTAAAAACCATTTTTCAAAGTCCCCCCCGCCCCCCTTCTCCCCTCCCTTTAGGCGGATCTCGGAATCTAAGAGACTTGGAACATTTTTTTTTTCAGATTCATTTAGAGGGGCAATGCTTTAGTCGAAATACTTGTGCAACCCCCCCCCCCATCACCCCCCCCCTCTTTTTTTTTTTTTTTTCACAAGCACGCGAGGTGCTTGCACCTCGCGCAACACGCAAATACTTGATTTAAGGGGCAATGCTTTAGTTTTTTTCACAAGCACGCGAGGTGCTTGCACCTCGCGCAACACGCAAATACTAGTTATATTATATAAAGCTAGATTACCACTCACTCACTGACTCACTGACATAATTGTTCTCCCAGATGGTGGATGGGGAGGTGGGTATATTTTGACAGATTCGTAAACAAGTAACTCTCAAACCTACGGGAAAAGTGCCAAACCTCCCCTTTTCCCCCCCCTTCTCCCCCCCCCCTATCGTATCTCGGAAACTACGAGACCCGTATTTTTTTCTTTTTACGGATTCGTATAGAGGAGGCTCGCTTCAAAGTCCTCCCCCCCGCCCCCCTTCTCCCCCCCTTTAGGCGGATCTACGAATCTAAGAGACTTGGAACATTTTTTTTTTCAGATTCATTTAGAGGGGCAATGCTTTAGTCGAAATACTTGTGCAACCCCCCCCCCCCATCACCCCCCCCCTCTTTTTTTTTTTTTTTTTCACAAGCACGCGAGGTGCTTGCACCTCGCGCAACACGCAAATACTTGATTTAGAGGGGCAATGCTTTAGTTTTTTTCACAAGCACGCGAGGTGCTTGCACCTCGCGCAACACGCAAATACTAAACTCCCCCCATCTCCCCTCCCATGTTTTCCTTTTTTTTTTCACAAGCACGCGAGGTGCTTGCACCTCGCGCAACACGCAAATACTAAACCCCCCCCATCACCCCCCCACTTTTTTTTTCACAAGCACGCGAGGTGCTTGCACCTCGCGCAACACGCAAATATTCTTGATTTAGAGGGGCAATGCTTTAGTTTTTTTCACAAGCACGCGAGGTGCTTGCACCTCGCGCAAAACGCAAATACTAGTTATATTATATAAAGCTAGATTACCACTCACTCATTGACATAATTGTTCTCCCAGATGGTGGATGGGGAGGTGGGTATATTTTGACAGATTCGTAAACAAGTAACTCTCAAACCTACGGGAAAAGTGCCAAACCTCCCCTTTTCACCCCCCATCTCCCCCCTCCCTATCGTATCTCGGAAACTACGAGACCCGTATTTTTTGTTTCTTACGGATTCGTATAGAGGAAGCTCGGTAAAGTAAAAACCATTTTTCAGTCGCCCCCCCCCGCCCCCCTTTTCACCCCCTTTAGACGGATCTCGGAAATTAAGAGACTTGGAACATTTTTTTTTCTGATTCACTTAGAGGGACAATGCTTTAGTCGAAATACTTGTGCAACTGCCCCCTCCCCATCACCTCCCCCCTTTTTTTTTTTTTCACAAGCACGCGAGGTGCTTGCACCTCGCGCAACACGCAAATACTTGATTTAAAGGGGCATTGCTTTAGTTTTTTTCACAAGCACGCGAGGTGCTTGCACCTCGCGCAACACGCAAATACTAGTTATACTATATAAAGCTAGATTACCACTCACTGACTGACTCACTCATTGACATAATTGTTCTCCCAGATGGTGGATGGGGAGGTGGGTATATTTTGACAGATTCGTAAACAAGTAACTCTCAAACCAACGGGAAAAGTGCCAAACCTCCCCTTTTCCCCCCCCCTTCTCCCCCCCCCCCCCCCCCATCGTATCTCGGAAACTACGAGACCCGTATTTTTTTCTTTTTACGGATTCGTATAGAGGAGGCTCGGTAAAATAAAAACTATATTTCAAAGTCCCCCCCCGCCCCCCTTCTCCCCCCCTTTAGGCGGATCTCGGAATCTAAGAGACTTGGAACATTTTTTTTTTCAGATTCATTTAGAGGGGCAATGCTTTAGTCGAAATAATTGTGCAACCCCACCCCCCCCCATTTCCCCCCCCTTTTTTTTTTTTTTTTTCACAAGCACGCGAGGTGCTTGCACCCCGCGCAACACGCAAATACTAAACCCCCCCATCACCCCCGCCCCTCCCACTTTTTTTTTTTTCACAAGCACGCGAGGTGCTTGCACCTCGCGCAACACGCAAATACTAAACCCCCCCATCACCCCCCCCCCCCCCCCTTTTTTTTTCACAAGCACGCGAGGTGCTTGCACCTCGCGCAACACGCAAATACTAAACCCCCCCCCATCACCCCCGCCCCCCCCACTTTTTTTTTTTCACAAGCACGCGAGGTGCTTGCACCTCGCGCAACACGCAAATACTTGATTTAGAGGGGCAATGCTTTAGTTTTTTTCACAAGCACGCGAGGTGCTTGCACCTCGCGCAACACGCAAATACTAAACCCCCCCATCTCCCCCCATGACCCCCCTTTTTTTTTTTTCACAAGCACGCGAGGTGCTTGCACCTCGCGCAACACGCAAATACTAAACCCCCCCCCCATCACCCCCGGCCCCCCCACTTTTTTTTTTCTCAAGCACGCGAGGTGCTTGCACCTCGCGCAACACGTAAATACTTGATTTAGAGGGGCAATGCTTTAGTTTGTTTCACAAGCACGCGAGGTGCTTGCACCTCGCGCAACACGCAAATACTAGTAATATTATAAAGCGGAAAAGTTTGTTTGTTTGTTTGTTTGCTTGAACGCGCTAATCTTCGAAAGTACTGGGTGGATTTGGATGCAATTTGGTATGGAAGTAGCTTAAAGCTTGAGGAAGGTTATAGGCTACTTTTTACGCGACTACAAAAAAGGAGAGTTATGTTTTTACCGTGATAGAATCCACGGGAGCGAAGTCCCGCGTGAGTACTAGTTTATTATATACTTTATTGTACACCTCACAATATTTCTATGGATACAAAAATTTTATTAAAATTAAATTTAATTTAATTAAATATTAAATAAGTCATTCTAATAATATATTTGTCTTGTATTATTATTTAAAGTACTCAAGCTCTTAAAAAGCATCTTTATAATCCCAATACCTACTTCTCTAAATACTAACATAAAAAATTCATACTCCCTCATAAGCATACCATTTACACACATACCCGCACAGGATTGCAGAACTAATATATTTATGAGTATGCTAAACAAGGTATTATTGAGAACTACCATAGTAATACATATGTATGTGTGTATGTACAGCCACTAATCTTGGTGTGATGTTATTAATGAATAGGTTTTAGTAGTGTGTGGTTATGGTATATGGTGAAGTTTTGTATGAAAGACGATGTGTCTAACTATAATAAATAATATAAAGTCGTGACTATAGAAGTTATTAAGCCCCGGGTTGACAGATCGTCAAGTTCAACGCTCGCCTTTAAGTCAGTTGTCCTACTGCCAACAATGAACGAGTAGCGAGTAGAGCTAGCATCTGGAAACGATTTGGCGAGCAGCGAGTGTAGAATTCCGATAGTTATGTCGGCTATTATCTGGTTGGTCTCTCGCTGTAAGTTCTGACCGCTAAGCGATCTTTGAGCAAGTATTATTTTCGATAGCTCTTGTCGCTCAGCAACAAAGTAATGGAGCGAGTCCTCGCCGGCTGTGTAAACGTCAGTCAGCGATCGATAATTATTATAAATAGTATCTGTTGTTTTACACCTATTATACGTTTCTTGAGCGAGAAAATTGCCGAAAGTTAGTTGCTTCCTTGCTTGTGGTGGGAAAACTGCCTAAAAGCAGTTAGCACCCTTGACGGGGCCCGTGTTGTGGGAATGTTCTAACGCGGGAGCTGCGGGAGTTATTGTAGAACGCAAGGGTAATTGAAGGAAAAGGGTGGGTGTAAAGTCTGACACTCCGCTCCACCCAGAGCGGTGGGAGTCATTTGATGTTTTGTCATTATGACGATCGAACTTGCAGACCAGGTCTAAATACTTATCTTTCTAAGCTTTCACAAGGTGCTTGTTTTAAGAGCTATACAAACAATCATTGCGTGAAGCTCTTTTCGATTAATCCATAGGAATCTTATACAACGTGTAATTTAAAGAGTATATACATACCAAGTGCATGGCTTTTCGGATGATAACAAACGATATGGCAAGGGTTTTGTAATCCTAAGTCTACGTGTGTAGAACTTATTACAAATTCCAATACACTGATACCATGGAGACCGAATTTTTCAAATTAAGAATAACGAAGAGAATTATCGTGTTATTGGCAAGTGACGTGGAAAGTTATTGACCCTCGTAGTGCTGTGACACGTTTGTTATGATTGGTATTCAAGAAATATATGGAACCGATAATTTGGTATCAATTCTTTGAGTCAGTTAGTTTGAGCTGTAACTGTGCATAGAGACTCCATACCAGATGTTGTCTTCAGCCCTTTTGGATAGATATGGGGTTTCGTTACACATTGTATATGTGCCAGTGAAGGAATAAGCCTAGACAAACAAAAAGTATATAAACATGATCTGCTCATCTTCTGCTTAGCCTTTTCCCAATTATGGGGTCGACTCCAGTCTTACTGGATGCAGTTGAGTATTAGTGTTTTACATGTAGCGACTGCCTATCTGACCTCCACAACCCAGTAGCTGGGTAACACGATAGCCCTTACCAAGATAGTACTTGATTTTCTGGCTTTGGACTACCCGTAACGATTATTAGAGATGTAAATTGACAGGCCCGTTGGTATAATTTCCATTCCCACCTAGGACAAATGTTTGTGTGATGAGCACGGTCATTTGTTCTTTGTCTGGGTGTGATTTATCTATAATATGTATGTATTTAGAAATATATATGTATGTTTATCAGTTGTCTAGTATCCATATCACAAGCTCTGCTTAATTTGGGACTAGATGGCGTTGTGTGAAAAAGTTGTGGAATATATTAAATTGAGAGCCAGGACCAACAGCTTAACTTGCTCCCAAGGCATGGGGGTATCGGACCGCCAACTTCCATACTCTGGACTACTACTGAGACTTTGTTCCCTTTATTATGTTATATTTATATTTATAGAAAAACTCAATAGCACTTTTTGTTCGATCTGGGGATCGAACCCGAGACCTCATGCAAAGTTTGAATAACTTGATGTTTTAGTATCGTGTCAATTAATAAAGCACTTGAGAAGACACAGTTATTTTGAAATGATAGACAGACACTTCGATTTGAGAGACCGATTCCAATGGCAAGGAATTTGACATGTGACACACCTATTTTTATTATGACTTTTTTTTTTTTTACTCAATACAAGTTTTAATGCGTTTTCCTTCTTTTTTTAATTTATATAATAATAAATCTCAATTATCTCAATTTATTTTAAGTTTTGTATAAGTAAATGAAAATTCAACATTTTTAAATGTAATTCACTGAATATTTCTACACCGGTAACGGTAGTGTATGTGAAACTATGTTAATATTAAGATCTCAATGTACCATATGCTTAGAAATAAATGATATTCTATTCTATTCTATTCTAAAAAATGCAATGATATCTAACCAACATGTAACCAACTGCCGACTCCACAAAATTGCATGAAAGAGCCAGTTGCTGGTAGATAATTCTAGCCACGAGGTCTCACCTACGCAAAGCCCTGATAGCTAGACGAGATTAGCTGGAAATAATGTATTGGACGGATTTCCCCGAGCGGTGAAATGCCCGACACGTGTCAACTGTAATTTGCTACACAATGTATCCGAATTGTTTCTCCTCATGACTTTGTCTATAATTGTACTTATAAATAAAGTAAAAAAAATAAAGAAAGTATAAATAATGAACAGCCTAATGGATAAGGTGTCAGACTTGTGATCGAGAGGTCCCGAGTTCGAATCCCACCCATTACACTATTGCCGTGGACCAGTGTTGGGTCAATCAACTAATTTTTTCAATCAATTGATTAGTCATGACTAATTTAGTCACAACTAATTTAGTCATGATTGATTTAATCATGACTAAAATAGTTAATCATAATCATAACTAAATAAATTAGTCATTAGTTATTCAATCATTATTTTTGATTGATGACTAAACTAAAAATACTAAGCTAGCTATTCTGGCTAACTCCATTTTTTGTGTTTCATTGGAGACATCTATCGCACTATTTAAATTATTCATCACTCATAAGTTGATTGATAACATTTTCCATTTTTGTATTTGTACAGGATTTTTTTTTATTATAACTGCTACTACTGTAAAAAGTTGCACTTGCATTCTTGTACTTTGATCACATGACACACGCAACAGGTAGCGTCGTAGACCCATGCTCCCAACACTGGTTTTTCAAATAATATATTCCCGAAAAATCATCATCTACTAAATCAGTTGGAATATGTGTGAAGTGTCTGCCGCAACAAAGTGTTGAAATTAAAGGTTTTCGCAATAGCAGCTCAAATTTTGTAAGCCACTTGAAACACAAAAATAAATGGTTTACGTGTATTAATCCCACCTAACAACATAAAAAATGTACTACTTTGTTCAAATTAGCAATTTGCTTAAAAATAAAACAAGAAAACTCAAATCAATTACAATCGGACATTCAAAACAAATCAAACACACAACGTCAAAATGACGAGCTTTTTATTTTAATTCAGACTCTGGGAGTGAAAATAATGATAACACTAGCCAGTCACCAAGAAGAAAAGCTGATATTTTAATGACGAATTTCTTTTCAGAAGAAAGTAAAGAAGTAGACCTTTTACACCGTTACCCATTAATAAAAAAAAAAATTTGGAGTACAATACACCAACGCCATCTTCTGGATCTGTAGAAAGGATGTTTTCATATGCAACAATGACCAGTCTACCAAAATCACATAGATTATCTGATGAAAAATTTGAAAACCGTGTGGTTTGAAAATCAATTTAAATTATTTTAAACATAATTAACCCATAGTTTGTTGTTGTAATTGTATAACGTGCTACTGCTTGTGTTTTATTTTATTATGACAAAAGCTTTTATTAAAACTTGTGAATAATGAATCAACATTCTGTGAGTGTTAATTTGACAACGGCGTAATTTTAGCTATTAAATTAGTCATGAGAAATTTAGTCATGATTAAATAACTAACACTAATCAATCTTCAATCATCATACATGATTTAATTTTTTTAGTCATTACTCATTAGTCATGATTAAATAATTTAATCTTAGTTATCAATCATCAATCAAACTAAATTTTGCCCAACACTGCCGTGAACCCACTCCAGACATAAGCATATTTAGCTTAGTTCGAGGGGTTAACAAGATTTCTAGTAATGTGAATTCTACCCACATTACTAGTTATCTTTTTAAAAAAAACATGAACAATGCTGGACCTGAAATTCAGAGAGTGGATTCATTCATGTTCTTTTCGGCCAGACAAATTGCAACAGTAATTAAAAATAAGAGCAGAGGCAAATCTCCTGGACATGACGGGCTCAGTATTGAGCATCTCAAATTTGTGGGGTACATCTGCCAAGAGTGTTGTCGTTGTTTTATACCATGTGCCTGAGTCACAAAACACTGGTGGTTCCCATAATTAAGAACAGGACGGGTGAAATATCGGATAAGTCAAACTATCGATCGACCTATATCTCTCGCAACCACAGTGGCAAAAGTGCTGGACGGTATGATTGATTCTAGCTTGAAGGAATGTCTATCCATACATGACTCACAGTTCGGGTTTCAACCTGGACTGTCAACGAAAAGTGCCATAGTGAGTCTCAAACATACGGTCCAGTGTTACACTGATCGTGGGACGCCGGTATACTCCTGTTTTGTGGATCTTTCCAGAGCCTTCGATCTGGTAAATTACGATGTACTTTGGAGAGAGCTTGAGGACAGGGGTATATCGGCAGGAGTCCTCAGGATCCTACAGTATTAGTATGCGAACCAAGAAAATGTTGTTAAGTGGTCCAATGACTTATAGGTTGAAATGCGGTGTGAGACAGGGTGGCCTGACGTCTTCTAGGCTATTTAGCACATATATAGATGGCCTAATCGTGGACCTCAGCAATATGCGGGTCGGATGTAGCGTTCATGGTGTAAAAATAAATAGTATCAGCTACGCTGATGACATGGCGTTGCTGGCGCCGACGGCAGGTGCTGTAAATGAAATGCTGCGGGTCTGTCAGGCGTATGCTGCCTCGCACGGACTTGTTTATAATGTTAAGAAGTGTGAATACATTGTCTTTAAGGCCAGCGGTGAATGCCCAGATACTATACCTGACATTACCCTAAACGGCTTGAACGTCAAAAGAGTGACGAAATTTAAATATCTAGTGCATCTTCTCACTGACGACTTTAAGGACAATGTCGATATTGCAAGGGAGCGTAGGGCATTGGCGGTCCGAGGTAACATGTTGGCCCGAAGATTTGCTCGGTGTAGCAGTCTTGTAAAAGTAACACTATTTAAGGCGTATTGCCTTTGTGTGTTACACGGGGAATCTTTGGGTAAACTATATCAAAAGAACGCTAGATGACCTACGCGTTCAGTATAATAATATTTTTAGGATGCTGTTGGGACTGCCACAATGGTGCAGCGCTTCTGCTTTGTTTGCGCAAAACCAAGCTAACGGCTTCCACGCCGTCATTCGCAAGAGAACCGCGTCACTGTTGTCAAGGTTGCGGGCGAGTGGCAACAGCATTCTAAAAACTGTGGCGGAGAGTATCGACTCTCCGATTATTAAAAGTTTTGTGAGAAGGACAATCACTAACCATTAATTTGGGGATGTCCTTTACATAATACTATTTGGTCTGTCTTCTTCTCTATTGTATTTTAACTACTAACATTAGTAATAAGTTATATTATTATTTACTAACACGCTGGATCATTGTTGTCTGAGAATAAAGAATTATAATTATTAGAAAAAGGAAAGAAGAGAGCTGACGTGTCCTGTCATGATTCCTCGGAAGGCTACGCGACATCACGCTGCGGAACATGACGCCAACACTTCGTGTGAAACAGATAGTTTGAATAACATACATACATAGTTTTAAGTTTTATTTACTGAAACAATTGTTAATATAAATATACAGGGTGTAAAAGATTAAGCGCAATACCTCAGACGCCCCAATTAGAATATTAATTAATTATAACTCTAAAACAACATCCGTAACTAAATAAATTGAAACCAACCCTAGACATTTTTTTATAAAATAGTTATCCTTACTAAACACAAAACGTATGTGCGTCATACAATATCCTTACGCACACGCATATACTCATGCAATGTTAGTGGCCGACACGCACACGAGCTGATTTCCTTGAATTAAGGATTGTATTAATTTGTCTTGATGCTGTGTTTCCATTTTAAGTTAAATGAAAGATTTTTCCGTATAAATTTAACACCTATTTTTCGTGACGGAAATCGATTCAGAAGCCGATTCTGAACCAACTACTTTCAGGTATTGCGTTTATTCTGTTACACGTTATATACTTATAAGATTTTTATAAAATAAATGGTTATAATACAACTGGCGCAAGCTACTTACTTAGCAGGCTAGAAACTAAGAATACTTACGATTTTCCATTGAGCAAGGAGAGCGGGTATGCCTTATCCACCGATATCATGTCGGTTTCTAGGAAGATCTTTTTATGGCCCCATACCTCATGCTTAGGCAGGGTTTTAAGAAAGCTCGAGCCTTGTATTATAAGTGTTGTACGGGACATAATTTAGACCGTTTACTGATGACCTTCGATAATGCATCCTACTACAACATTGAGCTAATCGATAGCCGTGGATCACGTGGTCCACGGCGTTAAATTCCATCTTGATTCCATTTGAGTAATTCAAAAGAGTCCATCAATACGCATAAAATGTTTTGGGAATACTTTCATTGTGCGTACGGTTAAGGAGTGGAATTCTCAGACGAAGTCTGTGTTTCCCGATAGCTATAAATAACCTCTCCCAAATCATAGCTATCGGAAAAGACAGACTCCTTAAGCCAAGAGTGAATAGGTTACTTCTAGGTAAGCGTGCTCCATCTTCGACCACATCATCACTTACCATAAGGTGTGATGGTGGTCAAACGCGAGCCT
This sequence comes from Tholera decimalis, assembly GCA_943138885.2. Lineage (NCBI taxonomy): Eukaryota > Metazoa > Arthropoda > Insecta > Lepidoptera > Noctuidae > Tholera > Tholera decimalis. The sequence goes on along the minus strand of OW964573.2, from coordinate 20,986,570 downwards.
ATTATCCATAAAAATTAAAAAAAAAACAGGCATTATCAACTGTTGTGATATAACACGTAGATACCTTGTTTTTCCGCATGTAAACAGCTATTTAGCACCTTGTACAGACGGCCAAAGAAACGCTCCCTCGACGTAATCGTCGAGGGAGCGTTTCTTTGGACGTCAGGCATCAATGCCGCTGACGTGACATAATTGTCACGTCAGCGGCATTGATGCCTGACGTTTCGAATATACCAAAATACTTAAAAGTTCGGTTCTGCAAAAAGATGCGCTGCTCAAGCTGGAGCTTAAGAAATCAAACACTTTGAGTTCCATAGATGTAAGTAGATACAAAAAACTCTCGCTCTATGAGGGTTCCGTTTAAACTTATCGAAGTATAACTATTTTTATTAATATGTATATTGTAATGTGCTGGCGTTAATTTAAGGATATGGTGTCCACATATGTAATTATTATTGTAATATCACATGTTGCTATACGTGGAGACCTGTAATTGACTGTCAAATCATCACATTGTTTTTAGTCTATTGTGCTCAGCTGTTGGTTTCCCATGTAAATTAATAAATAAGGTCAATAGCACCTATCAAACTAACTACATATTTAAGATATACAGATTTTCTCCTTTACAAGTGCTTAAAGACATTGCTTTTTGATTTGACAAACATAATTCTAGGTCAACGGAAATTACCCTATAGGTTATAATTCCCCTTATGATATCGCAAAAAAAATTAAATATGCAACATAAAGGCTAACATTTTTTCAATCGCTTTGACTTAGTAATTTGATTTTGACAGCTTCATGAAACTGTAGTTCAGTTGTTTGTGAAAAAACGGGTATTGACAGACGGACACCGAAGTAATTCTACAAATCTTCTATTTTTCTTTTAGTGGGACGGAATAACAACAAAACAGTCACTATGCATTTAAAAAGAAATTGCGGATTTACTTTCTACACCAGTGAGCAAAACAATGTTCATATGATTCTTATCTATATTTATACAACGTGTAACGGAAACCCCATATCTATCCAAAAGGACTGAAGGCAACATCAGGTATGGAGTCTCTATGCAAAATTTCAGCTCAAAATAAGTGACTCACAGAATTGACCCCAAATTATCGGTTTCATATGTTTCTTGAATACCAGTAATAACAAACGTGTCACAGCACTATGAGGGTCATCACTTTCCACGTCACTTGCCAATAAAACGATAATTCTCTTCGTTCTTCTTAATTTGAAAAAATCGGCCTCTGGTATCAATGTATTGAAATTTCTACTATGCTCCACACATGTAGACATATAATTAGAAAACCCTTGCCATATCGTTTGTTATCATCCAAAGAAGCCGTGCACTCGGTATGTATATACCCTTTAAATTACACGTTGTATAAGTATTTATTTAATTGTTTATTTAGATTGGTATAGCCTTTAATGTACTATTTTAGTATCACTTATCACGTACGTATTGTACCTCCCACGTTATCTTTTCACCACTCATAGTTGACTTGTAGAGAATGCCTACGGCATTAAGTCCGCCTTTGAACCTATATACATGAAGTGTTCATAAATAAATAAATAATTGTTGCATTATTATCAAATAATTTCATAAATACTCTTTCTTTCTATAGGTCTGTATTGTTCTTGATTACAATTCCATTCCATATGACCATTGAACTCCAAAGGTCATCCAATAAATCATCCCTATAGAACTTCAGCACAAAGAACGAGAGCCATCAATAGCGCAATCACTTCACCACAGCTCTTTAAAATTCCAAATAACACCTTTAATATTAAAATACATAAATAAAAGGCATTCGACTTTTTAATTCCGCCAGATTCCAAGGATTTGAGGGTCGAGTGCTGACAAAAATTTTAATATTGACAAAACGTCTTTTATATCGCACCAATTTAGAAAAGTAATTTTTCCCTTTTGTAAAATTCCTCCTTTTGTAACGTACCCATTGTGAGATTGGTCTTGGTTCCTCCGTATATTGAATAAGTGTGGATATTATGACTATATTTTCCTTGTTTACAGACAAATATTCTTATTTTGTTGGTGTTATAATGGGTATTTACGGTTTTCTGGCGGAGAAGTCTTTATTTTCAACTTGATGTTAGGAATTTGTTTTTGTTGTCCTGTTGGCCGTGGTGTAATATTTTTAGCTACAAATCATAGTACACTGTAAGTTTATAGACTGTTCTGTAACTTTTGCAATAGATTCACCCATGTTTAAGTTGAATAGTCGAAAACTAGGATTTAAAAAGTATCTCACATCTGCAATAACTGATGACTGAAACTACGTACGCGAAAAAATTATGAATATGTCGAAATATCAGTTCATTAGCAATATTGAGATTGTTTAGGTTAGTTTTTAATATTGGTTCCGGTGTCAGTGTTTTGTTCCTAAGGTTCACTAGAGAATGAGTAAACCTTATCCTATGTAACTCATTGTTTTTATTTTATATCTACCTATACTCATGGTATCAATCCCGAATACCATGGGACCAAAGGCAATTAAAATAACCCATGGATCCGGTAACGGGTCGATCCATCGGTACACGAATAACGACTCATTGTTATTCTAGTTTTTATCATAAGCACCTAGACGGATCCCGTACTTCTAATAAAACCGGTCCAGCACTCCTTACTTGCAACACCTATTAGAGATTTTTTTTTTATTTTCGTGGGAAAATCTTCAAATATTAATATCTCCCTCGCTTTATGTACAACTGAAGGAATTGTCAGATTCCTACTGGCTAAAAACGTACCCTGTTGAAAGCCTTTGCGTTCCGGGTCTCGGATCTCTCCTTAGGCCATTTCCTCGTCTCCTGCATCGATTAGCCCAATCGGGCTCCATTGGTGCTGACTGCTCTTTGAGGCGGGCGTGGAACATGAAGTACCGATGTCTTAGGGCACATTCCTGAAGAGACTGTAAAGGGAACTATCCAGAGACTATTTGTACACAGCAACGTCATCAATATGAACCAACTTACTGGGTGCTATAAGTTTGAGCCGTTTGGGGTTGAAACGTTGGGTCCATGGGGTTCGAGTGCGCGTCGACTCTTTCGTGACATCAGCAAACGATTAGTCGACTCCACAAGTGACCAGAGGGCTGGCCTTTTCTTTGGACAGAGAATTAGCATTGCCATTCAACGTGGCAATGCGGCCAGTGTTCTGGGCACTTTTCCCATTGATAGCGATGTTGATGAATTTTTCGAAGCCCTATAATTTCACCTTTATCTTCACCTGTAAGTATTATATTTGTTTTTATAATTATGTTATCTCTAATGTAAATTAAACGGATAAAAAAATTAACTTACTGGACAAATCCTTTTCAGTATGTCCCAGGTAAATATTTTTTTACCAAAAAATATCCCAAATTAAAAACCTATCCAACCTGAAAATATGTCCAAATGTTTATGTTAACTCTTCATAAACCATTACAACGTACGGTCAAACGCGGTGCGAGCGAAGTAATAGCCGTTATTAGGGCACAGGTGGCCGGTGTTATGTATCCACGAAGAGTAATCCCTTTTTACGACTCCCATGGCGAATGTTGGGTTATCTAAGTTTAAACCGTAAACCAAAACGGATTAAAAACGTTTCTACACTAGTTCGATCAAATAAGATATCTATGTATACTACGTTGGTAAAAGCGAGAGGCATTAAATGAAACCACATTTACTATGTATCATTTTCAAGCTACACACCAAAAGTCAGATCAATAGAAGCAATAGTTTAGTCACAAGAAATATTTTAAGATTTTTCTTATTTGAATCACGATGTATCTTCCCGAGCAGCTGACTTACGCATAGATATCTGTGGTTGTACACCTTAAAATGACAAAATTCACGCTACGATGCCGCTCTGCATCATTAGTTTATACATAGGCTGTTTACGTTTTAATTTGATTATTCAACTCTGTAAGTTCTTTTCATATTTTTCTCTTAAACTTTTTATAATTTTATAGATTAACCGTAAATACGTATAGTATGTGTGATTAAAATTAATGCTCCTCCCTTTTATCAAAGTTTTATATTAAAACATGAAGTCAAAACTGTACTCCTTTTTACGAAAATTGTGCTGACGAAGGAATAGTATTTGGCACAGTTAAAATTTATACGTTTTATTTTATTTATTAATTTGAGGTTTCCCAACAAAAAATACACTTACAAGCTAAAATATGTTATAAAACATTTAGCTTGCACCTTGTGTTTCTCCAATCATAGGGGAACACATCATGCGTGCGTATATAAATTAAAAGAAAAAATGTAATTAGTACATGAAAAAGTCACTAATCTATTTCTGAAAAAATAAAAACTACATAATATTATTATTAATACGATAAACTGTGTGTTACTTTATAGCGAGTAGCGAAGAAAAAAATTACAACAATAAAATTTAAGATTATAATGAGATTAGCATTAGTGAGATTAGTACATTACATAATATATCTGATATACATATCTTTTATTTGCAAAAGGATAGCGTATTTATATTTAGATATATGGAGAAGGAGTGCAGAATTTTGCTATACGACGTTATTCTAAGTATGGCCAAAGACGGCTATTGATTGTGTCATTGAATATGAGTAAGTACATTGTAATTGCCGCCAAAATATTATGCAATATATTGTAATGTCAATGCTTTGTTTAGTAAGATTTAGAAATTTAAAAGTAAGTTTTTTTTGTATTATATTTCTTATTTAACCGTATTTCATACTTTCGTTTAATAATATATTTAATAGTGAGTGAACAGGATTTTTTTAAGTTTAGGAAATAACTTAGCCCTTTTAATTTAAAACACAGCTATATTTTACGATTTTACATCGTTTAAAAAAACAATAAATATAATAATATGATTGTGAAAAAATATACATCAAGCTTGTCTTAGAGACAAGCGAATTTTACAAAAAAAAAACTCTATCTACTAAGAAGACTTATTTAAATAATGAAAGTTATCCTTAATTACATTTCTTTCTACAATTTCTAAGAAAATAATGAGATACTGTTTTCATTATTCAAAAAATCTTATTTCTTTAATATACATTCCTTTTTTATTCCGAATGAGCCCACTCTTGACCTTGATCATGTCTGACGATAAGCATTAGATGAGAGGTCTACGATGGAGCGAGCGAGCCTAGAAGATGCCTGATCACTCATGCTTTAAAGGCTGACGGGTAATCGTGGTATCTGGGAATTAAAAGTAAAATGTAAATCTGTCTCCTTTAAGTTCGGTCCATCCAAAGGTTGTGTAAGAGATCGCCCTGTGCGATAAAACCACCCATTGTACACTAGTTTAACTTTTTATTTCCGTAGAAATATTATAAGTTGTAGAATAAAGTATATAATACATAATAAATCAATAATTAAGGGATATCAAAGGCGAGGAATTATTATTAGATAAAAACAGGAAAATTTCAATGCAGAATTTTCAGATGAAATTATATTTCACAGAATTTAAAGAGATAGACAACTCTAGGAGAGTTGTCATCTCCAAATGTAGGTCACGGTGTTCAGTTTCAACTAATAACAACCATGAAGATCGAAAGAAAACATGTTTATTTGGCACACACAAACACACATTGTGTGAACAAAAAATATGGAGTGTAAGAGCCCCCGCAAACTGCAGACTTTCTATTGGCCAATAGTTTAGTCGGATTGGGCTGCTAGTGCGCACACCGAGCCAACTAAACAGTTTGGTTGGTGAAGAGTGCGCAGACTAGTCAAAATTTGCCGACTATTCTTGAACGATTTGACTAGTTTGTAATTGACTGTTGAAGAGAACGGTTGCACAATGAGAATAAATACAAAATTGAAAAGAAATGTTATTATTGCTCTCATACAACGAAGGAGGAAAGTCAAAAGAGAAAGAAAGACATTCCGATAGTACCTACTGGCTGCATCCCATCCTCAGTGATAGATTAGTTAGTGTAAAATTTTATACAATGCATACCAAATTACTTGATAACCAGCTTCAATGAACTTGTCAAGCTTATTGTACCAGCAATAGCGAAGAAGGATACAAATTTAAGACTCTACCTGTGGAGGAGAGATTGAGCGTTGCGATCGGTCAGCTGACTGAATAATCGTTGTGGGTGCGCGCGCGGTAGTTAGCCAATACTGATTAAGCAGTCGGCCGATAGTTGGACGACAGATTAGTTTGAAGGCAATCGGGAAGCCCATCAAACTTTTTTATTGGCCGATACTGAATCGCTGTAATGTGCATACCTCTCCATACTGATTAAGAAGCCGATCAAACTATCGTCCAATAGAAAGTTTGCAGTTTGCAGGGCTCTAATTGTGTGCCTCGCATGTGCCTTTTATTTTCTGGGTGGAAAATCATCAAATGACTCCTCTCGCTGTGAATGGAGTGGAAGGGACGGTGAGCTACCCCAGCTCATCGTCCGCAGGCCCGCGTCTACGGAAGTTGTCTCGCCCTCACGCGTTCAGCGTCCTCCTTCACTAGCATGACTGCCTCGCATGTGACTAACTAATCCATTTCAGCTGAATGTCACGCACCACAACTGAAAGTAGCAAATACGCCGGAAATATGCACAAGAAAGTGTTTTTTTTTTACCATTAAAAAATGGTCATCGCCTACTACTTAACCCCAAATTCTACGCTGTTATGAATAAATTTTGGAACGCCAAAGAAACAACATAGGGCCAGATCAGATATGTTTGCAACTCCGAGACTAACGATACAATTAGTAAAATAAAGAAATGAGTTGCCTTTGAAAATCTGCAATAAATAAATAAATAAGCACAATAAATTTTTTATTCAAAATCATAACTTAAATAATAAATACAATTTCGCTTAAATCGACATTAAGTTAATACACATCATGTGCCTGAACTAGGTAATCATGTGTTTTAGACGAGAATAGGTATTTTAATTTTTAAATAATCACAGTTATATAAAAATAAAAACGATATACTATATAGTCGTCTTAGGTAATGTTTAAAAGTGTAAATAATATGACAACATTTTTAATCTTAGATTTAAAATAAAAAATACGACCTGTCTCTTTTTAGTACAAAAAAATAACTCGACTTTAATATACAGCGGTGTACATAAAACATACATTGAAGAGTTTGATTGAAGAGATTAATATATGGGAAGAACTGCTCAAATGTTTTAAAGATATATGACATGTGACATCGAGTTGCCACGGCTAGCATCCCGCGGTTAATCACGGGATGGTTTGTGTCAGTATGTTTTTGTAGTCCACAATGTTTTGTATCATAAAAACTCGCAAAAAAAGCATAAACCATCGTTACATCCACCAGTTAGTTTGGTCAGTTTATTTACATTTTACTTTTCATTTAATAGCAGGAGAGGAGGTTGTGGCTTAAATAAGCAACGCTTGCGAAAGTCGGACCGTGGACGGGTGACCATGTTAACACATCGAGATTGAACTAAGTGGTAGACGCCCACGGCGTCGGACGTCGGCCGACGATCTCCGGCCACCGTAGGCGCGGGCATGCGGACAGCGAGTAAAGGGCAACTCGCTGTCCGACCATGGACCATGCCCGGGTCGACGGCGCGTTGTGTTCCACGCGCGCTTGCAATATGACGAGGCCCCCCCTGTAGAGGGCCGAAGCCTGCCGGGGTCATGGGACTTATCCCATTACCGTGACCCCGGAACGTAAAGGGCTATTGAAGGAACACCGTGGATTTTAGTCAGTACAAGTCTGACAGTCCCTCCGGCCCTGCCCGGGGTGGGAGGACTTATTTGATGATTTAACCATGTAAAAAAAAGGCTGCGTTTCCACCAGAGATGTGTGAGGATGCATAGCGAGGACACATTTTCACAGCACAGCTAGACATCCTCGCACGCCACATTTCCATCGCACATCTCTGGTGCAAACGCAGCCTTAAGCTGTAAGTCCGGGCTGTCATTCGTACATATCTGACAGTCATTTTAAATAGTTCGACGTCAGAAAATCTGACAGCAGTTTTGCCAAGGGGTATCGTGTTTCCCGCTTACTGGGTTGTGGAGGTCAGATAGGCAGACATTCCATGTTAAACGCTAGCATTCAACTGCATCTGTTTAGTCTTGAAGCAAACCTCAACTTAGTTAAGAAAATTTTTTTGCAAAAAATTGAACCGACTTCCATATCAAAACACTACAAAACCAAAAATAACTTTAATTTCATAACTTCCATAAAAAAAAGTTCAAGATGAACTGAGAACCTCTCCTCCTTTTTTTGAAGTAGGTTAAAAAGGCTTAGCAGATGATGCCATTTTCTAAAGTAGTTTAAAACATCACTTATGACCTTTCAGCAAGAGTAAATAGGCATCTTCTGGGCGCGCTTGTCACATCGTAGACCTCATTTATCGCTTACCATCGGCGAGATCGAGGACAAGAGCGGGCTCATCAGTAATTAAAAAAAAAAATCTTTTTTTTTCTTTCCTTAGCCTACGTTGTGTCCCACTGCTTAGCAAAGGCCTTCCCTTTTTCCTTCCAAACCTCTTGGGCGCTTTCGGACCGTGCTTACCCCGCGAACAGGCTCATATCGTCACCCCGCGGGCGCCGTGGTCTACCTCGACGACGTTATCCTCCTTCAGGCGTCCAGTGGGCGACGATCTTTGCCCACCTCTCCGGTTGCAATCGTGTGATGTGGCCATCTCACTCCCACTTCAACTTGGCTGTTTTTACTCCAATATCAGCTACTTGAGTAAACATCATTATAACTTATTATTTAATTTAAAAACATAATTATATTATTTAATTCTCTGCAAATATGTCTTAGAAACGGTTGAAGTACTCGTATTATTGAAAGGGATAGGATTGTTGATGAGGACTAAAAGTTTACAAGTTAAAGGACTAAAATCAATAATACTAAACGCGTTTACAAACGCGTTTAGTATTATTGATTTTAGCTGATTCGTCTTCACTACCGTTAATGACTTGAACTTTATCCAATAAAATAAATACCGTATAGACTAATTGGTTATTTATTAAAAAAAAAAGAAGATTATTTGTTACTCACACCGGGATATAACAAGATTAAATTGAGTGATTTAAAGTTAACAATGTTAATTGACTTGTGCGAGGAAAAAAGGTTTTCTTCTCTTTATTTTGTTTATAGAAGTGAAAACGCTCAGGGACGTCCCATGAATACACTTTTTAAATACTTTTCCGTTGGGAAAATCATCTAATGACTCCTCCCGCTAGGTGGAGCGGAAGGGAGTGTCAGAAGTCTACAACCCCGTGTTCTCATGTGATCTAATTGTCTCGGATGTTCATTAAATATAACGAATACAACTCGAAGCTGCCTGATTTCGATGCGTTCTTTAATTCTCTGTCAAAGTTTAAAATCCAGGTGCGCTTTCTTTTGAACAAACATTTAATAGTAAAAAAGTCTTTGTAAGTATACTGTGAGTTAATTTAATTTTACATTTTATTTCTCATTTTAAATAACTTTACAATGCTGATTTTACACTTTTGCGAATGCTGTACATCTGTTTTTAGTATTGGTACCTACGTAAGAACCCTAATCTATATTCATTTTATTATTGAATTCAAAATATAAGTAGATACCGTCTGTATTTTAAATAAATAAATAAAAACAAACAATAAGTTTATAAAGACAAAACTCTTGAATTGAAACTTGTAACAGTTATCTCGCTCCCTAACATATTGTTCCAATTAATTTGACTGTGAATTAACCAACTAACCATTTGATTTATTCCAAACAAGCTTGTTTGATTATTACCCGCTCAAATGAACTCACTACAAAGGCTATTGTGCGATTGGGTCAGGACTGATGGGACAGGCTGCTGTGTGTGTATCAAAAACGATTGACACATGGATAGTTTATAATTTACGCTACATCCTTTCCTGACATGCAACAGATTACTGCAAATCCTGTAATTAGTTGGTTCAGAATCGTTTAGTGAATCGATATTTAATATAGGTAATTTATTTATACCAAAAATAATGAAATCTACATAAATAACGATTACATTATCGCTGTACAGTCAAAACAAAACCAAAATTATAAAAACTTTAAATGCACTTTTAAATAAGACCCGTCATTCAATACAACAACGAACAACGTACGCCTAACATAGCATTGATTTTAGTTAAGTAGTATGTTTTAGTTTATTAATAGTTATTGTTAAAGTATGTAAGTATTTTTCTTGTGTGGGCCAAGTTTTTTTGAAATAAATCGATTGATTGTTTGAAAGCAATTAAAGAAAACAATAAATTTTCCAGGTCTGTGGGAGACAATAATTCATAGAACTTGGTATTATTCTTTTTACAATTGAATGTTTTTGAACCTACAATGAGACTTAGAGACTAATAACTCTATCACGCCCAAAGCTCTTAAGCCCAGTTTTAATATTTTTAATTTCAAAAACGTTCCTAATTGCCGTGTCAGTTGACGGCCGGGTTGGGGTAAACATCGTAAACGTCCCCCTCGAGTTGACTGGGCCCGTTTTATTTAATTAAGTGGGTACCGCAGCGGTAATATTTCATTGGCTAACCCATTTTTTCTGTGGAAGTAGCCGTGTATAATATTTGTCCTGTACTCCGGCTTTGAGGTCGTTTAATTAGTTAATGTGTGGTTTGAGTTTGACGTAGTTTTCTCAGAGTTTGTTGAGTGGGGTTGTGTGTTGCTTGCCTTTAAAATTACATACTAATTACTTTGCATATTGTTGTCTTATATAGATTACGAAACAGTTTGCTGAGGCTCTAGATAAGATGAGATTGTCGATATTGCAAAAGTGATAATCGAAATGCCTAAACTTATCAGGACAAAAATAACAGTAATTTTTGACAGTGTCAGTGCATTTAGCTTCTTTGGAGGGGTTATTATTATTATTATTATTATATGATTGCTAGTACTGTTATTCCTACCCCTTTGCTAGTTCTTTTATTAAAAAAGAAACACATTTTTTGACGTTTTGACCAAGCTACAACTGACAAAATGTCCTTTGTCTAAAGCTATTGAGCACTAAGTGAAGTGAGACTTTCCAAAAAGATCTCCCACCCAAAGTACCTATGGATTGACGCCTTAATGTAGTTGCGTTACAAAAAGAACTACTTAGACACTCAACAAAAATCTCTACTGAAATTCGTGAGATATTTATATTATCATACACATCACTTCGCACTGAACCATCCAACGTACCTAATACTCTCATATCAAAAGCATCTAACAAAGGGCCAGATGTTGACACAGGATCCTAATATCTGACGGATAAAAATGATCCTGAACTAACAAATCTAGGTTGTGTTGCGTAATCTGGAGTTACCACACCTCTACGAGAAATATCTCTGCTTTTCGACTATTATAGCTGTTCGTGGTGCGATTGTGAAGCGATATGCGGTGGTGAAAGTGACAATAATATGTGTTGTGAAATTGTATGAAGAATGTCACAGCTATAGGCTAATTGCGAGGCAATTAGCTATTTTTAAACTCTCCTTTGGTAAACTAGTAACTACTAGGTGAACATAGACAAAACAAGAGATGTACTTGAACACCATAATTATGTAAGAGAAAATGAAATAATCTACTTCGTCAAGTTTAGTAATTCCATATATTAGTAAATGCAAAAGTATGTATGTTGGTTTGTCCGTCTTTCACGTCAAAACGAAGCAACAAACTGACTTGGAATTTTTAGTGTGGATACAGTTGAAGGGCTGGAAAGTGACATAGAGTACTATTTTGCGTTAAAAAAGCCTTTCATGCGACCGGAGCCGCAAACTTCAGCTAGTAATAAAAAATACGAAATAATATTAATACTATTTGAAACTATTCCTTTAAAAACTGGAAGTGTTGGCAGGCCCCAATGTCAGGCGGCAGAGTTCCACAACCGCACTGCGTGCGCATCAAAGAAGAAAGAGTAATACCTAATTAGTAGGATGGCGAGGAGGGATTAAAGAAAATTCCTAACTGAAAACCAGCGCTGGGTGTCTTTCGCCCAGCAAATGCTGAGTTGGTAACCCTTTCGGTGTAGACATGCTCAGCGAAATTCTAAGTGTTATTTTTTTACGTTTCTAATTTTCTATTGTTGGTTGTTGTGTGTGTTTATCATCGAATAAAAAGTTTTTCAATTTCAATTTCTAAGGTGGGACATTCAAGGCGCATCATTTTCAGTAGATAGATTTTCACACTTTATTGTGCAACATAACAGAAATAAACAAGGACCTCAACACTACAAAGGGTGATAATGTGCGCACAGGCAGGCAGGCTGTAGTCTTGTGGAACTCACTGCCGGCTTCTGTGTTCCCTGCCACTTATGACCTTTCCAGCCTTTAAAGCAAGAGTGAACAGGCAACTTGTGGGCCTCGTTCCATCGTACACCTCATCTATAGCTTAAAATCAGGCGAGATCGAGATCAAGAGTGGGCTTAAGCCGGCTCTACACGTTGGCCAACACAGTGGCGAATGTAGTGGCCAATGCGTATTGGCCAACGTGTAGACGGCGTGTTTGGGCATGTTGGGTGCACAAACACCCCCTCTACACGTTGGCGAATAGTCATTGGCCACTACATTCGCCACTGTGTTGGCCAACGTGTAGAGCCGGCTTTATACGGAATTTAAAAAAATATCCAGCCATAACATACTCATTCATCGCACCGCTCAAACTGTGCCCACAACCTTAGGCTGTTTTAGCAGATTTGCTCGTAAATCAGTAATATTGGATGGCTGAAGGTTGATTTATTAAATGAAAATATTGTTGCTAATATCTTACGTGTTTTCTAGTATTTTATACCAGGATAGAGTCATGATTTAGCTTCATGCTGACTGATTTATTCGCTTACTACAGTTGAAAGGTCTGTAGGATCGGAGTGGTCCTTTTTGTTCTGATTTAGTGACCAAAAATATATTAAATAAATGTAATATAATATGTATCAAATGTAATCTTGTGTCTTCAAATAGTATAAAGCAAAGTCACTCTGTAATTAGAAATCAATCAGTTTTGACTAATACAAATGAGGCGGTTTCTTTCGCGCGGCGGGAGGTTTTGTGGAATAAAGATCGATCCCTTGGGAATTTTGGGATATAATTATGTTATAGCTATATGTTGCTCTATTATCTTCTTTATCTTACAGTAAAAGTTCAATTAAAATCGGTTCATCCATTTCAGAGATTAGCCCGAACAAACTTAAAGACTGCGAGACACAAAAAAAATATATATTTTAGAATTGCGTAAATAACTATAAACACTGACGAAACACAGTTATTTTGAAATCCCAGACTTTACAATTTTATTTAAAGGTATGGATATAGAAGGTATGGAGAAGCTCAATCCCAAGCATAAAAAGCTTTCCAGCCAAATTATTGCTCTACGATTGATTTGAATTTATTAAGGCTCAAGTCTCCAATATGGATCAGAAGCTTATTATAAAAGCTAGGTTTAAGGATTAACACTTTTGTGTTTGATCTGCGTATTCATGTTATAGATATCAATAAATTATAACAGATTAATATAATTTCATGTTTCAAGTTTACTAGTGGTTTTCATAAATATACTGAGAGGGTACAGTCATGCTAGCTGACTTGTATGTAGCGGTATAGAGCTGAGAGCATGTCTTGGATTTTTTCTTAGTTGCTCTTGAAATCAACTGTAGAAATATTTTTATTTACCCATCACTTAAATATAGACGTTTTAAATTTTGATACTTTTTCCATTCGATAGAGATATAAGATTCTTATAGAAAAAGCCGTCAAAATTTTACTTCAATATTACAGTAACGGAAAACTATTACACAATCTATGCATAGTTTATAATAAAGTTAATATTGATTAAGTTGCAATAAAATCGTATTGACAATTACCACATACATAATAATATATGGTATTTGGGAGTGTTGCTGGTAGTCCAATGGTTACAGGCATGACTTATGTATAGGTTGTGGATTTGAACCTATGCACATTACTTTGTATAATTTTCATCGTTACGTATAACTGCTGCTGCACTCAAAACGTTATGGAACCAGTGTCCTAGGATAGTATAATCTGATAATAAATGTATCATTTACCAACCTGCATTAGGTCCGCGTGGTAGATTATGACCCATTCCCTCTTGTAGATAGGAGGCAGGATAGGAGGTCTCAGCAGCAGGAGGGTTGTGCTGATTATGTACATAAATATGTTAAACTTTTCAATAATGTAATTAATTATAATTTTTTATTTATTTAATTAATTAATTTTTTAATTGATTTATTATTTTTTAGTATTTAAATTATATATTAATTTATAAGCGTCAATAGCCTAATGGATAAGGTGTCGGACTTGTGATCGAGGGGTCGCAAGTTCGAATCCCACCCATCACACTATTGCCGGGAACCCACTCCAGTCACAAGCATATTTAGCTTAGTTGGAGGGGTTAAAAAGATTGCTAGTAATGTGAATTCTACCCACATTGCTAGTAATAATTAAAAAAAATCTTCATCGTCATTATAATGTCACTTTGTATGCTTATATAAACTAATAGAAGATCTCTTGTCACCCAAATAGCATTATTCTCAAAACAAATAAAGCGCAAAATAAATACATGTACACTTTATTACCCAGACGCCATGTTTTGCTGAAGTCTTTCCCAATAAAAATTACTGATGGTCCGGAGAACTTCGGGCCAACATTCCCTTCATCTACATTTTATTAAGATGGAACTTATTTTAAGAAAACTTTTTGGCGTAGCAATCGGACTTTTTAATTTAAAACGCACTGAGATAAGTTTGATTTATATGATTATTATATATTCCCTGTATTAGTTGTTAGGTAACTTCCTCGTAGGTATTTTGCGTTATTGTATCAAGTCAAAAGCAGTGGGGGTACCTTGCTGTCTTCCCGTTACGATTAACTAGTTGTAGTTGTAACTTCGAACCCAGATAAGCGCTCCACTTTATGTCATTTAATTATCATTACCACTGCATTCTAAAATTATTATAAAAAGATAACCCGAAACGAAAATTATCGCTAAAGAAAAAGTTATAATTTCATCAATGATATATAATTTGCTTAGTTTTTTCCCAACCGTCTTGGGATCAGGACCAGTCTAAAAGTTATTTTTTTAATTTTTATTCAGAAGAGCACACTCTTGACATCGATCTCGCCTGGTGGTAAGCGATAGATGAGGTCTACGATGGAACGAGCGAGCCCAGAAGATGCCTGTTTACTCTTGCTTTAAAGGCTGAAAGGTCATAAGTGGCAGGGAACACAGAAGTCGGCAGAGAATTCCACAGCTTGGAAGTGCGTACAATAAATATGGAAGAGAAGCGCTTGGTACGACAAGACGGTATATCAACCAAGTGTGGATAGTATCCAGCCGTGCGTCTGGTAGACCGGTAGTGAAAGGGAGATGGAGGGATCAGGTCATGGAGCTGCTGCGCACACTCCCCGAAGTACAATCTGTAGAAACGTCATGAAGCTGAGTTCCTACTAGTGATTTACATGGAGAGACTACTTATCTAACCTTCATAACCCCGTAGCTGGGTAACACGATAACCTTTGGCAACACTGAGCTCAGATTCTCTTGCTTCTGATTACCCGTAATTACTATAAAATATGTAAAAATGATAGCCTGGACCCATAACCTTAACGTACTTTCCGAGGCACGGAGGAATTTAGATATGTTACCCATCCACGGACTGACGTAGGCAAGCGTTGCTTACCCTTGAGGATTGATCCGTGTGACTGATTTGATAATCTCGCCCGTCCCATCTTAGACCTCATCTATCGCTTACCATCAAGCAAGATCGAGCTCAAGAGCGATCTCATCCGTAATAAAAAAAATATATTTAGCCACTAGGTCCTATATGTAAAAAGTTTAATATAATAACGATCCCCCCATCCAAGAACTCGGTTATGTGCCATTATGGGCTTTATGCATGCTTTATGCTGTTATATCTACTTTGGCATCTATAGACCGGAATACACCTATGTAATCAAAGATATATAATAAACTATAGATACGTTGTCCTCGCTCTAAAATGGCAAGTTGAAATCAAGGTAAGTGCCTCGTGTCTGTTTAGTTACGCACGAACCTGTGTCGCGATCGCTACACTACACATCTTAAGAAAAAATGTGTTTTAAAAGAAAATTAGGAAAAAAGCATGCCTTTGTGTGTTTTCAGACGTTGCACTAATTATACTGCTTCCGTGAGAGGTCAAAATGTGTCATTTCATAGGTAAATATCAACAGAAATACATTTTTTATTTTTATTTTTCTACACGGCTAATGGCGGCTAGCGTATGAATGAAGTCAGTCACGTGACGTTAGGGGAGGTTGTTAACTAAAGATGTATATTCATCTCTCTCTAACATCTGGTGTACCTAAAGATGGCATTTATTTTCTGTCCCTTTCTTTACACGTATTAGATAGTAATTCTCTATGTGTGTGTTTCGTGCCGTTTTTGAGAGGTGTTTTGTGGGAATATGACGCGTCTATTATAATACGTCATTGTATGTAATTGTTTTTAGATTTTTCCTAATGATATTTACAAAGATATCATGATACATATGATATTTTATGTAGGTGTAGAATTTTAAGTTTTTTTTTTAAATAATTAGGTTTTGAATACAAGGAATTTCATATCAATGATAAAGTAAACATTTCGCATAAATTGCTTCCATTTAATACATCAATGACTTCAATAATCCCACTAGTTAAAACATATTTGATAAAATCACTAAATCTTTTCTCCTGTAAAATTTTGAGTTTTCGATTACCGAGTTATTGCTTGGCTCTGCGACGCTTGTATGATAAAATAATTTGTTTCATAAAAGAAATGGGACTTACAACAGAAACATAATATCAAATAATTTTATAAAATTCACACATATTTTAAATCGTTTTAAATGAATCTGAAACGGATAATGTTTCTATAGCGACTTGAGTGGCAAATAACTGTCGACAAAGTCAAAATTCTGAGATAATTTGAGATATTTTAAGTTAATTCTTTCTACCAAACGAAATATAAGGGAAAAAAATAAGAATTACGTATACGAATTTTTAAGCAAATGAGTTGACAACAAGTCTTAAAGCTTAATACGTAACTGACGAAATAAAAACAAGCTAAAATTGAATCTACACAAACTAGTGTTGTACAACAACCTTGTTTTCATCTACTCAAACGTGGATTTTTCACGTAACTGTTCATTACCTCCATATTCTATGAAGTAAACTGTTGTAACAAAGACATTACCTTAGTTACAATAATATATTACTTTACTGATAAAAGAAATTAGTGAAGAATTCGCACACACAGGTCAAAAAACTGGTGAAAGACAAGAAACGGGAGAAAGGTGAACCTTCATTTCATTCAGAGAGTTCTTGGTGTCTCACAAAACATGTAAAGGTGTTGATCCCGACTGTTATTCGTAGATTTATGACAGTTGATGAAGGTAGACAGAAACCAGAAAATTTGGAACCACTTTTGCCTAAGGGGCATTTTTTTATTGATAATATCAAACGCGAACCGCGTTTGACCACCAATAGTAAGTGATGAAATGGTCGAAGATAGAGCTCGCTTACCTAAAAGTAACCTATTCACTATTGACTTGAAGACTTCTAGGTTATAGCTATCCCATTACCCATATACAGGCCAGATAACCTTGGTCAGGAAGCTGACCTAAAAAATTGTGATAACGCTAGGCATATTGATTGTTTGGTTTTTGTACCACTACCTCCACTAAGATGGCCTTCATTCCATTCCTGTTTGAAAAACAAACAATTTTAATTATATTTCCTCTCGTAATAAATTTTAGATCGAGCCGCATAATTCGGGCTAAGTATGTAATCCAGCCCCGCTTTATGAATATGTAAATAGTATAATTAAGAACGAAATTCGTTTCCCATTGAAAACCTCGATTATACTTTTGGTTAAGCTTCTATTGGATATTTTTTTGTTCTGAAATAATGTCTGTGGTGGCTTTTCAAATGTATTTTATCGTTGTACTTATGAAGAGTTAAGGCCCTTTACAAAGAACCACTCTACTTTATAGGTAAACTGACAAAAAGTTCCCATTATCTTATATTTAGTATTTATTTATTTAAATTACGTAGATTGCCAACAACATATAGGGATTTGACATTAGTTATATGGCTTTAGGCTTTTGTCAAAATATTATCTCTTTTATATCCAACCCAAAAAAAGGCTAATCATAAGTTGGGCCTCAACACAGATCATATATGTGTTTATATGATCTGTGGGCCACAATGATATAGCCTTGTGTCATTGAAAATGTTTTGTTAAAAGATTTGTGTTTATGTTAGCATTGTGTTTCCTATTGTTAAGTTTGATAGCAGTTAATACTCAATTGTTTTATGAAACTGGCCTTGACCAAACAAATTCTGCGAAAGTTATTATATCATGTCTTTTTTTCATTAGAAACCTCACTATATCTAAAAAAAAAATACGGTCTTTAGAACGTGCGGCAGTTATTTATTAAATAATACAATCCTGCTACAACACCTTAAAATTCCTTACTGCCAAATCAACAAACGACGTGAACATGTAATTTGTAGTTTACCCTCATCGAAATTTAAATTTACAAAGAGATTTTTTGAATATTTAGGTCCCTTTCTTTGTAATAAAATTAACAGACATATCTACATCTATAAGTTCCGATACTACAAATGTAAAAAATTGTCCATAATTTCCTAATGGATAAGACCTATGAGGAAACCGAACGTTTCTTGTTAACTCTATAATAAAGTCATGTCATAAATCACGCACACAGCCACACACACACATTCACATTCACATGCGCACATAAACACATACACCTTTATACTCACACATAACAGATAGCTCCCGTACTACTAAAATTTAGGTACTATTTATTAGACCCTTTTACAGTCTCTCCAGGGATGTGCCCTAATAGGCGATGCACGGAGGGAGTTCCGGAGTGGTCTTTTAAGAGGTACCGGGACCCTCGCTATGTGCTGATGGTGATCACCGGGGTGGTTTTAGTGAGGTAGAAATCCCACACTCCCTGGTCTTTCCCAAAAAGTCCAGGCGCCTTTAGAAGGTTTCCCCCCGATTACAAAAAAGGTACTATTTATAAGTTGTAGTGCGTAGGCACTTTTACAAGTGTACAAGTGGTTGTACACTTGTAAAATAGTATTAAGTTTTATTTTTGCTAGGTGGTGGCAACTGCTTATCTTTACAACAGGCTTTTAACAAGCTTAGCTAGATATAAATGTAGTGAAAATCTAAAGTGATCATTAGGACATAAGTTAATTGTATTTTCCCGATTGTACCCTACACTACTATACCTGTTTAGTGAATAAACTTTTTTTTTATTATTATTTTTAATTGACTTGTAAACATTAGCAATCAATTTAAGTACGAGGTTGAGGAGCTCGTAGCTAAATAATAACAGCCGAATGGGTGGACCTTCGAGGTTCAGCATCGCTTGCCGAGGTCAATCTGTAGAAGGGTGACCATCCTAACATAATTATTGAGATTCCTCTGTCCCACGGAACATACAATCAGCCATTGGTTCTGGCTGTCATTTTTTCATCTTTAACAGTAGTTACGGGTAGTCAGAAGCCAGGAGATCTGACGCTGGCCAGAATATCCTGACTCCTGGTTACCCGTGACGATTGACCAGACCAGTGTATAGCCAAGGGGTATGGTGTTACCCAGCTACTGGGTTGTGGAAGTCCGATAAGCTGTCTGCAACACAGTTGAGAAAAAGTTAAGTAGATGGTAACCAATTTTAGCTTAGTAAAGTACCAATAATTTTCCGTTATACAACGTGTAACGGAAAGGGTATATACATACAAAGGCACGGCTTCGTTGGATGATATCAAACGATATTGGAAGGATTTCAACTCAAAATAAAATATTCTAAAAATTGATACCAAATTTTCGGTTTCATAAATTTCTTAAATTGAAATCATAACAATCGTGTCACCGCACTACGTAGGTCAATAACTTTCCACGTTACTTGCAAATATCACGATAAATCTCTTGCGTAATTCTGTGTGCGTGTGTGTGTGTGTGTGTTGCGTAGTACTGTAGTAGCCTAGCGTAAAGGCGGTGTTCTTTTGTCGGCGCGAGAAAGGAGATAGGATTAACAAACCCTTCCAATATTGTTTGATATCACCCAAAGAAGCTGTGCCCTTGG
The DNA here is from genome assembly GCA_943138885.2 of Tholera decimalis. Taxonomy (NCBI): domain Eukaryota; kingdom Metazoa; phylum Arthropoda; class Insecta; order Lepidoptera; family Noctuidae; genus Tholera; species Tholera decimalis. The sequence continues at coordinate 20,966,470 of OW964573.2, read as the reverse complement.
TATGTATATACCCTTTCCGTTACACGTTCTATAAATTACAAAATCTACCTAAAAAAACTTGATAATCTTCTAAACATCTAGCAAAAACATTTTCTACCTACTTTCCCACCCTATTTTCCTCACGAAACTCACTATTAGCTTCAAACTTTGATTTAGCCACATTCTCTACACATGCAGTTTTTGCGACAGGCTAATCTTGTATACATTTTGCTCCGAGAACTAGGTGCATCAAAATTTCATAACATTGTAAGACACGCTTCTATTAAGACCGACGAAATACTTTGTATAAAGTCTTGAAAAAAACTAATAAGGCAACGTTTGCTGCACAAAATGTAACAAGCTTTGTTGTACAAAATAAAGTTTTTACTATGAAATGTTTACCTTTAAATTAAAATATTCGGTCTGTGCCAGTTTATGTGGCTCAAAACGTTCATTCAAAATGAACTCTTTTAGTATTTCTTCGTGTTTTACCGCTTTGAACGTGTTCTATTGTATTAAGCAAAGTGAATTTGTCTGTTTATTAAAAATGTTATGAGAGCAATGAACTTTCAGGTAGATGAAATTACCGAATTTTTGTTTTGGTAAGGTTTTTGTCCATATCATAAAGTATGTTTTTGCTTGACTGCGCTGGATATCTATTTAAATTAATTTAGCACAGAGTTTAGGACTAAGCTACTCATCGGAGGTATTCCTCGAAGCGCTACCATTTTGAAGCGCACCTAATGAAGCGCTCCTTTTTTATTCCTCGGAGCGCTCCTTTTAGTAGCGCTCCCGATACCATGTTATCGGAAAAGGAGCGCTCCGAGGAATAAAAAAGGAGCGCTTCATTAGGTGCGCTTCAAAATGGTAGCGCTTCGAGGAATATCTCACTCATCGTTGGTATAATCATAGGTATCAACAAATGTCTCCTGCTGACAGTACATTTGACGCGCGAAGTTTTGAAAACGTGCACCAACTGCTCTGCTGCGGAGCCGTATCCTACTAATATTATAAATACGAAACTTTGTGAGGATGTGTATGTTTGTTGCTCTTTCACGCAAAAATTACTGAACATATCTTAATCAAATTTAGTAAGTAGATAGTTGATATCCTGGAATAACCCATAGGTTACTTTTTATCCTGGAATTCTCACGGGAGCGCGATTTACTCCCACGCGAACGAAGTCGCGGGCAAAAGCTAGTAATTTTATAAAGTTTGGCAAAACGCGTTGTACCTTTACAAATAAAGTGCCATAAAGATCTTAAAAAATACTAATGTAATGATAATAATATAATAATAATATAATGTAATGATATCTTATCATGCAATGAAAATCTTGATATAGATTCAATTGAAATGCCAATCATATTACGGCAAATTCATCGAGTCTAACAGCTTTCCTATAGCAAAATTAATCTTGCAGGAGAGTTCTTAAAAACTCGTAGGCGTCTTTATTAATTAAAGGAGTAATGAGAGAGTTCTTTGACATTTGCGTAATACAGGACAGAGATAATAACCGTTGCTTTACTGCCAATATACTGTTCATGTTTAATTAATTTTTTATCAGCGAGCAGCGACTGTGCCATGAAACAAAGGAAAGTGCAGTTGTAATAAAATATAAGTAGAATCATATTTAAAAGTAGGTATGACATCTGTAGCAACGGAATTTGCTTTTTTTATACAATTGGATCGACAGATATGAATTCAGGTAGATATTTATTTTCCAAATTAGTTATTATTTAATAAATTTTGGTGGACAATAAAGTATCTTTATTTATTTTATCGTAAATTAATCTTAGACGTCAGTCTCCTTTGAAGTTTATACAATCGTACCGGTCCGTCAGACTTTTGTTGACTAAATGGTTTTTTCTAGCTTTTGGCCAGGTACCTTGTGCAAATGTGCATTCTATCCGAATTTATGCGCTACAGGTTATTTCCGAAGTATGATCTGAAATCTGAAAGTGTCTGGTTTTCGACCGTGTTTAGAGCATAATTTCAAAATTTTATGATGGTAACCTTTAGACAGCCTAGATATCCGCCATCGCTATCTAAAAAATCAGTAAAATATATTAATAAGCAAGTCAGTGGTTACCATTACTACATAACATATAAGACATCAAACGAAATATTCAAACAAAAGGCAGGATACCTGTGTCATGTAAGTCTGTGGTTAAACTAAAGGCAGCGCCTGAATACATTACTTAGTAGGTATAGTTATTACGTTTTAGCATAGCAGTTGCGGCCATTGACCTTTCCTTTAGAAAGATTACGATGGATGTCGAATCATGACGGTTTTGTGAATTTAGTAGATTCCTAACCATAAATTTCTTAACAATTCTTTCAACTTCTTTCTATCTTCTTGTTTCTGTCCCACTATGTTGTACTATCATGAGTTTATTGTGAGAGAGATACGGACGAAGGAATCATGCTGGAAATTTAATTACAGGCTTTCGTTATTTTTAAATAATAAGTAATTATTTTAGAACTAGCTTCCTACATAAATCCCGATTCCGTGGGAATTCTGGGATAAAAACTTGCCTGAGTGTTACAACAAGATGTCAACTATCTTTTCGCCCAATATCATTCGATCCGTTCTGTAGTTTTTGTGTGAAAGAGTATCAAACATCCGTACAGCTATACATTCATCATCACAAACTTTCGCATTTATTATATTAGTACGATAAGATTACTAAATCTAAGTGGGTCAATGACCAGCATGATTGATATACTATAACGCAACAACTATAGAGAGCTTCAGGCATTACAGAAGCAAGTACTGATTAATTATGTACTTACAACGTGTCAGGCAATTGGACTTAACCAGACATACTTTAGCATTATAGAGCTCGGTTTAACGGAGACGGGATGTTTAGGGATTTGATGTACTTAGTGATTACTGTGGTTTCACTGACATTTTAGGGAAAACTTTATGGAATCCTAGGTTTACGATTCATAGAGTAAGAGCGTGCCTGTTGTAATTAATTACTTTTTAGCGGTTCAGCATGTTTAAGTGCCATGAATACTCAATGATACCTTAACCTACCTACGTTATGAATATCTTTTTTAGATACTAACGGCTAAAAAAAAAATTTTCTTCCTATTCGAGTATATGGGACCACTAATAGGAAGAAAAATACGTAGTTATCATAAAAAAGAATATGATAGTTTTTTCTATTTATAGCAAACAACCCGCAGAGTGCGACCTGCACTTGGCCGGTTTTTGTCTTTACTAGCCTACTAATCCTACTAATATTATAAATGCGAAAGTTTGTGAGGATGTATATAATATAATAATCCACAACTTTCACACAACGCCATCTAGTCCCAAACTAAGTAGAGCTTGTGCTATGAGTACTAGACAACTGATAAACATACATAATATATTTCTAAATACATACATATCTATATTAATATTATAAAGCGGAAAAGTTTGTTTGTTTGTTTGCTTGAACGCGCTAATCTTCGAAAGTACTGGGTGTATTTGGATGAAATTTGGTATGGAAGTAGCTTGAAGCTTGAGGAAGGTTATAGGCTACTTTTTACGCGACTGCAAAAAAGGAGAGTTATGTTTTTACCGTGATAGAATCCACGGGAGCGAAGCCCCGCGTGAGTACTAGTTATACATAAATTACACCCAGACAAAGAACAAATGATCGTGCTCATCACACAAACATTTGTCCTGGGTGGGAATTGAACCCACGACCTTGTGCATAACAGTCAGGGCCACTGACCACTAGACCAGCAGGCCTGGCCTGTTTTTAAATTTTGGTACTGTTGTCATCTGATTTTGACAAAATAGACAATAATTTAAACATGTTTTATGTATGACCTCTACAAGTAAGTAACAGAGTAACATGCTTTGGCAAAACTGGCTTCTGGCTGAACGTAAATGCTGTCAAATGTTTACCAATGGAAGCCTAGTCCAACGGATGGACGGAAGATTCTCGATATGGTGACCGATCCATGGATAGATCTTTACAAGCGTTGGTTAAGCTTGAAGATTGACCCGAACGATCTTTATTATTTTGACTTCGACCTCATTACTCAAATCTCCTTCTTAACGTGTTGATGGCAAAAATATTTTAAATAATTTGACCCAAAACTCATCTACATGAACTCCGCTCTTTGATACAGACATAAGATCATCAAGAGTGTAGGTGGCAGGACATGCGGATCAAGATAGATATATCTTGCTCCTCAATCAAATACCAAACCTAAATATAGAACGTAAGAGCCATATAGGCTTATCCATATTTAAAACAAATAATTGTATCACGTTATTAATTTGGCTGTGAATTAACCAACTAACCATTTGATTTATTCCAAACAAGCCTGTTTGAATATTACCCACTCAAATGAAGTCACTACAAAGGCTATTGTACTATTGGGCGTCGACCACTGGCTCTGTGAAAAACGACTGATAGACAGTTAGCTTATAAATATCCAAGACACGGAGGAATCTTGAACAATGCTTGCCGAGGCCTATCCGTTGATGGGTGACAGTCAACGGAACGGCCTCAGCAATCATTGCAAATGATGTTAACACAAAGGAATCGTGAAATGTTAAGATGATATGATAGATCTATGGACCAATCTCGATAACCGTTATTTAACCATATACAACGTGTAACGGAAAGGGTATGTACATACCAAGGGCACGGCTTCTTTGGATGATATCAAACAATATTGGAAGGGTTCCAACTCAAAATAAAATACTCTAAAAAACATAACCCTCCTTCTGGCGCAGTCGGGTAAAAATTGATATCAAATTTTCGGTTTCGTAAGTTTCTTAAATTGAAATCATAACAATCGTGTCACCGCACTACGTAGGTCAATATTTTTCCACGTTACTTGCAAATATCACGATAAATCTCTTCTGTGATGTGCTTATTTCAATTTTGAAAAGTACGGTTTCTGGTATCAATGTATTAAAAATTCTCATTACTTCCGAACATGTAGAAATAGGATTAAAAAACCCTTCCAATATCGTTTGATATCATCCAAAGAACCCGTGCCCTTGGTATGTATATACTCTTTCCATTACACGTTGTATATCAATAAATTTTCCCAACCCCTCCATTAAACAATTAACACCAACAAAAGCAGGTCTAATGCTAAATCACGGTGCAGTTAATTACTCGTCAACGGCATAACTGGTCATAATGAAACCTCAGGAGATAGCCGTCCGAATGTGCGCTGAAATGTCAATTAATCATGGTATAAATGGGTTATAATACCTTGTAACCGAGTGATGCTTCCGTAGCAGTCGGCTGGGATCATTGACGTCGGTTTGACGGAAGAGGTAAGGGTTTTCTTGAATAATTCAATAGCCTAATAGCTAAGGTGTCAGCCTTGTGATCGACAATTCGCGGGTTCGAACCCCCACACATTACACTGCTGCCGTGATGGGTTCACGACGGTTCTCCAGACACACGCATATTTAGCTTAGTTGGAGAACAACAAAACTGCTAGTAATGTGAGTTCTACCCACATGGGTAGTTCTATTTAAAAAAATGAATAATACATAATTACCGATCCTTTTTAGGGATCCGCCACAGCCATTTTATTCCAAATCTATTAGGACTACCGTCTCTATGTGAGAAAATAGGCCGTAATATGGTGTAATGCGGCCCATTTTCTCGTGCGGGTAGGTGGATGTTGTATATCTTCAGACTTTTCAGTCCTAGGATATTATGCTGGTTTCATCAAAACCTCTTCCTTCGCCGTTTTTAGAGAAGCGGCTATGGTGAAAATTACTTTTAAAATGTGTTTGTTTACCTGGGTTTCAATCCACGACATACCTTTTTTTTTCTGGGTGGGAAATTCATCGAATGACTTCTTCCGCTCTTGGTTAAGCGGAAGGGTGTGACAGACTTCTTCTGACTAAAAACCCACCTTGTTCCTTCGGCTGCCCTAAAGTTCCGGGGCCGCGGTATCTCGATAGAACTTTCCCGCAAACCCCGGCGACAGCTCTTTGAGGCGCGCCTGGAACACGACGCGCCGCCGACCTGGGCCTGGTCCTTACCGGACGGTGAGCGACCCCATACCTACAACTCAAGTTATGGCTGGAACCACTGTACCGCTGTGTTACACAATATGTACAGGATTTAATTAAATCAATCAATTTGCCGTGCCAGAACAATATCGGGTTCGGCTTTCCCTTTAACTGGATCAAGATGATTTGACTTCCACTACCCCCTAACTTGGCAATACAATAACCCCTTGGTACAATTACTGGTGACAAAGACAGTTTTCTTGGCTTTTGACAGCGCGTAATAAATGTCAAATCTATAAATGAAAGTCGAGAACAACCTGCGTTGATTGAGGAGAAAGATTTTAATTTGATAATTTATATTATTAATAGTCAATTTGTAAGAAACCAGTTTTCCCAATTTCCTCGCATAGTGCGACTGTAGCAATGTAAAACTATAAAATAACGGTCACGACTTTTTTGATAGTATTGGTCAATCGCATACATTGCCGTAGCGTGGCAATGTATGCGATCGACAAATACGTTCACAGGTGCTTCAGGTGATATTTTTGCATATACTACATTAGTTTTTATTTATGCGAAACACGAAACACCGGTCTACTATTTTTATACAACGTGTAATAGAATAAACGCATTTCCTGAATGTAGCTGGTTCAGAATCGGCTTCAGAATCGATCGGCTCCGCCCTGCTGAGCGCTCGCGCTCTGTGCCATCGTAACCTCTGCGGCTATAATTGCAAATAGGTAAACGAATAGGTTTTTTTTTTGCTCTAGGCCGCTTTATGTAACTTTTTAAAGATTTTTGTGTCAAAACATAAAATGGAGTAGAAATTACTGGAATCGATCCAGTTAGTTATTCTGAACAAACTATTTATTTATTTACACGTTATGCACATAGATACAAAGGCGGACTTAATACCGTAGACATTCTCTACCAATCAACCATGAGTGGTGAAGTGATTGTGTGGGAGGTGCAATATGTATGTGAAATGTAAAATTGGAAAAAAAATATGTATATAATAATATTAATAACACAAAAACCCTAGTATTATAAAAAAATGAAACCTACATAAATAATATACATGAATAAATACTTATATAAATACATACAAATATATATATACTTAAGAAGCAAATGAAAACTAAATATTCTCTAATAACTAAACTATGGAAATTCTGCTTATTGGTGTAGAAAATAGATCCGCAATTTCTTTTTAAATGCATAGCGACTGTCAGCCGTTCTGATCTCGAGAGAAAGTGCATTCCAGAGAAAAATCGACTGGATATGAAAAGAAGAATGAACAAAGTCAGAAGTATGAGAAGGACAGAGTAAGAGAAGATTATTGGATGAATATAGATTCTTATTGTGTGAAGAACATAGAAATTGGAAGTGAGACGTTAGATAAGAAGGAGGGCTGGGAGAGTTGAGTAAAGAGAAAAGCGTTGTCAAAGCGCGCAAACTTCTCTTCTGGCGAATGGTCATCCATTTAAGTTTAGTCCTGAAACTAGAGACATGGTCATATTTCCTTAAATTAAATATAAACCGAATGCAGTTATTGAGAATACGATCAAGCTTATCGAGCAAGACCGCATTCAGGTCAAAGTAGCACACGTCACCATAGTCGATTATTGGGAAAATTAAAGTCTGCACAAGCATGGTCTTATTATATTAATATATTCAGGTTTCGCATAAACAAAAACTAATATTGCACCTAAAGTGGCACAGGGGGAACATGGAAGTGCAGAAATCTTTCAAGAAGGTAATTCTAGTCAAAAAATTGTAAGAGGAACACTCTCAGGGTCCTTAAAATAAAAAGGGCACATTAACTGTAACTTTAACAGATTTAACGTTCACAAAATATTACATTAACTCGGATTTATAGAACCATTAACAAAAGCTTACACCGATAAGAAAAAGATTGAGGACGCCGCATTGTCTTCTCGCGTACTTAGGAAATGATATCTTTTGCAATTTATGAAATGACAACGCAAGTTTTTTTATATAGTCTCAATAAAACTAATGTAATAACGAGATTAAATTGTTTGTTTGTTTGTAAAAGGTAATCTCAGAAAGTACTGGTCTGATTACCAAAGGTTTTTTTAAGTTAACTGATAAATGATATTTATTTTGTAAATTGTTTATAAGCCTATTACGTTCCCAGTGAGAGGGAATGGGGCGTAATCCTCCACAGGAGCTCAGTGTGGGTTTTTGGATGTCACGTTTTGGAATTTTTTGTCCTAGTACCTTAACCTTACTTCCAATGAATTTTTTTTTAGAACTGTGTCGTTCGTTCCGTTACTTACAAACATACAAACAACGGAGATGTTCCAGAAATGTATGGATCCTGGGCTAGCACTATGTACACCACATGTAAATATAGCTGTATTATGTAGTAACCGTCTTTTAATGTTAATTTTTTATAATTTCACTTTATTTTAGTGTGATATTCCAATTAACTCGGTCAAGGAGAGCAACACAAAAAATATGGCGGACCGGCCATGTTGCTGTTGAACACTGATGCGAATGTTAATTTGAAATGTCGGCTTGACGAATCGATATATCAAAATATAGATATTTTTCATAAAATCATCGATAAATATCAGCGATATTTTAAATCTCAGTAAATCGATATTTTTTATTATTTTAGAATAATTGGTCTAACATTATACCAATCTTGTCATATCCGGTAAGTAGTTCAAATGTTGATCATCAGATCGTCAGCACGTTTGCGCCATAACAATATACATATACCGTCAGGTTAGTTTTGTTTTTTGTGGCCACGAGATTGCGTAGTGCCAAAAACCACGTAATGTGCACCTACGTGCGTTACCTTTACGAAAAATATCGATACATCGATTTGAGTTTCGTGACGTCTGTCACACGTGTGTTTGACATGTCAAACACGACTGTCATGGCTGCTCAAAAACAAGGGTTATCATAATAAAAATCTTCCCAAATAATAATTTTTCACAGCTCTACCCGTCTTCAAATAATTTTTAGGTATTTTTATGATAATCCCTATTGTTTTTTCTATTTATCTATGTGGTGTACATAGAGGTAGCCCAAAATGAAACCTCTCCTTTGACCTCTTTGTAATATTATTTCGATTTAGCTTTTACAATATTAGTGCCAATAGAAATTATCGTCTGCTTTGTCTTTTCCCAACTGTATTGGATTCATCTTCCAGTCTTACCGGATTGCTGAGTATTAGTGTTTTACATGGAGCGACTGCCTGGACTGGGTTGTGGATACTGATCTTGTCAATAGGTGTCCACTCTAATGGTTTCATGTATTTCTACACGCTCTAGAGTATGCGCTCGCGCACTCATATATCGCTATACCTTTTAGACATTTTAGGCGTTATAAATTCTACCAGTTATGTTCTTTTTTTTGCAATCAGAAATATAAAATTGAGAACATATAAATAAACTTCACTATCAGCCAGTCTCTTCTAAATATTGTCGAGTTTTATCTACTCACCCGGAAAACTTTATTATGTAAACAAAACCCCAATGTTCATTTACCTATAAAATACGCAAACAGTGTATTGCTTGCGGGCAAACTCGTGCGGGGCGCGGTACTATCAAATTGCTACATTTTAAGACGATAGTTTGTACAAGTTTCTCAGACAATAATTACCTTTGTAGATAACATAGAAGTTGTACAAGGATCGTAAGTCGTTGATGTAGACAAAAGTTCGCATGTGCCTTCCTTATGTATCGGTAAAACTTAATGAGGAACTAAATAATAACAACCATACGTATTGATATTGAAGGTTAAGTACCGTTTACCGAGGTCGGACCAAGGATGGGTAAGCCGTTAGTCTCGGCTGTTATCACGGAATAGATGAATAAGGTTGGAATAGTAATGTGGGTGTAGAGAGCGCGCCACATTTATGATTCGAAAATCATAGCTCGACCGATTAATTCAACCACCGCGTCTAGTGCGCTTCGAACTACTTTGGCACACAGAGCTCTGCTTTAAAATGCCGTGTTGTGCAATTATAACCTGTAAAACAAAAAATCAGAACGCAAATATAGAGCGAGGAGATAGGTATATCTTTCCATCGGTAAGACGAAAATAACATTTAATTACAATTTTATTTGTAAAAAACATAAAAATATTCTGATCACTATGAAATTCCGAACATTAACAACATTATTGCAACAAGTTACAAAAAGTATACATTGCCCGTTGTGTACTCGCTTAATCAACGCAATGACCAAGTCAGCTAACAATGTACTTCATGCGCCACACTTCAACCATTGACGTTTTGTCCTTTGCTCTGATTGGCCGTGATGCACGGAGCATGTTTATCAACAGTGAGTTACAATCAGTAGCAAGCTCTCGATTTAAGTGTGTGTAATTTATTTGTGTGCGTAATTCGCATACGTAACGGGCCTTTTGCTTGTAGTAGAGTTACAGAGTGGGAAGACAAGCGGCGACACGCGTTCTCATACAAATCAGGAACTATGTCCTTTCTAACCTCTTTTATCTGTTCTGTGGCTGTTATATTTACGTCTTTGACAGTCGTTATGCGTAATCAAAAGCCGGAACATCTGAACTTTCCCGCAAACCCCGGCGACAGCTCTTTGAGGCGCGCCTGGAACACGACGCGCCGCCGACCTGGGCCTGGTCCTTACCGGACGGTGAGCGACCCCATACCTACAACTCAAGTTATGGCTGGAACCACTGTACCGCTGTGTTACACAATATGTACAGGATTTAATTAAATCAATCAATTTGCCGTGCCAGAACAATATCGGGTTCGGCTTTCTCTTTAACTGGATCAAGATGATTTGACTTCCACTACCCCCTAACTTGGCAATACAATACCCCTTGGTACAATTACTGGTGACAAAGACAGTTTTCTTGGCTTTTGACAGCGCGTAATAAATGTCAAATCTATAAATGAAAGTCGAGAACAACCTGCGTTGATCTGAGGAAGATTTTAATTTGACAATTTATATCATGAATAGTCAATTTGTAAGAAACCAGTTTTCCCAATTTCCTCGCATAGTGCGACTGTAGCAATGTAAAACTATAAAATAACGGTCACGACTTTTTTGATAGTATTGGTCAATCGCATAGGTACATTGCCGTAGCGTGGCAATGTATGCGATCGACAAATACGTTCACAGGTGCTTCAGGTGATATTTTTGCATATACTACATTAGTTTTTATTTATGCGAAACACGAAACACCGGTCTACTATTTTTATACAACGTGTAATAGAATAAACGCATTTCCTGAATGTAGCTGGTTCAGAATCGGCTTTAGAATCGATCGGCTCCGCCCTGCTGAGCGCTCGCGCTCTGTGCCACCGTAACCTCTGCGGCTATAATTGCAAATAGATAAACGAATAGGTTTTTTTTTTGCTCTAGGCCGCTTTATGTAACTTTTTAAAGATTTTTGTGTCAAAACATAAAATGGAGTAGAAATTACTGGAATCGATCCAGTTAGTTATTCTGAACAAACTATTTATTTATTTACACGTTATGCACATAGATACAAAGGCGGACTTAATACCGTAGACATTCTCTACCAATCAACCATGAGTGGTGAAGTGATTGTGTGGGGGTGCAATATGTATGTGAAATGTAAAATTGGAAAAAATATGCATATAATAATATTCATAACACAAAAACCCTAGTATCATAAAAAAAAATGAAACCTACATAAATAATATACATGAATAAATACTTATATAAATACATACAAATATATATATACTTAAGAAGCAAATGAAAACTAAATATTCTCTAATAACTAAACTATGGAAATTCTGCTTATTGGTGTAGAAAATAGATCCGCAATTTCTTTTTAAATGCATAGCGACTGTCAGCCGTCCTGATCTCGAGAGAAAGTGCATTCCAGAGGAAAATCGACTGGATATGAAAAGAAGAATGAACAAAGTCAGAAGTATGAGAAGAACAGAGTAAGAGAAGATTATTGGATGAATATAGATTCTTATTGTGTGAAGAACATAGAAATTGGAAGTGAGACGTTAGATAAGAAGGAGGGCTGGGAGAGTTGAGTAAAGAGAAAAGCGTTGTCAAAGCGCGCAAACTTCTCTTCTGGCGAATGGTCATCCATTTAAGTTTAGTCCTGAAACTAGAGACATGGTCATATTTCCTTAAATTAAATATAAACCGAATGCAGTTATTGAGAATACGATCAAGCTTATCGAGCAAGACCGCATTCAGGTCAAAGTAGCACACGTCACCATAGTCGATTATTGGGAAAATTAAAGTCTGCACAAGCATGGTCTTATTATATTAATATATTCAGGTTTTGCATAAACAAAAACTAATATTGCACCTAAAGTGGCACAGGGGGAACATGGAAGTGCAGAAATCTTTCAAGAAGGTAATTCTAGTCAAAAAATTGTAAGAGGAACACTCTCAGGGCCCTTAAAATAAAAAGGGCACATTAACTGTAACTTTAACAGATTTAACGTTCACAAAATATTACATTAACTCGGATTTATAGAACCATTAACAAAAGCTTACACCGATAAGAAAAAGATTGAGGACGCCGCATTGTCTTCCCGCGTATTTAGGAAATTATATCTTTTGCAATTTATGATATGACAACGCAAGTTTTTTTATATAGTCTCAATAAAACTAATGTAATAACGAGATTAAATTGTTTGTTTGTTTGTAAAAGGTAATCTCAGAAAGTACTGGTCTGATTACCAAAGGTTTTTTTAAGTTAACTGATAAATTATATTTATTTTGTAAATTGGTTATAAGCCTATTGCGTTCCCAGTGAGAGGGAATGGGGCGTAATCCTCCACAGGAGTTCAGTGTGGGTTTTTGGATGTCACGTTTTGGAATTTTTTGTCCTAGTACCTTAACCTTACTTCCAATGAATTTTTTTTTAGAATTGTGTCGTTCGTTCCGTTACTTACAAACATACAAACAACGGAGATGTTCCAGAAATGTATGGATCCTGGGCTAGCACTATGTACACCACATGTAAATATAGCTGTATAATGTAGTAACCGTTTTTTAATGTTAATTTTTTATAATTTCACTTTATTTTAGTGTGATATTCCAATTAACTCGGTCAAGGAGAGCAACACAAAAAATATGGCGGACCGGCCATGTTGCTGTTGAACACTGATGCGAATGTTATTTTGAAATGTCGGCTTGACGAATCGATATATCAAAATATAGATATTTTTCATAAAATCATCTATAAATATCAGCGATATTTTAAATCTCAGTAAATCGATATTTTTTATTATTTTAGAATAATTGGTCTAACATTATACCAATCTCGTCATATCCGGTAAGTAGTTCAAATGTTGATCATCAGATCGTCAGCACGTTTGCGCCATAACAATATACATATACCGTCAGGTTAGTTTTGTTTTTTGTGGCCACGAGATTGCGTAGTGCCAAAAACCACGTAAAGTGCACCTACGTGCGTTACCTTTACGAAAAATATCGATACATCGATTTGAGTTTCGTGACGTCTGTCACACGTGTGTTTGACATGTCAAACACGACTGTTATGGCTGCTCAATAACAAGGGTTATCATAATAAAAATCTTCCCAAATAATAATTTATCACAGCTCTACCCGTCTTCAAATAATTTTTAGGTATTTTTATGATAATCCCTATTGTTTTTTCTATTTATCTATGTTTTAATAAATGTTTTAATAAATGTTTTATTGATATATAATGGTATTTACATTTCTAATTGTACCTAACCCTGACTGCTGTGCTAGGTAGTACCTGTGTTACAGGAGTCAGTGTCTTCACCTGTTTGTGTTGCATTAACATTATTTATACGAATAAAACAGAAAAATAATAGAATTTATATAAAGACAAAAAGTAATGGCTGCATGCTCTTATATGCTGTGTATGTGTGTGTTTTTTGAGAGTTGTGTATGTGTATGTACGAGTAATTATTGTGCTTGGTGGTAGTCTTTCTGTCGCTTGCCTATGTTACCTATAATTATGTTGTTAGTCTATTGTTCTTTCAATAAGTTTTCCGTCTGCAAATAGTTAAGTGTTTGAAACCATGTGCAAAGCTTTATTTTAAGCTTATTTTTTGTTAAAGGGTTTAGATTGAAAGCTGTATTTAATTTATTATAAATGTAGCTAGCTAGGTATGGACGTTGTCTTCGAGCAGCTGCGGTGTTACATTTTACTGCACGACAAACGTTAGTGATCGTCCTTTTATGTTTGCTTGCGTGATTTACCGGCGTGATTCCATGTTGTTTCATTATTAGATTATAAAGATATAATTGCCTCACTGTTAAAACGTGACAATTTTCATATAACGTTTTGGTGGGGAAACGGTACGGTTTAAAAGTCATAGCTTTTAACAGAGATCGTTGGGCTCTCTCAAGGCGTATCATGGAAGTTTTACAAGCTCCTCCCCATGCTGTGATACAATAGCTTATAATTGACTGTGCTAGCGCTAGATACACCGTGCGTAGCAGCTCAACGTCAGCCACTTGCCGAAGGCTCTTAAATGCCCATACAAGCTTCCTAACTCGTGAAGTAATCACTTCAATGTGGGTATGCCAATTAAGCCTGTCATCCACGATTACACCCAGGTACTTCATGGTTTTCTGTTGTGTTATTGGAAGACATGAGCATGTAAGACTGTTGTACGGGTAATTACAGGAGTGCGCTTTCAAAGTTATCTCTATTGGTTCAGTTTTGGCGAAAGTAAACTGCAGAAATGAGGTCTTCGAGATATTAAGTGTAACTAGGTTGATTTCTAGCCAGCGAATTATTTTACGTAAGCCTATTTCCGCAGTTTTCCGCGCCTCGTCCCAAGTATTCCCATGAAACACTAGCACGGTGTCATCTGCGTAGCTAAATAATTTACCGTCATTAAGAGACTGTTGGCATAAGTCGTTCACATATACACTATGTGGTGTACATAGAGGTAGCCCAAAATGAAACATCTCCTTTGACCTCTTTGTAATATTATTTGGATTTAGCTTTTACAATATTAGTGCCAATAGAAATTATCGTCTGCTTTGTCTTTTCCCAACTGTATTGGATTCATCTTCCAGTCTTACCGGATTGCTGAGTATTAGTGTTTTACATGGAGCGACTGCCTGGACTGGGTTGTGGATACTGATCTTGTCAATAGGTGTCCACTCTGAAACTGAACCAATAGATGGTTCAGTTTTGGCGAAAGTAAACTGCAGAAATGAGGTCTTCGAGATATTAAGTGTAACTAGGTTGATTTCTAGCCAGCGAATTATTTTACGTAAGCCTATTTCCGCAGTTTTCCGCGCCTCGTCCCAAGTATTCCCATGAAACACTAGCACGGTGTCATCTGCGTAGCTAAATAATTTACCGTCATTAAGAGACTGTTGGCATAAGTCGTTCACATATACACTATGTGGTGTACATAGAGGTAGCCCAAAATGAAACATCTCCTTTGACCTCTTTGTAATATTATTTGGATTTAGCTTTTACAATATTAGTGCCAATAGAAATTATCGTCTGCTTTGTCTTTTCCCAACTGTATTGGATTCATCTTCCAGTCTTACCGGATTGCTGAGTATTAGTGTTTTACATGGAGCGACTGCCTGGACTGGGTTGTGGATACTGATCTTGTCAATAGGTGTCCACTCTAATGGTTTCATGTATTTCTACACGCTCTAGAGTATGCGCTCGCGCACTCATATATCGCTATACCTTTTAGACATTTTAGGCGTTATAAATTCTACCAGTTATGTTCTTTTTTTTGCAATCAGAAATATAAAATTGAGAACATATAAATAAACTTCACTATCAGCCAGTCTCTTCTAAATATTGTCGAGTTTTATCTACTCACCCGGAAAACTTTATTATGTAAACAAAACCCCAATGTTCATTTACCTATAAAATACGCAAACAGTGTATTGCTTGCGGGCAAACTCGTGCGGGGCGCGGTACTATCAAATTGCTACATTTTAAGACGATAGTTTGTACAAGTTTCTCAGACAATAATTACCTTTGTAGATAACATAGAAGTTGTACAAGGATCGTAAGTCGTTGATGTAGACAAAAGTTCGCATGTGCCTTCCTTATGTATCGGTAAAACTTAATGAGGAACTAAATAATAACAACCATACGTATTGATATTGAAGGTTAAGTACCGTTTACCGAGGTCGGACCAAGGATGGGTAAGCCGTTAGTCTCGGCTGTTATCACGGAATAGATGAATAAGGTTGGAATAGTAATGTGGGTGTAGAGAGCGCGCCACATTTATGATTCGAAAATCATAGCTCGACCGATTAATTCAACCACCGCGTCTAGTGCGCTTCGAACTACTTTGGCACACAGAGCTCTGCTTTAAAATGCCGTGTTGTGCAATTATAACCTGTAAAACAAAAAATCAGAACGCAAATATAGAGCGAGGAGATAGGTATATCTTTCCATCGGTAAGACGAAAATAACATTTAATTACAATTTTATTTGTAAAAAACATAAAAATATTCTGATCACTATGAAATTCCGAACATTAACAACATTATTGCAACAAGTTACAAAAAGTATACATTGCCCGTTGTGTACTCGCTTAATCAACGCAATGACCAAGTCAGCTAACAATGTACTTCATGCGCCACACTTCAACCATTGACGTTTTGTCCTTTGCTCTGATTGGCCGTGATGCACGGAGCATGTTTATCAACAGTGAGTTACAATCAGTAGCAAGCTCTCGATTTAAGTGTGTGTAATTTATTTGTGTGCGTAATTCGCATACGTAACGGGCCTTTTGCTTGTAGTAGAGTTACAGAGTGGGAAGACAAGCGGCGACACGCGTTCTCATACAAATCAGGAACTATGTCCTTTCTAACCTCTTTTATCTGTTCTGTGGCTGTTATATTTACGTCTTTGACAGTCGTTATGCGTAATCAAAAGCCGGAACATCTGACACCAATCTTGTCAAGGGGTATCGGGTCAGTTATGCAGTCGCTCCAAATGCGGGAATGTTCTAACGAGATACCGTGGCCTCGGAACGTTAGGGCGGTTGAAGGAACAGGAAGGATTTTTAGTCAGTAGAAGTCTGACACTCCCTCCACCCATAGAGGGAGGAGTAACTAAATAATTTTCCCATCGAAAATGCATTCAGTCAGACTGAAAGTTGACACCAGAATAGTTGGGAAAAGGCTAAGTGATACTTATTCAACATACCTAGAAGTAAAATATTCCCTCTTGACTTAAAGACTTAAATACCCTCAGGTTTGCACGAGCGAGTGTTTAGCTATCAGGAAAGACAAACTCCGGTAGGGAATTCCACTCCTTAGCTATACGCTTAATAAAAGTATTCCCTAAACGTTTTGTACGTATGAGTAGAATGTCAATAATGTCCACATGACTTAGTGGAAACAGATTGTGCAATCCTGTCGCGCACTCCCCAAAATGTAACGATAGAAAATCATAATGTTCGATGTTTAAAGCCAGAATTTTAGCAAAACCAACCTGATAAAACCCAAGCACATACCACTTCTAGTACCAGTACATCATCGCAATACGCATAATTCCAAATCTAACATGCACTAATGAGATGGTTAACCGAGCATTAATTGGTGTAGCCTGGCCGTTCGGATAGTCATGATAAATTACACCAACTAATGAATTTGGAGAGCCACAGTTTGGCTGACTTGTACGTATCATTTTTATTGAGTGATGGTAATTCGATTTGGGTACGGCATTTTTTTAACATACCATAATGAAATAAAATATTTATAGTGTAAATTGGTTATAGATAACATTTTAACACGTCATGTTATTGCCGTTTTAAGTTTAGCTACATGAGGCTTGTGTTTCCTAACCGGCTCCTCTCAGAAGAAACATCGAAACAAACTCAGAGGTCAACGTCTCTTAAATTTAAAGTCTATACAATTTGTTTTGCTCAAATCTCATGATAAGCATATAGATTCATGTCTGTAGTGCTCTTTTGAGCACTATCTTACTTAATTTATCTATATTGTAACCCTTACTCTTTTACACACACTTAAGAACTCCCATGTACATTCACATGTTCTAACGAGATACCGCGGCCCCTGTGGAAGGATAACTGAAGGAACAGGGTGGGTTTTGAGTCAGTAGAAGTCTGACACTCCCTTCCGCTCCACCCACAGCGAGGTAGAGCGGGTCTTTTTCTGGGGAGGAGAAAAAAATGGGCCACAGTATCTCGTTAGAACATTCTCGAAATCCGGGCAGGCAATGGCCCTATAGGGCCCCGTTATTACTGCTGACTGCTCGTGACTCGGGAGAGCTTGGGCTTGTTGATTTCATTTTGAATACCTTTTGTTTTTTCTTTATTTAGTCAAACCTATGAGTAACAGTTTGAAATATGATGTGACTAAAAAAGAAGCTGACGAAGAGTGGATAATATAAAGAATTAATTACTTTATAAGTCGATAAGTACGTTGTTTGGTTAAAGATTGAAACAATTAAATGATATGTGTTTACTAAATAGGTTACAATTTACTTATCGATCATCTATTTGTTCTCTTGAAACTGGGTGAGGAGGACCCTTAGAAGAAACACCTATATAAACTCAGAGGTCAAAGTCTCGTTTAAAGTTTATACAATTCGTACCTGTCAAATCGTATAAGAAACATGTTGAAATATGTAAGAAGTGAGCTTTCCTCAAGCCGGGTCCACACAAATTAAACTTGACCTGTACAGATAGTACAAGAATTGGTCAGTTATCGTGTAGCTCAACTTGGAACTTAATGACCTCAACGAATAAATTCCATTGTGTATGTCCACAACTAATAAATAATATTATCTTTATTATACACAGCATAAACCACATTTCTATAGAAAGTTTAATCAAATAATAAATCTCGGGTTAATTGTAAACCAACAGCTATTCCCAATAACTTGTCAGATAAAATTAATTCGTTGAAATGTTTTAATTCATTTGCAAATTATAATTATTTGCTGCCAATATTTGCTCTTTTGATTTCAAATGCAAATCCTTTGGCAATTTATATTAGTTTTCAATTAAAGTGGAATAGATTATTTATTCATTAGATGAAAAGAAATTCATTTTTTTCAAATTTCAAATTCATTCAGGGACAGTCCTTGGATGAGTATCATCTTAAAAAGAGTTCAGTTTTTAAAAATGAGAAAGCTTCGTCCGACAGTCAAAATACTTTTACGTAGTAACGCAAAATAATATCAAAGAGAAATTTATATTAGACACTCGGATTTACAGTTTCTTAAAAAAAAAACAATCTTATAAGTCAACGCCATCACTATATTTTTTTTTTATTTTATTCAAGAGGAACAATAAACAGCTACAATATAAAACATAGAGACAACAAATATACAAAACACTATATACAATATTGCAGCCCACAACGCTGTTCACAGATTAATAATAGTATACGATACAATGAAAACATTAATCACTAGGGTTACAAATGCATTATCTGGGGAGGCGGCGAACCTCCTTGCCGGATTGCTGCCGTGGGATCTGGAGGCGGTAGCACTCGCGCGCGTGCATATTTGGCGCGCAGAGGTGCTAAGCCGGGGTGAAACTCCGCTACCGCGGCAAGTCGCGGCTCAGCGGATAGAACTCCGGCGCGATCTCACGGCAGCATGGAAAGAGCGACTGTCGCAACCGAAGGCTGGGCACGCCGCAATCGCGGCGATAAGTCCCCTTTTTGTGGAGTGGCTGGAGAGAGGCCATGGCGTCCTCACCTTCCGCCTGACGCAGGTGCTGACCGGACATGGCTGTTTCGGGAGGTACCTGTTTCAGATTCAGCGAGAGGACACGGCCGGGTGTCGTCATTGTGAGGACCACCTGGAGGACACGGTGGAGCATACGGTGGAGGTGTGCTCTGCTTGGGCGGAGCACCGTCGTGTCCTCGTAGAGGCGGTCGGCGGCGGCGACCTCTCGCACCCTGCTCTGGTTCAGACTATGGTGCAGAGCGAGAGGGAATGGGATGCGGTCGCCTCCTTCTGCGAAGCAGTCATGCTAGCGAAGGAGGAGGCCGAACGCGCGAGTGAGAGGCAACTCTCTTCCTCGCGCCCCAGCCACCGCGGAAGACGCCCCGGGCGTCGGGGATCACGAGCCGATTTCCGGCCACCGTAGGCGCGGGCCTGCGTACGGCGAGCAGGGGTCGCTCACCGTCCGGTAAGGACCAGGCCTGGGTCGGCGGCGCGTCGTGTTCCACGCGCGCCTCAAAGAGCAGTCAACACCAGTGACGGGGCCTCATAGGGCCATTGCCTGCCGGGGTTTGCGGGAAAGTTCTACCGAGTTATCGCGGCCCCGAAAATTTAGGGCAGCCGAAGGAACAGGGTGGGTTATTAGTCAGTAGATATCTGACACACCCTTCCGCTTGACCCGGAGCGGAAGAAGTCATTCGATGATTTTCCCAACCCAAAAAAAAAGGGTTACAAATGCATTATATATATAGGATAATACTAACTTATTAAATCAACTTATTGTGATATATATGTATATAATGTATATGGTATAATTTATATAATTTATATGTACCTACATAACACTCAAACAAAAAAAAATACAAAAATATAGAATAACATTCAAGAAAGCTCCTTAAGTATAAGACTTTTAAACCGATAGGGAGAACATACAAAAATGTCTATATGTTCAAAAGTCCTATTGTAGGAATCGACCATTCCGAGAACAGGCGAACGCAAGCCAGAATTGGACTGCATGTTGGAAAGTGCAATGCTGTCGAATTTATTTCTAACAATATTATATAAATTCATAGCTTCTTAATACTTACGTCTATTTTCAAGTGTTGTGAGCTTATACTTTGCAAGCAAATCTTGGTATGACAAATAATATCCATAACATCTATAATGCATACTGCGCAGGAATTTATATTGAACACGCTCGATCATTTCAACGTACTTTTTATAGTATGGACTCCAGACGGACACGGCATACTCCAGTTGGGAGCGTACTAGAGACTTGTACAAGCAAATATAGGAAGAGGGCTTTTTAAAGTCGACTGTTGATCGCATTACAAATCCATATAATTGATATGCTTTATTAACAATCCTTCCTATGTGTAGGTCTAAGCAAAGTTTAGAATCAAGGATAACACCGAGATCACGAATAAAGTCCACTTTAAGTAGGGGGTCATTGCATAAAATGTATGTATAGTTAATTTTTATTTTATTTTTGGTAAAGCTTAAAAAGTTACATGTGGGTAAACTTAGTTGCAACTTATTTATTTGGCAGTAATAGGATAATCGGTCCAAATCTTGTTGCAGCAGAAGGCAGTCATTTGTTTGTCGTATGGCTCTATAAACCTTGAGGTCATCAGCATATAATAAAAACTTGGTATTGCGAAAGCATTGGCTAATGTCATTGATGTATAAAATAAACAAAAGGGGACCAAGTATAGAGCCCTGAGGCACACCAGATGTCACCTGTGCGATGTTAGATTGGTGACCAATGATTACAACCCTTTGACGGCGATTAGTAATATAGGAGGTAATCCACCTCAGAAGATTACCACGGATTCCATTGAATGCTATTTTATTTAGTAAAAGTTCATGGTCTACCTTGTCGAAAGCCTTACAGAATTCCATGTACACTGCATCCACTTGTACACGGCTGTCAACACAATCAAACAAAAAGCTAGAAAATAATAATAAGTTAGTGTTTGTCGACCGCCGTTTCACAAAACCGTGCTGTTGTTGAATTATGATGTTGTGGAGTACAGGATAAATTCCGTTATGGACTAACCTTTCAAAGAGTTTTGACAGGGCAAACAAGAGGGAAATGGGACGATAGTGTTCAACGTTGCGTTTAGATCCACTTTTGTGAACGGGCACAATATACGCATGCTTCCACAGTTCAGGTACAACTCCCTCAGATATACATTTATTATAAATAATAAAAAGAGGCTCACAGATGGAGCTCGCAGTATTCTTAAGGAAGTAAGGCGAAAGTCCGTCAGGTCCAGGGCCTTTTGCAGGATCCAGGGATTTAAGCTGCTTCAGTATGTTCAGAAGTCCAGAAGTCATAGGTCCAGAAGTGTTTTATGTTTTTACTTAGATTGTCCTCCACAGAACTGATATACAGATGAAACTGAAAAAAAAAACTGTTTTCTATTGTTTGAAAATAATTCATAATCAGAAATTTTATTATATTTCTTCCACTTAATCCATGCCTTATGTTTCTTCTTAGAGATAGCTATGAGAGTGCGAGAGAACCATATGGGATAGCTAACTGATCTAATTCGGGCCAGTGGAGTATTTTGTTTAATAAATTTATCTAACTCAGTATAGAATTTAGCCAGAGCCTGTTCAGAATGCATACCCAACTAGCACAAATGGGCTGCATTAGGGCTTTGGAGCGTATCCGATTATTACTTATGGTAATAGACGTAAGCGCTAGAGCGTCTACTACAGACTTAAAGCAGCCGCTTTAGCGCTATTTGGGCGCCATTTTATGCAACCCAAAGTTCCATTTAACCTGCACAACGGTTGCATAAAGGTTCCTTAATAGCTATAATGATTTATTAACGCTATACTAAAGCTCTCGTAGCGCTACTTTTGAATGATTTTGAACTACTTTGAACGAATGAATTGATTATAGTTCTTTATTGTATATCTTCAGTTGACATTATTTGTAATATTTTGGTAAAGTGTTTTCGTCGCCATCATGAAAATAAAACAAAAAGAAGTAAAAATTTGTATTCTGTATTAGCAAGATATATAAAGATACTTAAAACGCTGTCCAGTTTACTGTAGATATATAAGATAATTTTCGAGTAATTTTAACGCGCTTTTATGATATTTAACAAATTAACAAAAGATATGTGATATTTTTTATTTGTTATACAGAATAAATTTTATTTCCGTATTTTTACGTGTCGATAACATACTATTCGCAAGTGGCCTATTGTTTATCGGTACATTTAATGCACATTTAACTGAAAAACCAATGTATATCAACTCAATTTTGCAAGTGAATTATAAGTTTTCTTAAAACATCATGGCGTCATTGTAATGTAGTCATAACCTGCAGTTTTAGCTCTAATAACTCCCTTTTGAGAATCATAGCGCTAATTTTCACCCTTCTAACGCTTCCAGTGATTTTTGTTCCCCGAGTGCAACTCACAGCCACAAAAAGCTCCTATTTTCCTGTTTTTGAGGTTATAAGATCTAGTTACGTACTTATTCGTTTAGCATCCATTTTTATTAAATCTATACTAATATTATAAAGCGGAAAAGTTTGTTTGTTTGTTTGTTTGCTTGAACGCGCTAATCTTCGAAAGTACAGGGTGGATTTGGATGAAATTTAGTATGGAAGTAGCTTGAAGCTTGAGGAAGGTTATAGGCTGCAAAAAAGGAGAGTTATGTTTTTACCGTGATAGAATCCACGGGAGCGAAGCCCCGCGTGAGTACCAGTGTTTTATAATAGTTACAAAAGCGGCTGTAAAATGGCGAATGGATTGAGCCTGCAAGGAATGAATATTGCTACTAAAGGCCTTAGTTACACTGATGATTTTTTTGTAACTATAGTATGCATAAGAGTTTCTATTATTTCTATAATGAAACTTATAGTAGTATAGTAGTGGTTACTATAACTATAACCTATAAAAGTTACAATGGAAACCACTGTGCAGCTGTGAGTGGCAGAATGACCTTCGTAACTCTCATATAAAGGTGTAAGTGGTAAATGAGTTCTACCGTGGACTACTGTGAAGGCTAGAGTAGTATTTGATTCAGCTTATAGCACCTTAAGTAACTTTTATAGCTATAGACGTTTACGGAAGCAGATATGCAACTTTGAACTGCTTTTTGAACCCTTAAACCACTATTTTACATCGCAAAGTAACAAAATAGACTGCTATTTCCACTAATGTGCTCGTTCGGTAGGGCCCAGCAGTTCAGTTGCAGAATATTACGATTAATGTTGTCAAAGTTGGCCTTATGAAAACAATATTTATGAAGTGGAGTTTTAGTCATTAGAGTGATTTTGACGTTTAAACAGGTCTCACACGTCAGGACAGGATGGTGGGTGTCAATTGGAAGTAATGTAGTGGAGATTTTAGAAACATTACAGGGGTTGTTGGAAATAACTAGGTCAAGAATTTTACCTCTGTCATTCGTAATGTTGTTAAATTGAGAAGCACGCATTGAGGTCCCTCCAGAATATGTTGAAGCAATTTTCGAAATACCAGATACAGAGGATACTAGCCAATTAGCTTCAGGGAGATTACAGTCTCCTATAACAAAGAAACTATCAACACTAGAATGGCCTAACACTTCTTGTAGCAATTCAAAGTGCTTGTCATACATTAAAGTAGAAGTCTTAGGTGGGATGTAGGTAGCACTTACAATGTGTCTTTTATTGTTGACAGTGCTGGGCAACTCAACCATAATGTGTTCAATGTGAGTGTGTTTGACCCTTTATGATGCATATATTATTATTGTGATTTCACATGGGAATCAAAACCTATGGGGTACCTCCCGTTTAGCTAGAATCATGAAATTACTTACAGCATATGTAAAGATACTTTATTTTGAAAATTGGTTATAAATAATACTTTTACACGTAATCGTTTGCCGTTTTAAGTTAAACTAGATGAGGCCCCTGTGTCCTCACGGATTACCCTGAAAAGAAATTTCAATATCAACTTCACCGAAACAAATAACATCTCTTTTAACTAGATAGATAGATATTTTCTTTATTGTACACCATTACAGTAAAACAAATAAGGATACAACTTAAAAAAGGTGGTACAATGGGCGGTCTTATCGCTAAAAGCGATCTTTTACAGACAACCTTTGGATGGATTTGACACA
Organism: Tholera decimalis; assembly: GCA_943138885.2. Classification (NCBI taxonomy): domain Eukaryota; kingdom Metazoa; phylum Arthropoda; class Insecta; order Lepidoptera; family Noctuidae; genus Tholera; species Tholera decimalis. The sequence goes on along the minus strand of OW964573.2, from coordinate 20,941,716 downwards.
TAAGGAAGATATTATATAACTGTAAACATATCTATAGTATAGATAAGGAATATCCTTAAGAATCTCCCACAGCCTAAACTGCTTAGTAAAAATTAATGTTTTTTCTTGTTTCAAAAGTAGTAGCAATATACAACGAGTAATTTAAAGGGTATATACATACCAAGTGCATGGCTTCTTTGGATGATAACAAACAATATGGCAAGCGTTTTGTAATCTTAAGTCTACGTGTGTAGAACTTCTTACAAATTCCAATACACTGATACCAGACACCGAATTTTTCAAATTAAGGAGATTGAAAAGAATTATCGTGTTATTGGCAAATGACGTGGAAAGTTATTGACCCTCGTAATGCTGTGACACGTTTGTTATGATTGATATTCAAGAAATATATGAAACCAATAATTTGGTATCAATACTTTGAGTCAGTTATTTTGTGCTGATTCTTTGCATAGAGACTCTATACCAGATGTTATCTTCAGCCCTTTTGGATAGATATGGGGTTTCCGTTATACGTTGTATAACGGAAGGTAAACTAAGACGTGATTTGCGAAATTTCTTTGAACTCTATGCTTCACAAAAACTTTCGAAACGTCTTTTAAACAATTAATTATACGCGATTTTTTTTTAAAGTTGGTGTTCATATTTATTTGATAAAAACATGGCAACATAGACTGCAGTGTGTTAATAAAAACAAATTTATCTTAAATGGAAAATCTGACATCCCACCCATACGCACAAACCGTTTTGGGAATACTTTTATTGTGCGTACGGCTAAGGAGTGGAATTCCCTGCCGGAGTCTGTGTTTCCTGATCGCTATAACCTGGGAGTCTTTAAGTCAAGAGTGAATAGGTTACTTCTAGGCAAGCGTGCTCCATCTTCGACCACATCGTCACTTACCCTCAGGTGAGATGGTGGTCATACGCGAGCCTATGATCAATAAAAAAAAATCTGGTAAAATCCAATTCAGATATAGTGACACCTTTCCTTGGGCACTGCCTATTTTTGTATCTATAATCTGACAGTCATTTAATTTTGGCATCGCCAATAAGAGGAGTGAATACTAAAAGCCACACGGTTCGATCTAAGAGGTAAAGCAAGGCTTGTCGAGGTCTGTTTGTGGATGGGTGACAATTTTAAAGTATAAAGATTTATCCGTACCTCTGTCCCAGCTGTCATTTGTACATCTTTGAAAATCGTTACGGGTAGCCAGAAGGTAGCAATTCTGACCCTAGTCTTGACATGGGCAAGCTACTGAGTTGGGGAGGTCAGATATTATGCAGTCTCACCGTGTCAAATAATAATACTCAACTTCATCTGGTTAGACTGGAAGTCGACCCTTTTTTTTTTTTTTTTTTGACGCTGAGAAATGGCAATTACGCACTTCCGCTCGCTGGGGGGGCGAGACGGGGAGTGTGGGACTCCCTGTCGCATGACGGCGACAGTATACCCACTAAAACTCAGCGGTGTTCCCTCCGGCGCCTTGTTGGGAGGGCTATGGGAGACATTCTGCGTCCACAGCCCTCTGGCGCGTGCCCGCCTAGATGGCGGGCCCTACGTGCCCCCCGGACTGGGGGGCGACGGGAATGGCCGGGAACACCTGGCCACTCCCGTCCGGCGCTGGTGAAGGCGCGTGCGATGCAGGTAGGGGTGCCCCCGCACCCGTTGCCTGCTGGCCTCCACCAGGGAGGAGTCGGAGGTGCTCGTCATACTGACGTCTTCTCCGACCCCTCCTCCGCCTGCGGAGCGCCGGCGCGAGAGGGTCGTCCTCGCGCGCGCGCTCCGCCGCCTCCTTCTGCGTCATGACCTGTTCACAGAAGGAGGCTACCGCCGCCCAGGACCCCTCGTCCCCCAGCATGGCGTTGATCACGCCGGGGAGCGAGAGGTCCGGCCCGATCGCCGCAACGAGGTCGCGGCGCGGCTCCGACCACGACGGGCACCCCTCAAGGGTGTGCTGTGCCGTGTCCACCGCCGCGCCGCAATCGCGGCACGACGGTGTCTCCTCCCGACCGATGCGGTGCAGGTAGGCCCCGAAACATCCGTGGCCAGTCAGCACCTGCGCCAGTCGGAAGGAGACCACCCCGTGCGACCGATCGAGCCACTCTTGCAGGAGCGGCCCGATCGCGTCGAGTGTGCGGCGACCGAATACCGCGGTGGCGAGGTCCGTCGCCCAATGCCGGACGACGGCTTCCTTCGCCTCCCGCCGGACGGCCTCCCTCTCTCGCGGGGCTGGGCGCTCTCCGCTCGCCCGCCGCCCCACCGTCCACTCGTACACTCTGGCGAGCACCCACGCCTCGAGCTCCCAAGGCGGGGTGCCCGCCAGAGCGCACGCCGCCGCAAAGCCCACCGTGCGGTAGGTCCGCGCCACCCGCTGGGCTATGGCCCTCTGCGGGGCCCGCAAGGCCGCGGCATTCTCCCTCCTCCGGAGGGAGTCCTCCCAGATGGGGGCCCCGTAGGTGGCCATACTCCTCAGGATGCCGGCGTAGAGTCGCCGGCATCGGACGCTGGGCCCCCCCACGTTGGGGAGCAGCCACGAGAGGGCGCCCGCGGTCTTCAGCAGGCGCGCCGACAGCCCGCGGAAGTGCGGGCCGAAGCGCCACCTGCTGTCGAGCACGAGGCCCAGATATTTCATCTGGGCCCCAACCGCGATGCGGACGCCCTCCACGTGGATGTGGGCGTCGGGCGGGGGGCGCTGCCGCTGCCGAAGACCGTGGAAGTACACGGCCTCGGTTTTGTGCAGCGCCACCGTCAGGCCGAGGCGGCGGATCCTCCCCGCGACGAGGGAGCCGCCCGCCGAGGCCAAGTTGGCCGCCTCTCCGAAACTCTCCCCCCGGGCGGTGAGGAGAGTGTCGCCCGCGTAGCAGACGACCCTAACGCCCCGGGGGAGAGTTCCCCGCAGGAGCCAATCGTAGCCGACGTTCCAGAGCAGGGGCCCCACGACTGACCCCTGTGGGACCCCGGCTTCGGCGGGATATCGCCGGACTCGGCCAGACCTGTCCACCAGGAGGACCTCCCTGTCCTCCAGGTAGCTGGCCAGCAGACGCCGCAGGTATGGAGGCACTCCGTGGAAGCGGAGCGCCTCCATGATGGTAGAGTGGGGGATCGAGTTGAAGGCGTTGGCTATGTCGAACGACACCGCCAGCAACCCGTCCCCCGCCTGCATCGCCTCCTCCACCTGCCCCTTGAGGCAGGCCAGTGCGTCCACCGTCGAACGCTCAGCCCGAAAGCCGAACTGAGCGTCCGACAAGTCCGGTCCGACATCCCGCAGGTGCTCCTTTAGGCGGGCGGCGACTATCCTCTCGAACATTTTCCCGACGTCTGCCAGGAGCATGATCGGCCGGTATGCCGAGGGGGAGTCCGCCGGGCGGCCCTCCTTGCGAAGGAGGCACAATAGGCCCTCCTTCCACGGTTTCGGGAACCTCCCCGACGCGAAGCATGCGTCGAAGAGGTCCCGAAACCGCGCCTCCATTTGGGTGGCGGCGATCGCCACCACCCTTGCGGGGACCCCGTCGGGGCCCGGAGCCTTCTTTCTGGCGCGGACACGGTCGATGGCCGCGCCGAGCTCCGACTCCGTGACCGGCGGGGCTTCCTCCTCCTCCGCCTCGTGCGGCGGCGGCGGCGGCGGCGGTGGCGGAGCCATTACTGGCGGGGTGAAGTTGCCCCTGCGCGGAAACAGGGACCGCACCACCCCGTCCAGGAAGGAGGGCTCCAGGGTCTCGACAACGGGGGGGCCGAAGGGGCGCAGCTTGCTGCGCGCCACCTTGTATGGCCTCCCGAAGGGGTCGTTGTCGAGACCCTCCAGCATTTCGGCTCTCGCCGAGTCCTTGGCCGTGGCGATGGCCCGATCGAGGACCGTCTTGGCCTCCACGTACGCCTCGTAGAGGCGGTCCTCGTCGGCCAAGTCTCTGCGACGCCGCCGCCGGCTCCGCGTGTAGGCCCTCCTGGCCCGCACGCACGCTGCACGGAGCTCCGCCAGCTCCGCCGACCACCAGTACACGGCCCGTCTGGCTGGCGGCCGGCGAGACCGAGGCATGCTGGAGTTGCACACCTCGGTCAGGGAATCCCCCAGCTGCCGCGCAGCGGTGTCCACGTCCAGACCGGCGGCGGGCGGCGACAGCCAGTCCTGGATGAACGCCGCCTCCGCCGCCGCCTCCCTGTCCAGGTGGGTCAGAGCCCACCGCGGGAACGGCGATTGCCCCGACCCAGCGGACTCCGCGGAGCCCCTGGCGGAGACGATGTCGAACCGCACGTAGCGGTGGTCCGACAAGGTCTCCACCAACTCCACCCGCCAGTCCACGACGCGGGCGGCTATCGCGGGGGTGGCGAACGAAACGTCCACCACCGACCCTCCCCGCTGCCGCACACACGTGTGGACCGCCCCCCTGTTGAGCAGGGAGACGCCGGACGTGGCCGCCCAGAGCTCCACGGCGCGACCTCGGACGTTGCACGAGGCGGCCGGGTTGCCCCAGGCTGTCGACTTGGCGTTCAGGTCGCCCAAGACTACGACCTGACGCGGCGCCGCCCTGCCGACCACGGCGGCCAGGACCCCGAGAAAGTCCTCGAAGTCCTGCAAGGAGCGGTTTGGGGAGAAGTACACGGCCACGAGGGCCGAGTCTCCCCACGCGGCGGCCACGTATCCCGGTCCCCTCTCTAATAGCGAGAGGGGAGGGGAGTCCGTGGAAGACCGCGCCGCTAGTGCCACCAAGCCGTCCTCGTCGCCCAGCCAGCTGCCGGGGATCGAGTACGGCTCGGCGACCGCCGCCACGTTCACCAACCACTCGGCCATGACCTGAACCACCAGGTCCTGGGCCGCTTTGCAGTGGTTGGTGTTCGCCTGGAGGAAGCGATGACGGTCGACCCTATCCATCGATCGTCATTACTCCCCCCTCTGTTGCCGCCGCTGGAGCTGCGGCGGCGACGACGACGGCGGTGGCGGCGGAGGCGGCAGGTCGGACCTGCGCCTGCACCACTCCCTTTCTGACGGGGGGCTTGCAGCTCCCACCCGCCATCTTGTGGTCGGCAGGGCGGCCACTGGCGGCGCACGTCACGCAATGTGGCGTGGCGGCGCCGCAGGCGGCATTCTTGTGCCCCTGGAGCCCGCAGCGGTAGCACGCGTCCCCCCAGTCGGCCTTGGAGGGACACGTGGCCCGAGTGTGGCCGAGTGCGAAGCATTTAAAACAACGCATCGGCCCGTCCTCAAGCGCCCGCACTACGGCCGTGCTGAGCCCCAGAGGCAGCCGCCCCTTGGTCGCGGCGAGGAGGGCCCTGGCGGCGACAATTGGGCACTCCACGCGCGTGGTGCCCATGCCGCGGCGGCCAGGCCTGATGGGCCCGCACCTCACCGCGCTGGCGTCGCAGCCACCCGCCGCCGCGACGGCCGCCACCACATCCTCCCTGGTGGCCGAGTCGTCGACGTCAGCCACCTCCAGGGGTGCGGTCTTCGCGGGCCTGGCGACCGTCGCCGCGTCCGCAATGACCTCCCGCAATTTTTTTGCGAAGAGGTCGGCGTTGCTCTCGCGCCGCTCCCCCCCGAACTCGAAAATTCGAGCCCCGGTCATTGTCCGCCGGCAGGTGATATTGCTGATCCCTAGTTGCGTGGGATCAGCGTTGGAACGAGCCCGTCTGAGGACGGACTCGTACGTCGCCCCCCGCTCCGCGGCCTCCGGGGTGATTGTTACCACGACGGCCGTGGTTCGGGGAGGAGGAGGCAGTTTCCTGCCGGCGGCTGGAGCCGTTTTGGCTGGAGGAGCGGTCGCTGCGGGTGCTGCGGGCCCTGCGGGCTTCTTCTTGCCCTTCTTCACCACCTCCGTCCACGACATGTTGGCCGGGGTGGTGGACGGAAGAAGGGCGTCCTGGGTTTGGGGAGGGGCCGGCTGGGTAGCGGAGGAAGGCCCGGGCACCGGCTCGGGCGCCCCCTCTGGGCTTGTGTTGGTAGGGGCTTGCGGAGGAGGAGGGGCCGCTTTGCTCCTCTTGCCCCCACCTTTGCCCTTCCCTGCGGGCTGGGCGCCCGCTGCCGGGCCCGCCTGGGGCACGGGTTCCGGCTCCACCTGTGGCGAGCTCTTGTCCGCCGCTAGCGGTGGGCGGAGTCGCCTTTCCGGCAGGAGCCGGTCCTCTATGCCCGCTAGGCAGGCCCTGGTAAAATTCCTCTCCTCCGCTATCACCCTCCTGATAATTTCCTCCAGGTTGGAGGAGGAGGAGGGGATGGAGGCCACCACTGCCGGTGCCCGTTCGGCCTGAATGGGCCGGGCCGTGGCCTCAGCCAGCTTTCGGTGCAGCTGGCTGACCTCCAGCTGCAGGCGGTCGACGCGCGCCTGCAGCTGCCGCGTCTCTTCCGTCGCGTTGCGCTGCGCAATTTCTAAAATTATTGCGCGCATGCTCGCGGCCCGACACTTCAGGGCCTTCTGGAAAGTGCCCTTCAGGTGGGAGGATTTGGTGGCGATCTCCATGATCTCCTCCTCATCCTCCTCCGCCATCCGCTCCAGCTCTCCCAAGGAACGGTCCGCGTAGTGCAGGAGGGACGCGCCGTACCCGGACTTGGCCCGGGTAGCGCGCGCCCGCTGCTCCTTGGCAGCGACCCGCTCCTCGAGGTCCTGCTGGGCCTGCGCCCGCTTGGCCAAGTTCGGGCGGCGCTCGGCCTCCGATAAGCCTACATCTAGGGTGCAGGGTGAGGTGGACGTCGAAGCCTTCCTCTGCCTCGGCTTCTTTCTCGCCTCGCTGACCGACTCCGAGCCCCCGGAGCCAGGCCTCAGGAAGGCCCTCTTTCGGTTTTGGCGGTCGGTTTCGGCCGCCGACGTGTCCATGACGGACGTATCCGAATCGGACGTCACGTCCGACTCGGGCACTTGACCCCCCAAATGGGCCCCTACGAGTTTCCTCGACGGGCCCCCAGCTGGGCCCCTAGATGGGCCCCCAGTTGTGCCCCCAGTTGGGCCGCCATTCTGGTCCCCAGGTGGGGCCCCTGATGAGGCCCCAGTTGGGACCCCCAATGGGCCCCCCGTTGGGCCCCCAGGTGGGGCCCCCGTTGGGACCCAGGTGGGGCCCCCGTTGGGACCCCAGGTTGGGCCCCTAGATGGGGCCCCCGTTGGGCCCCTAGATGGGCCCCCATTTGGGCCCCTAGGTGGGCCCCTAGTTGGGCCCCCAGTTGGGCCCCCACATGAGCCCCCAGTTGGGCCCCCACATGGGCCCCCAGTTGGGCCCCTAGCTTGGCCCCCGCATGGGCCCCCAGTTGGGCCCCTAGCTGAGCCCCCAGCTGGGCCCCGAGATGAGCCCCCAGATCGACTCCCGGATCGGCTCCCAGATGTGCCCCGAGATGAGCCACCCACTGAGCCCCCAGCAGGGACCCTCAGCGGAAGCCGCCCTGAGGCGTCCCGGAGCGGTATACTTGAGCCTTTTTTCTTTTTCCCGGCCATGTTAAAAATAAAAACAAAATCCAAATTTAATTTATAAATTAATAAAATTTATAAAATTAAAAACCCCCCATCTCAATAAAAACCCCTCTCAAAAACAAACCCTCCTTTTTAAATTAAAATATATTTACAATAAAAATATCATTAAAATATCCCTAAAATAAAATATATATTAATTTAAAATACTCCCTCAAAACAAATTCCCTCAAAGCAAAAACATTCCCAATTTAAAACCCCATAAAAACAATATTTATTTCAAATCTAAAATGCCTTTGCAGTACAATATTCGGAGCGGAGCGACACGTCCGTCTCGTCCGAGTCGCAGGCACCGAATCCTGGAAGTCGACCCTAACAGGCTAAGTAGATGATACACTGAAATTAATTAACGACAATCAGAATCACTATTACACGTAATCGGATTCAATATTTACATAAACACTTAATTGCCATTTTAAATATTTAAACCGTCTCCTTTTAGCAAAAGTCTGACATAAACTGTAACAAAATAATCCATAATATGGTACAACTGTGTTCCAGTCAGCAAAACGGCTTATCAAAACAGTTTCTTTACGACACCGAACATTGCAAACAAATTAATTGTTTTAATTTTCCCCAAAAGATTTCTATGTCCCTCTCATATTGTTCCCTGTCCTCTTAGTCTAAGATTTTTAATTAAAATAGTTAGCAACTCTCTAAAAGCAAGGTGCTTGAAGGTTCGTTTAGACGAGGACAGTTGCTCGCTCCAGTGACTGTCACACTGTAGTGTTTGAGATAGAAACATACATACGAAACTGATTAGTTGTGTGACATCAACTTCTATAAGAAACTTTTAAAGTACGTATTACTGCTTACGATTACTTTGAAGGTGTAATATGGATTCAAATATAGAGAAACATTTATTAGCGAACGGTATGATAATTTATACGATAACTTCAGTGTGTGCAATCAGTGATAGCATGACGGCTATCAGGACAGAATGGAGAAAAAAGTAAAAAAGTATTACCTTGGGATAGTTTTTTTTTTTAGATGATGTATATTGTCTAAACATAGTATTTTGTCGAGCAGTTGGGGTCAAGGTAACATTTCGGCTCTTGTGATCACAGCTTCTTCAAAGAGATTTCGAAAAGTTTCAATCCCACAAAAATCGCTGGAGGGCTATGGACGAAACTAGGCACAGATGTAGTTTATTGCCTGAAAAAACACATACATAGGCTTTTTTCATTCCGGAAAACGTGTGAAATATCTCACCCAAAGTCGTGGGCCACAGCTAGAAACAATACTTATACATACAATCAAACCTAAATAAGCGAGGCATAGTTTTATGTATATTTGTAGGTAAGTACTATTACATAATTTTGAAGCAAGAAGCTGTTGCAGTGTAAACGAGCCACAGAAGCAGGGTGCTTAAATAAGATTCGAAACTTTTACATCGCTGTAAACAGTATGGGGATTAATTGCCGTCTTTTGTTTCTGCTGAGCACGTTTCCAGTTTAAGAGAGATAATGGCTTATTAATTTCCTTGGTAACCTTGAGTGGAAGAGCTTGCAGTTTTGTATGGAGCGTCTTTGCTAATTTAGGATTTATGGGAAGTCTTGATAACAATAAAGTTGTGTGTTATCGTACTGGTGACTACATGCGCACTTACTGCGTTTAATTTGGTTCTTTATCTTTGTATTCGAATGTTTATGTTTTTCGGTAAACGGCAACATGTTAATAAACGAGGTGAAGTACGCTTTTCTTTGGAAAATATATGTATATATATTATATATATTTTATTTATGATCAAAATCGCAATATACATATAGTTCTTATACTAACAACCACTAAAGCCCTTACTGGCTTATATATGGCTAGCGAGTTCGGATAAATTGGGTTATAAATACCTATTTTAAATAATAAGTATGTGAATTTGTAAAGTTTACATTAAGCGCGCTACACACGGCTAAGATACTATAATATTTTATCTTAAGATTTTAAATTAATATATATTAGGCCATCACAGACGACGAAGATACGATAATATGTAAGCTTTCGTCGCGACCGTACGTGTCCTGTGTTGAACCAATATACAGAGTGATTTAATTTAACTATGGCTCATGCTTGCCTGCTAGATTTATTGGATAGCTCATCTGAAGACGATTCTGATTTTGAATTTGATGTGCATATGATTCTTGCACGCTCTAGAAGAAGATCCATTTGGGTAGAAAAACATATTGAAAATAGGAAATACCGTGGAGAATTTAATATTTTTGAAGATCTCTCAGAAAAGAAGTTCCAAGAGTATTTTAAAATCATTCAGTTTATATTCTTCAGAGTCCAATTTCCATAGAAAGAATATTCGCGTATGGTTTCAATTAGTCGTTCCATTTCGATTAGTTATATGAAAATTGGTAAATTATAAAAACAACAACAACGAATAGATCCAAAACCAAAGTAAGAAGGTACGAGAAACACGTGCAACACCTCTTCTCTCTGCTCGCTCCACTGAACTGAGTAAGAAAGAAGATTCCAGATGCGCGTAAGCCGCTCCTACGCTGTGTGTGAAAGAGATAGAATTTGCCGCACGATTTCGTAGCAATGAAATTTAATCTTGACATCCTGTATTCGCATTTTGTATGTTAACATATTAAGGTAATATATATTTAATAATTTAAGATGTTATGTTACGATAATAAATTTTCATATCGCTCTCTATCTTACGATACGAAAATATGAAATATATATTATCTTCGTCGTGTGTGATGGTCCATTGAATTATATGGCGAGCGATATGGTATATTAAGATAAAATATTATATTATCTTAGCCGTGTGTAGCGCGCTTTAGTGAATTAGGTAAAATGTTAGTAAATATAGGATGTGCAAATTATGATTATTATATTTCATTTACTCATTCTTAAAACGTTGCCCTTTAAAAGTGTTTATATACAACAGCTTTTACTTGCGACTTCAGTCGCGCGGGAAAGTTTTCTCGCGTAAATCTTGACCCCGTGAGACTTTCGGAACTAGGTTACTTTTAGCCTTTGTTTTATTCCAGAATGTCAACTGTCTACTTGCCAAATTTCATTCAAATCCATTCAGTAGTTTTTGCGTGAAATAGTAACAAACATTCATCATTATGATTAATGCACATACTGTAATAAGTTTGTTCTGAATCAATTTTAATTAATATAAATTGTTTTTCCCCAGAAATAATTAAATCTCTCGTAAATTACGATCACATTACGCTGTATAGCCAAAACAAACCAAAACTTTATTAATTGCTGTTATATGTATAAACATTCCGTCATACAATACCAATTCAAGAAAAATATAACATTTCAATGAAGTTAAAAAATGTAACAAGTAAAACTAATTTTTTTTAAATATTATTTCCAACATTTTTGGAATCGCTCTTTATTTTGTTAGCTATGTCAACGAAAGCCGCCTTTTTACTGATTGTCAAAATTCTAATAGCCATTTACCATATTTGTCAAAAGTTATTACGGTTCAATTCCTACTAAAGTAATTAAATAAGTTATTATAGTCCTCTGGATCGACTTTGGCCATGGTGGCGAATCTTAGCGAACATTAATGCACTGGTCGAGTTAAAGCTCCAGAGCCTTGAACATCGACGACGAGTTGCAAGTCTATCGGTTTTCTATCGGTTACATTTCGGGGAGTGTGCGATGGAATTACACAATCTAATTCCGCCAAATCCGTTCCATCATCGGACTACAAGACAAACGGCGATGCGCCATCGTTACATGGTGGACATCCCACCCATACGCACTAAACGTTTTGGGAATACTTTCATTGTGCGTACGGCTAAGGAGTGGAATTCCCTGCCGGAGTCTGTGTTTCCCGATAGCTATAACCTAGGAATCTTTAAGTCAAGAGTGAATAGGTTACTTTTAGGTAAGCGTGCTTCATCTTAGACCACATCATCACTTACCATCAGGTGAGATGGTGGTCAAACGCGAACCTATTAATAATTAAAAAAAAAATAGTCATATGCAGCGCAGATTGTATAGTGCACAAGTATATACGCAAGTTCCAGGTGCACTCTCTGTTCCTAATAGGCATTCTCATAGTCCCATGGAATGGCAATCCGACACGACCGTAGAGAGATCAGGTGCTGGACCAACTGCTTAACTACTTTCCAAGGCACGGGGGTAATCATAAGACCAACGTCCAAACTCCGAGCTACTTCTAAGAAATGTCTAACAGAGAAACCCAATAGCCCTTTTTGCCCCGGACCCTTCTTACCCGGGAATAAAATTCAAGACCCCTTGTTCAGCAGTGGCACTTGCGACTACGAGGCTAGCGAGGCAGATATATTAAAAAAACATACATAACAGACACAAAAACCACAACATATAACGGTCCTTATGTAACAGCCAAAATAAACCATCAATAGATAACTAATAATACATCAAAAGGTACGACCCACACAAATTTTCTATAAGAGAAACCTAATATTTTTTTTGTCCGCAATAGAATGGCGCTTTTCTTCGAACAGAAGCGAACAAATACTTTCACGCTGGTTTGAGCTTGTTGAAATAACACTGGAATTGAATGGTGACTTGAACTAGCTGGTACTTACGATAACTGAGTTCGGAACGATGGATTACCTGAAGAACATGCAGACGGTGAGACTTTCTTTGGGGCGAAATCAATCTGAGTCTGAGATTCCTTCATGCCGTTGATTCCGTCAGTCATTTCTTCATCTTTGACAATCGGTGTAGTCAGAATCTGACACCATTCTTGCCATGAAGTATCTTAATACCCACCGACTGGACTGTGAAGGTCAAATGAGCAGTCGCTTCATCATATGCTTAGCTGCATCTATTTAGATCGGAAGCCGTCAGCAACATAGTTTGAAAAAGGCTAAACAGATAGGTATTGTAACGGAGACGTGTGTGTACTCGGGATTTTCAATATAAACGCGGTAGGTTTTATACCTACTTTGTATAATATTATGTTTACATTTTTATTTAAGATTATTCGAATTACATTTTCACGTTTGTGGTCTGCGGACAACCTTTAGTGTCTTGCGTGAGAAGCCAGGCAGTTATTTTTTTTTTTTGTTGATTCAAGCTAGCCCAAAGCAAACATAACTTTATGCCCGAAAAAATACTCTACTATGCCACCACTATTCATTACATTCACTATCATCATCTCATTCATTATATTTCACTAAATCTTATCATTTCATTTCACTATATTTGTCTACTATTACTTTATTATTTATTTCAAGTATTTTTGAGAAATAAATTATTGTATTGTATTCCTCTCTATGCAGAACAAGAACTGTCAATGTTTACTTGAAATTCCAAATTCAAATCACATTATAGAGCAGCGGGCTACAGCGAAATATTCAAAACAATATTATTGTTGTATTCTCTTTGCCCCGGCTAAAGGCTAGATAATAATTATTGTTCTGAATTTCATTATAATACAACAGGCAACAATAACTTCACTAAAGGTATGGTTTACACGACCTTTAACTCGATGTTATCATTCAGGTGATGTAGAAAGAAATTTAAATTCACTCGCAACAAATGCGTAATTTAAAACTTCGCAATTTACTTTTATTACGGAGCACGTCACCAATTTCTTTTGCCCCAATGTGCTATTACCCTAACAATAAAAGTCCCCTATATTTGCGTCTAAGTCAACGCTAGAAAGTATTGATGAAATTGGCTAAAGCTATTTTACAAAAAGAAACTAGTTTAGTTTCGAACTCATTTGTGGAGGTCAATAGGTTTGACTTTTTATCGGGTTCAATATCAGGGGTCACAGTAAAATATGGGGCGTATTGGTTACCTTTTGTATTGGGGTCTCGTTAGGTCTTATTTTTAGGATTTATCCAAAGGGTACATAAGCCGAGGGCGCCTGTCATTACGTGGATTTGTTACGGAGCTTTATGTTTATCAGGCAACTACATAGTTATAAAGATTATATTAATAACCGCCACTAAAGTTGAGCATAGCGTAGCTCTCTACTGCGCCATACATAATAAATAATATTATGTAAACCAAAGATTTATCATTAACTCTAAGAAGAAGATAAAGATTTTGTGCTACTAGGTATTGCATCATTGTGTCAACCTAATTAAAGTAACAGTGTCTTTCAAAGTTAAACTCCAAGTTAAACTAATATTTAGCACTAGTACTCACGCGGGGCTTCGCTCCCGTGGATTCTATCACGGTAAAAACATAACTCTCCTTTTTTGCAGTCGGGTAAAAAGTAGCCTATAACCTTCCTCAAGCTTCAAGCTACTTCCATACCAAATTTCATCCAAATCCACCCAGTACTTTCGAAGATTAGCGCGTTCAAGCAAACAAACAAACAAACAAACTAACAAACTTTTCCGCTTTATAATACTAGTATAGATTAAGTTACTTTGTATAGAGGAAATAAAATGTGTTATATTATTTATCTTAGAAAGAATTGTCATTCAATTTGAGAATTTAAGTATAAAAAAGCCGTAATTTCCAAAGATTCTGAAATAATAACAGACCTTGACGAATTGTGCAAAAAATTACAATAATTTGGCTAAAGTGGTTCCCTATCGGCAAAGATGAGTTTTACAAAATTTCAATCTCGTTAGTGAATTAATAATTCTTCTTTGATGTAACTTTATTTAAATTAGGATTAAAATATAAAGTAGATTTAAGTTTAATAAGTTTAATTTGGGCAATTAATATCCGCACTAATTTCTAAGAAACAATCGCAAAGAGATTTGTTGTTAGGGAAGGTAATTATGGTTTTCGCTCACCTTTGTACATACCTAAGCTGCCATATTGTATTTGTATGTTTTTGTGTGTTCAATAAATATAAAAGGATACATTTCAAATTATCATGAAAACTTAAAACGGGATATCGTAAACTCTTTAAATCAAGAGTGAATAGACTAGATATGCATGCTTTATCTTGGACCCATCATCGCTTACCATCAGGTGAGATGGTGGTCAAAAGCGAGCCTATTATCTATACTAAAAAAAACCAGAAACAATAAGTATAAATGGTAAATATTCCGTTTTAAGTTCTAATGATACTGTTTGTGACGATATCAGTTTAAAAACGAGTATTATATCAAATTAATTATTTTGGTGCTCCCGGATAAATAACAAGTTGATCTTCTAGGTCAGGGCTTCCCAAACTTATTTTAACTGTGACGCCCTCGGGAAGTTGTCATATTTTTGCGACTGCCTGGCCTGCTTGCTATGGCATACCTACTAGTTGTAGTTCTAGCTTAACAACAATTTGTCAGAAAAATTCCATAGAGCATCTAATTTTTTTATTAGAAAATAGAACAAAACATAAAAACCAAACATTTAGATCGCCTCACGAGTCACGACGCCCCTGGGATAATACCACGGAGCCCCAGGGCGTCGCGACGCACAGTTTGGGAAGCCCTGTTCTAGGTTAAGTGACGTTTGCTTGTAGGTCATGTCTGTCGGTTGTACAAATTTGACAGTTGTTACGGTTAGTCAGAAGTCAGATACCTCCACTAATCTGACTCTAGCCAAAGAGTATCGTGTAACCCAGCTACTGTGATATGGAGGTAAGGTAGGCACTCCCTCCATGTAAAACACTAGTACTCAGCTGTATTCGGTTAGACTGCACGCTGACTCCAAGATAGTTGAGGAAAGGTTAAGCAAAAGCAGATGATGACTCTGCCTACTCTGCCCATCCCTACATTTCCTTATCAAAGGACATCAACCACTTTGTATTGTTTGGGCTTGGACATAAACATAAAAATATTGCACTATTTTTTATTTTATTGAGTGGCTTACAGTACAAAGAAAACATATAAATAAGAAGTTTTGTATCAAATTGATTAACATAATACAAAAAAAAACGGCACCTGGAAGGACCAATACTCGCTAGGGTCACGGGGAATTGAAAGGATGAAAGAAAACATATAAATAAGAAGTTTTGTATCAAATTGATTAATATAATACAAAAAAAACGGAACCTGGAAGGACCAATGCTCGCTAGGGCCACGAGGAATTGAGAGGATGAAAAGGATGTGTATATAGTCAGTAAGTCTGACACACCTTCCCGCTTCACCCTAGAGCAAGAGAAGTAAATGGATGATTTATCAATTTAAATACTCCAACGGCCAGAGTAACGCTCGATCTTCCAGAAAAACATTTTAATGATTTAAGCTCTAGAATCAAAATATCAAATATCGATATTATTTCTTTTTGGTTTTTTATTTTGGCAACCATAACTCAACGCACCCCGCACGCTGCACCGCAACTGTCACCATACATAAACAAAATAATCAATTAAAAATCTTTTTTATTCGTTTTTAATATTATTTATATTGACACTCCCGAATAGAGACCCATGTTAACTAAATATTATTACTAAATTATTTATGAATTCCTTTTTTTTTCAATACGGCTGATTGCGGTTACAGCCCATTTTGGTTGATGTCCTTTAAGTAAGACTTGGCCTTTCTTCTTTCTGTCTTCTTGTTATCCCTGTTGTTATGAAATTCCATGAGTAGTTAACATTCTGAAGTACCTACATTTTCCGAAGCAACCTCTTCGATTTAAACTATTCTATTCACATATTTCTGCTTACCCAACAATACTAACAAATAAAATAAACACCTCAACGTTCTCAGTCAGGAGGAAACGACAGAATAATCCTGTTTACTAAATATATTAGCTGAGGATAAACCTCGCGTTGGATGAGGGTTTGTTACTAACAAATTAACGAATCAATCCAACTTCTATGTACTTTAAGTTATTTTCGGGGTATTAATTTAGTCCTAGTATAATTAAAATCGACAAAATGACCTTTTAATTTATCTATTAACGGATAAACGTATATAAGAGCAAATCAAGACGTGTTTCGTAACACTGAAGTGAGCAGAACTGCAAAGTATATGTTTAACGTTTGCGCATCACGGTGATCAATTTTTTTATTCGATTGCCCAGTGGTGAGTTCTATGTCATGAGTTTAATCCTTAGCGGGCAGACTACTTTGTGTAGTATACATCATTACCACTGTTATCAATACGGCGTGAAAGAAAACATCGTAACATACCTACAATTATATACTGCTGTGCGGGTTGAAGGTTTGTCGGATGCTATAAGGGATGTAAACCGAGATTTGGATGCTATTAATAGCTGGTCTGACAAATTTGGGGTGTCAGTAAACCCCTCAAAATGTCAGGCTATCATTATTGGTAGCTCACGCATGATGGGTAGAGTGGTGGCTAACTCTCTTCCACCTATTATTTTTAATGGTGCCGTCATTCCCATCAGCCCTAGCGTAAAAGATCTCGGTTTGCATCTTGACGCGACACTTGGTTGGCAAAAACAAGTTTCTAGTGTCAGCCAAAGGGCCAATGGCACTTTGCGTTCCTTGTATCGTCTGAGAAACCTTTTGCCTGTTAAGACGAAGACTATGCTTGTGCAGACTTTAATTTTCCCTTTAATCGACTATGGTGACGTGTGCTACTTTGACCTGAATGCGGTCTTGCTCGATAAGCTTGATCGTCTCCTCAATAACTGCATTCGATTCATATTTAATATAAGGAAATATTAGCATGTCTCAAGTTTCAGGTCTGAGCTTAAATGGATGACCATTCGCCAGAGGAGAAGTTTGCGCGCTTTGACAACTCTTTTCTCTTTACTCAACTCTCCCAGCCCTCCTTCTTATCTAATGCCTCACTTTCAATTTCTATGTTCTTCACACAATAAGAATCTACGTTCATCCAATAATCTTCTCTTACTCTGCCCTTCTCATACATCTGACTTTGTTCATTCTTCTTTTCATATCCAGTCGATTTTCCTCTGGAATGCACTTCCTCTCGAGATCAGAACGGCTGACAGTCGCTATGCATTTAAAAAGAAATTGCGGATCTATTTTCTACACCAATAAGCAGAATTTCCACATTCGGTTTTCATTTGCTTCTTCATTATATATATATATTTGTATATGTATAAATATATATAAGTATTTTTTTATGTATATTATTTATGTAGATTTCTATTTTTTTAATGATACTAGGGTTTTTGTGTTATTACTTTTATTATATTTTTTTTTTTCTAATTTTACATCACACGTTCATATTGCACCTCCCACACTATCTCTTCACCACTCATGGTTGACTGGTAGAGAATGCCTACGGCATTAAGTCCGCCTTTGTACCTATGTGCATAAAGTGTAAATAACTAAATAAATAAATAAATACCAGTATGTTCTAGGATAGAAAATCAAAAGACATGAAACAACCAACGTGGTGGATTACGGTCTTTTTCCTCTCATAGTTATAAGACTTGTGTCCCAATTTTGAACGTTATACGGCTGGTTATGCTATTTTTGGAAGCGAATAAACCGTTTTTAATGAAACTTTTTAGGTAAAGAGCAATTTGAATTCTTGTTTGTAATATTGAATATTTTGGGATATGCGGAACATGGTGTTAAGACCCGCATTCCCATTGAAAAGGGAGGATCCTCCGACCAGACAGGTGTTTTTGTCCGGTGGGCAACTGCCCGATGTTAGTGATCGGGTAATTTGTATGTAGGCTAGTTGAGCGGTAAACTTTGCTTGCGCGATACAGGATTTCTATCGTTTAGTTTGTATGTTGCGAGATAGATGTCGCTACAAGTAAATATTTTATCCTTTTATGAAGAATGTAATGTCATCATCTTTTGCTAAGCGTTTTCCCAACTGTCAGGGTAAGCTTCCAGGCTAGTCGAATGCAGCTGAGTACTTTTTTTTTTAAATAAATCGACTGCCTATCTGACCTCAACAACCCAGTAGCTGGGTAGCAAGATACTATCGGCATGATTTCAGGTTTCAGTTTTTCCAGCTTGTGACTACCCGAAACGACTGCCAAGGATGTAAAATTAACAGTCAGGAATAACAACTAAACGTGCTTTTCGAGGCACGATGGAATCTTGATAATTATGTTAAGATCTGTTAAGACCAGGCAGTGCAAAATAATTTTCACGCAAGCTCCGCCCCCATCCACCCCGGTTAGGCCATTGCATACTAAACGCTAACGCAGCAGTAATAAAGTTGAATATCACGTGCGCTCATTTACCATATTCTGCTTCGAAACTAAATATCGTAAGTCTCAATTCTTATTTCGTTTATAACTAAAGTGATAATTGATCTAGAGAAAAAATGTCCTATATTTGGATAATAAACTATATTTTCTTACTGTCAATCAATGATATTATAAAGTACAGATATGTTACGTTCATAGTAATTTGCGTTGAAATTTGTTCCGCGTAGTAAAAACTGCACACATCACGGATATCTATGGCACACATTGACAAGTTTTACTGATAAGTAGAACAAAAGATACGAAACAACACGCAAGTGAAAGAGATAGCTATAATTCTAAAAATTGCGCTTCAAATGAGTCCTTGTGCCATAGGATAACATTTTTATAGCCGTAGAGTCCACACTCGATTGAAGAGTAAGTACCTACGTAGGTAAGAAATTAAACATCATAATGGTTAATCACGGATCAAGTATTACCACTAATGTTTGTATTCAGCTTAGCCCATTATATTCAAAACTAAAATAGAAATTAATAATCATTATGTTAATGAAATAATTTATGATCAGTCATAACAATAATTGTATGATTCGAAAACTTCGTCAAATCGGAACTTCATCTTGGATGAAGCAGGTGGAAAGCTAGTAATCAATAAATAATCAATGTCATGACACAACTTTAGGTTTCATAATGAAATGTCATGTAGCGGTTTCTTTGTAGGTACCTATACTGACTGACCAAACAAATTCTACGTTGGCGAAAATGTAAGCAACAGGTAGCTGACATTTTATAAAACATTGTGCAGGCAGCATTGTGTTTTATAAAATGTTTGAGTTACCTACCTGTATGTATAATTGGAACTGCATTTTTTTAAGCATTGTTCGACCACATTTCGAAACATATTTGTTAGTACTTTGGAAGTGATTTTTTTTTTATTTTTTATTTAGAATAGATTCGCGTTTGACCACCATCTCACCTGATGGTAAGTGATGATGTGGTCGAAGATGGAGCACGCTTACCTAAAAGTAACCTATTCACTCTTGACTTGATTGCTACATATCCTGCTGTTTTTTGATGTTATCCAGTCTGATTCGCTTTTTTGTTCACGAACAATTGCGATCCAATCTTGAAGTCAAACCTGATCCCTCGGAAACCTAATTCAATAAAAAAAACAGTTAGTTAGTTAATCAGTCATATGAACTTTAGTCAAAAAAATTGTAACACAAAACAAATTAAAACAAGTCAATCAATATCGCTTCTACACTTGTAAACTTTTAACTAATCTATGTCCGCATGCACGCATCCTTATCGCTCTCGCGACAAAACAAGTTTGCTCTCTCTGTCTTCACCTACATATGGCTCCTAAGCATAATTTATTGGCAAGTTTGGAAAATAAATGAAATATAAAAAATAATCTTAATATATTTACATTCTCACATGTGGTATGAGATCCTTTGTATTTTGTTTACTTTGGAAGTATAATTCGTACACTTCCGAAACTCACACGATGGTATTTTTGATAAATAAAATCTAAGGACACGGGTATTACGGTGCGGCAGGCTTGTGGTTGCGTTCGACGCAGACTAGTTGAAAGACGTTCCAATTAGCTCGTGTTCGAGTCTTCACGACGCGCGCGCCTATAACATATCTGTTCTATAAAATATCATTGCTGTCAATACTAATTTTAGACATAAAAGCCGAATAATCTTGATTAAATTTTGAATAATCTTTAAAAAAGACGTGATTTTCGATAAAAAAATAAACCGAACGAAAATGTTCCAATTACGAAACTGGTCTAGACGTGGAAAATGAAAGATCCAATAAATCATATACTAAAGTTTCATTTTGATTGTATGCGTGATTGTTTCAGAATATTAATACAAAATTACATGCAATTTAGGGAGCCTCCTCTTAACTATTCGACCCTAGCAAACGTTGCTTCACCTTGAATATCTTATTAATATGTTATAATGTAGGTACACACGAGGTCTTTTGCAGAGTACAATGTACTTAATCATAAAATGACAATGTGCTTTATACACATTCAAAGACACCAAACAAGGCTCAGTGTATAAAACCATATTTGCGTTGGTTCTAAGTGGCGCGGCGTAGACGCGTTGTCAATAGACGTTTTAATGTCAGACGACAATAAAACGAAAATACAACAAATAATGGTTTAAAATTGATTTATTTATATTTTTGTTTTGTTTGATCTACTGCCAAGTTATGTACCTATGTACTAGCTTCTGGCCTCGACTGTGTTCGGGTTTTCCCGCGTAAATCCCAATCCCGTGGGTATTCTGAGATAAAAAGGAAGCCTATATGTGTTATTTGATATATTGTCAACTATCTACTTAAGTACCAAATTTCATTCAAATTCGTTCAGCAGTTTTTGCGTGAAAGAGTTACAAACATTCATACACCCATCCTCCACAAACTTTCACATTTATAATATTAGTAAGAAGATAAGTTATCAATATTTATGAATGCGTTGAATCTAGAAAAATATTTAATAGCAGAATTCGCAACACAAAATTGAGTCTCGTCTCTGTTACAAATACAATATTTAATTTGCAAAGTGGGAGTTAGAAACGCAATATTCGACTGAGACGTTATTAATGAAATCTATAAAATAAAACATATTTCTTATACGGGCCCGTCTCGTCCTATTAAATCGTTTGTTGGTATGTCTTTCACGTTATAAAGGAGCAAAGGATCAATATGTTATTGGCGTGGAGATGAAAGTTGAAAGGTTGGAGATGTCGTAATATAATTAATTAATATATTATGTGTCTGCATGGTAAATAATAAGAAGAGATGCGACCAGTAGCTTGTTGAGAATAACAGAACGGTTCATAATAATATGTAATTATGAGATACCTGGATACATACAACGTATAACGGAAACCCCATATCGATCCAAAAGGACTGAAGACAACATCTGGTATGGAGTCTCTATGAAAAGTTTCAGCTCAAAATAAGTGAGACAGAATTGACCCCAAATTATTGGTTTCATATGTTTCTTGAATACCAGTAATAACAAACGTGTCACGTGCCCGCATGGGTCATGAAGACATAGAAAAGAACTATGGTAGCAAAGTTCTTCGCAGACTATGAGCCCTTATTTAACTCGGAGAAGAAAGCGTCATGTAGGCAAGTGAACCGACGCCTATCATATCAAAATCCTCACTTGTATGCCAGGCAGGTGAGGAGCTTGAGGAGCTCGTGGCTTAATAACAGCCGCATGTCATAAGTCATAAGTAATTTATTTCATAACAATATATGTACATTGAGTTTAAAATATTAATAATAAAAAAACATTGCAATTAAATTAACCGGCTAATGGGAAGCTATAATAAAATCGCCAGTCGCACTAGCAGCATCGACATCTACTCCAACTCTTCCCGTCAGTTTCGTTCGATACTTTTGACTAACTTTGAGTCCCAGGACTGATTAGAATAAGCAATTGTAGTACTCACTCAATCATTGTAGCTTTAATAATTTTATATTTTAATAATTGTTTAGTTTAATAATTGTATATCTTAATAATTGTTTACTTTAAGAATTGTATATTTTTATAATAATTGTTTACCTTAATAACTCTATATTTTATAATTGTGCATTTTGGCGATATAATTGTTGTTTAATAATTGATTTTGTAATTTTGATAACTTTCATGTAATTATTTACTTACCATTGATTGCTATTAATTTTGTTTTGACTTTTTTTTATCGTATCTGGCAGTGCTGTGCACTTCTGTAAGGGACTTATTCACAATGTATAATAATCTATTCTTTTGTTTTTTTTTTTAATGCTGTAGTGAATACGTCGTTGAAGTGCCATAAATAAATAAATTAATTAAAATACATTTAGAAAAGTCAAATTAGTAAAAACAATAACAGTCAATTAAAAATTCAAGTACCTACAAAAATAATAAATGTGTATTTAATCAAATTTGTCTATAAATATGTGCCTTTGTCTATAAATATAGGTCTTCAAAGTTAAGCAACGCTTGCCAAGATTGATTTGTGGATGGGTGACCATCTTTTCATATCGAGACCTTCATGCCTCGGAAAGCACGTTAAGTCGTTGGTCTTGGCTAGGGTTGCCATCCGTCCGGGTTTCCCCGGATTTGTCCTAGTTTAGAGGGCATCCGGGGAGCGTCCGGGGGGGCTTTATCTGTAGTCCGGGTTTAAAAATGTAAAGTCACGGGCCGCCTGCGACACACGCACTGTGCTCGCCCACCATGATCAACCGACGAACCGAGTCGCTATATTCACCGTACCCCAACCCACTCGTCGTAGTTGCCTTCGACTTCGCCACCCGCATTCCGCAGTGACGCCAGTGACGGTTATGAATGTAGATATGTTAATTTTAAGAGTAAAAAAAAAAACTGACTGATTATTAAAACAATTTGTAACAAACTGTAATAAGATTCTATTTTGTTAGGTACATTTAAAATGATGATAAAAAATTACTAAATTTAATTTTAAGTTCTGAAAATAAATAAAAAGGTGATTTATGACATTTTTAACTGTTTTTTGTTACACGGACTATGTTTAAAAAAACCTGTTGACATGTCCAGGTTCTGGACCCTAAAATCCGGGGTTATTACGCGTTTTGTCCTGGTTTCCAAATTTTAGAGATGGCAACCCTAGTCTTGGCTATCATTTGGATATCTTTGACAATCATGACGGTTAGTCAGAAGCTAGAAAACCTGACATTAGTCAGGTCAATCGCTGGTTTCGTGTTATCCATGAAAAACACTAATACTCAGCTGTATCTGGTTAGACCAGAAGCTGAAAGCCACATAGTTCGGAAAAGGCTAACCAAGCTTGCCTCTGGCTAGGTAGGTAGTTCTCTGGTGTTGCAGATGTTCACAGTGGGGACTCTGTCTACTCACCTAGTGCTCCCAGGGAATATACAACGTGAAATTTAAAGGGTATATACATTAGGGTGTCCCGAAAAAATTTTTCTTCGCTTTTCGCTACTCAAGCCCCCTCAAAAGTTGCATTATTAGTTTTAGATTACCGTAAAAATAATAATAAAAAAACATAAAAAAATATCTTGAGGGTTCTACCAGCATTTTTTTTATTTTTTTATCACTTTAATAACCCTCCAGTCAATGTCGTCTATTCTATTTTATGTACAGACGCCAGCACATGAAGCTACCCGAAACTGTCAAATTTTCCCAATCAACCTTGAACCTAATTTCTTTAACAATAAAGTTGAAAATCTATTAAAGAAATTTGACAGATTGTTGTAGCTTGATGTGCTGGCGTCTGTACATTATTCCCATTTTATTTTTTATTTCATTGATAGTGAAACCCTAAGTTATGATTTGCAGGCAACGACAGGATTTTTTCTGTTAGGAATTGGTTTGGAACAAACTCGCAAAATTCATGTTTTGACTTGTTTTTCTTAAATTCTCTACTTCTACTGTGAGGCAGTTCGTCTCATTTCTATTGCGGTTTTATTACTGCAAGGTGTCGCTCTGCACTTCCTTGTGATAAAATACGTGTTTTTGTTAATAATGGGTTCAACACGAAGTGAGACTACTACTTGTGCTATTTTGGGATCATATAAAGAACTTGACGATCGCCAGTAACCAGTGATAAGTGACGTTATCAAATTCATTTTGTTTACTAAAAATGAACTAAAACTACAGAAGAATGGGAAAGATCCTTCTAACACAGAAGTTTTTTCAATCGTTTCTGGAAAACTTGATACGATTTGGACCAAAGCTTCGATTCCTATCGTTTCCAACGTACGAGTTACCCAATTGCTGAAATCATATTTCGACAAATACCTGTCATTGATAAGATATCCCAAAAATAAAAGAAATGATAGTTACGAAAGCAAAGTGAAGTGCTTTTTGGAATCGTCGAACAAGCTCTTCGATATTGCTGCTTGTAAGTGCACTTCGTTTGACATTTGTTCCTGCATAAAACCTAAGAAAGTTCCTATTTCTGAAAGAGACTTTTTACTGGATCAAAGAAGTGATAGAAAAATGGCAATAAGCGGTATAGACACAAAAGAAACAGCAAGACTTTTAAAGAAACATCAGAGACAAGAAAATTTGAATCGGAAAGACGCATGTTTTCCCAGTGCATCACTAAAAACCAATCCTGTTCTGGTGCGCGAGTTGCCGCCTCGACCGCAGTCGCCTGTAACAGAGCTTTCTGCGAATAGTGACGTGCCTGTAAATGAGACTCCATCTACTTCGTTGAATCGGAACACTCTGGCGCTGCCAACAGTAGCTAAGGTATGTGGTCGGTATGGACTATCAACGCGATCTGCGGCTGCGGTCGCTTCGGCGGTCTTAGCTGACGTAGGATTGGTATCTTCCGAAGATCTAAGTCTTGTTATTGATAAGAATAAAATTCATAGAGCTGTTTCAAAAGCACGGACCAAGGCCAGCAAAGACATTGATACGATTGTAATAAAAAGTATCTACTTTGATGGACGAAAGGACAAAACACTCATAAACGAGAAAATAAGCGATCGGTACCACCGCAGAGAAGTCTTGCAAGAACACATTTCAGTTCTCACAGAGCCGGGATCTATTTATTTGGGACATATGACGCCAAGTCGTGGCACTGCCAAAGGGATCGTCTCTTCTATCATATCTTTGTTAGAAAATCAAGGGTTGAACTTGGAAGAGGTGATCCGTGTGGGTTGCGATGGTACTGCTACGAATACAGGTTGGAAGGGAGGTGTCAATCAATACCTGGAAAACTATTTAAAGAGACCGTTGCAATGGTGTGTTTGTATGCTTCACGCGAATGAATTACCACTTCGTCATTTGTTCATGTCTCTGGATGGTAGCACATCTGGGCCAAAAGAATATTCAGGACTTATTGGAAAACAGCTAGCTGCTTGTGAAAGTAAACCTCTAGCGTCTTTTTGTGCAGTGTCTGGCAATTTGCTAGTATTACCTGATAATATTGTGAAGGAACTAAGCACGGATCAAAAGTATCTGTACGAAATGTGTCATGCTGTGATGGCTGGTTCCAGTTCCCTTGAGCTAGCGAACCGCCAACCTGGAAAAATGGCGCATTCGAGATGGCTCACTACTGCCTATCGCATACTCAGACTTTATGTAAGTACTGTTTCGCCGTCAAATAATTTGCAGCTGCTTGTGAACTACGTGGTCAAAGTTTACGCTCCTGTTTGGTTCCTAATCAAGCAAAACTCATCATTTAAACATGGAGCCAAGCATATTTTTCAAATGGTTATATACTCTCGATTTTTGCCTGATAGTCAGAGATCTATTGTAAATTCGGTGATCGAAAGAAACGCTTTTTTTGCGCACCCAGAAAACTTGCTTATTGCCATGTTATTCGACGATAGAGAGCGTATTCGAGAGCTTGCATCTCGCAAAATATTAAAGGCCAGAGAAGCAGAAAAGAGCAACTCTCGCAGGGTATTTAAAGCACCAAAGCTTAACTTCTGTGCGCGAGACTACACCGATATAATATTTTGGCAAGAGTGTGAAATATCGGCTCCACCAATTTTGCGACACGTCTCCAACGATGAACTTAGAATTAAGGCTAAAGAACACATCCTCGACATTATTGACTTTCCCTGCCACACACAGTCAGTGGAAAGATGTGTAAAACTAGTGACGGAGGCTTCTCAAAGCGTCACGGATGCTACAGCTCGGGATGGTTTTATTAGGAACAGATTAAAATCTCGCTCAGAAATGCCTAATTTTGGTCACAAAAACCAGTTCCGTTTTTAAAGTTGCCATTGATTATTTTGTCTTTCAACTATTTTAAACCTTGCTTTAACTCATTGTTGTACCCTTAAATTTAATAAAAACCATTTAAATGTTATTTTTGTATGATTTATAATTTATATTAGGAACCCCTAAAAATAGCAAATTTGAAAAACTTCAAGGTCTGGTAGAGGCCTCAAGATGCCGGATATCTAATTAAATTTTATAATAATCGTAATATATGTGTCAAAACGCAACTTTTGATACCTCTTGCATAGCCGTAGCTCATTTTATTTTTCCCCATACATGAACGGGACACCCTAATATACATACCAAGTGCACGGCTTCTTTGGATGATAATAAACGATATGGAAAGGGTTTTCTAATCCTATGTGTACATGTGTGGAGCATATTAGAAATTTCAATACATTGATACCAGAAACCGATTTTTTCAAATTAAGAAGAACGAAGAGAATTATCGTGTTATTGGTAAGTGACGTGGAAAGTGATGACCCTCATAGTGCTGTGATACGTTTGTTATTACTGGTATTCAAGAAACACGTTGTATAGTGATCACGTGCCATCAAATTCAATGGCTCCCTAATGATGTGCCCGAATAGGCACACAGGGGATTCCGGAGTGATCTTTAAGAAGGCAAAGGTCTTCAACACAACATAAAAGGGCTCCTTTGTGTAATATATAATATTAAAAACTTGTCAAGAGACAGTCCGTCTAGCAGATTCCCCGTTTTAGATATATTTTAAATATTAACTGAAATTCTAAGAATTGAGCAACATAAGGTGACCCTTGTGTGTGGGTATTTGGGTATTATGACCTGCGGTATAGTCCTTGTGGCTTGCCATTCTAAATAGTTGAGCATGTGAATGCTTAGTCTCTTGTGGTTTGAGAGCAATGACATTCATAATCTTAGTCAAAGTTTTAGTATATGATGAATATTTATTGAGTAAATTTGAATTTGCGTAGCCTTTTCCCAAGTTTGTTGGAGTCGATGGTCAGACTAACTATGTAACACATTCTTATTGAATGCTTAATATGTTAGAGTCATGAGCCAATTGCCGCTTTTCGCCAAATACGCTGATCGTTCTATAGTACTCAATAATTAATTATCTGCCTTGTCTTTTCCAAATATGTTAGAGTTGGCTTCTAGTTTAATCAAGTATATATAATAATAAGTAGTTGAATTTTTCATGCAGTGACTGCTGTTTCGACCTCCACAGCTCGGACACTACATAACACGATATCGCATGTTGTCAAAATTACTGACAATCCGTTTTTCAACGCACTAAGGAATATTAATAAGTTAATATGGTTACTCATTCACAGGCCAACGACGGAAAGCGTTGCTTAAGCTAAGAGATTGCCAATGAGGCGTGAAAGTGTAGTGAATTTTACCATAATAATATGCTTAATAATAAAAAATGTTTTGTAATAGTTGGCTTTTGTTGTAAAAGATTTTTCAACACACTTGCTCATAAAATGGCTCTAATTTCACCGCAATTAGGCACATAATAACACCTGTAATCAAACTGTGACTTTTTCTTTACTATTATTCACAAGTGAGTTATAAGTTTTTTTTTTTTAATTGTTTGAGTTGCTTTGTTTTTAAAAAAGTTTCGTAACAAAAAAGATCGTGTTCAATAGTACAAATAAATGAATGTACCTACCTATTGCTTGCTAGTTTCATGCAACTTCGTATTTAAATAGATAAATTTCAACTTGTATGTTTTTAATAAATACAACTTTCACTCCAATATAACTTTTGTTTTTTCTGTGATAAAGAAAACTTTGAATTACCCATTTTGTACGTGGCTAAAACGCTATCCGAGAAAATCCAAAAAAAAAGAAACCTCATTCTTTTAGTCTATGGCCTACGGAAAGAAAAATACCAAAAAAAAAAAAAGTCTATGGCCGATCTGTTAGATGCGCGCGCATAGGAAAACTGATTAATTTTTCCCGCCGCTGCGAAAAAAATTTCACAACTCGTTTTCACTGTTGAAATTATAGTTATTTATTAATTAAAATGTCTACAAGTACTAGCTATGAAGAAAATGATTTATGTTGTACACCACCCGATATAAGATGTGAAGCCCTTAACATTATGGAAAGTTAACTACCTGGAAACTCCAAGGCCAAATATCTATTAGCGTACCAAAATTTCATACAATGGCAAAACAACAAGAGTACGCAGTCTTTTTCAGAAAATGTGTTCATGGCGTACTTTAAAGAATTATCTTCTAAGTACAAACCTAGCTCTTTGTGGTGTAT
Source organism: Tholera decimalis (assembly GCA_943138885.2). Lineage (NCBI taxonomy): Eukaryota > Metazoa > Arthropoda > Insecta > Lepidoptera > Noctuidae > Tholera > Tholera decimalis. Next base: position 20,913,284 of record OW964573.2, on the reverse strand, counting down.
ATACTCAATGTTAAAAAGCACAGTCTGAACAAAGAATGGAGTGGACTTAAAAACATACTCTAATATGTCAGTTTATCTAAAGAGACTATCCGATGGATTTAGAAGCAAGAAATCAAAGGTTTTATCGTCTAACGATGTTGAAAAATTTATAAAAGATGCTCCAGATAACCAATATCTGGCTACTATGGTTAGTTAAATTATCTAATTTTATATATCTACGCGACTTCAGACTGTGTTGTGTGTTGTACTTAATTATTGTTTCTTTTTTTCAGGTTGCTTTAATATTTGGTGTATCTGGTGCATGTAGGATACAAAAATTAACAAATATAACTGTAAAAGACAAAGAGAACCATGGCCAGATGCTTTTAGTGAAGATACCTATCACGAAAAATAAAATAACTAGGTCATTCACCATACACGGTCCATTCTATGAAATTGTTAAGAAGTATGAAAGTTTGCGTTCACCAAAAGCGAAAAATGACCGTTTCTTTCTAAATTACCAGAATGTTAAATGTACCTGTCAGCCAATAGGTATAAACAAATTTGGTTCTATGCCTAAAGAAATCGCTAAGTTTTTAGATTTAGCAGATGCTGAGAGCTACGCTGGACATAGTTTCAGATGAACTTCAGCTACATTGCTGGCTAATTCAGGAGCTGATATAATGACTTTGAAGCGTCATGGTGGATGGCGATCTAACAATGTAGCAGAATCATACGTAGAAGATTCCATACAAAACAAGAAAGAAATTTGTGCAAAAATCACAAAAAGATTTAGACTTGATTCTGAGGCGCGTCCTACTGGCGAAACACCAAGTACATCCAATGATTGGATTTCACCTACCTACACGAATAATGAACCATCTCAAATAACAATACAACATGAAAGTATTTCAGTAAATAATCTGTCTGATGAGACCGCTATGCCATCAAAAACAGTTAATTATAATTTTACCAACTGCACAAACTACTACTAATTGTTTCTCTAAATAAACTTTTTACTCACTAAATAAAATGGCTTTTTAGTATTATTTTCTTCACAAGTGTGTTGAAAAACGTCGTATGATACACGTGTGTATTGATGATTACCGTCCTCGGCTCTCTCTCTCAATGGCGCCTCAGCGGTAATCACCAACATTACACACTTGTACCATAATGTACTATTATATCTTCTTAGTCATTTTTCACTCTTGGTTCTTCACTCTGGTTGGACCAATTGTATCAGTCAAATTAAATCTTTTTACAGTCCATGTTATTCATTGTAAACTTCATGATATTGTTGTACGTTGTATTCAAATTTTTAACAGCTGTTTTATACAATTTGGTTGAAAAAGGTGTATTTTTATGGAACAGCGTTTTTCCCAGAACTTCCTTTCAAAGTAAAAGTTGGACGTTTACATGAGTATTTTTGCCTTTCAAATTGTTTTTTTTTTTTCTTTAAAATTATGAAATCTTTCAGAGATTTGTTCTAAAAATGAATGGAGAAGACAATATATTGTTTACCAGCTGTTCCCGCATGATTGTTCGCCTGGGAGCTTGTTCTCGCGTCGGGATTTACGCGGAAATCCCGTGGACATTCCGGGAAAACAATTCCACTGTCATTCAGTGCCATTTGATAATTTCCCCTCCAGAAAAAAAAGAAACTAAAATCCCGATGCCATCTAACAATTTGAACATCGACAGTCCAACTATTTGTCCTCAAACCTCTTTACAGAAGCCTGATTAGCTCAATATAAGCAATGTGAATCCAACCCTGCCAATGCGAACAGAGAAAACGGAGTGGGTTGACCGCTGGGCAATTTTTCGCACTATTTCACCTGTCCGAACCAACACTCGCCATTTTTACCCCTCGGCATTTTAAGGTTACGCTGGAAGTGGCAGGTTACATTGTAGGTTTTTTATTGTTGAGAAATTCGCAGCAGAAATTATTCAACAATGTTGTGTTTGAGCTCCGGTTTGTTTTACTTGAGCTGAGGGAAATGTTTTTCTCTGTGTATAAACAAGCTACAAATTAAAAGGCAGATAAAATACTTCATTGTTATGATTTTAATTGAATATTGAATTATACTAGACCATTGCCTTAGGATATAATAAAGTGAATGAAAACCGAAAAAGATAAGCAAATCGAGTATCTTGACATGCTTCACGCGATTTCTTTTGGGATGTAAACTTGACAATTATTGTGCCGACAGTCGTTTCAGCTGTTTGTAGAGTAGGCTACGTGTTGTTTGTAGGGTGGTCCCTACAAACACATAAACAAATTCAGAGGTCAGTCTCTTTTGAAGTCCATACAAACTGTATTAGTCGAATCATGTGAGAACTACGTAGGTTAATATCTGAAGAGATCTTTTGAGGAAAGATGCACACAGATTTGAGTAGGCCTGTCCAGATAGTGCAAGCAGATAACTTATAGTTCTATTCAATTAAAGTTTGAGGAATACAAAGGTACAAGGTAGGTATACGCTAGCGGATTCACTTGCGATGCCGGTGTAGCGTTTAGTAACCAGAGTAGCGCACAGATAGCGACAACTGATCTGAAGTCGGTGTCAAACAATAAAATTGTTAAAAAATATTGCAATCGACATTGTTAATGATTTCTGAATAAACTAGTGTCAGTATTTACCGATTAAAAAAAAAAAGAAAGAGATAGGTACTTACTATATTAGGCTGTATTCTTGATGTATTTTCACCAATTTTTATTGTTAAAAACTTTTTTCGTGTTTTTTTTGACGCCGCCTTCTTCGCTTTTTAGTGGGTCGGTTTGTAATTTATCTAGTTACAAAAGCCAAAATGTCAACTACTTATCACCTTTTACAAAATATTGCTTTTCCCAGTGCAGAGCCGTTAATTTTTGAAGAGTTCTCCTGGTACATCACCATCAGCTCTACTTCACCATAAACGTACGTAATCTAATCGCAATCCAGGAAACACTTATTATTGAGTTGTTTCGGCGGCCATCTGTGGTCTTCATCATCAGTTCCACTTCCTCAAATGGTGCTTTTCGAGAGCAACTGCACAAGGTACTATAAGAAATACCCAAAACGTTATAGGTGTGCCTATAATATTTGAAGATTTTTCTTGATTTCTCTATGATTCCATCATCAGATCCAAACGTGACGACAATGGGACCAACTAGAAAGTATACCTTTTCAAACAAAAAATTAATTTTTCAAATTGGTCCAGCCATCTGCGAGTTATGAGGTAACATACATAAAAAAAAGTTCAATGCGAATTGAGAACCTCCTCCTACTTTTTTGAAGTCGGTTAAGAAAGATCGTATATCTTATAATGCGAGTATATTTAGTTACAGTAATTATTTTATAAATTTTTTTACTTGTTCCATATTTTACACACATTATTTACATTTAAGTTGGTGCCAACATAAACAGAGTTTTATCATACACCAAAAACATCGACTACATAATTTAATAATCTTAAGAAATACTTGTTTAACAAATTACAGTACATTGGGGGTATAAGCTAAAAAGTAACAGTTAATGAAAGAAGTTTTAATACATCATAGTAATTTGTTTAAACTAACTATTGTTTAAACTTTAACAATTCGATTAAATTATGTTTCGTAAAAAATGGGTTCAAAGTTTTTGTGTACGATTTTTAAATATTGATTTCTTAATTTTTTCTTTAGTCTATTGACTCTTGGTTCTGATAGAGAGATGAAGCGTATTCCTCAAAAGAAATCAAGTATTTAAAAAAAAATATTAATAAGCGGGCGTATTAGTCACCCTTGTATAACAAAGCCGCATCCAGCAAACTAATCCCACAACAAGACGGAATACATTTAGGAGGTGCCCTGATATAGGTCACTTTTTTTTTTTTCTCGAACGTTGATTACGTAAGCGGAAGCAGTTTGTTTTGGTTCCTTGATCAATTCTACATACATATTTGTACTTTTGTTCCACAAAAGGACGAAGAGGGCTTTAAGAATTTGGAGGATTGATTTCCTTTTTTATTGTGAGTGGCATCCCGCAGGTCAATGTATTAGGTAGTCGGCTGGTTAACCGGACTTGCCTGTGGCGGCCTTAACTATGATAATTAAAGACTCCAGCTAGAGCTTATATTTAAGTTCATACTATGCAACTACGCCCTAAGAGCGTCCCCTGTGGGGTACGGACCTTGGCTTAGGGCGTCGCTGGGGGAGGGCAGCTAGGGACAGTCTGGATCGGACAATGAATTGATTTGTTTGCCCACGCAAGTCTTATATTACATTATGACCCTATAACGTTCCCTTTTCTGGGACACAAGCCTCCTTTCAGTGAGAGAAAATGGGTCCTTAATCTACCACCGGCTTAGTACGCGTGTGTAGAATACTTCAGAATTTTTGGTCTTAGGACATTATTATTCAGTTTAAAAAATATGTATAATTTGACTTAAGTTAAAATTTTTTGTTTTGTTATAAATGACTTTTTTTTCAGACATTACATGCCATAAGTAATGTTCGTGTGTTATTATTAAATTTTTACTGTATTTGGGTCTAACGTATTCCTATAGCTAGCCTCTACCAGCGTGAATTAAAATACGCTAGTCAGGTTTGTTAGCAATCATTTTCAGGAAACAGCTCAGAGTGTTACGTAGGCGTATGATTAGAGTTGTAAAAAAGGATTTTTTTTTCTGAGATGAAAAAAAAAACATGAAATGAACAGTTTTTATCCGGATTAGGTTTTTTTTTTTTCAAATTTATGAAAACAGAAATATAGGAAGATGGCTATCGTTAAAAATGAGCTGATATTTGATTTATTTTGGTATATAAAGAAATACCGTTAATTTTTTGTTAGATATTATATAAATATCTCAAAATAATTGGCAATACTCATTGAAGATTACATTTACGGATGGGATTTCCCCAATCTTTGTTTGATTTGAATTGACTGCAGACTGCCGAGGGCTTGAGACGGTGAGAGTTAGTGTTTGTTGAGTGTGAGTTTAACTTCATAATAATATGTACCTGTATATATAATTTCTAATTTCGGTGATTTAAACATAATTTGACTTGAATTAAAAATAAATCAATCAAATTTAGTTTTATTCTATTTTATTTAATGTATTCACTTTTTCTGATAAAAAACCAAATTTAGAAAAAAAAAACGACGATACCAAGATTTTTACATGTTTTGTTTTCAAGATTGTGAAAAATCATTTAGTTTTTTTATTTTCAATTTACATCTCTACGAATGATGGGATGAAAATCGGTATTAGCTGTGGTTAACATGCTCAATGCACTGCAGTGCCTCGGGAGTCGCGACAGTATCCTGAAGGCGTTGTTGTACTGTATGGGCCGGAAGTTGTAGGCACGGCTAAATACTGGAAGAAGACCTTAAATAAACAATTTAACCTTTACCGTATTGTAAGCAAACCTACGGGCCTATTACTTCTTACCGAGCTCATAGTTCGTTGCACAGAGGTGATCATCGATACCTTTCTATTCTGTGGCGTAGGTAATGTTGCAAGATGTTGGAGCGGTATAAGACTTATTTTGCAGCATACTTGGAGTTTGATGGGATACAGTACCTACACTGTGGTTGCATTTATTTCGTACTGCGTGAGATCACGGTTCTAACTGATACTGGCTACAAAACGAGGGCTCTCTCCAGTATCCAGCGCTCCATAAAAAATATCCTTTAACTAATGTGATAAGGGTGATTTTCCAAGACTATGTACCTATGTTTGTTAGTGTATAATAATAATAAAAAACCTTAATTCTCCTCACAAAAGAATGACTTACATATTTATAGAAAGATATTTTAAAGTAACACTTACAGTCAAAAAAATGTGGGTGCTGGTGTCTGTTATAGGTGTAGACCTGTAGTACAATCATCAGGTCCCTACCCCACAAAAACAGGTGTAGACAATGTTTAAAACATAGTGTATGTATACAAAACAATATAAACATATTTAATGGAGAGAAAAAAATTTTAGTTAAAATCATAGTACCTCTTTAAAGTGTGTTTGTGTGTGTGGATGTGATATGTGTGTGTGTGTGGATGTGATGTGCATTTGTAAGTTTGGATGCATGAGTGAGTAGTCTGTGTACGTGGAAATTTTGTTTTTGTATGTTTTGATGTGTATTTTGTGATTGATACTATTAGTGTAGAAGATTTTCCGTAGTTGTGTAGTCTAGATTTTGGAGCCAGTCTCTCACTATCAACTTACATTTACTTTATCGTGCGCGTGAAACATATTTTCATTGTAATTATGCCATTGTTCTTTCACTTCAATCTTTAATCAGATAGAACTGACTCAACACGTCTGACGCATGACGCAGTGCATTTCGATCCCACTGCTATCGCTATAAATAGAATAGAAACACATTGATTCGAGTACAGACACGCATCAAATACAATAGAAAGTTACAAATCAATATAACAACGAAAGTTGTGTTGAACATTTCTGACTGAAAGGATTACCAACTCAGCATTTGCTGGGCAAAAGACACCCAGCGCTGCAGTAGTTTACAGTTTTTTTTTTTGTCATGTTTTTTCCCGTGACACACGGACGAGGGTAAATAAAAGGATATGAAAGAATGTGTAGTTTTTAGTTTTTAATAAATAATAGATATTAAATATATAAATAATACCGAAAATTGTGTGCGCTACTTTCAGCGCACTAATCTGAGAAGAAAAATAACATTTACTATTATCTATTTTAAAGTATTATGGGTTCGATTTCGACGTAGAACAAATCTTACTATAACCTACATTTTCGTTCCAGATCCGGCTATATATAAAAATAAAGGCATATAGTTTGTATATTTTTAAACGCACCTATTCCATTTATTTATATTTAAACAAAGTAATAAAAATAAAAGAATCAACCATCAACCTTAAATATATGCAGTGATGCACATTAAAATTTCATTATTTAAGAATTCACAGCCACATGACACTCTCAATACTTACATTCCTATTTCGATTTAGCTTTCTATAAGAGAAGTAGTTCAAGTGAAAAAAGAAAACAATAAAACGTAGATAACCTGGAGAAGTTAGTTTGAATATCGTGTAGTATCTATCCAGTCGCGATCGAAATTGGAATGAATTTATTGACCCATTAAATCTTTATGAAAAGACTTTCTTTAAAGAAAAACTACCGATTTCAATACTAAGAATGTGGGACTTGGATTATTATAAATATCCAGATACCGGGCATTATGATGAGCCCCATAAACATATATCTACTTATGGGGCGTATTTGGCGGCGGTCAAAGAAACTCTCAGAGGCTTTATTATTCTAATTCTTCCAATAGAGGAGTGTGTCCTGTATTAATATAGCAGTATTAATGTCGTTCCCACAGCTTTCGAGCTGTGGGAACGATATTAATACGCAGAACTAATATTTCACATTCGCGTGGGAGGATTTTCCCGCGTTAATCCCGATCCCGTGGGAATTCCGGGATAAAAGTAGCCTATGTGTTATTTCAGGATGTCAACTATCTACTTACCAAATTTCATTCAATTCTGTTCAGTAATTTACACGTAAAAAAGTAACAAACATCCATACAACTTTCGCATTTATATTTATGGGCCTTAGTGGTTTGAGGTAAATAAATTAACAGATTACAGAATTTACGACAATATTATCATGGGATTTAACTTATTGTATTTGTATTTTTTATGTTTTGCTTCTCTGATTTTAAATAGCTTTTTTAGCATAAAATTCGGTTATTGTATCTGAGAGAAGATACCTGCTTCAAGATCATAGCGTCGTTGCGCGTGCAAAAGTCGCTATGTGGTAATTAGTCATTTTCGTTCTTTTATGCAGTTTCAATCGTTATTTTAATACACACATGCTATAAAAGCAGCTATCTGATAAACGCAATATTGAAAGGCCATTTAAATATTGCGTTTATCAGGCAGCTGTTTTTACAGCATGCGTGTATTAAAATAAGGATTGAAACTGCATAAAAGAACGAAAATGACTAATTACCACATAGCGACTTTTGCACGCGCAACGACGATAGGTAATTTACATAGCTCAGGAGTCAGAGCTTCACTATATTTTTATGCGATTAAAGTATAAAGAAAACCTTATCTGCTTAGACTTATCTCAAAGATATTGGTTTCCGCATCCAGTCTAACCAGATACAGCTGAGTATTAGTGTTTTACATGGAGTGACTGCATATCCGAGCCCCACAACCCAGTAGCTGGGTAACACGATACCCCTTGTCTAGACCAGTGTTAGATTTCCTGATTTGTGATTACCCGTTATTAACGCACACGTTAACACCTACGATACACACATGCATCATCAAGCAGAGGGGAGCGGGCGGCGTGGTAGCGCAGCGGCTCGACGACGGCTCGCGCGCCCTCCAAACTCCTTGCGGGCGGCGTGGTAGCGCAGCGGCTCGACGACGGCTCGCGCGCCCTCCACACTCCTTCCAACAACGCAACCACGATCGCGTGATTTTTATTTATTTCAATTTTAACCATTGTAGAAGACCTAATTATAACCTTGAAATACAGTCCGCTTTTACTTCTACCTAGGCCTATCTACCCGTAATGACTGTCAAAATAAATATGTCCAAATGACAACATCGTGTTTTCCGAGATCACACCCCGTCTTCCGAACTCCGGACTATTGCTGAGAAATTTCTTACAGACAAACCCAAAAGAACATTTTGCCCGACCCGGGAAGCCAACCCGAGACTTCATGCTCAGTAATCACAGTGCTTACGACTACTAGACCAATGAGGCAGTTACATAAACAAAAAAAAACTGCTTGTAAAACTGACCTGATTCTAAAAATCGTAAGACGCACTTAGTAGGCTGCTTGAGCTAATTTACAGTATCTGTGTGAGATACTGAAAATTAATGATCAGCTGCTACTTGTTTGACTGGAGGCTTACTCTGACATTTATAGAACATGGCTAAGATCACGATGAGGTTAATGACCTTGGTCTAGACGTAGTGACATTGCATCGGCGATTCACATTTTCGATTCACATATTAATTATAGATTTTTTTTGTTAACCACATGATATTTCGGTATGGGTTCGGTATGGCTCCTAGGTTAAGCAACGCTTATCAAGGTCGATGCTTGTATGGGTGACCATCTTAACATATCGAGAGAGAAAGCACGTTATGTCGTCGGAAGCGGCTGTTATTTGTACTATGGACCAATCTTCCGCATGCTCACCTTTAAGGCTATAATCGCATAGCACGGCTCACAACTCGATCGCCTAATGCATGTATTTTGACCAATAGGATGCACGAAGCGTATTTTAGTAGTGTTCGTAATAGTAAGTATTAATATAATGTTACACGCCCTGTACTCACAAAATGTATATTGTCTCTAATTGGGCGAAACCAGGAAGTATGTGGTTTGTCACTAGCTGCGCTTCCACAGAAATATTTTCTTAGGTGAGCATGCGTATCTTTGGCCGGTAGTACATCTTTTTTAGTCGTAACGGGTAGGAAGTCAGAATCCAGGAAATCAGACACGTGTCTTTCCAAGGGATATCGTGTTACCCAGGTACTGGGTTGTGAAGGTCAGTCGAGATCACAATCATGTTGGGAAAAGACTAAACAGATGATGACGTTATACTTCGGTACTGCATGATAATTAGCACCTTGTCTCAAAAATAAATATCTCTTATTTATTGTAATGACTTGAAAACGTTGAAATGTAGCACGAAATATTGATCAGACTAGAGTTTTCACTTATACAACTGAGTATTTTACATCCCAGTTACTGGGCTAAATGATACCATTGGGTGACTCTGGTGAGTCGCCCAATGGTATCAGATTTTTCAGATTTTCTACCTTATGCCAGTAGTCACGGCTGCCAATTCTGTTTATGTGACAGATGGGAAACAACGGCTTAGCGTACATTCAGAATGACAGGGAAACCTGAAATTTTGGAATTGATAAGATAATCATAGTCACTCATCCGCAGAACGAAATTTCACCTCTAAATTTAAACCTGTGATTACAGTGTTTTTCACGTTGTTTTTTACATCAGCAACAAGCTCATTAAAGAAAACAAAAACAACTAAAAATACCCTCTTCTTAATACACAAACTCGCCGTAATTCCAAGTTTATCTTTAAACCGTCCAAGGTTTTATATCTCGGGACGCGTTTCCCCGACGTCTGTGTGGATAAATTTTCTATTCTTTCTTTCATGAATAAAAGTGTTTTTGAATGGTAAATTATTATCTCTTGCGATAAGGTGACCTGCCTTTTGTTGGCGCATGGGACTTGATGTGGTCGCCATTTTTCGTTTTTGATGTTTGAAATGAGTAAGTAGGTCCATGGTTTTTTTGTAGATGGTAAACAATAGACAAACAATAGTAACCAGAAGAAAGAAGATAAGTCTAACTGGATGCAGCTGGGTACTTGCGTTTTATATGGAGAAAATGGTTATCTGATCTCCAAATCCCATTAGCTGGTATCCTAGACAAGACTCACCAGGTTTTCGGGCTTCGAAGGCACGGAGAAATCTCGATTTGTTACAATGGTCATCCATCCACAGGCAAACCTCGGGAAGCGTTGTTGAACTTTGAATATCGACTCGTGCTTCTGTTATTATTTAGCCAAAAATGTTCCAGTAATAAATTATATTCAAATAAATAAAAAGAAAAACACGTGTGGCACTCGGGGACTGCCGCGGTAAAGCTATTGCATAGCACTTTTTATCAACTTATGCAATTATAATATTTTTTTTTTTTTTTTTTTTTAGTTATGCAGTATTTTTTTTCTTTGATATTAATTCAAGTTACCGGGTCAATTATACCACATTTTTAGTTTTAAGCTATTTCTCGCGGCGTTGACATTTTCGACTTCTTTCTCCTATAAAAAAATGTAAATGTTTCTTATTTTATTCAACAAAATATTTACAAAAATACCTAAATATAAAAGTACTTTCAATAAAAAAGAAATCATAAAAAGATATGATGAGACCCTGGGTTTGATCCGATTCTTTACTAAACACGCTAATAGAACACCGTTAGTAACACCGATTGAAATAATTGACCATATTCGACCGCATTAGGTTTTATTTTCGCGCTCAAAGCCCACAATAAAAGCTATGCAATAGCTTAAAAATATTTTAGGCATAAAACATTCGTCAATAGGAAAAGTGCCTCGAATATAGATTTGCTGCGTGCTTTAATGATCTTGTTCGGATCGCGCTGCTGTACATAAGGGCTTGGGTATGATTCGGGTAGTACAGAGTATTATTGAGTTTATCCATATGGAATTTCTGAGTAACATCTCAGTTTCCCGGTATTTAGATTTTGCTTGGTTGTTGACAAAAAGTTAGTCATTTGTCGCAAACAATCCGCACATCGTAACTATTTATTGAAGGCGCAGGATCCTGACTGTTGGATGAAATGAAGGAAGGCTATACAACATTATATGCCCAAACATCACGTTGGATGGTGTTCGGGTTATGTAAATCTTATTTTAGTAGTTTACGGGCATTGTGTGTTGTTATCTATCATTCTACTATTTTTTTTTTTTTAATAAATATAAAAACAAAGAATATCTAGGAATTTACCCTGTATCGTGAGAGCATTTTTCACAAACACCCCCGGACTATACGGGTAAGGAACGTTGATGATTTTGAAATTGAAAAAATGATCGCTACTATTTCTTACAACTATCCAACATTTAAAATCAAGATATTTTCTCACCGTTTGGTCACCGCATCGTTTGAGTGTAAAGCATGTAGTAAGCTGCGTCGCTCACAGAATAGGCGGTTTCAGTAAATTATTTCATCTGCTGAAGAAAATGTGGGGAGCTGCGTAGATGGAATAAATTCTCTGTGTTAACTCACGTAGACATTCTATAAATACTTCTGTCTTGGTTGATAGCTATAGTCATGATGACAAATAACGAATTACGTAAGTTTTGTCTTCACTGAAAAGAAAACAAAGTAGGTATCAAAAATATATATTTTTTTGGTTTTTATAATCCGATAGTAAGAAGAAGTTGACCTATGTAAAAATCTAAATACTGCAGAGAGTTGACAGTGAGTTGGCGTCTCAGTAGGTACCTATGCAAGAATAAGGGAAAAGAATATACAAGAATATTTTATCATCACAGCCATGCCAATGTAAAAATAGGTTCAACATAGAATCTACAGGACTAGTATAGTATGTTTTCGCCTTGTTCTCACATACTGAGACGCCAGCTGTCAACTCACTGCATGGTGTTTATATATTTGCGTAGTTCAATCTCTTTTTAATATCGGAATATAAAATTCAGTCGGCGGTTCTGCACGTAATCAACCTGTGAGACCAAAAAGAGTCATAAAAGTAGGTTGATTACGTGCAAAACCGCCGTCCTATCATTCTTTTCCCGCGATTCGTGTGACTGACAGATCACATTAGTGACAGCTGTCATACTACTTTTTTGGTTGTGTGAAAAATAAGTCATAGTATGTTAACGGCAAATCGACAGGTACTGAGTATTCGACGAAATCCTGCTATGAACAGTTTTTATAGAGTTTTACAACATCTAATTTATAAATTCGGCTAGACTGTCGAACAGTTTATCCGAAAAAAATCAAATGGATTTTATGAAACTTATTTTCCGAAAAGCTTTTACTTTATTTTGTACATTTCTATTGACTAATGCAGCGCTGTTAAGTGACATAAGCTTGAGTTGACAATATTGGTTGACGCACTGAGTCCGCTTGGTGGAATACGGGCCTATTCAGAATGGCCGGCGTCCCAGGCGTGGGAGAGTTTTAGGTTGGTTAGCTTATGTACGTTACTTAGATATATTTTTTCGTTTATTTTTAAATACATGTATTCATACTTCTTATAAAATAGAACTCTATAAAAGTTTATGCGACACGGTGGAGGAAGCAAACTCGATCACATGCTACATAAATAAAACAAATAATAATCTACTTACTGAAAACTTAAGATGTGATGTCATCAGTAATATAATAGTTTTTCAAGGAAGGGACTGCAAATTTTTAGGAATTTTATTCAAAGTATCAGGTAATATATATTCCTACGTTCTTCATACACATTAACCGTTGTAGTTAGTCTATATGTTGATACATACAACTCCTAGTTTAAGAGGCAGAATTAAAATGTTTTGTTGTAATATGATCTGTATAAATAAACGTCTTATTATTACATGGTTAAGATCACGTAATTAAAATTTGATATACATTTTTCTATATAAGTTTTCGAAAACAGTGCAATATCATTCCAATTTAAATAACAATATTTAACCTGAACGTCATCCGCCAGAATTATTCAATTTAAAATACGTTGGTTACAATTATTTCTTGTGAAATCAATGTGAGCAATTACACCACGTGAGCTGGAAACATACAAACTAATTAGCATACAGTAATGATGTGACAACAACTGATCCAAAAATATTCTGATGTATTTAATCGAAGTGTGATCCAGAAACGTTCAGATGTATTTACCAGTTAAAATTGTTGACATATTCCGTAAAGAATGCTTCAACGCCATCGTCATCATCAGTCACATATCAGGCAAAAGAGGTCCACTTCTGTACATGCCTCTCTCTCCAAAGCACCTACACATCGAACGGTCCTGTATCTCGCTTCCTCTGGATTCCAGCGACCTTAACAATGTCATTTGTCCATCTCGTGGGAGTGCTTCAATCTCTGCAAAATAAGAGTGGGACCCACGAATATGGCAGAATTTTGAAGTATACCTTGCTAGTGTATTAGCATGCCCTAAAACCCAAGGTTTAAACCTATGTCTGTATCCATTCAAATTGATTAAGTGGTTCAAACGTAAGTGTAAGATTCATACTTTCGAATTTTAGGAGAGGGTTTAAATTTAGAATCTGCTAATCGATATTTCAATCAGAATAGCAACCACAGAAGGCCCCTCCCGCTCTCCCAATCGGGCTGGTCCCCGTGGGAGTAAAAGACCGTAACCCTTCAGAGACAAATACTTCAAATCAGTTAGAGCCTGAGAACAATAACCTATTTGACATTACGACATACAACGTAAGGTCTCTATCAACACACGCCCGCTTACAGAATTAATTCTCTGGAGGAGGCCTTCACCCTCAATATTTGAGGGGTTCATGCATGCATGTAATTTATTTTTAAATTTCTGAATCCATTAATAATAATCCAATTTGTAATTTAATGAATATTAATATTGAAATCTAATTAGTAATATTGTTATAAATAAAATATAAAAAAATAACTTTTAATTATATTGTAATATAATATTATATTGTAATTAATAATATTGTACATTATATTGATATTGTTAAGTGAAATAATACATTTTTGATTGCAATCATGAAAATGAAAACTAAACTATAATATTTATGAAATTGAATCAATCTATAATTGTTAATCTTATTTTATGCATGAAATAAAAGGCTTTTTTATTTTATTTATTTTATAATCGATATTTAAACTTAGCAAATAGTAAGGTTTTTTTAATGGTATTGTCGTTCCAGCCCGAAGCAGCTGGGATAAGCCTTTCCATCTCCAAGTGATGCTACACCAACCGGTCTTGTTTATATCGTATGTAGCGGATTGCCACAACATTAATCATGTCATAACTTGAAATCGTGGAACGCCATTCAAGACTTAGTCTCATGATCTAAACATATATGAGTACCAAACCATGCAGGTTAATATCTGAAGTTATTTTTTCGCGGTCATTAGAATAATATTCTAATGACCGCGAACGCAGACAAGCAAGTTTCCCTTCGTAAACTATTTATTTCATCAACATTGTTCTCAAAGACCGCGGTCTAAATAATTAAGAAACCGGTATGCTTACTTATTAACCCTACCGGAGTCGCGCATCTAAATGAGACAGCAGTAATCGCGTGGACTACATGCGTAGTCCATTTTTAAATTGAAATAAAAAAAAATGTGATTAATTTATTTAAAAAAATTAAATCAATAAAACTTAATCACAACCTCTGTATCATCTATACTAATATTATAAAGCGGAAAAGTTTGTTAGTTTGTTTGTTTGTTTGTTTGCTTGAACGCGCTAATCTTCGAAAGTACTGGGTGGATTTGGATGAAATTTGGTATGGAAGTAGCTTGAAGCTTGAGGAAGGTTATAGGCTACTTTTTACCCGACTGCAAAAAAGGAGAGTTATGTTTTTACCGTGATAGAATCCACGGGAGCGAAGCCCCGCGAGAGTACTAGTAATCAATAAATAAATAAAAATAAAAAAATACTCTAAATCGTCTAATTTTTACACAAAATTAAAAAAAAAAAACTTACGTAATTGGTGACGCGAATTACGTGTGTAGTCCAGGATCCTTCCGGAGCTACGTCCGCAAGCGATCGGTGCTTGCGCTGCTCAAAATGCGTCTCTCGATTATTCATTTAGAAATACTTAGCGGCTCAAGAAACTAACGCTTACAATTATATTTAAAATTGTAAGCGTTAGTTTCTTGAGCCGTTTTTTTTTTAATTTTGTTCCAGTGGACCACATCTTTATGCGACCACTCTAGGGTAAAATTGTAGTTATATACTACCAAAATATTTAGCAAGGCCCAGTTACACAGAAAAACTTCTGCAAAAGGTTTGATTGTATTTATTACTTAGTGAGTGCAAGTACTTAAAAGTACTACATTTACATAGACTAGTCTTACGTATAATTTTGCGTATTCTCGTATAATAGGGAATTTATTAATAATTATTAAAAAATAAATGTAATTATATTATATTAATCCTTTTATAAGCGGTTAACGTAAATAAGTATTGTATTAATTATATAGCATCCTAAAATGATGGTCTGAAGCACAGATTTGTATATAAGATTTGTATATATACCTAATTCTACTTAACATTCATAGTCTAATTTACCATTATTTGCATCTGTCATCTATCTAAATATAAATATTACTCAAAGGTGACTGACTGATAAAGTGATCTATCAACGCACAGCCCAAACCACTGGACAGATCGGGCTGAAATTTGGCATGCAAGTATATGTAATGACGTAGGCATCCGCTAAGAAAGGATTTTGCCAAATTCCCACGGGATCGGGATTTACACGAGAAAAACTTGCCACGCGGGTGAACCCGCTGGCATAAGCTAGTTTAATATAATTTTAGTAATTGTTAAAAGATTTTACTTTTTTGGAGGATAAATTTAGTTCCATAGGTTTGGAACTTAACCTTTCCAAATGCAAAATTTACCTCCCCCACACTACTGACAGACAGACGACCTTAGCAAAATTTTAAACAATAGCACCGACAAATAAAATAACTGACAAAAGTTCTTTCACCTCTTGGGCTCTCTAATTTTTGATGAATCCTTTCCAACTTTCATTGAGCAAAAGATTCAAAATTTTAGTTATGTATCACAAAGACTTTTCAAAATTAGCATGCATTCGGACTTTACACTTATTTACATTTCACAAGCTTTCGCTCATCTTTTGGATAAAGTTGACCAAATTATAAGAAACACACTTTCTTCCATTTTAAATGTGGCGTTGGATGACCAAGCGTGGCAGCAAGTCTTCACAAAGACTATGGGATGTGCCGCTCTGCAGTATTTCACGGAATAACTTAATTAATACGTCTTCAAATACTGCTGAGCGAGCTTGTCTGTTGTCTGTGGGAGAATGGGAGTCGGGTCTGTGGCTTCAAGCACTCCCGTTATCCACGTACCTTGTGTCGCTCCACCTCAGTGCCACTACGGTGCTGCTGTTGACAGCCTCGGGCACCATGGTCTGTGCTGTTGTAAGAGTGCAGGGCGCATAGCTCGGCACGCCAGTATCAATGAAATTAGTCGTCGAGCTCTTGCCCGCGCCAGTACACCTGCGATATTAGAACCAAGTGGCTTAGTATGTGACGATGGAAAGAGACCAGACGGAATTACGTTGGTGCCTTGGAAAATGGGTAGGCCTCTAGTGTGGGACGCAACTTGTGTTGACACTCTTGCGCCATCTTATATTCCAAGCACGGTGAGCTGTGCTGGTGTAGCCGCTGCGACTGCAGAGGCCCTCAAACGGCGCAAATAATAATAATTGGTTGACACCGCACATAAAAAACAACTAATTAAAATTTCAATCAACATCAATTTCATGAAACTCTCTGTACCCGCGGTTTTAATTAATTCGAATTCGTCACCAAGATAGCGTTCACTCAGAACATCGCAATTAGCTCTGTGCTTTAAAAAACCCTACGAGTGCTTTTGAAAGTACGTTTATAAATAATAATGAGTAATAAATGTATACATAGTTTGATCTTACATTTGCATTATATGTATAAATCCTTGACTGAAGGAATGAATAGAAAAACATGAATTATAAATATATAAATTTATTTATTATAGATATACTTTATTGTACTCCTTATGAATAAAAAAAGTGAAACTAGTGTACAATGAGCGGTCTTATCGCACAGGGCGATCTCTTACTAACAACCTTTTGATGGACAAACTTAAAGGAGAGAGATTTAGGGCGGTCAGTGTACAAACTTGAGTACTTGTGTGGCCTACCCAAATGTCCGTTGGTATTTTTTGTCAAATTGTTGAGCTCCTTAAGTTCTAAGTTGAGCTACACGATAACTGACAAATGCTTGCACTGTCTGGACAGGTCCGCTCAAATTTGCGTGGTTATTTCCTCAAAAGAATACCACAGACATGAACCTACATGCTTCTCATAAAAAAAAATACAAATTGTCTGGACTTTAAAAGAGACTATGACCTCTGAGTTTGTTTCGGTGTTTCTTCTCAGAGTAGTCAGTTAGGAAATACCGGCCTCATCTAGCTAAACTTAACACGCAAAAAAACATGACGTGTAAAAGTGTTATTTATAACCAATTTACAAAATAAATATTTCATTTCATTTCAAAAAACATCATAAATAATATTCATTGAACATAATAATATAAAATACATACATACAATACAAATACTATATAAATGGCAATAGGCATGAATGGTCGTATGGACTTTAAAAGATACTCAGTACTTAAGCTGACTTCAGCTAGGACTGGAAAATTTAGGCGTATATAATAAGTATTATTTTTTAGGTATTTACAGAAGCAATATCATGAATATTTCAATAGCAACCTAATTAGTTTTGCGTTGATTCAATATATACACAATAGTCTATTTTATGAATGATAGCTATCATACTCGTGTCTTGATTTTGGAAAAAGTAAACGGTAAAACAAATAATGTCTTTATTTAACAGTATTTAAATAAATATATAACATAAAAAAATATATTTTAATATGCTTATACAGAAGGTTGTTTTTAGGAACTTCTTGTAGTATAAAATATTTTTAAACATTGCCATACAATGTGGCAATGCTGCCAGTCTTCTGAATGAAATAGAGGAAATTATCTAATACAGACACACGTACACATACATGCTCACTCACATACATTCACACGTCCTGCCTTCAATAAACGCACACTGCTCTAGTACATATTAATATCACACACTCATTCATAAACCACAATAAAATAAATTCATGTCCATTTCAGGTCTTTAAGTGTATTATTTTATATAAGGTGCACACAATTGTCTTGTTTTAGGCACTTAATTTTATAACATTATGTATTCATAATTTTGTTAAGAATAGATATTTTTATCTTTTTTTAACGCAACTCTGATCTCCAAGATACAGGTGCCGCCTAGTGTGGAGGCCGTTGACATCCTTTTCAACGAAACAAAGTTTAGTTGCAGACAAGAATATACTTGAAATGTTAATTGGTAAGGTAAGGAAAGGTAAAAAAAATTACTGTAAATCTGGTCCATTAAATATATTTTTATTCTTCTAAGCACGTCTCCAGACAACAGTGATGTGGAGGAGTACTTCGTCGCCTAAGTCTATTTTTATGTACATAGCTAGGTTTAGCAGTGTATTTAAAGAGATTAATATAATGAATAATATTTATTTAATGAAAAATAAAACAATTATTTTACGTATGGCTCTTCTTTGCTATATCGAGCAAAAGTTAAGAAATTATGAAATTTTATACCGGAAAAATTGTAAAAATTCCACACAAACGAACCCCTGGCGATTGTTAGTTAAAATTATTTTTTCATCAGAACTGTACCAACATATAAAAAATTCAAAGCTGAAGGATTACAATAAGTGATCCTATTATCAGAATGCTAGATTTAATCTGAATACTGCAAAAAATGTTAAAGTTTGTTTTTTTTTTCGATACCGACTTAATAAAAATATATTTTGTAGTTTGCAGTTATTTTAATAGTTTTTTTTTCAATGCGTTTTAAATTGCAGGCCAGTCTAACCATTCACTCTGTTTACTGTTAAAAACTAAGGTTACGTGCCTCCTCAGTCCTAGTCTAGTCCGTCATTCTCATAAATTCAACATGAACCTAACTTAATCTCAACGTTTCCTATAAAAATAATATTGATTTGAAAATTATCTCTTTCACACTCATCTATAAGTGAGGTGCATGTGAAGGAAACAAAGCGATATAAAGTAATTCAAACTTCATATTTCATACTAAGTCTACTGGCATCTTGTACAATATCTTACTTCTAGATCTAATGTAAAAATATAGTATATTTATATAGTAAGAACCATCAAGATCTGTTATTGATGTACTTAAAGTTTTGGGCTACTAAACAATTCAAACGACATGGAAATCGAACATAGCTGGTGATCTAAGGATGTACTTGGATGCAATTCGGGCCATGTCTAAGAATATTTAAGTGTTCAAGCTGCCACGGCGCACTATGGAAAATAAAGGTCTGTTTCTGATTAAAAATCAATAACTTTTTATTTCAGAATATTATGTTCTAAAATTTTGCACAAATATAGAATAGTGTATATGGCTTCAAATGGAATGTAATTTTTTATGACTGGATTTGAAACCATACATTAAAAAATAAAACAAATTCAAAATTATCAAAAATGTCCAATATTTATTTTTTAACAATGAATACTATTATTTTAATGTTTACAAAAACCAAATATCATATAGTACATCAAAATTCAAATCAATTTAAATAATAAAAACATTAAAAAAAAATGTTGTGTTTAAAATCGAACACAGATTAATTATTAATTAATTGTAATGTTTACTAAATTTTATGTTATTTATACTTGATGAACTTCGGGATCTAAAATTAATTCGTTCACTTTCAAAAGATCTAAGGTGTCTTCATCAAGTTCCTTCACGTTTTTAGTATATGGTTTTCTAATGCTGGTTATGTAAGGATCTGAAGTATAAAGAAGACTATGAAATACATCCTCGTTTGTAGCGGATCTTGAGCATTTTCTAGCATGATGTAGACGAAATTTTTTATAATCCTTATTACGAGATTCTTGTGCATCTTCCGAAAGTTGACCAATAGGAAGTATTGCAAAATGCTTTATGACACTTTCTCCATGAACCAAAATATTGTGAACTGAAGATGGCATGTAGTACCAGTTATAATTGCTCACATAGATCCTGGCAGTCTCCAGAGCATAACTGCCAAATTTTTCAGCATTTATCATTACACCCGATGAAAGAGCTTGCAGAATTATGTGAAGTCGTTTAATCAAATTTATATCCACTCCTGTAATTTCAGCAGAGCAGCTTGCATTGTGAAAAAATCTTCTGGCAGTATTACCGTCATTAGAATTACCACTTACTTGTCTTGGTTTGTCGACGATTAATCCTAGCTCTTCACGGAAACGCCTTTGTACCAGGGTTTTCTTCTCTTGCTTTAGTCGTTTCTTTTCTTCGCTTGTGGCTGACCATGTTTGGAAAGACAGATTATAGGAAATATGTAAAATCATTTCCATACAACGAATCCAGGCGTGCAAAGTAGACAGTCCGTATTGATAAGAATCTTCATTTTCAGGCCTAGCAGTCACTTTAGTCAAATCGTTCATTTGGCGTGGAGTAGCTCCACATATTGTACATGTGGAACCCGAAGGCGTATCTGTTAATACCTGAGCTACTTTGCCATCTATCATTGTAAGAAAGAGATCATGCTTCACTTGCACTCTAGGGTGTGCAAGTGAAGTGCAAGGTGAGGACCTTCTTTGTTAATTAATGATGGACCCAAAGAATTGATTTGACCTTTTATTTCATCCACAACAGCTTTAGTTGTCTCGGGAGTTTCTTTGCAAAATTCTATTAATATAGGCCGGCAAAAACGAACAGATGACGGTACCGGATTTTGCCAGACAACATCACCTGTTAGCTCGTTAATTAACTTAATAGGCACCAAAGAAGTGATAAATAAATTTGCATCAGAAATTAGTTCAGACTCTTCAGGCAGTTTCTGTTTGTACTGGCTTTGACCGGATGAGCCATCACAGCCCCATTTACTGTATAGAAGTAAGTTATTCAATCCATTCCTATACACTGAATCTATTTTCAATATTCTAGCTGCAGTGTGATCTAATAAATCTTGAAGTCTTAATATTTTTGCACTTGTGTCTGTAATTTCTATAGCTGAAGATGGTGGATAGCAAGTAGTTTTAACTTCTTGCACTTTGTAATATGGTGGAAACACAAAACATTTTCGTTCGTTCGTTAAATTTCTCAAGTACAAATACTGTGCTTTCGTTAAATCCAAGTCAATAAATACGCTCAATTCCTCTTCATCCGTTAACATTTTTGTCTGCCTTGCTTCTTCTATGAGAATCGAGAATAAGGTCTTATTTTCAGTTTCAGCAAACCTTAATATTTCCACAAGTTTAGCTTCTGTTCCTTCTCCTATCGAACGTAACCCTTGAAGATATGCATTATAGACGTGTTCAAATCCATATTCATTAAGTAACATTGTATTTTTTCTTCTTTTACTGGATTCTGACAAGTCTGGATAAGATACGCACGGCCTCCCACGTTTTCCAGAAGAAGTAGATAGTGTGGAGACGGTTGTAACGTCTTCAGTGTTCGGTAAAGTTACTGAATATTCTGATTCTAACCAATTATTGTTTTTCATTAAAAAACTATCCTTTTTCCGTGAAGCTTCTGTCCATCGTTTATTAAAAGCGGGAATAATATGTCTTTGAAAATCACTGAGGATGAAACATAAGTTGTCTTCAGATACATGATAATTTTCTTTTAAAACTGTTGATAATGCCTCTAATGATTTTCCTCCTTCGATATACGAAAGTATTATTTCACGTTTAGAATACTTGCAAGTAGACATTTTGAAGAGTCAACAAAACACGTAGTTAGTTATATTGTATTCGTAACAA
This sequence comes from Tholera decimalis, assembly GCA_943138885.2. NCBI lineage: Eukaryota > Metazoa > Arthropoda > Insecta > Lepidoptera > Noctuidae > Tholera > Tholera decimalis. Next base: position 20,891,153 of record OW964573.2, on the reverse strand, counting down.
TTACACTTCTGTTAATTCACCACTATTCTGTTATTTACAATGAAATGAAACAACAGTTTATATACTATATGAAATATGAGGGTAGTGTGCATCTTGTTGATTAATATTTTCACACGCAAAATGAGTGCAAAAAAAGATAAACGCCCTAATATCAATGATAAATTACAAAACTTATCGCAAACTATTGATGTAAACACCAACATTTCAAACCGCAATAGATAGCGAGCGGTTTCCGTTTTCTGACTTTTATCACATTTTTACTAATTACTCCGAAAACCGCAAATTTCGGCAGCTTTTTTTTATTTGGTTATGTTTATGGATAGCTAGGCTACAAATCAACATTAAATGTAAAGCAGGGGTAAACGTGGGCAACTGTCAAAAGACTCGATGAACTTTAAAAAAACTTTTTTTTCACCATATATTATTTTGCAATTATTTTAAGGTAAATATTAACATAATATTAAATACATATTAGTTGTTTCATATTCTTCAAAAGACGACGTTTCCAGAAATATATAATAAATTATACCTTTTCCTGTAACGTATAACAATAAAATCAATTTGAAAGTGATGAAGTGAACGGGCTTAACATGGACGTCCGTCAAAACTATAAAGTTTGTGGTGTTGTAAAAAAATCATTTCATATAATATGTATAGTTTTTTGATATTATAGTCTAGTTTGGTCCTTAAACCATTGATTAAAATAAAAAAAGCATGGCAGTAGCGACATTGACAAAAACCAATTTTAATCAGCAGTTGTTCTACGATTTTCCACAGTGCGGCGCAAGTGTGCAGGGAAACATGGGGTGGTTTTAGACGATTAGAGTCTAACAGACCCTTTCGCTCGCCTCGGAGTAGAGGACATCCACGAGGATTTTTCAAATCAAGAAAGTAAAAAGAATAGTACACAAAATATACCTGTCTTTTCGGTGATAAAATCATCCAATAATTTTCCGCTGTGGTTGGAGCGGAGTGTCAGACTTTTACTGCCAAAAAAGCCAACCTGTTCTTTCAATTGCCCTTACGTTCCAGGGCCCCAGCATCTTGTTAGAACATTCCCGCAAACTCACAAAATATACCAACGTCTTAACAGTACAGGTCCTCATTCTAAACTGAACGCATGCAAATAACAAAATAAACAGACATACCATTTCAGCAATCGTACAAAAATTTGTATCATTTATTTCAATAAATGATTCGAGGGCAGGACACATTGCTTACACAAAAAATAGTCGTTGGGTCCATAAAAGAATTTGCAGTGGACCGCGTATCTGAAAACGTAACATTAGAAGGCTTTCCACAGGGTAGACCGTTGGTTTGGTTTGGATCGCGGAATTACTGGATCTGAGACTTACCTATGCCTATATCCAGCCGTGGATGTCTTTCGGTTAAAATGATGAGGATTGAAGAGTTCTGCTGTCTCTTCCAAACATAGGCAACATATCAACATTAAATTCTAATTGAACCCACTTATGAACATACTCCTCAAAAGAAAAAGAGAATCAGCAAATTGCGACGATAACCGAAAATATCGCTGAATAAACAAACGAAAAATGGCTGATGAGTTAAAAACTTTTCGCGAGATAATAAAATACAAATAAAGAAACAGTCACATTACATCATGCAATTTCCTAATCCTCAAAAATGCACAAACCGTAAAACTCCAGGCCACAGACGATCTAACAAAAAAGCAGACCTAAATAAAATATTTAATTAAAAAAAGAAAGTCAGGTAATAAAAAATGTTATTTACAGTAAAGCTGTTGAAGCGAATTCACTTAATCGGTCCGCTGAAAAACATGCCCATGGGAATTAATCTTACTCTAGAGTGCTAGCGAAATAAGTAAACTGCTATAAAAACATAAACTCTTTCGACGGTTCATAGTGATGGGGTAACGATATATCGATTAATTGACAGTTTCGATTTCGTTATGCAGTTTTATTCAAATATACTAATTCAGCGTATTACGTTCTCACTGTTGGGTCACAGATCTTCTCTCTTTTGAGAGGCAATGGGCCGTAATCCATCACGCGGGCCCAGTGCGTGATGGTGGATGTCGCACATCTTCGGATTTATGGTCTTAGGGCATGCTGATTTCCTCACGATGTTTTCCGTCACCGACTTCAGAGCAGTGGTGATAATATAATTTACACAAAGTAATGCGCCTGAGAAATAAACAGCTTTTTTTGCTAAAGCTTAGATTAACCGCATTAATATTCTGACAAACAAATAATAATTGTGGAAGAAAACCAAATCATATAAAACTAAAAAATTTTGGTTGTGCAAAGTTTGAGTAAAACTTTATAGAGCTACAACGTTTTTGCACAGCCAACACTAAATCTAAAAAAGATCCAGTTTCTGAAAATATAACCGACGAATGTTATATGTGTTTTTGACATTCACAGATCCTATTTAAATTCACCCACATACATTTGATTGAAGTCCACGAGAGCGGACATAAAAAACTCACTGGTTTCAACGGGTTTTATATTAAAAAAATATACAGAACATTAAAGATGAAAGAAAAACAGATCAACGTGACCTTTCCTGAATAGTCGATTCACTAAGCCGTATCGATTACCGATCCGATTATGATTCGATGTTGGATAAATCGAGTAGTGTTGATCGGACGTTCTGCGTCATTACATCACCGGCTCATCGCGTATTCAGTTCAGGGTTGTCTCGTAAAAATTGGCATTAGTTCACACTTAGCCCGTCGTTTAAAATTCAAGTGAGGATGTCGTTTTTGCATTGAAAGTGGCAATTACCTTACTTCGCTGGCATGTGTGGACCTGATGTATGAAGTCTTTGGAAATTCATCCACTAGACGGTTTTGTAGTATAAACTAGTTTTATGCACGACATGGGGGATTTTTTTTTTGAGGTTATTTATATACGAAGGGTTTCGTTTGGCGAGATTATGTTTGGCTCGCTATTTTATTTATTTCTTTACCTCTACTGTCTTACTTTCTTGAGTATTCTGTGTGATTAACTCCTTCAAAATTCTTAAGAGCTGTTGATCTGATTAATTAAAAGTTAAGTTTGAGTTTTTCTCCAGAAAATGTTACTGGTAATAAATTATACTACATTATACGACTTTTAATAAACATTATAACAAAAAATGATAAAAAGTAAAGTCAAAGCCAATGGCATCAAGATCAAGTATCATTCGGTATGTATTTCATCCCTAAAATTCATATAAATTTAACTACCACCTTTATGCTGACGATTTGCAAATTTATTCGCAAGGTCCCGTAGATGAACTGTCTGAGGCGGTGATCATTGTCAATAGTGACTTAACACGTATTTCTCAATGGAGCTTGGATCATGGACTTGGGTCTTCGCAAAATTAACCTTCAAGGTTAATTCTGCGAAGACCCAAGTCATTGTGGTTGCCAGCTCTAGAATGCGATCCAAAATTGCCTAGATGAACCTTCCCAAAATTGTTTTTGATGGTGCTGTAATACCTTATAGTGATGTAGTGAAAGACTTGGGTATTTACATAGATGGGGATTAGAAGGACTTATCTTGGTGTCGCCAGTTGCAAGAAGTGAGTCGCAAACTGTTTGCGTCTGCGAGGTCTTTGCGCAGACTGCGCAATTTCCTGCCAACTGCCACTAAAACTGCGCTCGCCCAATCTCTCCTTCTCCCTATTCTTGACCATGCTGATGCAAGTTTTCCAGACCTCACTGAAGTGCAACTAGATAAGCTTGAGCGACTCCAAAATTTCTGTATCAGATTCATATTTGGTATGCGCAAATATAATCATGTTTCGTATTAAGCTCAAGTAGCTGCCTATCTGTCTTCGCCGGAATGCGCATATCTTATCATTACTTTACAATATTCGGTTCAATCCAAGAATTCCCTTTACCTCAAAGAACGTTTTAAGTTCATACATGACACACATACTAGAGATTTGAGATTATCGGTAAATTTGACACTTTTAACTCACACATTCCATAAAATTTTATGATTCATCGTATACAGTGCAGGTTACTCGTCTGTGGAATGCATTGCCGTTCTCAGTTAGACAAGTACAGTCACTTGCTGCTTTTAAAAGCTCTGTTGTCAATCATTTTTATACACTCCTATGATTATACATTGTATTTCTCTCCTCGACATATTTATATATACAAAACACATATATTTATATACCTATACTTATATATGTATTGTATTGTATTATATATATACTTATATTAACTACTTTAGTTATTTTTGTGAATGTTATATACTTCTTTTTTGTTAAATTTAAAATCATTTATTCGGCGATAAACACACACAACAACAGAAAATTAAAAACATTAAAAAATGTAACACTAAGAATTTCGCTGAGCATGTCTACACCGATAGGGTACCAACTCAGCATTTGCTGGGCGAAAGACACCCAGCGCTGGTTTTCAGTTGGTACCCCGCAGTGACACACGGACGAGGGTAAATAAACTAATGTTAATGAATGTGTCGTGTATTAAATATATACATAAAATAATATTGTAACGTTTAATATTGTGCTACATGCTATAAATAAAAACCTTTAAATTGTAATTATTACTCACCACCAAAAAGCGCGTCTGTTGCCTAGTATCAATCTGCCCGCTAGAGGAAATAATAAATAATAATAAAAAAGTGACAAAAAAAGTTATTAATGAAATAGGAATTATTATAAAAACTAAATAAAATAAAATTGATTAAAAAATTTTTACAACAGGTGTTGCGATTTCAAATAACTGCCCTAATACTAAGTTTGTCAAACAAAATTGAGTAATTATTTCATTAGAATAGAACTACCTATAGCATATTGTAACTAAATAAATTATTTGTCAATATTATCATTAAAATTAATTTGTGACTGAAGGACAAATTTCTTAAGACTTTATTTAAAAGTATTTAAATTATTTAAGTCCCTAATTGGTGGGGGAATATTATTCCAGCACTTGGAGGCTACGTACCGAAAACTTCCACGAAAGGCAGCAGTACGGTGATGCGGGGTAGCTAGCTGTTGGGCGCAACGTCTAGCCTTGCCCTGCTGGTGATTTTTAATCCACGCCAGTTTTGAGGACAAGTATGAAGGAGATTTATATTATATATTTATATTATAAAGAAGACAAGCTTAATGCAATTTTTGGCGTGACTTCATCTTTAAAATATTGTTATGATTTAAAAATGGTGTAATATGGCTCCTGGGTGGTAAATTAAAGCAAAACCGTGAGCAAGCGTTTTGTACCCTTTGGATTAATCGTACGGTACATGCAAGAAGTCGTGGTCCTACAACGGTGTCGGCATAATTCAGTTTCGATAAAATTAGACTTTCAGCTAGTTGTACACGCAGGTTCTCACCTTAAGAATGGGCGCATTTTGTACAAGACCTTGAAACGATAGAAGCAATTTTGAACGCAATTTGCAATGTGAGCTTCAAAACGAAGGTCTTGGTCAATCAGACCCAGATTTCTTGCCTCGTAAACACGATCAATGCATTGACCCATTACGCTTATGTTAACATGAGAACTGTCGACTTTATCTAATTGACCTTTTGAAGCAAAAAGCATAAATTTAGTTTTGGCAGGGTTAAGTTATAGTGAGTTCCGTTTTGACCAGTCGACGATCCTTTAGAGATCCTCGTTCACCAATCTCACTGCATCAGCATATTGTTCAGGTTTAAAAGAAAGGTATAACTGGATGTCATCAGCGTAGATATGAAATTTACAGTTCTTCAAAATATCAACAACATCAGCGTTATACATAATAAACAAAGTAGGGCCCAGAATGGATCCCTGCGGAACACCCTTAACCACTGCAGTCATATTAGATAAAATGCTAGATCCATTTGCATCTTGAATTTCAACAAGCTGCTTGCGATTGCTTAAATAACTGTTAAACCATTTAACAGTGGGTGCGTCAAATCCATAATACGTCATCTTTGAAAGCAAAAGAGACAAATTGATAGAATCAAAACCTCGGGAGAAATCCAGTAATACTAATAGAGTACAACATCCCTCATCTTGAGCCTTATACGATACTTGAAGTAGGTACACTGACTTTCCCCTCCCCTCTTTGTTTTATGTTCTTAAAGTCCATCCAAGTCATGAAGATATCGCTATCAGCGATAAGACCGCCATTGTAACCATATTTTGCAGTATTGTAAATCAAGTGTGTGTTTAAATTATTGGTGTACAATAAAGAGTATTCTATAGACCAGCAGTAGCTGCACTAGTATGAATAAGCATAATCAAAATGGTAAAGTGAAAATATATATACACCATTGAGACAATTTTAAACGTCAAGATAAAAATAGTGACGCTGATGTCCAATTCAAAGATTTTTTAGAAGAAACGACATGTATTTCCATGGTAGCTCTACGGGCCCAAAGTGCGTTGGTGGATGTCGCATGTCTTAGGATTTTTTAGTCCTAGGACACTTCACCGTTTTAATAGCAATGATGAAGATGTAAAATTACATTAATTCATGTGTCTGCTTGGGTTCGATCCCACGATCTATACTCGTAAATCGTACCTGTAACCACTGTGCCACAATTGCTATTTAATTACAATTCATTATTAATAAACTTGAAAACGACTCATCTAGTTTAATACTATTGTATTCCTAATAGACGCGGGTATTAATGGATATACAAACTTATTTATTAAGTTTTCGAGTTTTAAATTTGAAAGGTGGCTTGTCACGAACACATTTTTGATTTTTACTTTTGTACAGATGTTATACCGCGCTTGATACCGCATATAAGTACCGAAAACATATTGACTGTATTCTCCAACTAAAATCTGGTTTATTTACCTTCCACAACATTTCTCCTAGAAGTATTACCAGCAAACGTAAAATCTATCCATTTGTTGTTATTTTATGGACATGGTAGTTACTCACATACTTATAAATACTAGTGGTAATTATTCATTTCTAAATATATATTAAAATAGTTCTCTGCAGTCCTTTTCCATATGTACCTAAACTTTAACAATGCAAAAGCGTTTACTCCTCCGCTAGCGTTATTTCCCTTTTTAATTTTGTATATTATTAATACATAGATACTGACAACCACATAGAAGATATAAATTACTTATTTTGACTATAGACAAAAAAGTAGTAAATGGGTCACTACAAGCAAAAACCTTCTTTAGCGTTATCATAAATATATAAATGTTTTGAGTGATAAAATGGATAATCTATTTACGTACTGTTCGATCCTACAAAAGCCAGCCAACGGTAACTGGACGGTCTGAACTGTCCACGGTTCGTGGAGCCCTAAACGTTGCTTACAACCAATGGCCTTAGGCCAGTCAGTACATAAAACTACCACTCACCTTCTATAGACGCCAAGCGAGGAACTGCTTTGATCACGGTCCGTCAGCAATCACAGCACGAATACTTTTAGCAAATCTCACGTGTCAGACAGGCTGACGACATTCGGCGTAGTAGTTCAAAATATCCCGGGTTTCCACTCAATTCGGGATTCTAGAGTTCAATTAGTCACTGATCACGATTAATCTATCTTTAACTGCGCAGATTCAACTCGATTTTCCACAAAACCAATAAATCAATCTCAACAAGCAGGCAGTTAGTTTTACAAGGAACGGATATGTCAAAGTGAAAAAAAGTCAAAGACAATAGAATAATGTTGCCAACCAAAAAGGTGCGGTCCATTTCACGTTGGACGAAACATCTACCCCCCATGGAGGGGCTACCCGTCCGCTAATCAATTGGAAGCCTTGACAAAGTTGCGACCGCTCTCTTTATGATGGATCCGTCCACCAAAACCTCAACAAAACGAGGGACCCCGTCGGTGCCAGCCACCAAATTGAGAATGCGCCCCCTGCGCCAATACAAAGGTTTAAGGTTGGCATCCTTAATCAGGACGAGGTCTCCGATCTTGGGCGGATGAGTTTTATCCGTCCACTTGACGCGTTGCTGGAGGATGTGCAGATACTCTAAGCTCCAACGCTTCCAAAAGTTCTGAGCGAGCTGTTGCACCAACTGAAACCGCGAGTGCCTATTTTGGCTCACATCAACAAAGGGGTACTCCGGCAAGGCGACAAGTGGCTGTCCAATCAAGAAATGGCCCGGGGTTAGAGCCTCCAAGTCATTCGGGTCCGAAGAGAGTGGGCACAATGGGCGCGAATTCAACACAGCTTCAATGCGGCAAAATACCGTAGCTAGTTCCTCAAAGGTGAGAACGGTGTCTCCCAACAATCTCCGCCAGTGTCCCTTTGCCGCTTTCACCGTGGCCTCAAAAATACCCCCCCAATGGGGGCAGTCTGGCGGGTAAACAACCAAGTGACCCCTCGGCGGGCCAAACTATTACCAATGTCAACCTGGCTCTCATTAAGGAAGGCGTATACCTCCTTCAAATAGTTACTTGTACCCTTGTAGTTCGTACCGCAATCAAACCTAATCAAATAAGGTAACCCACGGCGAGACACAAATCTTTCCAAAGTCGCCTCAAAGGCCTCTGTCGAGAGGGAGGTTACCAGCTCCAAGTGTACTGCCTTGGTTGACAGGCAGACAAAAACGCACAAATAAGCCTTAACAATCTTACTATTTCGAAGTGTGGACGTCTTCAACAAAAAGGGATCAGCAAAGTCCGTTCCGACGCCAGCAAAGGGCCTCGCCTCATTGACACGATCAGCCGGCAAATCTCCCATTAGGGGCTGCATAGTGGAGGCCTTAGTCCGATAACACGGCATACAACGGAAGACAATGCTACGAATAGTACGACGAGCCGACAAAATCCAAAATTCTCGCTGCAGAATGGCCAACATGGTATTACAACCCGCATGCGAGTTTTTAACGTGACGATCAGTTACCAACAATTGTACCAAGTGGCCCTCCTTGAGCAACAAAAGGGGGTGACGGGCCCCATAAGGAAGGTTAGAGTGCCTCAACCGTCCTCCAACACGCAAAAGACCCGTCTTATCCAAGAAGGGATTCAGCTTACTAACAGCTCCCGACAACTTAACCCTACCAGACTTCAAGACCTCGATCTCCTCCTCAAAGTGTGCAGTCTGCACAGAGCGGACCCAAAGGAGGAGTGACTCCTGTCGCTCTTGAGGAGAGAGAACTGGTGACAGGCGCTTGTCCCCTGGATTCCTAGAATTATGGCCAAAACGCCTGATCCACTAGGTAACGTTCAACAATTTGTCGAGAGAGCTGTATCAATTCAACAAAAAATCAGATCAAACGGAGGATCCTTCGTCCCAACAGCGAACACCTTAAGTCCGGGCAAAGGATCCGACATCAAGACTGGCGTTCGAGGCCAATCGTCCTCGGGGCGAGTCAGCCAGTCCGGTCCCCACCAGAGGGGGTGAGCAATCAAGTGGGGGGCCATGCACCCGCGTGAGGCTACGTCACCCGGGTTCAGGTCACCAGGCACGTGCCTCCAAATCAAAGTCGTTTCAGAACCTTGAATCTGCGACACTCGGTTCGCAACAAAGACCTCCAAAGAGTGGACGGACGTCTTCAACCAACACAGAACAATCTGACTGTCCGTCCAGGCATAAGAAGCCCGAATGTCAACAGTTCCACCCAAACTGTGCGCAACGTGATTTAGGAGACGCACAAGAATCACCGCCCCTGACAACTCCAACTTAGGGATGGTCAATGCCGTCCGGAGGCGGGCCACCTTGCTCTTGGCCATGACCAGTGACAACTTCACCTGGCCCGCGGCGCTGACGGTGCGCAAATAAACAGCGGCGGCATAACCGTGAGAGGACGCGTCACAAAACCCATGAAGGGTGGTAGTATAAACCCCAGGGAGGAGGATGGCGCGTGGCAGCGCGACCTCATTGACCACAGGGAGCACGGATACAAATTGGAGCCAGTCTTCCAACAGGGTTTCCCGAAGTGGCTCGTCCCAACCAAGTTCAGTGGTCCAAAGGCGCTGAAGGAAGCATTTCGCCCAAAACAATACCGGGCAGATCCAACCATTAGGGTCAAAGGTCCTCGCTACAGTAGACAACACCAGTCGTTTAGTCCAAGTAGGAGGTGACTCCAAGTCGACATCGTACGTAAAGGTGTCTTGAACTGGTCGGTACTGAACGCCGAAGACGGCCATCATGGCGGGGTTGTCAACGTTTTCAAACAAGTGAGGATCCTGCTTATGATCCTCCAACACACCTTCCAATAGCGCTGGCGAGTTGGACACCCATTTACACAACTCATAGCCAGCGGAAGCCAGAATCTGGACCAACTCATCACGCAACAGGATAGCTTCCGCAACCGTAGGAGCTCCAGTATAGACATCATCGACGTACAGGTCCGTTTTCAAGATGGCGGACGCACGAGGGAACCTCAAACGCTCCCGGTCCGCAAGCTCCCAAAGCGAACGAATAGCAACAAAGGGGCTTGATCGAAGGCCGTACGTATTCGTGTTGAGCTCGTACACAATCATGGGATCCTGGGGATGCTCCCGCCACAGGATCAACTGATAACGTCTGTCATCCCGGTGAATAACCGTTTGCCGGAACATCATTTTGATGTCGGCCACAAAGACTACTTGATGACGACGAAAAGACGTGATGACGTCACAGAGATCCCTCAACAATTTGGGGCCGGACTGCAGGCAATCATTCAAGGAGACGCCGGAAGAAGTCCGCGCAGACCCATCAAACACTGTGCGCAGTTTACCAGTGGATGGCTTGAGGACCGCGTGATGTAGCAAGAAGAAATGCTCTACTGAGCACCAATCCAAATCTAACACCGACATGTGTCCCAAGTCTGCATACTCACGCATAAAATCTACATATTTTTGCCGCAGCACCGGGTCCCTGGCCATGCGGCGCTCCATTGCCAACAATCTTTTCTCAGCCGTAGGTCTGGATTGGCCGAGAGGTGGTCGCACCGCAACAAAAGGCAGCCGGGTCTCAAGCTGACCGGAGCGGAGTCGACCGGTGTTGTTCTGATAGTGTAGCGTTTTAGTCGATTAAACTAGAAGTCGACTACCACACTAATCTCTAATGTCTATGGTTTCACGGAGTGGCAACACTTAGGCAGTGACCGGCTATAAATTCTAACCTCCGGTTGGCTTAGTTCTTTTCTCGCCGCCTACTGTTGCAAGTAACTTATATAGAAACCCCTCCGTGCCCAAGGGTAAGTGCTCATTGTATCTACCATTTTCTCTCCATCTTGCCAAATTGTAATCCTTTTATTTCACCATAATCTGCAGCGTTTGTAAATTAATATAATTGCCCGGTTGTCAAGATGGCTTCTGTCTAGAATGTAACTGCATTATTTCATTGTCATCTGTTTTCCACTAGTGTTGCTAAATTTGTGGAGCGTAAGCAGGCCGCAGCATCCCTTTCCTGCTGTGTCATAGCAGCTACGAGCTTAAACGCTTTGTCACGCGGTTATCTTTTACATCGTTGTCACGCGGCATGCTTGCGCTTATCTATAATCTTTGTGAACCACCGCGATGGTGAGTTTTCCGTCCGTTTCCCGGGTACTGTTCTTTGGGTTCACGGCTGGGAGACGCACACATCGCTGGCGCTCACGATTCCTGCACCACGCTTACGGAAGCACCCTTCGTGTGATTCCAGGGTTTTTTTTTCTTTTCCTCCTTCGTTTCCCTACTGCCTTGGGTCTCGAATTTCAACTACCTCAACGGCTGCCACGCGACGGGTGTCACCGCTGCCTCCGCGTACTACTGCCGGAGAGACGCGCTGTCGCGTGGTCTACCTGCAACAACCTCTGTGCCTGCCACGCCTGCTTCGGACACGTGGTCGCTGCCGGCTTCGGGATCGGCACGCCGGTCTGCGTGCGTCGCGGCCTGAGCTCAGGGCAGTACCATCCATACCTTCGACCAGTGAGGGAACTCTTGTGAACTGAACCCACCCCCCTTCGTAAATAAATGCAGTAACCTGTGGTATCCTGTTTTATTCTACCACCACCTAAACCGATACGCCACAGTGGCGCCCACTCGGTAAGGTTCACAAGGTTTTCTTCTCTGGTCGCTAATTACCTTTACTCACTCATCGTGGCGGTAAGTACTAGTGTGTAATTTCCATATTTCTAGTGCGTGTAGTGTGTTCTTACTGTAATTGTTTTAAATTTGTGAATTTAGTTTCTACTAGGGTTAATTTCAGTAATTGTAAAGATCACAATGAGCGCCAACCCAATTAAATTTATCCACCTAAGAAAGGCCGAATTAGAATATGAGGTCATTATTAGAGGCGGTGAAAAGGGCACAGTCACTGACCTTAGAAAGCAAATTAACAAGCTTTCTAAACTACATGACACTGAGGATATTTTTATGTCCGGGATAGATGAGATGGATGATTTGAGTGGCCTAAGTCAGACGCTAGATGATTTTAAAGACTACTTATCTACCATAAACACTGAACGTTCTCTTAGTGTAGCTACATCAATTAGGAACCACATATTCCATAGATTAGGAAGAATAACTCCAACCACACAAGACGCTATTCGGTTGAAGAGAAAACTTGATTCACTGTTTGGTTGCTTGGACAGTCAGTACAAAACTCTCCTGAGTAAACTCACCCCTAGTACATCAGATAGTTTCCCCAGTAGTCAGCAGGCTGAAGCACGTGTCACAGAAACCCCAAATATAGTTGTCACTTGTCCATGTCACCATGGCAATAAACCCAAATACGATGGGAATACGTGTGTAAGGTCATTTGTCCAGAAAATTGAGGAGTTCAGACTAAGTAAGCGAATTTCTAGGGAGGACATGTTGAATTTTTCCTATGACATATTCACTGGCAATGCTTTACACTGGTATAGACACATAAAAGCTGATATATCGTCTTGGGACCAGTTAATCAAGCAACTTCAGTCTGCCTTTGATAGTGATGATTATGACTATAGACTCCTTTCTGAAATCAGGCAGCGTACAAAAGGTGAAACTGAAAATATAACTATTTACATATCTATAATGAGCGGTCTCTTCAACCGACTCGAGAAAAAAATTTCAGAAGAGGAAAAATTCGACATTATCTCTCATAATGTTAAACCCGTCTATGCGGATGTGCTAGCACTAAGTAGTGTGCAAACGTTAGACCAATTACAACAGGTGTGCAAAAACTATGAGAAATATAAAGCTAGGGCTACACACTACCATGAACCCAGCAAAAGTAATCTGAGCACTCTTGCACCAGAGTTTGCATACCACAGGCACAATAAAGCTAGTAATAGTTATAACACAAGTACTAATAATTCACCAAAACACTACACTAACTACAAAAAACACTCTGGTCAGTCAGAAACAGAAAAGGTTTCAGCTATTAACACTAAAAAACAAACTTCCTCTAAAGAAGGTCTCTTCTGTCCTAGGTGTAGAGTTAACAGTCACTCATTGAGAAAGTGTACAGCAGAAAGATTTCAAATTTGCTTTAAATGTGGTCTCAAAGGTGTGATTTTTCCAAACTGTAAAAAGTGTCACTCAAAAAAACTAAAGGTGGTGGGTTGTTGTAAAAAACTCAATAAAACTAAAAACAATGGTGAGAGGGCAGATTGGCCACCAACATTAAAACCATCATCCACTCATTATGCTGTTACAACAATCCACAATAAACCACTAAATGATACTAGGCCTTATGCAAGTATCCTAATAAATAACTTGCCTACTTGTGGACTATTGGACTCAGGATCCGCAGTCACCATAATTGGAGATAATTTTCACGAAAAACTCATCAATTTGGGCTTAACCCTAAAATCATGTGAACAGTCTTTAAAATTTATTGCCGCTGGGGGACAAATGTTATCACCAATACGTATACTAAATCTACCTATAACCTTTGAAAGTAAACACCACATACTTAAGGCCTATGTAATACCATCAGTTGACATACCCATTCTACTGGGCATGGACTTCTGGAATCTTTTTGAACAGTTCCCAAAAAACACTAAGTCAATCTTTCTTATGAGTCATAATAAACAAATAATCAACTCTAATACAGACTTATACCCACATTCCCGCGCTCTCCCAGTGGCTGAAATATCTATCCAGTCCACCCCACCAGTAACTAACGATACTTGGTACCTAAAAATCTATAATGGCTCTATACAGAGCCCAATCTCTTATCCCAAGTATCTTATTAAGAATGAAAAGTTATTTCGTTACATGAAAAGTAAATTCGCTATTTTTAATGAGTTTGACTGGAAGGAAGTTATTCCATATGAATCTAGATCTAAAGTTGTTACTGACAATCATGCAGAACCCACGGCAGGTCATCTAGGCATTTTTAAAACTTATAAAAGACTAGCTCTTCGTTACTACTGGCCAGAAATGCACAGCGACGTAGTGAGGGCTGTAACTTCATGTGAAATCTGTCTAGCTCATAAACAAGTAAACCATGCTCCACTGGGGGTCATGGGGAAACCTAAAGAATGCTCTTGACCATTCCAGATGCTCAATATTGACATTGTTGGCCCTTTGCCTGTCTCTAGACGCCAAAACGCATATCTTTTTGTAGTGACATGTTGTTTCTCTAAGTATTGTCTTCTTTTCCCAATGAGGAATGCTAACGCTAAAACTATCTGTAAACTAATGGAGGATAATGTATTTTTGGTACATGGAATACCTCAATGTATAATTTTAGACAATGGCACTCAGTTCACTTCAAATGAAACTAAAAACTTATTCAGTAAATATAACATACCTAGCATACACTATACTCCTAGGTATGCACCACAGATTAACATCATGGAAAGGTACAATAAGACAATCATAACAGCTGTTTCTACATACATTAATAATGACCAACGCTCTTGGGACCTACATATCCCAGCTGTTCAATTTGCACTAAATAGCTCAACTAGTGAAGTTACTGGTTTCACTCCTGCATTCCTTATATTTGGTAGGGAATTAGTAGCTGACGGTTCCATCTACCAAAAAACTGACTTAAAGGAAATAATATTCCAACCTAGAGACCAGTATGCAGAAAACTTAGGTTGCCTTTCTAACATTTTTAACCAAGTACAGTCTGCCCTACTACGAGCACATTCTAGAAATGCTACAGACTACAACTTACGACGCAAGAATGTAGAATTCAATGTAGGTGATGTGGTCTGGAAACGTACTTACTACCAGAGTGATAAAGAAAAATATTTCAGTAAAAAATTAGCTCCTAAATTTACTAAATGTAAAGTATCTGACAAACTCTCCCCTATAGTTTATGAGTTGGTAGACATGCAAGGAAAGCCTTTGGGTGAGTGGCACGCTAAGGATTTAAGGCGAAACAGTCCACCCTAATTCCCGTAGGCCTAGCTAACTACTAGTGTTTGACCCCATACAGGGTCACACGATGCCAAGGGAACACACACCCACGACCGCCTAACATACTGGTCGTGGAGGGTCGACTTGTACCTAACTACCTAAGTTAACTATAACTCTAGTTATAGCTAGCATATTTCACACCCACCTACAGTGTGGTAATCCTAATTAAAACCTACTGACTGAAGTTACCAAACTATTATTCTAAAATTAACTATAATTAATTATCTTTTAACAGAACTAAACTAACTAACTAACTAGGTTATAAGCCAACATAGCTTCAGTTCCATGACCATCTGTCCGCTGACCACACACACACATACGCTACACATCAAATTTCTTTTATTATTTTTCCCTTTACGGCGTGACTATGAGAGGCTACATAGTGGGCCTTCAGGGCGATTCTTTAGTATCATGGCAGAGTAGTCTCCATAGTACACTACCTTTAACTTTTATTTATGTTATTATGTCCTCATGGATGTCTTAAAGACGGCCCCCTGAAACATGGGTGTCCGCACACTAATTAATCTACATTAATTCCTAACTAGGCGTAGCTATGAGGAACGCAGCTGACCCTCTCTGTCAGACGTCACAACACTTCCTCATAGCATACTACCATTACTTATTTGTAATTATAACCTACTGTTCTGAAAACAACTTCAAGCCGGTAAATCTCTATACAAATACCGTACCTACCCATTAACTACTTGCATAGTAGTCTATAACCTTATAGTCTAATTATAACTGTAAAACTTTCTCACTACTAACCTTAAAACTATTCATAAAACAATATATAGCATAGTCCATTGTATTGTTCTTCTGATTCAACTAAACTGTTGGTGATCTGCCCCACAGTTAAACTATATTCCAGTCTACCCTAGTAACAAATCTAACCTTAATCTAAGCACTAAACCCGAACCTAACCTAACCTAACCTAATTTCATCAATCGTTTAATAATAGCATCTACATGAAATATTCTAACAACATTTAGTCAGCAAACTTATCTAATTTCTTTTACCTAAACACTAAACTAGAAACCTAACTTTAACTTCATAACACCTTTTAGTATTGAACAAACCTATCCTGAATATTACTTAGATTCAACCTGCCCTAATTAAATTAATTAAATTCTCTTAGAAAATATTTCCGCGTGATTCATAACATAACCTATTTAATTTAAGATCATTGACATATTATATTTTTGACGTTTACGTACTGACTTTGACATCTCGACGTAGTTGCCAACCTTGGATACTTGTCTTTTAGAATTTCGTCTATAACGTGCGGATATTCTCGCAACAGTATGAATATGGACTTGATTTATTTTTTATAAATTACACTCACGTTCGGAAACTCACTCGAATGGACTTCTACATATCGTCGCTTAGGTGACAATACCGCGCAAGTTAAATTTGACAAGTTTTCAGGAGAGACAAAAAACTGATTATTATCTTTGAAATACTTCAGAAATGTGCACTGAATACATAAATAGGTATATATTAGGTTCAATTATGATGTCACATGTTAATATTTGTGTATTTAATACTGTATCAGTATAAAACTGACATAAGCGGTATTAGTTCAACAAAATAAAGACTTCTGCGGTATTTAAACTTTTTTTATTATGATATTGAGTTATTATAACTTGCTTTTCTATTGCCAAACGTAAGAGGGCATTACTCAAGATAGCATTTTGTTTTTACTGTTATAGTGTACAATAAAGAATATATCTATCTATCTATCTATCATTTCGATTCTGTGCACAGCAATCATCGGAAAATAGTATAACAGGTAACAATACAAGATGCAAAAACGGAAGCTTCCAGTGAAGCATTAGATTCATCAAATCAGTAACATACAGCCTCGTGACTAGACAAATTATACATCGTTAAGTTATGTACGCACAGTTTTGTCTTGTAGTATATAGCACTTGCCTGAAGCATAGGAGCTAATTTAACAGATTGAACATCTTGCGTAAATACATGGCATTTTCCTTCTTTGGCTAAATCTTTATCTGTCTCTTTTTTTTTTTCTAGCTTTTCTTTTTTTTCTCTATGTAGTGCTATTTCTGCGTCCGTAATCTTTTTTCGGGTAATAGAGGCTTAAATTAAGCTTTAAAAATATGTTATCAAAAATCCTGCGACTAAGACATTCTACAGATTCCAATTCACATATTTTTTTTTTTTATTTAATATAGGTTCGCGTTTGACCACCATCTCACCTGATGGAAAGTGATGATGTGGTCGAAGATGGAGCACGCTTACCTAAAAGTAACCTATTCACTCTTGACTTAAAGACTCCTAGGTTATAGCTATCGGGAAACACAGACTCCGGCAGGGAATTCCACTCCTCAGCCGTACGCATAATTAAGGTATTCCCAAAACGTTTTGTGCGTATGGGTGGGATGTCCACCATATAACGATGGCGCATCGCCGTTTGTCTCGTAGTCCGATGATGGAACGGGCTTGGTGGAATTAGATTGTGTAATTCCATCGCACACTCCCCGAAATGTAACCGATAGAAAACCGATAGACTTGCAACTAGTCGTCGATGTTCAAGGCTCTGAAGCTTTGATTCGACCAGTGCATCGTTGCCAATGAGTCTCTTGGCCCGCTTCTCGATTGACTCAAGCGCGTCCAGTTGGTATTTAGCAGATCCATCCCAAAGATGAGAGCAGTACTCCATACACGACCGAACCTGGGCTTGATAGAGATTGAGCAACTGTTCGGGTGTAAAGTACCGTCTCACCTTTGCTAGGTTTCCCAACTTTTTTGATGCTAGTTGAGCCTTAGCCTCGATAAACGGGCCAAAATTGAGGGTAGAAGTTAGTGTTACCCTCAGAAGCTCGATACGGTCGGTTATCGGCACGGTTACACCTCGGAAAGTAGGAGCCGGTTCGAATTGGCTCCTTTTTGCGGAGAAGAGACACGCCTGGGTCTTAGCTGCATTAAACTTGACCAGGTTGGCATCGCCCTATTCGGAGACAGCCTTCAAGGTCAAGTTCAAGCGCCCGACCATGTCCTCACGGAGAGACTGGATCTGTGACCCACCAGCTCGCGCGCTGGACACATATCTCTCAGGAAACTAAATTAAAATTTACTAGTAAACTCCTTGTATAGCTGCCCCATGTTCTGAAATATCAGCTCTAGGTATTGTCTTGACGTACTTGATCGACAGTAGTGTGATGGCATTTTAGGAAGACTATTAAGGAATTCTTCTGCAAAGACATGAGCGGCTGGCTTTTTTTTGCATGGCTTTCTTTTTGTGAATGTGGTGGCATGGCGCTGTTTGTTTTAAATTTGCTGCGCGGTCACACATCAACACGAGATAGTATGGCGGACTGACGACTTAGGCGGTTGTGACACAACAAACGATTTGCGCGGTGCCAGAAATACTTGAATAACGCGCTGCGATTGAATAATATAAAAATAAATTTAACATCATTCGATGCGCGCCGACAAAATCTATCCAATGAAGTATAAAACGCCACATGACCAATTTTCGACTTACGCGGTATTGTTACCTAAGCGACGATATGATGCGTATTCCAGTAATGAAACTTAAACCAATTTGAACATATACATGGACCATCACCAAAAAAAAAATTTTTTTTTAACTTTAACAAATTTTTTTTACCTTTTCAAAAATTTTTTTTAAAATTTTCATTTTAAATACTCTTAGCTTTTAACTTTAACAAAAAATTTTTTTACCTTTTCAAAAAAAAAAAAATTTTTTTAATTTTTTTTTAATACTCTTAGCTTTGAACTTTAACAAAATTTAATTTTAAACCTAAACATAAAATAGAACCTTAACTTATTATTAAATTGTTGTTAGAACTTTGATGATTTAATATTCAACGATGAACTTACTTCTTGCTTTGAAACCTAACATTACCTATAGCCTGCAACAGTCCACAAAGGTTACCTAACCCTATGGAGATACACTTGCTTTATCTTGCTGTTTTTCCTTCTGACTGTCTCGAGTTAAACTACTCTATAATTAGCTTACCTCTCGTATGTAATTGTACGTCACTGACTTAGGACTACTTCCAAGTCAGGGATGGACTTAGAATGGATGGATGAATGATTAATAGTATGGAAGCACATGAATGGGATGTATGAACGTATAGGTAGTCAGTAATAGTGGTTTAGGCCTTCTAGCGGATTTATCCTAGGGAAAATCCTTCGCTAACAGGCGGGGTACTGTAGCGTTGTAGTCGATTAAACTAGAAGTCGACTACCACACTAATCTCTAATGTCTATGGTTTCACGGAGTGGCAACACTTAGGCAGTGACCGGCTATAAATTCTAACCTCCGGTTGGCTTAGTTCTTTTCTCGCCGCCTACTGTTGCAAGTAACTTATATAGAAACCCCTCCGTGCCCAAGGGTAAGTGCTCATTGTATCTGCCATTTTCTCTCCATCTTGCCAAATTGTAATCCTTTTATTTCACCATAATCTGCAGCGTTTGTAAATTAATATAATTGCCCGGTTGTCAAGATGGCTTCTGTCTAGAATGTAACTGCATTATTTCATTGTCATCTGTTTTCCACTAGTGTTGCTAAATTTGTGGAGCGTAAGCAGGCCGCAGCATCCCTTTCCTGCTGTGTCATAGCAGCTACGAGCTTAAACGCTTTGTCACGCGGTTATCTTTTACATCGTTGTCACGCGGCATGCTTGCGCTTATCTATAATCTTTGTGAACCACCGCGATGGTGAGTTTTCCGTCCGTTTCCCGGGTACTGTTCTTTGGGTTCACGGCTGGGAGATGCACACATCGCTGGCGCTCACGATTCCTGCACCACGCTTACGGAAGCACCCTTCGTGTGATTCCAGGGTTTTTTTTTTCTTTTCCTCCTTCGTTTCCCTACTGCCTTGGGTCTCGAATTTCAACTACCTCAACGGCTGCCACGCGACGGGTGTCACCGCTGCCTCCGCGTACTACTGCCGGAGAGACGCGCTGTCGCGTGGTCTACCTGCAACAACCTCTGTGCCTGCCACGCCTGCTTCGGACACGTGGTCGCTGCCGGCTTCGGGATCGGCACGCCGGTCTGCGTGCGTCGCGGCCTGAGCTCAGGGCAGTACCATCCATACCTTCGACCAGTGAGGGAACTCTTGTGAACTGAACCCACCCCCCTTCGTAAATAAATGCTGTAACCTGTGGTATCCTGTTTTATTCTACCACCACCTAAACCGATACGCCACAATAGAACAACTCGCACTCTTCGTGTTTCGGATTCAAGCGGGCCACCTGAGGGGGCTCCTCAACCTCCCAAAACCTCTCAACGGCGTCAGAGAGGGCTGAGCCGGACACCAACGCAAAGACAGGTTCAGGTGGAAGGGGCACGTTCAACACTGGGCCCATAATCGCAAAGCCGAAGATAGTTGAGACCGCCACCAGGCCCCTCGGGTGGCACCATGGGGTCTCCGGCTGCAAGACCGTCATATTTCCCAACAATATTTTTCCTAAAACATCGGAACCCAACAACAAATGCACCGTACAAGGGGAATCAAACCGGGTGTCAGCCAAATTCAGACCTGACGTCACCCGTAGAACATCCAAAGGCAACTGACAATCGGGATGGCTACCCAATATAGTCGGCAGAACAAGGGCAGGAGCACCAATTTTAGGGTACAGACAACTCACAGGGGTGATTTCAAACCAGGTCTCTCCCTCAACATTGGTGACAGCCGCTTCGCCAATTCCCTGAATTTTGCCTGAAAAGTCGTTCACCTTCAGGCCAACCTGTCCCGCTAACCAAGACGACAAAAGGGAACCCTGGGCTCCCGTGTCCAAAATGGCACGGACCACAATCGAGTCACCCAAGGGTCCCCAGACCCTGATCGAGGCCGTTGGCAACAAAATCGACTCGATCCGGGGGGGTTCTTTAACGGGGCAGGCGCCAATTTCCTAGCGGTGCCTGGGCGGCGACCGATCGCCGCACCCAGGCTGCCTTAGTTCACGACGAGGGTAACCATCAAATGGTTCGTCCGCGCGGTGTCTCGAGCCGCTCGCCATCGCCGGAAGGGCATATCCCACCGGATGCCTGAATGGCGGAGGGCGCGACTCCAACCGGGGACGTTCCACCAACGGAGGGGAGAGGTAGCGGTGCTGGTCCGGCCACTGCTGCCTAGCAGCCAACGCGCGTTCTCCCTGACAAGGGGAGACCAAATGGCGCTCGCGGGGCTCCCGTACAACTTGCGCGGGGGGTGGAGAGCGGCGTGCAGAATTGCGGGCCTCAGCCCGGTGCTCGTCTCCGGAATACCCCCCCTGCGCGAACCCTCCTCAGAAGATGGTCTGCTGGAGCGGTTCGCGTTGGCGCACAATATCTCCAAGTGGGACCCCTTGCAAATTCTACACGGACGGGGGTCGGGGCAGTCCCGATGGAAATGGGCCCCCAAACACGAGAAGCACAAACGGCGTGCGTTGACAATGCGGCGGCGGGCACTTACGTGCAAATTCAAAAAGGCCGGGCAACGCGCCATGACATGCCCCGTGGCCTTACAAAAGTCGCAATGATGAGGACTCCGGGCGCCAGCAAAACGGGGGGCGGGGCGAACATCACCAGGCCCCCTAGCCCGAGGACTCCGGGCGCCAGCAAAACGGGGGGCGGGGCGAACATCAACAGGCCCCCGAGCCCTAGTCCGTCCCTGGTCTCTTGGCCGAGAAGGTGGTGGGTGTGACCCCGTGGCGCCACGAGTGTTATCCAAGAACCGACACTCGTCTTCCAAAAATTTGAGGTGGTCGTCAAAGGGGGGAAGGTGGGTGGCACTATCCCCACCATACTTCTGCTCAAAACGTGACCTCAACTCCGCAGGGAGCAACTGCAGCACCATTTGCACCAACAAGTAGGACCAATGGTCCACCGGTAACTCCAAGCGTCTCAAGGCGTGACTCGCTGAGACCAACGGGTTCAGCAAGTCAGTGCGCAACGCCGACGTGTTGGTAATGGCCGGTTGCCCCAAAATCTGGCCGATGTGCACATCAGCCAAGGCTCTGGCTTCGCTCTCCAAAACGGACAACAAGTAGGCCAACTTCTGGGCAGGTCCGAGGTCCGAGCGTGCATCCACAAGACTTTCAAAAAGATTTAGGAAGCCCAGCCAGTGGTCAAAGCGACCGTCAAAATGTGGCAGCTCCAGGGTGGGCAGCCTACCCAATAGACCAGGGCCCTTGACAACGGAGGTCTGAGGCTTGGTCTCCTCAGGCACCCGGCTCCTCAAAATTTCCCTGTCTCGTTGACTTATGACATCCCCCAGGTGGGCAATCTGGTCATAGTCACCCAAAACCTTATCGCGGGCTGCCTGGTCCATCACCCCCAAATCCACGTCCATGATGTACTCGTTGAAGCGTGTGAGCGCAGCATCAGCTGACTTGATCCTCTCATTCACATGCTTGTTCCGAGCAAGGGTGAGCTCCTCCAAGTCCGAACGCTCAACCGTTGCTGCTGCCGATGTGAACCATCTCAACTGTGAGACCGATCCGGCAGCAGACTCCCTGACTGCCTTTAATGAGTTCATTGCAACAAACAAATATCAATACCAATCGGTTAAAATTCACTAACTAAACAAACAATGACTTGTTAACCAACCGAGCAATCTCAACAAAAAAACTTTTTAGCAAAAAATAAAACCGACTTCCATATAAAAACACTACAAAGGCAAAAATAACTTAAATTTCGGTGGTCGGTGTCATTTGTTTCGTATTTTCTTTATTTTTTGACACCGCCTTCCGAAATTTAAGTTATTTTTGCCTTTGTAGTGTTTTTATATGGAAGTCGGTTTTATTTTTTGCTAAAAAGTTTTTTTTTCACGCTTTTTAGTGGGTCGGTTTGTAATTTATCTAGTTACAAAAGCCAATATGTCAACTACTTATCACCTTTTACAAAATATTGCTTTTCCCAGTGAAGAGCCGTTAACTTTGGAGGAGTTCTCCTGGTACATCACCATCAGCTCTACTTCACCATATGCATTGTGACAAGCATAAAGGCTTAACATCTACATTCAAGTAATCTAATCGCAATCCACGAAATACTTATTATTGAGTAGTTTCGGTGGTCATCTGTGGTCTTCATCATCAGTTCAACTTCCCCAAATGGTACTTTTCGAAAGCAACTGCTCAAGGTACTATAAGAAATACTCAAAACGCTATAGGTGTGCCTATAATATTTGAAGAGTTCCCTCGATTTCTCCAGGATCCCATCATCAGATCATAATTTCGTAACAATGGGACGAACTAGAACGTATACCCTTTCAAACGCAAAAAGAATTTTTCAAATCGGTCCAGCCGTCTCCGAGTTATGAGGTAACATACATAAAAAAAAAAAAAAAAAAAAAAAAAAAAAAAAAAAAAAAAAAGTTCAAGACGAATTGTAAACCTCCTTTTTTTGAAGTCGGTTAAAAATAAAACTTAAATTTATTTTATTTCAGGTCCAAATCCGACCCTGTACTTATTCCAAGTATGAATCTAGCTGGCTAAGGATGGCTAGTTACAGAAATAAATAACAATTGAATGTATAATACCGTGCCGGACAATCTCTAACAACACAATCCAATAAATACTGTAAGCAATAAATCAATCCACCCAGTTCAAGTCTTTTTATGTTAACAAATGTGTGATTATTATTTAGATAAACTTTTAACTTCAGACTAGTGACATTCAATTATTAATCACAACAAATACCAAATTATGAACCAAATACAATCTTATAATTCCTAGTTTCACAAACAAATCCCACTTGTCAATACAACAGGGACTACAGTACAAACCACAAATACAACTTCATAGAGCCCGGCTGACAAATTAATATATTCAAAACTTATTAAGTTATAAGTTATGTTAAGTAATTAAACTAAAGTTATTTTCAACAATTTTCAAAACTTCCAATTTACTTAGTGGATTTTATATTATAAAAACCACGCTCTGCTACCAACAATATGTTCGATCCTACAAAAGCCAGCCAACGGTAACTGGACGGTCTGAACTGTCCACAGTTCGTGGAGCCCTAAACGTTGCTTACAACCAATGGCCTTAGGCCAGTCAGTACATAAAACTACCACTCACCTTCTGTAGACGCCAAGCGAGGATCTGCTTTGATCACGTCCGTGTGTGTGTGTGTAGGTAATGAGTAATTGGACGTATAGTGAAAGTCAAGTGTGGATGGACGAAGGTTCTCACAGATGCAGGTCCCCCCAATGCAGTCCGTCAGCAATCACAGCACAATTACTTTTAGCAAATCTCGCGAGTCAGACAGGCTGACGACATTCGGCGTGGTAGTTCAAAATATCCCAGGTTTCCACTCAATTCGGGATTCTAGAGTTCAATTAGTCACTGATCACGATTAATCTATCTTTAACTGCGCAGATTCAACTCGATTTTCCACAAAACCAATAAATCAATCTCAACAAGCAGACAGTTAGTTTTACAAGGAACGGATATGTCAAAGTGAAAAAAAGTCAAAGACAATAGAATAATGTTGCCAACCAAAAAGGTGCGGTCCATTTCACGTTGGACGAAACACGTACGTTAACTTGCATATTATGTCGACCAGGTTTAATACCAGCTAAATATCTAATGTGAATCATATGAAGTGAAGTGAGTGAAGTTTTTTATTTTAATAACACTATGGATTTATGAACCGAAATAAAGGCTAAATAAATACTCTTGTATAAAACAAGCAGTATACTGATTAGCTTCAGTACATAAGGAGACACGTAGGGTCCATTTCCTTAACAAAAGGGGAAGGGAAAATAAATCCACATAATGCTTAGGGAAAATTCTTTAAGAAAACGTTGACCACGTCTTCCCGGTCTAATCAAAGTTGGATAAATATGAATAGGAGACGTGGACAAATACGTAAAGCGATGGTGGGAATCATGCAGTGGGATGGCCCCTTTGTATACTTTCCTTGATGTTTTTTGTTTGTAATAATTTAGTGCTCCTACACTGAGAGCCAAGTCGTCACAGGCAGTACTTAGGTACAAGTTAGGTCTTGTATATACAACGTGTAATGGAAACCCCATATCTATCCAAAAGGACTGAAGACAAAACCTGGTATGGAGTCTCTATGTAAAGTTTCAGCTCAAAATAAGTACCTCACAGAATTGACCTCAAATTATCGGTTTCATATGTTTCTTGAATACCAATCATAACAAACGTGTCACAGCACTATGAGGGTCATCACTTTCCACGTCACTTGCCAATAAAACGATGATTCTATTCGTTCTTCTTAATTTGAAAAATTCGGTCTCTGGTATCAATGTATAATCATAGGATTACAAAACCCTTGCCATATCGTTTGTTATCATCCAAAGAAGCCGTGCACTTGGTATGTATATACCTTTTAAATTACACGTTGTATATAATCTAAGCTTGCTTGCAAGCCTATATATAACATCATTAGTGGTTGGACTTCAAGGTTAAGCATCGGCTGCCAAGATGGGCCCGTGTATGTTTTTTTCTGCCATCACACCTGATATTAAGCGATGATGTGGTCAAAGATGAAGCACGCTTGCCTAGAAGTAACCTATTCACTCTTGACTTAAATACTCCCAGGTTATAGCTATCAGAAAACACAGACTCCGGCAGGGAATTCCACACCTTAGCTGTACGCACAATGAAACGATTCCCAAAACGTTTTGTGCGTATGGGTAGGATGTTTATATATTTATTTATTTAAACTTTATGTACAATAGTGGTACATGGGCGGACTTAATGCAACTAGGCATTCTCTACCAGTCAACCTTTGGGTTAAAAAGACCACAATGTGGTAGGAGCACAAGTAGAATAAATGTTATTATCGAAAGAGTATAGTATATATATATATATAATAGAATACGTATATATGCTAAAATAATAGACTAATAAATATGGTGCTTCATAAGAATCTTTCTGACTAATAAAACTGACAATAATTATAATTATTGCGAAAACCAAACTATGAATGACAGGCAAGTAGTGGTTTCTCAATTTACGCTTAAAAGAGAATTTAGACTCGGCCTTCTTGATGTCAAGGGGTAGCATGTTCCAGAGTTGAATGGTAGAAATAGCATAGGAATTAGCCATAAACCCGGTTCGGTGAGAAGGAATGTGAAGAAGTAAGTTTTTTAATGCGCGAAGCTTAAGACTATGAGAACTGCCTAGCACTTAAAATTTTATTTTAAGTAATCAGGAGCACAAGGATCGTTCAAAATAGTGAAGAGCATGCAGAGAGATCTGAGGGATCTCGTTTGACGGATAGGCAACCATTTAAGCTGAGAACGGAAGGAAGAAATGTGATCATATTTACGAAGGCCAAAAATTAAACGGATACAGTTGTTAAGTTACATCTTAACGTGACGAGATTGCTCCGTGATTCGGATTGCACGTTAAGTGTTGGTCCCGACTGCCATTTGTACAGACATTACGGGTAGTAAGAGGCTAGAAAATCGGTTACAAGTCTTGCTTATCTTATACAGCTACTGGGTGTCTCTTGGTAATGGAAAGACAAACACACTTCACAATCAAAGTTTATTATAGGACAGAAGGAGAAATATTCAGTCTAGAGTATAGGCACAGATTCAGTTTACAATAGCAGTAAATACGCTATTAATTACGAGGATTTAGGTCACATATAAAATCAAAGCGGGCTTCGCGGTGCGGTGTGATAATTAGGACTGAAGGTAGGTCTGTGTGAACGCATCGGGCGCCGCAGTCCGGCGCGAGCGCAGCGATATGTACCTATGTACTTGTGGTTCGAAACTAGTCGGCCTGCCGCATACTACCGAGTGTCATCCGGCGATGCTTGTGAATTATTTATTTTATAAGTTTTTATGATGTGGATGAATTTAAGTGCGTTTTGTATGTGTGATGTATGTCTGTGTACCAAACATAAATAAGTAATATACATATATTTATTAGTATGTATTTATGTTAGGTTTTTGATATATAAAGATAGATAAATTAATAAATACAATAAGTTGCCTACACCGTATAAAAGACCAGTACTCAGCTGCATCCAATTAGACTGGAAGCGGATTTCAAAATAGTTAGGAAACGGCTAAGGAGATGATGACTGCTATAAGGACAATTTTCTATCAAGAAATATTATTTATACTACACCTGCTTGGAAAGTACCTTGATACTTTATCAAATTTACGGTAGAAAGTACGTCATTGCATATCGAAAAAATATGCGGGGAGAAAACGCATCTGAGCGGGAGAGAAAAGTGTATGAAAATCCATTTCTTACGTGGTTTTTATTTTTTAATTTTGGGTAAGACTATGCGCCGGTAACCTAAATATCAAAAGCCAAAAAGTTTTTACAGTGAGTTTTTATCTCCAAGTTCGCAAAATGACACTGGCCACTAGCTGTGTGTTGGATGGTGTCGGGCTGGCAGTACGACCCTGCGGCGGCAGGATAAACTATTTGAAAAAAGAACATGTGAGAAATGCAGACGCCATTGGCGCCATTTGTGAAAACAGTGTTACATTAAGCTTCACTAACTGCAACGATTTCAATATAAATTTCAATTAGTAAAGATTTAGTTTTTTATTTTCCTCGTAGGTGTAGTATAAAGCACTATGTATCACTCGAGAGAAAGTGCGATTCCCGATCTCGGGTGTTTTAAAGCAAACGACACCCTCGACGGTAATCAGTCACTTTCTCCTCTCGGTGAACAATGTACTATTATTACGTCAAAAAAGCATAAATTAAGATTTAAGGACATTTTTCTTACAAAACAAAACACTCAAACAAAGATTAACACTACAACATCAGGTAATTGGTCACTCCAACTTCCTATGCCAAACGATCCGAAATTACAGAAGGAGGAAAGGGCGTAAAAGAACCGATATTTGCCGAAAAACACCGTAAACAAAGACATAAAGCTTAATGACAACGACATTATCGTAACTAAAGCAAACAACACTGGGTTACTATTTTGAATTTGAATGTTTTTGGGTTCCATTAAGTAAAATACTAGTTAAAACTTACATCTCCCTCTTTGTATATTTTGTTTGGATGTCACATGCACTAATACTCGTACTTAATGTCTTAGCAACATGTGCTTTTTAGGGGTCCGCAGTCGAATGGGAAAAACCGGAACCCTTATAGATTCGTAATGTCGGTATCTATGTCCGTTTGGCCATTTTATTCCGAAACTAAAAGCCAATATTTTGAAAGCAAGACATTTGAAAGCAATATAGTCAGCATGTTTTTAGATATAGCACATTTTCAAACCGCAAATATAACTTTGTCATTTATAAAAACACTGTGTCTGCCGCGGTTGCAGGAATGTTTTTACGTGCTACCGCGGCCTCGTACCACAAAGAAAACTAAAATAACAGAGTGAGTTTTTAGCCTGACACTCCCTATCGCTTCCCCCAAAGCCGAAGAAGTAATTTGATGATTTCCCCCCGAAAATAAAAGTACACTATAGTCCGACATCATTATTTTTACAAATTAACAGTCGCTTCAACACCTTTATATACCACCCTTATATTTTTCCTTGTTTAAAAATAAATTCAGCGATACGAATACATAATTATTATAATGGCCGGTAAAAACTGCACCAGCACGTAGCCATTATTATTATATTCCGGGTAAATAGATTATTTGCATAATAAGATGCGGAACCCACGCCTTATTATCGGTTGTACATATCAGTATATATTTTCTATGTGTAAGAAAAATGATTTATAAATATACAACGTGTAATTTAAAGGGTATATACATACCAAGTGCATGGCTTCTTTGGATGATAACAAACGATGTTGCAAGGGTTTTGTAATCCTAAGCCTACGTATGTAGAACTTATTATAAATACCAATACACTGATACCAGAGACCGAATTTTTCAAATTAAGAAGAACGAAGAGAATTATCGTGTTATTGGCAAGTGACGTGAAAAGTTATTGACCCTCGTAGTGTTGTGACACGTTTGTTATGATTGGTATTCAAGAAATATATGAAACCGATAATTTGGTATCAATTCTTTGAGTCAGTTATTTTGAGCTGAAACTGTGCATAGAGACTCCATACCAGATGTTGTCTTCAGCCCTTTTGGATAGATATGGGGTTTCCGTTACACATTGTATATAAAAATACAAGTGGTCACTATATAAATATATGTTTATTATCTACGTCTATCCAAAGGTTGTCTGGAAGATAAGCCATTGTGACTATATTTTTTTTTTTCGGTGTGAAAATTAAGTGACTCCTCGTGCTCTGGTTGGAGCGGAAAGGAGTGTCAGACTTCTATTCACTAAAAACCTTCCCAGTTTCTTTCAGATACATTGTGGGCCGAAGCTGCGGTATCTCACTACTACATTCCCGCAACCCTAGCAGAAGCCATAGTAACGATAGGATAAACAATTTGGTAAATCTGTGTGTTTAAATTTTGGTGTTCAATAAGTTTATTATTCTACCTTTTTATTTATAATGTAGTATGTGCATTCGTTAAAATAGTGGTAGTCTGTCCACTAATATTTATTTTCAGTAATATCTTCGCTTCTATATAAAATTAGAGATGTATCAATGGATGCCTCTATGTACATATATGACGCCATTACATGCACATGCGCAAATTTGTACACATATATGCTCTTTATATTATTAACCTAAGGAAGGTTAGTAATATAAAGAGCATATATTCAGGGTTCCGTAGCCAAATGGTAAAAAACGGAACCCTTATAGTTTCGACATGTCGGTCCGTCTGACTGTCTGTCTGTCTGGTTGTCTGTCCGTCGGTATGTCACAGCCATTTTATTCCGAAACTGTTAGAACTGTACATGTGAAACTTGGTAGGTAGATGTATTCTGTGAACCGCTTTCCGATTTTATGAAAAAAATAATTAAAATAAAGGGATACTCCGCATACATGGAACTGAAACTTAGAATATATTTTGTCATGAAACTTATGCGTGTGTAGTATCTATAGACAGGTCTTCAAAAATGACACTGAGGTTTCTAAAACCACTTTTTCATAAAGTTAATCGTTTAAAAGATATAAAGTGGTAAAATGTGTCCGTCCAATCCGACAATTTTATTTTATTTATTTTATATTGTTTATTGACATTTTTATTTCATTTAGTTCTTTTTTTGTAATTGTCATTTTCATTTTAATTTATTCTTTGAAAATAATATTTGTGGTGTGTGTTTCTAATTATGTTAATCTTATATGGATTACGTTACTTGAATTTTATGCATTTTATTGTATTTTTAACCGACTTCTGAAAAAGGAGGAGGTTCTCAATTCGGATGTTTGTTTGTTTTTTTTTATGTTTGTTCGGGCATAGCTCCGTCGGTTGCCAACCGATTTGAAATTTTTTTTTTTGTTGGAAAGGGTATACTTTCCAACTGGTCCCATGAAAATTTTATCGAAATCGGACAAGCCGTTTCTGAAAAATCAACAAAAGTCTAAAAAAATATTTACATTGATGATCTTTTCGTTTACTCTGCATTGTGTTTTTTGTTCGCGCGTTTTTAGTTTTTTGTAGTTGATATTTTGGCTTTTACAACTAGATTGATTACAAATTGACCCACTAAAAAGCACGAAAATAAAAACTTTTTGCAAAAAACTAAAACCGACTTCCATCAAAACACTACAAAGCCAAAAATAATTTTAATTTCGGAAGGCGGTGTGAAAAAAAAGAACATACAAAACCAATAACACCGACTACCGAAATTAAAATTATTTTTGGCTTTGTAGTGTTTTGATGGAAGTCGGTTTTATTTTTTTGCAAAAAAGTTTGTATATTTAAATAACAAACAGGAAACTTATAACTATTTTTGATAACGATGAGCATAAATATATTATAATGTTTCAGACTAATGAAATACCACTCGTCCTTTGAAAGTTTTATTAGAATACTAACGTTGCCGTTCTGAGAACAGTAGGGATGATATAAATAACCCAAATTAATGTGCCTCATTGGGTTCGAACTCACAGCCAACTCGTAAGTCGGTCCCGTAACCAATGCTACTGGATGTTTCAATTATCCTTTGAATATGCTACCTATTTAGATACACATTTAGTTTATGGCATAGTATAATAATTACATCATTGCACCATATGTGTTTCACGAATGTGCTTAAAGATTTTTAAACATTCTTTCTTACTTTGAAAGGGTGGCGTGGAAAAGCCACTCTACCTAACAGTGTAGAGAAGGCAGGCAAGAATTTATGTTATGACTTGAAATACTGGTTGTACACTATGCCATAAAGATCTTGCCGATGCCGCGGGTAGAAACTAGTATGATTATAATTTTTATAAAAGTTTCATTATACCTCCCACTACTCCCACACTTATACCTGGCTTCGTTCGCGTGGGAGGTTTTCCCGCGTAAATCCCGATCCCGTGCAAACTCCGGTATAAAAAGTAGCCTATGTGTAATTCCAGGATGTCAACTACCTAATTTAACTCACACCCGTTCAGTAGTTTTCGTGAAAGAGCAACAAATATACATTAAATCCTCACTAACTATCGCATTTATAATAGTAGGATTTTTCAGACGTTAAACCACACAAACAATTACTCCTGTATCTTGGATTCATTTTTACAAACACACACTTGAAACATATCTAGTGTTAAAACAAATAAACACGTATTTCCCATTCCCCTTCTTAATTACTTAATCTACATCTACACAAGTAGTAGTAACAGGTAAATACATGTCCATACAAAGATAAGCCAGCCAGTACATGATACATCAATAGTTTGACGTCATATTATGCCTTAATTACATGATTCACAGCTCAATTCACATGGTAATGAGGTAGCAACCGTTTAAGGTAACGTTATAATTAATTATTCTAGTGTACAATAACAGGATTTAACTGTATTTTTTTTTTTCTAATACATCAAAATACGAGCGATTTGTGACTTCAAACATTTTTGTCTCTTAAAAAATGTTACCTAAAGAGTTTTCCAAGATAATTTAATCACACCTCCTAAACACTTGAGAACTCAGGTTCGTGGTTTATTCACATAGGTACCTATACTTTTTTTTCCGGGTGGGAGGATCATCGAATGACTTCTGCCGCTCTGGATGGAGCGGAAGGGAGTGTCAGACTTCTACTGACTAAAAAATCCACCGGGGTTGCGGGGCCGTGGTATCTCGTTAGAACATTCCCACAACCCCGGCTGTCAATGGCCTTATGGGGCCCCGTCAATAATCCACATATACTTAACTTGTCTGTTTTACAAATATCACGTTCACAAAATCCCGTTTGAAGTAACGTAAGAGCATTTTTCGATTACATTTTTTCGGGCGTAACAAGCGAAGAAAAATTTGTTTGTAATTTATATAATTTGTTATGATGTTTTTATCAAGGGACCGAAAAATTGCCAGATCACATTGTAACTGATAGGTGATATTTGAAAAGCTAAATTTTGTTATTGAACGGAAAATTCCGGGAAAATCCTGGAGACATCACGCTCGCTTGAGCTTAAATAAGATGTTCTCACGAGAACACGACGACGTTTTTGTTGTGTGTCCCACGTAGAAGCGGATAGCGGATTAGATACCTATCATAATATAAGTGAAAAATAAGTGGGTTGAATAGTGTGTTGGTCTCTCTAGTTAGTAGAAAACATGTTTACACAATATTCGTTTTAATCGTCATTGTTTTCTTTTTAATTTTCAGTGAGATTTTATTCCAGGACATGAGACACTAAATCTGCATACAGGAATATAAGCTGCAAAGCGTCTATTGCTGAATATATGTAGGTTACCTATGTCCAACATGGATGGATGCTTTGCAGCTGAACCTGTAATTTTATGAGCTGCATGGGGTGTGGTGCGTGCAGTTTTATTCTTAGTGTACTAGATATTTATGTCAAGTTTCCCAAATCAAACGAACGGAAGTCATCCCTCTTTTCCTAATTGGAAAGTAATGGATGAAACTAGACTTTAATAAGAATCAGCTTCTCAAAGCTCAAAATCGATTGCTGTGAAAGGTCAGTCTTTAAAGCAGCGGTTTTTTTAGTTTCGATTCATACCGCTGTCACTTTCTACTAAAACCACAAAAAATACTCTCAGCCACATGAGGGAACCTGTCTGCTCTAAGCAAATGTGACGCTAGCACACTTTGAGAGTAAATTTAAAATTTTACTTTTAAACCAACTAGTTATTGGTGTGTTGAATAATTCAGTGCGTTGTGACGGAGCGCGTACTTTGAGCGATATTACTGTGCCATCCGGGATTCTTTGTACTTTTTTTGGGGAACATACTAGATACGCTTTCATCTTCCTTTTCTGAGAAAGGTTAAAGTTAGTACCTACATTATTATTATACATGTAAATATATTATTTTAATTTATGTATATACTGTTATTTGTAAGACGAGAAAGAAATATTGTTTAGCTTTCTGGACTGTGATTCTGTCATTTCGTAAGAGTTATGGCGTACTTTTAACGATGCCTTTTTGTCTTTTTGCACATTATTTTATAAAAATCTATATTCACTTATGAAAAGAAAATTTAATTAACGAAAATATATTAAATAGAAAGAATAATTACTTTATGCTTGTGTTAAAATTTAAGTATAAAATGGATGAAATAAAAAAGGAATACAGAACATATCTATCGACGTTCGATGGTCACGACTTTATTTTTGTATTTTATTCAGAAAACCCTTCTTAGTAGTAAACCATATTATTATTTGATTTAGAATTATATCACTTTAATTTGTATTCTTATTTAAAACAAACGTGAGACAGTCCCAGCACTGGGACATACTGGGACTGCCTCGATGTTTACATGAAAACAATGTATGAAATGTGAATAAAGATTTATTTATTTATTTAAACGTGCATGCAAAATTTTAACTCAAGGGAATGGACATTACTGTTTGGGTTTTGAAGTTGAGTTGCAAGATTTATTTTAATAACCAGCCGTAACGTTCCCACTGTTGAGACATCAGCATCCTCTCTTTTTTTTTTAGGTAGGGCCACTCGTAGTTCAGCACACTAAGGCTGGGTACTACTTAACCGGACTTTCATCCTCTCTATGAGTCTAATGGGGTGACTCGAACCGATCTCCAGCCACCGTGGACGCGCGCTTGCGGACGGCGAGTAGTGGTAGCTCACCGTTCCGTAAATACCAGGCCCGGGTGGGTGGCATTGCGTCCTGTTCCATGCGCGACTCAAAGAGTCTAGTAGTAGTAGTATCAACGGGCCATTGCTTGCCAGGGTTGCGAGATGTTCTAAGCAGATACCAGAAACCTAGAACATAAGCCAGAATGGGTTTTTAGTCAGTAGAAGTTTGTCGCTCTCTTCCATTCAACTTTGAGCGGGAGGAGTAATTTGATGTTTTTCCCACCAAAAAAGGACATGCCGATTTTCTCACGATGTTTTCCGTCACCGTTTTAAGAACAGGGGTGATGATGAAAATTACACCTAGTAATATGCCTGGGTTTGAACCTATAACTTGTAAGTCGTGCTTGTAACCTCTGGACAGCTACTGTTCTTCTAAAAATATTATAATTATTGAATTAACAAGATAAACAAATGCGTAAAATCATACAGCAATAATAGCATGTTGTCTTTGTAGGTATAAGAAGAGACTCGTCCTATATAGTGCCTTTTGAACTGCTATTAGAAAAAACTTAGCGCCATGTTGTGACGTCTTAGCTGTCAAATCGAACCATTTGTGTAGAGTGAACAAAACAAGGATTTATTAAATTATTTATTTAAAAATGTTGAACGAAATAAAACTAGTCCCCTTTCCATCTTTTGGTGGTCAAACGCGAGCCTATCATCAACAATAAAATAAAATAAAGTTTTAATAATTTTGACATGACTTCTGGGCCTTGGCGCCATGCGTTCTCTTTACTTTCGGGCGTATTGGTGGAAGCAAAGAAAATAAGAGAGAAAAGTATGTTTAAAAAAAACTAATTATGACTTTAACTAATTAAATATTATATTAAATTTGATGTAGGATTCGGTTAAACAAAGTAAA
Source organism: Tholera decimalis (assembly GCA_943138885.2). Taxonomy (NCBI): domain Eukaryota; kingdom Metazoa; phylum Arthropoda; class Insecta; order Lepidoptera; family Noctuidae; genus Tholera; species Tholera decimalis. The sequence goes on along the minus strand of OW964573.2, from coordinate 20,855,984 downwards.
ATAAACCGTTATTATTTTTCGCCATTAAATTTTGCTTGCAGACCGTACTTTTTGAGTGACATTTGACAGATAAAGGTAATTGAAATTCCTAATAGCATTTGAAACGTACCGTAAACGTAATGTTTATTTGTAAAGCTGACAAAACACGATTATTTGTGGTTAATCTCAAAGGAATATAAACTTACTGGAGTAGTAGTTATTCTGAACTTTTTGACCTCATATTTCACATGATTTTATGTAGCTATCAGGTTTAGTGTTTTTATGATTTTATTGGTAAGGTTTGGGCTTCATATGGGGCGATAGAAAAGTTGGAAGTGTTTCCTAGATTCCGTTAATTTTCAGTTTTATCGCGCTTTTGTTCAGTTTGTATATTAATATTTTTTAACTGAAAACAACTATAAAATATTTTGAGTTCCGTCTTGTAAGCCTTTTAATGTTATTTTTCAGGATAATATTTGTTTTCAAAATCGTCAATTTGGAACAGTTTAAAATTAGTGTTTATTCATAAAATTGCAGCCCTAATTAAAATAAAAGCTGGTAGTTTAAAAATTAAATGAAATTTTTAAATAAAAACCATTTCATAAATCTTTATTCATTTCTATTCCCTTCAAAGTTACAAAACCCATTATTATACAATTATTTTTAAATAAATTAAAAGAATTAAAAAATTCAAACATTCGCAGATAAATAGGACAGATGATCCGTTAATATCAAGATTCGCATAAAGGATTTGTGAATCGGAATTTAAAATTCGCAAAAATGCTTCGCGTATTTTGAATCTATTCTCGTTCATTCGTTCATGACGACATAGCGCAGATAGCGTCAGTTCAGTGAACGAGCAAGGTGAGTGAACGAGTGAACGATTCCAAGCAACTCAGGTGTAAGTATCAGGAAAATTTTAGAGATACGAGCTTTTGTATGGATGGGGCTTTGAAAATTGTTGTGAATTATTTTGTTGCTTAAGCATTCTATATTTTGAAACTACAGATTTTATATTCAATAAGCGTCAATAGCCTAACGGCTAAAGTGTCGAACTTGTGATCGAGAGGTCGTGGGTTAGTAACCCACCCATTACACTATTACCGTCAATGCACTCCAGTCACAAGCATATTTAGCGTAGTTGGAGCGTTTAACAAAATTGCTAGTAATGTGGATTCTACCCACATTGCTAGATCACTTTATACAAAAAAAAAATCGGATCAAGTTCAGCGTACACTTAAAAGGGTAATAATGAAGATAAAGTATTATTTGCAGCTTGAAAAAGACATTAGTTGACTCTTAAGTTATTCTCCATTATTGTGGCAGTTTAAATACTTAAGTTATCGACAGAGACATAAATCATTTTATTTAAATAAAGATAATATGCAGTAGCTTTATATGCCTTTTATTTTTGAAATCATTGTGTAATTTTACTTTCACAGTTACTAATATAGTGAATGCGAAAATGTATATAGGTATTTTGATGTATATAATATGGGTGTTTATTACTCAATCATGTCGAAATGGCTATGGTATGGCTGTCGGAAGGCATTATCTGCACTTTGCTGACTCCCGGAGTGCTTTCTCTAGGCCGGATCTGACAATTTTGCAATAAGAGCTCATGAGTCATGACGTCCTTTGACGCTGTGCTACCGACAATGGACTTAATCAATAAGTTGCTAAGCAATAAGTTGCTTCGCACTGCCTAAACGGGGGAAAGGCGCTACGCCGTAAACTCCCAGCAATGCTGTGGTGCTCTTTTGAGTACAGAAACACACAGATTTGAGCAGGCCCGTCCAGTGTAAGCATTTGTCTGTTATCGCTTAGCTCAACTTTAAGGAGCTCGAGCGATTTGACGAACAATACCAAAGTGAGGACATTAGGTAGGCCGTATACAGTACTCAAACTTCCAGATAATTAAGTTGCCCAGTATTGGCCAGATCTCCTGGAAATGTCCAAAAATAACTAGTCTAACAGTACAACCCTTTATTTATAAAAGTTTCTTTATGTTTTGATCCGCTTAATAGCTAAGCTAAGCTTAAGTAAAACTAACACCTAGAACAGTTAAATTATTATCGCTTTTTAATCCCATTTGATGTAATAAAACTTTGTTTTACATGAAAATCTAGGCCTTTGTGTTATGATGTTAATCCTGAAGTATTTGTGAAGGGAAAATGTTAGACTAATGAAACCTTTTTTTATTAAACTTCGTTCTTTGTTCTAGTAAAAAGTACAAAGAATCCACACCTTCTTTATACTGGCAACAAATTTCTACTAATTACTAAAATAACTAATAATAATTATTTAACTGTTAATTAAATTAATTATTATGAATTTGACTATTGTGAATTTTATTATTGTCGACTAATTATTATAGGTAATTTAAGTATTGTAAATTTAATTATTGTTTACTAATTACTCTTGAAAAGTTGACTAAGTATTTATTTTGAATTTAACTTTGTTGATTATTTTTTATTTATTTGATTATTATTATTTTTATCGATTATTCTGAAATTGATTACTATTACTGACTGTTTTGTATTATATAATTTGTAAGTTTATATTATACTGTGACTTTCTGAATGTAATTATTTTGATGACTGGAATTTAAATTTGTATGCTACTGTCTGTGGCAGGACACAGAGATACATTTATAAAAATATTTAAACTTTAAGACCTGTGTACACAAATAAATACATTGATTGATTGAACGTCAGCTATGTTGGGGTTAGCTGTCAGTCGGACCAGATGAAGCTGTAGGACCAGCATTTACCATAGATCGGTTGCCCAATTATGGTAAATACTGGTCTACAAATACAACGTAGTAGCTGGGTAACACGATACCCCCTGGCAAGACTTGTGTCAGATTTTATGGCTTCTGACTACCCGTATTGATACTGACAAAGATGTGCAAATGCCAGCTAGTTGGTTTAACGTGCTGTTCAGAGTTCCGTAGTTATCAGAAACTAAAGGTACTAGAACGCTGAAATTGCATTGGCATGGATATACATATTAATTACGCCTACAATGAGGTAAAATAAAATCATGAAAAACCATTTTTTTTTGTTAGTCCGTCTATACGTAAACTGGGGATGTCCTTTGTCTCGTCGACCCTATCGTTAATAAATAATAGGAATGTGGAAAGACCAAGTTTCCAGTCAGGGAACCGCTAATTTTCGTTAGAATCAATTGTGTCTCCCGTCTAAACACTAAGTGGTTGTAGGTAGGAATTCAAACGTTACAGCAGTAGCTACACCTAACGACGTTAAAAGAAAAACTATCAAACCAAAGTTGGGTTCACAAAATAGTTGACCAACTGTATTCTACTCGCTTTCGGACAAATTCCATTGAAAAATATTTTGAGTAAGTTCTTATTTGTGTAAAACAGAGTAGTTTGTTTTGGTGTAGCATGTTAGTCGATTAAACTAGAATCGAATTAACACGCTCATCCCTAATGTCTATGGTTTCACTGAAGTGACAACACTTGTGCCGGCTATAAATTCTAATCCCCGGTCCGCGGAGCTTCTTTCTCACCGCCTACTGTTACAAGTAACTAATATTGAAACCCTTTGTGCCCAAGGGTAAGTGCTCGTCGTATCTGCCATTTTCTCTCCATCTTGCCAAATCGTAATCCTCTTATTCCGCCATAATCTGCAGCGTTTGTAAATTTATATAATTGCCCGGTTGTCAAGATGGCTTCCGTCTGGAACATAACTGTGTTATTTCATTGTCATCTGTTTTCCACTAGTGTTTCTAAATTTGTGAAGCGTACGCAGGCCGCAGCCTTACCTTCCTGCTGTGTCATAGCAGCTACGGGCTTAACCGCTTTGTCACGCGGTCACCTTCTATATCGTTGCATGCGGCATGCGCACGCTTACCTATAACCATGGTGAACCGCCGCGATGGTGAGTTTCCCATTCGTTTCCCGGGTACTGTTTTTTGGGCTCACGGCTGGGAGACGCACGCATCGCTGGCGCTCACGATTCCTGGCACCACGCTTACGGAAGCACCCTTCGTGTGATTCCAGGGTTTTTCGTTTTCGTTTTCGTTTTCTTTCTCCTCTACTTCTACTGCCTTCGGTCTCGAATATCAACTACCTCAGCGTCTGCCACGCGACGGGTGTCACCGCTGCCTCCGCGTACTACGGCCGGAGAGACGTGCTGTCGCGTGGTCTACCTGCAACAACCTCTGCGCCTGCCACGTGCGAGTTGGGTGTCAAGCTGCCTCCGCGGCTACCCGCAGGAGAGATCTACATCCACTCGCGTGGCCTGCCCTGCCTATCCTCTGCTTCGGACACGTGGTCGCTGCCGGCTTCGGGATCGGCCCGCCGGTCTGCGTGCGTCGCGGCCTGAGCTCAGGGCAGTACCATCCAATACCTTCGACCAGTGAAAGAACCCCTGTGAACTGAACCCACCCCCCTTCAAATAAATGCTGTAAACCTGTGGTCTATTACTATACTATATATATTACTATATCTCTACGGAATTCTCGGCCAGCTAGTCCGACTCGCATTTGGCATTGTAGTAAAACTACGGAACCCTACAAAGCTCGTGGCCCGAGGCCCAACACGCACTTGGTCAGTTTTATACATATAGAACATTGATAAAGCGAGAGACATTAAATTAAATCACATATACTATACGTGCTTACGGTTAATTCTTACAGTCTTACAGTTGTAGATCCCAGAAAACTCATAAACTGATTATTCAAATATGGGCATACAAAGTCATAACCTATTCTAAACCTGTGCGTGCCTACTTAATTATAGCTGCATTCCAGTATTTAACATGGACTGATAGCCTACCTACATCCAGTTGCAATGTAACATGATACCCGGCTACCCGGCAACAGATTTTATTTGAAGGCAAAGATCATGTATGGGACTCGATCTTGTTTTATGTGTAGAAAAGATACGTCTATGGTATCGCGATTAAACTCAAATGACAATTAAAAGTTCAGTGTAATAATCTATTCATATCATTACAATACGCAAAATACGCGCTTGGTCGTGGAGTTGCGGATACCTGCATACATACATACATACATCATTACAATTATGTTTTACGAGTATTATATTCTGTACACGCTATTTGATGCGTGTTCTTGACCTAGAATATGGAAGACGACTGAATTCAATCAAATATTATGTGCGCTATGGGTCATTTCTTTTAGCTGATCTACATGTAATAACACTCATCGGGCATGGTCCATGGTCGGACAGCGAGTTGCCCTTTACTCGCTGTCCGCATGCCCGCGCCTACGGTGGCCGGAGATCGTCGGCCGACGTCCGACGCCGTGGGCGTCTACCACTGCAGCTGGGCTGGAGGGAGGACGCCATCCTCTCCCTCACGCGGCCCGCCTCCTCCTTCGGAAGCATGACTGCTTCGCAGAAGGAGGCGACCGCTTCCCACTCCCTCTCGCCCCGCAGCATGGCCTCGACCAATGCCGGGCGCGAGAGGTCTCCGCCTATTGCCGCCGTGAGGACACGTCGGTGTTCTGCCCAAGAGGGGCAGTCCTGCACCGTGTGCTCGACTGTGTCCTCAGGGCGACCCTCGCAGTGGTGACACCCAGGCGTTTCCTCCTTTCCCATCAGACACAGGTACCTCCCGAAACTTTTGTGTCCGGTGAGGACCTGCGTCATGCGGTAGGTCAGGACGCCGTGACGCCGATCTAGCCACTCCTCAAAGAGGGGTCTTACCGCCGCAATTGCGGCGTGCCCGGCCTTCGGTTGCGACAGTCGTTCCCTCCAAACTGCCCTGAGATCACGCCGGAGCTCTTCCCGCCGCGCTTCGACTTCTCGAGGCAGCGGGGATATGCCCCGGCGCTGCGCCTCCACGCGCCATTCATAGACGCGCTGGAGGGCAGTCGACTCCAGATCCCAGGGCAAAAATCCGGCAAGGAGGTTGGCCGATTCGCCGGCGATCGTGCGGTATCCCCGGATCATTCAGATAGCCATGACCCTCTGGCATGCGACCAACTTTAGTGGTCGCGTCCGGATGCACAGGGCCCACACTGGGGACCCGTAGAGGGCCATGGACCGCACGACGCCGGCGTACAGCCTTTGGCAGGAGGCGTTTGGCCCGCTGAGATTAGGCAGGAGTCGCCTGAAGGCGGCTGCTGCCCGGTTCAGCTTTGGGGCCAAACTCAGGAAATGCTCCCTGAAGTTCCACCGGCTGTCGAGGACGAGTCCCAGGTACTTCATCGTCCTCCCGACGCCGATGCGAACCCCCTCCACCGTTATGTGGGACTCGGACCGTGGCGCGTTCCGACCGCCATGGAAGCACATGGCCTCTGTCTTGTGCAGCGCCACGTCGAGTCCCAACTGCCGGATCCTACGAACGACTGTCGCAACCGCTTGCGTTGCCAGGTCGGCCGCCGCCTGGTGCAACTCTCCCTGCGCCAGGACGAGCGTGTCGTCAGCGTAACATATTACGCTGACGCCGTCAGGGAGGTCGCCGCGCAGCACCCAGTCGTATCGGATGTTCCACAGGGGCGGCCCCAAGACCGATCCCTGTGGGACACCGCATGACATCTCTCGCCGGTTCCACTCTCCCCGTGACCGGGATAGATGACGGCTCTCTCCGTCAGGTAGTCCTCGACTATGCGACGGAGGTAGGTCGGCACCCGGTGATACCGGAGTGCCTCCCTGATGCAACTCCAGGGCAGGGTGTCAAAGGCGTTGGTGATGTCCAAAGACACCACCAAGACGACCCTGCCCCGGGATACCGCGTCCCCCGTCGTGAGGGCTCTCACGCGCATGATAGCATCCACCGTCGAGCGCCCCATGCGGAAGCAAAACTGGCACTCCGCAAGATTCGGGCCCACCCGATTCAGGTGCCCGAAGAGGCGGTCTGCAATCACTCTTTCCAAGAGCTTGCCCACCTCGTCGAGCAGCACGATGGGCCGGAATGCGGACGGAGAGTCTGCAGGGCGCCCGGCTTTCTGGATCAGGACCAGCTTTCCCGTCTTCCAGCGAAGCGGAAACTGGCCCCTCTCCAGGCATGCGCTAAAGAGCCCCCCTAGTCGAGGCCCGAGAGTCTCCGAGTTCAGGACCCAGGCTTTCCCTGGCAAGCCGGCGGGTCCTGGGGGAGATCAAAGGCTTAACGCGCTTTTCAACCGACGACAAAAAGAGGAGGTTATCAATTCGACGCGTATATATCTTTTTTTTTATGTATGGTCACCGATTACTCGAAGACGGCTGAACCGATTTGGAAAATTCTTTTTTTTATTGAAAGGGTATACTTTGAAATTGGTCCCGTTTTCATAAAAATCAGGATCTGATGATGGAATCTTGGAGAAATCGAGGGAACTCTTCAAATATTATAGGCACACCTATGACGTTTTCGGTATTTGTTATAGTAACTTGTGCAGTTGCTCTCAAAAAGTACAATTTGAGGAAGTGGAACTGATGATGAAGACCACAGATGGCCGCCGAAACTACTCAATAATAAGTATTGAGTGGATTGCCATTCGATTACTTGAATATGGATGTTAAGCACTTTATGCTCGTCACAATGCATATGGTGATGTAGAACTGATGGTGAAGTACCAGGAGAACTCCTCAACAATTAACGGCCCAGCATTGGGAAAAGCAATATTTTGTAAAAGTTTATAAGTAGTTGACATTTAGGCTCTTGTAACTAGGTAAATTAAAAATAGACCAACTAAAAAGAGTGAAATATAAACTTTTTACCAAAAAAATTAAACCGACTCCCAAAAACACTGCAAAGTGAAAAATAATTTTAATTTCGGAAGTCGGTGCCAAAAACGAAAATACAAAACTAAAGACACCGACTACCGAAATTAAAGTTATTTTTCACTTTGCAGTGTTTTTGGGAGTCGGTTTAATTTTTTGGTAAAAAGTTTTTATATAGTCACGTAAGTCTCCCGATATGTAAAAAAGGTTACCGTTAGGACACTCTCGCACGCCCGACACGCACGCACGACACGCACGCACACACAGACAGATACATTTACACACCACAAACTATCACAGACACCATCAATTAAACACTAGTCGTACTAACCCTGAAATGAGCAGTATTATAAATAAGTACTTACCGTACAAAATAATAAAACTTGTTTCACTTAAGTATAAAGTGCTTACCTATATATAAATATTATTAAAAAATATTATTATAATATTACCGTATGTGGCGAGCGAGTATCTATGACATATCGACTGAAATGTAACTAACTAAGGGGCGGAGACCTAGTCTAGTTTAGGCACCAGTCTCCTACAGTATAATAATATATTCGTTGCTATGTCATAGTATGCCATTGATATCAAATGTATCATTATATTGTGGTGAGAGAAATAAATATATGATTATTATCCATCCACAAGTCATGCTCGGTAAGCGGCGCTCAACTTTGAATATAGACCCGGACTGCTGTTATAATTTAGCCACGAGCCCTCCGACCTTAGACTACCACCCTGTCTGTGTAAACAAACCCTTCTCGCTAAAAGAAGCCTTTTTACCACCACAAAGTTACATCATAGTCATTTATTATTATAACTCAACTTAAGCCTTAAGCATAAAGTTATAATTATAATAATCATCCCGAAGAAGTTAACTCGAAAAAATTAATTTACAACAAGGGCTTCACCCAAGAATTATGTGAGAACATATTACTTAAGACCTGTGTTCATTTGTTAGTTCTACTTTTCAAATAAAAACCAACTTTAGCAGGACATGACAAAGTCGAAATTGCGTTGATAAAATTCTGGTTTTCGAACGCAAGTTACATATTATAGGAGGTAATATTATGTTATATTTATGATAGGGTTGGTTGGGTTGGTCCCCTGCCTCATATTCAGTGGTTCAACGGGAAATTACTTACCTCACTTGGTTGTTCAGGATTCTGGTACAACCTTTAAATCATCATGACTTACCTACTGGATTATTTCAACAGGGTTTAAGGAGTGTTTGGAGGAGCATATTTTATATTTATCAATTCATCTGTCACGATGATCTTTATGTATGTGTTAATAAAATTTAACGCCATCAGTGTTAGCACTGCAAAATTGTAATATCAATAAACATATTTATTAAAAGCAATATTGCTTCCAACTTAAATTATATGAAATTATCTATTACAAATGATCTTTTCACAATAAATCCAGACTTTAATACCTTGTTAGATTTATTGCAAACTGACGGTGGTCAAGAGTAGCGGTGGCCCGGTAGTTACATGCAAGACTAACGAGTTGTAGAACGTGGATTCGAATCTAGGCTGGTACATAACTTGGCGTAATGTTCATCATCACCACTGCGGTAAACCGGTGGATAACATTGAGTCGAAACCGGCATGTGAGACAAGACAAGACATGCAACATCCACCAAACCGAATTGAGCTAGCGTTATGAATGACTGCATATTCCCTCTTATAAAGAATATACTCTTCACATGATGTTTAAAGAACACATTATATTTATAATTAATTATTTATGTATTTTATTTATATAGTTATTTGTTTATTTACCTTCCGTTATACAACGTGTAACGGAAACCCCATATCTATCCAAAAGGACTGAAGACAACATCTGGTATGGAGTCTCTATGCAAAGTTTCAGCTCAAAATAAGTGACTCAGAGAATTGAACCTAAATTGTTGGTTTCGTATGTTTCTTGAATACCAATAATAACAAACGTGTCACAGCACTATGAGGGTCATCACTTTCCACGTCACTTGCCAATAACACGGTGATTCTCTTCGGTCTTCTTAATTTGGAAATTCTGCCTCTGGTATCAATGTATTGAAATTTCTATTATACTTCACACATATAGACATAGGATTATAAAACCCTTGCCATATCGTTTATTATCATCCAAAGAAACCGCGCACTTGGTATACATATACCCTTTAAATTACACGTTGTATATATATACTTTTTCTTTCTGTTTTATGAGTATAATTTTAGTACACTGATGTAGCCCTCCCCACTTCAATAAAGTTTTAAAAGTCCTTCCAAAGGTTGTCTGGAAGATATCGCTTTCAACAATAAGACCGCCATTGTAACCATAGAATTAAGCAATATTGTTAAATAGGTGTGTTTCAATTTTGTTGTACAATAAAGTTTATTCTATCTATCTTGTGTCCTAGCCGTGGGAACCCTTAAGACTAATTATATAATTTTAAGATAATTATGGTGACGGTGTTTGCTATAATCCACTGACGAAGTATAAACAATTGGTTTTATATGGTCTTGAGTTCGATAATACTAGATATATGAATTTTTGCACTAGAAATTTAGGTGTTGAATGAGGTTCTATAAACGTCTGAAAGTACCAACAGTGTCTGAAAAAAGCGGTGTATGAACTGGAATCGGAAATATGAAACAGAGGTACAATACTTCGTTAATTCATCGCCATCAGCTCAGCTTTCAAAACAGGTGAAGAAAAACATCCTGAACATAGCATATTACTATAGTAGACACTAAAAAATACGAAGGCATGCAACTTCTACCAAACCGCGCTGTGCTTACTGCGTGGATGATTACAACTCAATCCCTCTCACAGATATGAAGTCTGTGTCCCAGTAGTAGGACGTTTTAGTGTGCTTATGTTAAGTTTTATTATTTTTATTTTAAACCAGATTCTCCATTTTATAATTTATATCAAAATAGATTGATAGATATATTCTTTATTGTACACCATAACAGTAAAACAAATATGGACTTAACAACTAAAAAGGGTGATACAATGGGCGGTCTTATCGCTAAAAGCGATCTTTTACAGCCAAACTTTGGATGGATTTGACGCAGAAGGAGAAAATAAATACCTACGTGGGTAGTCCACGGTGTACTATTTATCTATATAAATAGATAAATAATAGTATAGAATAATAATAATGTAGAATAGAATTACAATGATTTACTCAATCTTTTCCAACTCACCTAGAACTAAAAACAAATTCTCAAAGCTCCTGCAATCTGCATCAATTTATCCAACAGCTGTGATCTTCGGCACGACGGTTAAATCCTGAATACATAACGCTGGTACCAAGCCAGGATAGTAAGCCAGTAGTATCATGTCAGTTACTGTCTCCAGTTATGTAAACAACGTTTTCGATTCGTTCTAGTAAATACTGTGCTTAGTGAAGCGTTACTAGGTACTAGGTAGTCTGATTGATCGAAGTTTCATATAGAAGGATGTTGTATTATTTCTATGATTAGTGATTAAATTCATGTGTGATCTATTCTTTTTGCTGTTTAAAAACTATTTAGTACTGAATAAAAGTAAAAGTTTCTCAAAAATGAAATCAACAGCTAATACTCCCATAAGAGAGAAGAACTGTAAAATATTTAGAACATATAAATAAAACTGAATTATAATTCGCTTTAGTAGACCAAACAATCACGCACAATATTAGTTCAGTTCAGTTATTATCTTGTAGTTCATATTCGGCCTCTGAATATAGCTATAATATATTATACGGGGCTTCGCTCCCGTGGATTCTATCACGGTAAAAACATAACTCTCCTTTTTTGCAGTCGGGTAAAAAGTAGCCTATAACCTTCCTCAAGCTTCAAGCTACTTCCATACCAAATTTCATCCAAATCCACCCAGTACTTTCGAAGATTAGCGCGTTCAAGCAAACAAACAAACAAACAAACTTTTCCGCTTTATAATATTAGTATAGATATATTATAACTTAATTCAGTGTAGTGTAGTTCTTTTAAATAATTTTAAAAGGCAAAATTATTCTTATATTTAAGTATTTATTTTCTTTTCCTACACACAAAAAAATAACAGAAGGTGCATTATTTGAGGACAAATTTAATTACCATTAAAAAGGTTATAGTGAATCATTCTTAAAAGATAGGCATATAACTTATTTATAGGAGTTTTAAATGAGAACAATAATTACTTGAGAATAACAACATAAGTAACAACGTTATAATATAATTTGGTTGAATGTACAAAGAGAGTTTGTAGTTACTCCCAGAAAAACTGAGATAATTTGATTTTAATTTAAGTGAAATATGAATTTCTTTATGAGTAAAGTAAATGATAAAGAATAAAACTCAATATCGTAAATAAATATCTTTAACCAGATATACACAGGTATAGACTAAAATAACTAATTCATAAATTTATATCAAGTTACAATATACAAATTTACACAGCGTCCTTTGCTTAATCTTGTCCATGCTATTTTGGGGTCAACTTCAAATACTAGTATTTTACATGAAGCAAATACTTATCTGGCCTCCACAACACCAGTAACTGGGTAACAGAATACTTACCCTTGCAAAGATTAGTGTTAAGTTTTCTGACTTCTGAGTACTCGTAATGACTGTCAAAGATATATAAATGACAGAAATAACTCCTGGGTTTACGTGCTTTATAAAGCGCAGAGGAATCTCTAAAAGTTAAGATGGAGACTCGTTGAAAAACCGACTTTAGAAAGCGTTGTTTTAATTTGAAAATTGATTCGTTTGGCAGTTATTATTAACACACATGTACAAATACATATATCGTTAAAAAAACTTATTTAAGTTCATACCTATAATTCCTCCTAATAAATAAAGTTATAAGTATACTCAAAAACCGAGTCTCGTGTAAAATATTTTATCTAAATAATCCACTATTTTCCTAGTTACTCTTCATTATTGAAGGTCGTATGAGTATCCACAGTGAAAATAAATCATCTTTAATGATTTGCCCTTAGTCCATTTCTCATGGATTTTGGTTTTTCTTAGGGGAGTTGGTATAGAGAAACCAGTAAATACGATCGTCTAGTCATACTAACGGTTTGGTGATGGACCGCCGGTTTTTAAAGAATCTAAATAATCATCATCAATCAAAATTATAGATATAAAGATAAACAATTATAGGTATACAAAATTTCATGAAGAATAATAGAAGAAATCTCACAAACTCATATGTTTGTTGTGTGTTGTTACGATATAGAGCTTCTGGGTGACAGATGTGATACATTACATTTCCAACTTTTAAAGTGAAACATACCAAAAAAAATCACAATCGATTCTGTTAATTTCAAGTTTTGTGTACACTAGAAATAAAGTTGTATATACAACGAAATTAACAAGCCAAGCATGCGTTCTGTACAACAATCTCTTGCTTCCCATGAAAAATTTTCAGCTATGATTATAATTACGTTAAGTCCCGAGTCAACTGCAAGTTCAATGCGCGCTTCAATGAGCAGTCAGCACCATCGACGGGGCGCGATAGGACCAATGCCTGCCGAGGTTTAGGGAATGTTGTGACGAGTTGCGACTGCGGCTCCCAAACAACAGGGATGGATGAAAGAGCGTGGGATTATTGTCAGTAGATCTTTTTGTAGGAATTTTAAAGAGAAATAGCAATGTAGGTAGAATACACATTACTAGCAATCTTGTTAACCCCTCTAACTAAGCTTGTGTCTGGAGTGGGTTCACGGCAATAATGTAATGGGTGGTGTTCGAACTCGCGACTTCTCGATCATAAGGTCGACACTTTAACCTTTAGGCTATTGTCACTTAAGTCGTTTTAGAAATACATTAATTGTACGTACAGTTACAGAATTGAACTCCCTGTTTGTATTTGATCGAAGCTACAATCGGGGGAATAGGTTACTTCTTGGCAATTGTAGTCCATCGTTGGCCATCGATGAGATTGTGGGAACCATGGGTCTAAATAACGATAAAAAACAAAATGCGGTGGCACGGTAGGGAACGATGGCAAAGTACTCTTTTAGCGATGTTTCGATCCTTGTCACTCAAGAAATCGTTTGTCATAATGACGTGACTTACAAGTGACGTCATACGATATCACTGCTATCTATCTAACAACAAGCTGACCTAGCAGACGTTATTTTTCGTTACGTGATCTTTTAAATATGATATATATCTTTTAAGTATGAGAAACAAAATACAAAAAGAATTAATAAAATAGGTCTTGCCATTCTTACGTTTTAGCGAGACTAACGAACAGTAATAGATTTTTTCATGTGTAAAGAAATATTGATAGACAATAGCATTATTTTATGACGGCAACACTTAGCTTATCATTAGATAGCGATATTATGTGTCTATACAATACGTAGTTTAAAAATATGTAATCGTAGCTTTGATTTAATATGCAAATATAGGACAGCAATTCCTCATTATTATTATTAATGTCTGCTCTTGTGCAAATTATTCTTCACTTTTTAGTTAATCTACATTTATCAATGCCATAAAACTAACTATTGACTTAAGAGATAATGGTCATCATCTCACTATCACTCACAGTGTATATGCAGACTCAATAATGCTACTAATTTTGCTGAAACTACATCAAACTATTCTTGTCACATAACGTAAAATTGATGAAGTAAGTAATGAAGATGAGTATTCTCATAAAACGTTTTGCAAATACTTTCACTGTGCGTACAGCTAAGGAGAGCAAATCCCTGCCATAGTCTGTGTTTCTTGATAGCTATAACTCTTAAATCAAGAGTGAATAGGTTGCTTTGACCACATTATCACTTACCATCAGGTGACATGACGGTCGAATGCGAACCTATCAACAATAAAAAAGTTGTAATCATTTTTTAAATTCTGTATATTTTTTTGTATTTTCTTTTTTTATTTATTGACTAATCACATCACAGTACTATTAAGTAGCATGGTGTATATTTTGTCTGTTAATGTAAAGTTCAACATTTATGAAATTAGTTGAGATCAATCTCATAAACATTTAGACTGAGAGCAAGTTATCGTCGTCAATAATCTGTAAGCAAGCGGTTTTTTTGTATTTCATACAGTAGTACCTAATGCAGCTCAGCTTCCAAACTGACTAACTACATACACAACAAATAACCACTAAATATCTCTGAAAGGAAGATATTATGTTCGGGAGAGTTTTGCGAAGCGTTGAAAAGGATTTTCTGCCTTCATGTTCGCAGAGGGTAACTTTTACAAAACACCTAACGAGCCCTTTTTAAAGAATTCACGAGCAATTTTACCTGTAAATTCCTATGAAGGATAAAAGAGGCCCTAGATTATGCTAAGCTGGGATGGAAGTTGATATTAAAGCTGTGAGAGTGGAGAAAATGGAAATATTATTTCATCTAGTATAAGAGGTAACACAGTATGATCAACAACGATTCCTTTGTTCACAAGCAAAATTATGGAGACTACTAAAACAATTTTTTTCCTCTTTAAAAAAAATCAGGGGCGGGCTGTACTGTACCTTGGTTAAAATTATAACAAATTTCCATATTAATGTTGTGTCTCCTTAAAGTGTCAACATTTCAAATATGAATTTTCTTTAAACTCCTGACCACATGCAAGTCTGGTTAAGCAGCCGACAACCTCATAGGTTGATCTACGAGACATACACATAAAAAAATATTGTCAGACTTGCCTGTGGCTGGCATAATTAAAACCCCCTTCCGGGGCTTTTTAATCAACTTACAAACTAGGCGACTATACGCTAAGGACATTCCCTGTAGGGTTCGGGCCTCGGGTTAGGGTGACGCAGGGGTTGAGCAGTTAGGGACAGGCTGAATCGGATCGGCTTTGCTTATTATAACGCTTGTGATAACAGGAGGCTGTATCTGCTCAATCTTAGTAATGTAATTTATTAAAATAAATTATAAATATATCTATCTTCCAAAACACGGTTAAGTTTAATTCATCAACTACTGCGCTATTACTTTTTAAAAAGATACATAAGTTGTCTGATTACAAAGTCTTTGTCATTCTAAGACAAAATTAGACGTTTTGTTGAATAACAAAAAATAACTAGTCTTGATGTTTAGGTACAGGTAACGCGATGGGTCCAATAATATAAAGATTTAGTAGTATAAGTACAAAACACAGCATGACCAGCCTATATTATAAATAACCTTTTTACAAGCTTCACAAAACTAAACTCCAGAAAATACGTCTCTTGAAGCTTCAAAGCTATTTCAAAAGTGTAATCTCACAAAATTGTACAACAAATGCCACAATGTAACGCACCAAGTCTCTTTTGTCAAGAAGATAAGTCGTGCCTCAATGTAATTCAAGTTTATTTAACTTCCTAATATATTACAAAGATTTTGACCCTAAATTTCGCAGGAGATACCACGTTGTATATTGGGGAATCTCAAATTAATTTGACAGTGTTTTGTTTAATTAAATTTTCTTGTATAATTTTTCGTTTAGATTGATAGTTTTACTTGGTAAATAATCCCATAAATGAGTGTTATCTATACCCAGACTTTAAATTCGATGCATTAAGCTGATATAAGCTAGTTTCACTTACTATACCCTATTTCATCTAATAGTGATGGATTCAAACAATTAAATAATAAATGAGCGACTTTTAACCGTGTGAAATATAAATAAATGATAAAATTTATACTATTATCGTTTATTTTGAAGTAGTAACGAGATTTTACTATAAATAAATCTATTTTTATTAAAAAATTTCATCTCTAACCAGACATGATAAAAGCCACTCTTTTGGAAATTCTTTCATGTGATGAATATTTAAATAAATTGCGCGAGATTACTATTAAAAAGACTGCCCCCGCACAACTGCGAACTAAACTCTGTTGGAATGCGTACAAGTATAGAGGCGTACTGCACAAAATAAAATATATTATCATAATCTATTCGTTTTATTTTTCACGCGCCTTTATAATTACATTTTACTTTTTGTTATTTACACACAATATTATTCAAAAAAATTGCTTACATCGTTATTCGATTTTATTTCTGAAACGATTAATTTAGTTGCATCACAATTTCGTAGTCGTCATTATCTGACAACTTAGAAAGTGTCAGTCTACTGATTCGAATTAAATGTCTGGATATAAGATATAAATGAATTCCTTAATTAATTACTGTATTTTTTAGATTTTTTATAGCCGTCGAATACACATAGAAAATATTGGTAGTCAATCTTATGAAAAGGTCATCATTATCTGTTTAGCCTTTCCCAACTTTATTAAAGTCAGTTTCCAGTCTAAACAGATGTAGCTGAGCACTACTGTTTTACATAACCCAGTAACTGGGTAACACAATACCCCATGGCAAGACCGGCCACGGCTTTCTTCAAAAACAACCATTTCAAACCGAGCACGATAAATCTACTACCCAAATTCCATTTAAAATCTTACATAGCTTCTTACATCACTTTAACGCAGTTGAATTTCCAAAATTTAATTATGACGACCCGTATAATAAGATCAGCGTCGGAATAAAAATCTCAAAGATCAAAGTCAATCTAACTTTTTCCTTTATCTGGAAGGTCACGAAATTATAAGATGGCGCTAGTGTCCGTATCAACGTCATTGAACATCGTAAAAAAGACAAATGTGACAATCAGAGTAACACATGGGTATTTGTGGTGTAATCCGTTTAGGGCTGGAGTAGGGATACATAGAACTAGAAAAGGAAATATAGAACTAAACAGAAGGAAAAGAAAAGGTTTTTTTTTAATGCAACTGTCACGCATTCCAATTATGAACTTATTAAAAAAGTGTAAGTACCTGTATGTCACAAATTAATTTCAGGAATAAAACTAGATTTTTAAATTGACTCAGGTAAAACGCATCATAGTTAAGGAGTGAAGTTATATCTAGGTAAAAGTGCACCAAGGCGTGACGTCACGTAAATTAATCGCAATTTAGTGTCTTCAATTTATGTTTATGTAATAAAAGAAAATATACCTACATGGCTAATATTTATTGGTGATTTTGGTAGTCTTCCTAAAATTCTTAGTATATTTTCAGTGTAATCGTAGTCCCTAAGATCTATATGAAAGATACAGGTATTGGCCACACATTTCACTTTATCCCTTTTTATAGATAAGCCAATTCTCTGACGTTAATGCTCATTCCTGTTCTCTAAATCTATGTGTTGTAATACGTGTGGGGTCTGGGAATATTTTATTGGCTGTTTGGAACAAGGTTAAGGAAAATATATTTGCAGCCTGATTGAGGGCTGATTCTTAGTTTACGGACCTCCTTTGTGACTAGATTGGTTGGGCTGATGGATGCATGGTATAGATCACTGCGGGTTACTTCGAAGGTGTGTGTTTGGCTTTTATGTTCTTAGTAAATCACGACCAATTACCTGAACACCTGTGTGTAAGAGCGTGCAAAATAAGCCAGCGAAACGAAAAAGGTGAAATATTTGTGTTTTTGACCGAGGTTAAGCGTTTCTTGTGTGTGTGCATGTGTGTAAGTAGGTGTGGTGAGTGTAGATATGTGTGCGTGAATGTGGTGAGTATGTTTATGTAGGAAGATAGAAATAGATAGCAAGAAGAGAAGTGTGTTTCAAATAAATATTAGTTACAATATTTTTATGTATGCATATTCAAATTACCTTACAATAATACGGTGGTTTATCTTCAAGATTTAGTAAGCAATGCTGCTGTGATGGTGGTCTGTCTGTGGATTCCTCCGTGTCTCAGGGTGTGCATGTTAATCTATTGGCTTTCACTTCTGGTTTATGGACAAACAGCGATGCACCATTGTTACATGGTGGACATCCCACCCATACGCACGAAACGTTTTGGGAATACTTTCATTGTGCGTACTGCTAAGGAGTGTAATTCTCTGCCGGAGTCTGTGTTTCCTGATCGCTATAACCTGGGAGTCTTTGAGTCAAGAGTGAATAGGTTACTTCTAGGCAAGCGTGCTCCATCTTCGACCACATCATCACTTACCATCAGGTGAGATGGTGGTCAAACGCAAGCCTATTATCAATAAAAAAAAAACTTTTACAAGTCGAAAATCTGACATCAGTCTTAATAAACGTATCTTGTCACACATTCATTGTTGTGAAGGTCAGATAGACAGACGCACAACGTAAAATGCTGGTATTAGGCAAAACTGGAAGCAATCCCCAAAATAGTATAGCTATATAAGCTAGGCAGATTGAAGGACGATGAGAAAGGAATGTAGTAGTAGCCGAGAATACAATAATGATGTATTATTAACATTAAATACACACATGTGTTCATCATTTAATATCACTATAGCGACATCTATCTCGCGACATACAAAACTAAAACTATAGATATCCTGTATCGCGCAAGCAGTTTATCGCACAGCTAGCATACATATAAATCTCCCGATCACAAATATCGGGCAGTTGCCCACTAGACAAAAACATCTGTGTTTTTTGTGTAAAGTCCCGCAAAAAGCTCCCAGACTTTACACCCCGTTCCGCATATTCCCAAATCACAAAAAATATTTTGTGGGTTATATACCTATGCACACCACAAAATGAATTTTTGGATGTATGATTTTAAAGTTATAGCCCAAATACTAACCAAAAGCAGCAAATTCAAGGAAAATCGTTTAAATGAAGTTTGTTATAAAACAGTGAAGTTTGAGTTAGGAACTGCGAAAACTTCGGAAGACGTTCAATATTTTACATTTAATAGGACATGACTAACGTAAATTCAGTTAATGTTCTTAATTTTCCTGGATTTTATTGAAATTTATTGTGTCATCGTGAGCTGATTGCTGAAATGAAGATTGAATACATTCTCTTAGGCTGTAGACAAGTGACATTATCTCAGCGATAGCGTGGCGAAGGCCCTTGTCAAAACGTGCAAAAAACAACACAATACCTACAATTCAATAAATTTATTTCCCAAAAAACTTAGTTCTATTTTATTTATTTATAATAGACTCGCGTTTGACCACCATCACATCTGATGGTAAGCGATCAAGTGGCTGAAGATGAAGCACGTTTACCTAGAAGTAGCCAAATCACTCTTAACTTAGAGACCCCCCAGACCTCCAGCTTTCATAAAACACAGACTTCGGCGAGGAATTATACTCTTTAGACGTACGCACAATGAATGTATTCCTAAAACATTTTGTGCATATGGATAGGATGTCCACCATGTAACGATGGCGCATCAACATTCGTCTTGTAGTCCGATGATAGACTTACAACGATACGGGTACAGATACGGGCTTGGTGATCACATTGTGCAATTCCAGCGGACACAAAACTACTTCACAAAATAATAGTTTGTAAAAATTCGTAAAAATGCATATAGCTATTGTAACAGAACTATGCAATTCATGTGTTTCGATTATCAATGACATTTCCCAAGAGTTCTAATAACAATAATCACCAACAAAGTGTTTCTGATAGTTTGGAGTACTTCTGGTGAAAGTAACACTAATTACAAATGTGTTGACTTATTTATAGTAAGAATAAAATGGTTATAAGGCTTACCCTATTGGACTCCGTCATTGATGCTGACTACTCTTAGAGCGAGTCGATGATCTTAGACTTGGTCAGACCTCCGGGTATAACCGAATTAACTCTCATTGGTCTTGCTTCTTCATACTGCTTCTAGGAGGCGACTGTATCCCATTCGATCTCGCTCCGCAACGTGGTCTCAACTGGGGCCGAACGCGAGACATTGCCGGCGGCGGCGATTGCTTCCACAAGGACATGGTGCCGGCGGTGCCCCGCCCAAGTGAGGCACACCTCCACCGTATAAAGTTGATGTAGCTGAAAGATGAAGAGGCTAAAAACGCCCTTGAGTTACTGAAAATTTCACATAAGTTTACTGAAATACATTTTTTATTAAAAAAAAATCTCTTTAAATACTAATCCAGGAACGCCACTTAATAGTTCTACTGTAAACAGCGACAGCCAACTCATAAAAAAAGCAACGAACATAATCCGCTCTACATTTCCGTAAACATCTTCAGCTTAAAAAGCGCTTTCCAACTTTAAACCAGTGTATAATGCAGCAGCTTAAGTTAGAAATCAAAGTATAAAGTATGCGGACTAAGATCAGTTGTGTAGTATAAAATACAGTACAAGTTTTGCCGTGTGAGTCGACCAAGGCACAAGTTTGGCTAGGGATCTTATTCAAGGGTGTGCCAGCTCGGTAAAAGTTTATTTACGACTGTGCTTTTGTAAAGGGGCAGGTTGTCTGTGGTATAAATAATTATTGTGCAATTTACATAAACTTTAATCCCCTATTTCAGCCCCTTAGGATTTGTATTTTTTAATGCTCTTTTGACCTCAAGACTAGAATATTGGTTTTGTAGGTTGGCCATGAAAACGTAACAAACAGACAGACTGATTTTCGCATTTATTATGTAATGTGGTACTATGTATTATGAATCGTCGTTAGTTTAGTATCCCATGAAAAACATATATGTGAAATGAGAGCCAAGTTCAATATAATCAAAAATGCCTTGGTTGTTGACTTCAACGACAAAAGAAGTGAAATCTAAACGGGTGCCAAGTTCAATGGTCAGTCCTGAAATTTATTTATAACAACATAAAATATCATTTATTCTTATAACTTAGGAGAATATATTGTAGCCTAAGGTTTGACCTGGCTAGTTCTTATATACGAATTATTATGTTCGATGGTTAGTTTCTACCAGCAAGCCAAATTTTCGGAATAATAAAATAAGAACCGACAAGTAACAGGTTTAGAACTTGCAAAGGCTATAATATAATTCGTATATGAAAACTAGCCAAGTCAGACCTTAGGCTACAATATATTCTCCTAAGTTATAAGAATAAATGATATTTTATGTTGTTATAAATAAATTTCAGGACTGACCATTGAACTTGGCACCCGTTTAGATTTCACTTCTTTTGTCGTTGAAGTCAACAACCAAGGCATTTTTGATAATATTGAACTTGGCTCTCATTTCACATTTATGCTTTTCATGGGATATCATTACTTTTTGTACATAAATTAGTAGTAGGTATTTACCTATAACAAAATTAATATTAAATGGTTTTTTGTTAAACTACTGTACTACTACTTTCCTACGTTTACGGGGTATAATTGTCCTTTTTGTGTTATTTTATATATTTTCTTGTACCTTTGAAATGTTCGAATGAATTGCCCATTCAATATTCGGAATTATTTTTACGCGTTTTGCTTCCATGGTGTAGTGACCCTCCAAGATAATAGGTAGCGCTAGTGGTTGTAGAATACGGTTAGTTACGCGTAATAAATACGAAAATTTACTATATTCTTATTTATAAGTACAATAACGGAAATATTTGGATTAAAAAATATTAAGGGTGGTATTTAACTCATTATAATATTCACGTAAAGATCTTAAAATCCACATATAGAGATTTACAGGCACTAATTATAAGTTAAGTGAAAATTATAATAATGTGATAAAAAATTACCAGTTTCTGATTTTTTCCTTTGTATTCACCTAATTACCTATCTTCATGCCAAATTTGAACTTTCTAGATCATCTGGAACTGGGTTATAGTTTTGATCTATAGGTCAGTCATAAAAATCACGATTTTTGGACGTTAATATCTAAATAACCGTGTGAGATATGTTTATAAAATTTGGAACACATATGTATCTCGCCAGTCTTAATATATGAGCCAAATTTGACAAGTTTAGGTAAAATAGTTTTTGAGTTATGAGGGGCTCAAAAGTGGCTCCAAATGGTTCGTGTAATATTACACACGGTGAGCTGCGCGCCAGTTCTTAGCTTGACACGCTCCCGCGTGTCTAGATAAGGACGTCGAAGTCAACCAGATGATTAAAAATATTAGAATAACATGTCTTTGATTGTTTTTAAAAAGAGACTTTATCATAGTTATCTGATGCTATTTCAAAATTATACCCACCGTACATTCACATCCGACGTCCTGTTTCAAAGGAGAACCCTGAAATCTTGAAATGGTCCATACTAATATTATAAATACGGTTAAATTAGCCAAACACAACAACGATTCGATGTGATTTCTTGAGTGGAGATAGTTGGAGAGCTAGAGAACATCAGCTCATTTTAGCAGATATAAGATAAATCAGAATAAGGAAGGACTGTATTGTGGTTCGAACTGATCAAAGATTTCTACAGAGCTTGAATCAAGAATCTGATTCATCATGCAAAGTGTTATTGGAATTTTTAACCTGCTCTGTTGTGGTCCATAATTTGAGCTCGCCATCAGGCATGCCCAATATTGTATGGCACTTGACGAAAACTACAATGCGTGGCTTTTATTATTGCTAACTTCTGTTCTCGTCTTTGATAGCATGAGAGGCTTTCTTCAGCGATAAATATGTAGTAAGCTATGTCTCTGCCCAGTTCCGTAACTATCTCCAAATTAAAAATCGCCATTCGTTGCTTTGTTTTTACGTGAGAAAAGACCAAACAAATGAAAAAAATGAACTAGTGTTGTGGGTAGAATTTACAGTATAAGCAATCTTTTTAACTTCTCCAACTAAGTTAAATATGCTTGTGTCAGAAGGGTTTCACGGCGATAGTGTAATGAGTGGAACCCACGATCTCTCGATCACAATGCTGACACCTTAGCCACTAAGCTATTGCTGCTTCAGTGTTTATAATATTAATTATTCAAATAACTAACTTTATAAAAGATTTTCGATACTCAATCCTCAATTATGACAATTGGGGTTAAAGTTCAAACGCAGCGATTATTAACTATTAACTACAATAATATTTCACCGCCAGACTTCACTTAAATTATAACGCATTTATCAATATGCGTGGCTCACAAACCGTATATTTAATTTGTTCACTGAATCATGTAACCTATTTGGATTTAATCGGCAGGAACTAGCAATATTAATAATTACAAAATATAATTATTTAATCAAATATATAATATCCTCTTAAGCTTTTATTGTTTATTTAGTGTTTTAATGGATTGTTGTTGTGTTAACATGTCATGCACATATCAAAATGTTATTTATGGAAAAATAACCAGTTTTGAAAATCACTATGACAATGTCTGTATATTTTATTTATTTATTTATTATTTATTATCCACTTTACATCTATCATTACAGGGTAACCTAATGCGATAGTGTACCTATTCTAGTATTTCAACTATTTAATTTTTTTTATAACAAATTACAAATAAAGCACTCCTAGTGAATTCACCCAGTGAACAACAGAATAAGTCTAACTCGGTCGCAATGATATTGAGAGTGCGGAGTGCACGCGTCAGTGGCGCCTCCCCCAACAGATTGGTACGCCCGCGCGGCTCCACCAGCAGCCGTGGCTGCCGACGTCGCCACACGTACTTGTCCGGAACACACAAACTAATTTGCCCTAATACGTCCGCATTCTGCACCTTCCCTCTAAATATTTTGAATATGTACGAGATGAGTGCGAGTTCCCTCCTGACGCTCAGCTCATTATATCCTACCATACCCAAAATAAATAAAGTTGGGTACATTAATGGGTAAAGGGATATACTCCATACAATATTAATAAAAATATTATTATTTGAACCATTCAAAATATATTTTTTATAAAACATAAAGGAAATATAAAAAGTATATCAATTAATTGAAACCAAAAATAGGTATATCACTGTTAATGATAAAATTGAAAAAAAAATCCAATTAAATATTTAAGAAATATAAAGATTAAAATTAAGCATATGTAAGGGCTTAATAATGAGACTGGTTAGGTCTGAGCTTCATTGGGATGCGGGAAGAGATACCGCGACCCCAGACATAAGGGCTACTAAAAGAACAGGGTGGATAAAGTACAACAAAAGTCTGACACAAAAACATTTTCATTTAAAAAAGTTACGAGGAGGTGGGACCGATACCATTTTCATAATTGTAATACATTCCATTGGGTCTCGCCTGTTTGTCACATTTCATCGGTCCACGGTCTCTAAAATGCCACATAGCTATGAACATAATACATTTATACTTACATACACACATAAACTGATAATCACGTTTCCCTCCATTGCGTCGCGCAGTCTTTTAACGTAAAAAAATTAAATAAGTGCAAACCAATAAAAATGTACCAAACTAGGAACAACCTGAACTAACACCCGTCCAACTCGGAGGCGAAAAAAAAAATGGAGGTGCAAATACCGATATAACGGACAGCTTAGAGTATGCACTATATTTAAATACTCTGTCATCAATAAGCCGTACCATCTTTAATATACACTAGTGTTGACTGCTCGGGAGCTGGTGGCTAAACAATTATTATTAAGCATCTATAGCCTAATGGATAAGGTGTCGGGCTTGTGATCGAGAGGTCCCGAGTTCGAATCCCACCCATTACACTATTGCCGTGCACCCACTCCAGACACAAGCATATTTAGCTTAGTTGGAGGGGTTAACAAGATTGCTAAAATGTGAATTCTACCCACATTACTAATTATCTTTAAAAAAACCGCACGGGTCTATCTTCTCGGTAAAGCAACGCGTGCCGAGGGCGGTCTGTGAGGGTAACCAACTTATCATAATTATCAAGATTCCTCCATACCCCGGAAAGCAAGTTAAGCCCTTGGTTCCATATGTCATTGTTACATCTTTGACAGTCGTTACGGGTAGTCAGAAACCAGAAAATGTGACACTGGTCTAATCAAGGGGTATCCGATACCCCTAGTTATAATATTTTAGGTTATTATATTACTTATTAGAATTTCTTCCGCCGCGACGATCGATCGCTGTTTTGTCATGAATAGTAGTACATCTAAGACTTGTTCTGTTGACATGGTTTCCGACTTAGAGACCCGTCGCGTGGCTGTGGCTATGCTAAAAATCTATAAAAGGAAAAGTTTTTGTGACCGAGTACTCCGCCGCATACCCAGTGTCATAATCCTGTGCACGCCACTGGGGTATCGTGCTACCCAGCTACTGGGTTATGGAAGTCAGATAAGCAGTCACTTCACTTAAAACACTAGTACTCAGCTTCATTTGGTTAGACTGGAAACTGACCCTTACGTAGTTGGCACGTTTGTTATAATTGGTATTCAAGAAACGTATGAAACAGATAATTTGGTATCAATTATTTGAGTCACGTATTTTGAGCTAAAACTGTGCATAAAGACTCCATGCTAGATGTTGTCTTCAACCCTTTTGGATAGATATAGAGTTGCCGTAACACGTTGTATAGGTAAATGAATAAAATTTATTTTTTCGCTATTTCACGTTAGTTCTTACAGCTAAAGCTTTACTTAGTGCCAATCAGTTCTTTAGCACTTAAAAGATTGTGATTAACTGAAAAAGTTTCCTTCATCATCGCAAAAGCCAAAAATAAATTTCACTAACTCACTTAAATAATAGTCGTGTCCTGTGGATTGAATTTATTTGAAATGATTACCTAGTATTTCTCTACCACATATTTAAATATAATCTTGACAGAACGAAATACGACTTCAATAACTGACTGGTCACCGCTATCATGTTGTTTGTTAAACTCATGAAGCACGTGTCACTTCGGCACTTAAGTCAAGTCTATATGTTATGACAAAGAAAGAGACGTAGACGCACCATTACAGTATATACACAAACCTTATTCTACAACAGTACAGAGTAGTGACGGCCCAGTGGTCTTACTGTCGTGGGGTTGAACTCAGGCACTTAGCTTTATGTAATTTACATCAACACCACTGCACTCAAAGTAATGAAGGAAAACATCATGTCCTAGAATAGACAAATCTGAACACATGCGATATCCAATTGCATCAAATCATTGACAACGAGAGACTGGTCGAGTCAAAGCTCCAGAGCCTTGAACATCGACGACGTTTTGCAAGTTTGTCGGTTTTCTATCGGTTACATTTCGGCGAGTGTGCCATGGAATTGCACAAACAAATTCCACCAAGCCCGTTACATCATCGGACTACAAGACAAACGACGATGCGCCATCTTAACATGGCATCCATACACACAAAGCAAAATAAAATGCCAATCCGCACAGGGCCCGCGTGATGTTTCGCAGCCTTCTTTCTTTTATTCTGCAGCAATCAGGTAAAATTTAATTGTTCTGTTAAGTAGGTGATTTGAAAAATTTCACCCAAGCTTTTGTATCCGCGTCTTTAATTTCACCCCTAACATAGAACTAGAGGTGAACTAGGGGTAGAAAGTGTTGATTGTTGGTAGGACAACGTAATCTAGCACAATTAAACTAATGTTTTGTTGTTGTGTTCACGGTATAATGTAATACGGAATTGCGTTCCTGATGAGTGTTTGACCTATCTTATTTTAAAAACTACACTGAAACAAGAACAAGAACAGCAAATCATGTTCAAAATGCGGCATTTAATTTGGTTAAAACTGATATTTTTCAGTATATAGTATTTATGTTTTAGAATAGTCAACATTGAGGTTGACGACACCCATCGATCACGACATCCATGAACCAAAATAAACAACTTTAAATATTTATAGATTTAAAGTTCTTTACTTAATAAATCGCTGAAATACGATAATTATGACAGACACAGCACATCTAATGGATTCATCCAAGATCCCCATTTTGTCTCCAGAGCAATCAAAACTCAACATCATTGTCAGTTTTTATTTTAATGTTTTGTTTGTTAATCTTGAATGTCTGCCTGGATTTCCCTCTGGAACAATACTGCTTTTAAAATGGCAAAAACACATTGGGAAGAAATCGGAAAGTAGTCCTAAGACCGATAGCCGTTAGCGGGAAAGTTCTATCGAGATACCACGGCCCTGGAACTTTTGGGCAGCCGAAGGAACAGGGTGGGTTTTTAGTCAGTAGAAGTCTGACACACCCTTCCGCTTAACTCATAGCAGAAGAAATCATTCGATGATTTTCCCACCCATAAAAAAAGGGTCGATCGCCGACCGAGAATGTTAAGTAAAGTAAACAACTGTTCATTGTTGGAGTTTATGGAAGCTTCCGATGGTGATAAACTTGATGCAGTTCTGGGCCGAAGGTTCTGGGCAGGCTCAAACTGGCCATTTGCTAATGACACGCTAAGAAAAAGATAGGCAAACAACTGATTAGCTACTAACTGATCACGTTTATACAGCGTTTTATAGTAAGATTTCGGTAGGACATATACATATACAGTATATTAACTAACAGAGGGCGTTCCCGTTAACCCGCAATAGTATAGCATCCATACATGCTAAAAAATATTACCATTCCAAAACAATTATTTTTATATTAATATATTCACTAAAAATGTTAAATTGATACGTAAAAAAACACTCTGCATACGCGTACTTGAAGGACGGCTACATCACAATTTATTTATGAATGATGGGCCGCATATACGGCGATCTAATTGATACGCTTATACTATTGCGGGTTAACGGGAACGCCCTCTGTTAGTTAACCCTATATATATTTAAGAACACTGGCAATGTGGGTAGAATTCAATTTACTAGCAATCTTGTCAACCCCTCCAACTAAGCTAAAAATGCTTGTGTCTGGAGTGGGTTCACAGCAATAATGTAATAGCCTCTGGAACGGCTGATCAAAGGAATTTAAGGAGATCACTGGAAGATAGAGGAGGTTAGAGGGCAACATATAGATTACTTTTTATCCCACAATTCCCAAGGGGTCACGATTTACGCGAAAAAAACCTATTACGCAAACGAAGTCGCGGGCACGGCAAATACAGATACATATATATGTATATTCAGCATAGCCGAGTTGCCCGGTTAGTGGCTTCCGGCCAGGTCTAATAAGAATTTGTAAGTATGAGGTACTGAGTTCGATTCTCGATCCAGACATAGTGACATAGTGTTATTGTGTATATTAGTGTAATCATTACTTGTTGTGAAGACAAACCAAGCGGATTAACTGATTTGTTAACCAATTTACAGCTAGGTAACATAAGTAGGTTTTGTGTGGTTAAAATTCATAAAGCAAAATGTACGACATCAGAAAAGCTCAGATACTAAAAAGTTTTCTTTATAGCTTAAAACTCCTTATAAGAATACCTTTTTTCTTCTGCATGTTTACACCAAGCTTCCTTCGCTATTAAATCCCGAGTTTTCCTTCAATAAAGTGTACAGAGATTCTCCAATAACATACAAACGGGAAGTATTGCCGCCATTATTAAATTTGATGGTGGTAATTTATTATGGCTTAGTTCGATCAAAGGAGTATTTGGAGTGTATGAACTCGTTTTGGTGTGATTTGAACACCTATGTTTAAAGTTTGTTTGTTTGTTTGAACGCGCTAATCTTAAAAAGTACTGGGTGGATTTAGATGGAATTTGGTATGGAAGTAGCTTGAAGCTTGAGGAAGGTTATGGTTATTTTTTACCCAACTGCAAAAGAAGAAGGTTATTTTTTTATCGTGTTAAAGTCCACAGGAGCGAAGCCCCGCGCTACTGGCTGGTCTCTATACAACGTGTAATAGAATAAACGCAATTCCTGAAAGTAGTTGGTTCAGATTCGGCTTCTGAATCGATTTCCATCATAAAAAATAGGTGTTAAATCTTTCATTTAACTTAAAATGGAAACACAGTATCATAGTATATGACAAATTAATATAGTACAGACAAATTAAGATAGTATCATGACAAATTAATACAATCCTTAATTTTTTTTGTTTTTTTTTTTTTAAAAAAAGATTAGTAGCAATGTGGGTATATAATTCACATTACTAGCAATCCTGTTAACCCCTCCAACTAAGGTAAATATGCTTGTGTCTGGAGTGGGTTCACGGCAATTGTGTAATGGGTGGGGTTCGAACCCGCGACCTCTCGATCACAAGTCCCACACCTTAGCCATTAGGTTATTGCCATTAGGTGTATGTGTCTGCGTAAGGATACTGTATGGCGCACATACGTTTTGCGTTTAGTAAGGATAACTATTTTATAAAAAAATGTCTAGGTTTGGTTTCACTTTATTTAGTTACGGATGTTGTTTTAGACTTATAATTTAATATTCTAATTGGGGTGTCTGAGGTATTGCGCTTAATCTGTTACAACTTGCATAGATATTCCGGTACGCCATCGGCCAGGAGGCCCTCAGATTTTGTTTTTTTTCGTGGTAAAATCATCAGATGAGTCCTCCCACCCCGGGCAGGGCCGGAGGGACTGTCAGACTTGTACTGACTAAAATCCACGGTATTCCTTCAATAGCCCTTTACGTTACGGGGTCACGGTAATGACACGACCCCGGCAGGCTTCGGCCCTCTACAGGGGGGGGCCTCGTCATCTTGCTGACGCTCTTTGTGGCGCGCCGTCGACCCGGGCATGGTCCATGGTTGGACAGCGAGTTGCCCTTTACTCGCTGTCCCGCATGCCCGCGAGGAGGCCCTCAGATAACAAAAAAATATTCCACCACGCTCTCGGCTGTGTTTTAATCAGGACACTTGAACAAGTAAAAAATAACTTAATTCTGTATAATAATCTTAGCGTAACATATTCCAATCCAATTCAATAACGCGTTTAGGATGTTGTTGGGGCTCCCGCGCTTTTGCAGTGCATCGGCAATGTTCGCGGAGGCGCGCGTAGATTGCTTCTACACTATAATGCGCAAGAGAGGCACTTCGCTTGTGCGGCGAGTGCGAGGGAGCGCCAACAGCAATGCTGGCCGCGCTCGCGGGTAGGCTGGATTGTGCGTACATCACTCACTGTTGTAGGTTTACACATTACACGCTGGGATGGAACATATTTATAGAGTATTTTTTAGTAATGTTAAAAAATTGTAATATTTTAATTTGAATTTTAATAATAATTGTTTAATTTAATTTAATTGTATTTTAATTGTGACTGACATGTATTTGATCATTTGTATGAGTCTTATGTTACTTGAGAATAAAATGATATTGAATATATTCTGAAAAACTTGGCGTTCTACCTTTTTCATAGTATATTTTTATCACTTTGTTGATTATTGAATCATTTCACCTCTTTGCTAATCAAGACATTGTGTTGAAAGTTGTTTACGTTTAAGAAAACAAATATATCCATTGAAACGTCACTCTGTGACTTTTTTACCTTTATACTTACACCTTATTTAAAGTTATCTGTGACTTACATTAGCAGTTGCGCGGAATTTAGCTCTCGTGGATTTTATCACGCTAAAAACATAGCCTCTTTTCTTTCTCTAACCTAACCTTCCAGCTGTACCTAAGCTACTTCTATACAATATTTCATCCAAATCCACCCAGTACTTTCGAAGATTAGCGCGTTCAAACAAACAAACTATTCCGCTTTATTTTATGAGTATAGATTTTGGTACATGTTATTGGAAAAAATGTTGTGGCTCTTCCACAAAGGTCAATTACTGTTCGATCCTTCAATCAGCCAGCCAACGGTAACTGGTGTGTCCGAACAGTACACGGTTCGTGGAGCCCTAACTACGTTGCTTTACCAACAATAGGCTCTTAGGCCGTAATTATTAAGCTTATAGCCTAGACTTACCCTCTGAGCTGGGACGACAAGCTTCGACCTTCCTCAGGCCACGTCCGTGATATGTGTGTAAGTATGTAATGAGTAATTGAAACGTGTAATGTGGGCAAGTGGTGTCACGGCGGTCACAAAGGACGCAAGCTTCAATGTGGCAGAGGATCCAATGTGGTCCAGGCCGGGATGTAGCACAAACTTCGCACCAGATTGGAGCAGCTATTTATCACCAATTCACTATTACTTTCAGCAAAGTTCGCGTGTCAGACAGGCTGACTTCATTCGGCGTTATTGTTCAAAATATCCCAGGTTTTTAGTCAATTCGGGATTCTAGATTTCAATTAATCACTAATCACGATCAATCCGTTTATAGCACCTGAGATCCAATTCGATTTCCAATTACAATCAATAAAATCAATCTCCCAAGCTGTCAACTTTTTTCCAACAAAGCAAAGGTTATCTGTCAAGTCATTTTCAAAGACAAAGACCATAGATAATAATGTTGCCAACCAAAAAGGTGCGTTCTGTTTCACGTTGGACGGAACAATTACCAAGAGTTGAAATTAAATTAGTCATGAAGCCGGGTGCAGGTAATTCCACCTCTCAAGGGCTGCAATGTGTAATTATAAAATTTGCTCTGGAATTTGATGGCTGCAATGCTTGCAATCAATGAGGTATTTGTACAAAGAGCTATACATTGATGTGGAAAATGTTATTAACATTACTATTTTCAACATTACTTACTGATATGTCCTAAAAACAAAATAAAAACGGGCGTATCACAGCTGAGAGCGTGCCGGTAGGTGCCTAACGTTCGGACCCAAAAAGCTTCGGTAGTCAGAGATAGTACTAATTATTTGTGTGTTACGTTATAGTCAATAATATATACCATCTAATACAAACAACGTTTTGTGTGGCCAGGATAGAAGTATAACTTAAAATTTTAGTAATTAATGTATTCTTCAACTTATTTTATTTTCTTTAAAGAGACGAAATATTTATTTTGTAAATTGGTTATAAATAACACTTTTACACGACACGTTTTTTTGCGTGTTAAGTTTAGTTTAGCTAGATGAGGCCGGGGTTTCCTAACTGACTACTTTGAGAAGAAACACCGAAACAAACTCAGAGGTCAACGTCTCTTTTAAAGTTAATACACTTTGTGTTGGTCCAATCATATGAAAAACATGCTTTGTGTTGGTCCAATCATATGAAAAACATGTAGGTTCTTTGAGGAGATAACCACACAGATTTGACAGTGCAAGCATTTGTCAATTGTGTACCTCAACTTACAACTTAAGGAGCTCAATGATCTGACGAACAATACCAAAGTATATATATTTACCATTTGGGTAGGCCAAACAAGTACTCAAACTGCTTGACATCATTAAATAAATTATAGTGAAAGTAACACAAAAAAGAAAGAATAACCTATATAGTCCTCACATTTACAATAATGAGATATTAAAAAATAACATTCAATAGGTATATACCTACAATACTTGAGAAAGCAAATATTTAAATCAGTAAAATAAATAAAAAATAATCATGACTCCTCCCACTTTGGGTGAAGCGGAAGGGAATGATTCAATAATCAACAAAGTGATAAAAATATACTATGAAAAAGGTAGAACGCCAAGTTTTTCAGAATATATTCAATATCATTTTATTCTCAAGTAACATAAGACTCATACAAATGATCAAATACATGTCAGTCACAATTAAAATACAATTAAATTAAATTAAACAATTATTATTAAAATTCAAATTAAAATATTACAATTTTTGACATTACTAAAAATACTCTATAAATATGTTCCATCCCAGCGTGTAATGTGTAACCTACAACAGTGAGTGATGTACGCACAATCCAGCCTACCCGCGAGCGCGGCCAGCATGCTGTTGGCGCTCCCTCGCACTCGCCGCACAAGCGAAGTGCCTCTCTTGCGCATTATAGTGTAGAAGCAATCTACGCGCGCCTCCGCGAACATTGCCGATGCACTGCAAAAGCGCGGGAGCCCCAACAACATCCTAAACGCGTTATTGAATTGGATTGGAATATGTTACGCTAAGATTATTATACAGAATTAAGTTATTTTTACTTGTTCAAGTGTCCTGATTAAAACACAGCCGAGAGCGTGGTGGAATATTTTTTGTTATCTGAGGGCCTCCTCGCGGGCATGCGGACAGCGAGTAAAGGGCAACTCGCTGTCCAACCATGGACCATGCCCGGGTCGACGGCGCGCCACAAAGAGCGTCAGCAAGATGACGAGGCCCCCCCTGTAGAGGGCCGAAGCCTGCCGGGGTCGTGAGACTTATCTCATTACCGTGACCCCGTAACGTAAAGGGCTATTGAAGGAATACCGTGGATTTTAGTCAGTACAAGTCTGACAGTCCCTCCGGCCCTGCCCGGGGTGGGAGGACTCATCTGATGATTTTACCACGAAAAAAAACAAAATCTGAGGGCCTCCTGGCCGATGGCGTACCGGAATATCTATGCAAGTTGTAACAGATTAAGCGCAATACCTCAGACACCCCAATTAGAATATTAAATTATAAGTCTAAAACAACATCCGTAACTAAATAAAGTGAAACCAAACCTAGACATTTTTTTATAAAATAGTTATCCTTACTAAACGCAAAACGTATGTGCGCCATACAGTATCCTTACGCAGACACATACACCTAATGGCAATAACCTAATGGCTAAGGTGTGGGACTTGTGATCGAGAGGTCGCGGGTTCGAACCCCACCCATTACACAATTGCCGTGAACCCACTCCAGACACAAGCATATTTACCTTAGTTGGAGGGGTTAACAGGATTGCTAGTAATGTGAATTATATACCCACATTGCAACTAATCTTTTTTTTAAAAAAAAAAAACAAAAAAAATTAAGGATTGTATTAATTTGTCATGATACTATCTTAATTTGTCTGTACTATATTAATTTGTCATATACTATGATACTGTGTTTCCATTTTAAGTTAAATGAAAGATTTAACACCTATTTTTTATGATGGAAATCGATTCAGAAGCCGAATCTGAACCAACTACTTTCAGGAATTGCGTTTATTCTATTACACGTTGTATAGAGACCAGCCAGTAGCGCGGGGCTTCGCTCCTGTGGACTTTAACACGATAAAAAAATAACCTTCTTCTTTTGCAGTTGGGTAAAAAATAACCATAACCTTCCTCAAGCTTCAAGCTACTTCCATACCAAATTCCATCTAAATCCACCCAGTACTTTTTAAGATTAGCGCGTTCAAACAAACAAACAAACTTTAAACATAGGTGTTCAAATCACACCAAAACGAGTTCATACACTCCAAATACTCCTTTGATCGAACTAAGCCATAATAAATTACCACCATCAAATTTAATAATGGCGGCAATACTTCCCGTTTGTATGTTATTGGAGAATCTCTGTACACTTTATTGAAGGAAAACTCGGGATTTAATAGCGAAGGAAGCTTGGTGTAAACATGCAGAAGAAAAAAGGTATTCTTATAAGGAGTTTTAAGCTATAAAGAAAACTTTTTAGTATCTGAGCTTTTCTGATGTCGTACATTTTGCTTTATGAATTTTAACCACACAAAACCTACTTATGTTACCTAGCTGTAAATTGGTTAACAAATCAGTTAATCCGCTTGGTTTGTCTTCACAACAAGTAATGATTACACTAATATACACAATAACACTATGTCACTATGTCTGGATCGAGAATCGAACTCAGTACCTCATACTTACAAATTCTTATTAGACCTGGCCGGAAGCCACTAACCGGGCAACTCGGCTATGCTGAATATACATATATATGTATCTGTATTTGCCGTGCCCGCGACTTCGTTTGCGTAATAGGTTTTTTTCGCGTAAATCGTGACCCCTTGGGAATTGTGGGATAAAAAGTAATCTATATGTTGCCCTCTAACCTCCTCTATCTTCCAGTGATCTCCTTAAATTCCTTTGATCAGCCGTTCCAGAGGCTATTACATTATTGCTGTGAACCCACTCCAGACACAAGCATTTTTAGCTTAGTTGGAGGGGTTGACAAGATTGCTAGTAAATTGAATTCTACCCACATTGCCAGTGTTCTTAAATATATATAGGGTTAACTAACAGAGGGCGTTCCCGTTAACCCGCAATAGTATAAGCGTATCAATTAGATCGCCCTATATGCGGCCCATCATTCATAAATAAATTGTGATGTAGCCGTCCTTCAAGTACGCGTATGCAGAGTGTTTTTTTACGTATCAATTTAACATTTTTAGTGAATATATTAATATAAAAATAATTGTTTTGGAATGGTAATATTTTTTAGCATGTATGGATGCTATACTATTGCGGGTTAACGGGAACGCCCTCTGTTAGTTAATATACTGTATATGTATATGTCCTACCGAAATCTTACTATAAAACGCTGTATAAACGTGATCAGTTAGTAGCTAATCAGTTGTTTGCCTATCTTTTTCTTAGCGTGTCATTAGCAAATGGCCAGTTTGAGCCTGCCCAGAACCTTCGGCCCAGAACTGCATCAAGTTTATCACCATCGGAAGCTTCCATAAACTCCAACAATGAACAGTTGTTTACTTTACTTAACATTCTCGGTCGGCGATCGACCCTTTTTTTATGGGTGGGAAAATCATCGAATGATTTCTTCTGCTATGAGTTAAGCGGAAGGGTGTGTCAGACTTCTACTGACTAAAAACCCACCCTGTTCCTTCGGCTGCCCAAAAGTTCCAGGGCCGTGGTATCTCGATAGAACTTTCCCGCTAACGACTATCGGTCTTAGGACTACTTTCCGATTTCTTCCCAATGTGTTTTTGCCATTTTAAAAGCAGTATTGTTCCAGAGGGAAATCCAGGCAGACATTCAAGATTAACAAACAAAACATTAAAATAAAAACTGACAATGATGTTGAGTTTTGATTGCTCTGGAGACAAAATGGGGATCTTGGATGAATCCATTAGATGTGCTGTGTCTGTCATAATTATCGTATTTCAGCGATTTATTAAGTAAAGAACTTTAAATCTATAAATATTTAAAGTTGTTTATTTTGGTTCATGGATGTCGTGATCGATGGGTGTCGTCAACCTCAATGTTGACTATTCTAAAACATAAATACTATATACTGAAAAATATCAGTTTTAACCAAATTAAATGCCGCATTTTGAACATGATTTGCTGTTCTTGTTCTTGTTTCAGTGTAGTTTTTAAAATAAGATAGGTCAAACACTCATCAGGAACGCAATTCCGTATTACATTATACCGTGAACACAACAACAAAACATTAGTTTAATTGTGCTAGATTACGTTGTCCTACCAACAATCAACACTTTCTACCCCTAGTTCACCTCTAGTTCTATGTTAGGGGTGAAATTAAAGACGCGGATACAAAAGCTTGGGTGAAATTTTTCAAATCACCTACTTAACAGAACAATTAAATTTTACCTGATTGCTGCAGAATAAAAGAAAGAAGGCTGCGAAACATCACGCGGGCCCTGTGCGGATTGGCATTTTATTTTGCTTTGTGTGTATGGATGCCATGTTAAGATGGCGCATCGTCGTTTGTCTTGTAGTCCGATGATGTAACGGGCTTGGTGGAATTTGTTTGTGCAATTCCATGGCACACTCGCCGAAATGTAACCGATAGAAAACCGACAAACTTGCAAAACGTCGTCGATGTTCAAGGCTCTGGAGCTTTGACTCGACCAGTCTCTCGTTGTCAATGATTTGATGCAATTGGATATCGCATGTGTTCAGATTTGTCTATTCTAGGACATGATGTTTTCCTTCATTACTTTGAGTGCAGTGGTGTTGATGTAAATTACATAAAGCTAAGTGCCTGAGTTCAACCCCACGACAGTAACACCACTGGGCCGTCACTACTCTGTACTGTTGTAGAATAAGGTTTGTGTATATACTGTAATGGTGCGTCTACGTCTCTTTCTTTGTCATAACATATAGACTTGACTTAAGTGCCGAAGTGACACGTGCTTCATGAGTTTAACAAACAACATGATAGCGGTGACCAGTCAGTTATTGAAGTCGTATTTCGTTCTGTCAAGATTATATTTAAATGTGTGGTAGAGAAATACTAGGTAATCATTTCAAATAAATTCAATCCACAGGACACGACTATTATTTAAGTGAGTTAGTGAAATTTATTTTTGGCTTTTGCGATGATGAAGGAAACTTTTTCAGTTAATCACAATCTTTTAAGTGCTAAAGAACTGATTGGCACTAAGTAAAGCTTTAGCTGTAAGAACTAACGTGAAATAGCGAAAAAATAAATTTTATTCATTTACCTATACAACGTGTTACGGCAACTCTATATCTATCCAAAAGGGTTGAAGACAACATCTAGCATGGAGTCTTTATGCACAGTTTTAGCTCAAAATACGTGACTCAAATAATTGATACCAAATTATCTGTTTCATACGTTTCTTGAATACCAATTATAACAAACGTGCCAACTACGTAAGGGTCAGTTTCCAGTCTAACCAAATGAAGCTGAGTACTAGTGTTTTAAGTGAAGTGACTGCTTATCTGACTTCCATAACCCAGTAGCTGGGTAGCACGATACCCCAGTGGCGTGCACAGGATTATGACACTGGGTATGCGGCGGAGTACTCGGTCACAAAAACTTTTCCTTTTATAGATTTTTAGCATAGCCACAGCCACGCGACGGGTCTCTAAGTCGGAAACCATGTCAACAGAACAAGTCTTAGATGTACTACTATTCATGACAAAACAGCGATCGATCGTCGCGGCGGAAGAAATTCTAATAAGTAATATAATAACCTAAAATATTATAACTAGGGGTATCGGATACCCCTTGATTAGACCAGTGTCACATTTTCTGGTTTCTGACTACCCGTAACGACTGTCAAAGATGTAACAATGACATATGGAACCAAGGGCTTAACTTGCTTTCCGGGGTATGGAGGAATCTTGATAATTATGATAAGTTGGTTACCCTCACAGACCGCCCTCGGCACGCGTTGCTTTACCGAGAAGATAGACCCGTGCGGTTTTTTTAAAGATAATTAGTAATGTGGGTAGAATTCACATTTTAGCAATCTTGTTAACCCCTCCAACTAAGCTAAATATGCTTGTGTCTGGAGTGGGTGCACGGCAATAGTGTAATGGGTGGGATTCGAACTCGGGACCTCTCGATCACAAGCCCGACACCTTATCCATTAGGCTATAGATGCTTAATAATAATTGTTTAGCCACCAGCTCCCGAGCAGTCAACACTAGTGTATATTAAAGATGGTACGGCTTATTGATGACAGAGTATTTAAATATAGTGCATACTCTAAGCTGTCCGTTATATCGGTATTTGCACCTCCATTTTTTTTTTCGCCTCCGAGTTGGACGGGTGTTAGTTCAGGTTGTTCCTAGTTTGGTACATTTTTATTGGTTTGCACTTATTTAATTTTTTTACGTTAAAAGACTGCGCGACGCAATGGAGGGAAACGTGATTATCAGTTTATGTGTGTATGTAAGTATAAATGTATTATGTTCATAGCTATGTGGCATTTTAGAGACCGTGGACCGATGAAATGTGACAAACAGGCGAGACCCAATGGAATGTATTACAATTATGAAAATGGTATCGGTCCCACCTCCTCGTAACTTTTTTAAATGAAAATGTTTTTGTGTCAGACTTTTGTTGTACTTTATCCACCCTGTTCTTTTAGTAGCCCTTATGTCTGGGGTCGCGGTATCTCTTCCCGCATCCCAATGAAGCTCAGACCTAACCAGTCTCATTATTAAGCCCTTACATATGCTTAATTTTAATCTTTATATTTCTTAAATATTTAATTGGATTTTTTTTTCAATTTTATCATTAACAGTGATATACCTATTTTTGGTTTCAATTAATTGATATACTTTTTATATTTCCTTTATGTTTTATAAAAAATATATTTTGAATGGTTCAAATAATAATATTTTTATTAATATTGTATGGAGTATATCCCTTTACCCATTAATGTACCCAACTTTATTTATTTTGGGTATGGTAGGATATAATGAGCTGAGCGTCAGGAGGGAACTCGCACTCATCTCGTACATATTCAAAATATTTAGAGGGAAGGTGCAGAATGCGGACGTATTAGGGCAAATTAGTTTGTGTGTTCCGGACAAGTACGTGTGGCGACGTCGGCAGCCACGGCTGCTGGTGGAGCCGCGCGGGCGTACCAATCTGTTGGGGGAGGCGCCACTGACGCGTGCACTCCGCACTCTCAATATCATTGCGACCGAGTTAGACTTATTCTGTTGTTCACTGGGTGAATTCACTAGGAGTGCTTTATTTGTAATTTGTTATAAAAAAAATTAAATAGTTGAAATACTAGAATAGGTACACTATCGCATTAGGTTACCCTGTAATGATAGATGTAAAGTGGATAATAAATAATAAATAAATAAATAAAATATACAGACATTGTCATAGTGATTTTCAAAACTGGTTATTTTTCCATAAATAACATTTTGATATGTGCATGACATGTTAACACAACAACAATCCATTAAAACACTAAATAAACAATAAAAGCTTAAGAGGATATTATATATTTGATTAAATAATTATATTTTGTAATTATTAATATTGCTAGTTCCTGCCGATTAAATCCAAATAGGTTACATGATTCAGTGAACAAATTAAATATACGGTTTGTGAGCCACGCATATTGATAAATGCGTTATAATTTAAGTGAAGTCTGGCGGTGAAATATTATTGTAGTTAATAGTTAATAATCGCTGCGTTTGAACTTTAACCCCAATTGTCATAATTGAGGATTGAGTATCGAAAATCTTTTATAAAGTTAGTTATTTGAATAATTAATATTATAAACACTGAAGCAGCAATAGCTTAGTGGCTAAGGTGTCAGCATTGTGATCGAGAGATCGTGGGTTCCACTCATTACACTATCGCCGTGAAACCCTTCTGACACAAGCATATTTAACTTAGTTGGAGAAGTTAAAAAGATTGCTTATACTGTAAATTCTACCCACAACACTAGTTCATTTTTTTCATTTGTTTGGTCTTTTCTCACGTAAAAACAAAGCAACGAATGGCGATTTTTAATTTGGAGATAGTTACGGAACTGGGCAGAGACATAGCTTACTACATATTTATCGCTGAAGAAAGCCTCTCATGCTATCAAAGACGAGAACAGAAGTTAGCAATAATATAAGCCACGCATTGTAGTTTTCGTCAAGTGCCATACAATATTGGGCATGCCTGATGGCGAGCTCAAATTATGGACCACAACAGAGCAGGTTAAAAATTCCAATAACACTTTGCATGATGAATCAGATTCTTGATTCAAGCTCTGTAGAAATCTTTGATCAGTTCGAACCACAATACAGTCCTTCCTTATTCTGATTTATCTTATATCTGCTAAAATGAGCTGATGTTCTCTAGCTCTCCAACTATCTCCACTCAAGAAATCACATCGAATCGTTGTTGTGTTTGGCTAATTTAACCGTATTTATAATATTAGTATGGACCATTTCAAGATTTCAGGGTTCTCCTTTGAAACAGGACGTCGGATGTGAATGTACGGTGGGTATAATTTTGAAATAGCATCAGATAACTATGATAAAGTCTCTTTTTAAAAACAATCAAAGACATGTTATTCTAATATTTTTAATCATCTGGTTGACTTCGACGTCCTTATCTAGACACGCGGGAGCGTGTCAAGCTAAGAACTGGCGCGCAGCTCACCGTGTGTAATATTACACGAACCATTTGGAGCCACTTTTGAGCCCCTCATAACTCAAAAACTATTTTACCTAAACTTGTCAAATTTGGCTCATATATTAAGACTGGCAAGATACATATGTGTTCCAAATTTTATAAACATATCTCACACGGTTATTTAGATATTAACGTCCAAAAATCGTGATTTTTATGACTGACCTATAGATCAAAACTATAACCCAGTTCCAGATGATCTAGAAAGTTCAAATTTGGCATGAAGATAGGTAATTAGGTGAATACAAAGGAAAAAATCAGAAACTGGTAATTTTTTATCATATTATTATAATTTTCACTTAACTTATAATTAGTGCCTGTAAATCTCTATATGTGGATTTTAAGATCTTTACGTGAATATTATAATGAGTTAAATACCACCCTTAATATTTTTTAATCCAAATATTTCCGTTTTTGTACTTATAAATAAGAATATAGTAAATTTTCGTATTTATTACGCGTAACTAACCGTATTCTACAACCACTAGCGCTACCTATTATCTTAGAGGGTCACTACACCATGGAAGCAAAACGCGTAAAAATAATTCCGAATATTGAATGGGCAATTCATTCGAACATTTCAAAGGTACAAGAAAATATATAAAATAACACAAAAAGGACAATTATACCCCGTAAACGTAGGAAAGTAGTAGTACAGTAGTTTAACAAAAAACCATTTAATATTAATTTTGTTATAGGTAAATACCTACTACTAATTTATGTACAAAAAGTAATGATATCCCATGAAAAGCATAAATGTGAAATGAGAGCCAAGTTCAATATTATCAAAAATGCCTTGGTTGTTGACTTCAACGACAAATGAAGTGAAATCTAAACGGGTGCCAAGTTCAATGGTCAGTCCTGAAATTTATTTATAACAACATAAAATATCATTTATTCTTATAACTTAGGAGAATATATTGTAGCCTAAGGTCTGACTTGGCTAGTTTTCATATACGAATTATATTATAGCCTTTGCAAGTTCTAAACCTGTTACTTGTCGGTTCTTATTTTATTATTCCGAAAATTTGGCTTGCTGGTAGAAACTAACCATCGAACATAATAATTCGTATATAAGAACTAGCCAGGTCAAACCTTAGGCTACAATATATGTGGGATTAGCTCAATGGATTTCCAATTAAACCGCTGATTTCTTCTTAAAAACTCTATTTATTTCTCCTTACAAAATTACACGTCTTATCGTCTTGGTATCGTCCTAGTTTTTTTTCATTCTATATCCTTTACTTATTCTACATCTTTAACATTCATTCGCTATCTCTTTCACTCTTTGACTATTTCGTATATCCATCTCTGTCACTCGTTTATGCTTCACATCTGTCATTCATCTTCACGTCTCATTCCACTATCCTGTCATAACGTTCCATTCCTACAGCTCGGCCATTCTGCTAACTGACTGTCCCCAGTCAGATCTACATTGAAAGTACATCTTATTTTCTAATTGACAACAAAACTATTAACTTAAAGTAAACCTCCTCTTCAATACATACTTTACATCATCCTAGTAGATAACACCTTACTTTAAAACAATAAATTGTTAACACAACAACTTTAAAACAATAAAATGCTAACACGACAACTTTAAAACACAAATCAAATGTGAATACAAATAAATTTCAGGTTATCACATAACACAACTTATACTAATACCATCATAATGAAATATTAGGTCAAGAACAAACCCCAAAGGTCCCCAACCTAACAAACAACAACTAACGAAACTTACTCACCTAACTCAACAGTATTGCCAAACACTGGCCATGGTTTCATATTATCTGCAGAGGAAGAAGTCACTCGAGAACCATCTGTTCTGTGATCCATCTTCTCCACATCATATCGATCATTTCTTTTTACTTTGGTAATTCTGTATGGTCCTAGATACTTCGGCTTG
This sequence comes from Tholera decimalis, assembly GCA_943138885.2. Classification (NCBI taxonomy): domain Eukaryota; kingdom Metazoa; phylum Arthropoda; class Insecta; order Lepidoptera; family Noctuidae; genus Tholera; species Tholera decimalis. Next base: position 20,813,242 of record OW964573.2, on the reverse strand, counting down.
AGCTTCAATCTAGTACCGAACTGTGTACGTTTGATGGCTACAACATCTCCTACTACATATTTTCGACTTTCTTTTCTTCTTCTATTATACGTCTTACAATTTTCATCTTGAACTTTTCTTATTTGTTCTTTAGCCTTCATCTTTAAGTCTTCCCTATTCTGCATGAAATTACTTCTATGCTCTTGCTGAAGCAAATCATAAATTTCAATATCTTCTTTAGTTTTCATTTTTGTACCCAACATGAGTTCAAAGGGAGTAGTGTCAATGCTTCTTTGATATGTGCTATTTAATGCTTTTTGCACCCGGCTGACCTGCTTGTACCACTGAGATGGCTCCTCAATGCATAGCTTTGCTAATACCGCTATAATTATTCTGTGAATGCGCTCCACTTGACCATTCCCTCTTGGCACACCTGTTGTTATGGTTATATGTTGAATACTCTCCTTCTCACAATACTCCTTAAAGTCGTTGCTGGTAAATGCGCTACCACGATCTGAAATCAAACGTATAGGATTCCCAAACGTTTGCTGATGAATCTGTAACTTGTCTATAGTCTCCTTACTGGTAGTCCCCTTCACTGGAAACAACCACACAAACTTTGTAAATCCATCTACAACAGTTAGAATGTAATTATACATCTTCCTCGTCTCTGAAAGAGGTCCAATATGATCGCAATGAATAGTATGCAACGGAATGCTTTCTTTATCAATGCAATTTAAGAATCCCTCCTGTTTACCTTCTTTTTTGGTCGCTAGCAGACATGTTATGCACGACAGTAAAAACTCTTCAATCTTCTTGTTAATATTTTTGATATAATATTCTTGTTCCACCAGTTGTATCATTTTTCTTTTCCCAAAATGTCCCTTCTGGTGTATTCTTCTTAAAATCTCAAATTCTAAATTTCTTGGTATTACTAACCTTCTTTCTAGTCCTTTGTACAATAAACCATCGCTGTAGACATAGTCTTCATATGGCTGAAGTTTTACTATCTCTATAATCGCCTTTATACCTTCATCCAACATCTGTGCTTGCTTGACTTGATCATGTAGGCTTAACTCGACAGCTCCAACAAATGGATTTCTGCTCAAAGCGTCCGCATGTTGCATTTTGCCTCCTGATCGATGTTCAACCACGTAATCATACTCTTCAAGCAATAATACCCATCTGGCTACTCTAGTTGTTAGGTCCTTCTTATTCAATGTCTTCTGAAAGGCTTGACAGTCTGTAACAATTTTAAAGTGTTTTCCGTACAAGTAATGCCTAAACTTCTTTACACCCTCAATAATAGCCAAAGCTTCCAACTCATAGCTACTATACTTCTTCTCAGCATCACTGGTCTTCCTACTGTAGTAGTGTACAGGATGTAACTCATTTGCATAGTCTCTCTGAAGCAAAATAGCACCGTATGCTATTGCAGAGGCATCAGTATGCAATTCAGTTAATAACTGAGGATCATAAATCCTTAACACTGAGCTACTAGCTAAAGCATTCTTCAACATGTTAAATGCACTTCTCTGAACATCTTCAAACACAAAGTTAGCCTCCTTCTTCAATAAATCAGTTAATGGTTTAGCTATCAATGCAAAATCTTTAATATATTTCCTAAAATATGAAGTTAATCCAACAAAACTATGAATTTGCTTTAAAGTCTTGGGTTCAGGGTACCTGGTTACAGCATCTGTTTTGTCCTGAGAAGGTTGAACTTTTCCATCTTCTATAATGTGTCCTAGGTACTCTATTCTTCGACATAACAATTGCGCCTTCTTCCAATTAATCTGCAAGCCATACTGTGATGCGGCAGCTAACACTTCTTTTAACCGTTGCAATGCCTGACATTCATCCATAGCAGGTATTAATAAATCGTCAATGAATATCACCAATATTCCCTTTGCTATAAGTTCCTGAAACACCATCGTTACAAATCTCATAAAATACTTCGGGCAAACCGACAAACCAAACGGAGCCCTCAGAAACTCATACTGTCCATTGTGTGTAACAAAAGCAGTGTACTTTATGCTTTCTTTACTGACTCTCAAATGAAAGAAACTATTTTTTAAATCTAACACACTAAAAACACGAGCACCTTTAAGTTTATCTATCAAATCATCAATAATAGGCAGAGGAAATTCATCTTTAATCATCTTTTTGTTTATAGGTCTATAGTCTACACACACTCTAGTACTGCCATCTTTTTTCTTTACTAACACCAAGGGTGAGGAATATTCTGAAAAACTTACACGAATGATCCCATCCTTAAGCCACTCTGATACTTGCTTTTCAACAATCTCTTGTTCAGCCAAAGATATACGCCTTGGTCGTTGAGTCACTGGTATATCATCCTTGAGTACAATATGCAATTCTATCGGCGCCTCCTTTACCTGTACTGGTGTATAATTCTTCACACAGTCAATGACTTCTTGTTGCACCTGCTTATCTTGAATAGTACCTAAAACAAACTCATCCTGACTTACCACGCACACAAGCTTTGACAACCAACTGTTTACATTTGGAGTAATTAGTATTGACCCCTTTGACATAATGGTAAAAACATCTTTAAGGAATTCTTGACCCAATATTACACTACACGGCATACAACGCCTAGGAACAACATGAAATGCAATATCTTTATATTCGTGTCCATCTAATAACACACAAGCAGTAAACTTTTGCATCGACCTTACACTGCCGCCTAAACCCACCAGATTCGTGACAGTGTTCACAGACTTAGGAGCCCCAAGATGATCGTAAAGTTCGGTACACACCAAGTTTATCTCACTACCGGAGTCAATTAATGCTTTAACTTCGCACTTATTCACTAAAACTGTTTTGCAAGAATTTTCGAATCGAAACTGTGCCGGCGTTTTTTCTTCGACGTAAACATCAGTGAAGTTGGCGTCAATTCCCACTGGCATCGCCATCTTGTCGCCGTCGCTGATGTTGGTACTCCTGTCAATGTCATCAGTTTCACCAACCGCAGACTCACGAATGTTCGGAGTGAAGTTAGTCACACACATCGTTCGCTTATCTTCGTGAATGTTCGGTTTTCCGCCTTGCCGTTCACGTTCTCGGTTATAGGTCTTTTCATTCGTATTCGTATTATTTGTTGAACGAATGCATTGAGTAGAAATGTGTCCAAACTCATTGCACTTAAAACACTTCAGACCTTTTTCTTTATTTGGACACTTTGATGATTGATGATTTTTTTCACCACAGCTGTAACATCTCTTGATCCCCGCGCCATTTTCTTGATTTTCAAACTTCCTGTGTCGACTATGATCGTTGTTTTCCGTCCTCATCTTATCTTTGATAGTCTCGTAAATCTTAATCTTTTCTTTTAGGTCCGCATACGTCGTAACTCCGTACAACAACATTTTATTAACTTCCGAGTCGATTATGCCGTCAATTATGTACTTAATGGCAACATAATCTGGCATCTTGCCGCGTTTTCCCATTTCCTTCATGACTAACATGTAATCTAGACACCGTTCGTCCTTTTTTTTCTTTCTGGCGGCCATCATCTCGTGGATGGTTTTACTATCCACCGTATCTGGAAACTCCTTAAGTAATCCAGCCTTTAAATCCTCCCAACTCTTATAAGGTTTTTCAGATCTGAGCCACAGCGCAGCAGTTCCGACCAAAGCCCTTCTGGCTACGATCAGAGTTTGCAGGGCCGTCCATTGAAAAATCTCGGCATTGTCGTCAATGTCCTGCGCCCATTTCGCTACTGAAAATGTCTTGTCTTGCCCACTGAAATTTGGGACAAAGCTCTCATGGAAAATAGCCCGATCACGGTTAAACCCTTGCCTAGCCGATGTGGATGCGTCATGTTCGTCTTCACCGTCGTTGGCTTGGCGGCGATTTTTCCCTTGTCGCGGCGACTTTTCCATATTTCGTCTTTTCTTTCCTTGTCTTTTGCAACTATTGTTACCGTCTTCAAGCAGGATGTAATGTTAACCGTCTTTTTTCCGTAATAGCGTCTTAACGTCTTTCGTGCAACCCTTGTGCCGTCTTGATTTTTTGCTTCTTTTCAACGGAAACTGGAAATAATGAGCTATCCCGGACGAGCCCCCAAAAAGTTGTGGGATTAGCTCAATGGATTTCCAATTAAACCGCTGATTTCTTCTTAAAAACTCTATTTATTTCTCCTTACAAAATTACACGTCTTATCGTCTTGGTATCGTCCTAGTTTTTTTTCATTCTATATCCTTTACTTATTCTACATCTTTAACATTCATTCGCTATCTCTTTCACTCTTTGACTATTTCGTATATCCATCTCTGTCACTCGTTTATGCTTCACATCTGTCATTCATCTTCACGTCTCATTCCACTATCCTGTCATAACGTTCCATTCCTACATATATTCTCCTAAGTTATAAGAATAAATGATATTTTATGTTGTTATAAATAAATTTCAGGACTGACCATTGAACTTGGCACCCGTTTAGATTTCACTTCTTTTGTCGTTGAAGTCAACAACCAAGGCATTTTTGATTATATTGAACTTGGCTCTCATTTCACATATATGTTTTTCATGGGATACTAAACTAACGACGATTCATAATACATAGTACCACATTACATAATAAATGCGAAAATCAGTCTGTCTGTTTGTTACGTTTTCATGGCCAACCTACAAAACCAATATTCTAGTCTTGAGGTCAAAAGAGCATTAAAAAATACAAATCCTAAGGGGCTGAAATAGGGGATTAAAGTTTATGTAAATTGCACAATAATTATTTATACCACAGACAACCTGCCCCTTTACAAAAGCACAGTCGTAAATAAACTTTTACCGAGCTGGCACACCCTTGAATAAGATCCCTAGCCAAACTTGTGCCTTGGTCGACTCACACGGCAAAACTTGTACTGTATTTTATACTACACAACTGATCTTAGTCCGCATACTTTATACTTTGATTTCTAACTTAAGCTGCTGCATTATACACTGGTTTAAAGTTGGAAAGCGCTTTTTAAGCTGAAGATGTTTACGGAAATGTAGAGCGGATTATGTTCGTTGCTTTTTTTATGAGTTGGCTGTCGCTGTTTACAGTAGAACTATTAAGTGGCGTTCCTGGATTAGTATTTAAAGAGATTTTTTTTTAATAAAAAATGTATTTCAGTAAACTTATGTGAAATTTTCAGTAACTCAAGGGCGTTTTTAGCCTCTTCATCTTTCAGCTACATCAACTTTATACGGTGGAGGTGTGCCTCACTTGGGCGGGGCACCGCCGGCACCATGTCCTTGTGGAAGCAATCGCCGCCGCCGGCAATGTCTCGCGTTCGGCCCCAGTTGAGACCACGTTGCGGAGCGAGATCGAATGGGATACAGTCGCCTCCTAGAAGCAGTATGAAGAAGCAAGACCAATGAGAGTTAATTCGGTTATACCCGGAGGTCTGACCAAGTCTAAGATCATCGACTCGCTCTAAGAGTAGTCAGCATCAATGACGGAGTCCAATAGGGTAAGCCTTATAACCATTTTATTCTTACTATAAATAAGTCAACACATTTGTAATTAGTGTTACTTTCACCAGAAGTACTCCAAACTATCAGAAACACTTTGTTGGTGATTATTGTTATTAGAACTCTTGGGAAATGTCATTGATAATCGAAACACATGAATTGCATAGTTCTGTTACAATAGCTATATGCATTTTTACGAATTTTTACAAACTATTATTTTGTGAAGTAGTTTTGTGTCCGCTGGAATTGCACAATGTGATCACCAAGCCCGTATCTGTACCCGTATCGTTGTAAGTCTATCATCGGACTACAAGACGAATGTTGATGCGCCATCGTTACATGGTGGACATCCTATCCATATGCACAAAATGTTTTAGGAATACTTTCATTGTGCGTACGTCTAAAGAGTATAATTCCTCGCCGAAGTCTGTGTTTTATGAAAGCTGGAGGTCTGGGGGGTCTCTAAGTTAAGAGTGATTTGGCTACTTCTAGGTAAACGTGCTTCATCTTCAGCCACTTGATCGCTTACCATCAGATGTGATGGTGGTCAAACGCGAGTCTATTATAAATAAATAAAATAGAACTAAGTTTTTTGGGAAATAAATTTATTGAATTGTAGGTATTGTGTTGTTTTTTGCACGTTTTGACAAGGGCCTTCGCCACGCTATCGCTGAGATAATGTCACTTGTCTACAGCCTAAGAGAATGTATTCAATCTTCATTTCAGCAATCAGCTCACGATGACACAATAAATTTCAATAAAATCCAGGAAAATTAAGAACATTAACTGAATTTACGTTAGTCATGTCCTATTAAATGTAAAATATTGAACGTCTTCCGAAGTTTTCGCAGTTCCTAACTCAAACTTCACTGTTTTATAACAAACTTCATTTAAACGATTTTCCTTGAATTTGCTGCTTTTGGTTAGTATTTGGGCTATAACTTTAAAATCATACATCCAAAAATTCATTTTGTGGTGTGCATAGGTATATAACCCACAAAATATTTTTTGTGATTTGGGAATATGCGGAACGGGGTGTAAAGTCTGGGAGCTTTTTGCGGGACTTTACACAAAAAACACAGATGTTTTTGTCTAGTGGGCAACTGCCCGATATTTGTGATCGGGAGATTTATATGTATGCTAGCTGTGCGATAAACTGCTTGCGCGATACAGGATATCTATAGTTTTAGTTTTGTATGTCGCGAGATAGATGTCGCTATAGTGATATTAAATGATGAACACATGTGTGTATTTAATGTTAATAATACATCATTATTGTATTCTCGGCTACTACTACATTCCTTTCTCATCGTCCTTCAATCTGCCTAGCTTATATAGCTATACTATTTTGGGGATTGCTTCCAGTTTTGCCTAATACCAGCATTTTACGTTGTGCGTCTGTCTATCTGACCTTCACAACAATGAATGTGTGACAAGATACGTTTATTAAGACTGATGTCAGATTTTCGACTTGTAAAAGTTTTTTTTTTATTGATAATAGGCTTGCGTTTGACCACCATCTCACCTGATGGTAAGTGATGATGTGGTCGAAGATGGAGCACGCTTGCCTAGAAGTAACCTATTCACTCTTGACTCAAAGACTCCCAGGTTATAGCGATCAGGAAACACAGACTCCGGCAGAGAATTACACTCCTTAGCAGTACGCACAATGAAAGTATTCCCAAAACGTTTCGTGCGTATGGGTGGGATGTCCACCATGTAACAATGGTGCATCGCTGTTTGTCCATAAACCAGAAGTGAAAGCCAATAGATTAACATGCACACCCTGAGACACGGAGGAATCCACAGACAGACCACCATTACAGCAGCATTGCTTACTAAATCTTGAAGATAAACCACCGTATTATTGTAAGGTAATTTGAATATGCATACATAAAAATATTGTAACTAATATTTATTTGAAACACACTTCTCTTCTTGCTATCTATTTCTATCTTCCTACATAAACATACTCACCACATTCACGCACACATATCTACACTCACCACACCTACTTACACACATGCACACACACAAGAAACGCTTAACCTCGGTCAAAAACACAAATATTTCACCTTTTTCGTTTCGCTGGCTTATTTTGCACGCTCTTACACACAGGTGTTCAGGTAATTGGTCGTGATTTACTAAGAACATAAAAGCCAAACACACACCTTCGAAGTAACCCGCAGTGATCTATACCATGCATCCATCAGCCCAACCAATCTAGTCACAAAGGAGGTCCGTAAACTAAGAATCAGCCCTCAATCAGGCTGCAAATATATTTTCCTTAACCTTGTTCCAAACAGCCAATAAAATATTCCCAGACCCCACACGTATTACAACACATAGATTTAGAGAACAGGAATGAGCATTAACGTCAGAGAATTGGCTTATCTATAAAAAGGGATAAAGTGAAATGTGTGGCCAATACCTGTATCTTTCATATAGATCTTAGGGACTACGATTACACTGAAAATATACTAAGAATTTTAGGAAGACTACCAAAATCACCAATAAATATTAGCCATGTAGGTATATTTTCTTTTATTACATAAACATAAATTGAAGACACTAAATTGCGATTAATTTACGTGACGTCACGCCTTGGTGCACTTTTACCTAGATATAACTTCACTCCTTAACTATGATGCGTTTTACCTGAGTCAATTTAAAAATCTAGTTTTATTCCTGAAATTAATTTGTGACATACAGGTACTTACACTTTTTTAATAAGTTCATAATTGGAATGCGTGACAGTTGCATTAAAAAAAAACCTTTTCTTTTCCTTCTGTTTAGTTCTATATTTCCTTTTCTAGTTCTATGTATCCCTACTCCAGCCCTAAACGGATTACACCACAAATACCCATGTGTTACTCTGATTGTCACATTTGTCTTTTTTACGATGTTCAATGACGTTGATACGGACACTAGCGCCATCTTATAATTTCGTGACCTTCCAGATAAAGGAAAAAGTTAGATTGACTTTGATCTTTGAGATTTTTATTCCGACGCTGATCTTATTATACGGGTCGTCATAATTAAATTTTGGAAATTCAACTGCGTTAAAGTGATGTAAGAAGCTATGTAAGATTTTAAATGGAATTTGGGTAGTAGATTTATCGTGTTCGGTTTGAAATGGTTGTTTTTGAAGAAAGCCGTGGCCGGTCTTGCCATGGGGTATTGTGTTACCCAGTTACTGGGTTATGTAAAACAGTAGTGCTCAGCTACATCTGTTTAGACTGGAAACTGACTTTAATAAAGTTGGGAAAGGCTAAACAGATAATGATGACCTTTTCATAAGATTGACTACCAATATTTTCTATGTGTATTCGACGGCTATAAAAAATCTAAAAAATACAGTAATTAATTAAGGAATTCATTTATATCTTATATCCAGACATTTAATTCGAATCAGTAGACTGACACTTTCTAAGTTGTCAGATAATGACGACTACGAAATTGTGATGCAACTAAATTAATCGTTTCAGAAATAAAATCGAATAACGATGTAAGCAATTTTTTTGAATAATATTGTGTGTAAATAACAAAAAGTAAAATGTAATTATAAAGGCGCGTGAAAAATAAAACGAATAGATTATGATAATATATTTTATTTTGTGCAGTACGCCTCTATACTTGTACGCATTCCAACGGAGTTTAGTTCGCAGTTGTGCGGGGGCAGTCTTTTTAATAGTAATCTCGCGCAATTTATTTAAATATTCATCACATGAAAGAATTTCCAAAAGAGTGACTTTTGTCATGTCTGGTTAGAGATGAAATTTTTTAATAAAAATAGATTTATTTATAGTAAAATCTCGTTACTACTTCAAAATAAACGATAATAGTATAAATTTTATCATTTATTTATATTTCACACGGTTAAAAGTCGCTCAATAATTATTTAATTGTTTGAATCCATCACTATTAGATGAAATAGGGTATAGTAAGTGAAACTAGCTTATATCAGCTTAATGCATCGAATTTAAAGTCTGGGTATAGATAACACTCATTTATGGGATTATTTACCAAGTAAAACTATCAATCTAAACGAAAAATTATACAAGAAAATTTAATTAAACAAAACACTGTCAAATTAATTTGAGATTCCCCAATATACAACGTGGTATCTCCTGCGAAATTTAGGGTCAAAATCTTTGTAATATATTAGGAAGTTAAATAAACTTGAATTACATTGAGGCACGACTTATCTTCTTGACAAAAGAGACTTGGTGCGTTACATTGTGGCATTTGTTGTACAATTTTGTGAGATTACACTTTTGAAATAGCTTTGAAGCTTCAAGAGACGTATTTTCTGGAGTTTAGTTTTGTGAAGCTTGTAAAAAGGTTATTTATAATATAGGCTGGTCATGCTGTGTTTTGTACTTATACTACTAAATCTTTATATTATTGGACCCATCGCGTTACCTGTACCTAAACATCAAGACTAGTTATTTTTTGTTATTCAACAAAACGTCTAATTTTGTCTTAGAATGACAAAGACTTTGTAATCAGACAACTTATGTATCTTTTTAAAAAGTAATAGCGCAGTAGTTGATGAATTAAACTTAACCGTGTTTTGGAAGATAGATATATTTATAATTTATTTTAATAAATTACATTACTAAGATTGAGCAGATACAGCCTCCTGTTATCACAAGCGTTATAATAAGCAAAGCCGATCCGATTCAGCCTGTCCCTAACTGCTCAACCCCTGCGTCACCCTAACCCGAGGCCCGAACCCTACAGGGAATGTCCTTAGCGTATAGTCGCCTAGTTTGTAAGTTGATTAAAAAGCCCCGGAAGGGGGTTTTAATTATGCCAGCCACAGGCAAGTCTGACAATATTTTTTTATGTGTATGTCTCGTAGATCAACCTATGAGGATTGATGAAGAAACCGATTTTAAAGAGACTTTTACTAGAAGATAGGGGAGGAGGGATATAGGGCATCATATTTTTTACAAAGAAATAGTAATGTATATACATATACAACGTGTAACGGACACCCCATATCTATCCAAAAGGGCTGAAGATTAGATTTGGTGTGGAGTCTCTATGCACAGTTTAAGCACAAATTAACTGACTCAAAGAATTGATACCAAATTATTGGTTTCATATATTTCTTGAATACCAATCATAACAAACGTTTCACAGCAATAACTTTCCACGTCACTTGCCAATAACACAATAATTCTTTTCGTTCTTCTTAATTTGAAAAATTCGGTCTCTGGTATCAGTGTAGTGGAATTTGTAATAAGCTCTACACACGTAGACTTAGGATTACAAAACCCTTGCCATATCGTTTGTTATCATCCAAAGAAGCCATGCACTTGGTATGTATATACCCTTTAAAGTACACGTTGTATAACATAGTGGGTAGAATTCACAATACTAGCAATCTTGTTAACCCCTCCAACTAATCTAAATATGCTTGTGTCTAGAGTAGAGTTCGAATCCGCGACTTCTCTTTCATGAGGCCGACACCTTAGGGTATTGACACTTCATTTATATATATATTATGTTATCCAGAAAATTCCAAGGGGATCGGAATTTACGCGAAAAACCGTCAAGACTCACAGAAGAATGAAGTCAAGCACAGACAGTCAATAATAAAAACATTCAACAACATTTCAATAGAATCATTCATACACACATTAAATTTCAGGAGTAAGTATCATTTTACTAAGTCTACTCTCAACATTTGTACCAAACTCGACTGCTGTAATGCAAGAGCGTAATGTAGCTAAAAGCAGGTACTGCTCATTATGAACTAATTAGTTTTGAAATAGAATGCTTTCAGTAGCGACACAGTGTCCGATGTGTAGCGTAATAATGTACTCATGATGCTAGCTGGTCATGGTTTATGGTGATAGTATTGTGTAGTTCATGTGTTTGTAAACTTAGTAAGCGCTATTTCTTGCTTAGTCTGATTTTCCCAATGAAAAAAAAAAGATTTCAAGCTGTTTGTAGTTTTTTTTTTTTTTCATTATAATGCAGGCGCAATTCATAATAATAAATAATATAAAATCGGCTTGATCCAGAAAGCAGTACTTCTGGACACGGCGCGCATTGTTAGGTGGTTCCTCTCTCAAGAGCCCTGAGAACAGGTAGCTAGGACCCTGTTCCCGATACCGGTGGGCTACTGATTTTTATATTTTTAAATGTTTTTATAAGAATATTTAAAATGTAAATAATATGTATATAAAATGTAATAAATGAAATAATATAAAATTATAATTTAGATTTTTCAAATCGTTTTAGTTGGAGTAAGGCAGTAGTTACTTTTTATTATTTTATAAAAATCTGATATTAAACATTTATTTTCAGTTTCGCTACTATCTCACGGTGGAAGACAATTCTTTAAGCGCTCCAAATGCCACTGGGACTCATTCTTCTGTTCAGATTACTGGCGACTTAGTCTTTTAGTTTATTTCCATGTGAAATTGCTTACACCTTGGATCATTAGATTGCACCTTGGATTGCAAGCTTGTTGCACCACAATATTGAAATTAAATTAGAGAAATGAATGTATATATTTTACCGTAATGTGGTTTAGGTTGGGTTAGTAATGATATAGAAGATATAGAAGCTATTTTCAGATTTACAAGGAATTTTGATAACAGAGTAATTAGACATTTGTGCGTTACTGGAGTGACTAAAAATGTCATAATTATTGCTAATAAAACATACAAATAAATTAGAATAGACGAGACTTCTAAAACAATAAAACTTTAGTTCGGCGTACATACACAGTTTTTATCCAATGAAAGTGGCTTATTTTATTTTTGGATTTTGATTCAAATCAATTATATTTTTACTGAAAAATGACACAGTATCGGAATGTTATAAAAAATATTATTATTTCAACTATCCCCTACTTTTAGAAGTACATTTGTGCTAGTTACTGACCGCCTGGAGCTTTTGGGCATGGAGTTGACATCAGACCTCAACTTCGGCTCAACCATCGAGTCCAGAGCTTAGACTGCAGCAAAAAAGCTGGGATTCCTGCACAAGGTGAGGCGGTACTTCATGCCTGGACAGCTTTTTAATCTGTATAACGCACAGGTCCGTTCCAGCGTGGAGTATTGCAGCCACTTGTGGGATGGCTCGATCGAGCGCAGAGCTAAAAGGCGTGACGAGGACGAGTGACGAGGCGCTAGTGGACAAGCTTCATAGCCTGGTTCATCGGCGAACCGTTACTTGCCTGTCGGTTTTCTACAGATTGTACTTCAGGGAGTGTGCGCAGGAGCTCCATGACCTGATTCCTCCATCTCCCTTTCCCTACCGGTCTACCAGATGCACGGCTGGGTACCATCCACACTTGGTTGATATACCGTCTTGTCGTACCAAGCGCTTCTCCTACACATTTATTGTGCGCACAGCCAAGCTACGGAACTCTCTGCCGGCTTCTGTGTTTCCTGCCACTTAAGACCTTTCAGCCTTTAAAGCAAGAATAAATAGGCATCTTCTAGGCTCGCTCGTCCCATCGTAGACCTCATCTATCGCCTACCATCAGGCGAGGTCGCGATCAAGAGTGGGCTCACCCGTAAAAAAAACCCTCCCTATAATTTTCAAGCCCAAGACGCAGCTTAGCAAAGCTTATGTTGGTTTGCTCCTCACACACCATAATTTAATATTCTTTAATCTCTCAACGGTAAATAATCAACAATTTACTTACGGGCTCGAAACCAAAATCAAATTAACTAACACAGATATAACATTACATAATTCAATAGAAAATTGCTTCCTCAAACATTATTTTAGGGGAAAGTTTTGGAAGGATAAACATCATAAATATATTTACTTTATCTACTTGAAATTTGCGCAGTGATTTTAGAATGATGGTCACAGAACTAATTAATCCTTAAGAAAATGTTGATAGTTCAAATAATTAGGTTTTGGCAAACTTTGGTAAGAAAATCTGTTAGTCTAATCTCAATTAAAATAAGAAAAAAAAAATCGTCAAATGAACGGCACAAAGAAACAACTTTAATATGAATAGCAAACTTAATAAAGATATTAAACTATCCCGGCTAAGTAAGGGACGGACATAAGTCACCCCGTGTCCATAGGTAATGACACCATAGACTTTCCTATTCCCTTTCTTTTTTCACTAGCATTTCGTCTAAAGCAAGACTAACATGTGCATATAATAAACAAAGCAAGGAGGCGTGGTTAAGTTTAAACACCTGTTTTTCAGAACTACGATTTTTTACAGTTTTTTTTAGTACTTTTGATCCTAAAGGTTTTCTGTGTTGTGATCTTGGATTAAGTTCAACCTTACTGTTGTTACCCTTCGTAGTTTTGACAGCAGTGAGGATGATAAATAAATAACACAAAGTAATGTGCTCCACTAAGCTTGACCTACGATTTGTATGTCAGGCCGGGAACCACTCTCACATACATAAAATAACACAAACATTATGTAATCAACCGACGACCAAAAGAGGAGGTTATCAATTCGACGCGTATATTTATTTTTTTCTCTTTTTTTTTTTTTTTTATGTATGATCACCGATTACTCGAAGACGGCTGAACCGATTTGGAAAATTCTTTTTTTGTTTGAAAGGGTATACTTCGAAATTGGTACCATTTATCACCAAGTCAGGATCTGATGATGGGATCCTGGAGAAATCGAGGGAACTCTTCAAATATTATAGGCACACCTATGGCGTTTTGGGTATTTCTTATAGTAACTTGTGCAGTTGCTCTCAAAAAATACCATTTAGGGAAGTGGAACTGATGATGAAGACCACAGATGGCCGCCGAACCTACTCAATAATAAGTATTTCGTGGATTGCGATTCGAATACTTGAATATGGATGTTAAGCACTTTATGTTCGTCACAATGCATATGGTGATGTAGAGCTGATGGTGAAGTACCAGGAGAACTCCTCAAAAATTAACGGCCCAGCATACAGCATACAGCAGCTACATTAGACTTTTATACTCATACAATTATAACACGGATAAGTCACAGAAGGACTACCACCAAGCACATTGACTCGTACACACACATACATGACAAACAAACACTGACATATACAACGTGTAATTTAAAAGGTATATACATACCAAGTGCATGGCTTCTTTAGATGATAACAAACGATATGGCAAGGGTTTTGTAATCCTATGTCTACATATGTGGAACTTATTACAAATTTCAATACATTGATACCAGAGACCAAAATTTTCAAATAAAGAAGAACGAACAGAATTATCATGTTGGCAAGTGACGTGAAAGTTATTGACCCTTGTAGTGCTGTGACACGTTTTTATGATTGGTATTCAAGAAACATATGAAACCGATAATTTGGTATCAATTCTGTGAGTCAATTATTTTGAGCTGAAACTGTGCATAGAGACTCCATACCAGATGTTGTCTTCAGCCCTTTTGGATAGATATGGGGTTTCCATTACACGTTGTATATACACACATCAAAAGTGTCTAGGGATCAACATATATTTTTGCAATAACTTTTCTCCTGATTGATATTAATTAAAATTTTCTTTAAGGATTCATCAAATAAAGTGTTTTCGTTTGTCACAGTAACGATAAACCAAGTCACCTTTGCATTAATAAAGAAATTTGCCATTTTCCTAATAAAGGGATTTTTGACATTTGAACCACTAACATTAAAGTTCGAAAAAAAGACTGAAATAACAGTTTTCTTTAAAATTTTATTAGGTAACTTAAACAATTAATAATCCGTGTTTCTACCGCGAACACTAACAACACAAGAACATCGGTTTGGCATACTCAAAATGAGTTCATCCAAATCACGCTGTGGAATGGCCGACCATGTTCGTTGCAACAACAAAAAAAGGTCTTCTTGCGACTGGATACCCTCCATATTCGGCAGAGCTCTTCTCTGTAGCATATCCCATGCATGCTCAATCGGGTTCAAGTCTGGCGACTGAGCAGGCCAGAGCAGGACATTGATGTTAGCTGCGGCGAGAGTCTGTCTTACAACTCTTGCGGTGTGCGGTCGTGCATTATCATGCATTAACTGAAATAAGGGACCGATTTGCACTTGTAGAGGAACGATGACGTCAGATACAATCGTCTCAGCATAAATTTGAGCGTTGAGGTTGCCTCTGATCCAAATCAACTCAGTTCTTCCGCCGATCCAAATACCCGCCCATACCATGATGGTTCCACCACTATAAGGATGGACTTCCTGGCAGGATTTTAATCGCTGTTGGCGTCCAGGGGTTCTCCAGTGTCGTATACGTCTTGTATCCGGTCTCATACCAAAACGAGACTCATCAGAAAAGCACACGAAACGCCATTGTTCTTCTGCCCAATTTCTGTGTTCAAGAGCCCATTGATATCGAATCCTACGATTGTGCATTGCTATAGGTGGTACCCGTAGCGGTCTTCGGGAATGAAGGTTCACTTCATGCAAGCGGTTTCTAACTGTTTGGTCGCTAATTAAGTTCCCTGAAGAGTGATGAAGCCTCACGGCTAACATCATGGCGGTTATTGTTGGAGCTCTTCGAGTTAAGATTTGAATGTATCGGTCTTGTCTCCGTGTGGTGCAGCGATACCGTCCTCCATGGCGCTCAGCCACGGTACCAGTGCTTCGGTAACGTGTCCAAAGTCGACTGATAACACTCTGACTTGTATTCAGAGCTAAAGCCACAGTACGTTGCCGGGAACAAGCTTCTATCATTCCCACGGCTCTGAGCATTTCTTCCCTGCTTAAATGACGTCGCCGCTCCATAATAACGTTGGTTTTAATCAGTAGTAGGGAAACAGTAGCACTAATAATGTCTTCAATGCGTTGTATGTTTTTATAGGGAAAATATTGACAGCTGATTTTCATCTTTTACTCGAATTTGATTAACAGTTCCTGTTTCAAATTATGAAATGCACCAAAAAGGATCCATATAAATTTATAAAATCATAAATTTATTACAAAGCCACATCTCAATCTCAAGAAATCCGCATAAAAATGCTTGATCCCTAGACACTTTTGATGTGTGTACATACACACATACACACCGTATTACAGCATGCAGCCAGACAGAACTTTCTTTTGTTTTTTATTTGTCTTTATATAATTTCTAGTTTTTTTTTCTGTTGGTATTCATATAAATAATGAAAATGCAACACTAACGGGTGAATACCTGTAACACAGGTACTACCTAGCATAGGAGTCAGGGCCATAATGCGAAATGTAAATACTTTTGTATCAATAAAACATTATTTATTATTTATACTGAAACCTTTCATTCTTATCTTCTAAGAAATACCCCACAAAAACTAAACTTCAAACTTTAATATATTTTTCAATAACAAAAGAAAAAAATGTTTGCAAGCCGGCAGTTATTAATTAATATTTTGACATTTCCAAACAAATTACTGGCAAGGTCATTAATCAATCTGTTTTACTGTACGAAGGGATTCCTTAATATACTGAATCGAGGGTCACTTTAGTCGGACTAAGCTAGGCCAGCGTAGTTTAAATTCGATGGCTGTTGACGTAAAACTTCTTTGATTTGTTTACTTGGAAAAATCGAAGGAAACGTAATATTTATGATTGCAAAAATGATTCTAACTTTGGAATTACACATATTTTTAAACGATATTTTAGAGGATATCAGCCATCAAACGTTAATAGGTACATTATATTATGTGGATAGCGGCTTGAGTGAACATATATTTTATTAGTTGTGATTTTATAGTTTATAAAATTGTGTTACTGTTAATATTCTCAATAAATAAAATATATCCTGTCACTGACGTAATGATGCAGTAGGTTAGGTGTGTAATTATATCTTTAATAATATTGGATCCCGTTGACTGTTAATAAAGATT
This sequence comes from Tholera decimalis, assembly GCA_943138885.2. Classification (NCBI taxonomy): domain Eukaryota; kingdom Metazoa; phylum Arthropoda; class Insecta; order Lepidoptera; family Noctuidae; genus Tholera; species Tholera decimalis. Next base: position 20,795,958 of record OW964573.2, on the reverse strand, counting down.
ATTATTATTGCTAAGTGGTTGCTGGAATGTTCTAACGGGAGGGTAGTGAAGGAGCAGGGTGGGTTTTTAGTCAGTAGAAGTGTTATTTCAGGTGTTTATCAGAAAACTGTTATTTCAGTCTTTTTTTCGAACTTTAATGTTAGTGGTTCAAATGTCAAAAATCCCTTTATTAGGAAAATGGAAAATTTCTTTATTAATGCAAAGGTGACTTGGTTTATCGTTACTGTGACAAACGAAAACACTTTATTTGATGAATCCTTAAAGAAAATTTTAATTAATATCAATCAGGAGAAAAGTTATTGCAAAAATATATGTTGATCCCTAGACACTTTTGATGTGTGTATATACAACGTGTAATGGAAACCCCATATCTATCCAAAAGGGCTGAAGACAACATCTGGTATGGAGTCTCTATGCACAGTTTCAGCTCAAAATAATTGACTCACAGAATTGATACCAAATTATCGGTTTCATATGTTTCTTGAATACCAATCATAAAAAACGTGTCACAGCACTACAAGGGTCAATAACTTTCACGTCACTTGCCAACATGATAATTCTGTTCGTTCTTCTTTATTTGAAAATTTTGGTCTCTGGTATCAATGTATTGAAATTTGTAATAAGTTCCACATATTGTAGCGTAAATAAAATTAAGTGCACAGTAAAACACAAACCGCTACTTAACACGTTTAATTTTGATTAAAAGGAAAAAGATAGAAAACAAGTACTTAATTAAAAAATATAAAAAAGTTAAATATTAGTTATTATTGGGAACCTTTCAGTGATGGCGTGGGTTAACTTAGCGGAAAGAAAAAGAATGTTATCGAAAGTATTATGCAAATATTTTTAACTTACCTAACAAAAAATCGATTGCAATCGGTTACAGCTAGGCGAATACGCAATATTAGTAATTTTAATTACAAAAACACTAAGAGCATCCAACGCGTCTTGATAGGCCATAGGTTAGAAAGAGTTTTTGACGTGAGAATTTTTAGATTAGAAATATACAAATTAGGTGCACTATTTAAAATAGAACTCCTGCTGCGAAAACTCGGTAATTCCTGGACGGCTGAACACGACTGTGGGAAGTAACGTAGAAATCACGGAGCCACTGCGCTGCGGAGTCCGCATCTACCTCGTACCCTCTTCAGGCCTTTGAGATGGACGTCTCAGGCACAGGATGTGCTCGGATATCGGGCGAGAGCGCCCCGACCTCCGTTGTCGATAACCGACGTCGCTTGCCCGTAGGGTGGAGCCAAAAATTGGCTTGTAACGGGATCTAAACAAAAAAGAAACTTCAGACCACCGATGCAAGCTGAATCTTTGATTAATTATGAAACTAGTGCGAAATGGATCGAAAAGAAAAAAGACGACAATACATACCAAATTAACCAGAAAATCACCCACAGACTATACTTTTGCTAGTACACTTTATATTTTTTATTGGGTTTACACCAACAGAAAAAAAACTTTCACTTCATAATTTCGATATTAATCACAAAAAATAAGGTCGACCATCACATATCGGGTCCCAAAAATGTAATGACGCCGTCAAAAGGCAAAACAACCGACGATTTTTTCACGATTCCTGGTTCAAATGTGAATAACAGCTATGAAGAAAAAATTTTTTATTGAAAAGTTTGCATTAGGATTGGAGGAGGTTTTAACCGTAGCGGTTTTACGCTACAGTACCCCATTCCCAGTAAAAAAAAAAAGAGAGTAGCAACCCTAAAGGTGAGTGGCAACCCTAAAGGAAAGGTGAGTGACAACCCTAAAAGAAAGGTGGTTGACAACCCTAAAAGAAAGGTGAGAGATCAACCCAAGTGAATGTATCAACCCAGTGAGAGGGTGACAATGCTATAACAGATTGACATCACAACAACAGATTGAAAACACAACAACAGATTGAAAACACAATAACAGACTGACAACACAAAAGGGATAGCATCAACCAAGTGTGAAAACCATAATATACAAATTAAATAAACTAGCCTAACTAACTTTAAACTAAATACATCAAATCAACGACATCGAAGTGCAGCTGATACTGAATAAAATTGAAAGCCGGCCTCCAGTTTAGACGTTAACAGTGCGAGCTTCAGATGCGTCTCCTAAACCTACATTAGAATAGAAAAACAAACGATAGATCTAGAGTAATATTCTTAAATATATATAGGAACAAAGAACAATAATCAACACGAAACAAATAAGAGTTGAGATTAAGAAATAACTTAAAAATACGACGAAAACTCAAAGGAAGTCAAACAAAAACTCGAAGTCGAACACAAAAGCTCGAAGTCATAAAAACTCGAAGTGAGACACGACTCAAAGTCCAACACGACTCAAAGTCAAACACCACTCAAAGTCAAACACGACTCAAAGTCGAACACGACTCAAGGTCAAACACGACTCAAAGTCAAACACGACTCAAAGTCAAACACGACTCAAAGTCAAACACGACTCAAAGTCAAACACGACTCAAAGTCAAACACGACTCAAAGTCAAACACGACTCAAAGTCAAACACGACTCAAGACTGAATTTAAGAGCTTAAGTTATAGAGGGATAAGTTAGAAGGTTAAGTTAAAGAGAGAGGGTTAAGTTGAAGAGGGTGGACCTTAAATCAAAATCAAAAATACGACGCCTAATGAGAGGAAATGGTTATGAATAAATATTAACTCCAGGGAGGAATGAGGGTCGAAATAATAAAAGAGGTGTCGTTAATTGAAAACTAATGGCCTAACATAAGTAATGCTGATTAAGTTAAGAATATGGAACAAATTAATTCATTTAAGTATGTCTTTTATATGATATTGTCCAATATGATGAGAATCACAGTCTTGTAGGACATATGTAGTCATGGAGATGACTCTGATCACACGACATTTAATGAAACGAGGAGCAAGCTTTCCTGTAAAGTATTCAGCAGCTGACGATTTTGAAAAATTACGCCTCCATACAATGTCGCCGGCATTAAGTGTAATAGCCGTCCGGTTCGTATTGTAATTTCGTGAATTACGGAGAAAAGCAGAAGAAAGATTGTCCGCTACTTTTGCGTAAATCTCGGCGAGCGAAGTCAGATTACTCGCGTGTTGTTCCCGACTTTCAGCTAAATTAGTGCTTAGAGTCTGGTTATTCGCACGCGATGAATCCATACAGACTTCTCTACCGAATATGAGAAAGTTTGGCGTAAACCCTGTGGCTAAATTAATATTAGAAGGTAACCGGGACAGTCCTCGGATTTCATAGGAGAAGGTAAGTTAGAACGACTAGTACCCGGAGTGGGCCTAGGTGGAATGGGAGGAGGTCTAGAAATAATAATACTTTCGTGTAAAGGAGTCTCACCGATAGAACCTTCTTCGGACATTTTTAAACACAAAATAGAAATAGATTAAATGAAAGAGAGCGGGACTTAGCAGGAAATCGTTAGATATCGTGCCGTAATATCGATACGGGAAGAAGACAAAATGAACGTCAAAGGAATCCGCTGGGCTAAGAATCCAACAAAAATCCAGCAAATAGCAGAAAAGCAAACAGTCGGGCTAAAAAATAAAAAAGGTAGACACTAGCACACGACCATTCAAAAAGCTTACCTTTGGTCACGATGCCTAACCATCCACACATCAAACACACTCTACGGGAAACTAACTACCGCTACCTACTGGGATAAAATAAAACTCGGGATAGATATGTATATTTTGGGAGAAAATAAAAGAATTGGAAATTGGGTATAGTTACAAAGTTAATCTTTAAAATTGAATTTCACAAACATCACACAATTTAGCAAGGAACATAAATTTAGTTAGCAATTCTGTAGTCCAGTCGTATGAATCGGGAAAACATTCAAGACAGGTAATCCTTTTAACTTCCATACGGGTATCTGACCAATTCTAAAACCTGAAACTCACAATAAGAAAGGTGACAATTAAAGATTGCTCTCAAGAGCAACCACACACGAGATAACAAAAAAAAATAGGTATTTTAGTAATAATTAATATGTAAACTTACTTTAATTCGGGCGCCATATTGTAGCGTAAATAAAATTAAGTGCACAGTAAAACACAAACCGCTACTTAACACGTTTAATTTTGATTAAAAGGAAAAAGATAGAAAACAAGTACTTAATTAAAAAATATAAAAAAGTTAAATATTAGTTATTATTGGGAACCTTTCAGTGATGGCGTGGGTTAACTTAGCGGAAAGAAAAAGAATGTTATCGAAAGTATTATGCAAATATTTTTAACTTACCTAACAAAAAATCGATTGCAATCGGTTACAGCTAGGCGAATACGCAATATTAGTAATTTTAATTACAAAAACACTAAGAGCATCCAACGCGTCTTGATAGGCCATAGGTTAGAAAGAGTTTTTGACGTGAGAATTTTTAGATTAGAAATATACAAATTAGGTGCACTATTTAAAATAGAACTCCTGCTGCGAAAACTCGGTAATTCCTGGACGGCTGAACACGACTGTGGGAAGTAACGTAGAAATCACGGAGCCACTGCGCTGCGGAGTCCGCATCTACCTCGTACCCTCTTCAGGCCTTTGAGATGGTCGTCTCAGGCACAGGATGTGCTCGGATATCGGGCGAGAGCGCCCCGACCTCCGTTGTCGATAACCGACGTCGCTTGCCCGTAGGGTGGAGCCAAAAATTGGCTTGTAACGGGATCTAAACAAAAAAGAAACTTCAGACCACCGATGCAAGCTGAATCTTTGATTAATTATGAAACTAGTGCGAAATGGATCGAAAAGAAAAAAGACGACAATACATACCAAATTAACCAGAAAATCACCCACAGACTATACTTTTGCTAGTACACTTTATATTTTTTATTGGGTTTACACCAACAGAAAAAAAACTTTCACTTCATAATTTCGATATTAATCACAAAAAATAAGGTCGACCATCACATATCGGGTCCCAAAAATGTAATGACGCCGTCAAAAGGCAAAACAACCGACGATTTTTTCACGATTCCTGGTTCAAATGTGAATAACAGCTATGAAGAAAAAATTTTTTATTGAAAAGTTTGCATTAGGATTGGAGGAGGTTTTAACCGTAGCGGTTTTACGCTACAATATGTAGACATAGGATTACAAAACCCTTGCCATATCGTTTGTTATCATCTAAAGAAGCCGTGCACTTGGTATGTATATACCTTTTAAATTACACGTTGTATATGTCAGTGTTTGTTTGTCATGTATGTGTGTGTACGAGTCAATGTGCTTGGTGGTAGTCCTTCTGTGACTTATCTGTGTTATAATTGTATGAGTATAAAAGTCTAATGTAGGTATACCATTTTCTGTGGTAGTTAGCTGGTGTTTGTAACTATATTATAGTTTAGTAACTTCCTAGTCTTTGCTTAACTATGTTGGGGTCAGCTTCCAGCCTTACCTAACTGATGCAACTGAGTGCTAGTGTTCTAAATGGAATGAAATTTCCAGCTTATTCTTGAGCGACTGTTAAATGTGTAAAAATCACAGCCGGGACCAACGGCATGTTTTCCGATTCACAGAGGAATTTTGACATATTAAGATGGTAAAACATCAATGGGTCTCCCTTAGAAAGTTTTCGTTTTCGAGCATTGTTTTCTGCAACATTTTATAGCACTGAACATCATTCTTTATTTAATTTGTTGAACACAAAAAACATTTACCCACTGTGCGCTTGAAAGTAATTGTCAACCGATCGAATAAAATTCATGTAAAGTGCTGCCTTTTAATGGAATCATTTTAGGTAACACAATATCTATCTAGCCATATTTATATTAAAATTAGTTAAAATAAGGTTTAAATAAGGTGGCCAAGCAATATTGAACCGATAGCTATCGATATTTTTTGCGTATTTAATGTATCTCTTTGCATTTAAATTTATTTCGGATGTTCTTTTTTCCATTTATTTGTTTGCCTATGAGAGCACCGGTGGCCTTTTAAAGGCACAACTTGTGACTTGCAGATCGTGGGTTTAAACCTAGACAGGCACATTACTTTGTGTACTTTCCATCATTATCGCTGCTCTTAAAACGGTGAAGAAAAACAACAACTTAAAATAATAATAAATAAAAAATAATTTATTTTATTAAGCCTAATAACGAAAGGAGAGAGAATATAAAATACAATAAATACATTTCAACTATACACATGGCTTAGTATAGACATATTTTTGTTGTGAACTTCTAGCACCCAAACTAGGACATGTTCTGTATCTTGGGTGTTAGCGTTTTTCCCTAGATTATTCACAGAGAGAAGCCCAGCTCAGTGTATTACAAGATCACAAATTAGTATCATAGTAAATTAGAATCTTATATACAGGGTTGGATATAGGTATGTTGAATAAGATCTCATAAAAAATGAAACGGATAGTATTTATAAAAAAATATGGTACACTTTCATTATTTTTAATTTAACATACTTATAATCACAGAACAGATTCTCTGTTCCAAAGTAATCCGAAGCGCACCAAACGCGGTGAATGAATTAATCGGTCGAGTTATGATTTTCGTATCATAAATGTGGCGCGCTCGCCACGCCCAAATTACCATTCCAACTTTATTCATCTATTCCGTGCTTATAATAGTTATTAAAATCAACACCCGTTAAGGCAAAATTTACTCCTCTTCTAAGTTTATCAGTTCTTAAATTTATTAGTGCTATCTTCATCCTTGGCATTTAATCTCATCAACATAATATCCTTAGTAGGAATAAATTCAGTACAATTCCCACTTTTGCTACCGCTTTTGATTCGAAATCTGGTCGGATACCGCAGGCACGGTCAAAATATTCATAATATGACGTAAAGGACGTAAGCATTCGGGAGCAAACTTTAAATTATAGTATTTTAGCAAACTTTCCTTAGATGTGGATAGTATATATTACAAAGGGCGAAATTATAGTATAGATAGATACTATAATTTTAGTAAAATATTGATATGATACTGATAACAACTTGTAATACCTGCTGTACAATTTAATGTGATACCCTGATCGCCACCTTGTATACAACGTGTAACAGAATAAACGCAATTCCTGAAAGTAGTTGGTTCAGAATCGGCTTCTGAATCGATATTCGTCATAAAAAATAGGTGTTAAATTTAGACGGTAAAATCTTTCGTTTAACTTAAAATGGAAACACAGTAAAATGATAAATTTAAAAAATCCTTAATTCAAGGAAATGCACTCGTGTGCGTGGCGGCCGCTAACATTGCATGAGTGTATGCGTCTGCGTAAGGATTACTATTACCGTGAAGCCATTCTAGACACAAGCACCTTTACTTAGTTGGAGGAGTTATCACGATTGCTAGTACTGTGAATTCTACCAACATTACTAGTAAAAAAATATCTCAGTTACGCAAAACCGACTGATGTATGACTTTATGAAACCCGTAATGTCGGCGCATCACCTATGCGCGTGCCACTGCGGGGAATGCGCGGGGTCTAGGGGGGTCAAGCCTGCTCCGAGTGACCGCTGCGCGCCCACCAGCGGCCAGACCACTTAGCTCACCGACGCGCTCCGCCACGGGTATTTCTTTGTAACGTTAATTGTGGGATTACACCTATTTTTATACAGTCCACTAGTTTTTCATTCTTGAGTCCAATTGAGCCTATTCACGTAACGTGTAATACCAGCTGGAACGTCGTGGAGTTAAAGTTCTTGCAGCAACGTGTGACTATCTCAAAGTATTCAGATTCCTCCATGTCTCGAAGGGATCTCAATATCGTAAGATAATCACATCTTTACTATGCCTTAAAATCGATCCGTGTGGTTGGGCATAATAATAAATACGTACAAGCACCTACAAAGTTGCCTATTTAGTTGCATAAGAGGTAATTTAATTTACGATGTTCTTAGGTATAGGTTAGGAGGGCACGCCACAATAGCGGCGGTAAATCCCCTCTTTGAAGAGTGGCTAACGAGGCGTCATGGCATCTTCACCTTCCGCCTGATGCAGGTGCTCACCGGACACGGTTGTTTCGGGAGCTACTTGTGCCGGATTCGGTGAGAAGAAACGCCCGGGTGTCACCACTGCGAGGATCACCCTGAGGACACGGTGGAACACACAGTGGAGGTTTGCCCCGCTTGGGCAGAGCTCCACCGTGTCCTCGTAGGGGTGACAGGCGGCAAACTCTCGCTCCCGGCTCTGGTTCAATCCATGGTCCGGAGTGAGGAGGCATGGGACGCAGTCACCTCTTTCTGAGAAGCAGTTATGCAAAGCGAAGGACGTGGCGGGACGCGCAAGGGAGTGATACATGAAATAGGAAGATAGTATTTGTTAAGTATCAAGCTCCAGGTGTGCTGTTGGTGGTCTTGAATAAAACTACTTGATTCCGATGGTATGACAAGTACTGTATTTCTTAGGTAGGTAGTGGTTACAATTTTTGAGACGACCGATATGGTCACTCAAGGCAAGGTAAGGTATACTCAAGGTGTCGGCGAACGAGTGAAAGGTGAGGCGAGGCCCGCGATCGCGGAGTGGTGTGTGGCTCGATGTGACTTTAGGAACATATTCCCCGCGTTGAAGAGAAGTCTTCAAGATGATGTTGAAGAGACTGAAAGAGGGCATATATTATTGTAGGCACGTGTTATGGTGCCCTTCTTCGTCAGGATGTCGGCGACTCGACAATGTCCGTCAGAGCCAGTCTTAACTGCAACCACTCTGCCCAGCAACCACAGAAGAGGAGGAAGATGAGTGTTTCTCACTAAGACCATGGTGCCTGGTTTCAGCTCTTACCCAGACGTCTGCCATTTGGTTTTCTGCTGCAGGAGAGACACATACTCATTAGAGAAGCGCTGCCAAAAATGTTGTCTTAGCTTATCGATGCGATCGAAGTGCTCTAGCCGCTGGATATTGACATCGGTGATCTGAGGCCGAGGGACTGACGTCAGTGATCGTCTGATGAGGAAGTGTGAAGGAGAAAGATAAGAAAGATTTGATGGATCAGTGGATAGAGGTGTTAAAGGTCTGGAATTTAAAATAGCCTCTATCTGAATGAGACAAGTTGAAAGCTCTTCATATGTTAAATGAGTTGGGCTCATGACTCTACGCAATAAATGTTTGGTAGACTTTACTGCACTTTCCCAAATTCCACCAAAATGTGGGCTGTAGGCAGGTATAAATTTAAATTCAATGTCTTTGGTTGTAAGATCTGACTCTATATTGCTAGATGAAACCTTTAAGAAGCGTGAAAGCTCATTGAAAGCTCCCACAAATGTAGTGCCGTTGTCAGAGTACACGCGTTGTGGCTTTCCCCGACGACTTATAAATCGGCTGAAGACCGCAAGAAAAGCTTCCTTAGTAAGGTCGGAAACCAGCTCCAGATGAACGGCTCTGACTGCAAAGCACACAAAAACACAAATGTATGATTTAAGTAGCTTACTTCCTCTACCCCTACGGTCGGCTATCAGCACTGGCCCGGCATAATCAAGCCCTGTATTCAAAAAAGGGTACTCTAGATGAGTCATATCGCTTGGTAGGTTGCCTATGATGACCTGAATAGGCTGAGCTTTGAAGCGAGTGCAGCGAACGCAGTTACGCACTACATGCTTGGCTAGGTTTCTGCCTGCTAATGGCCAGTAGATGAGTCTAATGTGTGCTAAAAGTAATTGTGGCCCTGCATGAAAGAGTGTTTTGTGCTCTCTTTCGAAGATAATTTTCGTCAAGTGATGTTTGCTACATAAAAGGATAGGATGCTTAACATTGTAACTGTAGTTGGAGTTGTTAAGGCGTCCACCTACGCGTATTAAATTGTCTGAATCAATGAAAGGAGAAAGACTTATTAGTCGATTCTTTTTATGTAAGGCCTGATTAGCTTTGAGACATGAATAATTGAATATTCCTCAGGAAACATTTCCTGTTGAGAAATCTGTAATATAAGATTCTGAGATGATTGTAATTCTGAGACTGTTAAGTAAGTAGATTTTTTTTTGCAACGGAAACCCAATATCTATCCAAAAGGGCTGAAGACAACATCTGGTATGGAGTCTCTATGCACAGTTTCAGCTCAAAATAACTGACTCAAAGAATTGATACCAAATTATTGGTTTCATATATTTCTTGAATACCAATCATAACAAACGTGTCACAGCACTACGAGGGTCAATAACTTTCCACGTCACTTGCCAATAACACGACAATTCACTTCGTTCTTGTAATTTTAAAAATTCGGTCTCTGGTATCAGTGTATTGGAATTTCTAATAAGTTCTACACACGTAGACTTAGGATTACAAAACCCTTGCCATATCGTTTGTTATCATCCAAAGAAGCCATGCACTTGGTATGTATATACCCTTTAAATTACGCGTTGTATAGGCTATGATTGTTATGAGTGATGTAAATGATGATTTTGTATGAATTAAATTTGAAAACATATTGTTATTATTTTGGTTATGTGTATTAGTTGTATGTAAAGACGTATCTGGCAAAGATTGAATTTGTATATTAGGTGATGTAGGAAATTTGATTTCTCTATGACTAAGAAAATCAGGACCCGACCACCAAAGAGTGGACGAGCTGATGCAATCAGCCTTCACCCCCCGAGATGTGAGATCAGCGGGGTTGCTCTTAGAAGACACAAAACCCCACGTCTGTCCAGTCGTAGCTTCTTGAATTTCACTCACTCTATTGCGGACAAATTGATCAAGCCGACTTGGTAATGTAGACAACCATCCAAATAAGATCATCGAGTCACCAAAAGAAACAGTGATTAAACTCTAGAGTGAGTGATTTACGTACTTTCAGAAAAAGTCTTGTGCCCAGTAAAGCACCACACAACTCCAGCCTAAATAGTAAATGTTTTATATCACATAGTCCTACATGGGCACTCACAAAACGTCAGCAGTTAGGGCACGTTCGAAATTGGTCGTTTTCTATGGAGAAGAACCGGCAAGAAACTCTACAGTTACTCTTTTCAAATCAAAATATAAATTTTACAATGTATCCATAATACAGGTTAATTAGGTATGAGAGGACAGTATAGACCAATTAATACAGCACATTGGAATTACAAATAAAAAATTGTTAAACGAATCTTAGAGTCTACAGTGTTCTCCCATTCACAAAAAAGAATGGTAGAAGTAAAAGGAGAGATGAACTAATCATAAAAATGAAACAAAAAGAAAATCTGTCAAATCGGATGGATTATCGTTGGGGAAAATAAAAAGACACACTCACGACAGTGGAGTTGTTAATACACTAGTCGATTACAATAAGCCAGGGAAGCCACATGTGCAGAAGAAAGGAATCATCGCCAAGCAGTCATGTCTTCAACGTAGTCCCGAATCTTATAATATATCTTCTGGGCTCGCTCATTCCATCGTAGACCTCATCTACCGCTTATCATCAGGCGAGATCGAGTTCAAGAACGGGCTCATCCGTAATAAAAATAACTTTTCTCATTAGGTGGATTTCCTAAAAACTAGAAAGAAAAAGGGAACAGAACTGGTTTTAACCCCAAGCGTGCGACAGGATTGGTTAGTAAATTATTTACAGTAAGGAGACATTTAAACTTTGCTATCGCAAGGGACTCAGAACGAAAGTAGTTAACTATAGTGATGTTACTTTGTCGCGTTGTTAGTAACATTAATGTAGACGCAGAGTGAAATTATTCAGATTTCGTTAGCTAACTACATACCGCAACTTCTTCTGCGGTCTGGCCAAGAACCGTGCATTATTTTGTGATAAAGGTGATCTCTTGTAGTCAAAGATTAAGAGCGTTATGAACATTCTATCAGAAAATTATGTTTTATATAGATTAGTTTTTACAGCGATTAAGTACTTAAAATATGTGAGGAAATGCAACACAGAACTTTAACCTATACTCGACACGTTATGATTTGTTAACCGTATTACTTGCGGGCGAGAGATGCGGAATTTCCAATAAATATGTAAGAGATGTGGTTTTATAAATTAAGGCATCTTGATTATTCCTCCAATTTTATTTACCATACACTTTTTATACGGAATACACATACACAACTCATAATTAATCAATTATAAAATCATTTAAAAAATTAAATGAATACCAACCCAGTGTTATCTACAATAACAAAGTGTTTATTGTGATTTTTTTTTTAATATTTTAAAACCATTTTTAATATACCACTACTATTCGGGTTACCGGTTTAATATATTTGATAAAAAAGTAATTCTACCACCAACAGCAGCATGCAGCCTTTAAATTTCAAATAATATAAATTGTTTACTGTGGATAACACAGTGTACTATTTCAAATTGTTGACTGGTAGAAATTGTCTTGTTTCATTAAGTTTACCACTATACGTAAATCAAAAATAAATTCAAAACAATGCCTGTTGCAACATTAACGGTTTGCTCAGATTATTCAAAACTAATCACAATATGTTCCCAACAATAGTGTGCAATGCAAAATAACTAACACGTCATCTTCTGAATAGAAAGCGAATTGCGTGATGGGTAAAACGATCGGAAATCGCCCTCTATCGATCTATCGACACGTTATGGCTTCCAATTTTAAACTTTAGTCATGAAAAAGTAAAATCAGTTTTAATAATTCTATCATTTTTTTATTCAAGATAGTCTTTCGTTTGATCACTATCTCACCTGATGGTAAGCGATGATGTGGTCGAAGATGAAGCACGCTTGCCTAGAAGTAACTTATTCATTCTTCACTTAAAGATCCCTAGTTAATACAGACACTGGCAGGGAATTCCACTCCTTACAGCTCGCACAATGAAAGTATCTCCAAAACGTTTATGAGTATGGGTAGGATGTCCACCTTGTAACGATGGCCCATCGCCATTCGTCTTTTAGTCCGATGAAGGCCAAGCTATTTGGTGGAATTCCATAGCACATTCGCCGAAACCAATAGAAAACCGATAGACCTGCAACACGTCGCCGATGTTCAAGGTTTGATTCGACCAGTCTCTCGTTACCGATGAGATTTTTGACCCGTTTCTCGATAGGCTCAAGTGCATTAAGCTGGTATTTGACAGATCCGGCCCAGAGATGGGAACAGTACTCCATGCGACAGGACTTGCGCTTGGTAAAGGTTGAGTAGCTGTTCCGGTGTGTAGTACTCACCTTTGCTAGGATTCCCAACTTTTTGGCAGCCAGTTGCGGCTTAGCCGTAACAAGGCACGTCCCTACTCAAAAAGTAAGGTGGAATAAAATTAAATGTTCCCTGTCAAGAGAGTTGTTTGTTGTCCGCTACAACATGTCCCGGGACAAACAACCCACTCGAATGACTTCAAGTTGCAACTTGTAAGTTTTTCTTCTGGTCACTAAATAAAAGTTGGTGATAGGTAATTAATTGTAAAATTAAAATTCAAAACACTTTATTTCGCGTCATATAACTCACAATATTATGTTTTATTTCTTTTTTATTGATAATAGGCTCGCGTTTGACCACCATATCACGTGATAGTAAGTGATAATGTGGTCAAAGATGAAGCACGCTTACCTAAAAATAACTTATTCACTCTTGAATTAAAGACCCCTAGGTTATACCTATTGGAAAACACAGACCCTTAGCCGTCCGCACAATTAAAGTATTTCCAAAACGCAAAAACACATCATCAAACAATTCCTTCAGTAACCCTAAACACATTCCAAATTTTCTAGACTATATACTTACCGAGCAGAACTCCGTTTGAACCACAAAACTACGTTTTTAACTGTAGAAACATCAATGTGGTGCTCCCAGCATAACAATAGGACTTGCACTCCGGAACACACACAGTGCATTGAAACTAAATCTGTAAGCTACGATACATTTTATATTGGTTGCACAATATTTGGAATTTGAAATTGACTTGTACAAAAGAAGAAGTTGGATTAACATCCATATTCATGCATTTCCTAATGCTAAAGTAACTTGAAGAACTTCTGGCTAAATAATAACAGCTGCATGTATCGATCTTCAAGATTAAGCAACACTTTCCGAGGTATGTTTTTGGATGGGAGATCATTTTAACATATCAGTATTCTTCCGTGTCTCGGAAAATACGTTAAACATTTGGTCCCGGCTGTCATTTTTACATCTTTGGCAGTCGTTTCGGGTAGTTAGAAGCCGATGTGTGGAAGTCAGAGGCAGTCACTGCACACGTCACTAAAACACTAATACTCAGTCGCATCTGGTTAGACTGGAAGCTAACCTGAACATAGTTGGGAAAAGGCTAAATATATATATATATATACAACGTGTAACGGAAAGGGTATATACATACCAAGGGCACGGTTTCTTTAGATGATATCAAACGATATTGGAAGGGTTTCAACTCAAAATAAAATACTCATAAAATTGATAAGTACCAAATTTTCGGTTTCGTAAGTTTCTTAAATTGAAATTTACGTAGGTCAATAACTTTCCACGTTACTTGCAAATATCACGATAAATCTCTTCTGTGATGTGCTTATTTCAATTTGAAAAGTTCGGTTTCTGGTATCAATGTATTAAAAATTCTCATTACTCCCGAACATGTAGAGATAGGATTAAAAACCCTTCCAATATCGTTTGTAACACGTTGTATATATATATATTTTCCCTTCATCATATTTATATATGCTGCTGTACAATAATCAATTTCCATGTCCATAGCTACTTAATTGCTTTAAAATTATTTTCATTAAAAACAACTTTTGTAATGAGTAAATGACTGTTTTATTATCAGATTCGATAATTAACGTAATAATCTTATCGAATTTTATATGTTTGACGAGTATTTCGTGTTTTATATCATTCTACGGGGAATTGTTAAAATGAATCACCGTTGTATTTTTGGTAACATTAAATTTAGATTTGCCTACGACAGCGGTACCCAATAAAATATATTAAACATTGTTTAGAGTAATGTTTTCTTCTATAATTAACATAAATACTGTAAAATGATGTTTTCAAGAAGCAAGTAAAGTCTTGTTACTTTGGGTCGGGGGCAGCATTGGTTAATGCAAGAAAAATATCAACTTACCGCTGGGTGCCGGACCCGGCCCTTATCGGACAGTGAGCTAACCCTGCTCGCCGTCCGCAAGCCCGTGTCTACGGTGGCCGGTTGGCTCACGATCCCCTACGCCTGGGGTGAGTCGCGCGGTGTCTGGGGCCGGGCGTGAGGAAGATATTTAGCTTATTATAAATTAGCTTCTAAATAACTTTTCAGTTGACTCATTCCAATATTACTATCTCTTTTATTGAGCCCAAGTAACCAGATTTTATCGCACATTAGTGGAGACTGCATACGGGAGAATACACAAAGCTGGGGCCTTAGAAATCTGCTGAATAACAAGAGAGCTCTAGAATCATGCTAAGAAGAGGAGAACTAACTTTCGTTAAAATAAAGAAAAATGTCATGGAGATATTGCCTAGTTTGGATGAAAATGGATAAAATGGTGGGGCATTTGGGAACTTTAGACTACTGACTAAAAACTCACCTTGTAACACCTCCTGTTGTTCTGGACCACAGTATCCCTTTAGAAAGCTCCTGCAACCCCAAAAGGTATTGGCCATATCAGGCCCAGTGATGGAACACGACGCCTCGTCGACTCTGGATGCATGCCTGACCTCAGTTGTCTGCGGTGCGGTGCGGTGAGATGGCAGAAACACATAGTACAGTAGTATTAACATTCAGTAGTTTCTTTAGCTATTATAATTGGTTTCCAGCCGTTGCTTTAATTCTTAAAATAGCATTTAACATACGCTCTAAATTGGAGGAAGACTAGGCAAACGAAGGCTGGAAATAAAAGAAGATTATAAAGGATTTAACATCTTAACTCTTAGTTTTCCTTTAGGAAGTTTAGTATATATTTAGGTCATTTATTATGTTGCCAATTGTATGAAAATTCTGGGCCCAGCTCAAATTCTGACATCCTTTATACAACAACTGTGACAGCCAGACATACGTGAGTAAATATTCAAGTAAGTCGGAGCGCTAAGGGAGATTTATATAGCTTATTCAAAACCACACAATTTTCGAACGCTAAATCTAATTCTATTTTAAATGTTCCTTATATATATAAACTAGCTTCTGCTTGTGACTTCATTCGCGTGGGAGGTTGTCCCCGCCTGAATCCCGATCCCGTGAGAATTCTAGGATAAAAAGTAACCAATCGTCAGCTGATCTGAATGAAATTTGGTAAGTAAATAATCAAATTTATTTCAGATCAGTTCAGTAGTTTTTACGTGAAAAGCTAACAAACATCCATCCATCCATCCTCACACACTTTCGCATTTATAATATTAGTAAGATACATATATACATAATATAATTAGCGTATAACTTTCCCAATTATGGGACACATACCTCCTCTCAACAATTATGGCATAATTATTCCAAAAAGATTACGGCCCGTAATCCAACACGCGGTCTTGGACCGTGCGCGGATTTTTCGTTGGCAGGTTACGCCAGTTTCCTCACCGGTTTCTGAGCAACGGTGATGATGGAAATTGTACAAAGTAATATGCCTCCCTAGGTTTGAAGCCACAACCAGCAAATACTAAATCATGTCTTTAACCATAAGGCTATCACTGCTCCTTCTATACCTATGTATATATACACAATATATACTGAATATATAACTGTTTTTTATGCATTCATAGTAACAGTTACAATAATTACCTTTACAATACTTCTTTATATCTATTTATGCCTATAATATAAATACGTGAGCACAAGATGTTGACATTTTTGGCTTAAGTGTTTAACGTAAGTGTTTGGCTTAACACTTAAACCAAAAATGTAAAAACATAGTAAACATCTTATGCTTTTATAAATTTAGCTTGAAAAGCAACACATAATATAATTTGATTAATTTAAATATGATTAAATTCTCGTAAATGAAACCAAATACGCTCAATTACAATAAAAACAATAACGTAATAAAAACACAAAACAAAATCACTCACAGAACAAAGAAAAATAAAAGAAACAAACCCAACACTTCAGAAACACGATTTGAAAACAATCACGACGCTACACAAAGAAATTAAAAAAATAATAAAAAGAAACATGTATATTGTATTTAAATGAAGACGTCACCGCAAATTCACAAAGCATAGTTAATGAGTTCTGCGAGGCTGGCCGTTTTTAATTAACATTTTGTTTAAAAGATCTTTGGAGTCACGGAGTTGGGGTGTGTTTCTTTGAGCAGCGAGTAGCTATGCGCGTGCAGTGAAGATAAAATCACCAAGTCATCCATGTCTTTGATTTGTAAATTTAGTTTTCTCGGCACTTCGGTATCATGTATTATAGACAGAAGTCTATTTTTAGGGTTCCGTAGTCGACAACCCTTATATTTAGTTTCACCATGTCCGTCTGTCCGCGACTTAGCTCCGAAACTATTGAAATTTTCTAAAAACATTGAAATAAAATATTAAAACATTGAAATTTTGACTTTGGCATGCATATTAATCACGCTGACTAAGTGGTAAAATAAAATCACTTAAAAAATTGTTTTAGGCTACTCTCTTTTTTTCTCTTTTATCTTTTTAATAAGATTCACCAATAGAATGAACGATAACAGAGCAAAGTTTCTATATTATTTGCTCGACCACACACAACGGTGTCGTGGCGGCACGCTAGTAAAACATAAAAATAATACTAACTTATTTAACTAGCTCCCACTGGGACACAGCTCAAAGAAAAACAAAGATAGACTATATGTGAATCAAAACGTGAGTATAATAAAATAAGTTAGTAGTAGTTAGCAGTGTTGGGTCAATCAACTAATTTTTTCAATCAATTGATTAGTCATGACTAATTTAGTCACAACTAATTTAGTCATGATTGATTTAATCATGACTAAAATAGTTAATCATAATCATAACTAAATAAATTAGTCATTAGTTATTCAATCATTATTTTTGATTGATGACTAAACTAAAAATACTAAGCTAGCTATTCTGGCTAACTCCATTTTTTGTGTTTCATTGGAGACATCTATCGCACTATTTAAATTATTCATCACTCATAAGTTGATTGATAACATTTTCCATTTTTGTATTTGTACAGGATTTTTTTTTATTATAACTGCTACTACTGTAAAAAGTTGCACTTGCATTCTTGTACTTTGATCACATGACACACGCAACAGGTAGCGTCGTAGACCCATGCTCCCAACACTGGTTTTTCAAATAATATATTCCCGAAAAATCATCATCTACTAAATCAGTTGGAATATGTGTGAAGTGTCTGCCGCAACAAAGTGTTGAAATTAAAGGTTTTCGCAATAGCAGCTCAAATTTTGTAAGCCACTTGAAACACAAAAATAAATGGTTTACGTGTATTAATCCCACCTAACAACATAAAAAATGTACTACTTTGTTCAAATTAGCAATTTGCTTAAAAATAAAACAAGAAAACTCAAATCAATTACAATCGGACATTCAAAACAAATCAAACACACAACGTCAAAATGACGAGCTTTTTATTTTAATTCAGACTCTGGGAGTGAAAATAATGATAACACTAGCCAGTCACCAAGAAGAAAAGCTGATATTTTAATGACGAATTTCTTTTCAGAAGAAAGTAAAGAAGTAGACCTTTTACACCGTTACCCATTAATAAAAAAAAAATTTGGAGTACAATACACCAACGCCATCTTCTGGATCTGTAGAAAGGATGTTTTCATATGCAACAATGACAGTCTACCAAAATCACATAGATTATCTGATGAAAAATTTGAAAACCGTGTGGTTTGAAAATCAATTTAAATTATTTTAAACATAATTAACCCATAGTTTGTTGTTGTAATTGTATAACGTGCTACTGCTTGTGTTTTATTTTATTATGACAAAAGCTTTTATTAAAACTTGTGAATAATGAATCAACATTCTGTGAGTGTTAATTTGACAACGGCGTAATTTTAGCTATTAAATTAGTCATGAGAAATTTAGTCATGATTAAATAACTAACACTAACACTAATCAATCTTCAATCATCATACATGATTTAATTTTTTTAGTCATTACTCATTAGTCATGATTAAATAATTTAATCTTAGTTATCAATCATCAATCAAACTAAATTTTGCCCAACACTGGTAGTTAGTACAGTGGAAAGCAGAATTTGAACCCCACCCATATAATATTGCCATGAACCCACTCCAATCACAAGCATATTTTGCTTAGTTAGAAGGGTTAACAAGATTGCCAGTAATGCGAATTCTACCCACATTGCTAGTTATCTTTAAAATATATATATATATATATATAGGTATATACAACGTGTAACGGAAAGTGTATATACATACCAAGGGCACGGCTTCTTTGAATGATATCAAACGATATTGGAAGAGTTCAACTCAAAATAAAATACTCTAAAAATTTATACCAAAAATTTTCGGTTTCGTAAGTTTCTTAAATTGAAACCATAACAATCGTGTCACCGCACTACGTAGGTCAATAACTTTCCACGCTACTTGCAAATATCACGATAAATCTCTTCTGTGATGTGCTTATTTCAATTTGAAAAGTTCGGTTTCTGGTATCAATGTATTAAAAATTCTCATTACTCCCGAACATGTAGAGATAGGATTAAAAACCTTTCCAATATCGTTTGATATCACCCAAAGAAACCGTTCCCTTGGTATGTATATACCCTTTCCGTTACACGTTTTATACCTACTTATATGCTTTTTACAGTTCATCTGCAGATTTCCGGGGTAGCGTGAATGTTCTAACGAGATACTACGGCTGGGTTAACAAGAGCAACTGAAGGAGTACGGCGAGTTTTTAGTCAGTAGAAGTCTCACACACCCTTTAGCGCCATTTCATAATTTTCTACCCGAAAATAAAATCTACCTACTGCAGAACTCAACTCAAAATTATGTCATCTCAGAAAGAGATGACATAATTTTGTTTTTGCCAAAATTTACTTACATTCCTTCTACAACTCCTTGAACGCTACTTTCTTATTCCACCTCACATCAGAGCTCTTTACTTACCACTTAATTCGCTTTCCATAACTTTTCCGATATCAAAGTTTTCGTACGTCTCCGGATTGCGTGGCGTTGTACATGGTAAAAGATAATTATCTATCTCTCTCTTTAATTTGTTACTACTTTTATATATTTCAGCTTTGTTTTTTTTTTTTAAATGAATTATATATATTGACCATGGACTACCCGCGTATTTATTTTCTCCTGCTGTGTCAAATACATCCAAAGGTTGTCTGTAAAAGATCGCTTTTAGCGATAAGACCGCCAATTGTAACACCCTTTGTAGTTTTTAAGTCCTCATTTAATTCTGTTATGGTGTACAATAAAGAGTACCTATATATATCTATCTAAACAAAAACCGGCCAAGAGCGTTTCGGACTCACGCACGAAGGGTTTCGTATCTATAAAAAACGGAAATAAAATCACGTTTGTTGTATAAGAGCCCCCTAAAATATTTTTTTATTCTGTTTTTAGTATTTGTTGTTATAGCGGCAACAGAAATACATAATCTATGAAAATTTCAATTGTTTAGCTATCACGGTTCATACAGCTGATGACAGACAGACAGACAGCGGAGCCTTAGTAATAGGGTCCCAATTTTACCCTTTGGGTACGGAATCCAAAAAAGAAGGTACGTTTGTACCTAACCTATACCTTTATTCCATGTTTGCTCCTAGAATCTCCCACCCTTATCTCCGGACCACTTCATCGCCAAAGAAAATTTATTCAGCAACAAATACAGTCGAACCCTTGACACTGTGGACCCTGTTAACTGAACTTAATGACTGGCCATTTGGCCCATTAATCTGGCCCTTTATGGCCCTTTTTGTACGACATTCGTTATACCCTCCTTCAGCTGTTGAAGTCGGTTTTGAATAAGAAAATTAAGGGGAGCTTAGGAACAAGTTGATT
The DNA here is from genome assembly GCA_943138885.2 of Tholera decimalis. Classification (NCBI taxonomy): domain Eukaryota; kingdom Metazoa; phylum Arthropoda; class Insecta; order Lepidoptera; family Noctuidae; genus Tholera; species Tholera decimalis. The sequence goes on along the minus strand of OW964573.2, from coordinate 20,775,142 downwards.
TTTTATGTTGTGTTCTAAATTTTAATGGGTATGAATTTTAAGTACTTCAAAGGAATTTTAGGAGAAGCTGTTTTAAGGTTCGCACCTTATAAGTGACATCCTTCAGAAAATTTAGTCCCAATCAGGATGCGCGTTTGACCTGAGTAATCTCTCTCAATGTATTTATTTTATTCCACTTTTTATGTGCGTACATATCACACACAGAGAAACAGAGGGAAACGACAATAGGTACTACGACGGTGATGCTTATTCCTAAAGAAACCTCTGAAAAAAGTGAAAGAAAGACATGTAGACACCGTATATGAAAGAAGACGGGAAGACATAATAATTCAGTCAATTCATTCTTTAAGTAGATATTTTATCCGGTTTATTTATTCGGAAAAATAAAGAAGTTTGAAATAAATAATATTCGGAAATGATGAAATGTGTGAGAATGAAGTTGAGGAATTTTGCAACAATATTTTGGAAAGTCAAGGTGTCTTTTAACCTTTCAGAGTTACACACCGCACGGCAAGTCATCTATGCGTCAGACTAACCAAATGAAATCCACAGCAAGAAACATATCTGACTGCGCCAAACAGTTTACCAACAAGAAGAGATGACGGGAGATTGTCTTTTTTCACCACGTGGTTTCCTTAATATGACCACGACCACTCCGTCAAGAGCGAAACGACAGAAAAGACGAAGCAAAAGTTTTGACGGTTCTATTTAAATCGATGTATTTCACAAGAATATGTGCAAACTGTATCATCATCATCTATTTATCCTTTTCCTAACTATGTTGGGTCAGCATCCAGTCTGACCTGATACACCTGGGTACCAGCATTTCATATGGAGCGACTGCCTTTCTGATCTTCATAGCCCAGTAGCTGGCTAACACGTTACCCCTCGACCAGATTAGTGTCAGATTTTCAGGCTCCTGACTACCAGTACCAACTTTTAAAGATGTCAAAATGACAGCCGGCACGGGGCTATCACATTGACAACTTCCTAACTCCAAGCTACTTTTTTTTTGTTGAAAATAGGCTCGCTTTTGACCACTATCTCACCTGATGGTAAGTGATGATGTGATCGAAGATGGAGCACGCTTACCTAAAAGTAACCTATTCACTCTGGACTTAAAGACTCCTAGGTTGTAGCTGTCGGGAAACATAGACTCCGGCAGGGAATGGAATTCCCTGCCGGAGTCTGTTTCCCTTCCCTTCCCTTTCTTTTTAGCCGTACTCACAATGAAGGTATTCCCAAAACGTTTTGTGCGTATGGGTGGGATGTCCACCATGTAACGATGGCGCTTCGCCGTTTGTCTCGTAGTCCGATGATGGAACGGGCTCGGCGGAATTAGATTGTGTAATTCCATCGCATACTCCCCGAAATGTAACTGATAGAAAACCGATAGACTTGCAACTCGTCGTCAGTGTTCAAGACTCTGGAGCTTTGACTCGACCAGTGCATCGTTGCCAACGAGTCTCTTGGCCTGCTTCTCGATACACTCAAGTGCGTCCAGTTGGTATTTCGGAGATCCATCCCAAAGATGAGAGCAGTATTCCATACACGACCACTTTCTGCGCAACCTGGGAATCGAAACCGAGACTTTACGCTAAGCAGTCGCGCGACTACTAGATCAAGGAGGCAGTCAGTGCAAGCTGTAACAATAGTTGGAAATAATCAGCAAAATGTGTCTCTAGAGAAATAAGAAAGAATGTCACAACCATAAAGGCACATTTACAACATACAACACAGCAATATAAACGTGACACCAACGGTAATCGTGCGTTTAAAATTAATCATTAATTTACATTTCTCGTACAAAGTACATGACAAGAATTTTTAATTAAGTTGCTGTTTTGATAAAAAATAAATGGGATAGCTGATGTAGAAAGAAGCAGGTATTTTTTAGATTTTATCCCCGGTTCTGGTACAATTTGATTGGATATACATACCTTCATGGTTTATTTATGTGTGCCACAACCATTTTCATACGACCAACAGGTTTCTTATACCTTGTGGGGTATAAGAAAGCTGTTGGAGTTACGGGAATATTGTAACGAGATACGGCGGGGTGGTCGCGGAACGCTAGGGCAACTGAAGGAACATGTTGTGTTTTCAGTCAGTAGAAGTCTGACACTCCCTTCCGCTCCACCTAGAGTGATAGATTTTTCTGTATGTTTGAACATGGTGTACATAATACATTGCAAGCAAGATGATAAAGAGATACAGTGATATATACAACGTGTAACGGAAACCCCATATCTATCCAAAAGGACTGAAGACAACATCTGGTAGTCACTTATTTTGAGCTGAAACTTTTCATAGAGACTCCCTCTATGAAAAGTTTCAGCTCAAAATAAGTGACTCACAGAATTGAGCCCAAATTATTGGTTTCACATGTTTCTTGAATACCAGTAATAACAAATGTGTCACAGCACTATGAGGGTCATCACTTTCCACGTCACTTGCCAATAAAACGATAATTCTCTTCTTTCTTCTTAATTTGAAAAATTCGGCCTCTGGTATCAATGTATTGAAATTTCTAATATGCTCCACACATGTAGACATAAGATTAGAAAACCCCTGCCATATCGTTTGTTATCATCCAAAGAAGCCGTGCACTCGATATGTATTAACCTTTAAATTACACGTTGTATACATACAAGGATAAAGTTCTGACATGTTCAGCCAGATATCGTGTCATACAAATTGTTAGGAACATTATAAATATTATATTAGAACTTATTAAATCATCATTATTCATTAAAGATGAGGTATGATTACAATTCACTGTCAAAGTTGCTCATTAAATAAACTAATCAGTAAAATTATAAATTAATGTAATTAAAATTTCAATTTCTGAAGTGGAAGGAGTCATTTGATGATTTTCTCCACGAAAAAAAGGGAATACAATTCTCATATTACAATTGTAAAAGTTCTAGAGAGCAAGCAAGAGATAAATCTTCAGGAGAGTGTGCAGACTGATTTCTGGTGATGCATGATATTTTTAAAGATAGCTAGCAATTTGGGTAGAATTCACATTACTAGCATTCTTGGTATTACCCTTCTAACTATGCTAAATATGCTGGTGTCTAGAGTGAGTTTTATGATAATGGGTAGGGTTCGAACCCGCGTCCTCTCTATCACAAGTCCAACACCTTAGCCATTCAGCTATTGACGCTTTATCCTTATTACAAAATACGTTTGGACTACGGACGCATCATAATCATCATATAATCTTATTATAATATCTGCAAAAAGGCAAGCTCGTCTTATGGGTTGTAAGTTATGGGTTCGAACTCAGAAAGGGGGTAGGTTACCGCACTTGACCTTGGTCTGTTGGTCTAGTGGTCAGTGACCCTGACTGTTATGCGCAAGGTCGTGGGTTCGATTCCCACCCAGGACAGATGTTTGTGTGATGAGCACGGTCAATTGTTCTTTGTCTGGGTGTAATTTATCTATAATATAAAAATATAAATATAAATATATATGTATGTTTATCAGTTGTCTAGTACTCATAGCACAAGCTCTGCTTAGTTTGGGACTAGATGGCGTTGTGTGAAAGTTGTGGAATATTATATTATTATATTATTGACATGATGAGAGAGCTGTGGAGGCTCTCAAAGTGGTAAAGGAACCGGCATGGACGAAAAATTCGACGAAATGCGATAAACACCTTTTACTTTTTTATGTGTTTTTATCTTTGTTTATCTTTTTTTCGCACTGCGCTCCTTCTTCGCGCTTCTTCTTCCTCTCATATGTCTATAGCAGGAGAAACTTTATACATGCTGGATATGTAACAAACATATTTTATTTTCCTGTAAGTTTGACAGCTGCGGTATAAACCTTATTGTTTATTTAAGTCATTTTATAGCAAAAAATATGTAATTTAATCTGATTAATTTCGTTACTAGTTCAAAGAAATCACAAATACATAATTGTTCCAGCTATAATATTTTTAACAGAGATATGGAGTAGTATTCCGTCAGAGACCTAAGCTTTTTAGGGTTCCGTAGCCGAATGGCAAAAAACGGAACCCTTATAGTTTCGTCATGTCTGTCCGTCTGTCTGTCTGTCCGTCCGTCCGTATGTCACAGCCATTTTATTCCGAAACTATTAGGACTATACATGTGAAACTTGGCAGGTAGATCATTGATATACTAAAAACCCAAGATGCACAGTCTCGAAGAAAAGTGACGATCGAAACTGTCGCCAAACACTCACCACCTACGTAGTAATAGATATGCTATAAGTACAAAATATGTTTTTGCAAATTCTATCTTATGACAATTGTTTAAGGTTGTTTTTACAAAGAAAATTTTGGCATTTTTGACGTGTGAACCTAGACGCGAGTGACGCGATACTATTTGAAATGAGCGCATAATTTAGAATTAAGCACTCATTTTATGCGGACGGTTTTGAGACGTTGAGTGTGCATCTTGGGTTTTTAGTATATCAATGAGGTAGATGTATTCTGTAAACCGCTTTCCGATTTTATGAAAAAAAATATTTAAAATAAAGGGGGGCTCATACATGGAACTGAAACTGATTTTTTTTTTTCATGAAACCTATGCATGTGTGGTATTTACAGACAGGTATTTAAAAATGATATTAAGGTTTCTAAAACCACTTTTTCATAAAGTTAATCGTTTAAAAGATATACGCATACAAAGTGGTAAAATGTGTTTGTCCCCCCTCTAACTTCTATAATAATGGAGTAAAAAATCTAAAAAAAAATACATGTCTGTAGATCTTAATATAAACTTTCAAACAAAATTGGTTTGAACGAAATCAGGTCAGCAGTTTTTGAGATTCAGCATATTTTCTAAAACCGCAAGTATTACTTTGTAATTCATACAAACACTATGAAAAACAAAGTTATTTAGCGTAGTTGTGAAAAATGGAAATAAGCTAGTTTTAAGAAATTTTTGTAAGGTTTTTTTTTTTAAATAAATATACATATTATATTATTATAGTTACTACGGAACCCTTCATGGGCGAGTCTGACTCGCACTTGGAATTTTTTTTTCTATTAATGTAGATAAATAGTTAAATGTAATTACTAATATTACAGATTTATTGAAAGGAGAGGAGCTCGTGGCTATTAATAGCAACCGCACAGATCGATCTGCAAGGATAATCACCACTTGCCGAGGTCGGGACGTGGATGGGCGAACATTATAACATATCGAGATTCGTCCGTGCCTGGAAAAGCACTCGGCATAAAGTGCTTTTCCAGGCAAGGAACCAACGTCCCTACTGTCATTTGTACCTTACATCTTTCCCAGTCATTACGAATTGTCAGAAATTAGAAAATCTGATACTGGTCTTGCTTAGGCGTATGTGTTACCCAGTAAATGGGTTGTGAAAGTCAGAAAGGCAGTCGCTCCATATAAAACAGCAATACGCAGCTGTATCCTGTTAGATTGAAACCCGACCCCAATATAGGAAAGGGCTAACCAGATGGATTTATCACAAAAAAATATAATAATATTCGAAATTATGTACAACCCTGTTTTGGTTAAATCTCTTTTTTACCCGACTGCAAAGGAAGGGTTATGTTTTTCGCGCGTATCTTGTATGTATGTATGTTTGTAATATTCTTTATTACCTCATATCCCCAGAACCGCTGAACGAATTCACATAATTGAGGTATCGTTAGATTTGTCTTAGCAGCCCAAGTGTTCTTAGATAGGTGACATTTGAAAAAATCAAACATGGCGGCTGTGCGAAGCCATTATACATAGTGAAAAAATAATTTTATTTTTCGTATACCACAGTATGGGTATCACAAGGATTTCAAAAAGGTATATCATGTTTATCATTAGTGTAATACTAGCAAAACTTATACAAAGAGAATGTTTAAAAATATGGACTTAGCTCTTTCACTTTCTGAATCCGGTGGGGTGTCAATGTGACAAGACCGGGAAAATTAAAAAATTGTTAATTAATATTTTAACTGAAAAGTTGAAAAAAAAAGTTACATAAAAAATCTAAAAAACCCGACTGCTCAACTAAAATGCAAGAAACAAGCACATTTTTATTTTAAAAAGTGACAAACAGGCGGACCCACCCTATTAAAAAAAAAATATGTTCGATTGGGTTCCGCGTGCTTGTTTTCAATATTATTTTTTCAGTGTGGAATAAATAAAGCTTTGTTAGTATTACAATCCAACCTGTATGTTTGTTTTATTATGTTCGGAAAACTTACAGCTAGACAAACAATTAAATAGTTTCGTTACTAAATACAATATGGCCAATTATAAGTTCTCACAGGTACACAGTGATTAACCATCTAGAAAATAAACAAAACTGAGTCTAAATTATTTATGTCATCATACTCACTGAATACTTAGCGAAATTACAACTAAACTAAGCTGGTTTTTCCCCATAATATTCGTAGCAACGTTATATATTTTCTTGTCCGGAGACAAAGAGTAATGTACTTAGAGATAGCCTTTGGACTATATTTATTTATTAAGTTACTAGATAACTTTGAAAGGCTCGGACCATATTTTGCTAGGAGAAGTGTAAATAACTTTTGTTAGTTGCCAAAACGAGCTACAAATTACATTTATCTAGAGGATCTGTCTCAAAAATGGCGATGGTTTTAACTTAAAAGCAATTGTTTGTAGTTTAGGTTTTGAAAACTTATTTTATTTTTATATTTTATTCTTAAGATGAAACATTTTGCACCTTAAGTTTAATAATTAAAGATGAGTTTAGAAAGGTCAATAATAGAGTAGGAACTTGAAAGGGAATCGCTAAGAGAGCTACTATAGTCTCAGCAATATGCAGAGCAGTTGCCGTTTTGCAAATGTGCCACATATTTTTAGTTATTGCACATACCAGCGGAGAATAAAATATAATTTCCATAATATAGCCTACGTTATTTATGCTGCAAATCGTAAAGACTTGCGTTTTTGAACAAAATGGCATCTATATTTAAAAGACTGTTTTTTTTTTTAATTTCTCATATTAGTTAGTAAGAAAATCTCGTATAGCTTACATTGATAAAAATACGTGTAAAATTTATACGTACTTGTAACCAATTCGCGAAACTAACCGTCTACAAATATTTCGTAATAATTTCACCTAAAACTAGTTGGTTGAGTTTGAAACGCCTTGCTGCCCATTAACATATTAACTTGCAGAAAATGTGAGCGTAGTGATGCAATATGCAACCCAAACGGTTATGCGACAAGTATCTCACCCGTCCTCGGAGCATCCACAGAAGTTGAACCACTCACAGGAGTGCAAACATCTAAATATTAATCTAAAATCCATAGTTATATTAGAATAAATGCAACATCCTGTCTGTCTGTTACACTTTCACGACCAAACCACAGAACCGACTGGGGTGAAATTTGGAATGAAAATAGTTGAAGACCTGGGTCAAACATAGGCTACTTTCCTTCAAAAATCAACCCCTAAAGGGTTAAAATAAAGGATGAAAGTTTTTACGAGAAATCTAAACCGCTTAACCAATTTCAATAAATTTTGATTTTTTCCTCAAATAAACGCGCGTGAAACCGCGGGGCATAGCTAATATTATAATAATAATTAACAATAATTTTTTATTGGCATAAACTAAATTACAAAGATGTGAGAGGGTCTCACATCCTCCAGCCTCCGCTAGGTTTAAAAACGGGGCGGGACCCGTGCTCCACCTAGGATCTCCACCTGGGTGGAGCACGGGTACTATATGGGTCCCGTGCTCCACCTGATGGATGCAGTAAATTGTTTTCCCTATATTATGTTTGAAAATATCGAAACAATGATTTAATAGGAGTAAGTTTATAATTATGTAGGTATATTATATTATTAAATGACCTTATAGCTTTTATATTATTTACAAAAAGAACCTTTTTGGTTAATAAAATTTAAGGAAAATAAATTCAACGCGTCTGTTTCAGTCTTTTCGTTGTTGAGAAGTTGTCAGGAATAATTTTATTTTGGAGATAATTATGTTATCCCAGGAACAAGATTTTGAGAACACTAGTTCTGAACAGCCCATTTTTATAAAAAGAAAGGAGGAATTATACTTACGAGTATATATGGCGGTCTTCAGTACTATAAGCAAAAGATATATAAAAATGGTAACCAGTTTTGTAGTCCAAAAAGAAGAGAGGTGTGAAATGTCTTGGTTCGGTCACTTTAAAGGTAACACTGTCTTATATTAATTAAAATGTTATCGTCTAAAGCCCTCATGTGGTGTTCTGTTTAAATTTTCCACCTGCTTTAGCACCTAATAGAAATCTATGCGTCATCTATCTTATGATTCTTTTCAGAAATATATACATACCTACATAATATGAAACGTTACATACAGAAACTAAAATGTATTTACTTTACTTTCTATTTCTTAGTGTAGAATAACAATGCGTTGATTTTTTTATTGTTAATAGGTTCGCATTTAACCACTATCTCATTTGATGGTAAGCAATGATGTGGTCGAAGATGTAACACGCTTGCCTAGAAGTAATTTATTCACTCTTGACTTAATCATAGCTTCTTTCAGTTTTAAAAATACGGGAATTGCAAAATACCTCTAAGTAACAGTAGGTTGACTGTTAGTTCGGACTGGGTAGTGCAACTTTTCAGTGGTAGTAGTTCGTTTGATTTAAAGCACCGAAATAACGACCACACCGAAAAAACTGTACCTAGTGGCAGTAGTTCCGATAGCGGTATAAATAAAAACGGTTATTGTAATTACTAGGTTATTTAATCGAACCGCTGTATAAAATATATAAAAAGGTGTTATTTTCATTTTACACAGAATATATGGAAGAAATCCAAAAATATTGGCATCAAAAATAAAACTTATACATGCATTGTAGGTCTATGTTGCAGCTTGCCTCTATTGCCCCATGATCGCATTGCAGAAGGAGGGCAATATATTTTGATAGAGAGTATAAATTTTCAAAATGCGAAGATCCGGGAATTTATTCAATAACTCGAAAAAAATATAAGTAAAAATTTAGATGAATGGTGTGTATTCGACGAAAGGTATCGTACAAATATACATTATTTGAGTTGGAATTCCAAACATAATAAAGAGTTCGAAAAACCATGGTACCCTATAAGTAGATTGCTTACAGTGATATCACAACATACTGATTCTTTTGATGTACCACCAACTAAAAGTCGCAAAGAAAACAGAAAAAGACCAACTTATTTTAAATTCGCAAATGCAATTACTTAATAATGAAATTTCTTTGGGCCACTCTTTGGAAAAACTGCGTGAAAATAAATTCTTCCGATTATATTTTAAATTGTTTATTTATCTTAATTACTTGACTGTACTAATCATCAGGTGGAGCACGGGACCCATATAGTACCCATGCTCCACCCAGGTGGAGATCCTAGGTGGAGCACGGGTCCTGCCCCTTAAAAACCTGTATTTCAGGAGCCAGTGACTTCTTCCAATGATGTTACAATATAGCAAGTTTTATGCAACATGGATACATTTAAAATTTATTGGTTAAAAAATTACACAAAATAAAAAAAGATAAAATAGATGCGTTAAAACAAATCAATAAAAATATTTGGACGTAGTTAAACAGAAAGGACTCAGTTCACACTTTGGCCAAAATTGAGTTAAGTATGTCATCGTACTTCTGAGGGTGGAATCTATCATGTAGTGACAACCCTATTTTGAAAATGTACACGGAAACTCGTTTTTCTCAGCACCCCGACTCAACCTACAGTATGAAGCGCATACAAATTATATTTGCTGAACGAACTCAGTCCGCTTGAATTGTTTCTGAGTAATGACATTTCTATGAGTATGTTCTTAAGGTCAATAAACCAGAATAAACACAAACAGTTTGGATCCTTTCTAAGAATTAGTTTCGATTGGAAATATAATTTTATCAAATAACTGAAACTGTGATATAGGTTTACTAACATAAAATATTTATTTTTGTATTGCCTGTTGGTCTCGTGGTCAGTGGCCCTGACTGCTATGCGCAAGGTCGTGGGTTCGATTCCCACCCAGGACAAATGTTTGTGTGATGAGCATGATCATTTGTTCTTTGTCTAGGTGTAATTTATCTATAATATGTATGTATTTAGAAATATATATACATGTTTATTAGTTGTCTAGTACTCATAGCACAAGCTCTGCTTAGTTTGAGACTAGATGGCGTTGTGTGAAAGTTGTGGAATATTATTATTATAGTTCATTCAACACATTTCTCAAAAGTTACATTTTTAAATATTTTTCTATAAAAAACTTACAATAAAAAAAACATATTATTATTATGTGGAATATTAAAAACGAATCAAAACACTTGAGACATTCAAGAAAACAGCTTTTGATGAACAGCACATTTGGACGTAGTTAAGCAGAAGGAACTCATTCCACAATACGTCACTTTTGCCATGTGGGCATATTTGAAGTTTGTAATTTCTCTTACAAAATATTACATTTTTTTTTAGTTCTTGGCCGTCATTATTAAGAAGATATTTTATATTATATTCGTCTAACAAAATAGTTATATACACTTGAGATCAATAAAATTGCTCATCCCAAATTTTTACAAAAAGCTGAATATTGTTAATAAAATTGATAAAAAGTTGCAATGCCAACAACAACAAAAATTATAATGTCAAATAAAGTTTATATCATTACTTTTCTAATGATATCGCTAAACAGTATGCAAAATGCTCAAAAGGATCTTTTAGGAGGTGAAATGAAACTTACAACAACAAGACATTGAATTGAAATGAATCAGGAAATTATATACATTACAGAAATTAGGGTCATTAGGTAAAAAGGAATAAAAACAAAAGGGTTTTCAATCAATTTTCAGAAGAAGATTTTGAAGTTCTTTAACTCCAGCGAAAAGCCATTCCTCAAGCAAAGCTCGAAGATCTCAGATCTATGTTGACATTAATACCCGAAGACTGTAACGCATTTTATAATAACCTCAAGGGAAACAGCTGTATCAATGAGGAAGTCGATGGATACGGGCCAACTCTTAACTTTGACTCGAGGATGAAGAAAATTGATATGAGCGCTTATTTTTGTGCTGTTTTTTTTCTTTTTTTAACTTTAATGATCGTGTTTTTAACTTAGTTTGTTATTTTATGATTAAAGTCAATAAATATATAACTTTTTTGTAAGAATAGCTTAATTTCTTATTTTTTTTTAATAATTTCATTTTTAGTCGATGGTTAGTTTTGAGTCCATTCTGAGAAAGTAAAAAAAATACCTGTCTTTACAAACTTAAGTTTAACTGTAAGGACACAACCCACAATTCACTTAATATCTCGAAATTGATTGCAATATGTATCGCTATTTTGATAGACAATTATAATATAAACTATCTTCTTAATAATAACGGGCAAAAAAAAATGTTTCTCTTTGTCAGAGCAATAATAGCTGAAACTTCAAACGCTCATATCTCAAAAGTGACTTAATCTTGTGGATTGAGTCCTTTCTCCTGCACTGCGTCCATTTATATATTAACAAATTCAATTTTGTTTAATAAATAATCGTCTAACTCATGACAATATATCCCCGCCACAAATTTTATTATGCACAACTTACGGGCGCCCTGGTAAGTAAGTTAGCACTCTTACGCAACTCTCTATAGCTTTCGTCGAAAACGTAACAAGCGAACGTTTAGCGTGTAATGATTATTGCTCGCTATTAGTCCCCGTTGCTGCCAAAGTGCTGGCAGAATTAAAGAAAGTGCGTTAACTGAGGTAAACTGTTTAGTGGGGCCACGAAGTATGTATATTAAAATGTTTTGAGTATGCGAACTCAGAATTTAGATTCTATTTGCGGGTTCGCACGCATGCAAAATTTTTGTTTCACCTTAGGAAAAGTAGTTTAAAAACTCCGGTTACCTGTTACACTTTCACGTCTAAAGTAGTTAACCGATATTTTTAATGAAGTTCGGTACAGAAATAGATTGGAGATCTTAGGGAAGCAGATCGGCTATTTTGTGTCTGAAAAAAAAAAATCACGCGGGTGATGTCGCGGGCAACAGCTAGTGTTATTTTTTTTAAATTATGAACTTCTCTAAGATTTGATTTATCTCTGTGCCGAATTTCTTCAAAATCGGTTTTCACAGTTTAGTCTTGACCGTGTAACCAACAAACAGACGTTGCCTTTGCATTTATAATTAGTACGGATGACATGATTGGATCGAGACAATAATTATCAATACTCGACGCTGAAGTTTTCAGTCATTTTGAAAACCAACACTTTAGATAAATATCTGATGTTAATTTTGCCAAGAACTAGATGTTCAATCTTGCATGCAGTATGCAGCACCGCCCTTGCGCTCGCAAAAATATGAACATGCAAAAGGGATGCAATAAAAAAACATACCACATTAATACAAATAACACTAACAGATATTTTTAAGTAAGTATTGGTTTTGGTATGCATTTCCGCAAAGTAACGCCTGATTCTATTCTGAAATCATTTTGAATTTAAGATAATTTGCACAAAAACAAAATACTCCAAGGATTTGAAGTACTTTTTCTAAATTTACGGACTTATCTCAATACTAAGTTAAATCAAATCGCTTTCACTCCCATTTTATAGCCACAACACAACATAACAAAAAGCAGCTTTGTTATGCTAGCTCACAAAAGAATTTGAAAGCAGTCACTCAGAAGGACAGTAACGGAGCGTTAATCTTAAATAACGTCTATGGGAAAAGTCGTTATCATCGAACAAGTAAATAAACAAGGAGATTTAACTCAAATTCATTAATTGAGTACATTATTTTTTATAATTTTTCTTACTAATATTATAAATGCGAAAGTTTGTGAGGATATATGTATGTTTATTACTGTTTCGCGCAAAAACTACGGAACGGATCCGAATGATATTTGGTAAATAGATAGACGACATCCTGGAATAACATAAAGGCTGCTTTTTATCCCGGAATTCCCACGGGATCGGGAATTACGCGGGAAGACCCTCTTACGCGAACGAAGTCGCAGGCTACAGCTAGTATAGTTATTAGATCATCTCCTTTACTCCATCGTGCCAATACCATTATGAATTAGTTGTAAAAAAGTGACGAAGCTATATAATATGTTAACTAACAGAGGGCGTTCCCGTTAACCCGCAATAGTATAGCATGCTAAAAAAATATTACCATTCGAATACAAAATGTTTTTTTTTAATATAAAATATTCACTAAAAATGTTAAATTGATACGTAAAAGAAACACTCTGTACACGCGTACGCATTCATAAATAAATTGCGACGTTGCCGTCCTTCAAGTATACTATTGCGGGTTAACGGGAACGCTCTCTGTTAGTTAACATACTGTATAGGTAGAATAGCGATATCTCTTTTTCAAAACGGGTGAGACTGCCGTATACTGGAATTAATACACTAGAATTAATTATAGAAGCAAAGCTATTGAAGCGTCAATAGCCTAATAGCTAAGGTGTCGGACTTGTGACCGAGAGGTCACGGGTTCGAACCCCACCCATTACACTATTGCCGTGAACCCACTCCAGACACAAGCATATTTAGCTGAGTTGGAGGGGTTAACGAGATTACTAGTTATGTGAATTCTAAACTATTGTATTATAACTTTAACTAATTTGAATTAATTTGTTTGTACTATAAGTACTATAAGTGTATTATAAGTGTATTTTTTTTGTACTTTAATTGTACTATAAGTGATTGAAGGCTAGTCCTCTTTTTTTTTCAATAAAATTAATTAATAAAACATGACTGTCAATGTAAAATTCCTGTTGGAAAACAACGCCCGACTTCCCACCCACCCACAGCTATCTGTGCCCAGACAGAAATATTATAAAGACACCAGTGAATATTTTAAAATACAATTCACACTTGCAAAATCAAGTAGTCTCTAAAAGATCACTTGAATAAGACCGCTAATTGTAACTTCCTCTTGAGGAGTTTAATCCTTATTAAGTTCTGTTTATCATGTAATATAAAGAGTTTGTGTGAATTTCTATCAGGCCACATCCCGAATAGTGTTGCCCAAACGAGAGTCTCGCAAGAGTCTTGCAATTAGCGATTATCCTATTGTTATTTATTAAACGGTAGTTGAGATCTCAGAACAATGTAACAGACTCTGTTACATTGTTCTGAGATACTTTCTACTACCGTTTAATAAATAGCAATAGGATAATCGCTAATTGCAAGACTCTTGCGAGACTCTCGTTTGGGCAACACTAATCCCGAAGTATTCAAATATCGTGATATAATACTAAATATAACTTGATGACATTCAAAGCAAATCTGTTTACATCTAATAACCAAATTGAATCCGTTCAAAACTACAGTATTCCATTATTTAGCGTATGTTTACGTTGAATTCATAACTCGGTGGTTGAGGAGTTTGAAAACAGCATAATTAAGTGTTTATTATTAAGTTGCAGAGAAATACAATCAGACATAATAATGTTACGAGCTGGGGTTTGGGGTAGAAATAATGAAAGCCAATTAAGCCAAAATTGTCACTTTAATTAAATAAACACAAAATAAAAATTAACACAGTTATTCAAAGTCAAAGTCAAAGTCAAAAGTTGTTTATTGTGAGACAGTGGGTACAGGGTTGTTATTAGTTTATTGTGTGCGTTCGCACTGCTCCACCATATTAGGCATACAATATTTGGAAACAAAATAACTATAACATTCATCAACATTCGCACTACAATTCTTGTCACTTAACACTTAAATCGCACTGAAATTCACTTGCAGAGTTTCGATGATATCGCCTCGTATTTTCTAATAAGACTGCCGTCTGCGTTCCTTTGCGATCTATCCCAACGAGCACATTAGTGGAAATTGCAGCCTATTTTGTTACTTTCGGCTGTAAAATAGCGCTTTAAGGGTTCAAAAAGCAGTTCAAAGTTGCATATCTGCATCCATAAACGTCTATAGTTATAAAAGTAACTTAAGGTGCTATAAGCTGAATCAAATACTACCCTAGCCTTCACAGTAGTCCACGGTAGAACTCATTTACCACTGACACCTTTATATGAGAGTTACGAAGGTCATTCTGCCACTCACAGCTGTACAGTGGTTTCCATTGCAACTTTTATAGGTTATAGTTATAGTAACCACTATTATACTACTATAAGTTTCATTATAGAAATAATAGAAACTCTTATGCATACTATAGTTACAAAAAAATCATCAGTGTAACTAAGGCCTTTAGTAGCAATAGTCATTCCTTGCAGGCTCAATCCATTCGCCATTTTACAGCCGCTTTTGTAACTATCATAAAACATTTAAAAACACTAAACACCAAACAATAAAAATGGATACTAAACGAATAAGTACGTAACTACATCTTATAACCTCAAAAACAAGAAAATAGGAGCTTTTTGTGGCTGTGAGTTGCATTAGGGGAACAAAAATCACTGGAAGCGTTAGAAGGGTGAAAATTAGCGCTATGATTCTCTAAAGAGAGTTATTAGAGCTAAAACTGCAGGTTATGACTACATTACAATGACGCCATGATTTTTTAAGAAAACTTATAATTCACTTGCACAATTGAGTTGATACACATTGGTTTTTCAGTTAAATGTGCATTAAATGTACCGGTAAACAATCGGCCACTTGCAAATAGGAAGTTATCGACACGTAAAAATACGGAAATAAAATTTATTCTGTATAACAAATAAAAAATATCACATATCTTTTGTTAATTTTTGAAATATCATAAAAGCGCGTTAAAATTACTCAAAAATTATCTTATATATCTACAGTAAACTGGACAGCGTTTTAAGTATCTTTATATATCTTGCTAATACAGAATATAAACTTTCACTTCTTTTTGTTTTATTTTCATGATGGCGACGAAAACACTACCAAAATATTACAAGTAATGTCAATTGAAGACATACAATAAAGAACTATAATCAATTCATTCGTTCAAAGTAGTTCAAAATCATTCAAAAGTAGCGCTATGAGAGCTTTAGTATAGCGTTAATAAATCGTTATAGCTATTAAGGAACCTTTATGCAACCGTTGTGCAGGTTAAATGGAACTTTAGGTTGCATAAAATGGCGCCCAAATAGCGCTAAAGCGGCTGCTTTAAGTCTGTAGTAGACGCTCTAGCGCTTACATCTATTACCATAAGTAATAATCGGATACGCTCCAAAGCTCTTATGCAGCCCATTTGTGCTAGTTGGGATGTATACCCCGATCTATGTGTTCCAGAACATTCTCGTACAATCGACTCACTGCCTATACTGCCAAGAATGTTCCAGAAGCTACTCGAGATACACAGTACTGCTACTGGCCGTCAGGTGGCGTTAGTGTCTCGAACATTCTAGATTTCGGTCGGAGTTTCTCGCTAAGCGACTGACGTAACAATAATATAAAGGCTTCTAATATTACTGTATGTAACTAAATACCAGGATTTTGGATGAGTTTAAGCGACTGTCACTACGATTCACTTTGGCAAGACTGGTGTTTTTTTTTTTTCTGGCTCCAAACTGCTAGTGACTGTTATAATGTACAAGTGACAACTAACTTATACCCAAGTGACACTTAACTTATACCTAAAACCAATTCGACACATGCTCCGTATAACAAGCGCAAACTTAGGTCTAAGTAAGGCAACTTAGGTCTAAGGTTTGAACATGACTCTTGTTATTTAATTTTAAACAAGGCAGACGAGGTGTTAGCTCAGGCGGTGTGGAGCGATACTCCCGTAATGCTTCCTCCAAAGCATTCCTCAATCGTTCACTGCACTGGGTACTCTCGAATACAGCCTTGTCATTATCATTTTCACCGACATAGTCGGGTCGCGGTGCGATATAGTTGCACCGCAGCAGTAGTGAAGCAGATGAGACACGCCTGCAGGCGCTGCACTGGCTGATTTGAGGCGTAATCCATCAAGGACGGCGTCATCCAACATACGGTTACGCTAGATGACACGCACCTGATCCTATAGTCGCTGGGCCGAACCGTTGACAGCTGGCTCAAGTACCTGAAACAGAAAGAGCATAACGCAGTCAGTTTAGTTCCCCCTCTGTAGCGCCAAAGTATAAGCGCATGACATTTTCATTGCTGCAATGTGTCCATCGCATGTTCTGTACACTTCCACTGGCAACCGGGTCTTTATGAGAGTGTATGTGCAAATTCATCACATCTGCTTATCTTTTCTCCAACTATTTTGGGGTCAGCTTCCAGCCTAACCGGAAGCAGCTGAGTAATAGTATTTTACATAGAGCGACTGCCTATCTGACCTCCATAACCCAGTAGCTGGATACCCCTTGGTTAGACCAGTGTCAGATTTACTGGCTTCTGACTACCCGTAAAGTCTGTCAAATGACAGCCGGTACCAAAGGCTTAACGTACTTTCCAAGGCACGGGGTATCACACACCCAAATTCCAAGCTCCGGGCTACAACTGAGAAATTCCTAACACAAAACCCAATGGCACTTTGAAATAAAAAAAGAAATACGAGTACACAGTCCTATCTAAGCCCGTAGATTGAATTCATCAGCGCGCCATACATATGTTCTTCTACGTTTTCGACATGACAGTCACTATCGATTGTGCTGACAAATTGCATATGTCATCGGACGCCAGTAGATACTCACCAGAATTACTTTTGTTTTGTGCTTTGTTAGGAACATTCCTTGGTGCATAATGCAACCGATAAAGGTTAAACCTTTTGTGATACAACTCATGCTGGATGTAGATTTTCATGCAATAAATGGGTCATGAATAATATCAGTAATATTACCTAAATGTTAAAATAATTATTATCAGTTTAAATTGAAATCGACACTGAGTGATAAAAGGGCTGGTTCTTTCTTTGCCCACAGTGTACGCATTGCCATACTGCCGCGATTTTTTAAAAGGCAGTCTGACAATTTACCTATTTTGAGTTAAACATTGAGCGACATCAGGAAAAAAGGCGCGTCGACCTATCTAACCCCTTTTTCTGAAACTTATTTAGCTTTTGAGATATTTTTTTTTTTTCATAAATAGCTGTGAAGTGGTTTTGATACCAGTGCCAAATTTATAAAAACTCAAATTCGGTAAATTGTTAGATGACTGCCTTTTAAAGAATCACGGCAGCATAAAACGTATCATTTCTGTTAGTCTTCTGGGCACGTTTATGGACGACAGCAATGTGGAGAAGTACCTACTCCAACACTTAAATCAAATATTCTTATTTTATTAATTGGTTTTATATAACACTTTAGATAATTGAACTAACCTAACTGACTACTCTGAGAAGAAACACTGAAACAAACTCAGAGGTCAACGTCTCTTTTAAAGTTCATAAAATCTGTAGTGATCAAATCATATAAAACCCATGTAGCTTAATATCTGTGGCACCCTTTAGAGGACAAAATCACACAGATTTGAGCAGGCCCGTCCAAATAGTGCAAGCATTTGTCAAATATCGCGTAGCTCAACTTAGAATCTTAAGGAGCTCGAACGATTTGACGAACAATACCAAAGTAAGGACATTTGGGTGGGCCGTATAAAGCACTCAAACTGCCAGACAGTGTGGTAATCTATTCATAATATTCGTTGTTATCCCACATTGCTCTCACATTCACAATATAGCTTTTGCTTTTACAAAAATTAAATATTACTTGAAAAAGAAAATAATATTGTACAAACAAAATAAAAATGGTAAAGTAAAAAAAAGAAAAGTATATTGTATTACTTGAATAAATAAATAATATTGTCATGTCAAAATGTATATGAAATAAACATTATCATAAAAAAAAACTGTAGAAATAAATAATAAAAAAATAAAATAAATAAATAGACTACTTTACCGTCGCAATATCTTCTCAGTGATAATAAATGAGAAATTTTAAGCAAAATATGGAGAAAAACAGGTTTTACAACAATTACCTCTCAGGTGTAAGTCCTTTTTGTATAAAGCTACACCTTTTAGGCTTAAAAACAGCCTGGTAAAACAGAGCGGCCTTTAGAAAATTCCCATCTCAATGTTTGTAGTTTTATATTGAGTATTTTTTACCAAAATACTGAGTTTATACCATACGACTAGCTATTCTATTGAATGTAAATATAATTAGTAGTTGATGCTTATGTTTACAAGTCTTAAATACTGCTAACAAAATAAATGACGTAATTTTTTGACAGTGGGCGCTGATACCTATTAAAAGATATTAAGTTACTCGTAACTCTGTTTAGTTACTGGCTGCAACTCTTACATAAACATAAGTACGTATTAACTTTAAGAGCTATGTCCATTGTTGCGACTTCCTCGCTTCTGTAGAGCCTCAGAAATGTTTGCAATAATTCATACTGATGGCTTTCATGCCACTCCTCCGCAAAAAGACGGTCTGGCTCCTGAGAAGTATAAGAGAAAGTCCCAACAGTATCCTGAATGCTATTGCGGGTGATAGTTCCTCCACTATGTTGCCCACCTCATAAACCCACCTTGAAAGTATTATGAAAAGATCTTCCAGGATGTGGGGCTTAGTAATAACAGACTGCAAAATTTTTCGAAACTGAAGACCAATAATTATACTATTTTAGACTACCGTAGCGTCGTATGGAGGCCACACTTTACTGTACATTCCCTTCGACTAGAACGCATTAAGAAGAGGTTAATGCGTCGTTTGGTATACAAAACTAACAAAATAAAAAAGAAATCGTCTTATTTGAACAAATTGTCACAACTTAAGATAGTGTCCTTGTCGAAGGAAAGTGTCAGATTGTGTCTTCATGTATAAAATCCTGAACTATGGTGTAGACTGCCCAGAACTCTTCAGACGGGTGAATTATAGATTACCGTCATGATATCCCCGTAGTCGGATCACCCCTCTGTGTCCGCCAAAGGACTGTATTTGGAGCGAACTCACCTCTACCTCGACTTTGTAGAGTGTTAAATAAATATTCAGATCTCATAGATGTGCATTCGGACTCGCTTGGTCAGTTCCGATCTAAAATAACGAATTAAAAAAAATACGTTAATATTCCCTCAATAACATTTTTTTCTGGTTTTTGATATTCCTTAGAGTTAAGTAAAGTATTTATAAGATAGCAATTAAGTAACTAACTGTTTTCAACTATATTATGTATACATAGTGTTGTAGTTACCTATATATTGTGTTTGTTACACTTATGTTTCATTCCCCTTTTGTTTGTTATTTTTAAGTAATTGTATTGTAGTGTAATCAAATGTTGGTGACTCTAAATAAATAAATGTTGAGGCAGTTTGTGTGGGATATTATATTTGTATAGGTTTAAGTTAGTAACAATAGCATTTTAAGTTAAAGTCTATTAATAACAAAATAAAACTTAAAAATATGGATCTTATAACCGAAATAAAACGATTTAATTGAATTGTAACAAGCTTTTTACTTTTACTGGAAGGAGCGAATAAACAAATATATTTTTGCGACGAGTCTTGTTAGTGGACGTCAACCATAAATAAAAGACGAAAAAATTACAGTGCCATAACCAAAGAACTCACACAAAAAAAAACCAGCTTCAAAACCTCTGAGTTCCCACTCCAAGTTTAACCAACACATAAGCCACAGCTCCTAACACAGAATCACAGTGCCGTTAATGGCTAGAGACGCTATTATTTACTCGTAATATTTAGACCCGTGTAATATTTAATCATTTATTATATAATTTATTGTACACCTTTAAATATATTTAAGGATACAAATAATAAAACTAGTGTACAATGGGCGGTCTTATCGCACAGGGAAATCTCTTACAGACAACCTTTGGATGGACAGAAATTAAAGGAGACAGATTTAGGGCTGTCAGTGTACAACACAATACTAATTAAACATAATAATATAAAATACATACCACAAAATATAATATAAGAATATACCAATACATATTAAATTCATAATAGAGAAAGGAGGGGAAAAAATTATAGTGAGATGTAATACTCCTTCACCATTCTTTTGAACGTAGGTAATGTTTGAACACGCCTCACATTAGTACAAGTTATAACCATATTAGACTGCACGGTTGGCAATTCCTCCATGCCACTTAAAGCACATTAAGGCATTGATCCCGGCTGTCACTGTTACATCTTTGACAGTCATTACGGGTATATTCCAGATCTCACTGAAGTGAAGTTAGATAAGCTTGAGTGACTCCAAAATTTTTGTATCAGATTCATATTTGGTTTGCGCAAGTATGATTATGTTTCTGAGTTTCGCATTAAACTCAAGTGGCTGCCTATCCGCTTTCGCTGGAATGCACATATTTTATCATTACTCTACAGTCTACAGTATTCTTTTCACTCCAACGACTTCCTTTTATCTCAAGGAACGATTTAAATTCCTTCATGACACACATGGTAGAGAATTGCGATCATCAGAGTATTTGAGACTTTTGATGCTTACACATGTTACTAAATTTTACGACCATTCTTTTACAGTGCAGGCTATTCGGTTGTGGAATGCATTGCGTGGTGTCAGTAAGACAAGTACAGTCACTCGCTGCTTTTAAAAGCCAATCATTTTCTTTCAAATTTATGATTATTTCTTTGTTTTTCTCCAAACGATGTTAGAGAACACATTATATTTATATATTTTATGTAATTATGTATTGTATTTATATACATATATACTTATATGTTTTAGTTTTTTCCGTGTTAACTATTTGTAGTACACCAATTTAGTCCTCCCCATTCAATTAAATCATTTAAAGTCCTTCCAAATGTTGTCTGGAAGATATCGCTCTCAGCGATAAGACCGCCATTGTAACCAAAGTTATAGCAATAAGGTTATGCAAGTGAGTTTCAATTTTTGGTGTGCAATAAAGTATATTCTATCTATCTATCTACGGGTAGTGAGAAGCCACAAAATCTGACACTGGCCTGGTCAAGGGGTATTGTGTTACCCAGGTACTGGTTTGTAGATGTCAAATAGGCAGTATTTCTATGTAAAACACTAGTACTGCGTCTGATTTGAATGGGAGCTGACCCTAACATAGTTTGAAGAAGGCTAAGCAGAAGCAGACGATGACTCGTCTTCTCTGCCCATTCCTACATTTCCTTACTTAGATATAAGTAAGGTTAGAAATACAGTTTCGAACTGGTCCCGTTGAAGCGCTTCATAACTCTGTGGCCTCGCCAAAGGCGGGAAGCTTAAGTTGTTCCCAGAACCGCGTACAAAGTCTAGGTCTAATACACAAACACCAAACGTGTACGAAACCGTACAAAACTTTCAATTTGCGTCTAACTTCGCTGTGTTCACTAATATTGTAGTTTCATCTTTGTCTTTGTACGCATATGTGGATGCTTGCATAACGGTGTATATAGTTCCTTGTACATAGCAATAGTTAAGGCACGTGGCACGAATTACTAGTTATATTGTTAAGTATTTACTGACGAGCAAGTTTCGTAAGATAAGCCTGTAACGGTCTTATCTTGAAATTGTATTTTAACAATAAATTGACTAGTAGAGAATGTCTTGTTTGATAAATAGATACAAATTCGTTTACACAATTTAGTAGTGGTAATAAAAATCACTACTATAATAACAATGGCTACTTCTGTCTCGTGGAAATGTGCGAAGTTACCACACGAACGAAGTCGCAGACAAAAGATTGTAGTACTATATTTTACTTACTTTTTTTTACTAATATAGGTAAAAACTTATAAATAAATGATTGAGGAAAATATTAGTTATGCTAATGCTATACGATTATGTCAAGTGTAACATTGGTGACGTATTTTTCTTTATACATTAGTAAGTTGGTAGATCAGTTGAAATGGTATATTTGTCTCCAGTTGGCCAGCAGCTGTAATAACAAGTCCTAGATAAAACCTAGGCTTCTGATGTGTTTGTAGTCGTTTATCCCTTTTCTGTTTAATTTTATTTATTTTGTTACTTTATGACCTGCCTTCCTTATATTCCTGGTTGAATGTAAAACATCACGCGATGCGATTCGATCGAGCATACTAGTGGTCGTTAAGTCGTCATAATTTGATCATAATTTTAAAATACATATTTCAAAAGCATTGTTATATAGAAATATTCATTTTCAGCCATTGTTTTCAGCACTAAATTTCATAATGATCCGACCGCGTAATTTTATTTAAAAAGGGGTAGAAAGTTTTGCTGAACGAGAAATTTGTGGCTAAATAATATCAGCGGGTCAATCTTCGAGGTAAAGCAAGGCTTATGTAGGTCCCATTGTGCATAAATGATGACCTCAACATATTGAGATTCTTCCTTGCTTCGGAGCATGTTAAGCCGTTGTTCGCGGCCGTAGTAGACTTCGACAGTTGTTACTGGTAGTCAAAAGCAAAAAAAAAATTGAGAGGAGTGGTGATAACAAAAATTACACAAAATCATATGCCTCTATGGGTACGAACTTGCAACCGCAAATTGGACCTATTATCACTGGCGACCCCTGCTTTTCGTTGGTTATTAGAGCCAATACCTACATTTTATTGTTAAACTATTATCTCATACAGATGAACTTTTATAATGTTATTGTGAGCAATGAAGTTTCTATAAACGATAAAAACAATGATTTCATTATTCGAAACAAGTGCCTTTTCTTTTAAACAAATCACCGTACAAATTCCCAAGTATTATTTCACCAAAAAATATCTAGGAAACCGGGTCAAATACGTTGTGGACAGCGTTCGCCGTAACTCACTGTTAAGCCGATCGACCACCGCCTGATTTAGGTCCCCGAGAAGATTCGTACTCATTTAGTATACGCCGAATTAATTCCAAGTCTTGTTCGCGACATTTGTCTGTTGAAAATACTTGTGCACGGAATGTTGTTGGGGAGTGTTGGTAGAAACGGGTTTTATGGGAAATGTCTGAGTAATATTAAGTTGTAAACTTATAAGTTATTGAAACTTTATTTATCTAAAAAGGAATTAAAGTCATGAAATAATGTTTAAAAACAAGAAGTCTTAACTGACCCAGATGAACCGACGAAAAGATTTATTTGTGCTAAATTGAGCCCTATTCCATGTATTTTAAAATCGATTTAATACAAAGCTTATGTTTCCAACTCTGAATTGCTATATGTCAGTGCACTGAATTTGACATTTGAAATCTTTTTAAAATAATTATTAAGTCAAATGTGATGCAGAGTGAATATTTACCAAGTGCTATCAGCATATCACGCGGCCGTCCTCCCAAAAGATGGGTGGACGATATCAGATGACATGCAGGTCGGGATTGGATGCTGTGGGCACCATATCGCCTGGCATAGAGAGAGTTGGAAGAGGCTTGCGTCCAAGACTGGACCTAAAATCGTGCTATTGGGTTTTCCTGTAAGGAATTTCTCAGTAGCAGCCCGGAGATTGGAAGTTGGTGTGTGATACCCTCATGAAAGCAAGTCAAGCCGTTGTTACCAGTATTTTACCACTGACAGTCGTTACGGGTATTCAGAAGCCAGTTAATCTGACACTGGTCTAGCCAAGGGGTATCGTGTTACCCAGTTACTGGGTTGTAGAGGTCAGATAGGCAGTCGCTCCATGTAAAACTGTCAGCAGCATCCGGTTAGACTAGAAGCTGACCACGACATAGTTGGTAAAAGACGATGACGATGGTATAGTCGGTAAGAATTCAAATTTGTCGATTGTACCATTCAACAAATAAAGTTTTTTCACAAACTACACAAGTTTAAATTACATCTGCGACATAGGCCGTTCACTTTTATAGTCATACGATAAATATGATCCCACAATAGAAAGGTGAGAAGTATTCGATAGTTTTGTTGTTCAGCTTATGTACAGTCGGCGCCATAAGTATGAGGCAAAGGCGGTTGCCATAGTTCAAAATTAGCATATAATTCAAATTTGTCGATTGTACCATTCAACAAACTAAGTTGTTTCACAAACTACACAAGTTTAAATTACGTCTGCGACATAGGCCGTTCACTTTTATAGTCATACGATAAATATGATCCCACAATAGAAACGTGAGAAAGTATTCGATAGTTTTGTTGTTCAGCTTATGTACAGTCGGCGCCATAAGTATGAGGCAAAGGCGGTTGCCATAGTTCAAAATTATCATAATCTCTTTTTTCGTGTTCCAAACAAGTATTGTGTTATTTAGATATTAATTATTTAAATACACACTGGCCTTGCACTTGCCGAGGGGTATTGTTTTACCCCAGCAGCTGGGTAACAACAAACAGGTGGGTTGTAGAAATCACTCTATGTTAAAACTAGTACTCACCAGTTAGCAGTTTAACTGGACCGGATATCTGGTTAGTTAGTTCATGTAGGGATCGGCTTCCAATGGAACCGACCCCAATATATGTAGTTGGGAAAAGGCATGAGATGATAATGATTCATTAAATTATATTTCAAGTGTTTAAAAGACCAATTCTCGTAATTTAAAGATTAACACCCATCTCATGGACAATTAATACAAAAAACTCGATAGTTTTAGGTTTCACAAAATGTTGGAAAATCAGAGATTTTCTGTGAATATTCTGTATAGTATTTGGCGGAAATATCGCGATGAAGTAACGATATTTTTGACGCTATCTGTACCAACAAGAAAACAAATGGGGAATACATGTCGTTTTTATTCGCTACAGCGATCTTTTAGCCGCAAAAACTTGATAAAACATTGTTCCTACATTCTTGTGTTTATGTAGTAAGTGAGATTGTACCTATCCTTGAAAAAATGCTTGATCATAAAATAGTTACAGAAGTTGTCTTGTCGTCATACAAGTACGAAAGGTACGCGCAAAAAACAGCCCTTCCCTTGCACTGTGCCTATTATTTGTATCAATCTTCTTATATACTAAAATCTCGTGTCACATTGTTTGTTATCAAATACTCCGAAACGGATTGAACGATTTCAATGGTTTGTTTTATTTGGTAAGTCTGAGAATTATATTACCTTCTCTTTCACGCAAAAACAACTGAACGAATCTGAATGAAATTTAGTAAGTAGATAGTTGACATTCTGCAAAAAAACTATAGGCTACTTTTTATCCCGGATTTCCTACGGGATCGGGATATACGCGGGAAAACCCTCCCACGCGAACGAAGTCGTGGGCAGAAGCTAATAATTTATATGGCAAAACAACGTTTGCTGGGTCAGTCAGTATATTTATAAATTGGTAGTTAATATGATAAATTTATTTTAGTTCAAATCAGAAAATATACACTTAAATAAAGTCCCTAAACTATACAACGTGTAACGGAAACCCCATATCTATCCAAAAGGGCTGAAGACAACATCTGGTATGGAGTCTCTATGCACAGTTTCAGCACAAAATAACTGACTCAAAGAATTGATACCAAATTATTGGTTTCATATATTTCTTGAATGCCAATCATGAGAAACGTGTCACAGCACTACGAGGGTCAATAACTTTCCACGTCACTTGCCAATAACACGATAATTCTTTTCATTCTTCTTAATTTGAAAAATTTGGTCTCTGGAATCAGTGTATTGGAATTTGTAATAAGTTCTACACACGTAGACTTAGGATTACAAAACCCTTGCCATATCGTTTGTTATCATCCAAAGAAGCCATGCACTTGGTATGTATATACCCTTTAAATTACACGTATCTAAAAATAATCTAAAATATGTATATTTTCCAGAAATTCGTGAGCATCGCTGTCCACTGGTAATGTGCCCAAAAGACTGGCTGCATTGCCACGTTGTATGGTAATGCTTATCCTTTATCCAAGGTAAAGCCTGTCCTTGGGTCACGTGAAGTGTCGACTAGGCGTCTGGAAAGGTCTTTAAATAATTTCTGAGCACTCGAACCCCACGATCCCAGAGTTTCAAACCGAAACGGCACAAAAAATATACCTACCAACGAGGTTATTATATTTCCGCCGCTTGAGGTTCTCTGCAGCCGCAGCGGCAACGCCAGCACAGCGAGACGAGCTGGGAAGATGGGATGGCGCATGAGTATCGACGCAGGTTGCGTCCCACAATAAGGGCCTATCCATGATAAATATGTTCCTATGTAAGATTATTTTAGTTACATTTTTACTTGTTACACCATTTACTTCAAATATATTAACTCGTTTTTTTATGCACCTACCATGTTATCTTTTCACCACCCATGAATAGAGGTAGAAAATCCATAAAGCATAAACTCCGCCATTGTACCTTTTAGTACTAATAGTTTTAATCAAAAAATAAGGTGAATACAAAAACATCACATACTGAAAAAGTGCAAGCGCACTCGCGACTGTCATTTGTTTTAGACCAGTGTCTTTTATAGGTACATAATATTATGTTCAAATGTATAATCGCAGAGTTCTAAAAAATATAAATAAAAAAAAAATAGCAAAAAATAGAACCGACTTCTATATAAAAACACTAAAAAGGCAAAAATAACTTTAATTTCGGAAGGCGGTGTCAAAAAAAAAAAGAAAATACAAAACAAATGACACCGACTACCGAAATTTTTATTTATTATTGAGTAGTTTCGGTGGCCATCTGGGGTCTTCATCATCAGTTCCACTTCCTCAAATGGTGCTTTTCGAGAGCAACTGCACAAGGTAGGTACTATAAGAAATACCCAAAACGCTATAGGTGTGCCATAATATAGGTAATATTTGAAGAGTTCCCTCGATTTCTCCATGATCCCATCATCAGATCCAAACATGACGACAATGGGACCAACTAGAAAGTATAACCCTTTCAAACAAAAAAGAATTTTCCAAATCGGTCCAGCCATCTGCGAGTAATGAGGTAACATACATAACATACATACAAAAGTTCAAGACGAATTAATAACCTCCTCCTTTTTTTGAAGTCGGTTAAAAACTACATATGCCATTGATGGCTTATACAATATGTAACAAAAACCCTGTCCGATCCTTGAGAGTATTATTCGGCATCGTACTGCATACACATATACGTAGCCATTTAATGGATTTGAGATTATTATTTTTCCCAGGGAATATAATTAAATTTAAATAAAAAATAAAAACTGATCAAACTATATGGCTAGTGAGTTCGGAAATATATTTCGAATATATTGCTGCTAAGAAACAAATTCAGACGGTAAGTTCTATTCATTATTATTCATTCAAAGAATACTTTAAGTCTTCACTTATTAAGTAAAAAATAATACCACAATTAAGGATGGTGTGCGTATGTCTATACGTATTTACTTGTATGAAGTTAATCTTCTGTACCCAACTCTCCTGTGGCCTGACGAATGAAGTGTTTCAAATAGGACTGAATATTATGATAGTTTGAGTGCGTAAGTATAACGTAACGGTATAGGTATGTAATGTGTATTGTTTGCTTATCAAAGAGGCACTTTACGCTCTTATTTTGTTGTTTGTTTGTGTCTGGGAAAAACGTTCACTAGTACAGCTTTGTAAAGAAGACATATCGTCCCCGTAGTTGGAAAATTAAATAAGTCCGATTTTGGCGATATTGACTTTTCCCTATTTTCAAAACACTTAAAACATGCCGCATATTTGAGCCTTACAGGCGTTTTCGTATCTTATTTCGTTCCAAAAATATAGCCATTTTTGTCGGACAGATGGAATAATAAATATCTTCAGACAAACACTATTTTTTTAAAGGAAAAATAAATCACTCAGTAAATAAATCAATAACTTTGGTCAATGATAAGTTGAATGTCAAATAAATTAAATAACATGAGTTGTTGAATTTTTCCTCAACTTCAAAATTCTTTCACAAAACTAACTAAGTTCTAGGAAAACTAAATAACTCTATTTATTTAATTCTGCTATTCAGAATTCTGATATAACGTACTTAATTTATAAATACTTGATGTTATCTATTTCTTCTACAACTAGATAATGATTAATTATAAGATACTAGGCAAATAAAATTAAATAAATTAAGTTGTTTATAATTGCCATAAAACAAAATGCACCTGAGTAAAGTTATCATTAAATTTTTAAGAGAATTTGGCGCGAAATATTCTGATCAGGGGGCCACACAAGCCTATTTTAAATTAAATAAAAGTTGGAAGCAGACGGGGCCCATACCATTATTATAGTTTCAAACTCAAATGGGTCCCGCCTGCTTCCACCTTTTATTTAATTTAAAAAGGGCTTGTTTTTATTAGCTTTTCAGTTAGTTTTAGTATAAGGTTGCAGTCGGGTTTTTTACATTTTTTAGTTACTTTTTTTATTTCCAGCTTTTTAGTTTACAGATGTGAAAGATTTTGCAGACGATTTAGTTCTTTATACGTGTTTTTACGATTTATCACTTTGAATTACTTTTAACTATATAAGTTGTATATATATTTTTGTAATCACCTTTTAAAACCCTTTATTTTGATACCCCACTCGATAGGTTTTGAGAAAAAAAAAAAAACTTTTTTGGAGGCATAATATGGCGCTAAAATCCGCCATTTTGGTTTTTTTTTTTATTTTGATATACCCAGTGTCACTCTCACAGTTAATACGAATCTAACGATACCTCCCAAGCTAAAATCCGTCGAGCCGTTCAGGCCACAGAGCGTGCCAAACAATTATACAAACATACATACATACATACATACATACTCTCGAAAAACATAACCCTCCTTCTGGCGCAGTCGGGTAATAAAGAGTTGGAGAAGAAACGAAAATGTTTGCCATATAAGAGTAAAACTGGAAAGTTTCTTGCAGCTAAACTACCTAAAAGTCCTAAATGCAGCCAAAATTGTCGCCATAAATGCACAGAAAAGTTTACACAAAACGAGCGTGAGAAACTTTGCAAATCCTATTGGTCTATACAAGATTTTAAGCTGCAAAAAGAGTTTTTGCTTAAGCGCATCATCATTAAGCCAGTGCAGACTACAAGAAAATCTGTACCGATCGAAAAACAAAGAAGTTCTAGCAGAGAATACGGTTTCTATAAAAATAAGACTGTATTTGAACGAGTATGCAAGAACTATTTTATGTTCACTCTTTGCATTTCTACTGGTCCAATCGAAACTGCAGTAAAACATGTGGATGATCATGGTGTATTTACAAAAATGGATAATCTTGGCAGACAAGCGCCTGCAAACAAAACTCCTGGAGAACAAGAGGTAAAAAATCACATTGAAAGTTTTCCTGTAATTGATTCCCATTGCTGTAGAAAAAAAAAACAACATCAATTTGTCAATATCAAAAATGTATGATTTGTATGTGCAGAAAATGAAAGAAAACAATAAAGTGCCAGTAAAATTAAACATTTATAAGAAAGTGTTTGGTACAGAATACAATTTAGCGTTCTATCACCCCAAGAAGGATCAATGTAGCATTTGTAACAATTACAAAAAAGATAAAACTAATATAAATATTCAAAATGAGTATACTCAACATATAGAGCGAAAAGAGGCATCTTATAGATCTAAAGAGCTGGATAAAAAGAAGTCGGGAGAAGATGAATCATATTTGTGTGTCACCATGGACTTGCAAAGTCTACTGTAGGTTCCATCGACTGCAGATAGTCTAATGTATTATTCCAGAAAATTAAATTTATATAATTTATTTATTTATGAGTTTAAACCTCCACAGAACGACGCTCACTGTATGATCTGGACGGAAATAGACGGCTAAAGAGGCAGTGTTGAAATAGCATCTGCTATTCATTTATGGATTAAGAATCTCCACGAGGTTCTAACGCACGTCACCATTTATTCCGACACGTGCTCGGGACAAAACCGAAATCAGTACATAGCAGCATTTTTATTGTACTTAGTACATACGCATGAGACAATCAAAGTATTAGAACAGAAGTATCTAGAAAGTGGTCATAGTTTTATGGAAGTAGATTCAATGCATAGTGCCATAGAAAAAGAAAAAAGTTACACAGACACGTATTCTATAATAGATTGGAAGGGAATTATGCTACGAGCAAGATCAAAAAGACAAAATAAAAATGTAACTCCATATAATGTAACTGAATTATCATATCAAGATATGATTGATGTAAAAGCACTTGCTTCGAAAATAATTAAAAACAAAACTATAGCGGAGAATGGGGAGAAAGTGTGCTGGTTGAAAATAAAATGTCTTAGATTTGAAAAAGAATTACCTGGTTTTATTAAATACAGATACGATTACGATGGGCCATATAACTTACTAAATATTCTTTGTAAACCAGGGAGACGGACTAGGAGAACTCCAAACTCTGAAATGCCAACTATAAATACTGAAGATCTTCCCGGGGCATATAAACAATGTCTTCCTATAACAAAACAAAAAAAGAAAGACCTTTTACAGCTCTGTAAGAAAAATATAATTCCTAAAGAGCTTCACGGCTGGTACGAAAGTTTACCATGTTCAAACGAAGACCAAGGTCCACCACGCTCCACTGATTCATCTGTAGTCGATGAGTAAGCTTATTTTGGCCCCTTGCTCTACATATTGCTGAAAACTAAACTAAACTTTTAAACCCTAACAGCATGAGTAACATGATTTTACAATAGGATTTTTACATTGTTAAATTAACGTAATGTTTATTTTTGGAGTCATATTTTTTAATAAAATTGTTATTTAATTTTAAATTATACATTTTTTTTGTGATGTGTTTGCTCTTGACTCTAGTCTTGGTCAGAGATGACAGAGACAAAGTCTACGATGGAGCGAGCTTACCCAGAAGGAGCCTGTTCACTCTAACTTTGAAGGGATTTACGCTGTGTTTGAATGAATGGGTACCTATGTTTATGTCTTTTTTACAAGTTTACATTTAAGTATTGATTAGGTACAGCCAGTTCAATTGTTTTGAATTTAAATTATGTTTTATTTTGTTATGAAAGTATTTTTAGTTCTAAGAAAACTCTTTTATGTACCTAAGCAATTAATTACAACAAATATACAAAATTATGTACTAAAATACAAACTACAATAAAGCATCAAAAAATTCATCCTCAACGCTGTCGGCTGGCAACGTACCTAAGATACTGGCGGCATTGCCTCGTTGTATGGCAATGCTTAGCCGTTGACCAAAGAAATAGCCAGCCCTTGGGTCGCGGGAAGCGTCAACGAGCCTTTTCGATATTTCTTTAAAAAGGCTGTGAGCACACGGGCCCCATGGTCCGAGAGTTTCGACCCCAAACGGCTCAAAAATATAGTTATCACCGAGATGACTATATTTACGCCGCTTGAGGTTTTCCGCAGCCGCAGCGGGAGCGCCAGCACAACATGATGAACTGGGAAGATGGGATGGCGCGACAGTATCGACACAAGTTGCGTCCCACACTAAAGGCCTACCCATCTTCCAAGGAAACAATGACATGCCGTCCGGTCTCTTGCCATCGTCACGCGCCAGTCCAATGGGTTCCAATACGGCTGGAACGCCGACGGTGACAAGGGCTCGTCGGATAATGTCATTTAAGTTCTAAGTAAATTGATATTAGAATAAGTTGTTGATTGGTGTACTCAATGTACCTGATTAGTGTCATATTATTTTTTGAGTTTTGAGTTTTATTTAAGTTGTGTTTTACTTACCTTATTACGAAATATTTTTAGTTGAATTGAGTCGTTTGAAAGTTTTATAATGATTGCTGTAAGTACCTTTGTTTTGGTGTTCATTTTTTAGTTGAGTACTGACCTGTGGCTTAGGTGCAAACAATTTTGATTTTTTGAGTTTTAACACAGAATAGGATATAATCCTATTACTGTTTTAATTATGTTTTGATTTGATACAAACTTATGTTGTTTAGTTTTAATTGATACCTATTTTAAGTTTTTCATAGTTTTTTTTACTTACTACTTAAGTACGTCTTTTATAATTAGGTCTGATTTTAGAGCCATAATGTTATTTTTTGGGTTCAAATTATTTTCTGTTTTGATTTGAAAGAATACTTTAAGTTATTGTTTCCACTTGTTATATTTGGTGTAATATTGTTTATTTTTTTAAGTTTGTGGTAAGATAAGTATCTGATTACAATACACTTTTTCTAAATTTTATTGTACTTTTCTATTTCTTCCTGAATATAACTTTATTAATATCATAAAACAACTTTTATTTTATATGAGACCAATAATAGTTAAAACAATATCGAAGTAATAATAACGAACAAAGCCACTAAATTTAACATTTCAAAATATATCGAGTTTGATAAATTCAATAACTGCATTTATTTCACCAAATTTTACTCTACCAAATATATTTAGCTTGTAGGAAAACTAAATAAATAACCGAAATAAGTAGATAATTGTAGTACGTTATAAATAACAGTTGTAGCAAAATTAAACAACTTGATTTTTTATGTGTTATTTAGTTATAGTTATAGATTGAGTTCAGTTTGTTAAAGCATAATGCAAAAGGTAATCAGGTCCACAAAATATCGAATTACCGACTGTAAAATTGTCTCACATTTTTTAACAAATGTACATTAACTGAAAAAAAAACACTAAATCGCATTTATCTCAGAACTACAAAATCAGAGTTATTTAATTTTCCAACTACGGGGACGATATTCACTTAAATATTTATGCATACAGTATCATTAGAACTTAAAACGGGATATTTACTATGTGTATTTATACATGCCTAATGGCTAAGATGTCGGACTTATAATCGAAAGGTCGTGGGTTCGAACCCCTCCTATTAGACTATTGCCGTACACCCATTTCAGACACAAGCATATTTAGCTTAGTTGGAGGGGTTAACAAGATTGCTAGTAAAATGAATTCTACCCACATAGCTAGTTAAGAAATAAAATCAAATTAAAAAGACAATAAAGATTCATAAACACCATACTAAAATAACAATACACTAAATTAATAAACTATAGTTAACAGGGATAAATTCGTTGTAGCAGCATTTTAACTATAGACCAGTGATATACCATTTAAGACGCTATGCGTCCACCCAACGGACTGAGAAGAGTTGAGACATAGTATCTTTTTTTTTTTCGATCGAATCGAATGACTTCTCTCGCTCTGGGTAAAGCGGAAGTGAGTTTCAGACTTTTACTGACTAAAAACCCACCCTGTTCCTTCAGCTGCCCTTAAGTTCCGGAGGCGCGGTATCTCGTTAGAACATTCCCGCAACTCCTCCGTCACTGGTGCTGACAGCTCTTTGAGGCCCGCGTGGAACACGACGCGCCGCCGACCCGGGCCTCGTCCTTACCGGACGGCAGGGACGGTGAGCTACCCCTGCTCGCCGTCCGCAAGCCCATGCCTACGGTGGCCGGAGATCGGCTCGCGATCCCCGACACCCGGGGTGTCTCCCGTGGCGGCTGGGGGGGGGAGTGAGGAAGAGAGCTGTCTCTCCCTCGCGCATTCGGCTTCCTCCTTCGCTAGCATGACTGCTTCGCAGAAGGAGAGACATAGTACCTAGCCTCTTCATATTTGGACAAATTAACTTAGGAAACGCATCATAATAATGCTATACATCTTACACTAATGCCAAGAATACAAGCCAAATTGAACCTTATCAACACAAACCCATTATAATATAAAACAATTTTAGCCTTTTCCATACAATTTGGTTAATTAAACTTTTCTTTAAAATACTTGCAAGAAAAACTATAACCACCAAGGCTTTAACAATTCACTTACCGACCTACGTTTGTTTAAAAAAACACAGAGCGAGAAACTTTTTCTCCACAATTTTTAATTCTCACACAAAAATCGCGGTAAACGCTAAAAAATATAATAAAAGACCTTTACTTAGCGCTACATAACATAAACACCCTACATTATGCCCTCTCATTCTATCTCGCGTTTTGGGGCCAAAATATCTAATGTTACTACGCAAACGAAAACAGACCTTATTTTGTTTGTAGTAAGGTGTTTATGATGTAATGCTATTTGCAAAATGCGGATATGTTCAACGTGCTTAAAAAACCGCGTTCATTTGTCACCGGCAGATGCAGTCGAATCAGTTGTGGGGTCATTAAAACAACGGAGGCTTACACTGATTTATAATGAAAACAATTTTGTGATGATATTTAAATACTTTCCCTTTTATTTATATCGAAATGACAAAACTGATAAGGATTGTAACCGCTATTGTAACCATACAATTAAGAAATAATGTTAAATAGGTGTGTCTAAATTTTGGTGTACAATAAAGTATATTTGTATATATATCTATCTATCTACATGTATAGTTCTTTATATTTTATTTTAATGTCAATATTCTGTACCCGGTTTAAGCCATTGCGTGTTACTCCTTAGATGTACGTACAATTAAAGTATTCCCACAACTTTTTGTGCGTATGGGTGGGATGTCCACCATGTAACGATGGCGCTTCGCCGTTTGTCTTGTAGTCCGTTGATGATGAAACGGGCTTGGTGGAATTAGATTGTGTAATTCCATCGCAGACTCCCAGAAATGTAACCGATAAAAAACCGATAGACTACAAACTCGTCGTCGATATTCAAAGCTGGAGCTTTGATTCGACCAGTGCATCGTTGCCAATGAGTCTTTTGGCCCGTTTCTCAATAAACTTGAGCGCGTCCAGTTGGTATTTGGCAGATCCATCTCAAAGATGAGAGCAGTACTCCATACTCGACCGAATCTGGGCTTGATAGAGATTGAGCAGCGGTTCCGGGGTTTCCAATATTTAGTTTAATCATAAATTTGATACGACCAACTTCAGTGCATGAAAAGTGGTGAAAAAATTGTTGGTATATTTTGTTGAGTTTTTAGTTTTTTTTTTTCTGTTATGGTTTCTCCACTGAATATCAGATATGGAACATCACTTATAAATATGCCCAGGTATTTCTGAAATACCCTTCATTGATACCTACTAGCTTTTTCTCTATAAATCACCGATCTTGAACCCAAATTGATCTGCAATTTGATTACTTGTTTAAACTAAAAGCCAAAATGTATAAATATATCGACATGGAGTAGTCATTATGATTATTAGAGTTAAGGGGTTTATTAGATTATATGTATAGCCGAAAATAAGATCTTATAGTGTGTACTTAAATTCTCGAATAGAATAATGGTATTTAGAAACGTGTAATTTAAAGGGTAGATACATACCGAGTACACGGCTTCTTCGGATGATAACAAACGATATGGCAAGGGTTTTCTAATCCTATGTCTACATGTGTGGAGCATATTACAAATTTCAATACATTGATACCAGAGGCCGAATTTTTAAAATTAAGAAGAATGAAGAGAATTATCGTTTTATTAGCACAGGTAGGCATTACTGTGAAACGTTTGTTATTATTGGTATTCAAGAAACATATGAAACCAATAATTTGGGGTCAATTGTATGAGTCACTTATTTTGAGCTGAAACTTTGCATAGAGACTCCATACCAGATGTTGTCTTCAGTCCTTTTGGATAGATATGGGGTTTCCGTTACACATTGTATAGTATATTTATAAATATAACTAATGCATGCCTACCTAGTTTACCTTCAGGCGATTTTTACACTTTAGTCTGCTTTTAAACATATTGTATTAACCATAAAAACTAGTGTAAGAAATTTTTGGTAAACCTTTTATAAATAAATAAATCTTGACAATTAAAAACAATTGTAAATTTATCATGAAAAAATCTGAAGTACCAATATTAATCTATGTCCTTTCAATAAATTAAGGTCACAATCTCGCTCATTTGCTGGCCTGACCGCAGTCGGCAGGTGATTGAGCACTGTCCTTTGACATGGCCCAGAGGAAAAATTACACGGGTTTTTTGCGAAGAACCCAGGTAAGCATTATGGCTGTGACTGTACGTTCATCCATGACGACTGAGATTTTAAAGATTCATTTAAAGTATGTCGCTCTTTAGTCTTTTTATTCTCTTTAAATTTTTCTGCATCGTATGTGCGTTAATGATGGTAGGAGTAATTTTTGCTGGTATACTTTGGAGTATGCAACTCCAAAGCATCAAGGCAATCAACTCAGCGTAGCGCAGCTAAAGAAACTTGTGCTCTACGTTTCTTAAGCTGCGCTACGCTGTAAGTTTACCATGCTACGGACTACGAGGTGTATAAAGTAGACCGAAGCGTATTAGATCTTCATAATTCACAATCATCACTTTGTAATTTTAATCGCTATGTATCAAGTATTGATAGGTTTCTGGTGCTATTCTGAATGGTTCACTTAGCCGATTCACCTACGTCTATCGTACTACGTTCACCGATCAATTTGTGACTATGCTATTATCAGGAACGAATGCTATGTATATGTCACATTGTGCTAAGCATTGCGGCTATGCTTCTAACTTAATAATACTTTGTTTAAGTTACATTATGCTACGAGTCTACGCAAAAGTGCTATGCTACGGAGCCTTTATTTTGGATGCTACGAATCTTGATGAAGCCATAGATGTAAATCGTTAGAGTCTAACTAAAGGACGCTTTTTACTAAGATTTTTAATACGGTACAGAGCTTCTAAAAATGTGACATAGTGTTTGTAATGTTTTAAACCTGTATTATGCTTGAACCAGACTTAATAGAGAAATAAAGCTATTAGACCCGTTTAATTTTAACACCTGAATCATGAGTCTTTAAGTCAAGAGTGAATAGGTTACTTCTAGGCAAGCGTGCTTCATGTTCGACCACATCATCGCTTAAGATCAGGTGAGATTGTGGTCAAACGCAATCCTATCAATTATAAAAAAAAAAGAAAAAAAAATGGACACGGTAACCTCTGCACGATGAAGTATATTATGTTACGCTACGTGATTACTGTAGGTTGTACTGTCATGGTATCGCCGTATTTGCGTGAAAAACAAATCAACACCAAACACACATCCTTTATCTCTAAGCCTTTCACACAATACAATTCCGAAATCAGCGCCGAATTCCGGATCCCATTAGCAAGATCTAAATGCTGAACAAAAACCCGAATTAATTTATACAGACCGCTTTCTACAAAGAGATATAGGGATAAAAACCGCCAGGGTTTCGGCTCGTTTCCTTATTGTATGATTTCGCTACCCATTCGTCATTTCCCCTGTCGGATTCCGCAGATCACGGCTGGTCGAATATATTATCCATTTACGTAGGTAAAAAGAATCGGATTGTAAATGGGTGTTATATCTTTACTTATGTGTTGATGAATGTGATTTGGAGGGATATCGGTTTTTAGATAGGAATAAAGAAAGGCTATGGGAGTGGAAGATCACAAAAACGAATGCTGGATCGTGTGCAAGATGATTTCTTAAGAGATGACAAGTAATTTACTTAAGTATGGATGCAGGAGACCTTTCATTTTTAGTAGTGCTTTAATTTACGTAATTGATCTCTTTCATTAATATATCAATTTCAATTGAAATGGAGTAGGCACCATCTAGCGGTAATACCAATACGCTTAAGGAATACAGGCCAACCTGAAACGTTTTCAAATTTCTTATATTACACTGTTTTGTACTCTGAATGGTGCAACAGATCATATTACACCATTCGAATGACCAACTGAATTATCATTCCTCGGTGTGACGTTAGCGAATTTTTGCATCTTCCACCGGATCACATGTTCCACTTGAAAACAGCCAAATTGTGTAACTCACTGCCGGCTTCTGTGTTCCCTACCACTAATGACCTTTCATCTTTTATAGCAAGAGTGAACAGGCATCTTCTGAACTCGCTCATTCCATTGTAGACCTCATCTATCGCTTACTATCAGACGAGATCGAGGTTAAGAGTTGGCTCAACTGGAATTAAAATAAACCTCTCGCTACGACACACTATTCATCTAGAAATGCGTTATGGTAAAGAAGATTGTAATACAATTTAAATAATGATCACGTTCATTCAAAATTCCTGTCGAAATATTCGAATCACGTCGATTTTGATCCATTGAGGTTTGTTCTAAGATTACACCTGAAATTAGGGTCACAGAGTATCAAGACGCCTATGCGGCCCCGCCAGTGACATTGTCAAAACTTTTGATATGCGTTTGTGATTTGGTGAAGACACTGACTCATTGCAGTTCGGCTTCCAGTTTACTCATATACACTTGAGTATCAGTCATTCATTCATTCATTCATTTATTTATTTCATAAACAATTTTCTTCCATTATTCATAGGAAGGCAGCCCTACACGGACTTAACATAGCAACCGTAGTTAAACCTCGAGTTCCTCAAAACGCTTGACGTCTCTTCACTTCGATTTTACTTGAAATATAGGTATTTTATATCAAAAAATAATATTTTTTAACTTCGTTATTTTTTTTATTTTTGGGTTATTGCTTTTCCAATAATAACACAAAAATTATACGTGTTATAAAAACTAAAAATATGTATGTAAGAATGAAATAAAATTATTATTTGTGCGAGTGTCTTTTTGTATCGACATGATTTTCATATTATGGAGATCGTTAAATAGATAGGCACATACGCTAAGTTTTATAATAATATCTCATTTTCAGGGAAAACACTTTTAATCAATAGCACTATATAGATAAATAGCGTTACGAGTGCAAAGAAGGAATGACGTATGATTCTTAAACTGATGTGATTATGAAAAGTGTTTCTTGAAAAATTAGCGATTAAAAATCTCAAAAAACAAAGACAATCAAATCGCTTTTTCATGCGGGCGAAACCGCGGCTACTAATACGTGAAGAACCAGCAATTTGGGATGAAGGATGTTCCAAAGTGTAAACTTTTCTTTTCAATCGGAATGTGACATTGCCGTGACAATATAAATACAACAATAAACCGATTTCGAAAGAGAAAAGATATATTTTTTATTTATAGTACCTACTACCTAATTCCATTTTGAACGAAAGTTGATATACCTAATTCGTTTATTCTTACAAATTGCAGGCCCGAGGCTATTACGAATATGGCTGAAATTTGTGCTGAAATTTAATTCTGAGGGCAGAGACAATACTAGGACTGGAGTCTCTAATCTCTTTCTATACTCTGTGATTAGAAAAGAACCTTCATTACGAAGTGTTTGCAAGCATTATCCTCAAAATCAATAGTGTAACGAACTCTCGAAAGAATGTCTTAAACTCAATTGCTATTAACTGGTTTTGAGATTGGAAAAGAAATGAAAGAATTCCTTTTATTTTGTGAGGTTTATCTTTTGGTATAATATTTTTGTAGATGAGGAGGATTTTCTTTTGATATTTTATGAGTTAAGTCAGTTTTATTATAAGTATACTGTTTATTTTTCTAGCATCTTAGTCTACAGTCTGCTTGATTGGCTGTCTATAAATGAGTCTACAAGTACTTACCGGTATGATTGGTAAAATGTAATGACTCGTATACCTGCGTCTCCACCGAAATTTTTCAGTCTTGAGCATTCTACGTTTATCGAGGCAATGCATAAACTGGGTGAGTTTTAGTAAGTAGAAGTCTGTTACTCGCTCTAGCTCCACCCAGTGTGAGAGGATCCTTTTGATGATTTTCCCACCTGAAAAATTGTTTAACTACTAACTACTATTCTCTTCCTCAGCCACCGTGGGATATGCTCCAGGTAGCCAGCACCATAGGCGCGGGCTTGCATACGGCAATCAGGCGCCAGAATGACGCAAGGGTCGACGGTTCATCAATGCTTACCTACCACGCATGCTTCAAAAATCAGTCAGCAGCAATAACCGGGACCCGATAGGTCCACGGGCTGCCGTCGTTACGGGAACATTGTAACGAGATGCAGTAGAATCGGAATGTAAAAATAACCGACGGAACTGGCTGAGATTTTAGTTAGTAAGAGTCTGACACTTCCTTCCACTCCACCCAGAGAGAAAGAGAGAAAAGAGAGAGAGAATCTGGTGATATTCCCCACGAAAATAAGCACGCTCAGGGCCCATGTGGTGGATTACGACCCATTCCGTCTCATATTGAGGAGGCCTATAAGCCAGCGTTGGGACCATTATACAATACAACGTGTAACAGAATAAACGTAATTCCTGAAAGTAGTTTGTTCAGAATCAGCTTCTGAATCAATTTCCGTCATAAAAATAGGTGTTAAACTTTGACGGGAAAATCTTTCATTTAACTTAAAATAGAAACACAGTATCATGACAAATTAATACAATCCTTAATTCAAGGAAATGCGCTCGTGTGCGTGTCGGCCGCTAACATTGCATGAGTGTATGCGGCTGCGGAAGGATATTCTATGACGCACATACGTTTTGCGTTTAGTAAGGATAACTATTTAAAAAATAATGTTTAGGTTTGGTTTCAATTATTTAGTTACGGATGTTGTTTTAGACTTATAATTTAATATTCTAATTGGGGTGTCTGAGGTATTGCGCTTAATCTGTTACACTTTGTATATGCTCATTATATTAGGGTATTTCATTGAATTT
Organism: Tholera decimalis; assembly: GCA_943138885.2. NCBI lineage: Eukaryota > Metazoa > Arthropoda > Insecta > Lepidoptera > Noctuidae > Tholera > Tholera decimalis. The sequence continues at coordinate 20,734,055 of OW964573.2, read as the reverse complement.
AGATCATTCCACCAGATTTTACCATTTAAAATTGCATATATTTCTAAATAAAAGATTACATCTTACCACGTCTGCTCGGTTTATGTGAGTATAAAATCTAATTGAGCTTCACAAATTAATGTTATATTGCTATTAATGTTAAATTAAATATGAACTACCTTCAAAAGACGATATTATGATAGAAACAGTATCTGAGCATCATTTAATATACCTAATATTTGAACACCATTAAAACATTTACCCAGGAGGATTTCAAAAGTAAATTCGTTACTCCTTTCATAGTACACTTCAAAGGGACTGTTTTAATATGTAAAGTGAGAAAATTTAATAATTTTGTATATTGGCTGTTTTCTACACGCTATGTTTTATTATTCCTTAAACATTAAGCTCATATAATACCCACATTTGGTCGATGAGGTTATTTAATCTAGTTTAATTAATCGTCTGAATAAATGTCCAAGCTGTCGTTACGAGTAAGCATTCAGAAGCAGAAAATATCGAAAAACCATCTTTTTATAGACCGTATTTTCTGAAAGGTTAAAAGTTTTTCTTTCTTTTATTTATTTACACTTCATGCACATATGTTTTTATTTAAGTATATATTTTCAGATTTGAACTAAAATAAATTTAGAATTATACACATCAAATGATGTAAATAGTATTTTAAAAAATGTGTTAGGTAAACGAAAATATTTGATGATATAATTGACGCGCAGTTAATCAAAGTCTAACCGACCTCTGTACAGAAAAAGTATAGTAAAGTTAAGTGCAATTAGATAGGCTTTTTGTTAAATACTGGTACTCAGCCCGTGCTACGTGCAAGCAGTAAACTATGCCGTAATAATTTATAGTTTAATCTCTGTTTGCGTTTTTGTGTAATTAAATTATAGGCTTGCGTTATACCACCATTTCACCTGATGTTAATCAATGATGTGGTTGAAGATAAAGCAAGCTTGTCTAGAAGTAACATATTTACTCTACTGATTTGTTTGAATGTACTACAGATTTACGATAAATCAGTCTCATGCTTTCAATAACAATTTATCGGTATTCGGGACCTTTTAGAAATGGCTAGCACATTTTTTGCGTATTAAATATAAATACTTTGGTGAAAGTATTCAACAGTCGTTTTCTACCAACAAAGTACACCATTATGTATTTAAGTTTGGCCATGAATTTAGTGGATTTGTTTAATTCACGAATTATACTGGGCGATAACGCTTTTTATACGTCTGCGCTGCTAAGTTGAATTTAGTGTAGGTATTAAATAGAAGTGCACAGATAAGGCAAACTTCAGAGAAATTTTTCGGTCTTGGTGGAAAGTTTTTTTGGTAAAAGATATTTGAAGGCAAAATAATGAAATGTGTGGCACTGACCATATGACGTTTCGGCATTTTTACGCCATTGTCTACATTTTAGATGACCCGGCAAACTTAATTTCCTCACCTTTTATGGAACATTCCCTGGACATCCACAAATATTTTAAAACCATAAACCAAAATTAGCCAAATCAGTCCAGCCATTCTCAAATTTTAGCGAGCCTGACGAACAGAAATTGTTTTTTATATTATATATATATGGATAGGAAACTAAACAACTTACTTTACAAATTAAATTAACTGGTAGAAACGAGACATGATGTTCTGAAGCCACACACAAGAAATAAAGTTCCACATTTGGGCTTTAAATAGTCATAGCAAATTATACAATTTTTTTTTTCAGTCACTGATATCTACACATAATTATCTTTACGATATATAGAAAAAAAAAAATATGGAAGAAACTATTATCTGAAAATTTTAACGCCAATAAATAAAACCCCAGTAAAACATACAAACAACACATACAAATGTGAAAGATAAGGCCGTGCGCGCACTGCCTTGCGGTGGCCGCAATTCCGGTAGTTCTACCGCACCGGTAGACTGACCGCAGTGCGCGCACTTCTATGACACTCCATACTTCACAAATTTTGCGGTGCGGTAGAACTACCGGAATTGCGGCCACCGCAAGGCAGTGCGCGCACGGCCTTATACCGACTTCAAAAAGAGGAGGACCAGCTTTCATTGCCGTTTGGTCCCATTTCAATTTGGTCTATTTCTGACATTAGCATCTATGAGAAAACCATATAAGTCTTAAATCTGCATTAAGTATATGCGTGACAAATGGACGAATAACTCAATATCACGACAACCAATTTCGATTAATCTTTTTTTTATTGTAACTTGTGCAGTTGCTTTTGAAAAGCACCATTTGGTGAAGTGTAACTGATCACAGATGGCCACCAGAACTACTCAATTATAAAAGTATTTCATGGGTTCCGATTCGATTACTTGAATATGGTTAGGTACTGAGCACAATATGCTCGACACATTGCATATGGTGAAGTGAAGCTGATGGTGAAGAACCTGGAGAACTCCTCAATAATTAACGGCGCTGCATCGGAAAAAGCAATACTTTGTGAAAGATTATGAGTAGTTGGGATTTAGGCTAAAAAACCAAAGACACTGACTGCCGAAATTAAAGTTATTTTTTACTTTGCAGTGTTTTATGAAATTGGTTTAATTTTTTGTTATTTTTTTTTTTATTCTGCCTTTCATGTTCCACTGCTGGGCTGATGCCTCTTCCAAACCCTCCTAAATGCTCTTTTCGAGCGCCATGTCAACATGTGAAACAAATAATATTGGGCAAATATCAAAATATTTTATTACATCGTAAGGTTCGTATGTATAAAACATGTAGTGATTGGAGCCTTCCGTTAAGCAACTAAAGCCTGGAATACTCCGCTCTCCATATCATTATTTATGTAAGTACGTATAGATATATAAGTAAATATATATATATGTATTATCGACATACATTATCGATACTATGCCAACCAGTGCCCAAGCTCTATCGCATTTTTGTTTGACTGGCAGCTTACGAAGTAGTGTTTATACTGAACTAAACTAAAATGTATGCTTATTCCTTGAGAAGCAGCGCCATACAACGTGATATTTTACAGCAAAATAGAATTACCGATGTAGAAAAGCGCGTTTAAATAAACAAAACAAAATCCGCTTTATAATACTTTTATAGATTGTCTCAAACCAGGAATTTCTCCTGTATCGTGAGTGTATTGTACAAACACTTAGACCCGGAACAACTATTTGTAGGACTTACAAATAGTTGTCCCGATACGGGAACAGAACCCGCGACACGCAACACTGCTGCTCCACCACTGCGCCAACCATGTCGGAACTATGAAGAAGCTTTTAATTTTGTATGATACGCCAGCTTTATTTTTATATTTCTCAATGAGTCAATCTTTATCAAGAGGATAGTTTCTTGGACTGAAGACGACATTTGGTGATGTGCAAAGCGCACCTTGTTACCAAGGATATAGAAAGAAGTTATAGTAATCTCGTATTTTGATTAAGTTTTCCAACAAATTTAAATAATCATATATAACTCAAAGGTGACTGACTGACTGACTGACATAGTGATCTATCCACGCACGGCCCAAACCACTGGACGGATCGGGCTGAAATTTGGCATGCAGGTAGATGTTATGACGTAGACATTCGCTAAGAAAGGATTTTGCGAAATTCCCACAGGATCGGGATTTACACGGGAAAAACTTCCCACGCGGGCGAAGCCGCTGGCACAAGCTAGTAATTACATAAAAATTGGAATAAAACTTTTTAATGAAGTTACGAAATCATTTCATTTTAACAAAACATACGTACCTGTGCAACTTTTCAAACATACATGAAAGTATCTTGTTATCGTAGTCATGTAGTCATTTCATACATTAATTTTTGCATTTTTTTTTAAATTACTTCAAAGTGTATTTAAAAAATAAATGATTACGTTCTCGTTGAAGCATCCCTTTGTTCGTATTATACAATTTTTTTCTTTATTGCACTCAAGCACAAAGCCTGAGTGCAATAAAGAAAAAAATTGTATAAAACTATAAAATATTCCAACCGCGTAAATATCGGGAAAAACAAAACCTAACATACCTTCACATCTACTACAAGCCAAGCCCAGCCCATAATTTCCAATTCACTATATAAAGAAACCCATACGTTACAATATAGCTTTCGACAAACATATTCCGGAATGTATTTTTGGGTTCTAAATCAGTCGCCAGACTAACATTATAACAGGGGACATTTTTCTTCCTTCTCATGTTATTTCAATACAATAAATAAATATTACTGTTCTGTGATATTTATTTATTGAGAGACCGCGTCAGGGCAGTGGTGAAGGGGCTGACTTGTGAGTTGCATGGTTCGAACCCAGTCAAGCATATCGTATATAAGCGTATCCAGTACAACAATGCGTTTAGGATGCTGTTGGGGCTGCCACGCTTCTGTAGCGCATCGGGGATGTTCGCTAACGCGCACAGTGATGGTTTCGCGGCCATCAGACGCAAGCGCGCCGCGTCCATAATGCACAGAGTGCATGCCAGCACTAACAGTCTCCTAAACGTAATCGCTTGCAAACAGGATTGTCCTGTAATGTATTGTCTAAGTCAGTGGCATTTACTAACATAGTTTTAAGGTACAATGTTACTAACAATATTATGGAATGTTACAAATTCTGAAATAAATGAGTTTATTATTATTATATTCCTCTGTGTTATTTATATTATCACCATTGGTCTCAAATCAGTGAAGGAATTCATGATGAGGAAACCGGTATGTCCGAGGAACAAAAATTCGAACATATGTTACTTCCAACACGCATTCCTAGTGGAATGCGTGTTGGGTTACTGCCCATTCTCTCTCATAGGGAGAGGAGGCCTGTTTCCCAGAAATGGGAGCGTAATAGAATGAATTTTATACTGTTTATTTTACACTTTATGCACACAGGTACAAAGGCGGACTTAATACCGTAAGCATCTCTACCAGTCAACCATAAGTGGTGAAAAGATAGTGTGGAAGGTGCAATATGTACGTGAAAATTATATTGGAAAAAAAATAAAAATAATAATAGTGAATACACATAGAACCAGTATCATAAAATAGAAATGTACATAAATAATATATAAGAATAAATACTTATATGAACACACATACATAATTATATACTCAAGAAGCAATTGAAAATTAAATGTGGAAATTCTGCTTATTCTGTTTTTAGACGTAATACGTCATAATAAATGGTGGGTGGTCTTTAGGTATGGAAGGATAAATTCAAGTCCTTCAGTTACATTAGACAGATGTGTTCCTGGGGAGTTTGTTGAGCCATTCCTTGCCATTGAGCCAAGACATTTTTCGGGGACTCATCATTATCATCTACTTAGCCATTTCCCAACTACGAGTATGTTGATGTCGGCTATCAGTCTAATTAAATGCAGCCTAGTACTCGTATTAGATTTTGCAGCGCATCGGCGATGTTCGCGGAGGCGCGCGTAGATTGCTTCTATACTACAATGCGCAAAAGAGGCATCGCTTGTGCGGCGAGTGCAAGGGAGCGCCAACAGCATTCTGGCCGCGCTCGCGGGAAGTCTGGATTGTGAGTACATCACTCACTGTTCAGTTGTAGGTTGCACATTACACGCAGGGATTGAACATATTTATAGAGATTTTTAGTAATTTTAAAAAATTTAATTTAAATTTTAATAGTAATTGTTTAATTTAATTTAATTTAATTGTAGTTTAATTGTTACTGACATGTAATTTATAATTTGTATGAGTCTTATGATACTTGAGAATAAAATGAAATTGAATTGAATTGAATTAGTGTAGTACAAGGAGCGACTGCCTATTTGATGTCCGCAAACCAGTAGCTATGTAACACCCATTCAACATACCCCTTGGCAAAATCAGTGTCTGATTTTCTGGCCTCTGATTACCCGTAATGACAAAAATATAGGTATATGACATGTATATGACTAATGGCTTACGTGCTTTTCGAGGCACAGAGGAATATCGATTTGTTGAGATGGTTAACTTACTTTTTTACGAATGTGCCCGCTCTTGACCTCGGTCACACCTGATGGTAAGTGTAAGATGAGGTCTACGATCGAACGAGCGAGCCCAGAAAATGCCTATTCACTCTTCTTCTTCTTCTTTGGTCAGGTTTCCGCACTTAGTCTTTACACGAGACCATTGTGCGTGAGCCGTGTCGGCCGTCACTCCATCCAGCCAACCTCCCTCCAGAAGCAGATCAAATCTCTCGGTCTATTCAGGATCCTATTCACTCTTGCGTTAAAGGCTGACGGGTCATATGTGGCAGGGAACACAGAAGCCGGCAGAGAGTTCCACACCTTGGCTGTGCGCACAATGAATGTTGAAGAAAAGCGCTTAGTACGACAAGACGGTATATCGACCAAGTGTGGATAGCCTCGGCAAGTGTTATGTTGCGTTGCATTACCAGGGAATATTTTCATCTAAATGTTTGACGTTAAAAAAGCACTGATTATTAGCCAAGTTTGAATAAATGACTTTTGATTTTAGGTATGAATGGCGTGTATTGTTATCTGATTTTTAGGAAATCCATCCATCCACCACATCCATCCGTCCATCTTCGACCACATCATCACGTACCATCAGGTGAGATGGTGGTCAAACGCGAACCTATTTACAATTTAAAAAAATCTCAAGAAAAAGGTAACATTGATCATCAACGGTGAATGTATCTTGACATCGTATTGACATCGTATCGAGCATCATATCGTGTAACTCCTCACGATTATTCATAAAGACTGTAAGGTTATATTTCTTGTAAATTATTATCGTACAGATTTAATAGAAACTAGGTGCGATCTCGCAAAATACTTAGGGCAAAACAGTTAGTTAAGATTTTCGAAATAGCCGTGATGGACGCCTGCTTATCCTTTCCATACTACGAAAATGAAAAGAAACGAAAAGAAACGAAAATTTTATAACAAGATCCAAGAGTAGAAACAAGGGTTGCAGGAATGTTTTAACGACACCGCGGCACCGGAACGCTGTAGAAGCAGAGTGGGTTTTTAGTCAGTAGAAGTCTGACACTCACTTCCGCTCAACTAACAGAGGGAGATTTGATGATTTTCCCGCACAGAAAGTAAAATTCTATGTATTTTAAATAGCGACGTATTATTTCAGGAGCACGATTTAATCTAATACGAAATGTACCTATTAGATTAAATAGAAATGATAATATAGAATGTTAATTAGATTAGAGCCCGTATGATCCTGTTGTCTCAAACTTATGTGACCTGTTCTAGTTTCCATTGACTCCTTGTACCGTGAAATGACTTAATAATATAGCAAGCGAGAATGTATTTGATGTCGCAACGGGGCAGAATGAATTATCAGGGCAATCTGCGTAGCCGTTTCCCAAATATTTTGGGATCGACCTCTAGTCTAAACGAATGCAGATAAGCAGGTACTAGTGTTCTACATCGAGCTACTACCTATCTGACCTCTACAACCCATTAGCGTGGTAAGACATCTTGGTAAGACTAGTGGTAGATTTTTAACCGACTTCTAAAAAAGGAGGAGGTTCTCAATTCGGATGTTTGTATTTTTTTTTTATGTTTGTCCGCGCATTACTCCGTCGCTTGCCAACCGATTTGAAAAATTCTTATCTTGTTAGAAAGGGTATACTTCCCAAATGGTCCCATAATTTTTTTTATCGAAATCGGACAACCCGTTTCTGAAAAATCAACAAAAGTCTAAAAATATATTTACGTTGATGATCTTTTCGTTTACTCTGCATTGCGTTTTTTGTTCGCGCATAACTCCGTCATTTACGAACCGATTTGGAAAATTCACTGACCCACTAAAAAGCAAAAAATAAAAACTTTTTTGCAAAAAATAAAACCGACTTCCATATCAAAACACTACAAACCCAAAAATAATTTTAATTTCGGAAGGCGGTGTGAAAAAAAAAAAGAAAATACAAAACCAATAACACCGACTACCGAAATTAAAATTATTTTTGGCTTTGTAGTGTTTTGATATGGAAGTCGGTTTTATTTTTTGCAAAAAAGTTTTTCTAGTTTCTGACTACAAGTAACGACTGTCCAACATGTACAAATGATAGCCGTGATCAACAATTTAGCGTGCTTTCCGGGTGCATGGAGATCTCGATATATCAAGATGTTCACCCATCTACATACCGACCTCGGAAAACGTTGCTTAACCTTGAAAATTGACCCTTGTGGCCAGACTGAATAAAAGCCCCTTATTTTCACCACAATAGAAATAAATATACAAAAACAAAAACCGCAATAATTCTCCCAAAAAGTAACATATTTCAACAAAAACAAATGATTTGTATTCCTACAAAAATAATGGGTTACATCGTACGACAAAAAAATATTGTAATAATGATTATATTGTGTTACCAAAATATGGAGCGGTATTTAGACACGTATAACGGAAAGGCGATCAATCATATATAATTTATGTGCCATTACACAATGAAAGGGAGCCGTTAGGATGACGAAAGCGAAGACGGAGAAATGGAGTTTATTGGCAAAACAATATACCTACTGATATACATATGTAAAAAATATGTTTTTGGGTCACGGGTTAACATATAATCCGGCTACGGCATATTTTTTTAATGTCGATCAATATGACACGTTCTTTTTGTGGTCGGCTTTTAGTGTAATCAGCTATAGCCGAGTATTTACCAAAGACTGCCTGAATGACCTGTATAACCCAATAACTGGGTAACACGATTCAGCTTGGTGAGTTTGGTGTTCTCAAGACATTCTGTAGACTGGCCAGTAAGTATACCTGTAAGCCATGTATAGGATCTCGCCACATTATAACTCTTTATTATGTCTGTGATGTCCCACTAAATGAAAACTAGTACAGATCTGTACGGTGAGGAAAATATGAGCTAGTGGTGTGCAGGTAAACCCACACGCAGTGTAAATTTCTCAAATGGTTTAAAGAATGGTTTTTAAATGGACAATTCAATGATAATACAGTTTCAAAAATATCAGTAATGTACGCTATTAAAAAAAGAAAACACTGAATAAAGCAAATAAACCACAGTTAAGACGTAATTTTTAATCTAATAATGCTTAAATATTTCAGGGCAATAGATTGGACTATTCATGTTAACACTACGCACTATAGAAAAGATAGTTTCAGAAGGTTGGCTCTATACGAGTACTACGAGTGAAAACGCACAAACACATAGACAAGTGAACCGTCATGTAAAGCGAATGCAGGTCACACGCGAACTTTTGGGGTCTGTGATTGTGTGAACGTACATTTCTATATGTGTATGCCCCTGATTTCCCTCAGTGTATGGCACCAACCTTCTGTAGCTATTTACTTTATGGGCTCACAGCGGACACCCCAAGGACCTCAGTTGGACCCAAAGTTTAATTAGCTAAGTTTATGGTAAGCTCAAATGTTGGTGCTTAGAGGATTATGTGGAACTCATTATAGAATATTATAGATTACGCGAGGGTTGCTTTTGTGAGGAACATGGCAGATCTTAACTGCCAGTTTCAACTTTAGCAAATATTGAAAATTATGATTTACTGAGTATACTGCTAACTTGACATAACGATAGCGTTTCATATGTTAATGATTTTAACAAGTTGACTGTGTAGTTCAAAATTAGACATTAAGACGCTTTCAAGTGCATCACTTTTTGGTACAATTGATTGGCAACACGTGTTGTTGGAATGCTTTACGTGCGAGATTTCACTAGACTATAATTTTTACGATGGAATGTCATACCAATGTGATACATTCACGCCTCATCTTAACCACGAAATGCTCCATATATGAGTACTATACAGGAAACGTGGCAACTAAGGAACTGTTTGCTTGAAGACTTATCCAGTTGACAAAAAAGTCATGAAAAACATGTTATATGATGATGAATTAATATGAACATTGACATTCGGAAATGCCTTTTAAATGAATAAATTTAATTTGACTTTGAAGTCAGCTTTACGGATTTTTCACGTCTTTCGTTATTAAAATCGTTCAATGACCTTAAATCAAAGTAAGAATAGACATCGGGTTATTATTTAATATTTCTACTCGAGATACATGTCATGTCACTTTCATTTATTAAAATCTCTCAACACAAAATATTTATATATTTCTCAAAAGAATTATTGGATAAAATTGGGTGCTGTACTTGCTTATTCAGTGATGATAGTTCAATGTCATATCTCAGTAAAGTTAGAATCGACATCGGGTTATTATTTAATATTTCTACTCGAGATACATGTCATGTCACTTTCATTTATTAAAATCTCTCGACACAAAATATTTAAATATATCTCAAAAGAATTATTGGATAAAATTGGGTGCTGTACATGCTTATTCAATGATGATAGCTCAATGTCGAATCTCAGTAGGAGCCCGGAGTTTGGTAGATGGTGATGTGATACCCTTGTGCCCCGGAAAGCACGTTAAGCTGTTAGTCCTGTACCTGATCTCTCTCCGGTCGTGTCGGATATCCGTCCCATCCGGTTATGAAAGTAAAGGAACAAAGAGTGCACCTATAAGTGCACACATACATGTGCACTATCTCCTGAGCAGATGGATAATCAATGATGAAATTGGTCGCCGTGACCGAAATTGGTCAGGAGGACTATACTACTCATGAAAAGTAACCATTTATATGTCATGGATTTAAAAATAATTCCTAATCTAAATCTATGGCTAAGATTTACAATCACGACAAAATCGCTTCCCCAACAAGATTCCCTTCGCACTCAAAACGTAAACTTATAGAATTTCTTTTACAAAATTTCATCAATGAAAGGGGACGGTTCCAATCTTCGTTGCCGAGCGTTCATATTGTTTTTTCTTCTTCTACCGTTTTCACGGAACTCATCGGAAGATTCTCCTCATTCGAAGATTAATAAAATGTAAATTTTCTGACACGGCTCGCGTTTCCGAACAATTTTGCCAAAGTGTTTCTTAAAAATTCTTTGAGATTGGAGAGTCTCAAGTCTGCGGATGATAGAGCTAATCTTTTCAACAAATTGTATATTTTAAAGTTGATTTTTGGGCCTAAGCGTTTGTGGGTAGATTGTGTAAAGATACTTGAGACTGTTCATGAAGTAGAACGGTTTATGTAATCAAATCTTCAGTAAGAAGTTTACGATGCTGGTAGATAATGGGTATTCAGATTTATTCATCGTTGAAAAGCTTAAACTCAAGAATGATGGTATGAAAATATACACTAAGTTATTACATTTAAATACGGATGAGATCGCTTATCTATTATGACAAAATTTTCATAGTCAAACTACTTTACTGTACATTGAAAGAGAAAATGAGAGGACTCCTTAGAACTTTTTATTTTATTTTAACTTTCTTACTCTTTTGAAGACTCAGAGCTTATTTCGCCGATAAATGCAGAGACGCAACACTAGAATCACGTTCGAGACTTGCCATTGTCATAATGATTTCAGAATATTAACAATGACAGCTCTTAACAGTGTGATAACTTTGGTGGAAAGAGCTTGGAAAAGCCATTGCCTGCCGAGGTCGTGGGAATGTTTTAAAGTTGTTCAGCGGCCCCGGAATGCTAGGGCTACTGAAAGAACAAGGTCGGTAAACTGTGTGTAGAAGTGGGTAGAAGTCTGACACTCCCTTCCACTCCACTCAGAGTGGGTGGAGTCGTTTGATGATTTTCACCCCGAATAAAAGAAAGCTTAAAATTAACTCCCATTCCATTTGATTGTACCCACAAAACATATCTTTTTTCTATAAGAATATGTGAAAAATCGACCGGAAGCCTCATTGTTGAAATTCAACTTTAATACCTGACCCTAATTAAATGATCCACTTCAAATTCAAAGTCAAAAGTTAACCCTATAACATCACAAAAGAAAAAGGGTTCAAAAGCTCTGGACTCATCACTCCACACATTATCAATATTGAAGTAAAACACGTATATAAAACAAGAGGCTAAACTCTGAATAAAAAATGATGAGAGCGTAAAAGACCAATTTCCCTTGCCTTCATCAAATATGAGGTCGTACAAATGTATAAAGTTTTTACAGAAATTAGAGACTGACCGACCGTTTTGTTTTCGGTTTTCGACCAAAATGCCTGTTCCGGCTAGAAAGTGGCCGACCTTTAGCTCAATCGAAATTAACATCCGTAATTTCCAAAACGTTAGAGTAGTCACTGAGTTAGATAATTGGTCTTCATAACCCTGGGGAAAGACAATTTTGTAAGGGTCTACCTGGAACAAACAGGAGGGTTTAGATGTGGAGTTGCAGTACAAAATATGGTTCATCTCCTATCCTACCCTCATAGCCCAGCAATTTACATCTAGTAAGATCTCTGTGCCGCCACTGATGATGCCGTGGACTGGAGTTCTGGGCTAAAAAAATATAGTGATTGTCGTATCATCGACTCGAAGAAGAAGAATAAACCTGGGGATGAAACTTTTCTAGGTGTCATGAGAAATCATCTTTTATCCAGTGGTATCTAAGCTTTTAACCAGTTGTATTCAGGTTAAATTCCAGTCAAACAAAATGCTAAGAAACGAACGAATTTTATATGAAGCAATAGATCTTTGTAACCGGGCAAAACCATCAAAACTCAACATCAAAACAATTCCTATTTAAATAATAGGAATAATTTTGATTTTAGATTTCTCTTGGTTCTGATTACCCATAAGGAGTGTCAAAAATGTATAAATGACAGCAGAGAATAGCGGCTTATTGTAAATGGCGAGGTACAGAGGAATTTCAATTTAAAAAGGGTTACCTATCCATGGATCGACGAGCGTTTCTTATTATGAAAATTTACTCGTTCAGCTGTTATTATGTAGCCTCATGATCTCCTCAAAAAGTATTTAATTACATAAGTACAGAATATGTTATTAATAGTCGATTTTTAATAGACTTAATACCTGCTGTTGATGAAAATAATAAAAAATGTTTAGGGTACTTTAGGGTACACTGTACCGCAATTGCGGCGGTAAGACCCCTCTTTGAGGAGTGGCTAGATCGGCGTCACGGCGTCCTGACCTACCGCATGACGCAGGTCCTCACCGGACACGGAAGTTTCGGGAGGTACCTGTGTCTGATGGGTAAGGAAGAGACGCCTGGGTGTCACCACTGCGAGGGTCGCCCTGAGGACACAGTCGAGCACACGGTGCAGGACTGCCCAGCTTGGGCAGAGCACCGACGTGTCCTCACGGCGACAATAGGCGGAGACCTCTCGCGCCCGGCCTTGGTCGAGGCCATGCTGCGGGGCGAGAGGGAGTGGGAAGCGGTCGCCTCCTTCTGCGAAGCAGTCATGCTTGCGAAGGAGGAGGCGGGCCGCGTGAGGGAGAGGATAGCGTCCTCCCTCCAGCCCAGCCGCAGTGGTAGACGCCCGCGGCGTCGGACGTCGGCCGACGATCTCCGGCCACCGTAGGCGCGGGCATGCGGACAGCGAGTAAAGGGCAACTCGCTGTCCGACCATGGACCATGCCCGGGTCGACGGCGCGTCGTGTTCCACGCGCGCCTCAAAGAGCGTCAGCAACATGACGAGGCCCCCTCTGCAGAGGGCCGAAGCCCGCCGGGGTCGTGGGACTCATCCCGTTACCGTGGCCCCGGTATGTAAAGGGTTATTGAAGGAACACCGTGGATTTTAGTCAGTAAAAGTCTGACAGTCCCTCCCACCCTGCCCGGAGTGGGAGGACTTATTTGATAATTTTACCACGCTAAAAAAAAAAAAAAAAAAAGGGTACACTGTAATCCATCCAAAGGCCGTTTTTATTTATCGCTTTTAGTTTAAAGGCCGCCCATTATGTCTCCCTATGTTATAACTTTATTCAGTATTCTAAAGCTTAAATAACCTACATAACTAAAATGTATAATATTCAGTTCTATTCTATGTTATGAACATACAACTTGTATAATTAAAAGATTCGGTTTCAATATAGAAATTTTACTCGAACCAAATATCCGGTTACGGCTTCAGTTTTGGCTTAAAATTGTATTTTAATCAAACTCCAACAGAAACATAGCAAGTTGAACCTTTTAAAACGAAAATGACCCCGTGGACGGTCGAATGAGGAAATTAAAGACATCAACGTATAGAATTGCTCAGGAAACGAACGAGACACGAGGCGAAATATTGGCAACTCATTCGTTACGTTAGTCTTGGTATGTCTTTCAAATGCTAGCTTTTTTAGTAGGTTTGTAAGTTATTTATTTCGGTTTAAAGATTCTTTATTTATTCCAAAAGAACATACATTGTTCACTTAGCGAATAAATACATAATTAAGGTAGGTTTGGTCCAGTAGCTAACAGTATTTTACTTGGAGTAGGTAGGTATGATGTCGACATATTATTGTGAGTAACATTAAATTGTTTTTTATCTTAATAGCTTAGTGTTCTTAATGACATACTGCTTGAGTTTTGCTTTAAATATATTAAAAGAAGATGTGCTCTTGATATCTGCCGGTAAATTATTATAAAGTTGAACGCCTTCGTACATTATGTTTCTCCTGCCATATTGTGTTCGGGGTGGGCGCGTCTTTAATTGGTTAGGGTTTCTTTGGCTGTATTTTGATGTTTTTGTATTAAAGGATAGCTGTGTGTGTATAGTTTTGTTAAGAATGTTTCTAATGAGGATGCAAGAATTGTATGTATAAAGTTGGTGAATGCTCATTAGTTTGGTGTGTGTGTATAGTTCGGATGTAGATGTGCGATAATCGTAGTTGAAAAGGAGTTTAATTATTTTGTTTTGTGCTATTTGCGCATCCCCAGATTTCGATTAGGTAATTAATGTGCGAGCGAACTAGTGAGTTGTAAATGTTGTACCGGATTTTTTTTGGAATGTTGTTTATGTATCCGCGCATTGATCCCATTAGCGATGATATTTTTGTTTTTATATTGTCAATATGCGCCTGTCAAGTGAGTTTATTGTCCAACCTAAGTCCGAGGTATTTTTCACAATTACTTTTGGTGATTTTGGTACTGTTTATGTGTAAAGCTGGGTGGTCAGGGATTTTTTTATTTTTAGCCGCGAATATCATGTACGACGTTTTTGATGCGTTTATAGTAAGTAAAATGGAGCTAAACCAGTTATGTAATATGTCCAAGTCTTTTTGAGCGTCCGCTACAATGGTGTTTATATCGTTCCTGAAGTAAAAAAGGCAGGTATCGTCAGCGTACAAAGTTAGTTGTCCGATTGAGCCTAGGTCTTTAATATTATTTATGTAAATAGCAAATAAGAGGGGGGATAGCAACGATCTCTGGGGAACACTCACTTCTACGGGAGATTTATTAATACTTACATACAGTCATCGTTACAGCTTCCCAATTTGATAGCGTAGGTAATTAATATATACCTAGCAATTAATTAAACAATACACATAACAGTAATATATTAAATAACAATCAATAAAACAACAACAATACAAAACATGGCTTATTAAATACTTAATGTTATTAAATGGGTCTATTTTACGGCGATATTTTTTCCCAATGGTATTCTGTTTCTGAGCGACGCATTTGGCTAACTTTTCCAGTACTATTAATAGTGTTAATGGAGGCCGCGTACCAGAGGCAGTTGCCCTCTTTTTACCCGACTGCGCCAGAAGGAGGGTTATGTTTTTCGACAGTATGTATGTATGTATGTATGTTTGTATATATGTTTGGCACGCTCTGTGGCCTGAACGGCTCGACGGATTTTAGCTTGAGAGGTATCGTTAGATTCGTATTGACTGTGAAAGTGACACTGGGTATATCAAAATAAACAAAAAACAAAATGGCGGATTTTTGGCGCCATATTATGCCTTCAAAAAGGTTTTTTTTTCTCATAACCTATCGAGTGGGGTATCGAAATAAAGGGTTTTAAAAGGTGATTACAAAAATATATACAACTTATATGGTTAAAAGTAATTCAAAGTGACAAATCGTAAAAACACGTATAAAGAACTAAATCGTCTGCGAAATCTTTCACATCTGTAAACTAAAAAGCTGGAAATTAAAAAAATATAATTTTAAAAATTAAAAAGCCCGACTGCAACCTTATACTAAAACTAACTGAAAAGCTAATTAAAATGGGCTTGTTTTTATTCAGTTAGTTTTAGTATAAGGTTGCAGTCGGGCTTTTTAATTTTCAGTTAGTTTTAGTATAAGGTTGCAGTCGGGTTTTTAAATTTTTTTAATTACATTTTTTTTTTCATACACATGCGCCGGGGGCTGTGGGAACACATATATATTCTTCAACGCGGCCCCCGACTAGTGCCGCCTCTGCGAGCTCCATCTTTTTAAGCAGGGCGGAGTGAGGTGTTTGGCTCCCTCTGCGACTTCTGAGAAGGGCGCGCGTGGAACAAATCGCGCCGCTACCCACTTCGGGTCTACTGTTATAGGGGACGGCGGGCATAGGCAGTTGCCCCCTAACCGAACTTATCATGTGTAACTGTTATAAGCTAAGTGAATATGAGATCGAATCTACATTGTCAGCCATCAGACTGAGGGTACGCAATGCCCACGTGAGGGGAGAATTAGTTACCATGGTTGCTGAAATATTCTTACGTGATATCACGGCCCCGGCTTGCAAGGGCAACTTTAAACAGCAAGGTGGGTTTTAGTCAGTAGAATTCTGACACTCTCTTCTGTTACACCCACAGCGGGAGAAGTCATTTGATTTTTCCCACCCAGAAAAAAGGGATAAGGGAAAGGGAAAGGGATAGTTAAAAAAGAGAAGTTCACAATTATGCCACGGGGACGTATCACTGGTACTAACGTACCATAATTCATTTTCCTGAAGAATATACGGACTAGGGTAGAAAACATTCGGTGACATCTCCAAAAATAATAGCTTTTGACACATAACAATATTGGTATTTGATTGGCTACAAATTTCACCTAATTTTGTTGCGAAATCGAAACCAATTCCATTTTGTTAAATCGTTTTTCCAAGAACCGTCGACCTTCAATGCATCAGCATTTTTTGGTCGGTACATTTGATTTAGACTTTAAGGCTTGTTCCAAAATTAATTTGAAAAAGTGTTATAACAATACTTACCTAAATAATATTAATTCAAGGAATTTAAATCAACATTTTGGAAATGAAATAATTTCATTGAATCAATCGTGAAATAAAATCCTTTAATATAGATTATCTTACAACGTTGTTCTATACTTTTAATCAATTCTCAATTTGTGTTTATTTAATAGCAGTTTCGATATTTCTGTAAGAATTATAATAATAATTATAATAAAAAAAAACAATTTGGCTACCTTAACTGTAAGGCTAGTTCAGACAAACGGTATGGCGACGATTTTGTTACAAGCGAAGCGCTGTTAAATAACGAAATAATTATGTTTATTTTGAAAATAGGTTATAAATAACACACTTACACGTCTTTTTAACCGACTTCAAAAAAAGGAGGTTTACAATTCGTCTTGAACTTTTTTTTTTTTAATGTATGTTTCCTCATAACTTGGAGACGGCTGGACCCATTTGAAAAATTCTTTTTGCGTTTGAATGGGTATACTTTCTAGTTGGTTCCATTGTTACGAAATCAGGATCTGATGATGGAATCCTGGAGAAATCGAGGGAACTTTTCAAATCTTATAGGCACACCTATAGCGTTTTGGGTATTTCTTATAGTACCTTGAGCAGTTGCTTCCGAAAAGTACCATTTGGGGAAGTTGAACTGAAAGACCACAGATGGCCACTGAAACTCCTAACTAATAAGTATTTCATGGATTGCGATTCGATTACTTGAGTACGGATGTTAAACACTTTATGCTCGTCACAATACATATGGTGATGTAGAGCTGATGGTCAAGTACCAGGAGAACTCAAAAATTAACGGCTATGCATCAGGAAAAGCAATATTTTGTAAAAGGTGATAAGTTGTTGACATTATGGCTTTTGTAACTAGATAAATTACAAACCGACCCACTAAAAAGCGTGAAAAAAAAAATTTAGCAAAAAATAGAACCGACTTCCATATCAAAACACTACAAAGGCAAAAATAACTTTAATTTCGGAAGGCGGTGTCTTTAGTTTTGTATATATTTTCGTTTTTGACACCGCCTTCCGAAATTAAAGTTATTTTTGCCTTTGTAGTGTTTTGATATGGAAGTCGGTTCTATTTTTTGCTAAATTTTTTTTTAGATGATGAGGCCGAAAATACTTGGATACTGTAGGTACATGAAGAAAGAAGCAATGTTTGATAATTTGCAGTATGTAAAGGAATAGGTCGTTTAGAGCTTAAGCAATGTGGGTAGAATTCACATCATTAGAAGATTATGTCGCACTTGGGATTTTTTCTGTACCTGTAAGCCATAATAATATTGTTCCGGTGTGGATATCGAACCTGCAACACGCAGCGCAGCAGCCAATCGTTCAACCATTGCCTCTATATATGCTATCGTGTTGTCAGATATTCTGGAGTAGAAGACATGGTTTAGTTGGTATATAAGGATATACCAACAACTCAATAAGGATTAAGATAATGTGATACAGACCAAAATTCTATAACGGTGATGAACTTCATGTTGCAAGTCAGTTTAAATTTGATTATTCATATGCAAATCCAAAACTTCAAAGCGATAGCCATTTCAGCGTATTGATTGCATTGAGTCTGTCTTTATTTATAGTGAAACGGTACTAGGTGTGATATTAATATAAGTTAGTCGAAAGCAAGCGCCTTCGCCTATGTACTTGAATTATATTTCATCAGGTTAATTTCTTCTTAGGCGATATTCAGCTACTGATAGGCTGTTTAGTCTTAAGAACACGAGAATGGTTTGTCGGAGTAAACTCAGAGTTACAGAAACTAAATAAATTGCATGATCACTAACACAAAAATTACTTTAGTAGTGTGTATTTTATTTGATTTTTAAAGCAATCATTATCTAGTTAGCCTTTTTGCAACTTTCACAGCTGGGTACCTACTACTATTTTTTAAAAGCATCAACCTATTTGAGTTCAATTTTAAAGAGATGATGTCATGTGGAAAAAGGTAATTTATTTATGATCATACTTTGATAGCAAATTTAAATATGACCATGCATTAGTGAAACACAAAATGAATGACATGACAAAGTGATTGTAAGTAAGTACTAGTTAAAACTAAGTAAGATATGATCAGCACACTTACTCGTAGTTTGGAACAGTATAATGTTATTATGTAAGAGCAGGTTTTCCTCCGGGTTCGTTCCTATGGCATAACTAGAGAACCATTATATTCAACAAAATTATCCGCTTTGGCTATGATAGCCTAAACATTCTTTAAAAAAACTTTTTACCAAAAAATTAAACCGACTCCCAAAAACACTGCAAAGTGAAAGAGAACTTTAATTTCGGTAGTCGGTGTCTTTAGTTTTGTATTTTCGTTTTTGGCACCGACTTCTGAAATTAAAGTTATTTTTCACTTTGCAGTGTTTTTGGGAGTCGGTTTAATTTTTTGGTAAAAAGTTTTTATTTCACTCTTTTTAGTTGGTCGATTTTTAATTTACCTGGTTAAAAGAGCTTAAATGTCAACTACTTATAACCTTTTACAAAATATTGCTTTTCCCAATGCTGGGCCGTTAATTGTTGAGGAGTTCTCCTGGTACTTCACCATCAGCTCTACAACACCATATGCATTGTGACGAACATAAAGTGCTTAACATCCATACTCAAGTAATCGAATCGCAATCTACGAAATACTTATTATTGAGTAGGTTCGGCGGCCATCTGTGGTCTTCATCGTCAGTTCCACTTCCCCAAATGGTATTTTTTGAGAGCAACTGCACAAGTTACTATAAGAAATACCCAAAACGCCATAGGTGTGCCTATAATATTTGAAGAGTTCCCTCGATTTCTCCAGATTTCTTCAATCAAAAAAAGAATTTTCCAAATTGGTTCAGCCGTCTTCGAGTAACCGATGATCATAAATGCAAAAAAAAATGTACGCGTCGAATTGATAACCTCCTCTTTTTGTCGTCGGTTGAAAATAACATTACATTTCAGAAAGTTAAGTGTATATGCTTTAACATATTTAAAAAAAAACCAGTTGTAGATTTACTAGAAATATTTTTTATGTTACTTCATTATAAAACACGAGAAAAATTACGTAACACATTCGTTATATTTACGGATCAAAAACTTAACACACTTCATACGCGCGTTTTGCGGTTACTCGTCTGAACGCACCTTAAAGGCCTTTACGGGAAATTGTTGAAACTTTATTCCAGTTAACTAGCAATATTTCAACATTTAGCCCGTTTCGAAGCTAAATAATTTGAGATTGAAATTACAGAATAACTATGAGAATTTTGTCGGACAAACTTCACTTTCTTGTGACTTACTTTAAGACCTTTTTGATCTTTAAAGGATTCTTTTGACCGAGTTAAATTAGGATTCTGTGAACTTTCAAATAGCGGAGGGAAAGTTTACTTGAAGTTGATTTTGTGTTAGAGGTTATAAACGATATCAATGATGATTACCGGTTTGTGAATTATGCCTGGTAAAAGAGATTTTTTTATTGTTGTTAGCTTGCCTTCTGTGTCAAATGCATCCGAAGGTTGTCTGTAAAAGATCGCTTTTAGCGATAAGTCCGCCTATTGTATCACCTTTTTTAATTGTTAAGTCCATAATTTTGTTTTACTGTTATGGAGTACAATAAAGAATATATCTATCTTGCGTTTGACCACCATCTCACCTGATGTTAAGCTATGATGTGGTCAAAGATGAATCACGCTTGCCTATAAGTAACCTATTCACTCTTGATGTCAAGACTCCTAGGTTATAACTATCAGGAAACAGAGACTCTGGCAGGTAATTCCACTGTTTGTATTTTTAATCATTAAAATATTCACATTTCACTTAAAGTCAGAATCATATTAAAAACTAAGTTATGTTAGTCACATTGCTTCGACGTTCAGACTTATACAAGATGTACTAATTAACAAAGAAAATTTGTGGGTACCCAGAAGAATAATTACATCGCTTAGTCAAAACTACGCTGCTTCGAGATAAAGAGCGCGGTTTCGGTTTCATAGTGCAGTTAATCACTCAGCAGCACTACTTATGTATAATGTCAAGCTTACGTAACACTTACACTTACATTTTGAAGTTAAAATTGAAGTGTCTGTTATTTTAAAACACACATGACGTAAACTTTTTTTTTTAATTTTTGTCCGTCTTCAATTAGTCCGGCTAATGTCGGAAACGTATGAACCAATTTATTTATTTTTAATGGGACCTTCACTGCAAGATAGGAGGTTCCTATAACCTCCTATCTTGCAGTCTATGTTGCCCTATGCAACTTATACTTTAACTTGGAATTCATAGAAATCTTGTTAACCCCTCCAATTAAGCTAAATATGCTGAAGTGTGTTCACGGCAATAGTGTAATGGGTGGGGTTCGAAACCGTGACCTCTCGACTAAAAGTCCGACATCTTAAGCCTGCAATACATGTTGGCCGAGCGTAGGCCAACGCGAGCGTTGGCAAATAGGTACAAGGCAAGAAATGATGTCCACACGTTCGACAAGTTTGTCGAACGCCAATGCAGACGACCAATGTAGAAGAGGGTCTATAGAACTGCCCACATGTTGGCCGAGGCGCAGGCGAGCGCCTTTGATTTGTGACCAAAAACCGACACCGATCCAAAGTGAGGCAAGTGATCACGAGCAACGGCGAGCGAAGACATGTTGCACCAAATGAGCTCTATACACGTTGGCGCTGGCCTTCACTTGGTCAACTAGGCAAGTAACACCGAGTGATAGCAAAAAAAAGGCAAATATACTGTCTACATGTTGGTATTGGCCTTGACTCGACAACGCACGGCCAACATGTATTGCAGGCTTTAGCTTAACGCTTAAAGCAAAGCATTACTAGATCCTAACGTGTTTTCTCAAGCTACTTAGACAGGACGTCGTTAATTCACCTTCAGTCACGAAGGACAAACGACATCTTAGGAATGCAATCATAATGATAAATAAGTAATACACACAGGCCTTGTTGGTCGAGTGGTTGCAAGTGGGACTGCTGAGCACAAGATCCCGAGTGCGATTCCCAGATCGGGCAATCATCGGGGAGTTTCGCAGTAGTAGCCCGGAGTTTGGAAGTTGGTGATGTGATGACCCCGTGCCTCGGAAAGCACGTTAAACTGTTGGTCCTGACTGTCATAAGATAGATAGATAGATAAAACTTTTATTGGTCAACAGAAGACACAACACACAAAAGTACATTAACATATAACACATAAATTACAGAAAAAAAGAACAGAACAAATTTATATTATATGTTATACCATCAAAAATATTATAACATGAACAAAAAGAAAAAGAAAACAAATTAAAAATTTAACACGAAATATCGGTGTGGTGTGTATCTCCGAATTGCACCAAATGGGAGTCCAGCTCAGCATGTGCCAAGCAAATATGCCTGACGCTGGTATTCTGCTGGATCCCAGTAGCCGTACTTACGGACGTCGAGCAGGTGGCGTACAATAAAATAATAAAATGAACTTGAGAGTGAGCCTAGTGATCTGCAATATTATTTGTGCAATATTTATACAAAGGCAGCATTTACGATACATACATAAAGCTGATACTGCGGAAAATATATGTAAGGTGTAAACAAGGGCGGATCCAGCTTTGGCGCCAGGGGGGGTCACATAGTCGTAGTCAAGTCACAAGAAGTTATAATTTAATTTTGATAATAATAGATAGATGTAAATAGTAGATATTTTATTAATAAATGTTAGTACTAAAAAGTGAAAGTACTTAAATAAAATCTATATTGTGACAAAAATATATAAAAACATTGTTTAACAATTTTAATTATTGGTCCACCTAGATCCTGGATCCGCCTTTGGGTGTAAATAAGGTGTTTTAACAACAAATTTTGTGTGAATTTAATCTAAATAAGCGAAGTAAATAAGTAAATAAATAAACAGATTAGCTGTGATAATCATTGTGTGGTCATGCCTGCAGGGACATCTTTGATCATCGTCGTAATGTCTAGTCAGAAGCTAGTACATCTAACACTGGTCCAGCTACGTGATATTGCGATAAACAGCTACTGGGTTGTGGAAGTCAGATGGCAGTCACTCCATGTAAAACACTATTACTCAGCTGCATCGGATTAGACAAAAAGCCAACTCCAATATAGTTGGAAATATTTCGGGCACATAAATACCGAAGATCTTAAGGACAATGTGGATATTGAAAGGGAGCGTAGGGCATTAGCGGTCAGAGGTAATGTGTTGACGGTCAGATTCGTCCGCTGTACGGACCAGGTCAAAATAAACCTATTTAAGGCTTATTGTCAGGGCCTGTACACGGGTGGTCTGTGGATCGGCTACACCAAAATATCTATAGATGCCCTACGTGTCCAGTACAACAATATTTTTAGAATGCTGTTAGGACTGCCCCGCTATTGTAGTGCGTCTGAGGTGTTTACGCAGTACCAAACCGATGGGTTCAGGCCCTCTTACGCAAAAAAAACAGCATCTCTCGTGACCAGGTCGCCGGTCAGTAATAACAGCATTACTTTTATTCTGAGACATTTTGTATGGGTGATGAACAATTAAATACTTGGCTGTTCATTTCTCAAGCAAGATGTACTCAACTTATTAATTATTTCGTTACATTTTTTTTTTCTACTTGTAACTTATATTTGTTTTTCATATTAACATTAGTTTTAAGCGTGTATATTTATATGTTCCATTCCATTCCGTTGTATCCATGATGTTAATCATGGATTTATGTTGTCCTAATGGAATAAATAAATAAATTAAGTAGAACACAGACAGAGCAGATGACAGACAGTATTACTCTATAAAAAAAAAAATGTTTCCAAAATCATATAAGCAACATTAAAGCAAGATTATGAATCGATCTCTAATCCAATTTCCGAAAACGACATAAGCCAAGATTTATCGCAATAAGCTTTTATCATTTTCAAAGCAATATTAAGATTTTGATATTGACATCATGAATGTGACGCCCTTATCTTCTCATATCCTTTTAAGATCAGAGTCTCATATAACTTTGAGAAAACGAAGCTGTGAGTTGATTGGTCTTGTCAATGAGAAAACTGAGAGGAGGCCGGGAAGGGCGAATATAAAGATTTTGTGACGAGATTGCAAATATGGATGAATGATTAAATAATATCAGATTTTTAGGGTTCCGTAGTCGACAAGGGACCCTTATAGGTTCACCATGTCCGTCTGTCCATACGTCTGTTCGCGGCTTATCTCAGAAACTATTGGTACTAGAACGTTCAAATTTGGCCTGGATATTCATATTAATTATACCAACAAATTGGTATGATAAAATTATGGAAAAAAACATTTTTTAGGTTACATTTAAAGAAGGGATGATTTTTTTTTTATCTCGTCTACCTCAAATTAATCCTCGATTCAGTGATTCGTTTATGAAATATTAAGCTTTAAATTTCGTTAGGGTAATTCTTATTTGTGTAAAACAGAGTAGTTTGTTTTTGTTAGAGTGTGAATCATACGGAACTCTCGGTCAGCTAATCAAACTCGCGCTTGCCGTTGTAATAGGTACACTAGTCCGACATGTAATTGGCCGGTTTCTTGCATACCTACTGTTTTAAAGCAGATTTTTTTAGAAATAGAATGATTAATTTTGGAAGTAAAGGGTATAAAACTGGAATTTAATTATTTATGTTAAGCAGGCTTTTCACGGTCCAAAGTAAAGTATCTAACCACTTTTTACGTCAGCTAAGCAAATGCCTCGTGTAGACTTATCCAAAACTTTCGACGAGACTAAAATATTAGTTTTAAAATTCGATAGATTTTTCGCAAAAAATGTTTCTTATAAATATAATTATTTTCTTCTCAATTCCCTGGAATATATTTTGGGATTTTTAAATTGAAAGCTTTAAAGGATGCATTGATTATAATACCTCATGTCAAGAAATACGTCTTCTAATATAAATTTACATTATGAATAAATAGTATCATGAAATCGTTCAGTCTCAGAAAGGCTACGCGACAACTGGCAAATGCTTGCATTGTATGAACAGGTACTTTCTGTGTGTTTATTTCCTGAAAAGATCATGTCGGACTTAGTTCTTTGTTATGATTTGGCTAATACAGATTGTATGGAATTTAAAAAAGATTCTGACCTCACAGTTTGTTTTAATGTTTTTGCTAAATATGTCTCTGTTTTATGACTCTTGCCAGATTGATATACACATTTAGTAAAAAAAATTATCGGGAATGTATGATTTATTTATGGTCCAATTAAGTTTGTTGTTTTTTTTTGTTGTTGATTGGCACAAGTATTTTCCATTTTGGCTCGAATTTTGAGTCACATCTGTTATTTAAATTAACAGTACAGGAATTTCGTGTATGGAGTCCCTGAAACTATTATAGAAGGCTTCAAATTATTCAATTTTATCAAAAACACGCACCTATGAATGGCACGAAGCGTTCAAAAGCGGTCGAGATATGATGGAAGATTTTCTTCGCTCCGGTAGGCTTTCAACGTACATATACTGTACTTGTTTACGATCTCAGGGAGATGAATAAAATAAGTGGACTGTATATGAAAATATATTTGAGTAGCAAAATAAGTAGCTTTACAGTGAAGGGTCGATAGAGGGACGCGTGTGCCCTAGAAGCTGTCTGATCGAGAGAGTGGCGCTGCTCGCCGTCCGTCTGCTGCGCGCCGGTGCTCCACACCGCGCCCGCCGCCCGCCACCTCAGCCGTCGTCGGTGACTTCAGTCCATATGCTCACGCGTTTGATGCGTGAACAGTACTTATAAGTACATATACTAATTTGAAGCGTCAGTCGGCCATCTATTACTCGGGAAAAAGTCCCGATTGCATCGCTCATACCCTCCAGACCTCAGCCAACGCACTAGGCGATTGGTTTAGGAAATGGAGGATTGAGGTAAATCCCGACAAAAGTCAAGCAGTCCTGTTTCGCAGGGCTCGCTACCATAGACAGCTCACCCTCCCCCGCCCGATCACTATGTTTGGCAAGCCAATCCCTTGGGAGAAGCGAGCCAAATACTTAGGTGTGATCCTCGACCAGTTCCTTAACTTCAATGAGCACATAAAGTCGGTTCGCTCGCGAGCCGCATTCGCTCTCAGTAGGCTTCACTTCATACTGAACAAACGCAGTAAGCTCTCCCTTAGATGTAAAATCCGAATTTACACGACGTGCATACGTCCTATCATGACGTACGCCTGTCCGGTGTTTGCTCATGCCATTCCCAATCAGATCCCTAGGATGCAAGTCATTCAGAACCGTTTTCTCCGAAAGGCCACGGGCGCCCCCTGGTTCTTGAGGAATGAGGATCTCCACGTAGACCTCAAACTCCCGACTATAAAGCAAGTGTTGAAACGCATGTCAGTGCGTTACTTCACCTCTGCTGATACCCACACAAACCCCCTGATCGTATCGGCCGCCCGATACAGACCCTCCAAAATTTCTCGGGTTCGTCGCCCGCGTAACGTCCTAGACGAGCCCGACGACCCCACCACCATCCGACAAGAGAGCAGTAGGGAAACTAGCACTCTTAGAAGACACACACACAAAAGGCGTTCCGTATTCCGGCCTCGCCGACGAGGCCCATCGCGACGTCCGCGTACTTGTAATGGAAATCCTCCCCGACCTTTGCCAAACGAGCCAGCCCGCGATGCTGAGCCAGTAGCAATAAATACTCCCGTAAATAATAATATGACCCAGCCTGTCCCTTTGCTGCCCTCCCAAAATGACCCCGCTATGCCGAGGCCCGTACTCCACAGGGAGTGCCCTTAGCGTGCGGTCATTAGATGTAAGCGTATTTTAGTTTGTAAGCCCTGGCTGGGGGCCTTTAATTTATTAGAGGTGACCACAGGACATACCGGTTAAGTAGACGCACAGCCTTAGTGAGCTGATCTACGAGTGGCCCTCCAAAAAAAAAAAAAAAATTAAAATGTAGCGTCAGTAGCCTAATGACTGGAGCTGGCTACTGGAGTAGCCGCCATTTTTCCCTATCGAATTTTTTGTGATAATCCGCGTGATCTGATGCCTCTACGTGTATTGGGTTTCTATGTGTAACCAGTTCAAAAACACCTTAAACGCAAAATTAAACAGGCATCTCGTTCCATCGTAAGCCTCATTAATCGCTTGCCATCAAGTGTGTTGTGTGATCAAAGTCAAGAACAAGCTCATTGATGATTAAAACAGAATAGTGTGTGTTTATTGTAACATGTAAAATGAATATAAGTTATCATTTATCAAAGTTATAAAAATATGTTCAT
Organism: Tholera decimalis; assembly: GCA_943138885.2. NCBI lineage: Eukaryota > Metazoa > Arthropoda > Insecta > Lepidoptera > Noctuidae > Tholera > Tholera decimalis. The sequence continues at coordinate 20,706,896 of OW964573.2, read as the reverse complement.
AGACATAGACTAGTTAAGGTGTACAATAACGTTTTGTTAATATTGATATTTTTGTCCTTACGCCCGAGTATTTAAATCAAAAGTCGCTAACTGCCTAAATGTTTCAAATATTTATTTACTCGTATTAGAACAAAAGTAACTGAATTACGTTCGGCTGTAATCGAGGATACAAATAAGACTGACACAATTTGCTAAATGAAAAATTAATATAAAATTACATTTAAGTCGCTAAAACTAAGTTGCGTGACAGTTGTTCGATGTGAGAAACAAGAGTAAAGTACTAAACACAAAATTCACATTAATCACTGATATTGAACAGTCTTTGATCCCACGTTATCGGAATGCTGAGAAGACCCACCCATACGCACAAAACGTTTTGGGAATACCTTCATTGTGCGTACGGCTAAGGAGTGGAATTCCCTGCCGGAGTCTGTGTTTCCCGATAGCTATAATCTAGGAGTCTTTAAGTCAAGAGTGAATAGGTTACTTTTAGGTAAGCGTGCTCCATCTTCGACCACATCATCACTTACCATCAGGTGAGATGGTGGTCAAACGCGAACCCAATTACAAAAAAAAAAAAAAAAAGATGAATTTCACGGTGCATCGCACAGCGCAGTGTTAGTAATTTTCTTAGGAATATGGGGCGTCGTAAGTAGCAACATAACAACTGTACTACCATTGTATCAACTAGTTATATTTACATCTGTGGAAACGTGCTTGATTGAACATTTAGTTTATTTCAATTGTATAATTTAGTTGTAAGAAAACGTTTACAGATTTTTGGTAATTTCCCAATACCTACACTAAAATAAAAAAATAAACAATACATGTTCCATTCACTGACAAATTTATTTTGTTTTAGTATTTTATATCACCTGATTTTTTATTAGAATATTTAAATTTATGTTAAAAACAGTAATTTAATTCAAGAGCTGTTTTCAAGTTGTTCTAAATTTGTACTGTTTAGTCTTCGACTATCAATATAATTGTTTTTAGATGTAAACAAGTCTGTTGTAGAAGGTCCCAAGGTCCTTGCTAAATTTCGCTTCAAGACAAGACGCAGGATAAAAAATGTCTTAGAGTCTTATAAAATACGGAGTTGTGGGCGTTTCAAAATGATTAATGGAGACAATACTAATTACATGGGACGGCACTCGCATGTTCCGCTGTAGTTAAAACTTGTTTTCAGAAACTGTACTATTGCATTGGACCATGAATGGTGACCATAAAACCATATCAAGATTCTTCGACGACTCGACAATCACGCTAAGCAGTTGGTCAGAAGTCAGCAAATCGGATACCAGTCTTGTAAACCGGTGCAACCCAGTTTCTGGATTAAGGACAAAAAGGCAGTATCTCTATGTAAACTGCTGGTACTTCTGGCATGTAGTTCCACTGGAAGCCAACTACAACATATGTACTTGAAAATAGTTCAGGCCGATGAAATATCATAAGTAGAAATTATTCTGAAGATCCTGTTCACAATTTTTGGAGATGGCCGTCGACAACGAGTCTAGGCTCGCTTCTGTCCGCTTGGCTAGAAAGAATTAGACGAAAAAAGAAATTAGCCAGGTATATAGGTTAGATTAAACAAAACTCATGGTAGTAATTATAAATATAGGTTATCTGATCTGAGAGAATCCTAGTTGCATACAGATATATTTAAGAAACATTATGACAAGTTTAAACACTGATGTCAATCCTTTTTTCGATCTAAATATTATTCACATTTTAAATATTGATCTATATTATATTCTATAACCAAATTCTGTGGAAAAGTTGATTTAATTTTCTGATAGCTTTAATATAAAATATAATTTAATTTAAACAAACATCATATCTTGGACGAACTGACCTAAACGATACTTGGAACATTGCCACAAGGGATCAACTAATTTGCTACATTGTTGAATTGTAAGCAGAAAATATTGTTCTATGTTCTTGTGTATTTGCAAATCAGCAGAAAGCGAGAAAATGCGATCTATAGGTGCTTGTGTTTGATGTTTGCTGTGAGGCAGCGGTTTCAAGATTTTAGCTAAACATAATGCGCATTATTCATAAGACTTTCCAATTATTTTTGTGAAAACTATGATTTGTTTCATACAATATTTTTTTAAATTAAAACCTAAGATCGATTGAAAAGATAGCATTTTTTTTTTTAAGGTTGGGTAATCATCCAATGACTGTCTCTCTGATCTGGGCGAAGCGGGAGGGTGTGTCAGACTTTTACTGACTAAAACCCATCCCTGTTGCGTCATTTGCTCTTCGTGTTCCGAGGCCGCAGTAACTCTTTCGAATGATTCCGCAACCTCGGCAGGAGGGCGGCCTACGTATTCATGACAATGAGAATACTTTGATAATAGACTGGGGTTTGATCACCATCTCGCCGGTAGTAAGCGTTGATGTGGTCGAAGATGAAACACGCTTACCTAGAAGTAACCTATTCACGCGCTTGAGTCTATCGAGAAGCGGGCCAAAAGACTCATTGGCAACGATGCACTGGTCGAATCAAAGCTCCAGAGCCTTGAACATCGACGACGAGTTGCAAGTCTATCGGTTTTTTATCGGTTACATTTCGGGGAGTGTGCGATGGAATTACACAATTTAATTCCAACAAGCCCGTTCCATCATCGGACTACGAGACAAACGGCGAAGCGCCATCGTTACATGGTGGACATCCCACCCATACGCACCAAACGTTTTGGGAATACCTTCATTGTGCGTACGGCTAAGGAGTGGAATTCCCTGCCGGAGTCTGTGTTTCCCGATAGCTATAACCTAGGAGTCTTTAAGTCAAGAGTGAATAGGTTACTTTTAGGTAAGCGTGCTCCATCTTCGACCACATCATCACTTACCATCAGGTGAGATGGTGGTCAAACGCGAACCTATTCTAAATAAAAAAAATAAAAAAAAAAAAAAAAAAAAAAAAAACTCTTGACTTAAGGACCCCTAGGTTATAGCTATAAGGAAACATAGACTCGAGCAGGGAATTCTACTCCTCGTCCATCTTCTAGTCTTATCATTGAACAGGCTTGGTGGAATTATGTTGTGCAATTCCATCGCACGCTCCACGAAACTGATTGACAACAGATAGGCTTGCTTGTTCTTATGATAATATTTAGATTTTAATGTAGGTCAGAACATTAATTAAAAATAAAACACTTTTTGTCGAAAGTGCAATAACAGGTGGCTTTTCTTGCATAACTATTTGCGAAAACAAATTGAGTATAAAAGATATTTCTAGAAAAATTCTAAGAGAACACCAACAAACGCGAGCATAACAAGCTTATTGGGCTCAAGACCAATACACAGTATTATTTATGAATAAAAACATGCCGATACATTTAAGAGTACAAAAGCCACATACCTCACAAACCATCGAGGGACTATCCGTGGTATGCTAGCCGCAGCAACTCGATGCCACACACACATTTTACAATCTTGACTGTTACAGATATATTACAGAAACAGCTTGCAATTTTCTTAGTTCTAACAACCATACAGTGTTAACAGCTTTACCCGTTTGCCGCTCTTGAACCAACATAGCTTGAAGTACTGTCAGAACGAGCCATCAGCTCCGAGATGTCTTAATAAATTAACATTCAAAGCGTTGTTTGCTAAATGACGGCCCGACCTTCGCGTAAATTATTAACAGTATTACAGGGTTAACGCGACTTCTCAAAACTCATAGACGTGGAGAATAGACTGAGCATGCCTTATTGAGGTGTTCAATTTCAAGTGGCAATACTATCATACAGACCATCTCATTCTTTTAGTATGAAATGAATACCGTTATATGTGTGGGAGAGGTGAAACAATATTGTACTGTCCTGCTCTAGAAAAGGGACAATTATGTGTGGCAAAAATCAAGTCCTATCTAACGTGTGTACTGATACAAAATTTACAAAAATAGAATACTAACAGTAAAATTAGAATCCAAATTGGTTTCAACCTTTTTTCTGTTTCCTTTTTATTCTGTCAAACGTCACATAACAATTTTAAACAAATATTAATTCACTCTTACATAATTATGAAATTTCGTTTTGCCGAATAGTCACTTTATTCACAAATATTTGGTGTTTGAATAGGGTTGTGTATTTAAGTTTTGAACTATTCTATTCTCTAAATGGAAACCCTAAAATATCACGTTATTTACAAATAAGAGTTAAATTGTGACACCAGACGTTGCAAAAACAATAGCGCTGCATAACAGACTGTCGAGAAGTTAAGGGAGCTGCGTTGAAATAACTCCAACGCCCACCAATTTGTAGAAAAAAATACTAAATTGACTCTCTCGTTTCACATTTTTTGTCAATAAAAGAATCAATGGACCATCCAGGAAAACGCGAACATGCACAGATAACAAAACGAACAATTGCTATCTGTTACTTTAATTGATTATATTCCAAATTTTGTTGCTTTTATATTATTTTGGTACATTATTTTGGTAGCTAATTTTATGTATTTTTATAAAGAATTGATAGTCACTATTCTAGTTGGGCTACGTCACAAGCTTTCAGTACCACCTCCAATAGTACAATCTACAAAAAATAAAGGTTCCTATTGGCTTCAAAGCCAATGTTTGCCTATGCTTTCTACTAAGCGCATTGATATACTAAAAACCCAAGATGCACACTCAACGTCTCAAAACCGTCCGCATAAAATGAGTGCTTAATTCTAAAGGATGCGCTCATTTCAAATAGTATCGCGTCAAATTTCAATGGCCGCGTTTTCAGTGTCAAAGCAATGTATTATGGCATCTTTTTTATTTTAGTCGCATAATAAAAATTACCCTGTTGAACAAATAATGGAGTCGATTTTTTTTATTGTATTTTTTTTATTATTATTAATAAGTTTATGCTTTATTGTCCATATTGTCCATACTAATATTATAAATGCGAAAGTAACTCTGTTTGTCTGTGTGTTACCTTTTCACGCCTAAACCGCTGAACCGATTTAGATTAAAGGTGAATGCCAAGTTTCGGCTCGAATCATGTAGTGTCCGACAGACTTTCTAAATTAATGATAATTCATTGTATAAAACTGTAAGAATTATACAGCATAAATAAAATCTGTAGAAGCACACCGTTTAAAAGTCATTTTAAATAGTTATTCAATTTATCAACACGTTTTCTATCTACAATTTCAATTAGAAATGTGGCCAATACCAAAATAAAATAATATCGATACGAAATTACACTTGCAAATCGATTACATTAATATAATTATGATCCTACGTAAGTGAATTTATTAGTTACTAAAGTCATAACTCGTAATTCTTATAATAATTAATAATGTTTAGTTATATTTTTTAATATCTTATAATAATTTAAAGTAATTCGATTCAATTATCGAAACAGTTTAGAATAGTTATTTAGTGCTGGTAACACTTAATCTTGTAGTTGTCATTGTCACTGATAATTGTCAAAAGTTTTACTTCTCCCGCATTTTATGACGAGCGACGAAGTGTCTTATGTGTTTTTTTGAGTTTTGTGTTGTTTATTGTTTATTTCTGTATTACACCTTGGCTGTTGAAAACGAATTCAATAGTCATTATTCAATAATTTTATAGTTTATTTCATGTTATCGTTAAAATTAGAAGTATTAAGTGGTCAACTTCAAATAACTATAACTTTATTTGGTGTACTTCTTATAGAAAACTAACTATACAATCAAATTATATAATTATTTTCCTTTTTTATGATATATAGTTCATCTTTGTCGGTTCTGGCCGAGTCTTGAAGGAAGCCTTGGCATTCTCCTTTGGCATGGGAATAATTTAGGACCGTGGAAAGACATAGGAGACATAGAATAGTTTTTATCCCGAAATTCCCACGCGATCAGGATTTACGCAGGAAAAACCTCTACGCAAATGAAGTCGCGGGAAAAGCTAGTATTTAGAATAGATTAAAATAAACTGTATTGTACACCAAAACATCTATTTTACAATAATTAATATTAATCTAGTTTTTGGCAAATATGTATACGTTATATAATATACTGAAGGAGAAGTAGTCGTCAATTTTACGGTTTTTTAATGTTCATAAATAAAATAAATAAATAATTTATTGAACATAAAAATATTACATCTTTCAAGTGAAGCCCCTGACTCCTACGCTAAGCGAGCCTGTGTTACAGGAATCAGTGTCCTACGCTATACATTAAAACACATTTCAATTTTTATGTAATAAATTACAAACAAAAAGTAACATTAGAAGTTATTGAGAACAAAAGAAATAGAAGCTAAACGTGTATGCGTGTGTAAGTTTGAGTGTATGTGCGTAATTGCGTGTGTGTGTGTGTGTGTGTCTGGAACTCTGAACGCGTATGCGTTAACATGAGTGTGTGTTTTGAATAGCTTTATTTACTGTACTGACGAAATGATTTTTTTTTTATATCGTCATAGCTCAAAGACTAAAGCCATGGTTTTAAAATTTGTTTGACCTTATGTCACATAAGCTTCTAAATTGGGATAGTTTTATTTGATCTATTGTAGAGCATAGAACTTAATGCCTAAAAGTATCTAGACGTAAGTTTAGTGTGACATTTGGGAACGATACAAAACGGGAAACCCAGTGCGTTTGCTTATTAAATCTGGGCTCACTTGTAACAATCTGTGTCTACGTAGTATGGTACGGAGGATATATATTGGGAACTGTAAGTACTTGAGCTTCCGAGTATAGCAGTCCAGTGGGATAAATTCGTTTTTTGAACGACATCACTTTAAGTATTGCCCATTGTACGCCTTCCGCTGATATACTACTGGATAACTTATGGGTTCACGACATGCGATATGCTAATGATAAAAGTGTGTGTGAGTGTTGCTTTGGCGCAACACCAATCTCATTAAAAACTTCTTAATTTTATACTTTAGTTTTTCGCGTGACCAAATACGATGCGGAGAACGGACATCAATCGTCAGCCAACATCTAAAAAAAAATTGCCATAAAAAAAAATCTCTCGCATTTGCGAATGCGAGCGAGAGATTTTTTTTGCGAAGATATTATGTAACACTAACGTCACGTGTAACGTCTAACATTTACGCTATAATTACGTCTTTAGAAGACAATTTAATAAACTTACAATGCTAACAAAAATGTCTTATAAAAAAATTTAGTATAAGGTGTAAGTCCTTGTCCTATCGAGCAACGTCAGTCGTAAAATTTGATTGTCTTTCGCACAGTGCTTTGTAAAAACAACTTTAAACACTTTTCATAAGATGGAATTTGCAACAACATATTTTATACTTATAGCATTACTAATACTACGTAGGTGTAGGGTGTTTGGCGACAGTTTCGAGCGTCACTTTTCTTCGAGACTGTGCATCTTGGGTTTTTAGTATATCAATGAATAAGCGGCATATTTTTCGAAAATACTACTCAATCCATTCTGCGTTTCTATGTCAAAACATGGACCGGCCATAGAGAATTATAATGAGGAGGTTATGGGATGATGCTATATTTTGAGTGCTAAGGCCTTTTTGTTGACACCCGAAATGTGGATTCAAAAATGGAAGAAAGTTTTATGTTATCGAATAAATTAATGCTGCTTTTACCTTTTACGTAATATGCATTTAATTTTTCTTAAATAAAATGGTACATAGTGATGTAATTCATTGTCTAAGTAATTAATGCAGCCTGAGCCAACGTCAAGGACTTTATGAGAGACAACAGTAAAAATACCACAGATTAAACAACGTTTTTTAAACACACTAAACTTTTTCCCTAGCAACATTTTTGCGACCACTAGACTAACGAGATATAGAGTTAGTAGTTATTTGATAGGCCAGTATCGTCACGCGGTGGGTGCCTGAAGACGACTAAAAGCGCTAAAGATGATATCGACTTTTTCCTGACAGATTGACCGGAAAACTGCAGATTGAATGGTCTGGAAGGATTTGGGATAGGCCTTTGCCCAACAGTGGGCCAACGTAGGTAAATAAAACAATATTTCTTAAATTTTGTGTGCTTCACAATTAACAAGTAAGTTAATCGTTTTTTGCCAGACCAACAAAATATAATCAAACCATACAAGCATTGAATTCTAATTATTAAACCACTTAACATAAAGGTTTTATTGAGTTTTAGACTTTACTGTTATTTTTTTTTTTACTCAGTCGGCATTCAATAATGCGGTATAAAATTGTATGCTCACAGCATTCCACAAGAATCTAGATAGATGTTTGGTCTTCTAAAATCACGTTACGACCTAAAATCTTTTTGCTTTGCAAGAAAAAGGCTAATGGAGTGTGCTAAGGGGTTAACTGCAAAAAATTGAAGGCAAGAAGTACCTAATCATTATTTATACGAAACACATTAAAGCACTTAGCGTTATTCTATTCTATATTCAGAAGGCTAACTTCGTACGGTCGGCCAAGAAAGTGGTGTACCAGTTTTGATTTAGTTTCCCGGTCATCTAAAATTACAACAAGGTTCGTTATAAAAAGATATTACTGAAAGAGACAACATTATCATGACGTAAACCTATGTATTTAGTATTCATACGTCATATGTCACATATAAGTACATGACATTTTAACCTTTAGTATAAATGAAAAGGACATTAGTTTCTACAAAGCAATTGAAATGTTTCCAAACAAAAGTAATAAAAACTATTTAGACAACCGAATTCCATTTGAAAAAGAAAACTGACAATTGACATTTTGTCAAATATATGCAAAAAATCGATATATTTTCCGTGTTATTTTTCAATCAACTGCATATAAAATCATCTCAATGCCTGCCAACTTGACCATTGCCGAAAGAGCACAAATAATTGCCCAATTTAATGAGGGAAGCAGTATCAGTGCGATATCCCGGAATTTCAATATATCGAGGCGTTCTGTCCGCTTTTGGATTCGTCGTGAAGGAGAGGAGGGAAGTTTGTTGGATCACAGAAGAAGTGGTCGCCGGCCTGCACTCTCCAATAACGATAGAGAATTCATGAGACGGGAATATGAAATCAATGGTTTTAAGCCCACAAAACATTTTGCGGAGATGTTCGATGTGAGTGCCCAAACAATAAGGAATCATCTACATTACATGGGGTTGCACCACAGGCATTACGCCAAGAAAATATATTTGACGGATGCTCACAGACTTGCTCGTCTGAACTTCGCCAGAGAGCACTTAGAGTTTGATTGGTCTAATACAGTGTTTTGTGATGAAAAAACGTTTAAATCCAGTCAGCATGGACGTCTTCACCTTTGGCGATATAATTCAACACGGTATAAAGATGATCATGTAATCCCAAATAGAGAATCAGGTCGAATTTCCGTAAATATTTGGGGCTGGATGAGTACGGATGGTGTAGGAGAATTGTGTTCTCTACCTCCTCGAGCGACGGCTGTAAATTATATCGACGTGCTTCAGAATGCAATGCTACCGACAGTCCGTAATGTTTACCCGGAGAACGAAGTGCCACAATTTGATTTTGTTCAAGATAATTGTTCAATTCATAATGCGAGGATCGTAAGAGCCTGGTTTCGTTCACACACTGACGTAAGGGTAATTCAGTGGCCCTCAAGATCGCCGGACCTCAACCCGATAGAAAATCTTTGGGGCCTTATGGTCCAACGATGGTCGCATCAAAATGAAAGAACCAAACAAGCTCTTATTAGTCACTGTAATTATATCTGGGAGGAAATGCGGGGAACCGATATTTGCTCACGGCTTATTGGTTCAATGAGGTCTCGTCTTTTAGAGGTTATAAGAGGCCAACGGCGGTTACACCCGTTTCTAATTTTTAAAAATTTTCAATATCTTCTAAATATTAATTACTATATATGCTATGTTTTTGTTTGTTATAAGTATTTTAAAATTGATTGTAGAAATTTAATAAAAGGATAAATCTATTTTTAGCTTGTTTTTTATTGATATTGTAATTACAAGTTTACAGAAATTGTAGGTTTGTGGACTCGCCTTGTGCCTTTACAATTTTATGTAACTTGTTGATTACAATTCTGAATTTGTAGATACAATTTTGTCATCAAAATCTACAGCCCCCCGCCGTTGATTTTACGACGTCATTGGTTCCATCAAGTTCAAACTAAGAACAGCTGTCACGTTACAAACAGTAATAGTCGTTATCAATAATCAGATAAAGACAGCAATAGAAGTTGTCAGATCGATCTGCAAGCGAAACTAATCTTTATCACCTATGAATCTGCAAGCGATATTCAACCTTAGGGTGGTACACCACTTTCTTGGCCGACTGTACAACGTATTTCTTGTGACTGACTTAAAATTTACTGTGATAAATCTTCTAAGACTTAAGTTAGGCAAAGAAGGAGCCAGTCGCTCGTTCTTTGCCTAACGAATAAGCATTACCATACAACATGGCAATGCTGCTAGTCTTCTGGGCATGTTTCCGGACGGCAGCGATGTGCAGGAGTACTTCGACGCCTAAGTCTATTTTTGACATTTTTAATGTACAGACGCCAGCACATCAAGCTACAACAATCTGTCAAATTTCTTTAATAGATTTTCAACTTTATTATTAAAGAAATTATGTTCAAGGTTGATTGGGAAAATTTGACAGTTTCGGGTAGCTACATGTGCTGACGTCTGTACATAGTTAGATTTAACAGTGTATATAACTCGATTAAGATTGTTTCTTTAAATTAAAATAAATGTTGCTAAGACTTACAAACATAAAACTTTTTCCAAATATAACTTACAGTAAATAAAAAAAAAAAAACATTTATTCCAGGTACTGGAACTGGAAATGTGGATGTACAATATTTATATCAAATTTCAATAAATTAATTCAATTCAAATGATTTAAACCACAATATTAAATATGTAATCACATTATTACTACGTACACATTATTATATACTATACAAACCACTTATTTTGTAGCGCTATTATTTACTCGGTGCAAGGTAATCACTTCATTTACTCGTGAATATAATAGGTGTATTTATAATCATACTCATATTGTTTTTTCAGGCCATTAAACTTCGTTTATGCATGATAGTTTTTATTAATCGAATTTAGAGGTATCAGTGGGCGCCATATGTCTACTTAATCGTATTAACTAGACATTATAATATTTCACACAGTTTAATTTTTTTACCGTTTCTCCACCATATCACCTGATGGTAAGTGATGATGTGGTCGAAGGTGAAGCACGCTTGTCTAGATTTAACGTTTAAAGACTTCAGCAGGCAATTCCATTCCTTAACCGTAAGCACAATATTAAATTCTGTAGGTGAAAGGTGAAGGGCCTTAAGTCACATTTTATAAAGTATTCAGTAGAGCTCATTAAAGATGTCCATACTCGAAATTTGACATTAAAATCGACAGAGTATAAAAAGTAATTATCGTATCATTGTCGAATAAAAAGTATAATTATGATGGGTACTTAAGCTATTATATTGAGGTATTTTTTTAACAAATATAGTTCCTTAAGGCTGTATTATCGGACTTAAGGTTCTTTAACTTTGAAGCTTTACGAGATATCTAATAGTATGACGGTACTTACGTCTCTCCTGTATCAATTATGTATAGTAAATTTTATTATTTTATAAGTTAGGTACGATACAACATCATAGAAAATTTTATTAAAATGTTTTAATGACAAATAACATTATACATAATATGTTTTATTTAATAAAAATTAAAATCTTTGTATTTTAAAGTCTTTAATAAAATAAATGAAATTAAACAAAACACTTAATGTTATTCTGGTAAGTCACTGTTCCCTCATGGGGTATTATAAAAATTATGAAAAATGGGTGGAATACATTGCAGAGCTTTCTGTGAATCCTGATTTTTTTAGTGCTTATAGGTTTGTGGCCTAATCGAATAGGCTGCAATATAGGCATAGCAAAGTCTTTTAGGGATCTCCTTCTATTTCTTATTAAGGATACCTTTTCGAATTCTTGTGGATTAAAAGATGTTTTGTAACTCATTGTGCCATACTCTTCTTTTTCAAATTTAATTTATTGTTTTTATTTTTTATTTATAATAGGCTCGCGTTTGACCACCATCTCACCTGATGGTAAGTGATGATGTGGTCGAAGATGAAGCACGCTTACCTAAAAGTAACCTATTCACTCTTGACTTAAAGACCCCTAAGTTATAGCTATCGAGAAACACAGACTCCGGCAGGGAATTCCACTCCTTAGCCATACGCACAATGAAGGTATTCCCAAAACGTTTAGTGCGTATAGGTGGGATGTCCACCATGTAACGATGGCGCATCGCCGTTTGTCTTGTAGTCCGATGATGGATATGGCTTGACGGAATTAATTTGTGTAATTCCATCGCACACTCCTCGAAATGTAACCGATAGAAAACCGATAGACTAGTAACTCATCGCCGATGTTCAAGGCTCTGGAGCTTTGATTCGACCAGTGTATCGTTGCCAATTAGTCTTTTAGCCCGTTTCTCAATAGATTCAAGCCCATCTGAAGGTACTTGGCAGATCCGTCCCAAATATGAGAGCAGTACTCCATACACGACCGAACCTGGGCTTGATAGAGATTTAGCAGCTATTCAGGTGTGAAGTACCGTCTCACCTTTGCTAGGATTCCCAACTTTTTTTATGCTAGTTGAGCCGTAGCCTCGATAAATGGGCCAAAATTGAGGGTAGAAGTTAGTGTTACCCCCAGAAGCTCGATATGATCGGTTATCGGCACGGTTACACCTCGGAAAGTAGGAGCCGGTTTGAATTTACTCCTTTTTGCGGAGAAGAGACATGCCTGGGTCTTAGCTGCATTAAACTTGACCAAGTTGGCATCGCCCCATTCGGAGACAGCCTTCAAGGACAAATTCAAGCGCCCAACCATGTCCTCATGGAGAGACTGGATCTGTGACCCACCAGCACGCGCGTTGGACACATATCTCTCAGCAACTGTGCTGTAGTCTGCATACCCAAAGGTACCGGGCATAAGCAGATCATTAATATGCAGCAAGAATAAAATTGCTGAGAGAACCGACCCCTGAGGGACCCCGGCATTAATTGCCAATTGGCCAGATGAGCAGCCATCAATGACCACTCGAATGGACCGATCTCTCAAGAAGTCTTCAATCCAAACGCAAAGTTGGGTGGGTAAACCGAAAGAAGGTAGCTTAGCAATAAGGCTATCGTATCAGACCCTGTCAAAGGCCTTAGAGATGTCAAGGGAGACAGCGAGTGCTTCCCCGTGCTTCTAGATGGCCTCACTCCAGATATGAATAGCATAAGCTAGAAGTTCCCCTGTAGACCGGTTTTTTCGGAAGCCGTATTGTCGGTCACTGAGGATGTCGTTGGCTTCTAGGTATGCCAGGAGCTTACTATTGAGTACACGCTCCATACTCTTACAGAGTATGGACGTGACTGAAATAGGTCTGTAGTTGGCCGGGTCAGCACGACTGCCCTTTTTGGGCACAGGCTGAACGTTAGTCAGCTTGCATGCTTTCGGCACCTTTCCAGTCTCAAGTGAAAGGCGAAACAGGCGCGTCAAAATTAGAGACAGTTCAGGCGCACAAGTTCTAAGAACAATTGCTGGTATCCCGTCGGGGCCACTAGCTTTATTCACGTCAAGATTACGCAACACTCTACGGACGTCCTTCTGATGGATGCGAATGTCCGACATACACGACCCGCATCTAATAAGAGCATCAGCAGGGTGGGCGCCACTACTATCCAGACGTGAAGACTCCGCAAAAAGAGCGGCAAACAATTTTGCTTTTTCCTCAGCGGAGTGGGCCAGAGACCTGTCAGGTTTAAGCAGTGGTGGTAGTGAGGGGCGACAGAAGTTCGATTCAACCGACTTTGCCAGGGACCAAAAAGCTTTACTGCCAGCAGGGTATGAAGCAAGTTTGTTCCCGATTCGGCTAACGTGGTCAAACCGAGCCCTCCGCGAAACCTTTTTACAGGACTTGGCAGCCCTGTTGAAAGCTCTTTTCTTCTGAATCACGTCATTTGCTTTGCAGTTTCGAGCATCGACCCATGCTAGGTAGGCCGCGTGTTTAAGCGCTTCAGTGCGATCACATTCGGCGCCAAACCATGCTTTCGATCGAGCTTTGTCGGACATTGTTAGGTAACGGAATGTAGTACTTCATCCCCTGTCGCAAAACATCCGCCACGGCGTCTGCGCACGACGATTAATCATTTGAAGAGAAGCAAGTAGGCTGCTAAGGATACCATGCAAAGAAATATAGCATGCCATCCCAATCCACTGACTTGTATCGCCATACCCGCCGTGTGCCATTAAGGCTGGGATCGGGCGGGGAGTAGACGGATACAGACTTCACCAGACAGTGGTCCGAACCCTGGGTATGAAAGATACGACACGTCTGACGGACTTCTGATCTGCGTCTCCGAAAGAAACAAAAGAGCAGGTTTTTCAGTCTCGAGATTGTGGTGCACGAAACACAAATCAAACTAAACTGAGGGAGAGCATGCGCGGGGGCGCGGCGGGAATCGTACGTACGATGCACCCGCGCAAATCTAACCCGCGAGCGTAATGGTAAAGAACAGTAAGTCCCACATACAATCATTTAACATTTATCTATATTTATTGTTTAAATAGTGAACAATATTAAGTAACCATACGATCATTTACTTTTTCTCGTCTAGGGACTTAATGTTATTTATAATTTTACATCTGCGAAATTAGCGGCTGTAAGACTTTATGGCTTTTACCATTTGATCAATTGGGGTATTCTGAATAAGTATCATTTAAAATATAAAAATGTCAAAAAATGGACTTAAGGTCATTTAGCTTTCACCTACAGAATTATTCCCAAACGTTTTGTGCGTATGGTTGCGATGTCCACTATGTAACGATAGCGCATCGCCGTTTGTCAGGCGAACGGGCTTAGTGGAAATAAATTGTGCAATTCCATCGCACATTCCTCGAAATGTATTTTGATCTTGATATTTTGGTTGTCAACCTCATAATATTTTTCTTTTTTTTATTGAAAATGGGTTCGCGTTTGACCACTATCTCACCTGATGGTAAGTGATGATGTGATCGAAGATGGAGCACGCTCACCTAAAAGTAACCTATTCACTCTGGACTTAAAGACTCCTAGGTTGTAGCTGTCGGGAAACACATACTCCGGCAGGGAATTCCACTCCTTAGCCGTACGCACAATGAAGGTATTCCCAAAACGTTTTGTGCGTATGGGTGGGATGTCCACTATGTAACGATGGCGCTTCGCTGTTTGTCTCGTAGTCCGATGATGGAACGGGCTTGGTGGAATTCTATTGTACATTTAATTATGCGCGATTTTACCAAGTAGATTATTACATATAATAACAGACGCACAGGTCGATCTACAAGGTAAAGCAATGCGTGTCGAGGTCGGTATGTGGATGGGTTACCATCTTAACTTATCGTGGTTCCTCCGTGCTTCGGAAAGCACGTTAAGCCGTTGGTCCCGGCTGTCATTCGGCAGTCATCTTTGACAGTCATTACGGGTAGTCAGAAGACAGAAAATCCTACACTGGTCTTGCTAAAGAGCATCGAGTTACCCAGGTACTGGTTTGTAGAGGACAAATACGCAGTATTTTTTTTTTATAATTTATAGGCTTACGTTTGACCACCATCTCACCTGATGTTAAACGAGGATGTGGTTGAAGATCCAGCACGCTTGCCTAGAAGTAACCTGCTTGCGCAAGTTTTATTTAGTTTATAACTTTCTACTAACATATATCCGAACGTATCGCATATTAGAATACAGATTCATATTTTTACCGCGGTTTTTGAGTTGACCAATCATATCCATTCCTAGCATCCAATTCCCACAAATGAGAGAGGAGAATTCGCCGCACGCGCCGCTCATTGGCTGGTTCAACGCCGGCCAATCACCGTACAGATGCTGTGGCAAGAAAAAGGTATAATTACCTCTGCAATATGGTGTCTGAGAGGTCTTCCAGAAGAAACTATCGTGAAGTTATCACCCTGCGTCTAGCCGAGATTAACTAAATACTGCTAATATATCTATATATCTAAAACTATCAAAATATCCGTGTTGGCCATACACAAGTGTGACAAATAAAGACTAAAGTGAAGTGCTTAAACATCAGAAGAAGAAAGTGATTCACCCCATGTGCTACGTCAAGAAATATCCAAGTAAGTCCCTCACAACCTTTCTTCATACCCTGGTCAACTCATTACTGTGTATGGTCAATATTTCACCCCCAAGCTAAACCCCGCCACGGTCCTTCGAGTACTTAACGCACCATAACCTATTCACTCTTTATTTAAAGACTCCCAGGAAATACAGATTCCGGTAGGGAATTCCACTCCTTAGCTGTACGCACGATGAAAGTATTCCCAAAACGTTTTGTGCGTTTGGGTGGGTAGTTTTTGCGTATTGCTCCATGTAAAACACTAATACTCAGCTGCATTAGGTTAGACTTAAACTCGACCCTAAAATAGGAAAAGTCTAAGCAGATGATGATGATCGGCAATACGTAACTCATCAGAGTCTACCATTAGTATTTAAGGCGACGGTTTTATTAAACTAAAAGTCATAGGAACTTCTCATTCATCTGCATAGTGTCGTATTTCTTAAAAATTTGTTTATAAAGAAAGTTTCTCGTCCGCATTGAGATTTATTCTTTCACCTCACAATGAACCTGAGATTTTTGTGTTCCGTAACCTAGTTTCCAAACAATGGCTGACATCAAAGGTCTGATTACCTTTTCTTTTTT
The DNA here is from genome assembly GCA_943138885.2 of Tholera decimalis. Taxonomy (NCBI): domain Eukaryota; kingdom Metazoa; phylum Arthropoda; class Insecta; order Lepidoptera; family Noctuidae; genus Tholera; species Tholera decimalis. The sequence goes on along the minus strand of OW964573.2, from coordinate 20,690,240 downwards.
CAAAGCTTTGGCTCATCACGCGTTTACTCATCATGTTTCATAGAAAGTTTCAAGTCCTTATTCTTGAAAATTAATGAACCTATATTAATATAACATGATACGATAGATACTTAGCTACATAGTTTATTAATAACTATTAGAAAAAATGTTCAGAGGTAGCAGAGAGACAGTGTTTTTGTTTTTTCAAATTTGTGTGTGTTTTTTTTTTAAATATAATTTTCAAGAAATTTTGGCGAATTTCAGCGTCTTCAAACTGTGTATTTACGTCGTAAGCTGTGTGCACGTTTCGGTGCCTTTTGTCAAACCCATACTATTTAGACTACTCAGCTTATGCGATTGTCGACAAGGCTAAACCAGACATAAGCGAGAAAGTTAAGAACCTTGGGGTCTGGTTGGAGAAATATCTTTCGTGGGGTCCTCAATTACAAGAGGTGAGTCGCAAATTATTTGCTTCTGCCAGTTCCAAGACGGTTGCGTAACTTTCTGCTAACTGCCACTAAAATTGAGCTAGCACAGTCTCTTTTACTTCCCATCCTAGACTACGCTGATGTCAGTTATCTTGATCTAACAGAAGCAAAACTTGATAAGCTTGTACGACTTCAAAATTTTTGCATAAGATTCGTATTTGGTTTGCGCAAATATGATCACGTATTCGAATTTCGTACGAGTGCGAAACTCAGGTGGCTTCCTATACGTCTTCGCCGAAACTTACACATCTTGTCTCTGTTTTACAGTATTCTGTTCAATCCTAAAACCCCCTCTCCCTAAAACGTTCTTTAAGATACGTTTCAAGTTCCTTCATGATACACATGCCAAATTTCTGAGGACATCGGAAAATTTGAGGCTAGAGGTACCGAGTCACTCCACCAATTTCTTTGGTAAGTCGTTCGGAGCTCAAGCAGTACGACTGTGGAATACTCTTCCCGTGTCAGTAAGACAAGCACAAACCCTACCTTCTTTCAAAAACATGGTAAAAGATCTCTATCTCTCTCTTTAATTTGTCACTATTTTTATATATCTCAGCTTTGTTTTTTTTTATGAATATATGTATTGAGTATATAAGTTATTACTTATTTATTGTATATAGGTGAATAGTATACCATGAACTACCCGGGTATTTATTTTCTCCTGCTGTGTGAAACCCATCCAAAGGTTGCTGTAAAAGATAGCTTTTAGCGATAAGACCGCCTATTGTAACGCCCTTTGTAGTTTTTAAGTCCTCATTTAATTCTGTTATGGTGTACAATAAAGAGTATATCTATCTATCTATCGCCAGCGTTTCGTCGACGGCACTTGTTTTGACACTCTTGCACCATCCCATCTTTCCAGTTCATCATGTTGTGATGGCGCTACCACTGCGACTATGAAAAACCACGACCGTCATGAACATAGCAATCTCACTGATAAGTATATTTTTGAGCCGTTTGTATCTGAAATCTCGAACCGTAAGGCCATTTTGCTCACATCCTTTTTTTTTGCCAAAGGCACACAACGTGGCAATGCCGCCAATCTCTTGAGTACAGTAAATGGATTGATTGATTAATTACCGGCCGACAGTGTTGGGGACGAATTTTTTGACGCTCCATTTTAGTTTAGGTTAAATAGTTTGTATAAAAAAACATGAAATAAAGTCTAGCTAGTTAGTATATTTTTGACGTTTTGAAAACCTTTGCCGTTGTCACTATACCGATGACTCGCCTAGAGCCTCAAGACTCCTCCCATCAGTTTTACCTGTTACTTTACTGGATAATAGGGTATAAAGTCGACATTAACTAAGGTCCCTTCACCATTTCAAACACCTGTGTAGTAGTCATTTTCGACTATAAAGCGGCAACCGCTGTCTTAAGAAACCCAAGCTTAACGAGTCAGTTACAAAAGCATAAAAGAATCATAGCTACCCAGAGCGCCCTTGACAACAACAAGAAAAGCAATCCAGAGAGTCATCTTATAATCCATGAAAAGTTAACTTAGCCTTAGAAAATTACTTGCAAGGTGAGACGGTGTAACTTTTAATTTATTCACATACCAATTTGACTAGTAAAGTGGGAAGCTTTTGGTTTACAGATGATATCTTTGAGTGCAGCAGATGATCTCGTGGCAATATTTAAAGTCAAAAGTTAAGTCATGTCCACTGAGGTCAATCCGTAGATAGGTTTCCATTAATTACGTGCGAAGGTTCACCTGTAAAGACGTGAATAGGCGAAGTTAGCAGAGAGATGATTATTTCGTATCCGTAATAATTAATTAATGAATAGTATACAGGATGGTTTAGAATTGCATGATCATATAAAGGAGTAGGTTGATACTTAAAAAAAACAGGGAAATAAAAAAAAAAATACTTGCAACGTTGTTTGCTTTGAAAGTATTTTTTTAATATCTTGACCCAATTGACCTCTGCAACTCAGTAACTCTTAGCAAAACTGGTTCCATATTTCATATCTTCCAGTTAAAGAAGAACTAAAATAAAATAAAAAAAACGACTCTAGGTCCCTCCCGATCCCTGAACTGAGGAAGTAAAAAACACAAGTTGCACCAGAAATTATCAAAATATTTATTTACATAGATAAATTTACCCGTGGATCTCTCGCAGAATTAGCCGGAGTAATTATTATAAACGAACACATTTTGCTAGAAATTTTCGCGTTCCGATTACAGCGAATATACTCCCGAGAACATATTTTGGCTATGAACTGTTATTGAGAAATTCCTCAACAAAAAACTGAACAACATTTTCGGACCCAAAAGTTAAAACCCAGATCCTCATGCGTGGGGCTTGCGACAACCGAGGATTATCGATGCAGGACTTAAAAATTATGATGTATGTATAAAGATGATCATCCATCCAAGCCTCAATCTTAGCGAGCGGTGTATAACCTTGTAGATCTACCCATGTGGTTAGTTTCTAGCACCGAGCATCCATGCATCGATACACATGGTATGGAAATGTATGGAAAATACTTATATTTAATCTATTCATTGCCCACCCACATACTACTCACTTTAAACAATAGCCAACAAAATTACCTAATAAAACAAGCTTCTTAAGTGCTCCTCAGTAACATGATCCGTGTCCATTTTAGCGCCAGTCTAGCCAACTTTTATGACGGCAAGAAAACAAAGTAATAAAAATAAAAAGTGAACATCGTAAAACACATTTGTGAGATGGTCGTCTAAGATTACCAGTTCCTCCTCATATTTGAAGTTTTTGTTTGGTAGTGGTACATAAGTGTATTAAATTTAACGAGCCCTTTACTACTAAACACATGTAGGTGAAATCCAGACTTTTTAACCAGAAGGTTAAAAAGTCTGGATTTCACCTACATGTAGTAAATTTAAAACATTAAAATAAAAAGTCACCTTTTCAGTTAGACAGTATATTGCTTCAGCTTATACCATGCCTATATCGACCGTTGTCAAAAAAACAGCTTCACCGCGCTTAATAAACACCAAACTTTACTTTCGCTTGCTTTCGTTCATCTATCTATATTATATTTCTTCCACTCCTTTTTTTTTTTTTTAATTGAAAACCATTTATTCGGTTATAAACACACACAACAACAGAAAATTACAAATATAAAAATAAAAAAAAATAAAAAATTACATTAAGAATTTCGCTGAGCATGTCTACACCGAAAGGGTTACCAACTCAGCATTTGCTGGGCGAAAGACACCCAGCGCTGGTTTTCAGTTGGCACCCCGCAGTGACACACGGATGAGGGTAAATAAACTAATATTAATTAATGTGTAGTGTATTAAATACATAAATAAAACAAAAATCTTAGTGGTACTTTTGTGTGTGAATTGTAATCTGTGCCTGTGAAATAATTTTCGTCTTCTTGTGTACTTAGGACTTTCCTTCATCTCTTCACACTTCCTGTCTTTGCTCACACGTCTAATCCACTTAACTGATTTTGATGAAATGAGAAAGATCATACCTTGGAGAAAAAGAAGAAACTTTTCACGAAAGTGAAATCGAGGGCAGAAGCTAAAATGTTATATTAATAAAATAATGTAACTAACTTTTATTATATACACAATGACATGTCTGTTTTTAATCATCTGCATAGCCTATTCTCAACTATGTTGGGGTCAGCTTCACGTCTAAGCGTATTAGTGTTTTACATGGAGTAACTGCATATCTCACCTTAATAATATTCCACAACTTTTTCACACAACGCCATCTAGTCCCAAACTAAGCAGAGCTTGTGGTATGGGTACTAGACAACTGATAAACATACATGTATATTTCTAAATACATACATATTATAGATAAATTACACCCAGACAAAGAACAAATGACCGTGCTCATCACACAAACATTTGTCCTAGGTGGGAATCGAACCCACGACCTTGCGCATAGCAGTCAGGGCCACTGACCACTATACCAACGGGCCTCCACAACACAGTAACAGAGTTATACGATAACTCTTGTCATGACCAGAAACTGGCAGTGTTCCGGCTTCTGACTACCCGTAATGACTGACCAAACGACCAAATGACAGCCGGGACGAGTGGCTTAACGTGCTTTCCGAAGTACGGAAGAATCTCGATATCTTAAGATGGTCACCCATCCACAGAGCGAAGTCGGCAAACGTTGCTTAACCTTAAGCCTGCAATACATGTTGGCCGAGCGTAGGCCAACGCGAGCGTTGGCAAATAATAATAATAATTATTATTATTCCACAACTTTCACACAACGCCATCTAGTCCCAAACTAAGCAGAGCTTGTGGTATGAGTACTAGACAACTGATAAACATACATATATATTTTTAAATACATACATGTTATAGATACATTACACCTAGACAAAGAACAAATGATCGTGCTCATCACACAAACATTTGTCCTGGGTGGGAATCGAACCCACGACCTTGAGCATAGCAGTCAGGGCCACTGACCACTATACCAACAGGCCCAATACAAGACCCACTATACCAATAGGTACAGGGCAAGAAATAATGTCCACACGTTCGACAAGTTCGTCGAACGCTAATGCAGACGACCAATGTAGAAGAGGGTCCGTAGAGCTGCCCACACGTTGGCCGAGCGCAGGCGAGCGCCTTTGATTTGTGACCAAAAACCAACACCGATCCGAAGTGAGGCAAGTGATCACGAGCAACGGCGAGCGAAGACAAGTTGCACCAAATGAGCTCTATATACGTTGGTGCTGGCCTCCACTCGGCCAACTAGTCAAGTGACACCTAGCGATAGAAAGACAAGGCAAATATACCGTCTACATGTTGGTATTGGCCGTCACTCGACAACGCTCGGCTAAAGCCTGCAATACATGTTGGCCGAGCGTTGGCAAATAGGTACAAGGCAAGAAATAATGTCCACACGTTCGACAAGTTCGTCGAACGCTAATGCAGACGACCAATGTAAAAGAGAGTCCGTAGAGCTGCCCACACGTTGGCCGAGCGCAGGCGAGCGCCTTTGATTTGTGACCAAAAACCAACACCGATCCGAAGTGAGGCAAGTGATCACGAGCAACGGCGAGCGAAGACAAGTTGCACCAAATGAGCTCTATATACGTTGGTGCTGGCCTCCACTCGGCCAACTAGTCAAGTGACACCTAGCGATAGCAAGACAAGGCAAATATACCGTCTACATGTTGGTATTGGCCGTCACTCGACAACGCTCGGCTAAAGCCTGCAATACATGTTGGCCGAGCGTTGGCAAATAGGTACAAGGCAAGAAATAATGTCCACACGTTCGACAAGTTCGTCGAACGCTAATGCAGACGACCAATGTAGAAGAGGGTCCGTAGAGCTGCCCACACGTTGGCCGAGCGCAGGCGAGCGCCTTTGATTTGTGACCAAAAACCGAGACCGATCCGAAGTGAGGCAAGTGATCACGAGCAACGGCGAGCGAAGACAAGTTGCACCAAATGAGCTCTATATACGACAAAATTTTATACGATTAAAAATCGACACGTACAACTGTTATTATTTAGCCACTAGTTCCTCACTGTCAATCCACAATGTATACACCTACCAAAATGTGTTTTTATTTAATCCTAAGGTTGACTGGTAGAGAATGTCTTGCTGCAATGTAACACTACTGTACATAAAGTTTAAATACTAAATAATGTCTGTTTGCGATGAACTAAAATTACTGAACAGACGTTCATTATTCCCACAATGGAATAGTAATTAATGAAGTAGGTTTTAGTGTAAAATGTTTTAAGGTTTTGTGTGAATAAGCAGAATGAGCCGTCGCGAAACCATAAAAAAACCGTAAAACCGTAAAAAGCTCAAATGGAGACATGAGCACTATGAATATTCCGCTCGTTCCACGTCCAAACCGCTCTCGTTGCCTCGACGTAGAACCACAGTATTCAGGGGATGTTTCAAATATGCTGCCACCCACTGCTGGAATGATTTACCGCCTCCCATAAGATCGCTGAAAACAAAACATATGTTTAAATTACATTTAAAAAAGTATCTTTTAGAAAATCAAAAGCTTGATGAACAAAAATTTTATAAATAACTAGTACTCACGCGGGGCTTCACTCCCGTGGATTCTATCACGGTAAAAACATAACTCTCCTTTTTTTGTAGTCGCGTAAAAAGCCTATAACCTTCCTCAAGCTTCAAGCTACTTCCATACCAAATTGCATCCAAATCCATCCAGTACTTTCGAAGATCAGCACGTTCAAGCAAACAAACAAACTTTCTTTGATGTCACTATCTACTTGGACTTACATGGAATTCTGTATCACTATTTATTTTATATTACGCTATTTATTTATTTTACTGTACTTATTTTATATTATTGTATCAATTATTTAACTAATATTTTTTGCCAGGCTTGATTTCCGTACGTCATACATATTTATAAGGCAACCACTGAAAACCAGCGCCGTGCTATGGGCATGCCCATGGCATAGCATTATGCTGAGTGGGAGCCTTGTTGCCACGACCACGACGTGCATTTGCCTTGTTTTTTGTTGTTTCCTTTTTCTTCGTATATTGTCAATATCTAACTCTTTGTCCTTAATTACTAACATAATTATAAGTACCAATTACTAACTCTAGTCTAAGGAACTAAATAAGTTTTTAATATTGTTAGCATGTCGTTTGTCTGTTGGCAATAAATACTTTTTCTTTCTTTCTTTCTTTTCATCCCTAGTTTATATATTGTATTGAGGTGTGAATACTTTGCTGGACTAGTGTTTTCAAAGGATTTCGTGGAAAAGGAGCTCGTGGCTAATTAATTGTAAGTTTATTTTACTACTTACTAGTTGACTTTCTCTACATTACATAGGGCTTAAGCAAAAGTACAAGACCGTATAGGTACTAAACCTTAGAGCAAGCAGAACGTGTGATGATGTGTTTGTATCATTCTGGAAAAGATTTATGTAACGTCTAAAAGAATTGAAATTTTATGGTCAAAGAGGTCCTTGCAGGAATGTTCTAACGAGACCGTGGCCCTGGGACGTAAGCGCAGTTGAAGGAACAGGGTGGGTTTTTAGTCAGGAATACTCCCTTCCGCTTCGCCCAGAGTGGGAGAAGACATTTGATAATTTTTACACCGGAAAAAAAAGGGTCACGTTGTATCACGTCCCAACTAGCATAAATGGGCTGCATTAGGGCTTTGGAGCGTATCCAATTATTACTTATGGTATTAGACGTAAGCGCTAGAACGTCTACTACAGACTTAAAGCAGCCGCTTTAGCGCTATTTGGGCGCCATTTTATGCAGCCTAAAGTTCCATTTAACCTGTACAACGGTTGCATAAAGGTTCCATAATAGCTATAACGATTTATTAACGCTATACTAAAGCTCTCGTAGCGCTACTTTTGAATGATTTTAAACTACTTTGAACGAATGAATTGATTATAGTTCTTTATTGTATATCTTCAGTTGACATTATTTGTAATATTTTGGTAAAGTGTTTTCGTCGCCATCATGAAAATTAAACAAAAGCACTTAAATAAAAGTTTGTATTCTGTATTAGCAATATATATATAGATACTTAAAACGCTGTCCAGTTTACTGTAGATATATAAGATAATTTTCGAGTAATTTTAACGCACTTTTATGATATTTAAAAAATTAACAAAAGATATGTGATATTTTTTATTTGTTATACAGAATAAAATTTATTTCCGTATTTTTACGTGTCGATAACTTACTATTCGCAAGTGGCCGATTGTTTACCGGTACATTTAATGCACATTTAACTGAAAAACCAATATATATCAACTCAATTTTGCAAGTAAATTATAAGTTTTCTTAAAAAATCATGGCGTCATCGTAATGTAGTCATAACCTGCAGTTTTAGCTCCAATAATTCCCTTTTGAGAATCATAGCGCTAATTTTCACCATTTTAATGCTACCAGTGATTTTTGTTCCCCTCCTACTACTCCTCCTACTCACAGCCACAAAAAGCTGTTTTTGTGGTTATAAGATCTAGTTACGTACTTATTCGAATGGTTGCCGTTTTGGAGATCCGTGGTCTACCCTTAAAAACGTTCACCTAACATAGAAATTGTACGCTTCTCAACTTTAAATACAAATCCAAGATTACGGTGTTTTAATTGCGATACTAATTCACACCCAATATTTCTACGTAAACATGATCCAGGTTATTTTTTAAATAGATAATCATCAAACGTCTCAATAATAGTTTACATTATTTTGTTGTCGGTAGAAATGAGATCCAATTATTTTATGGTTTAGTTATACCTATACCATAATATGAAGTTTAAACATTTCAATTAACTACCTATTATTGTTTTATTACAGAATGCCTTTTAAAATAGTTAAAACTATAAATGCAGACAAGGAAGAGCTGTCAATCTGCCTTTCAGGATGGGAAATATCGCTAGATCAGAATAAAGAAAATTTGTCAAACGAAGACAATATTCCGATTGAAAAGATATTGCCTAATGATGATGAGAACGTTGCACAAAAAAAACCGTAATTTGGCTAAAGAAGTTAATGGATCCTGTGATGGTACTGCGCCAAATCCAAATGTTGAGACAGATATCTTTATACAATAATAACCCAAGAATAGGTTTTTTTTTTATTAAGTTTGTGATTTGTGAAATGTTGAGATTAATATTCTTTAAAATTAAAAGCTTAAAAATTAAAATACTTTAGTATTAGATGATTATCAGATTCTTTGGAATTTTCAGCAATGTTTGACGATTTTATCACGTTTTCATAAACCTTGCGTACTTTCTTGCGATAACCTCCACTTTTCTTTATTAATTTCCATCGTTTAGCATCCATTTTTATTAAACGTTTTATAATAGTTATAAAAGCGGCTGTAAAATGGCGAATGGATTGAGCCTGCGAGGAATGACTATTGCTACTAAAGGCAGTAGTAGTTTTTAGTTACACTGATGAATTTTTTGTAACTATAGTATGCATAAGAGTATCTATTATTTCTATAATGAAACTTATAGTATTATAATAGTGGTTACTACAACTATAACCTATAAAAGTTACAATGGAAACCACTGTACAGCTGTGAGTGGCAGAATGACCTTCGTAATTCTCATATAAAGGTGTAAGTGGTAAATGAGTTCTACCGTGAACTACTGTGAAGGCTAGGGTAGTATTTGATTCAGCTTATAGCACTTTAAGTAATTTTTATAGCTATAGACGTTTACGGATGCAGATATGCAACTTTGAACTGCTTTTTGAACCCTTAAACCGCTATTTTACAGCCGAAAGTAACAAAATAGGCTGCTATTTCCACTAATGTACTCGTTGGGGTCTTACTTTAATATCAAATTTTTACTCAAGTTTCACAAAAATACAACTTAATCTCCTTCGAAATTATCTATTAAACAGCATGAAAAAATGTAGGTATTAATATTTTAATTTGCAAAGAGCTCCTGAGGTTTGCCCCGCTTGGGCAAAGCTCCACCGTGTCCTCGTAGGGGCGATAGGCGGGGACCTCTCGCTACCGGCCCTGGTTCAATCTTATGGTCCGGAGCGAAGAGGCATGGCAAGCATAGCTCTTTCTGCGAAACAGTTATGCAAGCGAAGGAGGTGGTGGGACGCGCGAGGGAGAGGTGGGCCTCAAGGCCCTCACAGCTCTTGCGCCCCAGCCGCCGCCGGAGACTTGGGCCTGCGGGCTGCGAGCAATGTGTAGCTCGCCGCCCGACTGAAACCAGGCGCGTGTAAATGGCTCATCGTGTTCCACGCGCGCCTCAAAGAGCGTCAGCAAAATTGTCGGGACCCACAAGGGGGCCGTTGCCTGCCGGGATTGCGGAATTGTTTGAAAGAGTTACCGCGGCCCCGAAACACGAAGGGCAAAAAATCGAACACGGATGTTTTTTAGTCAATAAAAGTCTGACACACCCTTCCGCTTCGCCCACATCAGGGGGCATTGGATGATTTCCCATCCTTAAAAAAAAAAAGTTTTATCTTCAAGGTTAATCTACACTTGTTGAAGTCGGTCCGTGGATGCGTAACCATCTGCACATACCAAGATTCCTCCATGCCTCGGAAAGCACATAAAGCGTTCGTTCCAACTGGCATTTGCGCATATTTGAAAGTCGTTACGGGTAGTCAGAAGCCAGAAAATCTGACAAAAGTCTTCTCAGATGGAGGTCAGATAGGCAGTCGGTCCATGTAAAATGTTAGTACTCAGCTGCATCAGGTGAGTTGATGATATTAATAGTTGAATTAAAATTAGTTTTATCCTTTACATACATTGAGTACTCTGAACCTTCACAAACGACTCTGAATATTTTAAATATTGCAAAACATTACCTGTACATGATAGGGTCAAGTATAGCATCTTAAAAGAACAATTTTTCAATACATCAATACAGCTCGAAAAATGACATTCTGTATACACGCGGAGTGTCGCACAAAAACAACTCGTTACCATACCGGCAAAGAATTTCTACGGCTCAAGGACGAGTACGTATCTATTACCTCGACTAATAAATTCTTTACCTACCGACATGCTCAATATTATTACCGGAATAAATATTAAACATAAATTGAAAACATATTTCTTCTCAAATTTATAACAGAACATTGTCGAACATTTTTAAGTACCTACTTACATTTTTGGTCCAGTAAATGGTGTTACATAAACAGTTTCTGTATGTATTAAGTAATTTTAAGACGGATGAATAGAGTTGTAAAGTATCACACACAAACCCGAGAGGCTTAAGTTATTCTAGATCAAATTAAATATGTAAATTTTCTTTAGATAAATAAATAAAAAAATCTATTGTATTTCGTAACCAACCATTATTTTGAGATCCTTAACAAAGTAATCTTAACAAAAGTAGTTTTTCAAAGATATCCACATAATATTTTGAGATATGCAAACATTCACATATAAATCAAACACAGGAACGCAGTGTGTATGTATATTACATTGCAAAAGCAAAAGAAATATTGACTCAAAAGCGTAATCAATCACAAGATATATATGTATTTACAGCACTGTATCAATTTATTATTCTTCACAAATTTGTACAACGTGTAACAGAATAAATGCAATTCCTGAAAGTAGTTGGTTCAGAATCGGCTTCTGAATCGTTTTTTTTTTTTTAATTTTGACGTAAAAGTCTTTCATTTAACTTAAAATGGAAAAACAGTATCATGACAAATTAATAAAATCCTTAATTCAACTAAATGCGCTCGGGTGCGTGTCGACCGCTAACATTGCATGAGTGTATGCGTCTGCGTAAGGATATTGTATGACGCACATACGTTTTGCGTTTAGTAAGGATAACTATTTTATAAAAAATGTCTAGGTTTGGTTTCAATTTATTTAGTTACGGATGTTGTTTTAGACTTATAATTTAATATTCTAATTGGGGTGTCTGTGGTATTGTACTTAATCTGTTACACCTTGTATACTACACAGATATAGAACAAAGTTTAACTACAATAACTTCTAAGTAACCTCTAATGGAATTCAATAGTGGTTTCGATACCGTTATTACCAACTACTTCTTAGATGCAGACGGTGATTAGATTTTATGTTTTACTCAAAACATCAATTATGGTTTTCAATGTTCTTTGATGGCTAATAGTGGCCTATAAATAGACCGTTCCATTACTATCCTTGGGTATAATTAAGGTTAGGTCAATTTATTTGGTGGTTATTGAGAACCGCTACGGAATTATATTCCTTAGTGAAGTCTGTGCTTCTCGCCCAATATTCATAACTACTTACTACGTTTTATCATTAGAACTTAAAAGGGGGTATTTACTATGTATATTCATTGTCATATCCCGTTTTAAGTTCATATGATACGGTAAGTGACCAACTGACCATGTTTGTTTAAAAACTTGTACTACGTTTTAGTTGACGTAAAAAAATGTTGTACCAACAATTGTGTACGCTAGCTGAAAGCTCCAGGTGTTTATTTATTATTTAGCATCATTGATTTGTACAATTACAATATAACTCGTTGACGCTTCCCGCGACTCAAGGGCTGGCTATTTCTTTGGTCAACGGCTAAGCATTGCCATACAACGAGGCAATGCCGCAAGTATCTTGGGTACGTTGCCAGTGCCAGCCGACAGCGTTGGGGAACAATTTTTTGATGCTTTATTCTAGTTTGTATTTTATGTTTTTTAGTACATAATTATGTATATTTGCTATATAATAAGTAGATTATTACTGTTGGTTGGCCAAATACAATTTTAAGCCATTATAAAATTGTAAAATCCAAAAATAATACATGACTAAAAGACTCGAATAAGCTCCATTACTAGATTATATGGCAAGGAAACCTTGACAAAATGGCGACAAATCATTAACAGCTGATCGGTTCCTCAGGATCCTTTTTCTGTGCTAGCGTTTGACCACGACCATATCTGATAGAAGCAATGATATGATCGACGATAGATCACTTTTCCGCTAAGATTCACCTTATATTTATTATAAAAATCACTGCTACATCACGTACATTTCGCATTACGAGTGAAACAAACATTTAATATTGGTCTGATGAATGTTTATGACAATTACGGCGTACACGGAAATTACAATTATTCGGTCGTGCTTAAAATTAATTAACTCGAAAAAAATTATTCATGTTGAATTTAAAGTTCAGATACAAAATAAAACATAAAATCGCGAAACATACAGATGTTAATGGTGTCGTGGTGAAGAGGAAATACAGAATAGTATTTTTTTATGTAATAAAGCGTTAGAAATTACTCAAATTATGGTCGCATTTTGACCACTGAGCCACCACTCGTTTGAACAGGACCGTGGAAACAGTCTCCTGAATAATCCTTGCTCTACTTATCCTTACTCAATGTTATGAATGCAAAAGTATTTTTTTCTGTTTTCTACTCTTTCACGTTACACAACTAAGCAGATTTTGATGACATTTTGGCACAGACATGGATTAGGACTTTTTAACGTTGAAAAAAAAACTTTTCACGTGAGCGTAGCCTCAGACAAAAACTAGTATAAAATGTTGGGACTTTACAAAAACCTTATCTACACGTATCAAATCAGCATCATTATTTAACAGTTTTATCATGAAACTCGATTCAGTCGTGATTTTTACATTGATACTCGCGTGTTTTGAAATCCGATAAACTTCCAAATTTCATATTCATACTGCTTAGTTCTAACTTCGGATCGGAGTCGCATAAAGCGTGGTCTTATATAGTTGAGAGATACGATGCTATACTATAATGATATGATTTAATATATGGACATGTGATATGTAGAGATGACACGCATGTAACTGAAAGCGTGATGGGTTTAAATGTTGATGGAGAAGTAGAGGACCAAAAAAAGATGGACGGTTTGGATGAGGAAAGATAAAAAGGAGTAAATGATGCTGTGACGCGTGACAGGGGGCAAAGGAAAAAGAAAACGTGTTGCACCGACTCCAAGTAACTGAGATAAGGGCAGAAAGATGATAAGTCTGAGAATGTTACACAAAATTTTTGCTGCGTTTATGGATACAGAGCAGTGGTGGTCCAGTAGTAATCAATCAATCAATCAATCAATATCTTTATTAACACACACAGTATGAAACCTTAGGACAAGGGACAAATACAATTACACACATCAAAAGTGTCTAGGGATCAAGCATTTTTATGCGGATTTCTTGAGATTGAGATGTGGCTTTGTAATAAATTTATGATTTTATAAATTTATATGGATCCTTTTTGGTGCATTTCATAATTTGAAACAGGAACTGTTAATCAAATTCGAGTAAAAGATGAAAATCAGCTGTCAATATTTTCCCTATAAAAACATACAACACATTGAAGACATTATTAGTGCTACTGTTTCCCTACTACTGATTAAAACCAACGTTATTATGGAGCGGCGACGTCATTTAAGCAGGGAAGAAATGCTCAGAGCCGTGGGAATGATAGAAGCTGGTTCCCGGCAACGTACTGTGGCTTTAGCTCTGAATACAAGTCAGAGTGTTATCAGTCGACTTTGGACACGTTACCGAAGCACTGGTACCGTGGCTGAGCGCCATGGAGGACGGTATCGCTGCACCACACGGAGACAAGACCGATACATTCAAATCTTAACTCGAAGAGCTCCAACAATAACCGCCATGATGTTAGCCGTGAGGCTTCATCACTCTTCAGGGAACTTAATTAGCGACCAAACAGTCAGAAACCGCTTGCATGAAGTGAACCTTCATTCCCGAAGACCGCTACGGGTACCACCTATAGCAATGCACAATCGTAGGATTCGATATCAATGGGCTCTTGAACACAGAAATTGGGCAGAAGAACAATGGCGTTTCGTGTGCTTTTCTGATGAGTCTCGTTTTGGTATGAGACCGGATACAAGACGTATACGACACTGGAGAACCCCTGGACGCCAACAGCGATTAAAATCCTGCCAGGAAGTCCATCCTTATAGTGGTGGAACCATCATGGTATGGGCGGGTATTTGGATCGGCGGAAGAACTGAGTTGATTTGGATCAGAGGCAACCTCAACGCTCAAATTTATGCTGAGACGATTGTATCTGACGTCATCGTTCCTCTACAAGTGCAAATCGGTCCCTTATTTCAGTTAATGCATGATAATGCACCACCGCACACCGCAAGAGTTGTGAGACAGACTCTCGCCGCAGCTAACATCAATGTCCTGCTCTGGCCTGCTCAGTCGCCAGACTTGAACCCGATTGAGCATGCATGGGATATGCTACAGAGAAGAGCTCTGCCGAATATGGAGGGTATCCAGTCGCAAGAAGACCTTTTTTTGTTGTTGCAACGAACATGGGCGGCCATTCCACAGCGTGATTTGGATGAACTCATTTTGAGTATGCCAAACCGATGTTCTTGTGTTGTTAGTGTTCGCGGTAGAAACACGGATTATTAATTGTTTAAGTTACCCAATAAAATTTTAAAGAAAACTGTTATTTCAGTCTTTTTTTCGAACTTTAATGTTAGTGGTTCAAATGTCAAAAATCCCTTTATTAGGAAAATGGCAAATTTCTTTATTAATGCAAAGGTGACTTGGTTTATCGTTACTGTGACAAACGAAAACACTTTATTTGATGAATCCTTAAAGAAAATTTTAATTAATATCAATCAGGAGAAAAGTTATTGCAAAAATATATGTTGATCCCTAGACACAAAACAGTGCAAATGATTTTACAGTGACAGTACAGATCGCAACTGGCATCTGAGCTAGATTACCAAGTAACCTGTGTTAAAGATACGAGTCCCTTTCCCCAAAGTGTTACTAAGTACTAATACCGTCAAAATTAAATTATTAAGAATAGTGACAAAAAGTGACTAAAAACTAAACTTTACATACTCTTAAGTGTTAACCTGCGTGTGGGTGAATGGGTGTGTATGTGAATGGGCGTGTACGTGAATGAGTGTGTGAAATGGATGTGTCGAATGGGTGTGTGACAAACACGATCGTGGGTTCTCAAACAGCAAAATAGTAATAGGCTAGGGAATAGTAATAGGCTAGTTAAATAAAGCTAAAAAGAATGTTGCAATAACCCACCAAACCTAATAAAAAAACATCATTGTGGCCAAAAAAAAACATCATTGTGGCCAAAAACATACGCAGGCACAATATTCTCAGCTAAAAGTAGTGACTGGCGGACACTTTTTCTTTATGTAGTTGACGCTTAAAAGAACTACTTCTCAGTCTAATTTGATGAAACAGCCCAACTAGCACAAATGGGCTGCATTAGAGCTTTGGAGCGTATCCGATTATTACTTATGGTATTAGACGTAAGCGCTAGAGCGTCTACTGCAGACTTAAAGCAGCCGCTTTAGCGCTATTTGGGCGCCATTTTATGCAACCTAAAGTTCCATTTAACCTGCACAACGGTTGCATAAAGGTTCCTTAATAGCTATAACGATTTATTAACGCTATACTAAAGCTCTCGTAGCGCTACTTTTGAATGATTTTGAACTACTTTGAACGAATGAATTGATTATAGTTCTTTATTGTATATCTTCAGTTAACATTGTTTGTAATATTTTGGTAGTGTTTTCGTCGCCATCATGAAAATAAAACATAAAGAAGTAAATGTTTGTATTCTGTATTAGCAAGATATAAAAAGATACTTAAAACGCTGTCCAGTTTACTGTAGATATATAAGATAATTTTCGAGTAATTTTAACGCGCTTTTATGATATTTAAAAAATTAACAAAAGATATGTGATATTTTTTATTTGTTATACAGAATAAATTTTATTTCCGTATTTTTACGTGTCGATAACTTACTATTCGCAAGTGGCCGATTGTTTACCGGTACATTTAATGCACATTTAACTGAAAAACCAATGTATATCAACTCAATTTTGCAAGTGAATTATAAGTTTTCTTAAAAAATGATGGCGTCATTGTACTGTAGTCATAACCTGCAGTTTGAGCTCTAATAACTCCCTTTTGAGAATCATAGTGCTAATTTTCACCCTTCTAACGCTTCCAGTGATTTTTGTTCCCCTAGTGCAACTCACAGCCACAAAAAGCTCCTATTTTCCTGTTTTTGAGGTTATAAGATTAATTATTTGTATTCTTAAGTGTATTGTAAGGTGTACAATAAAGTATATAATAAATAAATAAATAAATAAGATCTAGTTACGTACTTATTCGTTTAGCATCCATTTTATTAAATGTTTTATAATAGTTACAAAAGTGGCTGTAAAATGGCGAATGCATTGAGCCTGCAAGGAATGACTATTGCTACTAAAGGCTTTAGTTACACTGATGATTTTTTTGTAACTATAGTATGCATAAGAGTTTCTATTATTTCTATAATGAAACTTATAGTAGTATAATAGTGGTTACTATAACTATAACCTATACAAGTTACAATGGAAACTACTATGCAGCTGTGAGTGGCAGAATGACCTTCGTAACTCTCATATAAAGGTGTAAGTGGTAAATGAGTTCTACCGTGGACTACTGTGAAGGCTAGGGTAGTATTTGATTCCAGATAGAAATAGCCAGAACCTATCAAGCCTACAGGGAGGCGACGATGGAGCTCCAACGTGCGATAGCCGAAGCCAAGTCAAGGTCCTGGAAGGAGCTTCTTCAGGGGCTAGACAAGGATCCATGGGGAAGACCGTATAAGATGGTAATGGGTAAATTGCGCCCTTGGGTTCCCCCCATCACGCAAACCATGGATCCAGGGCTACTGGAGAGAGTCGTAAACACGCTATTTCCAGTGGCTAACGACAGCCCCTCGACGGTCTTTCCCTCTTTGGACTGGTCTGATGACCTAAGAGTGACTGAAGGTGAATTAGAAAGGGCTGTCAGACGCATGGGAGCCAGAAACACTGCACCAGGCCCGGATGGTATCCCTGGCCGTGCTTGGGTTCTGGCTATGGCTTCTTTGGGGGACCGCCTGAGACGATTGTTCACTAGTTGCCTCCGTATGGGCGTTTTTCCCTCTGACTGGAAGGAGGCTGCTTTGGTCCTATTGAGGAAGGAAGGCAGGGACTTAGAGTCTCCCTCTGCATACCGTCCTATTTGCCTGCTCGACGAGGTGTCTAAAATATTCGAGAGAATAATTGCCGAAAGGCTTGTCGAGCACCTGTCGCGAGTTGGTCCTGACCTTGCTGCTTGCCAGTATGGTTTCCGACAGCAGCGTTCTACAGTGGACGCAATTCTACGCGTCCGTTTGCTGTCGGAACAAGCAGTGTCTCGGGGTGGGGTGGCGTTGGCAGTTAGTTTGGACATCGTCAACGCTTTTAACTCCCTACCCTGGGATGCGATACGGGCGGCACTAATATATCATAGAGTGCCTCCTTATCTACAGCGTATCGTCGGGGCCTACTTAAGCGACAGGTACATTCGCTATGTGGGTCAGGACGGTAGCGTTCATCGGAGGGAGATTAAATGTGGGGTTCCGCAGGGATCAGTTTTAGGTCCTCCTCTGTGGAACCTCGCATATGATGCGGTTCTGCGCGTCGACCTCCCCGCTGGAGTTAATATCGTTTGCTATGCAGACGACACACTGGTATTGGCCAGCGGGGACACCTTCGATGAGACCATCCATCTTTCTGAGCTCGGTGTGGCAAGAGTCGTGGCTTCGATCCGCGAGCTGGGCTTAGAGATAGCGCCTCATAAAACCGAGGCGATATGGTTCCATAAACTGCCGAAAACCAGAGAACCACCCAGCTCGTTAGTGACAGTTGGTGATGCGCAAATCCAGGTGGGTCGGTACATAAAGTATCTTGGCCTCACACTGGATGGTAGGTGGGGCTTCGAAGAGCACTTTCAGCGCCTAGTACCTCGTGTGGAAAGGGCAGTGGGTGCTTTGCACAGACTGCTGCCAAATCTCGGAGGGCCTCGGGAAGAAGTTCGCCGGCTCTATGCCGGTGTCGTGCGATCGATGGTTCTATATGGGGCACCTATTTGGTCGAATAGACTGTCAGGTGTCCGACGCTGCAGGGCCAAAATCAACAGCCTGCAGCGGAAAATTGCCATCCGAATCGCACGTGGGTACCGAACGATATCTTTTGAGGCGGCGACACTCCTGGCACGCTTTCCACCGCTGGACATCCTGGCGGATATGGACGCGAGGATTTATTACCGGATTTGCGACATCCGTCAAAGCGGCGATAGCGTGCCAGGAGTTGCTATGGTAAGGCTTAGGCGGCAAGAGCGGCGACAAGCGCTTGAGCAGTGGCGTGAACGGTTACAGCAGCCGGAATTCTCACGCAAGCGGGTTGTTAATGCCGTTCTGCCATATTTCGAAGCCTGGCTGAAAAGAGGGGAGCGCATCACCTACAGGCTCACTCAGGTACTGACCGGACACGGCTGCTTTGGTGAGTACCTGAATAGGATTGGGCGAGAGGCCACGACAAATTGTCATCATTGCGGGGGCGACCTGGATTCTGCACAGCACACGCTCGAAGAGTGCCCTGCTTGGGCCGCTGAGCGGCAGGTCCTGGTCGCGAGGATCGGGCGAGACCTGTCTCTGCCAGCAGTGGTGAGGGCTATGCTTGCAGAGACAGAAAACTGGAGGGCGATGGCCTCTTTCTGTGAAACCGTGATGATCCAGAAAGAGGCCGCTGAGCGTGATCGTGAGAGGGCCGATCCCGCTCGGAGAAGAAGGCGTCGTGTAGGCAACCGACTCGACGCCTAACACGCTGAAATCCCCGTCTGCATTTTTAAGGCAGTTGGGGCTCCGGGTCACGGGCGCTCAGAGTGGGGATTCTGAGCACTCACAGAGTGAACCCAGGAAAGAAGGTGGCACAGTAGTCACGTGCCACCGTACACAGCGAGGCTCAGGGGAGACCCTTTTACAGTCTCCCCAGGGATGTGCCCTAATAGGCAATGCACGGTGGGGGTTCCGGATTGGTCTTTTAAGAGGTACCGGGGCCCTCTCTATATGCTGATGGTGATCACCGGGGTGGTTTTAGTGAGGTAGAAATCCCACACTCCCTGGTATTTCCCCAAAGTCCAGGCGCCTTTTGAAGGTTTCCCCCCGATAACAAAAAAAAAAAAAAAGGGTAGTATTTGATTCAGCTTAAAGCACCTTAAGTAACTTTTATAACTATAGACGTTTACGGATGCAGATATGCAACTCTGAACTGCTTTTTGAACCCTTAAAGCGCTATTTTACAGCCCAAAGTAACAAAATAGGCTGCTATTTCCACTAATGTGCTCGTTGGGAGGCATACCTAGAAGTAATCTATTCACTCTTAACTTAAAATTCCCTAGGAGTTCCAATCTTTAGCTGTAAGAACAATGACAGGAATAAAGATAAGAATAAATAGAAAGATAGTGCAGCTTCAGGCGTTTACTCTGTACTTTCTCACCGCCTCGCCTCGCATAACTGTCATCACACAGGCAGAACGGTTCATAAGCAGTCACATCAGATCAAAGACACGTAACCCTACATTTTACGATCCTCAAGTCTCTCATAAAATGTCGTTTTTATGGCATAACACACTCCGTTATATGTTTAAAGGTTAACTGTTTTCGGTCATTTAGTACATAAAATTTCATATACTTGTTGATAAGGCTGTCGACAGAAAATTGTCGGTTTATGGCAGCGGCGATGATTTGAGTGGGTCACATTTGGGGCATTGGAGATGCAGGTCCGGATTTTATCACAACCAAATCTGATAAGAGATTCATGGATATGTTAAATGGCCTTCAATTATGTGGTCCAATGTTAAACTGGGTAGAAACAATACATGACTGCTCGTTGTGGTGACAGTAATTGGTTAAGGCTTATATCCAAATGTGTTTTTTTTTTTCAGCCGAATTTATAATTATATATAATTTATTATCAGGCATATGTCGTCCATAGATCTTACAAACTAACATACATTATGTTTCAATATTACAGTTATAGTAAACAGAAACTTGGACCTATGTATTTTAGTAAAAATTCACATAATTAATCAATAATGATGATGATTTATCGTTGAAGGTATCGTATCAGTTAGTTTTTTTAATACAGTTTATAAATTAACAATTTAATGTAATAGTAAATATTCGTGGATCGGAACTAAATTAAATATTTATTCCTACAGTAGCAACGTAAGTCCATTTATCACCATGGGGCACCAACTTTAAGTCAAGAGTGAATAGGTTACTTCTAGGCAAACCTATAAACAAATAAAACTTTTTTTAACAGCTACTCAGTCCGCTGTGTCAGTATACAAAATAAAATTGACCTACCCGGTCAAGGATTAGACTGTCTTGCAGGGCATCACACTTGCAGGCTTCAAATTAACCATTTGTATTACAGGCAATCCTTACATAACCAAGAACCAACCTATATCGTATATATCAAAAAGAAAATTCCATTTTCTAAAAGTTTATATCTTTTCAAAGCTGTACCGGGGAACGGTAAATTTTCTCAAACAAATTATGTGGCACACTGGTCTGTCCGTAAAGCCCTGTCACTTTACCTGACCGTGTATGCGAGGGAAACGCTTTGGGAACGGACTTAAGAAAACGTTCATAAAATTTGTCTCCCGCGAATCTGACGATTAAGGTCCTTTTGAGTGTCCAAAAGGAAGCTTGGTTTTAACGCAATGTATTTATTTCTTTATTATGAAATATTTTTATAATCACTAAAGTTTAATTTCGTATGCCAACAAGGATTGGAAGCGTGTCATTTATAATAATTAATAAGCAGCAGGCACATGTTACATATTGTATGAGTTTAATATTGAAAAAATTGGCCAAGTGCGAGTCAGACTCGCCCATGAAGGTTTCCGTAGTAACTACGCCAAAGAACTTTGTTTTTCATAGTATTTGTATGAATTACAAAGTTATATTTACGGTTTTAGAAAATATGCTATATGTCAAAATCTGCTCACCTGATCACGTTCAAGCTAATTGTCGTTGAAAGTTTACATTAAGATCTACAGGATGTATTTTTTTTTTAGATTTTTCACTCTATTATTATAGAAGTTAGAGGGGAGGGGGGCACACATTTTTCCACTTTGGAAGCGTATATCTTTTAAAGGATTCACTTTATGAAAAAGTAGTTTCAAAAACCTCAATGTCATTTTTAAAGACCTTTCTATAGATACCACATACGCATAGGTTTCATGAAAAAAAATATTTTTACTTTTAGTTCCTTGTAGAGAGAGTTACTTTTTAAATATTTTTGCATATTTTTCTTAAAATTGGTAATCGGTTTACAGAATACATCTACCTACCAAGTTTCACATGTATAGTCCTAATAGTTTCGGAATAAAATGGCTGTGACATACGGACGGACGGACAGACAGACAGACATGACGAAACTATGAGGGTTCCGTTTTTTGACATTCGGCTACGAAACTCTAAAAAAGGAATGTCAGAGAATGACATGCACTTCGGATGACAACCATGATATAATTCAGCCTCCTCCTCTCTATGCGCGGTAACAGGCTTCCTTTCTATGAGAGAGAATGGGCCGTAATCCACCCCGCGGGTCCAGTACGAGTCGGCAGGTGTCACATGTCTTTTTTGTCTTAGAACATTCATTCCTCACGATATTTTGCTTCACCTATAAGAGAGCAATGGTAACTATATAAATAGCACAAAGTAATGTGCTTGACGGGATTTGAACTCACTCATTCACATGTTGGGTCTGTTACCACTGGGTCACTGTACTTAGCAATCATTACTAATTTTGCAACATGCCTCCGGACGTTGAAAATCCTGCTTTCAATCAGATTCCGATTATCAAGATACTGCCAATATCTTGTTAAAGGACCTCCGGATAACTCCTGTGACTATCATGCATCGCTCACCAATTATATTTGAATCACATGGAGGCCCTAGATGGAATAGAATAGAATAGAATAGAAACACATTTATTTGAATACCTACAACAACTACAATAAGATGGTTACTACATCAAAACAATAAAAAATATTGCGTTGAGCATTTGCTAGGCGGAAAACACCCAGCGCTGGTTTTCAGTTGGTACCCCGCAGTGACACACAAACGACTGAAAATAATCTGAAGGAATGTGTGGTGTTTTTTAACCGACTAAAAAAAAAGGAGGAGGTTCTTAATTCTAATGTATGTTACCTCATTACTCGCAGATGGCTGGACCGATTTCAAAAATTCCTTTTTTGTTTGAAAGGGTATACTTTCTAGTTGGTCCTATTGTCATCATGTTTGGATCTGATGATGGAATCATGGAGAAATCGAGGGAACTCTTCAAATATTATAGGCACACCTATAGCGTTTTGGGTATTTCTTATAGTACCTTGTGTAGTTGCTCTCGAAAAGCACTATTTGAGGAAGTGGAACGATGATGAGTCTTCCCCCAGATGGCCACCGAAACTACTCAATAATAAGTATTTCGTGGATTGCGATCAGATTTCTTGAATATAGATGTTAAGCACTTTATGCTCGTCACAATATATATGGTGAAGTAGAGCTGATGGTGATGTACCAGGAGAACTCCTCAAAAATTAACTGCTCTGCACCGGGAAAAGCAGTATTTTGTAAAAGGTGATAAGTAATTGATATTTTGGCTTTTGTAATCAGATAAATTACAAACCGACCCACTAAAAAGCGTGAAAAAAAATTTAGCAAAAAGTAGAACCGACTATATTATAACACTACAAAGGCAAAAATAACTTTAATTTCGGAAGGCGGTGTCAAAGAAAAGAAAATACAATACAAATATTTTTTTAATAAATAAATAATAGATATTAAATGGTGTAAATAGTATCAAAAATAGATTATAGAAATAAATTGGTGATGAGAGTGGTCAGTACCATATAGCTACTATAAATAGTAGCTATATGGTACTTACCAGCACGTTATGTTTTTACATTTACAGCAGTATTTTTTTAAATTACTAAACTGCTTAACTTTTTCCTATATATTTAGATGCGATATATGCGAACCCTAAAGTTTATCATTCCATAAATAAGTTATAGGGCATGGTTATAGACAAAACCGCATTTGACCTTTATATCCAGCAATGATACGCCTTATTAAGATTTCCAAAGCGATTTGTACCCAAAACGAAGAAAATATGCCAAAGTTTCGAACAAGATACGTAAGAGCATTACCTACAAACTTATGATATTAAGTAGCTTGGAACGAAATCGATTTTAGACTGAAGTTTATCATGGTACCATCCTATAAACTTCTTTATCAAGTTAGGAGTTGCTATAGCAAGATTGGGAACCATATCGGGCGTCGCATTACACTGGTTTGCTACAAGGGTTATCAATATTTAAACGATTCTGGTTTGGCATTTCCTGTGCTATCCCGATCGTATTGTTACAAGTTGGGGTTCGGGATAGAAATAATTAACGCCAATTAGACCAAAATTAACAATTTAATTAAATAAACACAAAACAAAAATTAACACAGTTATTCACAGTATAATATTTGTCACTTAACACTTAAATCGCACCACACATTCACTTGTAAAGCTTCGATTATAGCCTCGTATCTTGAAATAAGATTGCCGTCTGCGTTCCTCTGCGATCTAATTTTATACCCCGGTCTATGAGTTCTAGAAAATTCTTGTAAAATCGACTCACTGCCTTATACTGCCAAGAATGTTCCAGAAGCTACTTGAGATACTCAGTACTGCTACTGGCCGACAGATGACGTTAGTGTCTCGAACGTATTAGAAGTCTTTTTTTATAGTTGATAGGCGTTTGACCATAATCTCAGCGACGATGTGATCGAAGATGAAGCACGCTTGCCTAGAAGTAACCTATTCACTTTTGACTTAAAGACTCTCAGGTTATAACTATCAGGAAACACAGACTCCGGCAGGGAATTCCACTCCTTAGCCGCACAGACGCACAATGAAAGTATTCCCAAAACGTTTCGTGCATATGGGTGGGATGTCCACCATGTAACGATGGTAGTTTTTCGATATACTCAGTACTGCTACTCGCCGCCAGGTGGCGTTAGTGCCTCCAACATTCTAGATGTCGGTTAAAGTTTCTCGACGTACTTAGCTAAGCGACTGGCGTAACAATATTTAAGGGTGTAAATTATCATCATCTGTTTAGCCTTTTTCCATCTATCTGGGCTCGGCTTCCCGGAGTATTAGTGTCTTACATGGAGCGACTGCCTATCTGACCTCCACAACCCAGTAGCTGGGTAACACGACACCTCTTGGCTAGACCAGTGTCAGATTTACTGGCTTCTGACTACCCGTAACGACTGTCAAAGATTCAAAGTCAGCCGGGACCAACAACTTGACGTGCTTTGCGAGGCACGGGGGTATTTTTTTTTTTTTTTTTTTAATAATTGCACCCGTCATCACAGGGCATTGTGAGCTTACTACCTCCAACTTAATTGGAGACCTTGTCATTCTTTATTTCATTACCAAACTTATGCTTTAAAAACTACTTACACGGGGACAATGATGGGGAAAATAGAAATAGCTTTTTACTATGATACAAGTTTTCTCTTAATATCTAAACTAATTCTAATTTTTATTTCCTTAAATCTACTATTCGCAAGTGGCAGTACAATCTTAACTATGGGATACAGAACTGAATAATTGTGCTTAGTTACTATACAGTAAATTGTTTAATATAAATTCAAATTTATATGTTACAATTGGTATCTTATAACTAACTTACTTCTATGCTCCATATATTAATTACAGAGTAACATATGTTAGCCTAAATATAGAACTATAGTTACCTAACATACTTTTCTTATGCCTTATTCCTATTATTAACTAATTTACAAATTTTTACACAGTAGTCGAGGAACATATCTCTGTCCTTCCCAGCTATTATTTCCGAGAGGGAATTCCTGTCAATTTTAACGTCCAACATAAACTCCAACCTCTGCCTCTCGCGATCATGGGCCGGGCAGTCCAGAAGGACGTGAAGGACAGACTCCGAACACGCAGGATCGCAGATGCACGATGGACTCTCCTTGCACTTGAAACGATGCAAGTACTCGGAGAATCCACCGTGCCCCGTCAAAACCTGGGTGAGAAATCTGTCCACCTTTATTTTACCGATGATCCTGTATGCGGCTATCGCGTCAGGGAAAAACACCTTGGTGACACTAGCCATTTCACCGGCACGATACCGCTGGTTCCATTCATCAAGCGATTGCATACGAATGCTCCGTTTGATGAATGAAACCGGGCAGCTGTCGTAGTCAAAAGCGCGTTTTGACTTCAGCGCAGCCTCCTTGGCCAGATGGTCGGCACGTTCATTCCCCTCTAGTCCTGCGTGAGCTTTGATCCAGAACAAACTGACACTTTTGTCCTGGAGCAGAGCCCTTCGCAGATGTCCCCGCGCCTCGACGGCCAGGGGATGGAGGGCTTTCGGATTTTTAAGTGTGAGCAATGCCGACGAGGAATCGGAATAAATCCCGACTGATCCGGCCAAGTGGTCCGCGGCCATCCGCGCCGCCCGGCATATCGCCAGGAGTTCCGCCTGGTATACCGTACAGTAGGACGGCAAAGCAAGCTTGAGGGTTTTGGTTTCGGCGGCGCCGGTCGATACGGATAACGCCGCTCCCACTTTGCCCTCAATCTTGCTGCCGTCCGTAAAGATGTCGAAGGTATTGGCGCAGTTTGCGTTATATTGGTCCTGGTCTACCAGGCACTTGAACTCCAGGTCGATATGACAGGCGGGGTGCGGAGACTGCAGAGCCGAGGTCATCCGCTCCACCTCCCGACCCTTTATCACCGGCTGGGGCACCCCTCTCCTCGCCTCGTATAGGGCCGCGGCTTCGCGAACACGGAGGTCGAGGGGAAGTATCCCAGCTAGCAACAGTGCCGAGTTCAGAGAGGTAGTTCGGTATGCTCTGCATAGTTTTTGCGCGAAGCCCCGCTGGACCACGTTCAGTTGCTTGCGGATACCGAGCTTGTCCACGGCCGGTGCCCAGACGGCAGCCGCATACAAAATCACGGGCTCAACCACCGCTCTGTAAATAGTGCGGATTACTTCAAGATGGAGACCCCAGCTGACCTTAGCCGCACGGGCCAGCTGGTGGTAAAAGGCGACCGCGCGCTTGCAGACGTTTGCGACGTGGGTGTTAAAGGTGAGTTTCCGGTCTATGACGACCCCCAGCAGCTTGATCTTATTTGCCAGGACAATGTCGACCCCGTCCATATGAAGACGCGGGGTGTCATACTTCAGTTTGCTCGTCACAACCATAGCATTTATCTTGTGAGGCGCAAACCGAAGTTTATTAGATGCACCCCACGCCCTCACACGTTCGAGGGTGGCATTGGCCCGACGTTCGATCTCGAGGGCCGTCCCACCCTCGAACACCAACACCACATCATCGGCGAATGCCTGAGCGTAGTCGCCTTTGGCCTCCAATTCCTGAAGTAGTGGATCCAGGAGCAGGTTCCACAAAATCGGCCCGCCGATAGACCCCTGCACACAGCCCTTCCCTGTTTCTGAGAAATGAAGTGAGAAATGCTTTGGCATCTTTTTAGATTTGTCGAAAGCTTTTGACACGGTCTCTATTCCCACACTTATTAATAAAATGGAACGTATCGGTATACGTGGTCAAGTCTTGAACATTTTCAAAGACTACCTGACAAATCGTAAGCAGTCTGTTAGGATCGGCACTGTAGTGAGTGATGAAGAACAAATTGATTATGGCGTTCCCCAGGGGAGTATACTGGGTCCAACGCTGTTTCTAATTTACATAAATGACTTGTGTAGTCTCAAAATATCAAACTGTGATATAACTACTTACGCAGATGATACCGTTTTGCTAGCACATGGAGTAGACTGGAATTCTGCCAAAGAGTATGCTGAAAATGGACTGCGTACAATAAAAAAATGGCTGACTGATAATCTCCTCACATTAAATATAGAAAAATCTAAATTCATCCGTTTTCATTTACCAAGTACTCCTATACCACCCGAGTCAACTAACCTATTGAAACTTCATACATGTGCCGAGCCTACGGACTGTGACTGTTTGTCCCTAATGCGAGTGAACAGCATCAAATACCTTGGTATAATGTTAGACGAGCGTCTTGATTGGCGTCCACAGGTGACTACTCTCACTAACCGAATTCGAAGGCTTATGTATATTTTTAAGAAGCTCAGATCTACTGCAGATAAATCTACGATTTACATGGTATATACCGCCCTCTGCCAATCTTTACTAACCTACTGCATACCTATATGGGGTGGTACCTATAAAACCCTATTTCTTAAGTTGGAGAGATCACAGAGAGCAGTCTTAAAGGTAATTCATCATAAGCCTCGATTGTATTCAACTACAAAATTATATGCTGAATGCCGCGTACTAACCGTGAGACAACTATACATTCAAAAAACCTTACTCCGAAAACACCTCCGGCTACCTCTAAATCAAAAAACAAGTACAAAGCGCTCCGGTGCACTTGTATGTCCCGGTGTTAGCTGCAGAACAGCTTTTGCAAGCCGCCAATATGAGGTCGCTAGCTCAAGAATGTATAATGAGATTAATAAAAGACTGGCAATATACAATTTAACCACACGTGAGGTAAAGCATAAGTTGAACAATTGGTTGTTAACTTTGACTTATGATCAGACAGAATTACTGTTAATAGTTAAAAAGTAATTATATAATAGGTATAATAGGTGTCAAGAATTGTTTGTATAGTATAATAGTTGTAAATGTTAAATTATATCATTTTGTATGACTTTACTGTAGGTTTATGTTTTGTTTTTATATTAAGCTTTAATAATTTTGCTTATGTTATTAAGATACATAAGTTCAAGGTTGGGTCTGAGTCAATAGCTCACTAACTCCTATAATACAAGTTTTACTTAGTTTAGGAGTTAGGAAACTCCATAATTATGTGACAGCGTACAACCTGTAAACTTAGATTTAATTTGTCATAATATTAAGAAAATTGTACCTACTTTGATGAAATAAATATTATTATTATTATTATTATTATCTTACGTGCTCCTCCCCCAAGTACCTCACCCTAGCACGCCTGTCGCTCAGGTAACTGCCCAAGAGCCGCCGGATGTTATCGGGGCACTTTTCCTCAGCCAGCCTGACCCTAATCTTGGGCCACCAGGCGTTGTCGAAGGCGCCCTCTATATCCAGTGAAACCAGAACAACAATTCTCCTTCTCTCCAGATTGTGTCTGATGTGTTTGACCAGGGTATAGAGGGCGTCCTCGGTACTTCGCTGGGGCATAAAGCCAAACTGGCGAGTACTTAGCTTGGGCACTAGATGATGTTGTAGCCTGGCGACGAGCATTTTCTCCAAGATTTTCCCAAGCACCGGAAGGAGCCCGATCGGCCGATACGACTTGGGAGTCGTATAGGTGGCCTTCCCCGGCTTGCGGAGGAAGATCACCGTGGCCTCCTTCCAGGGCCTCGGAAAATAGTGGAGCTCGAGGCACTTGTTGAAGACGCCCAAGAAGAGCTCCGAGTCCAGTTCAATCGCGTGCAAACATATATCGGCGGTAAAACCGTCCGCACCTGGGGCCTTCTTCGGGTCAAAGGACCGACTAGCCAACTTCAACTCGAGATGAGTGAATGGTGGGTCATCTTGGCCCGAAGAAGTCTCAATGTAGGCCCGCCCGGCCAGGACCCTCATCCGGCGGTGCTCCTCGGAGTCATTCTCTTCGGAGTCCTCCGGGTAGAAGGTCTCAGCCAGGAGTCGGGCCGAACCCCTGGCATCTAACTCCATGTCGTTTACCACAAGCGGTGGATCTACGTCTCTTCTGGAAGTTCTACCGAGCACCCTGTAGATTCCCCCCCACACAGATTCCCCGTTCTGGCGCTCGCAGAAGGAGACCCAGCTGCGTGTTTGCGCATGCCTTACCTCGGTCTCATACCTATCCTTCGCTTCCAGGTACTCCCCAACAACCTTGTGACGCCTAATCGGCGCTGCACACCTAATCCTACTTTTCTTGGTGGCCACCTCGCGCTTAAGCGCTGCCAACTCCTCGTTCCACCACGGCATCGAAAGGACCTCCTTATGTTTGATGAGCGGTATACTTTTTATACAAGTTTGTTCTATGATATTTTCTAATTTTACTATTGTTTCGTCCAAATGTGTTGGTGTCTGTATATTTTTGATTGTGTCTATTGTAAAGTGTTCTTGTGTTTTAATTTGACCCAGTTTCTCACGAAACTGGGCCCAATTCGCCTTTTTTGTGTAAAATTTTCTGGTAGTATGCCTAATAGTGTTTGTGTTAATGTGTCTCGTGTTGATTAAGAAGGTGATGGCGTTGTGGTCCGAGTTGATCAAGTCTTCGCGCACGCACCAGTCGTTCACCAAGCCTAGTAGGTCAAACGATACAGCAGTTATATCAATATAACTACTGTACCTTTCACCACCCCGGATAGTGTCAAAGGTGGGGGTTTCCCCTTGGTTCAGGAGGCAGAGACCGAGATCCTCCAAGAACCCGTTTAGTTCTTCGCCTCGGCGGTCTGTCACGGGGCTTCCCCACCAGACGCATTTGGCATTGGAGTCGCCCCCAATAACAATGCTCCGAGCTCCCGTCTCGCACTGCACTCGGCGCAGATGTGCCAGGTACGAGTCCATCGGCAGGTCAGGCTCAAAGTAGAATGAGACCAGGATGATCTCCCAGTTGCGAACACGGATCCCCACCACTGAGATGTTAGTCGTGGTGAGTTTTGGGTACTGTGTAATGTGGAGGTCTGCGTCAAATACTATGATCGCGGCCTTTACAGTCCCACTTCCCTGGTCTGCACACTGGAAGACTCTGATCCCATTTTGACTCTTCACACGCCCTATCCCACCGACGTATGGCTCCTGTACCAAAGCAATCCGCGTACGCAAGTTAGAGGCTTCGATCAGGAGTTCGGAGTATGTCAACTTTTTGCGCTGGAGGTTCGCCTGGAGGATGTTTAGAGCCACTGCGTCCGCCGGCTTGCCCTTAGCGATATGCTACGGATAAGCGGGCGAGGCCATCCCACCTCCTCTTGACGGGGCAGTCGTCGCTGAAGGCGTTATGTTCTACATGGTCGAACTTCGCCCGACGACAGTTCCGGCAAGAGGGGGGTAACATCGCCAGCGCATCCGGGCACTCAGCCTTAAGGTGCGGCCCACCACAGTGACTGCAAAGGTCTGTTGAGTCCTTGCAGTACTTGCGCCCGTGGCCAAATCCTAGGCATCGTGTGCATTGGACCAGTGGAGACTGGTCCTCCGCTCGTACCCTCTGCAAGTCGACATGGACCGAGCCCACGCCGGTTATCCTCGCCCAGAGGATGGGCGACGCACTGAGGACTATGTGGGCCACGTGCGGGTTCCTTGCCCTCCTGCGATACTTTACCAAAAGGCGGTCTTCCCCGGGGCCGAGGCCATTAAAGAGGTCCCGATTTTGGTTTCTCAGGGCCTTGATAACGTCGTCGTCAGTATTAACTGCCAAGACGCCTCTGAGGATCAAAAGTGGGTCTCTATTTTTAATGTCCTCGACCACGAGGCCCGTTCCTTCTTTTGCCAGCTTTTCTCTAGCTTTTGTCCTCTCCTCGACAGTCCCGAAACCCATGATTACCTTGCGATCTTTGGCTTTCCGGACCCGGTCAACCTTTACCCACCCTTCTTTCGCGTCGATGGTCCTTCTCACCTTACCAAGGACCTCGTCCGCCGTCTCTTGGTTGTCCTCCGAAGTGACGACCACCGAGTGCAGAGCCGCAGGCCTCGGAGGTTGCTGCGGTCTCGAGGCAGCCACACTGGCGTAACTCTGCCGCTGCTCCTCGATCGCCTGGCTGCACTTCGCCAGCTCCTCCCGAAGAGCCTTCATCCCCTCTTTGTGCTCCAGGAGCAGCCGAGAGTGCTCCTCGAGGTTTTTGCTCAGTCCGGAATCCGGGGGGACCGTGAATGTGGTGTCGGTGCCTATATTCACCGGCGCCCCATCCACGGAGCCTCCGTTCTCCTTCCGAGCCCCATCGGCCTCACGTTCAGCCTCAGAGTCAGTCACCAGCTTTTTGAGTTTGTTTAGGATGTCCAGGAAAGTTTCTTTTATCTCGCCCTTTAAGTTCCTGGACTGGCTCTAGGCAATTTTCGCCCTTATCACCAGTGCTGCCGCTGTAGCGTTGTAGTCGATTAAACTAGAAGTCGACTACCACACTAATCTCTAATGTCTATGGTTTCACGGAGTGACAACACTTATGCAGTGACCGGCTATAAATTCTAACCTCTGGTTCGCTGAGTGCTATTTCACCGCCTACAGCTGCAAGTAACTAATATAGAGACCCCTCTGTGCCCAAGGGTAAGTGCTCATCGTATCTGCCATTTTCTCTCCATCTTGCCAAATCGTAATCCTCTTATTTCACCATAATCTGCAGCGTTTGTAAATTAATATAATTGCCCGGTTGTCAAGATGGCTTCTGTCTGGAATGTAACTGTATTATTTCATTGTCATCTGTTTTCCACTAGTGTTGCTAAATTTGTGAAGCGTAAGCAGGCCGCAGCATCCCTTTCCTGCTGTGTCATAGCAGCTACGAGCTTAAACGCTTTGTCACGCGGTTATCTTTTACATCGTTGCACGCGGCATGCTTGCGCTTGTCTATAATCTTTGTGAGCCGCCGCGATGGTGAGTTTTCCATCCGTTTCCCGGGTACTGTTCTTTGGCTTACGGCTGGGAGACGCACACATCGCTGGCGCTCGCGATTCCTGGCACCACGCTTACGGAAGCACCCTTCGTGTTGATTCCAGGGTTTTTTTTCTCCTTCTTCATTTCTACTATCAACTACCTCTACGTCCGCCGCTCGACGGGTGTCACGCTGCCTCTGTGACTGTCTGCGTGCTATTGCGTGGCCTGCCCGCATAACCTCTGCGCCCGTCTGCGCGCTATTGCGTGGCCTGCCCGCATAACCTCTGCGCCCGTCTGCGCGCGAGCTGCCTGCTACGGGGTCGGCCCGCCGGCCTGCGTGCGTCGCGGCCTGAGCCCAGGGCAGTACCTCCCTTAATCCATCGACCAGTGGAGAATCTTGTGAACTGAACCCAACCCCCTTCAAAATATATGCTGTAAACATGTGGTATATCTTTTATTTTTACTACCACCTCAACCACTATATTGTTATTCCACAGGAGGTAGCTAGAGCAATAAAAACACTTAAAAACAGAAAAAGTC
Organism: Tholera decimalis; assembly: GCA_943138885.2. Lineage (NCBI taxonomy): Eukaryota > Metazoa > Arthropoda > Insecta > Lepidoptera > Noctuidae > Tholera > Tholera decimalis. The sequence goes on along the minus strand of OW964573.2, from coordinate 20,657,290 downwards.
ATGGCTATGATGGAGTAACAACGACTGTAGTTAAATTTGTGTCTGATATAATTGCTGGACCTCTAAGTCACATTATGAATGCAAGTATTAGTTCAGGTACCTTCCCCAATAGTCTTAAAAAAGTAATTATAAAACCACTCCATAAAAAAAATAGCAAAGAAGACCTGGCTAACTATAGACCAGTGGCTCTTATTCCAGTGTTTTCCAAGGTGTTTGAAAAAATCACATATGAGTCAGTTTATAATTTCTTAACAAAAAATAAAATCTTATGTGAGGAACAAAAAGGATTCAGGAAAAATAAAAATATTAATATGGCAATATACGATCTACTGAATAATGTAATACCAAGTGTAGACCATAGAAAGCCTGTATGCGCCATATATACTGATGTTACGAAAGCATTCGATTATGTAAACCATGACGCGCTTTTAAACAAACTTTACACGTACGGCATTAGAGGCAATGTCTTAAATCTAATCAGGTCGTACCTTACTAATCGAATGCAATGTACAGAAATATCAAGGATATGTATGAAAACTAAACTAGAACATAAATATCTATCCGGCTACAGAGTAATAAAATATGGCGTTCCCCAAGGCAGCGTACTTGGGCCTTTATTGTTTCTGTTATATATTAATGACTTGCCTCGCCATATCCAACAACCTATGGTTTTGTTTGCAGATGACAGTACGGCAATAGTAAAATGCAGCAATATAAAAAATTACCCCACTGACATTAATATTACATTAAAAAACATAATAAATTGGCTTAATAAAAATAATTTAATTATAAATATGCAAAAAACAAAAGTCATGCATTTTTATCAGCGCCTAGGGACTGTAAATAATGATGCTGAAGTCAATGGACAAATAGTAGACTCGACAAATGTTACAAAATTCCTTGGCATTCAAATTGACAACAAACTGACTTGGAAACCTCATTCAGAGGAAGTTTGTAAGAGGCTAAGCAAGTCAGCGTACGTACTTTATAATCTAGCAAAAAAAGTAAACTCTCGCACCATACTGGAAGCTTATCACGGTCTGGTTGCATCAGTTTTGAGATTTGGAGTAATATTCTGGGGTAACTATACTGACAGGGAGAGGATATTCAAGGCTTAGAAGCGTTGCATAAGATCAATGACTAGTCTTAAAAATACCGACAGCTGTGTACCTGTGTTCAAGTCTCTAAAATTACTCACCTTTCCGTCTTTATATATATTAGAAGTTGCATTGTTTGTCAGAACAAATTTACACCTTTTTACTCGAATAGACGATATTAGAACACGGCCGGGATCTGTTAGATCACAATATAAAAATCTAATGTTCACAGGTAGGTACAAAACAGCGTTATTAAGAAAAAGCTTTTTATCAATGGGGCCTGTAATTTATAATAAAATACCTCATGCGTATAAAGAAGAACCATTAGGTATATTTAAAAAGAGGCTAACATCCTTACTTTTGGATAAATGTTATTATTCTATACGAGATTTTTTGAATGATAAAGGATTATAATGTTATATTGCTTAATTATATTTTATTTAAAATTTAATGCAATGTTTTATAACTATAATTTAATGTATTGTTTTATAATTTAATGTAATGTAATGTAGTTTTGTTTGTGTGTGTTTTTGTAATGTAATGTAGTTGTTATCATCCAAAGACATGTCATTTTTTATTTTATTATGCTTGAATAGATGTAAGTTTTTATACTTTTGCATGCCGTAAGGTAGAGTGTGATGGAACTATTATTTATTAAAATATTCGACATCTTATTTTGTATACCCACATTCTTCGCAAAATAAATGATTTGATTTGATTTAATTTGATTTGATTTGAACCACTACGCCACAGTGGCGCCCACTCGGTAAGGTTCACAAGGTTTTCTTCTCTGGTCGCTAATTACCTTTACTCACTCATCGTGGCGGTAAGTACTAGTGTGTAATTACCATATTTTCTAGTGTGTGTAGGGTATTTACTAGTGTGTTCTTACTGTAATTGTTTTAAATTTGTTAATTTAGTTTCTACTAGGGTTAATTTCAATAATTGTAAAGATCACAATGAGCGCTAACCCAATTAAATTTATCCACCTAAGAAAGGCCGAATTAGAATATGAGGTAATCATTAGAGGCGGTGAAATGGGCACAGTCACTGACTTTAGAAAACAAATTAACAAAGCTCTCCTGAGTAAACTCATCCCTAGTACATCACATAGTTCTGCCAGTGGTCAGCAGGCTGAAGCAAGTGCCACAAGAACCCCAATTCTAAATATAATCTAACCTAATAGATATAATAGTAAATATAATCTAATAAATCTAATAATAAATATAATCTAATAAATCTAATAAATATATTGAATCTAATAAACATAATACAATCTGATAAACATAATACAATATAATCTAATTATAATATAATCTAGGTCTAAAGTTGTTTTGACAACCATGCAGAACCCACGTCAGGTCATCTAGGCATTTTTTTAAACTTATAAAAGACTAACTCTTCGTTACTACTGGCCAGGAATGCACAGTGACGTAGTGAAAGCTGTAACTTCATGTAAAATCTGTCTAGCTCATAAACAAGTAAACCATGCCCCACTGGAGGTCATGGGGAAACCTAAAGAATGCTCTCGGCCATTCCAGATGCTCAGTATTGACATTGTTGGCCCTCTGCCTGTCTCTAGACGCCAAAACGCATATCTTTTGTACTGACATGCTGTTTCTCTAAGTATTATCTTCTAAATAAGACAATCATAACAGCCGTTTCAACCTACAATAATAATGACCAACGCTCTTGGGATCTACATATTCCAGCTGTTCAATTTGCACTAAATAACTCAACTAGTGAAGTTACTGGTTTCACACCTACATTCCTTCGCTCAACTTTCAAGAACTCAACAAATAAAAGTTGATAACATTATGAAACTATATCTTCAAAAAAACTCAAAGTCCTTGGTCTTCACCTATACCTCCCACACCTAAAAGGGATGACAAATTGCGGTTCTGCTTAGACAGTCGCAAGCTAAATTCAGTAACTAAGAAGGATGCTTATAATTTACCTTATATCTCTGAAATTCTAGATAACCTAAAGGATGCTAAATATCTAACAAGTCTAGATCTTTATAAAAGTTTCTGACAGAGCTTCCCGTAGGCCTAGCTAACTAACTAGTGTTTGACCCCATACAGGGTCACACGATGCCAAGGGAACACACACCCACGACTGACTAACATACTGGTCGTGGAGGGTCGACTTGTACCTAACTACCTAAGTTAACTATAACTCTGGTTATAGCTATCTTAGTGTCATATTTCACACCCACCTACAGTGTGGTAATCCTACTTAAAACCTACTGACTAAAGTTACCAAACTGTTATTCTAAAATTAACTATATTTATTTATCTTTTAACATAACTAAATACCTTGACTGCATGGCAATAAGCCAACATAACTTCAGTTCCATTACCACCTTTCTGCTGACCACACACACATACACACACAACTAATCTTTTTGATTATTTTCTCTTTACGGCGTGACTATGAGAGGCTACATAGTGGGCCTTCAGGGCGATTCTTTAGTATCATAGCAGAGTAGTCTCCATAGTACACTACCTTTAACTTTTATTTATGTTATTATGTCCTCATGGATGTCTTAAAGACGGCCCCCTGAAACATGGGTGTCCGCACACTAGTTAATTTACATTAATTCCTAAACCTACTGTTCTGAAAACAGCTTCAAGCCGGTAAATTTCTTTACAAATACCGTACCTACCCATTAACTACTTGCATAGTAGTCTATAACTTTATATCCTAATTATAACTGTAAAACTTTCTCACTACTAACATTAAAACTATTCATAAAATAATATATAGCATAGTCCATTGTATTGTTCTCAACTAAACTGTTGGTGATCTGCCACCACAGTTAAACTATATTCCAGCTTACCCTGGTAACAAATCTAACCTTAATCTAAGCACTAAACCCGAACCTAACTCGCATTTCATCAATCGTTTAATAATAGCATCTACATGAATTATTCTAACAACATTTAGTCAACAAACTTATCTAATTTCTTTTACCTAAACACTAAACTAGAAACCTAACTTTAACTTCATAACACCTTTTAGTATTGAACAAGCCTATCCTGAATATTACTTAGATTCAACCTGCCCTAATTAAATTAATTAATTCTCTTAGAAAATATTTCCGCGTGTTTCATAACATAACCTAATTAATTCGAGAACATTGACATATTATATTTTGACGTTTACGTACTGACTTTGACATCTCGACGTAGTTACCAACCTTGGATACTTGTCTTTTAGAATTACGTCTATAACGTTCGGATATTCTCGCAACAGTATGGATATGGACTTGATTTTTTTTTTTTAACATTTCACTCACGTTCGGAAACTCACTCGAATAGACTTTGACATAAGAAGCGTGTTCCAGTAATGAAACTTAAACCAATTTGAACATATACATGGACCATTACCAAAATCTTTTTTAACCTTAACAAACTTTTTTTAAATTCTTTTAAATACTCTTAGCTTTGAACTTTAACATAATTTAATTTTAAACCTAAACATAAAATAGAACTTTAACTTATTATTAAATTGTTGTTAGAACTTTGATAATTTAAAATTCAACGATGAACTTACTTCTTGCTTTGAAACCTAACATTACCTATAGCCTGCAACAGTCCACCAAGTTTACCTAACCCTATGGAGATACACTTGCTTTATCTTGCTGTTTTTCCTACTGACTGTCTCGAGTTAAACTACTCTATAATTAGCTTACCTCTCGTATGTAATTGTACGTCACTGACTTAGGACTACTTCCAAGTCAGGGATGAACTTAGAATGGATGGATGAATGATTAATAGTATGGAAGCACATGAATGGGATGTATGAACGTATAGGTAGTCAGTAATAGTGGTTTAGGCCTTCTAGCGGATTTGTCCTAGGGAAAATCCTTCGCTAACAGGCGGGGTACTGTAGCGTTGTAGTCGATTAAACTAGAAGTCGACTACCACACTAATCTCTAATGTCTATGGTTTCACGGAGTGACAACACTTATGCAGTGACCGGCTATAAATTCTAACCTCTGGTTCGCTGAGTGCTATTTCACCGCCTACAGCTGCAAGTAACTAATATAGAGACCCCTCTGTGCCCAAGGGTAAGTGCTCATCGTATCTGCCATTTTCTCTCCATCTTGCCAAATCGTAATCCTCTTATTTCACCATAATCTGCAGCGTTTGTAAATTAATATAATTGCCCGGTTGTCAAGATGGCTTCTGTCTGGAATGTAACTGTATTATTTCATTGTCATCTGTTTTCCACTAATGTTGCTAAATTTGTGAAGCGTAAGCAGGCCGCAGCATCCCTTTCCTGCTGTGTCATAGCAGCTACGAGCTTAAACGCTTTGTCACGCGGTTATCTTTTACATCGTTGCACGCGGCATGCTTGCGCTTGTCTATAATCTTTGTGAGCCGCCGCGATGGTGAGTTTTCCATCCGTTTCCCGGGTACTGTTCTTTGGCTTACGGCTGGGAGACGCACACATCGCTGGCGCTCGCGATTCCTGGCACCACGCTTACGGAAGCACCCTTCGTGTTGATTCCAGGGTTTTTTTTCTCCTTCTTCATTTCTACTATCAACTACCTCTACGTCCGCCGCTCGACGGGTGTCACGCTGCGTCTGTGACTGTCTGCGTGCTATTGCGTGGCCTGCCCGCATAACCTCTGCGCCCGTCTGCGCGCTATTGCGTGGCCTGCCCGCATAACCTCTGCGCCCGTCTGCGCGCGAGCTGCCTGCTACGGGGTCGGCCCGCCGGCCTGCGTTTTTCGCGGCCTGAGCCCAGGGCAGTACCTCCCTTAATCCATCGACCAGTGGAGAATCTTGTGAACTGAACCCACCCCCCTTCAAAATATATGCTGTAAACCTGTGGTCTATTAGTTTTTTATTCCACCTCCTAAACCACAACGCCACACCGCCTCTTGCGCTCTGGTCCTTTTGGTGGACGCCACGGGTGTGTGTACCCGCTCTTCCCCCTCTTCCTTGGGATTATCTGTCAATTTCCCGGTTTTATGCCCTTTTGGTTTGGAGGAGGTTGGGGCGCCCTGTACCTTCGTAATGGTAGAGTCATTGGCGGCCGGCTCCCACTTCTCCAGACTACGTCGAGTCAACTTATTAGGCCCTTGGTGGGGGGGGATAGCGGGTGGGTCAGTCATCTCCTGCCGTTTTGTCGGTGTCCGGAATGTAGCCATTATTGTTGAGTTGGAGGTCGCGTCAGTTATAAAAGTAGATAAATATATATATATATATATATATATATATGTATAAATATATAATAATAATTAAATAGTATGAATGTATAAAGTTTTAATGTTGATAGTTTTAGGATTCCGCAATAGCGGTTATTATAAGGACAGAGACTGTTAAAAATGGTGAGCAATATGCCCAGTCTTAAGATAAACGGATCCTAAACTTAAAGCTATAAAAAGTAGCGAAGACGCTACTTTTTGTCTACTGACTCTAGGTAGAGTCGCCCCCGTATTTATAAATTGTAGCCCCAGAGGGGCGTTACATAACTTCGAAAACCGCGTGGCTCTACGACCAGCGTTTGCCGAGATATTGCGCCTCAAAATTTTTAAATATGGCGTCCGCGCAGTTTGTCTAGATCTAGACAATTTTTAAAAAATAAATATCTGGGGAACCGCTGATCTCAGAACAGCGTGCGATAGCTTCCCGTGCTGGCCCCTTCGGGATCTACCCAGATCCAACGCTTAAAATGCAATCGGGAATTGACTCTACATAGAGCCCCAGACCCCTCCAAAAGATAGATCTAATCGTGGCTTACGCAGGCACGGGGGTATCACACCATCGACTTCTAAGCTCCAAGCTATTACTGAGAAATTCCTTACAGAAAAACCAAATGGCACTTTTTGCCTGACTCGGGAATTGAACTCGATACCTCGTGCTCAGCAGTCGCACTTGCAACCTCTCGACCAGTCGACCTACGGGGCAGTTCTTTCTGTCTAATCGGATGCAGCCAAGTATTAGTGTTTTACATGAAATGACTGATTATGCCTTCACAATCTGGGTAACACTCCGTAACCCCCAAAGTGCAACGCTTATTAGAGCCTACCCTGAGAAAACTCTAACCGAATCTCCCATGAGCCTCGCTGTAAACGGCAACACGTGATCACTGAGCCACTGTTATTCTTCGTATAATCCTTAGTCTACTGAAAGACTTCCAATAAATTCCCACTTCAGTATATTAGATAATAATAGATAGGCTCTTTATTGTACACCATAACAGAAATAAACAAGGATTTAATAAATAAATAAAATAAAAACCCTTCTCTATTTCATAACTTCCAAAATTTTACAATTCAAATGTTGTTAATATTATTACTTAAATTATTTATTGTTAGTACAGTTAGCTACTTTTTTTTTCTTTTTATCATATGAATCTCGTTTGAGTTAAGGCCTCCTCCAGCTGCTTCCATAATTCTTTCTCTTCGCTTTTGCTCATCCAGTCTTTTCCTGCGTTGTTAACTATATCATCAGTTCACTGTTTATTGGGTCTTCCAACTTTTTTTTATCCAAGTTTTGGTCCAGCGGTACTCCGTTTAGTCCATCTGTTGTGTGTCTGTGTAACGTGAGACGTGTCCTATATAATTATATGTATTTCTCTCAAGAATATTAAAATTATATACATATCTATAAGCCTGTGTACCTGTTAAGCACCAATAGCTTAATAGCTAAGGTGTCAAACTTGTGATCTATAGGTCGTAGGTACGAACCAAGCCTATTGCCGTGAACCCACTCCAGACACAAACATAATTAACTTAGTTGGAGGGGTCAATAAGATTCCTAATAATCTGAATTCTACCCACATTGCTAATTCTCTTTAAAAAAAACCTGTCCATGTTATATCTTTCCATAGGAACCCAGACACCTTTTTCATCAATAGATAATCATAAAACCAAATACGTTCATAATCAAAGCAGCAACCTATTCACAAATTCACAGCTGCCTAACAACCTGTCCCAAATGACGCACGAATCACCCTCCCGAACTTACCCAAACACTATTTTATTTGAACACAGTTGCCCCAAAATTAAAAGGTCCTGTACCCAAATTAAAGTAAACAAAACAGATTTTCGGGGGTAACCCTTCAAATGTCAAGTCATTCCCTAAAACGAAATTGCTGGGGCCGTAAAATAAACGCTTGTCAGTCTTGCTAAATGAAGTTCGAATGAATAAATGTCAGTCCTCATTTGCCTGAAAGTTGACTGTAATTGCTCAGTTTCCGTACCCGGGTCATGCGTTAGTACTTTTTACAATGTGTTGATTAATTTTGTGCCTTAGTGTTATATCGGGGTAAAGTTTTGAAAAGTCCAACTTAAAAGTAGTTGATGAAACACTAGCTTAATGGAAAATTTGTCAAATCGCACCTGATGGTAAGTGTAAGATGAGGTCCACGATCAAACGAGCGAGCCCAGATGATACCTGTTCACACTTGCTTTGAAGGCTGATGGATCATATTTGGCAGGGAATACAGAACCCGGCAGAAAGTTCCACACCTTGGCTATGCGCACAATTAATGTAGAGGAGAACGTTTAGTACGATGGGATGGTATAACGACCAAGTTTTAATAGTATCCCGCAGTACGTCCAATAGACTGGTAGTAAAAGGTATTTAAAGAAGACAATTTATTTCAAGTCTTTTATTTATAAGATTTGTATTGCCTACAAATACTACTATTTGTACGCAGCGCAGCAGCCCATTGTCCAACTACTGCGCAAACCATGCCGTCAACTTTTGATTTGTAGATTACATAAAAGCAATGAATCAATTTCTATTATTCGACACTCACGTTTCAAAGTACTATGTAGAAGAACGTGTAAGAAACTCCAAAGAAATTGTCAATCACGTGTACTTTAAATATAAAATAATTACAAAATAACTATATGCATTCCAAGAACTAGTATGTCTTGCAATGCAGCAATACACACTCATGTTTCAAAGTGCTTTGGAGAAGATCCGTCAAGAAACTCAATGTTTTTTTTTAATAAGTGCAATATAAATAAAAAATAATTACATGATAACTGCATTAAAATACATTGTAACGTTTCAAACATATAATAAACTCATCGCCACATCACATCTCTGTTTTTTGTAGCCTGAATTGTTCCATTCCTGAGCAAAGGCCACCTCCTATTTCATCCGACTATCTCTTTTAGGCAATCACGGCAATTCATCAGTACGCCATCCCGGGTGGCGATTTATCTGGCGTTTATTATCACATATCAAAAGAATTTGTAACCACTCATAAAGTCTATTTCAAATCATTTATAGGTAAATGGATAGCTAATACACAAATCACCAGTTAGACTTCAGTACAGTTTGTCAGCAGTATTTTTGCTAATACAGTAACCATGAATTATTACCAACCTACACGCTTACTTTAAAATAATATACCCATCGGCAAAAAGATCATGTATCCACATTTCAGCATTTTTCATTGCGGTCTCTTGGATCTAACGACTTTTCCACAATACTAAGGAAACAAATAATAAAGCCAAAGTGATATGAAACAGAAAAAAATAAAATAATAAATCAAAAAGCTCATAATAAAGTCATTAAAAAGTAATAAAGTCGTAATTTCATTTATTTCTTCATTGGCGAATGTTCGAAACCAACTTTTTCTGCTAATCTCCAGTATTAATGAGGTTTCTTAATTGAAAATTGTCTTATTGCCATTCTATCCAACTTTTTCAACAAACTTGATTACTTAGTAGATAAAAACAAATTCAACATAAAGTTATCTAATGAACAACCCACGCTGGGCCCTCGTGATGGATAGTATGACGCATTCCCTCTGTCACGGAGGCTCGAGTCCCAGTAGTGATAATAATACTCGTATTATATGTTATGTCGATTACATTATATTACATTGAGCAATCGTGGCCCGAAGATACGGTCCCGACTTACCAACCCAAGTGAGCATATTACTTCGCTATTCTTAACACGATGAAGGAAAACCTCCCATGAAAACCAAAAAAATAGATTTTTGAGATCCGTGAACACACACCGGGCTCACGTTGTGGATTACAGCCCATTCTTTCTCATAGTAAACACACTTTCTTTCGCTGTTGACTACGGAAATATTGTATACGCCTTTGTTTACCTCGGAATTTATGCAGTAAGGTAAACAAAGGTAACTTTTTTATCCACTAATCAACAATCATTTCGTAAAGAACTTTGCTTACTTTCACATTTACGTACTTAGGTCTCTCTCTCCTACTTAGGTATCATTTTGTTGTCTCGTTATTAAGCAGAAAGAAGGCATAGAACGGGAATAAAACATTGTCGAATTAAAATAATGAATAGTGAGTAAAAATTTTAGGTGTCAGAGGTATTGGCCGCGTGCCTCCGTGTCGTACTGTTGCTCGTGTTAAGTCGCCAATTCCTCGCACTCTGGCCGCGCTTAATGATCTCTTGGATTCTAATCCAACAAGCGATCTGTTTGCGGATGGATGGATGAAGATTTTATTGGTATGTCAGATGTACTGTGAGAAGAATTCATGAAAGTGTTGTTAAAACGTTAACCTACTTTTTACTTTGCTCATTTTGTATATTTTAGTATGTGTTATAATTGTCTCTTTTAATTTTAGTTACTGTCATTGGTTGTAAACATAACCGTTGTAATTAAATAAATAAAATAATAAAATTGGGGTTCCGTAACTAGCAAGCAACCAATGCCAAGCCACCGCTCATCGTTGATCTATTCGTATGTCTGCCAGTAGGCTCTATTTGGTGAACCATAATAGATAGACATTTTCATGGTGTACTGTTTACCTTTATGTATATCCACTACAACAAAAAGTAGTAAATTGAGGACTATGTATTGAAGATGTTAGATTCTTGAAATATAATATAATTATAATTTATTCCTTTATTTCGGGCTAATGAGGTATAAAACACATGAAAACACGTAGAAAATATAAACACATAAAATAGATGCGTTATGAAAAAGATTTCCATGAACAGATCATACGGGGGCTTTAAGTTGGACAAAGTTCTCATATAAGTTCAATGACTTCAGTAATTGCATCGTCAATTAACAGAAGTGCCAACCTCAGAGAGTTGTTCATGAGTTAAGCTCACTGGGTGAACCTTTCACAAAGAGAATGGACGGAGCTTTTTTTAACTAGTCATGAAATGAATACGGGAAAAAAATCCTGTGAGTAAAAAGTCTGACCCGCGTTGCACTTTTTTTGTATAAACTTCTACGTAGTATTTCTTTTCTTATGGGAGTCTCGATCTTTTCTATGAACGAATCAAATATAAAGTTTTTAGTGGCATTTAAGAAACTCACATCAACTATGGCATAAAAAACGAACCAGCATTGATCACGAATCAGCATATTTCATAACGCTCAGGAGTCCTCACACCAACACAGACAATTGACGACTATTTTTTCAGTTTTAATATCACAACAAAAAAGGTAAACTGTCGATCTGTGTCCTGATTGGTTGCCAGATTATGTCACAATGGCTCGGAAAGCTGGTCCGGTAAATTTAGAAATAAACATTTTAAATAATAATATTAAATAGTAACTAATAATGTTTTTTGTCATTGTGGAAGAAATGTTTAGTGGTAAATTTTTTGAGAGTTATTTTTATATTTTATAATTCTACATTAATACAGAAGTTCATTAATTTGTGAAAACGAGTGTTCGTTGTTTTGAAAAATTATTTTACAACAATACTTATCTTTTCATCTATAGGTAGGACGAAAGGGTAAATTATCCTTTAGTTGAAGTTGAAAAAATTGTTCTCACATGTTGTTATACATTACTGTCCATTTATCAACTGCAAACATTAACGGGAATATACTATATGTTTTGATCTATTTGTAACTTTTGGTAAGTATCAAAATAAGGCCTTTATTTTTATTGAGTAGATTTAGAAGCTTGATTTTACAGCTAAAAGGCACCATAGACCTATGTATTTCAATTTAATTTTGCCGCGTTCTTGAGAAGGTGACTATATAGACAGAAAGAGATATGTATCAGCCGTATGGTCCCTTTGTCTCTTTCAGTGGATCATTTTGTATTGAGGGTATTGCTCAGTCTATTCTCTTTGTCTGTAGGACGCATTCATGTCAAAGTTAGAAAGTAATTATCTTCGTAATTAATTGTCAAGATTTTTTCGTAACAGTACTTTCAGAAGTAAATTTTATTTTCTCACTTCTAACAAATATTCTGCTGGCGTTACTCGTTTCATATAGAGGAGGTTAAAGTAAGTTTTTAATTTGATTCACAAAATCTGAATAATAAAGGGTTAAGTTTAGTCAGACGAAATTTTACTCACTCCGAGTTTAAAAACACTTGACTCAAATAAATACCAATGTATATTACCTAAAAACACGGCAAATCCCTACAGTTAATAAAAAACATGGCTACCCAAATCCTCACAATTAATAAAATACAATGGAACGAGTCGGTACCGAAACATTGTAGGATATAAAAACCCTTTTTGACATAACTAAATTAATTTGAGAGTATTTAATAAATAAATTACAAAGGTACAATTAATTATCTGGGGGTGACGAGTCGTAGGAGCACGGTGGTGGTGGAAAACACGTGGCTTTCACATAGCGCACCTTCGGTGCAATAAATGCCAATTTGCCCATTTGGAAAATTTAAGCTAAGTAGATATCCACTTCTATTCTAACAACTGGTCTCACCAAACGCTGTCTGAGTAACTAGTAAAATACTAGGATATAACGTACTAGCTTATTCCAGCGACTTTTCCCGCGTGAATGACAGTAATAATCTCAGGAAAACATACTCCAGTCATGATAGTATAAAAATTCAGGGTATGGTTTAAGCGTGTGCCAAGTTTCCAGTCATTAAGAAGTAAAGAGTTATCAACGAGACAAATAGATTTACTTCTTATTTTAGAGTATATTCATAAAAACTGGCACATTTTCATTTAAAGAACAGCATAATTTTATAAATGTATTGTGATAACTCGAAAGTATTATACTTGTTGTGTTGTATCGACATTAAGATTTTAGGCAAGTAGAAGTTAGTGGTGTACGTATTTCTGCTGAGTTGCACACAGTTGAAAATGTTAGGGGATTTGAAATCAATACCCACTAAAAAGAATTAAAAAATACATGATAAATGTTTACATTCGATCCAGTATAAAATTCTGATAAATAGAAAGGTTTCAAATAATAATAATATTCATCTATTATTATAGTAATTGTTGGTTTTCCCAAATAAAATAAAATAAAAATTACCTGCGCAGGGGATATTATAGTGCACAAGTATGTGTGCAGTTATAGGTGCACTCTTTGTTCCTTTACTCTCATAGCCTGATGGGACGGATATCCGACACGACCGGAGAGAGATCAGGCGCAGGACCAACGGCTTAACGTGCTTTCCGAGGCACAGGGGTATCACACCGCCAACTTCCTAACTCCGAACTACTATAGAAAAATGTCCATTACAAAAACCCAATAGCACATTTTGCCCGACCCGGGAATCGAACTAGAGACCTCTTGCTCTGCAGTCGCGCTTGTGACTACTAGACCACCGAGGCAGATGTAGTGATTATAAATTGACAACTGAAAAAAATAAAAAGGACGGAGGTATTCCTCGAAGCGCTACCATTTTGAAGCGCACCTAATGAAGCGCTCCTTTTTTATTCCTCGGAGCGCTCCTTTTACGATAACATGGTATCGGGAGCGCTACTAAAAGGAGCACTTCGAGGAATAAAAAAGGAGCGCTTCATTAGGTGCGCTTCAAAATGGTAGCGCTTCGAGGAATACCTCAAAGGACGTTATGATACTCATAATCATAACCTCGTTTTAATAAGTCCATATACAGGTATGTAAATCCTCTTAATCACAATACATTTAAAACATTTTTAACGTAACATAAAATTATTTTATTCTACATGTATTTGTTCATGGTACTTATTAAAATCAATACTGGAACGGTATCGGTGCACTTACAAGGCAGGTTCTCGATGATATTGTGTTTGCGTTTGGTCATTATGAGACCATGTCTTGAGGCGATTTTACTCGAGACCGTACGCTTTGAGCATCTTTATTGTATATTTTTAGTAATTCCCTGGTTTTTGAGTGTGGACTTACATTCTTTGATTTTTTTTTAACTAAGCTTTTGCTATCGAACAAAAAAATTAAAGCGGTGGTATCCACCAATCGGGCCCGTGTGATGGAGTCCATTACCTCTTATGAGAACAGTGGGAACATTATACTTCAGCAATGTTTTGTTTAGATTTTACCAGCAGCTTGCCCTTCAGTTGAAAATTGTCTTAGTAACAATAAATTATTAACCAGTCTAACTCTATCACAAGCATCTACAGGAATTCAAGGCATAAATGGCTTGGGTACGCCGTTAAAGCATAGCGAAAAGTCCCCTTTTCGAGGAGTAGCTGAAGAGACGTCACGGCTTCCATATCAGACATGGGTGTTTCGGGAAGTTCCTGTCTCGGATTCAATGGGAGGACACGCCCGAGTGACGTCATTGTGAGGATCACCCAAAGGACGCGGTGGAGCATGCAGTAGAGGTTGGCCCCGCTCGACCCGAGCACCACCGTGTCCTCGTGATCTATCGGAGATCAAAACAGGCATAATTGACGTATCCCCTTGCATTTCCTATGCTGAAACAATACTAATAAACAATATGAAACCACGGCCAAAAAGTTATTTCATTCAAAACATACATATATCAGTCAAGTGAAAAACTAATAAACAACTCCGAACACCTAATAGAGGGTTTCACGTCTCAATATGGAACCCTAACAGTATTTTGATAGATGCCTTCCCCGTTCCTTCCCTCATCGCAGTTGGGCCCATAAATTATAATATATTGATATATTTACGAGTAAAAAAGTCCGATAACTCTCGCTACGGCGTATGTTGAATATTTAATTGTAGTTTCCAACTAGTTTCGGGTTAAATGTTTCAGGATATTTTTGCTACGTAAATCTAGTTAGTTGTTTATAACAGTTAGAACTAGGTAGTGATTTGTTTATAACTTATTTAACAATGACTTTACATACATTAATATACATAATTATAAAAACAAATATAATACAGGCGAAAATAGAAGGGGAATTACAGGGCATCGGAAAATTCATCAACATCGCTACCAATGGGAAAAGTGCCCAGAACACTGGCTGCATTGCCACGTTGAATGACATTGCTGATTCTCGAGTACGCATCGACTTTATCGTGACATCAGCAAACGTTTAGTTGACTCCACAAGTGACCAGAGGGCTTTACATACATATGTACATTTCAGGAGTAGGTATGGGGTTATGTTAATGTTCTAACGAGATACCGTGGCCCCGTCACGCAAATGTAACTGAAGAAACAGGGTGGGATTTTTATTCCTAGAAGTCTGTCACTCCCTTCCACTCTACCCAGAGCTGGATATAAACAGTTACAGGATTATAATTAGGGATAATTTATTAGACGAATTGTAGTAAAAAGGACTTAATGACCTTTTTCTTACCTTTGAAAACATTTATAATTATTAATTCATTTTTTATATTTATTTATGTAAGAGTGTTGCGTCGACAGTTGAAATTTCCTTTAACAGACATACATCATACTCGCATATTTGCTTCAACTGAATGAATTATTAAACTTTTTATAGCGGAATAAAAACTATAAACTAAAGTATATTTATTTTATTACTTTCACGCTAGCACACTCTGACGTGTATTTTTGTAGGTATCCTATTCTGAAATCAAATTAATTCATTTAATACGAATAATTATTCACTACAAAAGGTCCGTCCATCCAATGATATTATACTTTTTAATACAATTGCGTCCATCACCAATTTCTGACGTAATAAGTTGGAAAAAGTTGCATTATAAACATCCAGCAACGTGACTGTCTATTAAGTTAAAAGAACAAGAACGTTGGATTGAACATTGAAATTGTTTTTTGAAGTAATTGATGTACAAAGTATTTATATTAGGGCCTTAGAACTAAAGGTATATAATAAATATATTCTACCTGAACTAGGTTAAAATAAACCTGTATCTCAGGTAAATCACTCTAGTGCTGACATAAATATTATCTAAAAAATCTTATTTAAAAAAAAATGTATGCGATAAGAACGGCGATCTCATGTGTGATGCCAAAGATTTATTTATTGCCCAGAAGAAATGTGTGCGTATTATATTTAATGTTAAACCTAGAGATAGCTGTAAACCTCACATTATACAAGGAAAATTGTTTTTTTTTTTTTTGTGAGTGGCATCTCGCAGGTCAACCTCTGAGGTTGTCGGCTGCTTAACCGGGCTTGCCTGTGGTTGCCTTAATTAATAAATTAATTAAAGCCTCCAGCCAGGGCTTATTAAAAACTTACAAACTAGGCGACTACACGCTAAGGGCACCCCCTGTGGGGTACCTCGGCTTAGGGCGTCGCAGGGGGAGGGCAGCTAGGGACAGGCTGGATCATATCTTTATTATTATTAATAAGGGAATTTAAAGCTACTGGTTCAGCGTCGTGCGGGCTGGCTCTGGCAAGGGTCGGGGCGGAATATTACGGGGACGTCGCGGCGGGCCTCGGCGGCGAGGACGGAAAGACGGTCGATTTTTGTTTTTGTAAACTGTGCTGGTTTCCTTACGGCTCTCTTGGAGCAGGGTGAGTGCGTCATCGGGAGTGACTAGGGTATGCCTTGGTCGGCGAATCTTAGAGATACGCGAGGGTTCGTATTGGGCGGCCGATACGATAAGGGGATTCCTATGTTGGATTGCAGTATCAAAGAAACGCTTGGAGACACGTTTCATGAACTGCTGGATGGTGGGCATCTTGAGGTCTATGTGAAGAAGCTCATTTCGAACATAAAAGGGGGCTCCCGTGACTCTACGGAGGAATCGGTTTTGAAGGGTCTGCATCTTATGGAGGAGGTAGGGCTTTGCGTGTGCGAAAACAACGCAGGCGTAGGTCATGATGGGTCGGATGACCGCGGTGAAAATACGCAGCTTGCACCTGAGTGATAACTTGCTGCGGGAGCTAAGAATGAAGTGGAGCCTACCTAGAGCAAAAGCGGCGCGCGAACGTGCCTGCTTTATGTGCTCAGCGAAGGAAAGGTGTTTATCGAGGACCACGCCTAAGTATTTGGCTTGCTTTTCCCAGGGGATCGGCTTGCCGTACATGGTAATCGGACGGGGGGAGGGTGGGTTTATCCGCGGCTTAGAAAAGAGGACTGCCTGGCTTTTGTCTGGATTGACTTCGATTCTCCATTTCCGGAACCACTTGGCCAGAGTGTTTGCGGAAGTTTGGAGAGTGCGAGCGATGGCATCGGGTTTAAGACCGGTATAATAAATAGCCGTATCGTCGGCAAATAGGGCTAGCTGAGTATTTTTATGCTTGGGGATATTGCTAGTGAATAGCGTGAAAACGAGGGGGGATGGTACGGAGCCTTGTGGAACTCCTGTGCGAATGGGATGGGGGGAGGAAAGCTCCCCCTCAATTCGGTAACGAAAGGTGCGATTCGATAAAAAGTCCCGTAGGATGAGCACGAGACGGTCAGGCACGCCGAGTTGGTATAGCTTATAGATTAAGCCATTGTGCCAGACTTTGTCGAACGCTTTCGCTATGTCGAAGAATAAGGCTCCCGTTATTGCGCCCCGTTGGAAGCCGGCGCTGACGTGTTCTATGATGCGGTGGACTTGTTGGATACATGAGTGTTCGGTTCTAAATCCAAACTGCTCATTGGGTATAAGACTTTGCTTCGGCAAAATCTTTGAGCCGCTTATATATAAGCCTTTCATAGATTTTACCGAGGACGTTGAGTAAGCTAATGGGACGGTAGCTAGACGGGTCAGACTTGGGCTTGCCTGGTTTGGGAATACCTATGACGGTGGCCTGTTTCCAGGTTGCGGGGAACATATTATTGCTCAATGCGCCATTGAAGATGGCAGTCATTAGCACTATAAGCTGGGCGGGGAAAAGTTTGAAAACCCTATTGGTGATGCCGTCGGAGCCAGGGGCTTTTCGCGGTTGGAGACTTTTAATGATAGATAGATAGATAGATAGATATATTCTTTATTGTACACCATAACAGTAAAATAAAATTATGGACTTAACAATTAAAAAGGGTGATACAAGGGGCGGTCTTATCGCTAAAAGCGATCTTTTACAGACAACCTTTGGATGGATTTGACTCAGAAGGAGAAAATAAATACGCGGGTAGTCCACGGTGTACTTTTTATCTATATAAAATACAAAACAATAAATAACGTTCTCAAAACATATATATACATATAAATATTTTAAAAAAAAAGAAAGAAACAAAGACATACATAATAACACCAATTTAAGAAGAGTGATAAAGATCTTTTACTAAGTTTTTGAAAGAAGATAGGGTTTGTGCTTGTCTTACTGACACGGGTAGAGCATTCCACAGCCGTACTGCTTGAGCTGCGAACGACTTACCATAGAAATTGGTGGCGTGACTCGGTACCGCAAGCCTTAAGTTTTCTGATGACCTCAGAGATTTTGCATGTGTGTCATGAAGGAACTTAAATCGTTCTTTAAGATAAGTGGGGGTTTTAGGATTAAACAGCACACTGTAAAGCAGAGACAAAATGTGTAAGTTCCGGCGAAGACGTATTGGAAGCCACTTGAGTTTCGTACGAAATTCGGATACGTGATCATATTTGCGCAAGCCAAAAATAAATCTAATGCAAACATTTTGGAGTCGCTCAAGTTTATCAAATTGTGCCTCAGTAAGATCAAGATAACTGACATCAGCGTAGTCTAGGATGGGAAGTAAAAGAGACTGTGCTAGCGCAATTTTAGTAGCAGTTGGCAGAAAGTTACGCAATCGTCTTAGGGAATGGACAGAAGCAAATAATTTGCGACTGACTTCTTGTAATTGAGGAGTTCATCAGGAGTGATGGGGGCCAATGGATTATCGGGATCTTCGACGGGCGGAAGGGAAGTTCTACGTTCGACTTCGGCGTTCACCATGTCGAGGTGGGCTTGGTCTACTGGTTGAGAGCTGGGAGAACACTGGGACTCTAGGCTGTCGGCTAGGCATTCTGCTTTTTCAGAGTTATCGAAGGCGACACTCTTATCGGGACGAATGAGAGGAGGCATTGTGGCCTCTTCAGTGGATCGTAACTTCCTCTGAAGCTGCCAGAAGGCAAGATGGGTGGGCTCAAGTTCGCTCAGCATCTTGTCCCAGCTCGCATTACGCTGCTCGGTAATGCGTTTCCTTACAGCACGCTGTAAGTTGCGCATGTGAGCTTTGTTTCCGGCGCAGGGAAAAGCGCTGTACGCACGGATGGTTGCGTTCTTCTCGGTTATCAGATTCCGTACATCGTCCGGGAGTTTCCAGCGGTGGTCTACCGCTACTGGAACTTCCCTTGAACAATCGTTCAGGACGGATAGTACGTGATCTGTAAGCGAGTCGATCGCCGCCGTCGTGTCAGCGACTGAGACTATGTGGTCAGAAATGGTGTCCAAGTGAGGCGACGTGGTGGATTTCAGTTTTTCACTTACTTTCCTCCAGTCAGTGATCAATTGGGTCGGAGGAGGTTGGGTAGGATCATGGTTACCCGAGCGGGAACCTAGGTGTAGGATAACGGGACGGTGATCCGAGTTGAGTTCGTGAAGCGCTTCTATGGAGTGTAAATGGAGATTTACATTCTTTAGGAGCGCCACATCGAGGACATCGGGCCTATGGTTGTGGTCGTGTGGGTAGTGGGTGGGAGTCATCGGAGCGACGACGTCATAGTTTAGGGTCGCGCCTAGGTTATACACGATTCTGCTTCTGGCATTTGTCGTGTTGCTGTTCCAAGCGGGGTGTTTGGCGTTGAGATCGCCCGCTAGTAAGACGGAGTCACTCAGGCCAAAGAGAGTCGTGAGATCGCTGTTGAGCGCGATAGGATCGTCTGAAGCAAGAGACGTGACCGATGGTGGGTGATGGTAGGCAGAGATGATGGTTATCGGAGGATGACCAGTCATGCCTAGTCGACAGGCAGAGAACTCTAGGTGAGAGAGAGACGCGGGTGGGGTCAGAGGGATGCAGTATAACTCCTTCCTATAATAAATAAGGGTACCGCCGCCGAGGCAGCGTGTTCTGTCATTGCGAACTAGACGGTAATTCGCAATTTTGGGGTCAGCGCGGTGGGGTTTCAAAAGGGTCTCCTGTATAAGGAGGACGTCTAATTGGTGGTCGCGGAGGAATTTAGTTATTTCGGCGCGTTGGTTGAAAATGCCATTGGCGTTGAAAAAACCTAATTTGAGGGATCGAGGCCTAGTGTGGTTTGTGCGTTGGGAATCCATTGGATCAGTCCATCGCATCCATCTGGTCGAGGCCTAGCACGACATCACTGTGTGTGCTGAATATTTGGCTGTACATTGTCATCGTAATTTTGCCGTTATTCTGCTGCTCAGCAGCCAGAAGGGCATCGCGGAGAGACCTGGCTTGGCGGGTCATAAATATTCTATAGTGGCGCAGTAGAGTCTGGCCGCAAGACTCGCCGTGCGCGACGGGTGAGGGATTGGGCGGTTGTTTGGCTGCAGGAGCAGCAGTGGTTTGAGGCTCGGGTTGGGGACTGGCTGTGGCCTCTGGAGCCACGGCTATAGGCAGGATCTGCACTGCGATGGGTATATCCATCAGTGCCTGCAAAGGTTTGTCAGTGGCCAAGGAGGGAAAGGCTTTTTCGTGGTTTAGCCTGTTCCACGGGGATGGTCTCTGAGGAGCGAGACGTTGGGTAATTTGATAGGAAGGTGCCTCTCTTTGTTGGCGGCGTTGGCGCGTTTCGCTAATTTAGGAGCGAGTTTGGGGGCTTTGGGACAACCGCGGTAGTTTGCCGGGTGACCGGTCTGGCCGCAGAGAACGCAGCTGGGTGGTTCCGAACAGAGGGTTCGGTCTTTGGGCCGAGGGCAGTCCACAGTGCTGTGCTCGCCCAGACACTTGACGCATCTGGGAGTCGCATAGCAGTTGCTCTGCGCATGGCCATACAGTTGGCAGCGGTGGCATTGTCCCACTGTTGCGGTTTTGTAGGGCTTTTCAATTGAGATACCGGATAGGGAGCAAATGGACTTAATCTTGAAAATCGGGTGATGACCTTCGGTTGATTCACAAATGACAAGAACCATGTCGTACAATTCACCGCCTCTCGCTTTATGTAAGCGATGGACGGCGATCACTGGTATACCTTGATCGGCAAGGTCGTCTTTAATATCCTGTACTAGGATTTCTTTAGGGACACGTTTAATAATAACACGAGTGGGCGTGTCCTCGGGGAAGGAGAAAGTGTGAAAGGAAATATTCCTTTCACGGAGGGCGCGATATAGTTCCCTATAGTCGTTCGACGTAGGGACGGTGACTTTAATGCCATTTTGGCAGGCACGGGCGTTTGTGTAGTTGATCTTTCGATCAACACACATCTTGGACACATCAATCCATTTACCCTTGTCCTGGATGTAAAAGGGGGGCGGAGGGCGTTGCTTCTTTGGGCTGAGGAAGTTTGGGCTATCGGGCTGGGGGGACGACTATTCTGCGCGCGAGCAGAGGTAGTTGGGACGGGGCTAGCGGGTCGAACGGGCGTTTGAGTTGGGGACGGGAGTGACGCGGTGGTCTTTTTGGCCTTGCTGGCCTGGGAGGTTTTCCCTTTCTTCCTCTTGCCGCCGGTGACGACTTGAAAGTCGTCTTCCGAGGACGAGGGGCATGATGACAAATCATTGTCAGAGTTGTTATTGGACACAGGTTCGGTGGTGTCCATTTCACGGAATTCAACTGCAGCGCACACCTGCGTGGCGTCCATTGTTCTATGAACAATAGGATTAGTAGGTGGGCCGGAAATAATGGATGATTTCGGGAATTGGGCGGTCGGCACGACATTGTCGGCGGGCGGGAGCGATAGAGGGCTATCTACCTGGAAGTCGTTCGTTGTTCGATGAACAATGGGATCGGAGTTGATAAACACTTCCGTGAATTGACCAACCGGAATGCCTTGATCAGCAAGCGGGGGAGATAATGGGCTGTCAAGCGCGTCACTAAAATCAGCGACGTTGGCTTCGGTAGCCGGAGGACAGTTAGCGATTTCACGCTGGATTTTTCCGCCATATTCGGCGGAAATAGCAGGGTTTTCCTTAAGTATTTCTAGCAATATCTCCAAAATATTGGAGTTTGCCATGATTGGCGAATGAATCAAAAATTTAATGGGGAAATTTTGGAGATTTCTCTCCCGCGGGGGACCTATTTAAAGCCTAACTGGCCTAACTCCCCGGATGGATGGGTCCGGGGATGTGTAACCCTCCCAGTCGGGTAGAGACTGGGAGGTGAGTACCTAATGGTGAGCCCTAAAGGTGGGCGATTGTGAATGACATTATTCGAATGATTCGATTGTAGAAGTCATTCAAATTATTCGAATAACCTTACAACTCATTCGAATTTGAACAAAAGCGAGAAGTAAATAAGAATGTATTGCGTCGTCTCTTTCCTTCCGATTCAAATTTCATTACTACTAGTTTATATATTCGAATATCCGCAACCTCATTTAAAAGTAAACTCTATGCACTGAGAAAAAATACTCAATTTTGTGTGGCAAATTGAATGAATCATCAAACCATCGAACGACTAGTTTGTATTCGAATATATGTAGTTATTATTGCGCTCGAATAAGAAACTATTTTGGTTGTAACACCTAACTAACTTGTACGAGGGGATACGTATTGACGACTTACGTGCATAAGAAGGTAAAGGTAAATTATAATATAAAAATACGAATTTGTACATATAGAAAGTGTATTAAAAATTCTCATTCGTCCGGTCCGGTCCTGGTTTTGGTGTGAGCCTGTGACCTGTACACATATATAAGTAATCTTATTATAACTGTGTGTGTGTGCGATTCGTAGAAAGGGCAACGACAACATTTTCGATACTTTCTGAAGTACCTGCCTACTCGGAAATTAGTCATATCTAATTATTGCTATCAACTAAAAGTAATCTTTATAGTACGAGAAAAACGTAAACTGTATGGCAAACTGAATGAATGAACTAGCGGTTCGCAAATCAGTAACTATTAACTTATTACTACGAATATCAATCAAAAGTAGACTTTATTATAATACGAAACATACCAATTTTGTATGGCAAAGTAAATGAATGAACTAGCGGTTTTATTCGAATTTGCGAACTAGCGATCGATTGTTTTTGTATTCGAATGTTAATATTAGTGGTATCAAACCATTCGATTATTGGAATCAGTAACAATCGCCCATCGCTGGTGAGCCCTAAGCTTGTAACCGGTCGCCAGTCTTATTGTGCGAGCCGGGCCCTATTGGGTCTAGTGCGAAGGGGTAGACACACCCAACCGACACTAGGTGAGTAGCTGAAAAGGAAACTCAGTAACTAGGTTTGACTAGGAGATCCCCCAAGGCCAAAACCTAGCACTCGACTCCAATTGACTGCTTCACCCTGAAGGGGATCAGCGGGTGCGTCGGGTCAGCACCCCCTTGGTATTGTTGACACCGTGAGGTTTCCAACCAAGAACCACGAAACTGTGGTTTTACCCTGAAGGGGCCAAACCAAATTGTTTTTGACGATACTCTGTTATAGAAACAGGAAATCCTTCACCGCCTCGAAAAAGGCGGATCCGGACCAGGCGTCGTAGTCGGCGACTACGAGTGACGTCACGGCGGGCGTGACGAAGCGTAGCGATGACTCAGGCACGGAACGATCGAGAGCGCGAAGCGGTACGACCGTCGCGGGCGAGCGTCGGAAGCGGAATGAAGGAAAATTGTTAACTTTACCCTCCATTTATATATTAGAATTAGCTACTTTTGTGAAGAAAAATATAAAAATGTTTAATTTTGATAAAAACGAGCGTCGCAAAAATAAGTTGATACTACCAGATCCTAGACTACAAATGTATAAAAATAGCCCAGAATACCGCAGCATCCAAGTTTATAATAAACTACCTAAATGTATAAGGACCACCAAAACATTATGTATATTTAAGGCTAAATTAAAATCGTTACTAATAGAAAAATGTTATTATAGTATTCTAGAATTTATGGAAGATAAAAACCTCTAAATTAATATTACTTATAATATATATATATATATACTCTTATTCTATATAAAATTTAGCATTGTCAAAGTAGCCATAGGATTAATTTTAATAATATATAAATTGTATGTACCTTATTTTGCAACATGTTAGTTTTAAGTTAATTTGCTGCGCCCTCTAACAGGGTAATGTATACATTAGTTATAAGCCATGCCTGTAACTGCGTGTACATTGTGCAATGAATAAATAAATAAAATAAATAAAGTCATTGTAACCCATGGAATTGATGTATCTTGTCTCAGCCATTTTCTTAGCATTATTTTAGATCGTCTGTCTTGTGGTTGCTTGGTCTTTTAAATCTCAAGCATGTTGCGCACACTGATAGTTCAGCATTTTTAGAGCACTCATTAATCTGATGACAATCTTCCCCGCAATGCCCACACGCATAAACAGGTCCTGGGTCTGGTCTGGTCTGGTGGCCTGGTCCAGGCACCTGGTCACTGGTATGAAGTCCTTTGTTGGACAAGATGATAAATATACACCCTGTTTTGATTTCTAAGGGCCTTTCTGATTGTAGCTGTTACTTCAAAAGTAAAATTTCAAATTTAAAAAACCCTCTACGCAAGAAATACTTATAAGTAATTTAAGAAACATCTCTTAAAAATAAAAAAAACAATGGTCGCGGCCAATTAAGAATTATTACATAAGTCCAGACTATTATACTTATATATATACAACGTGTAACGGAAACCCTATATCTATCCAAAAGGGCTGAAGACAACATCTGGTATGGAGTCTCTATGCACAGTTTCAGCACAAAATAACTGACTCAAAGAATTGATACCAAATTATTGGTTTCATATATTTCTTGAATACCAATCATAACAAACGTGTCACAGCACTACGAGGGTCAACGACTTTCCACGTCACTTGCCAATAACACGATAATTCTATTCGTTCTTCTTAATTTGAAAAATTCGGTCTCTGGTATTGTGTATTGGAATTTGTAATAAGTTCTGCACACGTAGACTTAGGATTACAAAACCCTTGCCATATCATTTGTTATCATCCAAAGAAGCTATGCACTTGGTATGTATATACCCTTTAAATTACACGTTGTATACTTCCACTATCAGGCCGAAACTGTTCGGCTGAGATGATTTTCGTAGATTTTCAATGTCGTCTTTTGTTTCTGTGCTGATAATAACGCCACCGTTTCTTGTTTTTCGCAACCCTCTCACGTGCAATAAAACCACAGAATAAAACAATAGGTATAAGTAATGGGTATTTGTACATTTTAAGGTACAGGAAAATAATATTAACAGCCGAATTTTACAAACTCGCTGTGTATACCAATAAAGCAAAAAGAATAATAATAAAAGGTACGAAAGCTTTGTTCATCAACACATAATAAACAAATTGCGTCCCTCCTAGTCTCGGGAGTGGAACGAAACATAGAACACTGTAACACCTACATAGAAATCTGCTTCAGTTAAAACGCTTTACTTCCGAATAAACCAAACAAATTAGTATCACTGTTAAACCATCCAGTTTGTATGGATTTTAAAAGAGACGGGCCCCTGAGTTTGTTTTGGTGTTTCTTCTCAGGGTAGTCAGTTAGGAAACACCGGCCTCATCTAGTTTAAATGTACAAAAAATCATGACGTATGAAAGTGTTATTTAATAACCAATTTGCAAAATAAATAATAATTATTTTGCAAATTGGTTATTAAATAACACTTTCACACGTCATGTTTTTTTGGGGCAGGACCCGTGCTCCACCTAGAATCTCCACCTGGGTGGAGCACGGGTACTATATGGGTCCCGTGCTCCACCTGATGACGTTGTTGTACAGTGATGCAGTAAATTGTTTTCCCTATGTTTCAAAATATCTAAACAATGATTAAATTGGAGTAAGTTTGTATGTTTATTGTACCATAATATAATTAATTTATTATATGAACAGAAAAGAGTATGAGTAGGAAATCTTACAAAAAATAAATTTAAAACCTTAGTTTCAAACTTTATTGGTGAATAAAATTTATGAAAAATATATTTAACGCGTCTGCTTCAGTCTTTTGTTTTGTCGTTGGTGAGAAGTTGAAGTTGGAACATGATTTTGAGAATACTATAGCTCTCAACAGGCCAGTTTTATTTACAGAAAAGGAGGAATTATGCTTATATATGGCGGTCTTCAGTACTATAAGCAAAAGACAAAAATGGTAACCAGTTTTGGGTGTGCAGTGAGTCCAAAAATAAGAACGGTGTAAAATGTTTTGGTTCGGTCACTTTGAAGGTAACACTGTCTTATATTAATTATTAAAACGTTATCCTCTAAAAATGGACATTTCTTCGTGTTCTGTTTAAGTTTTCCACCTGCTTTTGCACCTAATCGAAATCTATGCGTCATCTATCTTATGATTCTTTTCAGTACGTACATTATTACATACAGAAACTTAAATGTATTTTTTTTTATTACTGAAAAGAATTAGAATAACAATGCATTGATTTTTTTTATTGTTAATAGGCTCGCATTGGACCACTATCTCACTTGATGGTAAGCGATGATGTGGTCGAAGATGAAGCACGCTTGCCTAGAAGTGACTTATTCACTCTTGACCTAATCATAGCTTGTTTCAGTTTAAAAAAATATGGGGGTTGCAAAATACCTCTAAGTAACGGTAGGTAGATTGTTACTCCGGACTAGGTAGGGCAACTTTTCAGTGGCAGTAGTTTGTTTGATTTTAAGTACCGAAATAACGATACTCTGTAGTGGCATTAGTTCTGATAGCGGTATAAATAAAAATGGTTATTGTAAGTTACAAAAATAGTCTTCACTACACAACAGTTTGACAACTTTAATATATTTTATTTAAGGACGGCAAAGTAGTGAAGGAAATGGATCACAGGAAATCTATATCAAGCCCAGGTTCGGTCGTGTATGGAGTACTGCTCTCATTTTTGAGATAGATCTGCCAAACACCAACTGGACGCGCTTGAGTCGATCGAGAAACGGGCCAAAAGACTCATTGGCAACGATGCACTGGTCGATTCAATGCTCCAGAGCCTTGAACATCGACGTGCAAGTCTATTGGTTTTCTATGATGATGATGATGATGATGATGATGTTTATTTTGCAAATAGGTTATAAATAACACTTTCACACGTCTTTTTTTTTCGTAAATGTAAACTAGACGAGGCCAGTGTTTCCTAACTGACTACTCTGAGAAGAAACACTGAAACAAACTCAGAGGTCAATGTCTCTCTTAAAGTCCAGACAATCTGTAGTGATCAAACCATATGAGAGCCATGTAAGTTAATGTCTGTGGCGCCCTTTAGAGGACAGAATCAAACAGATTTAAGTAAACCCGTCCAAGCAGTGCAAGCATTTGTCAAATATCGCGTAGCTCAACTTAGAACCTTAGGGAACTGGAACGATTTGACTAACAATACCAAAGTAAGGACATTAGGGTGGGCCGTATAAAGCACTCAAACTGCCGGACAGTGTGGTAATCTATTCATAATATTCGTTGTTATCCCACATTGCTCTCATATTCACAACATAGCTTTATCGGTCACATTTCGCGGAGCGTGCGTTGGAATTACACAATCTAATTCCGCCAATCCCGTTCCATCATCGGACTACAAGACAAATGGCGATGCGCCATCGTTACATGGTTGACATCCCACCTATACGCACAAAACGTTTTGGGAATACTTTCATCGTGCTTGCTTTTTTTTTTTTGGAGTGAAATTCCCTGCCGGAGTCGTGTTTCCCGATAGCTATAACACTGACAACTATAAAATAAAAACTATACTCGATAACTAACTCGATATTATTACCGAAAAAAACAAGTATTTACAAAAAAAAATAAACGCTAATGCCTGTCTACATTACTGACTTGCTTATAAACGTTTTGCATGAGCAGAACTACTAATTTATCTTACCTAATTAAGCTTTCCGATTTCAGCATGATTGTATATCGCGGAACTATAAAATAGTCCTAACCAATTTCGGCCACGGCCGTCAATCCCATGATTTTTTAGCCATCTGCACAGGAGATATTATAGTGCACAAGTATACAGGGTTAATTGTAAAACACCGAAAACCTCTCAGGGCTATGTTACTAACATCATAATCAACAACTTTTGTTCTATGACTTTTAAAAATTCGTCATATATTCGTTTAGGGCGTACAATTTAAATATTTTTATTTTTGTATGAAAATCTGGTGAACTAAAATATGACGAATTTTTAAAAGTCATAGAACTAAAGTTGTTGATTATGATGTAAGTAACATAGTTCTGAGAGGTTTTCAGTGTTTTACATTTAACCCTGTATATGCGCAAGTACAGGTGCACTCTCTGATCCATTACTCTCATTGTCAATTGCAATCCGACATGACCGGAGAGAGATCAGGTGCAGGACCAACGTCTTAACGAGCTTTCTGAGGGACGGAGGTTATCACATCACCAATTTCCAAACTCCGAGCTACTACTGAGAACTTTCTAACAGAAAAACTCAATAGCACTTTTTGCCCGACCCGGGAATTGAACCCAAGACCTCTTGCTCAGCAGTCGCGCTTGCAACCGCTAGGCCACCGAGGCAGTATCTACAACGTGTAATTTAAAGGGTAGGTATACATACCAAGTGCATGGTTTCTTTGGATGATAACAAAAGATATGGCAAGGGTTTTGTAATCCTAAGTCTACGTGTGTAGAACTTATTACAAATTCCACTACACTGATACCAGAGCCCGAATTTTTCAAATTAAGAAGAACGAATAGAATTATCGTGTTATTGGCAAGTGACGTGGAAAGTTATTGACCCTCGTAGTGCTGTGACACGTTTGTTATGATTGGTATTCAAGAAATATATGAAACCAATAATTTGGTATCAATTCTTTGAGTTAGTTATTTTGTGCTGAAACTGTGCATAGAGACTCCATACCAGATGTTGTCTTAAGCCCTTTTGGATAGATATGGGGTTTCCGTTACACGTTGTATATCTAAAGAGCCTGGCGGCCTCCAACAGCTCATGTCACCGTGATAGTAGAAGCATGTGAAGTTCGTTAAGATGTTACAGAATAAAGAGGAAGATCAATAAAATCGTTACGATTAATTCGCGGAAGTGGCTCCTAACCCTAACTCATAAACAAGTTAACTTTCCCAGTGT
Source organism: Tholera decimalis (assembly GCA_943138885.2). NCBI lineage: Eukaryota > Metazoa > Arthropoda > Insecta > Lepidoptera > Noctuidae > Tholera > Tholera decimalis. The sequence goes on along the minus strand of OW964573.2, from coordinate 20,628,015 downwards.
CAATTTCGGGTTGTGTGAAACCTTTTTCATTGCATCATTTATGAAGTTTAAATAAATGATAAATTGGAATAGGGTTTTGTACAACTCAAAATGGATACGTACCTATCGAATTTGTTATTGGATAGCCAGATGACATGAAAAACCGATTTTTAGCGCTTATACTCTCTTGGAATTGAGCACTGAAAAAAGGATTTATTTTTATTTTGAGCGAGCCTAGTGTACCTACACGATTTTAAAATTTCATGAGATATCCAACTCTTCACACAAAATTAACTTTATTCAGTACAATATTTTCCCAACAATCCTCACCAATCTATAAATGCATAAATCATATCCCATAGGAACTGTATTTTTTATACTTGTAAGTAATATACTACAAATTGTAATGTTTTTGCGGGACAAGAACCACGTTTGAAACCTTTTAAACATGAGTGTTAATGATAAATATCCCCTTCAATTTCTCATTCTATACATTTAAAAATAAATTAAGAAAAGGAGCAAATTACAGCCTTAAAGACAGTACATACTTTAGTCATAGGCATCCCTGCCAGTCTATAATCATAGAGGCTCAAACACCATAAACCTAAGCATCATGAAACTGAGAAATTCGTTATTAAAAAATCATCAAATTCTGCAACTTTCTAGCAACAAATTTGCAACTTTTAGTTTGCATTGCATTTAATTAACTTTTTCTACTTGGCTGATATGACTAACTGAAATTAAAAAAAAAGTAATAGCGTTATTTGGACTTCGTGTTCTTCAAAACTACGCTACGAATACAAAGTTCCCGTGAACTCGTGGGTACAGTTGGTTTGCAATAAGTGCTTTGAATCAGAGTTTAAATTTGACAGCTGCACTAAAATTCCGGATAAAGGTGACATTTTCTTCAGCACTCGTCTTAAAAAGTAAAATCGACCAAGTGATGAAAAGTTAAGTTTCAAATATCTTTTTTATGCTAATCTACTAATGCCCATTAGTGTACCTAATTTTATTTATTGTGGGTATGGTAAAATATATCTCATACGTATTCAAAATATTTAGAGAAAGGAACATAATGCTGATATTTATGGGCAAATAATACGTCAGCGTTGAAGAAAGGAATGGATGGACAAGAATTACGACCTAGGCTACTAAGAATTTTCAAGACGGACACGATGTTCAGTAATTAAGAACGCGACAGAAGAGAAGTTTGTATGTTCCGGCTAAGGTAAGTGTGGCGAAGTCGTCGTCAGCCATGGCTGCCGTTGGAGCCACGCGGCCGGACTAATCTGCGCTACTAACGCGTGCGCTCCGTACTCTCAACCTCATTTCGACTGATTCAGACCTATTCTGTTGTTCACTGGGTGAACTACATACACGCATTACGGTAGAGATGACGCCTAGAGGCTGCCGAAGGTTAGAAGGAAAGAGAAGATCGGTGATATCCTATCTCTCTCTTTTCTTATATGAGACACACTGATATTTTGAAAATGAAACGCGCCAAATTGACAGAATAATGAACGTTTTTGTAAACTTATGGTTTCTATCTGTGCATGAAAATAATTCATTACAACTAACACTAAGTCAAAAATTATTAATCTATGAAGTGGAACATTAGCTGTTTTATTGTTTAATTTAAGTTTTCAAAAGTAAACCAAGACGAAACGAAATCAAATGCCACAGTTTAATATACCTACTAACAAAATTATATGAAATTAAATCAATATGTTATATGGTGTTCCGTTCAAGACGGTGCTGCTTCATATGTGTTGTAGTTCTTGTTCCTTTTTTTAACGGTTTTTAATTTGCAGTACATCTTTTGTAATGTTTTGTACAATAAAATGTTATTTAAAAAATCAGGATGAAAATTTCTGACAGCTTGTTGACAGCCGGGCCACAGATTAATAAAACATAGTGTATTACATTCTCTTTGCCGATTAAGATGTATTATTATTATTATTAGCCCCTAATATCTTACTACTGGGCAAAATACTCTGTCCGTTCCTAACAAGGATACCGATTCTCTTCCTTCCAATTCTTAAAGTAATGGTGGCTTCTTTTCTCTTTCGTGGTCTGCCGATCCCCATAATGAAACCATGTGTACTACCGTGTTGTTTGTGTAGGACTCCTGTATTTTACGAGTTTACAGGTTTGCCAGGATACGGCGGACATGTACTGTTTACTCCAATTAAGTTGTGCATCGTTTTGAGTAACATGGAGATGCGGAAATGACTTAACGAAATAATAAAAAAGGTAGTATGTTTATTTTGGATAAATTACGAAAAGTAAAACGATGATAGTTACATAAGTGTAAACTGTAGCGTAACTATTAAAGCTCTTCTCAAGACATTAGATACCTACATAATGGATTGATGTTCTATTGCATACAGTCCTTAACAGGTAAATATCTTATAAGATACCACGGCCCCGGAATCCAAGTGTTTTTATTATTCTTTAGTATAAAAATCGTAAAGTCGTTCACAGAAGATATCTACGAAGTTTCAACTCAGTAGTCCTAAGAGTTTTGGAATAAAGTGGCTGTGATATACGGACAGACAGACAGATAGACAGACATGACGAATCTATAAGGGTTCCGTTTTTTTGCCATTGGGCTACGGAATCCTGAAAAGGCTTGAAGACATCAAGAATTTACGTTTCGGAGCGCAATGTAGTGTAGCAAAAACACTCAAAAGAAACAAAGTACATCACAATTAACATCCTTACCTAAAAATGTAAATTTCTTTACCAAAAGATTCACTGGACTGCTTCATCTAAACGTAAATTTCCAAGCCTTATGGCATTACACCGAGTAACCTTGAAATTACGGGCGCGAACGTTTTCATTCTCCGCCGTAACTTAAGCAAATTTACGCGATGTTTTAATCTAAAAAGCGGAGTGTGCTAGCTTGGAAAATCCCAAATTAAAGGGACCTTTCGTGTAGTTGACTTAGAGGCAGGGATGTGATGAGTTTAAGGTTGAAAAACAGTAATCTGCAATTATCTCTATGACAGATATACTTAAAATTCCTCATAATACCTAGTGGTCTTAAAGTAGTACTTAAAACTACACTCTTTTGGTAAAAACGCCAGAAATGTTTGGTGTAACATGCACTAAACTATTAAATTTTGACTCCGTGTCGTAAAGTCAGCTTATAACGTTAACTGATTATGTTGGTAACTTAGTAAAACTTAGTTTAAATTGGGATTAATCAAGTGACATTTCTACAGCGTAGAGCAACACACATACATTTTTGACGTTTTGAACATCAATCAATTTATGTATTTCAAAAAAGTTTCGTACAATCTTTTACACAATATAGCTAAGTATTATAATTATTTGAGGATCGCTAATGAAAATAACAATTTTATATGGATCTGTCGGCCTGGCTAGGTTATGTAGTAACCTATATTAACGTCCACCAGTCTCTTCTTCCCACAAAAATCACAACTGCCGCCCCACTGTGTAACAAGTGTGTCAACACTGTGTGACAAGTGTATCTTCCTGACTTGTCGTTGATATGAAAAAACCTACCTCAAGAACGTACATTAGAAAAAGATAACATCAGTATATTAAGGTACACAATAGACCAAGGAATCCACCTTTTTTATATAAAATTTAACTAAATCGTGGACAACTGAAAGATAAACGATTCAAGATTAATTACTCACCAGCTTCCGCCCCCTTTTCACTCGCGTAAGAAGTATTTTCACGTATTCACATTAAAAATCACGTAGTACTGTATAGTTATTTTGTGACATTCTGTGAACGCCCACTTATGACCTTTCAACCTTTAAAGCAAGTGTGAACATGCAACTTCTGGGCTCGCTCGTTCCATTGTAGACTTCATCTATCGCTTACCATCAGGCGAGATCGAGATAAAGAGTGGGCTCATGCGAATTTAAAATTAAAGAAACGTGAAAGAAAGACAAATAGACACACTTCCAGAATTACAATAATTGGATTGGGAAAATGGATTCATAAAACACTGAAACAAACACTTTTAAATAAGATAAAGTTGATTACAACCCATACAACAATATTTTATTTACTACATTGGAGTCTGCTCCCAGTATAACCTGCTTTATTTCTGAGTACCAGTCAAGACGCAGGACTGTCTGTATTTCCTACACACTGGCAACTGAGTAACACGATACTCCTTCGCAAAGCCTTCCAGTTTTGCGCTTATCCAAGATGTACAAAATGTTCGCCGGGACTAGGTCATATCTAGGTCATGACCTCGCTAGATCAAGGTCTATTTCAAAATAACAACAAGTAATTTTTTAACTAACATCATTTATCAGTTAGTTTACTCTTTTCAGGATTACCGATGATTTTTGCCTGTTATTCTATAAATCCGGTTCATGATTTTGTACAAATATGAATATATAAATACAATAATAACGATAAGCTTCTCTATTTCCAGGTCAGAAACAAATAATTTGTTTATAGACCCTATCAACTATACTAATTAAATCTTAATTCTTAAAATTGATCATTATTACAGCGAAAAGCTGATTAAGAGTGAAACTTAAGGTAGATAGTAGACTGTAAAGTTATACAGCGATGATTAAATAAATAATATTAAAAAAAAGTTTTTGTATCGTGTATTTCACATATTTATAATCATTAAATGGAATTCATAGCAAATGCTATGAATTCCATTTTCCAATTCTCTGAAAACGTACTTAAATAAGTACGTTTTCAGAGAAAAAGCGAAATCTCGCGTAATTCCGGCTGTCAGAAATCTTGCGAGATTGCACTTCCTAGCCGGAACCAACGGCTCAACATGCTTTTCGCCATATAGAAGAGTCTCTATGTAATTAAAGTCCACTCATCCACAAATCTCTAGGAACAACCGTGTCCCTGTTATTATTAACTAGGTCCTGCGCGCGACTTCGTTCATGAGGTAAGGTTTTCCCACGTAAATCGCGATTCTGTGAGAATTCCGGGATAAAAAGTAACACATGTGCTAATCCAGGAGGTCAACTATTTACATACCAAATTTCATTAATATTCGTTCAGTAGTTTTTGCTTGAAAGAGTAACAAACATCCATCCTCACAAACTTTCGTATTTATAATATTATAGTGAGATAAAACTTTTTGCTAAAAAATTAAACTGACTTCCAAAAAACACTGCAAAGTGAAAAATAAGATTAATTCGAAAAAGTCGGTGTCTTTAGTTTTTTATTTTCGTTTTTGGCACCGACTTCCAAAATTAAACTTATTTTTCACTTTGTAGTGTTTTTTGGAAGTCAGTTTAATTTTTTGGTAAAAAGTTTTTATTTCACTCTTTTTAGTTGGTCGATTTTTAATTTACCTAGTTACAAAAGCCTAAATATCAACTACGTATAACCTTTTGCAAAATATTGCTTTTCCCAATGCTGGGCCGTTAATTGTTGAGGAGTTCTCCTAGTACTTCGACATCAGCTTCACTTCACCATATGCATTATGACGAGCATATTGTGCTTAATAACCATATTCAAGTAATCGAAGCGGAACCCATGATATACTTATTATTCCTACCTACTTATATATAGAGTAGTTCCAGTGGCCATATGTAGTCTTCATCATGAGGTCCACTTCACAAATGGTGCTTTTCGAATACAACTACACAAGCTACTATAACAAATACTCAAATCACTATAGGTATGCCTATAATATTTGAAGAGTTCCCTCGATTTCTCCAGGATCTTATTTATTTATTTATTTAAACTTTATGTACAATAGTGTTACATGGGCAGTCAGGCATTCTCTACCAGTCAACCTTTGGGTTAAAAAAAACACATTGTGGTAGGTGTACGAGAAAATGGAATGAAATAATATATTTAATACTAATAAATGTAATACTAATATATAATAATACTAATAAAATACACATATATGCTAAAATGACCAACAAATAGATACGGTGCTTTATAATATTCTTTATTATAATAGCTCATAATAATTATGACGAAGACCAAACTAAGAATAACAGTCCCTTAAGTAGTGGTTTTTAATTTTACGTTACAAATTAAATTTTGACTCAGCCTTCTTGATGTCAAGGGGTAGCAAATTCCAGAGTTTAATAGTAGAAATAGCGTAAGAATTAGATAGAAACCTGGTGCCGTGAGAAGGAATGTGAAGAAGTAAGTTTTTGGATGCGCGAAGGTTAAGTTAAACAAAATTTTAAATTGTTGGGTAGTTCTTATGGAACTACCCAACAATTTAAAATTTTGTTTTAAGTAAACAGGAGCACCATGATCGTTCATAATAGTGAAGAGCACGCAGAGGGATTTGAGGGATCTCCTTTGACGGATAGGCAACCATTTAAGCTGAGAACGGAAGGAAGAAATGTGATCATATTTTCGAAGGCTAAAAATGAAACGAATACAGTTGTTGAGAAGTCGATCCAGTTTGTTAAGAAGTTCTTGGGAAAGATCAGAATAGCAAACATCAGCATATTCAATTATAGGAAGCACAAGTGATTGGACCAATGTGGTTTTAGTGCTACAAGGAAGGAAATGCTTGAATCTATAGAGAGATCGCAAGTAGTTGGCTGGTGTCCAAGTTTCGCAGAAAATATGAGCTACCGATCAGGATAGCCTGACACTTACTGACTTTGACAGTAACCCAAAACCTGCTTGACCAATCACTGATAGCTAGAAGGTCAACGTCAACGTCAGCTTGCGCGTAGAGCTGTAGGTCATCAGCGTCCAAATGGTAAGAGCATTTGAGCATAGTGGTAATAGAGTTTATGAAAAGAGAAAATAAAAGTGAAGAGAGGATGCCGCCTTGTGGGACACCAGTTTTCAGGGTGCACCATTTAGAAAAAATCTGCAATGATCAGCCCGAACCGCTTGCTGGCGACCACGAAGATAAGATGAGAACCAATCTTGTGCCGATGAAGATACCCCCAGGATCCCATCATCAGATCTTGACTTGGTGACAATGGGACCAATTTCGAAGTATACCCTTTCAAACAAAAAAAGTATTTTCCAAATCGGTTCAGCCATCTTTGAGTACTCGGTGATCATACATTAAAAAAAAAAATTGTCGACTTGATAACCTACTCCGTTTTTTTTTCGTCGGTTAAAAATGAGATTTACCAGTCAACTATAGATGCTGAAACTAACAATATTTTTGCTGTGCGTAAGCCATAGCTCAACTAGATCATGCTTTAAAAGTGACGTTGACCTCTGAGTTAGTTTCGGTGTTTCTTCTCAGTTAGGAAACACCGGCCTCCTCTAGTTTACATTTTCTAAAAAAAGACGTGTAAAAGTAACATTTATAACCTATTTACAAAATTAGCATCACTATTTCGTTTCATTAAAGAACTACCTTCGAGGGATTTCCCGTGTAAATCCAGATCTCGTAGGAATTCCGGAATAAAAACTCATCAACATCCACTATTTACTTACAAAATTTCAAATCAACTGAACGGATCTAATCCCTTTAGTAGATTTTACGTGAAAATATTATTATTCATCCATTCTCACAAACTGTCGTATTTATAATAATTTAAGTGAGATTATCATAGTCTATTAATTTCCACCAAGAAACGGACACTCACTACGGTACGGTAAGTCTAGTTTTCACTATTAATTTATTTATGAATGAAAGGAAAATTAACAGTTGCATATTTAAAAATAATAAAAATGTCTTAAACTAAAAACTTATCTAATACACAACCCACAACATTTTCCTGAGATTACTGTTTTTATACGTATCTGTACGCAGATATTTGCTGTATTGTTCAACCAAACGTGCCAATATCTACTATGCCAATTCTAGCAGATGCCTGTCTATGATCTGTGAGGTAACCCTGTACAATTATTTACCTTTTTAACAAGGCGAGATCAAAAAGGTCCACTAGCTTTGTCTTACGTAAACATTCTTCGCATTTCGGGTACTTTGTAGTTTGAAATCTTCATTGTTTGTTAAAGGGAAATTATATTAATAGCCTTTGGTACAGAAAGTTATTAAGATTTTAGGCCCGTTTAGTTACTGGAGCGCTAACAACTCATTTTATTTACTTAAAATCAGATATTTTTTTTTATAAACATAATAATAGACTCGCTTTTGAACAACATCTCACCTGATGGTAAGTGATGATGTGGTCGAAGATGGAGCACGCTTACCTAGAAGTAACCTATTCAATCTTGATTCGAAGACCCCTAGGTTATCGGGAAACAGAGACCCCGGCAGGGAATTCCACTCCTTAGCCGTACGCACAATGAAAGTATTCCCAAAACGTTTTGTGCGTATGTGTGGGATGTCCACCATGTACCGATGGCGCATCGCCGTTTGTCTTGTAGTCCGATGATGGAACGGGCTCGGCGGAATTAGACTGTGTAATTCCATCGCACACTCCCCGAAATGTAACCGATAGAAAACCGATAGAGTTGCAACTCGTCGTCGATGTTCAAGGCTCTGGAGCTTTGACTCGACCAGTGCATCGTTGCCAATGAGTCTCTTCGCCCGCATTCAGATTCATTCAGTAATTTTTGCTTGAAAGAGTAACAAACAGCCATACATCCATCCTCGCAAACTTTCGCATTTATAATATTAGCGAGATAAAACAAAGTCACTTCTCGCCTCTACGCTCAGATCAATTGAACTACGGAACGGATTTAAATTCAATTTTCATTAATAGTCAAAGTGATTCAGGACAAAGATTTATATGTATAGAACATGCATATTATAGTAGACAAAAGCTGAGATTTTTAAAAATTCGTAATGTGGTGTAAAAATATTTATTTTTGTTCGCATTCATTACAAACGCTGGCTGAATCTTACAAGATAGTTCAAAATAATGTTCTACGGAATTGTATATATATCTTAATAAGATCTACAAAAGAGTTCGCGGTAGTATAACGTATCTTTTAAGAATAACCCACAGAACCCATTTTTATCTATCTTTTACATAATACAAAAAAATAACCATTTTTTTACGAAGCTATTTCAAACAACGCAATAATAATAAAAACGGATGGGACTTTTTTTTTTAATGATAATAGACTCGCGTTTAACTTTGACGAGCACGCTTGCCTAGAAGTAACCTATTCACTCTTGACTTAAAGACCCCCAGGTTATAGCGATCAGGAAACACAGTCTCCGGCAGGGAATTCCACTCTTTAGCCGTACGCACAATGACTATTCCCAAAACGTTTTGTGCGTATGGGTTGGATGTCCACCATGAAATGATGGCGCATCGCCGTTTGTCTTATAGTCCGTTGATGAAATGAGCTTGGCGGAATTAGATTATGTAATTCCATCGCACGCTCCTCGAAATGTAACCGATAAACTTGCAACTCGTCGTCGATGTTCAAGGCTGTGGAGCTTTGACTCGACCAATGCATAGTTGCTAATGAGTCTCTTGGCCCGTTTCGGACTATCAGACTTCTACTCAACTTTCTATTGACTAAAAACACACTTGGGTTCACATACGTTCTAGAGTCGCAGTATCTCGTTACAACATTCCCACAACCCCTGCCAAATCTTCTATAGTTGCTGTTCTTGACTTTTCCAGTCGAAAATCTACTGGAGTCGCGCCTTATATTTTGTAAAGAGAAGGCATGATTATACTCATATAATATGTGTGTGTGAATGTATCGACATTGTCAACAAAATGTGTGTAGTCGCTACTGTTTTAAGTTTTGTAAAGGAACACAGTATGTCAATATGTTCTTTACTAAATAATTATGAAAGTTCATAGCGATACTTCATCTGAATATACATGGCCACTCATAATAATCTACTTATTACATGCCGACGTATGAACAAAGAATGTTATTCACCATATAAATTAGAGGAATTTAGTCCTAAGTATGTCCCATTTATCACGACGCGGGACCAGAAGATATATCGTTCGTGTATTAAAGGCTGTTGTAATAAAGTAGTGAGAACGCCAAAGTGTAGGAATTTATTAGATTTGGGAAAAATGTTTATTGAAATTGTGAATGCCTAGATCACTCGGGTTAAGATCGATGGTTAAATCGTCCCTTAAAAACTTAGCCAACATCATCATCGGCTTAGCCTTTTTCCCAAATGCTAATCCAAACAGGGGATCAGCTTCCAGTCTAACTGCCTACCTGTTTTCCAACCTGGGAGCTGGGTAACATAATAACCTTTTGGCAAGACCAGTGCCATATTATCTAGTTTCTGACTAGTATTTTAGACTTACTATTACTTTACCTACTTTATAGTTTCTGAGGAGTATTGTTTTTTTTATTGCTAATTGGTTCGCGTTTGACCACCATCTCACCTGATGGTAAGTGATGATGTGGTCGAAGATGGAGCACGCTTTGGTACTATCAAACTTTTTATGCATTTTTTATAAAATTTAAATTATTTTAATTATGGCCGAATTTCGAACACTTCGCGATTTCTAGTAATTATAGATAGACTAATTTCTGCCCGCAGTTTTGCTCGCATCGAAAGATTTTTGTACTGAAAAATAGTCCATGTAACTCCCTAGCCTTTCAACTACCTCAACACCAAAAAACAAATCGATTGCTCCGTTTTGACGTGAAAGAAAGAACGAATATTAAGTTTAAGACTTTCGAATTTTAAGTAACTCTTAGTATGGATTATCCATGAAGTTTCTTTCACGTTCTTTTCCATAAAGACTTACGTAGATTTACGCTCTTGAACGTGCTTTTAGCGTGTATTTTACGGTCATTTAAATGCATACTAGTTGACATTCAAAGTTATAAATGGTTTGTCTAATAAAAATGAATCACTGAAATGTATGAATGCTCAAAGTTTCGGAAAGACTGTGCCAAATTGGATAATTCTGTTTTTGCTATAAAAACGAACAGAAAAAAAATAGCGGTATGAAGTTCGCTGGATCAGTCGGTGTGGAATGAATGCTTCGAGTTAAGAGTCCCTAACAATTTTACTGCCAAAAAAGAGAAATTACCTACTTTTGTAGAACAAATATCTCAATAATGGCATAAAATATCATTTTTATTTTAAAACAGCGTTAAACATTGTATATTTATCTAGTATGTGGTCAAATTATAATTTAAATATTTACTCAAAATAAATTTAAAAAAATAAAATACAAACACGTGTTTTTACGAAATCACGTAATACCAGGTTTTAAAACTGCTTTTTTAGCTTAATGGGGGTGAATAATAATCTAAAAAAAAATCCAGACCATTGGGCATATAGTGCACTAGTAAGTTAACAAATTATTTTTTGAAAAATAATGGGGCGATGTGCTTAAAAAAAAATAGTACACTCAGAAAAAACTCAATAAAATCCTTTGCAAAACCGTCACTTTTGAGTAAGAATCCGTTATTGAATAGAAAATTAAAAACTAATTCTGAATAATACAGGTATTTATCTACAAAATTATTATTTTTTATTTTAATTCTGAGCTCATATTTTATTGTAATAACATTTTCAAAGTATGCCATATAAATCGATGCGCTTGCTCGATTTATTTTGAGTAGATTAATTTGACCACATATTAGATAAATATACAATGTTAAACGCTGTTTTAAAAGAAAAATGATATTTTATAACGTTATTGAGATATTTGTTCTACAAAAGTAGGTAATTTCTCTTTTTCAGCAGTAAAACTGTTAGGGACTCTTAACATCAGTAGGAGCGATATTTTCGACTTGTTATGGACAGATGTAAAGCCTTTAATGTGAAGACACCAAACTACTTTGCAAGACCACTGATGCATTGTTTACGGGAACCTATAACATTGTTACCGCAACGTCTCTGAATCGCCCTCACAGACTAGATAAATGGACAGACAGTGAACTTCAGTCACCATCAGTGAGATTTGTATGCTAATGTTTGATTGGTACGACTGTGTAACAGATTGTTATGGAACACCCACTAGTTATGCATTCGATGGATAATTGTATCCAACTAGTTCATAAGTGTACTATGTGTGTGTACTGTGACTGTGTTTCAAAACATTTACACTAATCTCATTTGTATGATATCTATATGATATTGCAGATAAACAAGTGTTTTATTTTTAAACTACTCTTAGGTTACCAATGGTATATTTATTGCAAATACAAATGTGATCTATATCAGACATTAATATAACACAACTTGTCCTTTATGTTTTTTGAATACGATTAGTTGAAAAATTAATCATTTAAAATTGGGGCAGCATTCATTCCAGGTGTATGAAAGACTGATGCCAGATTTCATTGACAGTAGATATCAACACTTTAATATGCTCCTGATAAACAGTAAGGATCTGGAATTTTTAAAATAATGACATGATCATACGTCCACGGACCAACCTAAACCTGTTAAATCCCAATATTAAATTGGAAAATTATAAGTAATTTAGCCACGGATTTTACACCTCATCACCATTTTACGGTTTACAGCATCAACACAAGGTCCTCATAGGTTAGGTAATGTTTTTTTTAATCCACTACCTCCTCCATCGGTCGACGGAGACCTTATCTATCTGAATGTCATACATTCCAGTTCTTGCAGTTATTCCTTTCGGACTTATATACTTCATAAAAACATAAAATAAGCGTTAGGTTTTGTTAGGTTTCTCTTTTAATGTCAGATATTGACATTTTAGAAGTTTACTGCTTGAATGCATGTTACAAATTTAGATGCTAAAAAATAACCACCATGTTGAGTTGCTATTTACAATGGCATACATAGAAGTTAACTAGTGGTTAAGATAGTGTCATTCAGATGCTCGTTAATTGTGGCTGAGTTAGTAATTTAGAAGGCAATGTAGATTTTTAGAGGCGAATGATGCTATTAAAAAGAAGTTTGTTTAATTAGCACCCTATTTAATTTCTTTGTGGTTTCATGAACAGTACAAAGCTACCTGTTAAGTTATTTAGTCTTTGCCCTTTTTAGTTATGACATTAATAGAACTAACAAGGTCATGCAGTCTCGGCGTAGTCTAATTGAATCATAGTCTTATGCATATATGCAGTAACATGTCTTGGTACCACGCAAAAGCGGGTTTGGTGAAATCTCAAGTGATGGCTTTATTATAAAATAAACTCATATTCTGCTATTCAGCAGCGAATTTCAGGCCAAGATATGAAAATGTTGTGTTTTGGAACAAAATAACTTATCTACTAATAATGAGACATATTTCTAAAATGTATTTGTCATCATATGTTAAGGCTTTTCCTAACAATGTTAGTGTCGGCTTTCAGTAGAACAGCATACAACTGAGTATTAATGTTTTACATGAACCGAATGGCTATTTGTACTGCTCTATTGGTCCGAAACGTGGAAGGTAACAAATACAAATACAAATATTTGTATTGACATCAATATAACGATACACTGTAGAATTTAACCCTGACTTCTGAGCTAGGCAAAGCCTGTGTTTCAGGAGTCAGTATCTTTGCCCTTTATGGTCGCTAATGTACAATAAAAATTTATATAAAAGTAAATTAAAGCTAAAATAAAAAGTTGAACATAAAAACCTACAATTATGCATGCTTTATCTGTGTATGTATGTATGTGTGTCTGAGTGTGTGTGTTTGTGTGTGTGAGTGTGCGTTTGTTAGTGTGGATAGGAAATATCTACGTGTCTGATGTGTTATTTTATAATTTTTTCAGTGTCATTGTAGTCGAGCGACTGAAGCCAGTTTTTTATTATTTGTTTCATATTGTTCTGCGTAACAAAGGACATCTCACGCCAACTCCAAGTCTTTGTCAACCGCTGTCTCCGTCGCATTCTCTGACTATACTGGCCCGAGACAATTTCCAACGAGGAACTGCTGGGAAGATGCCACGAAAGCCCGATCGACCGTCAGATCAAGCGTCGCAAGTGGAAATGGATCAGCCACACGCTTCGAAGGGATTCCGATCACATACCTAAACAGGCGATGGATTGGAATCCTCAGGATAAAAAGAAGCGTGGCCGTCTCCAACAAGACTGGCGTCGCACCGTGTTGGCAGAAGCGGCGAGCATCGGGATGACGTGGAGCGAAGTGAAGCGGGAAGCTCAAGACTGATCGGGATGGAGGACTACTGTGGACGCTCTCTGCTCCATCTAGGGGACATAGGATATTAAGTCAAGTAAGTGAAAGAATGGCTATCTGACCTCCACAACCCAGTAGCTTGGTAACACGATACCGCTTGATAAGACCAGTGTCAGATTTTCGGGCTTCTGACCACCCGTCCGACTGTAAAAGATGTACAAATAGCAGCCGGGAACAAGGAGTTATGAAGGAATCTCGATTTTTTAAGATAGTCACCAATCTATAAACCAACCTTGGCAAGCATTGCTTAACTTTGAAGATCGGGCCGTGCGGCTGGAATAATTTTGCCACGCTTAAGACCCCATAAAAGGGTGATATTCATCAATAGAATAATTTATACTTTAATTACTATACACTAAAAATAAAGACACAACTCTTATTTTTTTTGTTTGTGTGATGAGCACGATCAAATGTTCTTTGTCTGTGTGTAATTTATCTATAACTAGTACTCACGCGGGGCTTCGCTCCCGTGGATTCTAACACGGTAAAAACATAACTCTCCTTTCTTGCAGTCGCGTAAAAAGTAGCCTATACCTTCTTCAAGATTCAAGCTACTTCCATACCAAATTGCATCCAAATCCACCCAGTACTTTCGAAGATTAGCGCGTTCAAGCAAACAAACAAACAAACAAACTTTTCCGCTTTATAATATTAGTATAGACATGTATGTATTTAGAAATATATATGTAGGTTTATCAGTTGTATAGTACTCATTGCACAAGCTCTGCTTAGTTTGGGACTAGATGGCGTTGTGTGAAAGTCGTGGAATATTATTATTATTATTTTATCAGGTATAGGCCCGCGTTTGACCATCATCTCAACAGATGGTAAGCAATGATGTGATTGAAGATTAATCATTATCTAGAAGTAACCAATTTACTCTTGACTTAATGACTTCTAGCTTATAGCTATCAAGAAACACAATACGGCACTCCACTCTCTAGCTGTACCTACGCACAATGAAAGTATTTCATTTTGTGCGCATTGGTGGGATGTCCACCATATAACGATGGTGCATCACCGTATGTCTTGTAATGTGATGATGGAACGGGCTTGGTAGAATTAGATTATGCAATTCCATCGCACACTCTCCGAAATGTAACCGAACGAGTATAATCACTGGCTTTATCGCTGGCAGCAATATCTACCAGATACAATTCAGAAAAACTAAAAAAATTGCTCATCCCTTCAAACAGCATATAAATTGAAGCCTTGTCTCCAATCGAAATAAAATATAATGTAACAGCACTCTAAGGAGCTACCAAACTAAGGCCTGACACATAGAACAAACAGTTTAAATACCAAAGTTAGAATTTCACGTTTTCTCAAAGTATTTGTTAGTTGAGGTCCGTTCTCTTGGGATAGGCTTTTGGATTTTGAGAGGTCGTTTGACTTTGTCCCTATTCAGCCTGCTGTTGTATGTCTCAGTAAATTATATTTTTAATTTGTGATTTAGAATGGGTATTTTCTATACTCAATTACAGTTACTGGTGACAGTGAGTGTCACCATTTACTATTCTGTCTCGACTACTGGGCAATGTTTTCTTTCTACAATCAATATGCCTAGATTTTTCCCTGCTATACTAAGGTCTAACCAGACTGTGTTGCTGAATATTGGTATACAGGATAACATAGTGCGTCTTTTTTTTTAAACGGTGTTTCTTAAATAACCCTTTACGTTCCGGGGTCACGGTAATGGGATAAGTCCCACGACCCCGGCTGGCTTCGGCCCTCTACAGGGGGGGCCTCGTCATGTTGCTGACGCTCTTTCAGGCGCGCGTGGAACACAACGCGCCGTCGACCCGGGCATGGTCCATGGTCGGACAGCGAGTTGCCCTTTACTCGCTGTCCGCATGCCCGCGCCTACGGTGGCCGGAGATCGTCGGCAAACGTCCGACGCCGTGGGCGTCTACAACTGCTGCTGGGCTGGAGGGAGGACGCCATCCTCTCCCTCACACGGCCCGCCTCCTCCTTCGGCAGCATGACTGCTTCGCAGAAGGAGGCGACCGCTTCCCACTCTCTCTCGCCCCGCAGCATGGCCTCGACCAATGCCAGGCGCGAGAGGTCTCCGCCTATCGCCGCCTTGAGGACACGTCGGTGCTCTGCCCAAGCGGGGTAGTCTTGCACCGTATGCTCTACTGTGTCCTCAGGGCGGCAACATAGTGTGTCTTAGAGCTAAAAACTCGAAGACCCGTGACATCCACCAACACACATTAGACGCCCGTTGTCTATTACGGCCAATTCCCTCTCATAGAAATGAGGCATGTAGTCCCTTGAAGAAGTATTCCTCGAAGCGCTCCTTTTTTATTCCTCGGAGCGCTCCTTTTCCGATAACATGGTATCGGGAGCGCTACTAAAAGGAGCGCTCCGAGGAATAAAAAAGGAGCGCTTCATTAGGTGCGCTTCAAAATGGTAGCGCTTCGAGGAATACCTCCCCTTGAATACCAAATAATCAGCGTATAACGCTCGGTATTTGGTATTCAAGAGACTGCCTGTAACGACCCCTTTGCATAGTAAACCTCCCTTAGAAAGACTGGTGTCAGTATTTCTAGGTTCTAACAATCTTTAATGACTATCTAAATAAATTACCGACCAATCCGAAGCCTTTGAATTAGTCAGGCATTTGCTTTTAAATGCACGGAGGAGTAAGTAATGTCAGTAAGTTATGAATTGTAACCTATTTACAGCTCAACCTTAAAACACAAATCATCCAGTATAATCTAACTGCCCATTTTTTTATCGGATTTAATATCGTGTCACATGTGTACGTTTGAAAAACACTAAGTATATTTCAATAATTTATTCTACCACTGTTACAGAAATTTTCTTAATATTACTTACCTAACCTATGTTTTTTTGTTGTAGCAAGATAAGCATAATCCATACTAATACTATAAATGCGAAAGTAACTCTGTCTGTCTGTATGTTACCTTTTCACGCCTTAACCGCTAATCCGATTTAGATGAAATTTGGCATGGGAATAGTTTAGGATCCTGGAAAGGACATAGGATGTTTTTATCCCGGAATTCCCACGGGATTGGGAATAACGCGGGAAAAACCTCCCACGCGAGCGCAGTTGCGGGCAAAAGCTAGTATCTAATATATGCAACCTTTTCCCTAAAATTCAAAGTTCCCATTTTGTACACTTTTTGTGTTAATAAAAGTTATTTATTTTTATCTTCTTATTTTTTATAAGCGCAACTGCTGAGCACGAGGTCTCCGGTTTTAATTCCCGGGTCGGGCAAAAAGTGCTATTGCGTTTTTCTGGAAGGAATTTTTCAGTAGTTGCCCAGAATTTGGAAGTTGTTAGTGTGTTACCCCCGTGCATCGGAAGGCATTTCGATGGCCCCACCGAATAAACGTGTAAGAGAAAAGTGACAACTTTTCAGCAAAAAATAAAAACGTTTAAACTTCAATAACGCTGTTTTCAATGTAAAAATGTATAAATAATGTTTAATCGATTTATAGGTAAAAAATAAACTATAGATTTGTATATTTACTTTTTTAAAAACTTCAGCGAGTTTCAGGTAATTCATGAAAACCTATTTAATGTTTTTACTCTTGTGAAATTTGCATGACAAGTTCACAGTAATATATCATTACACGTTTATTCGTGTAATAATGCACAACGAATAAAACATACTGTAATGTTACACTATTATTCTCCGTAAATCAAGTTTAATTTTGACCCAGCTATAACTATTTACACGCTTGTTTACAGTACATTGTTCTGCGATTATATGATTGGAAAGATCGTATGCATTTTAGCCTATTTATAGTCAAACTTCCATTTTGTG
The DNA here is from genome assembly GCA_943138885.2 of Tholera decimalis. NCBI lineage: Eukaryota > Metazoa > Arthropoda > Insecta > Lepidoptera > Noctuidae > Tholera > Tholera decimalis. The sequence goes on along the minus strand of OW964573.2, from coordinate 20,610,247 downwards.
GAATAAAACAGCATACATTTCTACACGAATGAACATGTAAGAAGACATTACCGAAATTCGAAAACAATCACAAATCTCCTCAAGTTTTAGCATGTTTATTCTTGTGTACTTGGCGACTCAAAAAGCATGTAATAATAGCATAAACTATTATTCATATAATTTTAAAATTAATTATTTTCCTAGAATAAAGAAATTCACTATAATAATAGGCGTGTTTTGAGTCTAAAATATATAAAAAAAATTAAGTAGGTGCAGGATAGGCAAAAGAAACGAAAAATAGAAAAAACCTAAATTCGTGTAAGAGCTCTCGCACGTTTATTCGGTGGGGCCATCGATTTGTCTTAAGCCGTTGGTCCCGGATGTCATATAAACATCTTTGACAGTTGTTATGGTTACTCAGAAGCCAGTAAATCTGAAACTGGTCTTTTTTATTGATAATAGGCTCGCGTTTGACCACCATCTCACCTGATGGTAAGCGATGATGTAGTCGAATATGGAGCACGCTTGCCTAGAATTAACCTATTCACTCTTGACTTAAAGACCCCCAGGTTATAGCTATCAGGAAACACAGGGAATTCCACTACTTAGCTGTACGCACAATGAAAGTATTCCCAAAACGTTTTGTGCGTATGGGTGGGATGTCCACCATGTAACGATGGTCTAGTCAAAACTTATCGTGTTACCCAGTTACTGGGTTTTGGAGGTCAGGTAGGCAGTCGCTCCATGTAAAACACTAATACTCAGCTACATCTGGTTAGACTCGAAGCCGAACCCAACATATTTGGGACAAGGCTAAGCAGATAATGACAAGCATAAAATACATATAACATAAAATACATATAAAATACATATACAAGAAAAAATAAAATAAACAAATAAAATACAATTACACAGAACTAAGTTCAAATCGTGTAACATGTGTACGTCCAAAAAACACTGCTATAAAAACTTTTACCCCTTTTCCAACAAACGAGTATTTATAATAACAAGACACGTATCTTGTGTTTCTCTTTACTTCCTAAACCTGAACACAAAAACTTATACTTAGGCGCAAGCAAAAATATTAAGGCCAATGTATGTGTGTCTTGAGCTTTCGGAATATTTTTCCGACTTAAGTCGAAGAGATCCTTAGGGTAGTTGTTGAATGGGGCTATTTGAGACACCTGTTTAAGAATCCACAAACTAGAGAAAGAAAAGCGAAAGAGACAGAAAAAAAATTATAAGTTGAGTAATAATTTGTTAATTAATACCATAATATTATTAATAATTAGCACTTTGCCCGTGAGTTCGTCTGTCTAAAATATACCTATCGTATGACAGTGAAGCAAAAGGAGCAGGCTCATCAAATGTGGAGTAGTTTTCAGCATGGCATCACCACCTATAACACCACAATGATAGACATCTCTGATGCGTTGACTTCCGTTGTAGTTTACAGGTTAAGTATGCTTACAAAAATAAGAAAAGGGCGGGCTGTCTTGGTATTGTAAACGTACAATATACTTCGGCATTCACATACCCCATACTATGGGATAGACGAGATAAAAATATATCTCCTCTTTTCGTGTAGTGGGCGTAACCTAAAAAAACGTTTCTCCATGATTTTATTTAATCACTTTGTCGGCGTGATTAATATGTATATATTCATGCCAAATTTCAGTGTTCTAGTACCAATAGTTTCTGAGTTAAGACGGAAGTCTCATAGCCCAGAAAGACGGACATGGCATTTTTATGGTAATTTTATCGTTGTAACTAAATTACAATTATAATGTAAAGGCTGTTTAAAACATACTGTTTCAATCGTTGTAAATTGTGAGGTTTCCAATATTGATCTCGAAGGTTTCCAAGTGAAATGTTCAATGTAGTTTGTGCAAAGGACTTTGGCTTGCGATTTATAGAAAAGGAACATCACTTCATCTGTACTTCGTCACTGGACTCTTTGGTAACACTTTCTGACGTTGAATAACTTTTCAAATTAATCCTTTTAAACCATAATGAATTAGATCCATTATATCGTAACCTAGTTGTGGTTGTGTTTACATTTCAAATGTCTTTCAGTTGTACGTCAGTTTCTGACAGTTGGTGGCGCCATCTTGCGGTTACCGATTCGCAGTTTTAGTTTTGAATCGATATTAGGTAGTTCAAATGTAACAGTGGCGCCCAACGTGGGGCACGAACCCACGACCCTGAGATAGCCGGGCTGGCTATAACCCTTTTTTTGTATATTTTCGTTTACCTTGGTTGAATAAACATTTGTTGTTTGAAACAGTTTGTTGTTTCAATACCAACCCACCTTGCATCTGGGCTTTGGTTCAATCGTAAAGTATCAATAACTAGAGGGACATAATCTCAAATGTAACAATCGTAAAGGAATTTTCATAAAAGCTTTGGGAAGGCAACAGCAAGAAAATACGCTGTCAGGAACTCCCTCATAATACTTACCTTAGTCTACGCGAGAGGCGAGCGAAACAGACGCGGGTGCTAGTTTTATTTTTATTTTAATTTTCTATTGATGATAGGCTCGCATTTTACCATCATCTCATCTGAGGTTAAGCAATGATGTGGTCAAAGATGAAACACGCGTACCTAGAAGTTACCTATTCACTCTTGACTTAAAGACTCAAGGACTAGGTTATAGCTATCAGGAAATATAATATTGTTACAAAAATCCAGCTGTTACAAATGCCTCCAGTGCGATGCCACCCTAAGACAAACTTTTTAGTAGTTCACGTAGAAAAACGTAGGTCTTTTGACTCCCTAATTGAGTTTGCTAGATCTCAAGATGTTGGAGTCGTTACGAAAAAAAAAATGAGCAGAATAAAATGGTAAAGAGAAACGTGTTTTTTGGACACAAATGTAACAACTACAAAGGCTGATTTAAAACGTTTCTTGGGTCCTTCAAAGTGCTACATTTATTTCAAGATTTGTCTTTGCGATGCTAATGCTGTTGGAAAGATATTTCTAAGCTTTTTATAAGAGTCAGCGACAGAATTCCTGAGTAAATAAATACAGCAAAACGGGTTAAGGTAACACTGGGACGGTTTTCGGATGGATGACAATTAATTATACATATATCGAGACCCCTCCGTAGTTTTTTTTTAAATTAATAATATGCTCTAATTTGATCTCTATCTCACCTGATGGTAAGCGATAAGTAGTGTGATCGAAGATGAAATACACTTACCTAGACACTCTTGACTGAAAGAAATCCAGGTTTTAGCTAACATGAAATACAGACTCCGGCACGGAATTCCGCTCTTTAACTGTACGTATAATGAAAGTACCGATAGGTACCTTAAGAAGCACGCAAAGAGTATAATAATCTATAGGGTAAAGAGAGCCCTCTCAATGTATTTTCGTGCTACCTGTTTGACAGCGCCATCTGAATTTTGGCCCCGGTAATTGTAACGTTAACGTAACTGCCTTGTTAAAAATAAATTACAAGTTATATTAATTTGTATTACAAAAAAGGGCCATTCGTGCAATTTATAAATTAAGTCCTAAGCACTCCTTAAGAGACAAATTTAAAGAGATTAATATTATGACTATGCCATCTCAGTATATTTATGAGAATCTCTTGTATGCACACAAAATATTAATCTGTTTAAAAAATACAGTGATATTCATAGTGTAAATACAAGGAACAAAGACAAATATGTCATTCCTAAAACAAGGTTAAAAAAAAATAGGTGGTTCGTTTAGATGCCAATGTATACGTTTTTATAATAAAATTCCTAGCCATATTCAAGAACTAAGTATTCATAAATTCAAATTGTTTATAAAACGTAAGCTATGTCAGAAAGCTTTTTAAAGCCCCGATCCCTAAAGCTAGGTTATTTCAATGCCAATGGCATCAGCAATCAACGGGACGAGATCGCGACTTTCCTTCGCGATCATAGTCTCGACATCCTTCTGGTCCAAGAAACCTTCCTCAAACCCCACCTTAGGGGATCCCAAGATAGCTAATTACAGGTTAGTTAGGAACGATAGGACTAGATGCCACAAAGGTGGCACTCTAATATATTATAGGAACTCCCTGCACTGCATCCCTATGGATCCGCCACCCCTTACCCACTTAGAGGTATCCGTTTGCCGGCTAGGCATGACGGGTCATCCCTCCATCACCATAGTATCCGCGTATCTTCCGCCGTCCAACGTAGTAGATGTAAATTCATCGGTAAACGCCTCACTTCGAAGCGACCTTACCGCCCTTCTTGACATGAGTGACTCCGTCCTTATGGCGGGGGATCTCAATGCCAAACATCTCGCATGGTGTAGTCGTATTACCAACCCCCGTGGGAAGGTACTATACGACCTTTGCACACCTCTCCACATAGATATCATAGGTCCTATGCGGCCTACTCATTACCCGTTCGAGCCATCCCTAACGCCTGACGTACTCGATATTGCCGTCCTGAAGAATGTGAACTTACGTTTGCACTCTTTAGAGACGGTAGACGAACTTGACTCTGACCATAGACCGGTGATCTTGGAGTTAACTCCGAGATCGGGTCCCTATGACCCTAACCGCCCCCCTCCCACACAGGTGATCACTGACTGGAGGAAAGTAGGCGAATTGCTGAAATCCAACACGTCACCTCACCTGGACAAGATCCCCGACCACATCCAGTCCGCCGCCGACACGACGGCTGCGATCGACTCACTCACAGAGCACGTACAATCTGTCTTGAACGACTGTTCAAAGGAGATTCCGGTATCAGAGCACTGGCGCCGGAAACTCCCGGACGATGTACGGGCCCTGCTGACTGAGAAGAACGCAGCAGTCCGTGCCTACAGAGCTTTCCCCTGCCAGAATAACAAAACTTTCATGGGGTACTTACAGCGCAAAGTAAGTAACAGCATAAAAGAGTGGCGTGAAGCCGACTGAGACAAGACCCTGAGCGAACTGGAACCCACCCACCATGCCTTCTGGCAACTTCAGAGGAGTATGCGCGCCACTGAGGTTGCCTCAATGCCTCCCCTTATCCGCCCGGACAAAAGCATTGCCTTCGACGACGAAGACAAAGCCGAATGCCTAGCCGACAGCCTGGAGGCCCAGTGCTCTCCCAGCTCCCAACCAGTCGACTCAGCCCACCTTGCCCACGTGGATGCTGAGGTCGAACGTAGATCTGCCCTTCCCCCTGTCGAGGACCCTGATGCTCCCCTCCCCCCCGTCACGGAGACGAGGTGGAGGAGATCATCAAGAAACTCAAACCTAGAAAAGCTCCCGGGACTGACAGACTGACCACTAGGGCACTTAAACTCCTCCCACGTACGATCATAGTTCTACTGGCTGCCATCTTCAATGGCGCCATGTCCAACAACTTGTTTCCACAAGCTTGGAAAGAGGCTATAGTGATAGGTATCCCAAAACCCAAAAAGCCCAAGTCCCTCCCGACTAGTTATAGACCCATTAGTCTGCTCAGCGCCCTCGGCAAGGTCTACGAGCGGATTATTCTTAATCGGCTCAAGGACTTTGTCGAGGCAAAGAGCCTAATCCCTAACGAGCAGTTTGGCTTTAGAGCCCATCATTCCAGTGTCCAACAAGCCCACCGCATCGTAGAGCACATTAGCGGCCGTTTTCAACGCGGTCTGGTGACGGGGGCCCTATTCTTTGATATAGCGAAGGCTTTCGACAAAGTCTGGCACAATGGCTTAATTTATAAGCTTTACCAACTAGGTGTGCCGGACCGTCTCGTGCTCATCATTCGAGACTTTCTGTCGAACCGCTCCTTCAGATATCGTATCGAAGGAGCGCTTTCCACTCCCCACCCTATCAGAGCCGGCGTCCCTCAGGGCGCCGTGCTCTCTCCCCCACTCTTCACGCTATTCACTAGCGATATCCCCAAAAAGCCCCCAGTAGAGTTATCCCTATTTGCCGACGACACGGCCATCTATTACTCGGGAAATAGTCCCGATAGCATCGCTCATACCCTCCAGACCTCAGCCAACGCACTAGGCGATTATAATTATAATAATAATACTATGTTACTATAAACTATGATTGGCAAGCCAATCCCTTGGGAGAAGCGAGCTTAACCTTAACTTCAGTGAGCACATAAAGTCGGTTCGCTCGCGAGCCGCTTTCGCTCTCGGTAGGCTCCACGCCTTGCTGAATAAACATAGTAAGCTCTCCCTTAGATGTAAAATCCGAATCTACACGACGTGCATACGTCCTATCATGACGTACGTCTGTCCGGTGTTTGCCCATGCCAGTCCGGCCCAGATCCATAGGATGCAAGTCATTCAGAACCGTTTTCTCCGAAAGGTCACGGGCGCGCCCTGGTTCTTGAGGAATGAGGATCTCCACGTAGACCTCAAACTCCCGACCATAAAGCAAGTGTTGAAACGCATGTCAGTGCGTTACTTCACCTCTGCTGATACCCACACAAACCCCCCGATACAGACCCTCCCAAATTTCTCGGGTTCGTCGCCCGCGTCACGTCCTAGACGAGCCCGACGACCCCACCACCATCCGACAAGAGAGCAGTAGGGAAACTAGCACTCTTAGAAGACACACACACAAAACGCGTTCCGTATTCCGGCCTCGCCGACGAGGCCCATCGCGACGTCCGCGTACTTGTAATGGAAATCCTCCCCGACCTTTGCCAAACGAGCCAGCCCGCGATGCTGAGCCTGTAGCAATAAATACTCCCGTAAATAATAATATGACCCAGCCTGTCCCTTTGCTGCCCTCCCAAAATGACCCCGCTATGCCGAGGCCCGTACTCCACAGGGAGTTCCCTTAGCGTGCGGTCATTAGATGTAAGCGTATTTTAGTTTGTAAGCCCTGGCTGGGGCCTTTAATTTATTAGAGGTCACCGCAGGACAGACCGGTTAAGTAGACGCACAGCCTTAGTGAGCTGATCTACGAGTGGCCCCACCTAAAAAAAAAAAAAGAAAGCTTTTTACAGTGTTAAAGATTATATTGAGGACAAGAAGTCTTGGGAATGAGATGCTCCAGTGATATACGTGAGCCCTTTTTATTTTCTAATTTTTGATAATTGATTTATTTTTATTGATTAAAATATTTGTTTTGTTAAGTATTGTATATACCTGTTTATTTTGTTTTTTTTTATATATATAATTATTTCATTATTGTTAATGTGAGGACAATGTAGGTTATTCTTTCTTCGTTGTTTTTACTTTCACTATAATTTATTTAATGATTTCAAGCAGTTTGAGTACTTGTGTGGCCTACCCAAATCTCCTTTGGTTTTTTTTTGTCAAATTGTTGAGCTCCTTAAGTTCTAAGTTGAGCTACATGATAACTGACAAATGCTTGCACTGTCTGGACAGGTCCGCTCATATTTGCGTGGTTATTTCCTCAAAAAGATACCACAGACATGAACCTACTTGCTTCTCATATACAAATACAAATTGTCTGGACTTTAAAAGAGACTATGACCTCTGAGTTTGTTTCGGTGTTTCTTCTCAGAGTAGTCAGTTAGGAAATACCGGCCTCATATAGCTAAACTTAACACGCAAAAAAACATGACGTGTAAAAGTGTTATTTATAACCAATTTACAAAATAAATATTTGATTTCATTTCATTTCATTTCATTTCAATTCTATGTTGTGACAAAGTTAAATAACTTACTCTACACTACAATCCGCGAGTTGACAACTTTGTAAAAATTGTTTGAAACGCTTCGAAGCGCTTCATGTGTACTCGTAAAATAATATTTTATTCATCACTTAACCTTTCAATTAAAATATAAGTAATTTTTTAATTTATTAAAAAACTATGGCCTAAATCGTGGCATTGTGGTCACGTGACTATGTATGACGTCATCGTTCAAAAAACAACTTTCCTGGCATTTGGCACATAAATGTACTTCGGGTATTTTATGATATTTTACTATATTATGAACGTGAAAAATTATTATCAGTGCTGTGCATACCTTGTTGTGGGAATACTACTATAAAAACGCCAAAGAAACTATTTATTCATGTCCCTTTAAAAAGAGATATTCGCAAGAAGTGGTTAGAACTTCTGTGTCAAATCCATCCAAAGGTTGTCTGTAAAAGATCGCTTTTAGCGATAAGACCGCCCATTGTATCACCCTTTTTAGTTGTTAAGTCCATATTTGTTTTACTGTTATGGTGTACAATAAATAATATATCTATCTATCTCCTTTTTTAAAAAGACAAAAAAAGGAACTCATCGAACAACTATTACAGGACAATAAAACAAATGAATCAGAAGAGAGAGAGTTAGTTATGAAATAAAATGAAATATTTATTTGTAAATTGGTTATAAATAACACTTTTACACGTCATGTTTTTTTGCGTGTTTAGTTTAGCTAGATGAGGCCGGTATTTCCTAACTGACTACTCTGAGAAGAAACACCGAAACAAACTCCCTCTGAGTCTGTCGTCAACGTCTCTTTTAAAGTCCAAACAATTTGTATTTGTATATGAGAAGCATGTAGGTTCATGTCTTTGGTATTCTTTTGAGGAAATAACCACGCTGTCCGGACAGTGCAAGCAGTTAGTTAGTTATTTCTTATTTTGTCTTACGCACCAACTAAAGATAACCAGTCAGCTATCAAAATATTGAACGATGACGTCTTGTTTTCTGATTGGTGTTTCTAATCACGTGACTCACAGATAAAAAGTCTCACTTTTCTCAAAGGAAAATAAAATTAATAATTAATAATCTTTTCTTCATTTGTACTATTTTGTGCTTCATATCAATAGATTTACATAATTAAATAGTTATTTTAAAATTTTAAACATACTGTCAACTCGCGGATTATATTATAGTGAAAGCATTCTGCTATTTTGAAGTGATTAGGTATTTAATTTTGTCGAAACAATTCTACACTACCCAATTCACGTAATTTAATCAGTCTATGATTAAATTGCGTGAATTGGGTAGTAGAAATAAAAAACCATTGTTATGCATTATTTTGAGGAGGAGAAAGACTCGATTGACGCACTTAAACTTGGTTTTCACATCCAAAAATATACATTTTGAAACGAGAGAACTACAAACATTCGCTCGAACAAGGAGTAGCCGCCATTGTGTGGCAAAAAAATTGTTTAGATTTTGTTAAACTATTTGACACATAGGAGTGCTACCAATTATAAGATTGAATTTTTGACCAAAATATAAAACATATTTCAACATTCCTACAATCTTGTAAATCAAGCTTTCAGGCATTAAAGAACATAATAAAATTACTAAAATAAATTGAATATAACAATTGCAATTATTTGATACCTATTTGTTACTTATGTCATCGATTATAATAATGATCATTTATACATATAAATGATACATTGCTTTGCATTTTAAATATGTACTAATTACATCATAATGATTTTTATCAACGAATAATAACAAATATTTAAAATGTTATTATTGCCTAAATTTCGGTAGTTATTTTAATGTAGACCACACTGAAAAAAAGATACCTTATATATCTTTTGCGATGATTATATTTTTTTATTTAATTATTATTTTTTAAGAATTTGATAAATTTATAATAAACAGAGAGATGTAAACAGAAAATTGAAATAAATAAATAGTAAACCTGTTCATGTAGTGACATCTACAATTTTTTTAGTTACTAATTGGTCTTTCTTTTCGGGGCCAGATAACAAACGGCACGACAATCTTTTAAAAATGTCACTTTAAGGCTACTGTCCCTCCCCTGGAAGCACGTCTATTTATTGATGCCGTAAGTTCTCAATATACGTGCATATACTTGAATTATTATTTTTTCTCCGAATTGTGTTTATGCGCATAACCTTCGAACGAAATTGTTTTTAGTAGGAGTAGTAAAAGAAAATTAACCTGCGTTGCCTGCTTCTGCCTTATTGCGCAAATGCGTAACACGATATTTGTTATATTGTAAAATGCATCAGTCGTCACACATACTGATAGTTGCATCCAAGTTGGCAAAAGGTAAGGCATAGAATGATGTCCAACAAACAAAAAACCGTTTCCAAAATAATAAATAGACCAACACACGTCACAATTTAACGTGAGGCTGCCTCAAAAAGTCAAGCGAACCAAAACACACCATTATAGATGACATAGTATCGTCCATAATAAATCGTCATAATTTTTAACGACAAGGTCTGTCCATAATAACGATAACTGTATACCAATACTGTCAAATAAAAGAGCATAAAATTTAACGCAAAACATAACTCGTGACAAAATTGAAGTGCTGCAAAATGGATGCGTGGAATGGCAAGCGCAAAAGTGTTTAGAATTTGATTTGTGAATGAACGTCAGAGGCAGTATAACTATATTCAATGGCCTTTTGTTAGTCTTAATAATATTAATTTTATACTTCCTGTTTCGTCCAACGTGAAATAAAACGCACCTTTTTGGTTGGCAACATTATTCTATTGTCTTTGACTTTTTTTCACTTTGACAGATCCGTTCCTTGAAAAAGCAACCGCCTTGTTTGTTGAGATCGATTCATTGATTGAAATTAAAAATCCTGTGGAATCTACGCGGTTGAAAGATAATTTGGTCGCGATTAACGATAAGTTGAAATTGTAATCCCGAATTGACGAAAAACCTGGGATATTTTGGAACAATAACGCCGAATGTCGTCAGACTGACTGACGCGTGAACCTTGTTGCAAGCAGTTGTTAATTAGTGATAAATAGCTGCTTCAATCTGGTGCGAAGTTTGTGCTGTGATGCTATCTGGACCACGCCATCTGAAGACCGGCGCCTTGTGAACGTCCATGAACACTTGACCATCATTACACATTTCACTTACTCATTTCTACTTACATACATACCAGACGGACGTGATCAGGAAAGGTCGTAGTCTGTCGTCCCAGCTCAGAAGGTAAGTGGTTAGAACTACTATTTAGTAGTAAGGCCGGAGAGCCTGATGTCTGTTTGCAAGCAACGGTAGGGCTCCACGTACCGTGGACTGTTCGGCATCCAGTTACCGTTGGCTGGCTTCTTGTAGTCTTGAAGACTTCCAATCTGTTCATTTATCGGTGTAGATGAAATCGGTGCTTTATTGAGAAGAAACACCCCAATATAATTAGAGGATAAAATCTCTTTTAAGGTCCATATTAAAAACCGTCGCAGGAAACGCCCAAGCGTCAGGGATCACGAGCCGATCTCCGGCTACCGTAGGCGCGGGACTGCGGACGGCAAGCAGGAGTATAATCGCACCGCCTGGTATGGACCAGACCCAAGTCAACGACGCATCGTGTTCCACTTGCGCCTTAACGAGCAGTCGGCACTAATGAGAAGACTTGATGGGGTCTTTGCCTACCGTGGTTCTAAAGAGATACCGCGGCCCCGGAACGCAAGTGTGACTGAAGGGACACCTTGGGTTTTAAGTTGATAGAAGTTTAACACTCCCTTCTGCTCCCTCCAGAGCTTAATTTCGGAGGAGTCATTTCACGATTTTACCCCCGAAAAAAAAGGTTCGTAGTTAATATAATTAATGTTATGGTCAAATCGTATCAATTCATATTACAAAGAAAACACTTACACATTTAGCACAGGTAGTGCAAACATTTGGCTGTTACCATGTAGCTCGACATAGAACTGGAAACAGCTCAACTATTTGATGAACAAGTAAGGTAAGGGAACGCTAAAATTATGCAACCAAAGATTGATGGTTACGATTATGTGTATATTACACATAATCGTAACCATCAATCTTTGGTTGCATAATTTTGAAGAGTTTCATAATTTAATTTATTCTAATATCCTTAAGTGTATTGTAAGGTGTACAATACAGTATATAATAAATAAATAAATGTATATAAGTCTTGAGTCACGGTAATTGTAGTCCCACTCTGAAATGGCTCGAACGAGGTTTATGTCTTTTTTCAAAAATTTTGTGGTATAAGAATAGGTCTTTATGAGTATGTCATATTCGGGGAATAATAATACACAGTACTCAAGTAATACCTTTACATAGTACCTACAGCTAGTAATTCTCAAAATCTACATTTTCAATCCAAAAAAAAAGAACATAAATAGTATGAGTAAAAAGGTAGTGTAATGAAAAGTGCAGTTGGCATGTACATTGTTCATTTACATATACCTACGTATATACATATATTGAAAGCTTGTCAGTGCATATTGAAAACCTTTACACCAACAAAAATATAATCTTATTTTATTTCACGTCATACAGTACAGTCCGATATTTTTTCTCTTGTTATTAATGTCGATATTTTTATTTCATTACAACGTGTTGATGTGGCGTATATTTTAAAGTTTTATTTCGTGTATTTTTTGTGCAATGACACTTTGACATTTATTTATCATTTTCTGATTTACGTTTGCCTATAAATATTTACGGTGTACCGGTCGTTGTTTATATTGAAAACATAAATAAAGGGCACTGAAAACTTTCTACCTATTTTATGAGTAATATAAAAAAAACATTCTAATTAAATAAACATAGTTGAAATACGTAAAAATTCAATATTTCATTGAAAACCTTTTTTTCGATAACTGTACAATCTTTAAACACAATATTTATTTTGATATTCTAATAATACTACAGATAAATAATGACATTTATTGTACTGGTACACCTACCACACTGTTTTTAACCGACTTCAAAAAAAGGAAGAGGTTCTCAGTTCGTCTTGAAGCTTTTTTTTATGTATAAACTCATAACTGGAAGATGGCTGGACTGATTTGGATTTTTTTTTTCATTTGGGAGGGTATACTTTCTAGTTGGTCCCATTGATCTAAAATCAGGATCTGGAGGAGAACTCTTCAAAAATTAACGGCTCTGCATCGGGAAAAGCAATATTTTGTAAAAGGTGATAAGAAGTTTACATTTTGGCTTTGTAACTAGATAAATTACAATCCGACCCACTAAAAAGCGTGAAAAAAAAATTGTTTTTAGCAAAAAATAAAACCGACTTCCATATCAAAACACTACAAAGCCAAAAATAACTTTAATTTCGGAAGGCGGTGTCAAAAAAAAAATAGAAAATACAAAACCAATAACACCGACTACCGAAATTAAAGTTATTTTTGGCTTTGTAGTGTTTTGATATGGAAGTCGGTTTTATTTTTTGCTAAAAAGATTTTTTAACCCTAAGGTTGACATGTCGAGAATGCCTTGTTGCATTAAGTCCGCCCATGTACCACTATTGTATATAAAGTTTAAATAAATAAATAAATGTCAAATATATTTATGTTACTAAACTATTTTTACACAAATAAAAAGAAAACCTACCTCTTTCTCATAATAGTTCTGGCTTAGTGGATCAGACTTGCGAGTTAAAAGTCGTGGGTTCGAACCGCGTCAGGTACATCACTTTGTGTAATTTATATCATCACTTTTGGTCTCAAATCGTCGATAAAGGAAAACGTCGTCAGGAAACCATGTATGTCCTGGGACTGACGAACAGACAAAATCGAAAAGTGTGACCATTCCTAATGGATATCTTATGCATATGATGGAGTCTGTTAGACTCCTACTGACTAAACCACCTTGTGTTCCCTCGCACTATTCCACCGGGGATTGCGAGTACCTACACATAAGTATTCTTCAACGCGGCCTCCGACTCGTGCCAGCCACTAATTCGGGCCCCGATCTGTTTAAGCAGGGGAGTAAGGTGTGTGGCTCCCCCAGTGACGTGAGCTAACCTACGTGTCAATTTAATAATTTAAAAAAAATTCAAAAATTCCAACTAGGTTGAAAATCAGGAGCTTTTGCACTTCAAAAATGTACACAAAGACAGTCCCAGAAAACGCCGGGCGTTTAAGCTCAAACTTTAATGTAACAGAACTATCTTTGACTAGACTTTGTAACACAACATGCTTGCTAAAACTGAAGATTTAGATACCAGCAGAAATTACAAAACTGTGTATGTATATTGAATATAATAATATGACATAATATGCTGTTCCCTAAACAGACGAAGACACTTAGTCCCTATAATGCAGTAAACACTAGTTAAGGGGCTAGATTCATACTTCATGTACATAATGTATGTCAAGAAACATTGTAACCAATATTTTTTTGCAATATTGTTATTTAAGTCTGTTTCAATTATTGATGTACAATAGAGTATATTATATCTATTACTTTACTTCATTTACAAAATTGAATCAAAAATATAATGTTATTTTATTATCTTATGAACGCCGTCCATTCTATTAGTTTGTGTACCTAATATATTCCTAAAACATTTAAAATTTAATGTTACCCCTACAATAAATTGTTAGTTGTAGTTCTACGTCTGAAATTGGCTCGAGGGAACTCACTAATTGATCATTTTCAACGTTTAATAATTCAATGGTTACTTTGTACTATAAATATGACAGTGACACTGTTCGTCTGTCCTTACCTCTTTGTCTTAATGGCTGAATAGATTATCCTAGAACAGATATCTTTTATGCAGACGAGGTCAAGACAGAAACTAGTTTATTAATCAAAATATATTCAATTTCATTTCGCACTTCTTCACATAAAAATTCAATATTGTTCATTGAATTTTGATTCGTTTTTTTATTTAGATTAATACGCGTAGACTTTGTACCTCTTTAAACGAAAATTACGCGGACGGATGGGTACGAAATTTCCCGTCCTGTAAAGACAAGACCTGGATCAACGGCGCGTCGTGTTCCACACAATTAGTGACGGGGCCACATACGGGCATTGGCTGCCGGGGTTGCGGCAATGTTTTAACGAGATACCGCAGCCTCGGAACGCAAGGGCAGATGAAGAAACAGGTTGGATTTATAGTCAGTAGAAGTCTGACACTACCGCTCTACCCAGACCGGGTGTCATTCAATGATTTTCCCACCCGAAAAAGAACTAAGAAATTCTGGCATAGTTACAGTTTATATTGAGAAGGTGGGCAGAAAGTTAAATATAATATAATAAAGTAATAAGAATCATATCATTTTATTGGCAAATTTTGACCACAAGTGAGTTTAGATTCTTCTGTAATCTTGTAAAGAAAAAGGCAGCTGTCATTTGCAGTAAAAATAGGTAAGCAAAGTGAAACGTGATTGCTTAGAAAATAGATTTCATATGACGTCCTTACCTGTGTCTTCTATTCATGATGGCATTTAATTAGTAGCTAGAACTTGGTAAAGGCAAGCTGTTAAATTATTAATTAACTACAGACTAGCTGTTAACTTAGTAGT
Source organism: Tholera decimalis (assembly GCA_943138885.2). Taxonomy (NCBI): domain Eukaryota; kingdom Metazoa; phylum Arthropoda; class Insecta; order Lepidoptera; family Noctuidae; genus Tholera; species Tholera decimalis. Next base: position 20,595,126 of record OW964573.2, on the reverse strand, counting down.
TCTTAGTATAAACTCGTGTTTGAGATACGTTAGGAAGGTAGATAGATGTTCTCTTTAATGTACTATCTAACTATTAACCAAAGGTACCGCTAAGAGGTAGTGATTCTTATCCATAATAATATGTACCTTTATCTATCTAAACTCTTTTGCAAAAAAAACGGGCACTTTAGATTTTTTTCTCTATTTCAATGAAGAAGAACATGAAATAGGTTTTATTAATTTGACGATGTATTGGCATGTTATTTGAAGCATCCTGGCATGATTCTTTACATTCCAAATTTAAAATTTGAAATTAATAAAAGAAAAATAATTATTATTGTGGATTATTCTAAAATTGCTTTACTAATGGCGCGAATTGCTGAAACGATTTTTAACTGATTACGATATTTTAAAACTTTTTGGATATTTTCTGCAAATTAAACAATTTAATCTTTCTTTTTACATTAAATACCACTTTTTGATATGTATGATAAAGCGATAAGGGCCGGTAAAATTATAGCCCTACTTGAAGAAGGTTGTTCGCAAACTTACGTGTCTCAGCGGCTAAATGTGAGTCGTTCAACTGTCCAGAGGACTTGGCAACGGTATCAAGAGACCGGTTCGGTCAAAAGAAGACCCGGTTTGGGAAGAAAACGATGCACAGAACCAAGAGATGACCGCTTTTTGGTGAGTCAGGCGTTGCGGAATCGTAAAGCGTCAAGTGTGGACCTGAAGAAGAGCCTTGAAGAAGTAAGAGGAGTAGAAGTTAGCTTGTGGACGGTCAGGAGGAGGCTTTTGGCTGCCTATATCAGGAGTTACCGCCCAGCTCGGAGCCCTAAATTACTCCGTGAGCACCGTGTTGCTCGACTTCAGTTTGCTCGGAACTGTGCTTCATGGACTCTGGAGGACTGGAATAAAGTATTGTTTTCTGAAGAAGCTAGAATCTCTTTGTGTGGAGAGGACCGACGCCTGCGAGTGCTGCGAAGACCACGGGAACGCTATGCGGAAGTGTGTTTCGAAGAAATCACTCCTTATGGTGGAGGCTCCGTTATGTTTTGGGCAGCAATTAATTCGACGGAGCGTACGGAGTTAGTTTTCATAGAAAATGGAACATTAAATGCACACCGGTACATAATAGAAGTCCTAATTCCATATGCACAACCCACATTGACTGCACTTGGGGAAGATTCCATTTTTATGGACGACAATGCTCGCCCGCACCGTTCTGGCGACGTGGAAGCGTACATGCAAGAAGTTGGGATCCGTCGTTTAGATTGGCCAGCTCGAAGTCAATCCAATTGAGCATGTCTGGGATGTTCTAAAGAGACGGGTAAGATAAGTGCAACCTGCTCCACAAAACATCAGGGAGCTAAAAAGAGTCATTGCAGAAGAGTGGGAACGTATTCCTCAAAACTTTATTAAAAACATCGTGGAAAGTATGCCCAGAAGGATTCAAGCTGTGATTTTGGCAAGAGGAGGTCACACTCGTTATTAGGTTTTTACATTTGTAACTTTATTTAATTAAAAAAGTAAAAAAAAATCTTGTCTTTATTGCCGACCACTTCCTCCAGAATCCGTCGTTTTTTTTCTTTTAATTGCCCGAATTCACTTCACGCGCATTAATTTACACAATTATAAGTATACAGACTACGTCAAAGCAATAAATTTCATTTAATTAACTCAAATCGACCTTAGAACGTAAATTTCCTTAGGTGCCCGTTTTTTTATTGTCAAAAGAGTGTATATCAATAAAAGAAAATCGGCCAATTGTATGTACTACGTGCATAACTTTGGAACGACTGCACCAAATTGGATAATTATTTTTTTTTGTTATGTTCGATAATTATCAGGTAAAAAGTTTGAAAAAGTGAGCGGCAACAAAGTAGGAACGTGAAGAACCGTGGACTGAATCTAATCTATAATTTAAGGAAAGATTTGCGCTTTTTTACTGACATAGGGACTGTAAAGGACTTATCGTAGAAATTCTTAAAATGGTGCGGTATCTCTAGCCTTACGTTTTTTGTTGAATATAGATACTTATCTAATATGTGTGTCATGAAGGACCTATGTCGATTCCGTTTCCACATTTAGTCCTTGCATGGTTTTGTACCATTATGTGTGATCAAAATGGATCCTAAAACGTTCTTTAAGATAAGCGGAGGCTTTAGGATTGAACAGAACGTGTTATCTAGACTGGCTTATGAAACGAAGCTCTATTTAAAAGAGGGTTTTGTGTATTTCGTTTTAATCTTAACATTATATTGTGATCTAAATAACAATTTGTCAACTATGTATGTTGGACTACACAGGCTAGCCGAATGGAGCTGTACGCTAGTATTTTACATGGCGCGACGGTATATATGTCCTCCACTACTCAGTAACTGGCAAGACTTTAGACAGTTTTTCCAACTTCTGACTATTCTTGACGACTGTAAAAGATTACTAATAACAGCTGAAACCAACGGGTTTACATGCCGTCCGAGGCGCGTAGAATCTTGGTACCTATGTTATGGTGGTTACACATTCACGAAGCAATTTTGCTAAGCGTAAAATTATCTTCCGACCCAAGTGACTGAATGAAACTATTCTTGAAAATATTAAGATTAATGATATACCAAACCGCATAGAGCCCGCATGTTGGATTTTGGGCCATTGCCTTCATGTAGATCCTGTGAGCCAGCATTGGGAACACTACAAGCTGATGGTGATAACTCTGAAGCGTCAAAAGCCTAATGGCTAAGTGGTCGGACTTGTGAACGCGAAGTTGCGGTTTTGAACCTACCCATTATATTATTGCCGTGAATCAACTCGAGACACAAGCATGTTTAGCTTAGAGAGGTGCGCAAGATTGCTAGTAATGCGAAGCCTACCCACATTGCAAATTGTATTTAAAAAAAAATTAAGATGTCTTCGTTGAGTCGCATTACTAAAACTACAAATGAATAAGTCATTGATTTAGCTACTTGTGACTTCGACACAGTCTTTGCCACTTGTGTAATGACATATTGATATGATATTAGTTTCAATGTAATAAACAGGAGCTATTCATATCGTCAGGCTGAAATTATATGTAGGGATAATCAGAGGCGTACCTTTAGTATGTTTTTTAACCGACTTCAAAAAAAGGAGGTTTACAATTCGTCGTGAACTTTTTTTTTTGTTTTTTTTTTATGTATGTTACCTCATAACTCGGAGATGGCTGGTCCAATTTGGAAAATTCTTTTTTTGTTTGAAATGGTATACTTTCTAGTTGGTCCCATTGTCGTGACGTTTGGATCTGATGATGGGATCATGGAGAAATCGAGGGAACTCTTCAAATATTATAGGCACACCTATAGCGTTTTGGGTATTTCTTATAGAACCTTGTGCAGTTGCTCTCGAAAAGCACCATTTGAGGAAGTGGAACTGATGATGAAGACCCCAGATGGTCACCGAAACTACTCAATAATAAGTATTTCGTTGATTGCGATTAGATTACTTGAATATGGATGTTAAGCACTTTATGCTCGTTACAATGTATATGGTGAAGTAGAGCTGATGGTGATGTACCAGGAGAACTCCTCAAAAATTAACGGCTCTGCATCGGGAAAAGCAATATTTTGTAAAAGGTGATAAGTAGTTGACATTTTGACTTTTGTAACTAGATAAATTACAAACCGACCCACTAAAAAGCTTGAAAAAGAACTTTTTAGCAAAAAATAGAACCGACTTCCATATAAAAACACTACAAAGGCAAAAATAATTTTAATTTCGGAAAGCGGTGTCTTTAGTTTTGTATATATTTTCGTTTTTGACACCGCCTTCCGAAACTAAAGTTATTTTTGCCTTTGTAGTGTTTTTATATGAAAGTCGGTTCTATTTTTTGCTAAAAAGTTTTTTTGCACTTGAGAAGCTTGTGGCTGAATAATTACAGCTGGTCGCGGTCAGTCCGTGGATATCACCATCGTAACATATCCAGATTACCCCGTGCCTTGAAAAGCACGTAAAGCCGTTGGTCTCGGCTGTTATTTGTACTTTGACAGTCGTTACGGGTAGTCAGAAGCCAGAAAATTTGTTACTCGTCTTACCAAAACGGTCATCCAAAGCTTGTCAGTAAAAGATCGCTTTTAGCGATAAGACCGCCCATTGTAACACCCTTTGTAGTTTTAAGTCCTCGTTTAATTCTGTTATGGTGTACAATAAAGAGTATATCTATCTATCTATCTACCAAAGGGTAACGTGTACATATAAAACACTAGTAAACGGATATTGACGTTTAAACTTATTGGAAGCAAAGCAAACGCCTCTAAATTGTTGTCGTGTGTCGCATGTAAATAAGTAAAGAAAATGATATTTTTTCTTCATTCTGCTACCAAACTGCTGAAAAAAAAAAGTGATGGTTGATTGCGAATATTAGTTTACTGACCTGTAATAGCGTTGCCGTTTTAGGTCAGTAAACTAATATTATAAAGGATTATTTTTTTTTTAAATAACGCTATTTATTTTGTTTGAAAAATGCATTTTCTTAATTTTAGTAAAATTATTTATTTTATTATTTGAACTTACTGATAACAACTGGTAATATCTGCTGTTCAATTTAATGTGTATATAATGTATATAATAATAATAAAATACATATACGAGTATATGCTAAAATAATAGACTAATAAATTCAGTGCTTTATGATTGCCGTTTGATTGATCTTTATGAATAAGAGAACTCGCAATAATTATATTTATGGCTAAAATCAAACTAAGAATGACAGGCTTGAATAAAATAAGAAACATTTATATTTTTTATAGGAGAAAGAAAGTCGAAAATGTCAACGCCCCAAGAAATAGCTTAAAAGTAAAAATGTGGTATAATTGACCCGTGGAAAAAAACTTAAAACTAAATTTGCTATTATGTACCTCAGACCAAGAAAAAAAGAAAGTCGGCGTGTCGCGAACATCAAAAGTGAAGTCATCTTTTTATCTTCGTGTGTATCAATTTAATACTTGGTACAAATGGTAATAAATTTCCACTTATCTTAGGCTGGCCATTTCAACATCAACTTCGCTGATAAAAAATCATAACGGTTGACAACTTTTCTTTCGGAAAAATTGAATTTGAAAATGAATAATAATCCACAAGAATCCACAACAAAATATAAGACCACCATTGACGCGGTATTTTCCAGATATTTAGAGGATATCGAGTCTCAAACTTATGTTTCTTATTTCAGTTACCATAAACCTATAGTTTCAATGATAAAAATTCCTGAATAACCTACATGTATTGTAATATACTGAAAATATTTTAAACGATATTAACTTCTCATTTATTCAATAAAAGAAAAAGAAATTGTTTTCTTATCGGTCTCCACGCTCAAAAAGTGTAACTTGAATTAATATCAAAGAAAAAAAAATACTGCATAAATAAAAAATAAATAAATAATTATAATTGCATAAGTTGATAAAAAATGCTATGCAGTAGCTTTACCGCGGCAGTCCCCGAGTACCACACGTGTTTTTTTTTAATCTAAATTTAACTGCATAAATACGATATTTTACACCAATTTCAAACCCTTTTTTGAGCCGACTTCAAAAAAAGGAGGAGGTTCTCAATTCGTCTTGAACTTTTTTTTTATGTATATTACCTCATTACTCGCGGATGGCTGGACCGATTTCGAAAATTCTTTTTTTGTTTTTTTCTTTGTAGTTGGTTCCATTGTCGTCATGTTTGGATCTAATGGTGGGATCATGGAGAAATCGAGGGAACTCTTCAAATATTATAGGCACACCTATAGCGTTTTGGGTATTTCTTATAGTACCTTGTGCAGTTGCTCTCGAAAAGCACCATTTGAGGAAGTGGAACTGATGATGAAGACCCCAGATGCCACCGAAACTACTCAATAATAAGTATTTCGTAGATTGCGATTAGATTACTTGAATATAGATGTTAAGCACTTTATGCTCATCACAATGCATATGGTGAAGTAGAGCTGATGGCGATGTACCAGGAGAACTCCTCAAAAATTAACGGCTCTGCACCGGGAAAAGCAATATTTTGTAAAAGGTGATAAGTAGTTGACATTTTGGCTTTTGTAACTAGATAAATTACAAACCGACCCACTAAAAAGCGTGAAAAAATTTTTTTTTGCAAAAAATAGAACCGACTTCTTTTCTATATTCTATATGTCTTTTTTTATTGAAAATGTTAGTTGCTCTATTCTAATCGACCTCCACGGTAGCATTCACTTTGCTCGAACATTTCGCGTGATGTTTGCCGGTACAACATACATATACCGCAAGCCTAATATTATTCAGAGCGGTGTTGTCTTACATAGGAGCTTTTATTTATTCGTAAATGCTTTTCTGACGTTACGTAAATATTTCTTGTGGCGTGTTATTACTGTAGGTAGGTGTTTTAGTGGGTGTTTCACACTATTCGATATTTGTGTGGAAATAGATATCATGATGTGAACTAAAACCACTTATTTTTCCCGTATGATACAATCACGCGTACATAAGGAATTTAGGCGTGGCGTCAAGAGTACCCAGAGGTGTTTAATATGACAATATTTAGATAGTAACTTCAAAGCTGTAGGTATCAATTGTATCAAGGAAAGAAATTACACCGTAGAATTGCAAAAACCGTTGATTGAGTAACAAACCTACATACAGCCTAACTAAACAGTTACTCATATATATATATATATATATATACTGTATTGTACTGTGTGTATATGTACTTACTGCATGCGAATATTTACATACGGCTTAATATGTATTTCGATATTAAGCCGAATGTAAACACTAGCATAGAGTCCCATCATATTTTACAACTTTCCATAATAAACATCCGTAAATTCCTTGTAAACGACGCTAAATACATAGCGGTTATAAATCCAAAGCGTCCGTATTCCGAAGCATTTTTGCGTGCAACCAAAATTGGTGCCAAGTCCTAGTTTATTACTGACTACGCTCGACATGGTTCTCGGCCGACGGTATTCTGGTTAACGTGGAAAAGCCATGTTGGCTACACAGCGTAGAATAGGTACGGAGAGGATAGCAGTATCGGAATTTAGACAACGTGTTACAAAATATGACCTGCCAAAGATGTTGAGCTTCGTGTCAATCGATGACTTGACTTTATGAGTTTGAGATGAGTTACAGGGGATACACATTTTACCACTTTGGAAACGTATATCTTTTAAACGATTGACTTTATGAAAAAGTGGTTTTAGAAACCTCAATGTAATTTTTAAAGACCTTTCTATAGACACACGCATAGGTTGCATGAAAAAATAAATTTTCAGTTTTATTTCCATTTATGAGGAGCCCCCCTTAATTTTAAATATCTTTTTTTAATTTCTTCTTAAAATCGGGAAGCGGTTCACAGAATACATCCTACCAAGTTTCATGTGTATAGTCCTAATAGTTTCGGAATAAAATGGATGTGACATACAGACGGACGGACAGCCAGACAGACATGACGAAATTATAAGGGTTCCGTTTTTTGCCATTCGGCTACGGACCCCTAAAAACAGACAATGATAACAATACGATTTAATGACAATAAGCGTGAAACTCTAAGTAGGTACAACTCGGCCGTCTCGTGATCTCGTCGAATGTCGAAATAAATTACAGCAATATTAAGAGTGATTACACTTCACAATATTTCGTACAAACTTTGATGTAGAAAAGTTTGGAAATGAATGAAGCGATTTTAATGAAACCTTAATACGTATAAACAAGATACATTAGGTCTAAAAAGTTTTTATTAAACTTTTTCGGAACAATTTTTGTAACTAGGTATATTATAACCCTAGAGAGTTCAGAAGTAATTATTGCTTAAATTTAAAAATGAATGTTTCCATGACTGGAAGGAGTATTATAATAAAATGTTATTGGATTTTATTTATTTATTTATAAAGGAAAAATCGACGCTTTCGAGATGTGGCGCCGATGAAGTATGCTACGCATCGCCTGGACAGCGCGTCGCTAACATTTTGTACTTACAGGAGCTCAAGCATGACACACAACAGCGACTCTCCACAGAATACTGCAGTACTTTGGCCATATAGCACGTCGAAGTTCAGACAACCTCTAAAAGCTTACTTTTATTGGCAACGTAGATGATTAACGACACAGAGAACGTAGTCCCAGACGATGGGCTGACCAGGTGCCCGATGTACTGCAGATGTCGATGTCCCAGGCTCTCCATCAAGTTGAAGACCGTAGTAAATGGAGGAACCTGTTGCAACGTTTCCGTCGTAGCCACGATCGTCAGCACTGAGGGACTGACTTAAGGAGGACGAGGATTTGTAAAGGTTGCCTACAGCTTCTGCATATAACATTAAAAACTAACCAACATTCTTGAAGAAAGTAAAAAAAAAAAAACACAAGTTACAGAAAAAGCAAACGGGTGAAATGCAGAAAACTTGTAACTTTTGAATTTGATTGTGTCCTATGGTTTTAAAATGCATTGAGTTAATAGCATGTTTAAATAATGCGTAATAAATATTTATTTTGAATATTATACCTTATAACCAACGTCGTAAACATTTATTTATAACTTCGTAATAGAAAAAACAAATCCTTAATAGGTTTTGAAAAATGGGTTAAAATTATTTCCATACATTTCATTAGTGTTCTTTTCATTTCGTTACACATTACATTATTTACTATTTTTTTTCTGATGGACTTACCTGCTTAATTTTTATTTTAACAGTTCCTTCATATCAATAAATATTATATTATTTATGTTGTTCTCATAATACGCCTTTTTTATTGTATTTATTTACTCCAAATGTATTGTCTCTAAAAATAAATGTTTCGTTACTCAGGATTCGTTATGGTAAATTTAAAGACGTATGTTAAGTTTTAGAAAAAATCCGTATTTTCTTTAAGTTAGCCACATTACCTTCTAATGTTCTTTGACAAATGTCAAACTGCAGCCATTTTGTTACGGCGGAGAAAGTGTGCGTTTCGGTGAGTATTCAATTTGCTTGTATATTTTATCAGGGTGATTAACGGTGATAAATCAATATGTTTTATGCTTTAAAATTATATTTTCTGTAAAGGAAACTATGCACATGTTTCCTATGATATTGTAATCCGCTGTAATATTAGTTGCATTTCAAAAGCTATGAGATATAAACATTTTTAGGTTATAAATTCTCAGATGTTCTTATTCATCAATTTCGTTATTATTTCATTACGTAACGAAACTGAGAAAATGTAAGGCTACGTTTACATACAATTATTACTGAATCAATCTATTTCTAAAATTAAATATATATATATATATATATATATATATATTGCAGAGATGGCGCCACTATCAAATGCAGAAAGGCAAAGAAAGTACCGTGAGCGTCTAAAAAAAATCCAATAAAATATGAAGAATTCAGAAAAAAACATCTCGAAAGAGTTAAAGCCCGAAAAAGTAAAATAAAAGATTTAAGTTATAAAGGAAAACAAGAAATGAAATGAAAAGAAATGAAAAAGAAAATGGAGAAAATATTCGTCTAGATATTATAAAAAAAGATGACCGGTCAATCATCCACTACACCAGTTGATACAACTGACAGAGAAGAAGAAACGAGCATGGAAAACAAAGAAAATGAAGTAAGTCCCCAAGCAGGACCTTCGAGGGAAAAAGAAAATAAGATTAAGCAAAGTAAAGGTCATAGGAAGAAAAAGAGAGTAATAGAGTATTCTACCTCAGATTCGGAAATTGATTGCAATTTATATGCAGAGAGTGATGATAGTCCATGGCACTCCATGGTATGAAAGTGAAAGTAACAAAAATTTTTCACTGTTTTATAATAGGGAGTTGGCTCCACAGAACAAAAATAAGGTGACAGTATTGAGCGACGTAAAATTTTCTGCTGAAAATTGCGCCTACTTGGATGTAACCAGAGAAGGTCCCTTAAAGTTGACCAAAATTGATTTGAATTATGATTTAAATATCAACCAAAGAGATGATCTCAGTAGTAACGATGAGAATATTTTTTTAAATAAGATTTGAGAGAGGGATTTTCATTTCAATATTTTAAATAATTATTTTGTTTAAGACTATTCAGTTACTAGAAAAGCTCTTTAACTTGTCATGTCTTTAAATGCCACCTTGTTATTTTTTATAAGACTTATTTGAAGTTTTTTTCGTTGATTATGTCATTGATTATGTTTTATGATTATTTTTATTTGTTTGTTTTATATAATAAGACGTTTATTGTTGAGATTAAAATAAAAACAATTTGATTAGATTGCATAAGACTGACATTTGACACAAGTGTAATTTTATATGGTCAAATTAAGTTAAGAAAGTTCCTTTAAAAGTAATATTGATAAACGAATTATTTTTATTTGATTAGAGTCTAATCAAATAAAAATAATTCGTATAAAAGGTTTCGTACAAAATGACTTTAAGAAGCTGTTTATCTTGTCAACTAAATGCCACCTCGTTTATTTTTTCCAAGTTTTATCTTTTTGATAATAAGAGGTTTATATCGATTATTTTCATTTCTTTGTTTTATAGTTAGACGTATACTGTTGAGATTATTTCTTGTGATGAAAATAAAAACAATATGATTAAAGTAATTTAGACTGACATAAGTGTAATTTTATACTGCCAATTATCAAAAATTTTGTTGAGAAATTTCCTTTAAAAGAAAAACGAATTATTTTTATTTGATTAGAAGATAAATAAAAGTGTAGTACAATCACTACAACTTAGTGAAGTAGATACTAATAAATGACTTCAAATTTTCATTTTTTTTGTTTTATTTCGATTGTGTGTGAATATCTCGGAAATTAAATATTGACAGCTTCTCGTACGTCAAGATTAAAAACAATGTGCTTTCGGCACATTCGATATAAAACATACCATGTTCAAGTGACATATGAAGCCCTCAAACCTGACTTATTGAATTTTTTTTAGTTTTGTTTTTTGGCTTGCCTTGACCATATTGTGTGATCTCACCTTTATAGTATCAGTTTTGTTATTAATTTTATCAGTTTAGTTATTTCTCAGGTGCGTTACTTTTTGAGAATTAGTGACATATTTTCTGCATTTCACCCAATAATATTAGAAAAGGGTATATGATATAAAACCATGCAGTATCAGCCTTTCCTCGTGCCCTGGTTTACAAACAGTTATTTAAATAGGAAATTAGTAGTACCTGATTGCTTATAGACTCAAATCTGGACACATTCCATTCCATTTGCGTTCCTTATGAAAAAACCCACTCGGCGAATTGTGCAGTAAGTCAAGTGGTAGTATATTGCTTATTGATGGAATATGTTTGATTTGAGTCTTGTAGAAATGATCACTTTTGAGCCATGAACTTGAACAATATTTAGGTACATTCAATCGATATCTGTCTCAACAATATGGTGCTGATGGGAAGTCTGTTCAAGTTTTTTAGCCAAATGTAAGACGTTGATAAATACATATACAACGTGTAACGGAAACCCCATATCTATCCAAAAGGACTGAAGACAACATCTGGTATGTGGCTGAGTCTCTATGCAAAGTTTCAGCTCAAAATAAGTGACTCACAGAATTGACCCCAAATTATTGGTTTCATATGTTTCTTGAATACCAGTAATAACAAACGTGTCACAGCACTATGAGGGCCATCACTTTCTACGTCACTTGCCAATAAAACGATAATTCTCTTCGTTCTTCTTAATTTGAAAAAATCAGCCTCTGGTATCAATGTATTGAAATTTCTAATATGCTCTACACATGTAGGCATAGGATTAGAAAACCCTTGCCATATCGTTTGTTATCATCCAAAGAAGCCGTGCACTCTGTATGTATATACCCTTTAAATTACACGTTGTATAACTAAACAAATAGTCGCGAGGGGCTTCGCTCCCGTGGAATTTATCACGATAAAAACTTAACTCTCCTTCTTTTGCAATTGGATAAAAAGCCCAAACTATCATGCGTTGATACATATTTTTTTTCCAAATAAACTTAAGCCAGGGACTAAAAAAATAAATCGACTTTCTCCTGTCATCTACAAGCAAACTTTAGACCTCTGTGCTTGAGCAGTCAATCCTTCCAATATATTCACCACACACGACAAAATCTATTCAATATGAATATTTCAGCACGAGGAAAATGTATACAAAAAGCTTCTTACACATAGACACATGTCGCCTCAAACTGTGACGTCATTATATTAAAATATATATGAGGTTGTTGAACCGCAAAAAGGACACGCTATGAGGTAGAGACCAATATATTCGCCCTTACCATAGTACACGGAATCTGCCGTCCAACGACACCGACTAAGCATGGAAACCATCTAGGCTTTCCTTAATGAATTCCATTTCTGAATATGAGGTATGGCTTCTAATCAGATAAAGCTATTGGTCCCACTTGTCATTCTCTGGTCTTTGACAGTCGATGCAAGTAGTCTGAAATCGGAAAATCTAACAGCGCGGCAATGGTCTCGGCAAGACTGCAGCTTTTGCGTGTGCATTTTGCATGCCTCATGCAAGCTCGAACTACTATTGTTAGTGTAACTATCGCTAAATACTATCTATACATATTATATACATTACAACTATAGAAGAGGTCAATTATGTACATTAAATGCGAAAGTCCTGTTTCACGCACGGTCTGCTGTAGGTATGTGACGAGTAAGCAGAAAAATACTGTTTATACTCTTTTCATATATTATCTTTTATAGATGGACATCACAAAACAAGTAATGTTGTTTAAATTCTTAATTAAATTTTTAAGCGTTACCTCCAAGTACCTACAAATTTTTTCGTGCATTTCTTCGTAATTTTGTAAGTCATGTCATTCATAATCATTATGAGTACCTACTTACATTAGTGAGTTTCTGTAGTTATGTATATACCTAATATCAAAATTTCTTCCTAAATAAGAAAAGCACACGCGAGCGAAATCGCGGGCAGAGCTAGTTCTTAATATATTTGTTCAAGAGGTATCGTGTTGCATGGTAACTGAGTTATTCGGTTCAGATAGTCTGCACGTCTGCAGTGCCACATGACAACTGGTATACAAGTTTGGTTGAGCCGCAGGCGTAATAAATTATTACGGGCCATCAGTTATTATAAGTAGTTTGATTTTGAATGTAGCCTAGATATACCTAGGAATACCGTTTTAAACACTGTCCTCCAAAGCGTATCAACACTCTATGGTCTCTAAAATATGTTAATGGTTGATGTAGAAAAACTAACGTGGAGACGCATTTCCTTCTTAATATCATCATCCTCTTGTTAACTATAATGAATTATTATAACATGGTGTGTCGTCTTTGTCGTTCGCCCAATTGAACCCATGGCATGGTATACAGCTCTTTTTACTTGGCTGATATACTGCCTTCTGTCTTTGGGTTTTCTGTCGTGATTAAAAGATTATTTCGCTAGTGTCCCGAGTTATAGCTTCTTTCAAGTTAGAGATCTTACTTGAGAAGCCTTGCATCTTTTTCTCAGTCATACACTCTTTATATAGTGATATGCGCCAATTTATGCCGAGGAACACGGATAGCCACGCACCGCAATTTTCTCGATTTTTTCTAGAAGAGAACTAGCTATGGTAGAATTCACATTAATAGCAATCTTGTTAACCTCTCCAACTAACCTAAATATATTCTAACTTGTGTCTGGAATGGGTTCACGGCAATAGTGAACGTGCACGGCACAAAGCCACGACCTCTCGATCACAGCCATTAGGCTTTGCCGCTTTATAATGATTATACCTCTTTTTTATCTGAAAAAATCGGTTGTCTGTAAAGTCGGTTTACTGACGATAGTTGAACGTGACAACGTCATAAGAAAATACTGATGGAATGGTTGCATTTTTCAAAAGAAAATTTTAATTTTACATCACTATTACTGCACTTCTCATGACAATGGAAGAATCCCTACACAGAGACGTCATCTCTTAGCGTTTTATGATAGCCTAGTACTTGACTCGTTGAGTCATACATAAATGTCAAAGAATCCCTACTCATTGACGTCATCTCTTACCGTTTTATGATAGCCTAGTACTTGACTCGTTGAGTCATACATAAATGTCAACTTGTAGATCCAATTTGATTTGCTTTGGAACGCCTCAGAGCGATGGAATGCCTCAGAGCGAGGTAACGCCGCATGAGTCATGTATTTTCGTGCGTGCAGCCAGCTTCATCGAATTATAAGACGTTGTCACGTCAATAATTACGGGAACTACTCCTACAGGTAATTTGTCTAATTCTAAGGAACACCATCGGATTTTAAACTGTAAGAACTTACCAAAAACCCCTTAACATGGGGTACAAATGATATTCATATACACACACACAATAAAACTCTTATCAACAAGCCTCGACTAAGTTGGAAACCAAAAATGGGAAGATACTTTCTCCGGCCAGCCAGAGGCATTCATCATGACATTACTTAATATCATTACCACGCATTTTGAAACAAAAGCACATCATTAATCACTGTCTAACGGGAAACGTATGTTGGTTGCAAACAAAATGTACATTTAAAAGGTTTTCTTTGCTTCTAAATGTACCTAATTCTGTTTCGCCGGTTTAAATATTAAAATTTCGCGTGTTCATGTTAATGGAACGAACTCCAGTGGTCTATTATGGCGTAATCTGTCTTCTTTACTTTTGTATATAGGTATTTTGTTGTGTGAGTCATTTTTAACAGGAAAATGATGTCAAAAGTGAATTATGTCTATCATCTCAAAAGCGTAATACTCACTGTGTTTGTACAATCCCTACATCCTTATTCATGGAAATGAATTAACCAATTCTATATATGTTTATAAACAAGGCGTGTTTGCTGAGATAATGTGAATTAACATTAAAAGCTAACAGATTGTAGCACAGATCTTATACATATTATATCTTTTGGAGAGTTTTGTAGTTAATAGACTAGCATTTCTCAACTGATTGTGAGTGACGATGTGATCCAAGATAAAGCATGTCTGCCAAGAAGTAACCTATTCACTCCTTGCTTAATGACCCCCAGGTTGTCAGGAAAAATTTAAATTACATTGACCTAACCATTTTGAATCCGTCTTAACGTGGTCGAGAGGTTGCGGGTTCGAACCCCACCCATTACACTACTGCTGTGAACTCACTCCAGACACAAGCATATTTAGCTTAGTTGGAGGGGGCACATTACTAATTCTCTTTATAATAAATTAATAGTTTAAAAAACACTAGAAAAACACGCTTTTATAAACATAAACGTAAAAACAAAAAAAAATGTAAAGAAAACTGATAACGGATTTTCTTTAGTTTTGTTATAACCTTGAAACCTGATCGTGTTCAAAGTCTATTACGTGGCCATTCTCACAAGTGCAAACACGACTGTAATACGACATTCCATCATGGAATGCCAGTGCCTATCTTCCGGCTTCATCATCAGACCTTGAAACCTAATCGTTATCAAAGTTCATTACAAGACTTTTCTAAAAAATCCAAAACAGCTATGATACGATTTTCCATCATGAAGTTCCAGTTCATATCTTCCGGCTCCATCATCAGATCAGTTCGACAGTACCATATTATTGTATTGTCATCAGAACTACATACAGCTGCCAATTTTCATTACGCTACGACCCTTGGAAGATGGTTACATAGTTACATACAGGTCGACCTAATAAAAGCGTGTTAAAAAGAAAATATTGTTACGCAAGTTCAAAAATGTTTAGCGATTCCAAAATAGATGAAACAAAACAAAAACTATTCATACTTTCAGCAATACTCACATATCCCAGTAAACTCTATATTCAATCGAAGAAATAACAAAAGCTATCGTTGTATTATTTCAGTTGGTAGAAGCGGTGTCCGTAAATTTCTCTCACGAGCTATTTGTCAAGAGGATTGGGAACCACCTGAGCGCTAAGCGGTCTCCCGAAGCAAAGGATTCGAATAATCGCTGAAGTTTTTAGTGAAAGATAATAGAGACGTACTCGTGGATTTCGATTGTGGGAGCTTTTTGTGAAAAATAATGACGAATTTTAAATAAATAGCAGATAGTCCTTTCAACTCAGTTGGCATGACAACGTAAAAATAACAAGCCAATTCAATCGGAAAAATAACAAGCTAAAACTACAGTTTTAGCTTGTTATTTATCTCTTTCTACATTGAAATTTACAAATTTCAATGTAGAAAATCGAGTCGAAATTGATGCGGGTTGAAGAAATAATTCAAATAGAGGCATTAGTACATAACAGGATTTTAAGCCCAACTAAGAATCAGCGCTTGGCGAACTAGGAATCTTTCAGGATTTTCAACTAACCTGTTTTTACCTGACTGCAAAGGAAGGTTTATGTTTTTCGCGCGTATCTTGTATGTATGTATGTATGTAATATTCTTTATTACCTCATATCTCCAGAACCACTTAACGGATTCACATAAATGAGGTATCGTTAGATTTGTCTTAGCAGCCCAAGTGTTCTTAGATAGGTGACATTTGAAAATATAAAACGTGGCGGCTGTGCGAAGTCATTATACATAGTGAAAAAAAAAATTTTTTTTCGAATACCGCAATATGGGTATCAAATTAAAGGGCTTATCACAAGAATTTCAAAACGGTATATCATATTTATCATTAGTGATTACACTAATGATAAATAAACTTTTTCTTTGTATTATTTTTGCTAGTATTAACTAGCAAAAATAATACAAAGAAAAAGTTTAAAAATATGGACTTGAGCTCTTTCACTTTCTGAATCCGGTGGGGTGCCAATGTGACACGACCGGGAAAATTAAAAAATTGTTAATTAATATTTTAACTGAAAAGTTCAAAAAAAAAGTTATTTAAAAAATCTAAAAAACCCGACTGCTCAACTGAAATGCAAGGAACAAGCACATTTTTATTTTAAAAAGTGACAAGCAGGCGGACCCGTCAAATTTAAAAAAAAAATACGTTCAATGGGGTCCCGCCCCGCCTGCTTGTCACTTATTAAAATAAAAATGTGCTTGTTCCTTGCATTTCAGTTGAGCAGTCGGGTTTTTAAGATTTTTTAAATAACTTTTTTTTAGAAAAAGCAAAAGAGTGAATAGGTTACTTCTAGGCAAGCGTGCTCTATCTTCGACCACATCATCACTTACCATCAGGTGAGGTGGTGGTCAAACGCGAGCCTATTCTGAATAAAAAAAGCCCGACTATATAAATAGAAGGTCGTTTATGTAGACGGGCTTTTTCTATTATCTATTACCAAGTAGTAGAGCATTGTTTTAAATACAGCAGTTATCAAGCCCTATGTAATAGAAAACGTGTCTCATCGAAAACAAATCTAAGTTTCTACAATATTTAAAAATTGCTTTATAAATACATTGTATACAATTTGTATGCAAGTTATAAAATAGAAAGCAATATTTTTCCTGCTTTTAAAATAAAATACTGCAAACGATTATCCCGACTACGTACCCAATCAATGTGTGTGGCTGGACACACGCTTTAAGGGTTCTCACCCTCAGCAACCAACCAACGAGTCACCAATGGTTGTTGATAAAGGTCGGTACTGTATTCTTCGAAAGGGTTGAGAGTGTTCCTCGTCGGCCTTGTCGGCCGTGTTGCCACAATTGCAGCCGAGCATGAGGTTCAGGGTTTGATACCCGGAGTCGGGTAATATGTTACTGGGCTTTACTCAGAATAAATCTAGTGACTGATCATGCTTAATTGTTGTCAATAGACTCACTTGTAATTTAATATTCCAGTTCATTTAATAGGGAAGCCATGGAATGAAACATTAGTGGTGTTTCCTAATAGCTTGAAAAGTGAATAGCTGACTTCTAGGCAAGCTGCTACATTGTGGACACATAATTTTTATTTTATTTCCTTTTTATAGAAATCAGCAACAAACAGCAGTATCATAAAGACCACACGCAGTACAAGATAGAATCATAGTAACAAATTAATATACTACTTACTTCGTTATTAATAAAATATTAAAGAGTTAATAAAGAGTAGCTAGCTGTTTTTAAATTAGAGCTTACAAATACATATTTAATTATAATATACTATGATTTAAAGCAGATGTAATGTCTTTTTAAATACATTTTTTTCTAAGAAACATAATATCTATAAAACAGTACTGTTCATTATTTATAAGTATACTTAAACAGCGGTTGGTACAGTTGCGTCATCATCTCTTACTATCTGAAATTCTGAGATTAGTAAAACCCAGGCCTATCAGTAACAAAATTGATTAACTGTTCTATGCCACCAAAATGCTAATAAAAAGGACACAGCCCAATAAATCGACCAGACACGAAAAGGTAATCCATAACTTTCCTTTTTCTACTATTGCGTCTATATTTTGATACTGAAACATATAGGAAATGAAAAACCGAACACCTTTGCCACAGATAGACTGTAGTTTTATAATTTTACACATAGTTTTTCCGCTTTTGCCCAACTACTTTCCAATTTTCCGAAATAAATGAATAATAGTAATAACATTACTCGATGTTACAAATAAATAATTATGGTACCTCTCCATATGAGATCTTTCTAAATGCACTGTAGCTGATGGCAGGTGGTAATCGGCGAAGTAAAACGAATAAAAATGCTTGACGAACTTTATATTAACAAAGACACGGATTATTTGAGAGATAGTAATATTTTATATTTAAAAACGCGTACAAGCGCAGTCGCTTGCGGTGCGTGCGCGGACCAGCATAAAAAACATAGACAAAAAAATATAGAGTTATAGACTCGTTGGCCGGAACCGGCGTTTTGCGCTGAGGAGCTTGCTGCCCGGCTCATACTTTTGTTCTTAGGCTATACACACATGTTAGGTTAAGATAATAAAATCATGAATCTAAAAATTATGAGCGCGTCGCTAACATTCTCCCCCCTAGTGCTGGCTCAGCACTCCTCGCCAAGTGATATACGCGCGACGCGGGCTGCAGGTCGCTTCCAAACACCAGTCTTGGTCTTCACTTCAACCAGTCTGATTCGTCCATCCTTACCTGGACATATCTTCTGGATTACACCCTTCGGCCAGGTACCACGTTGACTGTTAGGATCAACTACTAAAACTAAGTCACCTACCTGTAAAGGTTTCGCCTCTTGGTTCCATTTTCTTCGAGGCAACAACTCAGGGAGAACCTCTTTCACCCATCTACGCCAGAACATATCCGCTAACGCTTGTGACCTTCGCCATTGCTTGCGTAGAAACATGTCGGAATCGTCGAAATCGCCAATGGTTGGTGAGTTGGATGAGCTACCTAAAAGAAAATGGTTAGGAGTCAAAGATTCTAAGCTTTCAGGGTCGACGGAGACGTGCGTCAGCGGACGACCGTTAACTATGTTCTCCACTTCCGCCATAAGGGTAAGTAGGACTTCTTCGCGTGGAGCGCGTTCGTTCATCACAACTCGAAGTGATGTCTTAACGCTTCGAATCAGCCTTTCCCAAGCCCCACCCCAGTGAGGGCTGGAGGGGGGTATAAAATGCCATTGCATGGCGTTGTTCATGCCGACGGCCTTGAGATCATCCATATTAAGTGCCTGCTGCGATTGCTTTAGCTCCTTATCGCTTGCCTTCAGGTTAGTGCCATTATCAGAGTATAGGTGAGCAGGCCAACCACGCCGTGCCGCCATGCGTCTCAAAGCCATAATCAGAGAGTCTGACGTGAGTGACGAAACAAGCTCGATATGAATTGCTCGTATGGTGAGGCAAGTAAACAAAACGCCATACCTCTTTTGCCTTCCTCTGCCCACAGTCACTTCCATTGGACCAAATAAATCTAGACCACAAGATGAAAACGGTCGTTGGTGATGTGCTACTCGAGCACGAGGTAAGTCACCCATCCTTGGTGCTTGCGGCGTGCATTTCCTTAAGCGGCAAAGCATGCAATTCGAGACCACCCTTTTAACTGTTGGTCTTAGTCTAACAATCCAATATTTTTGTTTCAAGTTATTGACAACCATTTCCTGGTTCCCGTGGGCTGCCTTGATGTGAAAGAACCGGACAAGAAGACGCGTTATATCATGTTTTCCATCTAGTATAATTGGTCTCTTCATTTCTAGGTCTACGTCTGACGCAACGTCGATGCGGCCACCGAGGTGGAGTAAACCGGCTTCGTCTAGGTACGGTGACAGGGTAAGTAACTTACTATTTCGTGATATTTGTTTTCCATTTTTGATTGCAGATATTTCGGCGGAGAATGAGTCCACTTGCGCCTTCTTCAGCAACAGGATCTCAGCTTGAGCCATTGCGTCGCAGTCAGCTTCACCGGTAAGTTTCTTGCATCTGGCAATAAATTTCAGGATGACGGCCGTGGATCGCAGCAAGCGAAGCCAGGAGGAAAAGCGCTGCGGCTCAGGAACAGGTAAGTTACATGTTAGCTCATGCATCACAGCCACACACTCTGAACTCATATCGTCTCCACCAGTGTCAGGGTTCAAAACGTCAACAGGCCATAAAGACTCGTCTTTATATAAAAAGTTGGGCCCTGTGAACCATTCACTATGAAACAATGTGTGGTTAAATTCTTCCCGAGTTCCAAGATCTGCTACATTTAATTTGGTAGGTACATATCTCCATTCGGAAACGCGCGTAAGTTCATCAATTTCTCCTAATCGGTTCGCTTCGAACGTTTTATACCTACGCGTGTTATTTCTAATCCACTGTAAAACGGTGGTGGAGTCGCACCAAAAATATCGTCGCTCAGGAGCTAATCTGTGTTCTTTCATAACGGCATCGGCCAATCGCGCAGCTAACAGCGCCGCCTGTAGTTCGGCTCGGGGTACAGTCATGGGTTTTACGGGTAAAACACGACATTTACTTGCTATAAATGCAACCTTAATGTTCCCATTGACTGTCCATCGCCAGTACGCCACACAACACATAGCTTGAACAGATGCATCGCATAATAAATGCAGTTGTAAGTAAGTATAATTATTACTTGCTGGCGTAGCACACGTAGCGGTCGTCGTAGGCGGTCTACACGTCTCGTAGCTGTTTCTCGTAGTAGGTAACTCCAGCGCAGAAGCCGCGGGTGCAGAGGCGGGAGGTGGCCTTATCACTGGCTCGGTGTCCGGTGTTCGTCCCGTCTCGCTAGAACCTTGCAAAACAATAGTTTTATTATAGCATCTTGGTATACGTATTTTCTTTATTTCCTCTAAAAACTCGATCCATTTGCACCATTTAGTGTAGATACTATCAGGTACTACGTCATCCCAGCCTATTTTTAAGCGCCAAGTATCTTGCAATAAAATTTTACCCTGAATAGTAAATGGAGCTAAGAATCCTAAAACATCAAAAATCGACATAACTATTCGCAGCATTAACCTTTTGGTCGGCCTTTCCTTGTTTAAAATAATGTTTTCAGGTATTCGTTTCAGAGACACATCAAAAAGTAACTCATCTTCTCCTGGAGTCCAGATGAGTCCCAAGATTCGCTCGCCATGGTATTCCTGTTCAGATTTGAACCTTACGCTAGCGGTACCTAAAGTATCCTGTGGAATACTTTCTAATACAGCAACGCTATTACTTGTCCAGTTACGCATTTCGAAACCGCCACTGCTATGAATCCTAGTAATATTTTTAACCATTTCTGTAGCTGTCGTGTCATCCGGCAGGCTATCTATGTAGTCATCCATATAATGCGATTTATGTATCGCATTAACAGCATCAGGAAATGTCGACTCGTAACGTCGTGCATTTACATTTTTAACAAACTGAGCTACAAAGGGAGAACAGTTGGCGCCGAAAATAAGTGACGTCATAATGTAGGTATCGACTGGCTCCTCAGGGCTATTCCGCCAAAGAAACCTAAACGCGTGTCGATCTTCAGGGTGAATTTTAACCCTAAGAAACATGTCCTTGATGTCACCGGTTACTGCAATTGAATATTCCCTAAAGCGCAGCATTATACCTAAAAGTGATGACAACAAGTCTGGCCCTGTATGTAAATAATCATTGAGACATTTACCACCAACTGGACTGGCAGAATCAAACACTAGTCGAAGCGATTTTTTGTTGGGATTATCTACCCCAAAGTGGGGCAGGTACCACATCCTGGGTACTGGCAGGGACTTTTGCATCTTGTGAGCGTAATCATTTTGTAATAAATGATTAATACGTTCTCGGTATCTGTTGGCCAAACCATTGTCACGTGACATTTTCCTTTCTATCCCCTTTAACCTTTTTAAAGCGTTAGGATAGGTGTCAGGCATGGTACAGGCCTCATCCTTCCAAGGGAGACCTACATGCCAGCGACCATTGATGAGTTCAACAGACTTCTCTAGCTGAGCGATGGCACAAGTATCATTAATATTTTGTCTTGACTTACCTGACACTCCCAGGGCGTCAACAGCAAATGAGTGCCTCACCTCTTCGTGGAGCTCCCGTAGTAGGTACTCGTTCTTGTCTGCGGCGGTGGTAGCAACTGAACTCAACAGCAGCGTAGCGTGCGCCTCGCCAGTGCTGGCAGCGAACTGAGTGTGCGGCCTTCTCAGCATACCGTGCACGCACCAACCTAGGGGAGTCAATGTAGCAGACGGCTCATATGGTTTACCTACTATTACTTTGAGAGGTAACAATAAATGACTGTTGTCCTGACCTATTAAAATCTCAGGTTTTACATCATATCTACATAACTTATCATTTATGCCAAACAGGTTTTTGTAATTATTACAATCAACAACAGAAAGTTGTTGCAAAGGTAAGTTTAAATTGTCAACACACCGAACTTTGATACTATGCATCTTACTGTCCATACCACATAATGTGACGTTTGTGATCGTTGTTTCACATACCAGTTCATCGTCAGACCAGGCGCCACGGATGCACATTGTTTCTGAGCGGCCACGAAGCCCCGCACGCTTTGCTAGCCCCGCACTGATAAGCGAGACGGTCGATCCGTCATCAAGTAGTGCGTTTGTACTGAACACACCGTTAGAACTATGTATACGTATAGGTACGACTTTAAGCAACACTTTGTTTACACTCGCGTTTATATGCGTCACAGTTTGTGTATTATCGGCGACGGACACTGGCAACGTTGCCGTCGTCAGCATTTGCACAGGGGGCGTCGGCTTCGGCTCTGGAACCTGGCTGCTTCCAGCGCCACTATTCGGCTTATTTCCAACGTAGTGAAGTAAATTGTGATGTCCCTGGCCACAGCCGTTCTTATTGCAAGGCGGTGCTGAGCATGTGTCACGTGCGTGGCGCGACACTAGGCATTTATAACAGATCCCATTACGTTTTACAAATTGCCATCTGGTATTACGTAACGCCTTCTTAAATTGTTTACATTCAGTTAATTTATGTTTTGAGGTACGGCAGAATTTGCAGTTATCATTATCATCATCTGTTTGCAATAATATTGTTTGAGGTCGATGACTGGAATTATCTTTGTTTTTATTTTGCTCAGTGCGGGAATAACTAAAACAGATGTTTGATGTTAGTGATATCTTTACAGCTTCATCATGCAAGAAATCTGATAAAATGACCATACGGGATTTCTGTCCTTCAGTGATGAGTGGGAAACTATAATCAGACCATTTAGATAGCAGTATTGTAGGTAGCTTGGATAATATTATTGAAACAATGCTCATACCTTGTAAGTATTCTTCGCGTCCAACTACTCGCACTGCTTGTTTAAGGTTTTGTACTTTAACTGAAAATGGCACAATTTCACTGTGATAGTTTTGTGACATTGATGGCAATTTCTTGATATCCTGCAATATTCTAGATATTATCAGGTCAGCATTGCCAAAGCGTAGTTCCAAAGTTGACATAATTTTCCATGGTGGACTTGCAGATATAAGCAAGGCTGCAACAGCATCTTTAGCAGCTCCTCGGAGACACTTTCTCAACCTCCACAGGTTTTCTTGAGGGGAAAATTTACAAAGTTCGGTTGACTCATTGAACGCTTGTTTAAATTGCAGAAATTCCAGTGGATCTCCTGAAAAGTCTGGAAGTTCTTTCGGTGTGCTCAATCTAGTTATGAGGTTGGTATTAGGCGCACTTGTAGAAGCCAGGTCTTTCAGCGCACCGGCTAGCATCTGAATGGTCGCTTGCATACTAGTGGCTTCCGCCGCTGGTGGCGGAGCAGGTACAGTGTGTGGATGCGACCCCTTCGGCAGATGTGGCACTGAAGTTGGCGACTTTTGAGGTGACGTAGGGAACCCTTGTGGTGCTGCTGGTGCCGTAAAGAGGACGGCATTTACAGATGCGGCTGGTTCTGTTTTAGGCGGCTGCAACTTGCCCAGGGGGTTGCCATGATCGCGGGCCGATTGCAAATCGTGGTGACTCCGTTCCAGCCATTGCTCCACGTCGTGAGCGCATTCTTCATGTGGACTGTATTTTTCTGCTTCCTCTAGGTCAGCTAAGTCCGCTTCTAGCTGTCTGTCTATGAGTTCCATTCGTATCTGAGCCTTTTGCTTTGCAGCATCCAAAAGCAACTGCGCTTTGCGAGCTTTGACTGACGATGTGTCGGATTGACCTTTCGACCTTAGCGACATGTTATCTGTTTTGGCGCTCGATGACGCCGCAGGTGTTTTGAATACCATATTTTTGGCTGCTGCACTAGTTGAAGACTTATGCTCTTCCGTATCAGAGTCTTGAGCACCTTTTTGTTGTTCGAAAAGTTTTCGTTGTACGCGCTCGCGTCGCGTTGTACTTCGCGTGCCCACCATTTTGTTTTTTCACTTTTGATCCGGTTCGATTGACCACTTTGTAGCTGATGGTAGGTGGTAATCGGCGAAGTAAAACGAATAAAAATGCTTGACGAACTTTATATTAACAAAGACACGGATTATTTGACAGATAATAATATTTTATATTTAAAAACGCGTACAAGCGCAGTCGCTTGCGGTGCGTGCGCGGACCAGCATAAAAAACATAGACAAAAAAATATAGAGTTATAGACTCGTTGGCCGGAACCGGCGTTTTGCGCTGAGGAGCTTGCTGCCCGGCTCATACTTTTGTTCTTAGGCTATACACACATGTTAGGTTAAGATAATAAAATCATGAATCTAAAAATTATGAGCGCGTCGCTAACATGCACGTTTCAGCAAAATTACATTAAGATTTGTAAAAACTTAAAAAAAAACCGGTCTAAAATCTACGCTTGGTATATTCAGGTGCCGCGTAGCATTTATTCGCACCCTGTATATACAACGCTATCGAGTAAATAACTGTCCAATTCACACATTGAACCATTAACACCACAATATAGATACGTACAGAAATCCAGCTTCATACAAAAAGCGACAGCACACGCACATATAGACACATACTTGCTGTGATCTCAAACAATTGCCGCTTATGAGTGCACTTGCACTCGCTATACGCGAACTACGTAAATGTGTGCGTGATCTATCGGTTTTTGTATGGCATCGTACTTCTGCATTTATCTACGCTGGGATTAATACCCTCACGTGAAATATTTCAATTGGAAGGATCAAAGGATTGTTCAAATTTAGTTTTTGTGCTACTCTTAACAGCTTTATATTTTTTGTAACAGGATGGAGGTATTTGAAGGTATTGACGGTGTTTTTTATGTAAAGGATTTGTTAGAAAAGTATATTTGTGTCAATTGTGGATAGCCTGAAAATGAGTGCTCACTTTTGGCGAGAAATCAACATGTATAAAACTGCTGGTTATTTTATTTATGGACATTTACAAAAAATATGTGGAGTTTGCTCCGTCAGTCAGTACTCAGTAGTCAAGGTTTATTGGAAGGCCAGTGACACATAGGTACTGGTTGTCTGTAATGGAAACTTAAAAAAAAGAAAACTAGCAATATCGAGGGACATTGCTAGTTTCAACTAAGTTAAATATGCTTGTGTCTAGAGTAGGTTCACGGTAATATCGTAATGGGTAGAGACGATATCATAGCCTATCCCACAATAAAAGTAGGTATTCCCAAAACGTTTTGTGCGTATGACTGAACTATCAACCTAATTTTAACCATGTCAGTACTGAAAAGTTAATTATATTTTATAAATATAAATAATAAATAAAAATAAAAATAAAAATATTTTATTTCAGACCTCAAGATCCATAGTTTTGTTAGTATTATACATGACTTATAAACTATGTTAATAACAATCGCCTATACATTTAAATATTGTTAGTAGGTATACAATACTTACATACTATGTTAGTAACAATAAAATACACATCACTTCCTATACCGACCGCGCTCACCTGTCACCCCGGGCACATGCACGTGTACACGCACCCAGTGAGCCATGATGTCGCAGCACGGCTTATCACTGATGACCCTCAGAATGCTGTTAGCGCTCCCACGCACTCTACGCATCATGGACGCCATCCGTTTTCGTAGGATGGTGTTGAAACCATCCACACGTGCTTCGGCAAACATCCCTGAGGCGCTACAGTAACGTGGGAGCCCCAACAACATCCTGAAGGTGTTATTGTACTGAACTCTGAGGGCGTTGTATGCCCTTTGCGTATACCGAACCCACAGAGTGCACGTGTACACCGATTGACAAAAAGCCTTAAAAAGAGTTAATTTCACCTCTGGTGTACAACGCGCAAACCTGCGGGCCAGCATATTGCATCGGACAGCCAACGCCCTCCGTTCTCTTTCCATATCAGCATCATCTTTCAAATCCTCAGTTACAATGTGCCCAAGGTATTTAAAATCTGATGCACGTTCAAGGGCCACCCCACTTAACATAACCGGGGGTACATGTGCCGGTTTTTTTTGGTTTACCCTAAAAACAAGTAGTTTGCTCTTTTGAACGTTATACCTAAGACCATGTTCCTCCCCATACGCCTCGCAGACGGCCAACAACCTTCTGAGTGCACTAACTGACGGACTGAGCAGGACCATATCGTCCGCATAGCTGATGCTATTGACATAGAGACCGTCAATAGAACAGCCAACCTGTGTGCTACTAAGCCCGACAATCAGCTGGTTTATATACAGGTTGAAAAGCGCTGGCGAGGTCAATCCACCCTGTCTCACCCCGCATTCCAACCTGTACTCGTCAGACAAATCATTGGCCCATCTGACTTGGTTGGTTTGGTGGCCATACCAATACTGAAACATATTTATAATGGCGTCGGGCACTCCCGCTTCGCGCAACTTACTCCACAATAAGTCATACCTAACTAGGTCGAACGCCCTGGAAAGATCTAGAAACGCTGCATATACTGGCGTATTTCTCTTTGTATAATACCTGACAGTATGCTTGAGGGCAAAGATAGCACTTTCAGTGGATAGATAGTGGATAGATGTATTACATATTAATATTTGCTATAGAATTTAGTATTTATTTTATTTTAGAATATCAATATATTTTATTAGAATCCTTAAGTAACTACAATTTTAAATATTATTCATATATAGTCTACACACACCACAGCGTAACTAGTATTTTTAACCTAAAGTTTTACAGGTAGAGAATTAGTCCCTCGTACATAGTCATGTACGTCTACTTTTATTATTTAGACGGGTCAAACTACTGGCGAAAATTAAGAATTTTGCAGACGTAAACAAATTTGTTTACGTCTTTCCGAACTTAATCTGAGGTAAGACAACATAGGTGCTGTCAGTCCCATGATAACAAACAGTATAACACCAATCCGACTACTCTTGTGGGCGGTCGGCACCACAATAGCGCCATGTAGGTATATCACGGTAAACCTAAGAGACATCTTCATACGTTATTATTCCTATAAGATTCGCAATATATGAAACGTGTTTAAGGTTCGGTGGCACTCAAGGTTCACTGTATTATTTGTCAATAAATCTTACGTCTTCAGTCTCTTGAAAAGACACAAAAAGCCAGTTCTTAATACAAGTATAAATACGGCCGAACTCTTGAACATATCAAAACTAAAGATTGCCTGCCATTGAAATAAAATCATTAAAGAAGCAAAACCTCAAAGATAAAACAAAATCACTTAATAAATTATTACTTACATTTTGTATACCTTAATAACAAGTTTTAAGAAAAATATCCTAACATATTAGACAGAGGTGTGTCCTACACTACAGACACATATCGTCAGATCAGTTTAAGTCCACTAGAAAGAAAAAAAAACCGCCTTTTTGGAAAAAAAAAACATGTAAAGACTCCTCCCGCTATGAGGTAAGCGGAACGCAGTGTCAGACTTCTACTGACTAAAATCCCACCCAGTTCCTTCAGTTTTTCATACTTTCCAGAGCCACATTACTGCAACCCTAGTAGATAAAACAACCTTATACACAAACAGACAGATAAACAGACAAAGAGCAGTCAGCACCATTGACGGGGCTCGATACGAAGACCATTGCCTGCTGGGGTTCCGGGAATGTTCTCACGAGATACAGCGGCCCCGGACCACAAGGGTAACTCTTCAGTGGCGCATCCTGTTCATTCGAGCAGGGTGGGTTTTTAGTCAGTAGAAGTCTGACACTTCCTTCCACTCCGCCCAGAGCGGGAGGAGTAGAGAAGAGAGTAGAGGAACAAAAAGTCTGCTACTAAGAATGACCGATGGAGTACCAGAGTAATATGATACCCCTAGGCCAGACCAAAGTCAAATTTTCTACAGACTACCCATACAGAGACACACAGACAGAGACTACCCATAACGGCTTTCAATTATGGTCAGATGACAGCCGGGATCAACGACTTAACGTGCTTTCCGAGGCACGAGAGTATCACACCGCCAACTTCCAAACTCCAGGCCACTACTGAGTATTGTTAGAGAAAAATCCGAAAGTACTTTTTGCTCCATCCGGGAATTTTACCCCAGACCTCATGCACTTGAGGACCACCTGGAGGACATGGTGGAGCATACGGTGGAGGTGTGCCTTGCTTGGGCGGAGCACCGCCGTGTCCTCGTAGAGGCGGTCGGCGGCGGCGACCTCTCGCGCCCGGCCCTGGTTCAGACTATGGTGCGGAGCGAGAGACAATGGGATGCAGTCGCCTCCTTCTGCGAAGCAGTCATACTAGCGAAGGAGGAGGCCGAACGCGCGAGGGAGAGGCAACTCTCTTCCGCATCGGGGATCACGAGCCGATTTCCGGCCACCGAAGGCGCGGGCCTGCGTACGGCGAGCAGGGGTCGCTCACCGTCCGGTAAGCACCAGGCCCGTGTCGGCGGTGCGTCGTGTTCCACGCGCG
The DNA here is from genome assembly GCA_943138885.2 of Tholera decimalis. Taxonomy (NCBI): domain Eukaryota; kingdom Metazoa; phylum Arthropoda; class Insecta; order Lepidoptera; family Noctuidae; genus Tholera; species Tholera decimalis. The sequence goes on along the minus strand of OW964573.2, from coordinate 20,566,090 downwards.
CCTCAAGGAGCTGTCAACACCAGTGACGGGGCCTCATAGGGCCATTGCCTGCCGGGGTTTGCGGGAAAGTTCTACCGAGTTACCGCGGCCCCGGAAATTTAGGGCAGCTGAAGGAACAGGGTGGGTTTTTAGTCAGTAGAAATCTGACACACCCTTCCGCTTGACCCAGAGCGGAAGAAGTCATTCGATGATTTTCCCACCCAAAAAAAAAAGACCTCATGCACTGCAGACGCACAGTTTACGATCGCTCGACCAAGCAGACATTAGGCATCATAAACAGGATTTATACAAAAATTAAGTCTCAAAACAAATCAAATGTCCACTGTATTTTTCCTAACATAACTCGACAAAACGTGTTTCATTTTTAATTGAGCTACTCATTAAACATTGACACATTACTATTCAGTATCAAAATGAAGTGATCACCATTCACAGTCTAAAACGCCCACATTTCACTTACGTAATTGTTGAACCCCGACCTAAATATTATTCAAACTCTCAACACAAATACACGTGAACTAAACGTTAGCCGTTTAAGGGGCCTAATCCTTCAACGTTTAATTAATCATCTTATGTCTACTCCGTGTCTTGATGTTTGCGAGTACTCAGAGTAACATAGGTACACAGAGAACGGTAAAGCTGTGTTTAGAAATGCTTGTATAGATTGTATTTTTGCTAATCGTGTAATATACGCGCTGTGTGAAATACGAGTCTTGACTATCAGAGCGTTAGTCAGAATTGTAATTGCGTGACAGATTATATCTTAGTCAACTTAATTAAAATTTGTGGCTTGGCCGTTTCGTTACTACAAAAACTATAACAGAAAAGTAATGAACAGTGAATAAATTTTTTACCTTACGGCCCACGTGACGGTAGCGAAACGGCAAAGCTAGATTTTTTTTTAATAACGTATAGAGCTTGTGTTGGCGATCGCCGCGCTCTCTTTACAAAGTTAAGAGTAACATTACCGGAGCGGCATGGTGGCCCCTGGTGAAACGAGCTGCGTGCGTTGCTGAATCCCGAGCCGGACGTAAACATTGATAAGATGGAATCAAACTTCACCATGGGAACAAAAACGTTCTCATGGAGTATGGAAGTGTGGTGACGATTGTTAGGATTGTATGGGTACTCTTCGGGACTCGGGAGACCTTCGTAAGAGGAGGTCGATCTAGATTTCTGTTCCTTTGTCTTGTTAGAAAGTAATATATTGTTATATGATCATTACAGTGGTTTTAATTAATACAAAGTAAATTAACTAAGTACATAAAGTTTACACTTGTGAAGTTAGTGCTTGTAGACTTAGGGCGTATATAATTTAGTAGAATTTAGATGTAATTACCTAAGTAAAAAGAAGCTCTACATAAGATCTGATGACTTTTTGGCCGTGCTAGCCACATATATCTCATTTAGGCTATATTATCATATTCACACAACAGCATATTCAACTTGAAAATGTAATAGATAGTTGGGATGGTTTATTTTTACTCCCTAAACTGTTATTTTTTTTACTGGGTATGCGTCATATGCGTGTAAGTTGTTCTCTGCCAATGTCTGTATTTCTGATAACGGAATAATAAATACTTAACCAGGGGTTTTTAAGTCAAGAGTGAATAATGGGATGGTGGTAAAATTTTTACCTTTCCGTATTCAATGCTATTTATACCATCAACAAATACCTTATGACCTTTCAACCTTTAAAGCAAGAGTGAACAGGCTTCTTCTAGGCTCGTTCGTTCCATCCTAGACCTCATCTATCGCTTACCATCAGGCGAGGTCGAGGTCAAGAGTGGGCTCATCAAGAATTAAAAAAAAAACACACCGCCCGCGTTTAGGGTTACCATATGACAGGCGTTTGCCGCATTTGACAGGCATTTTAAGGTTTAGACAGGCGTGCGGCCGGCATTGGTCTGAGACAGGCACTTTTAAAATTCGCGCCCGCGCGCGATTTGTTGCATTTGAATGAATTTCAAATAAGCACAAAAAAACAAAAAGAAATGAAAAGTTCTGATTTAGCTTTATCTGTAGAATTTATCTCTAAGCTGAATATCAGTGTTGACGACGTGAAACTGTTTGACGAATACGAAGTTCTAAGAGAGTTTTGTAGAAGTTCAGATAACATATTTTTTTCTGAAAGCTTAACTACAAAGTGGTGCAATTTTCTCAAAAGTAGGGAAGTGAATGGTGACATTGCAGAATTCATGAAAATCTGCCAGTATCTGTTCTCTATTTTGGCACACAATACGAACGTAGAACGTACGTTATCTCTCGTCAACGCCCAGTAGAGTAAAGTAAAAAATCGGCTGATAATTGAATCAGTAAAAGCAATATTGATTACTCAGGAAAATTACAAAACTGTATCTTGTGAAGATTTTTACGTTTATGTATTAGAAAAGAAAGAACTATTAAAAAAATAATGTCCTCTGACAAATATCAGTAATAAATATCCATCTTCATTATTATCTGTTGGCTTTTATTTATTACCTACAGCGTTTTGCTTTAGACAGGCATTTTTCTGAAAATTCAGGCATTTTAGGTACCATAGACAGGCATCCTTTTATTTACATATGGTAACCCTACCCGCGGTGGTCAACAAGTGCGAGCGCTTAGTGTAGATATTTGATCTTCAAAGATCTTCAAACTCAAATCAAATTAAAGTTATTGTGGTATTTAAAATATCAACACATAATATATCAGTAACGAATTAGATTACTTTCATTGCTCTCTAAAGTTAGGCAGACTTTAATCCAGTTAAACATAATCCGACATGAACACTGAACATAGTGCATTTCAGACGATTCAGAATTTTAGATGTAGGTCCTTCGAGACGCGATTAAAACCTGAAGCTAGATTGGACTTTGGAACGCTTGCAAATGTTTAAAGTTAAGAAAATTATAAGATATTATATTACAATTAAATTGTAGTTGAATTTTATTATACCAATGGCTGAAAAATAGTATAGCTTTAAGAATTCCTACCATTTTAACTACTGTTATAAACTTAAGCTACAGTAATTCTACTATTGTTACAAATGCGGCAGTTTGGATGTTTGTGTATATTTGTGTTTACACACATAGCTTACCATCTGAATATTTCTTTGCTCTACGTTAAATTGGAATATTTACTAGCCAACGAAGTTACGGGCAATAGCTTATCTTATTACAAATAATTAAATCAATTTAAATATTATAGATAGTCTCGGGGTAGCCTGAATCCCTAGAGACCGCGTCCCCAGGTGGCGGATAGGGGAGAGCTCGGCAGATATGCCGGGTAGGAGGGAAATAAAATACCTCCCGCGGACCACAAGGCCGGAGAAGGAAACTCCGATATAAACCCCTCCTCATAGGATTCTCCGCCGTACGTGGAGTAGAGGCTGTGAGGAGTGCTGGATACCTAGGTTGGGGTACCCAGAAGGAAAGGCGGCGGAAGAACCCTAAAGTTGGGTCAACGGCGGCTCCCGAGCCCTTCAAGAGGACTACAACCATGGTGTGTGAGGTGGTAATGCCGAGACATAGGCGGCGGTTAAGTAACCTATATGAGGCTACCACGAGCCTAGAGAAGTTAAATGCCCTCTAAAAGTGTGGCGATGGCACCTTGGAAAAGTGTTATAGGTATCTTCCAACCCCAACTAATATGAAAATGTCGTATAATAATGAGAGAGATTTGTCATGCGCTCCGGCTAACCCCCGGCGCTCGTGGGTATCCGGGCCTGCGAGTGTGAAATTAGTTACCGAAGACTCCACAGGGGTAGGCGACCAGGCCCCTGTGTCAGTAAATGCACCTGGAAGCAGCAACAAAAAACTTATTCAGCAAGTCCTTCACCCGAACTTGTTTAAACCAAGACCTGGATCATCATCAGTAGGAAATAATCCGGTGCAGACACCTACAGAAAAGGAACTTGAAAAAACAGAAGACCAATCTAGCTACCCTGAACATATTAAATGGCAGGAAGTTAACCACCGCAAAAGAATGAGAAGTAGCCCTGAAAACACTAGCAGAAATCAGAAGGCCAAACCAAATTATTGGTTAGCAACTCCTATATCTACTTTTAATAGCTTTTCTGAACTCGAGAATACTGACCAACTGAGACCGGCAGAGTCGGAAACTGTAATTGTAACTAGGCCCCCTCCATTCTTCATTGATAAAGTTAGCAACATTCAACCCCTCACGGAAATGCTAGAGAAAGTGGCACATGGAAACTACGAGATAAAAATCCTTCAATTCGAGCGAGTAAAAATACAAGCCAAAGACCACGAAGCATATTCTACTATATACAAGGAATTAAAATGCAGAGATACTGAGTTTTATACCTACAAAACAAAGCAGGAGAGGAGCTTTAGAGTGGTAATAAAACGCATCCACCCCTCAACTAACACTGATTTGCTAAAGGAGGCTCTAGAAGACCTTGGTCACAAGCCCACTAACATCTGGAATATCAAAAATAATAAAACAAAACAACCATTACCAATGTTCTTTATAGACCTACAGCCTAACCATAATAATAAGGATGTCTACAATATAAAAACACTACTCAACTGTCGAATAGAAATTGAATCACCACGACCCAAACGCTCTATCCCTCAGTGTACTAACTGTCAACAGTATGGACATACGCAAAACTTTTGTCACAGACAGCCCAAATGTGTTAAATGTGCAGGTTCTCACCATACATCTTATTGTCCCAGGAAAGAACGTTCAGATAAAGTGAAATGCATACTATGTGAAGGTAACCATCCAGCCAATTATAAGGGCTGTATTGTCTATAAAGAGTTACAAAAGTTAAAGTTCCCAGCTCCTCGTCCCAAAAGACAGCAGTTGGCTAAACATGAAATCCTGCAACGGAAAACTACTGAAAATAGTGATAACAAATCAAAATATACTAAAAATTCGTACAAATCCTATGCAGCAGCAGCATCTGGACCAAAACCACAACCATATAATGACATTTTAATAAGTAATGAACAGAATATATTTGAAGTCCTTCAAAATTTTAACGCATCAATGCAGTCCCTCATGAACCAAATGTTAAAAATCACCCAAACCTTAGTAGATCTCATGTCAAGAATGCCAATAAATTCGCAGCACTAAAGCTTTGCGCATGGAATGCTAATGGGCTAACCAAACACTCGGAGGAGTTAAAACTTTTTCTTAAACTAAATAAAATTGACATAATGCTAATATCGGAAACTCACTTCACATCTAAGAGTTATTTCAAAATTCCCGAATATAACTTATATCATACAATGCATCCTGATGGAAAAGCACATGGAGGGTCAGCCATCCTTATCAAAGCTAACATCAAACATCACCAATGTCAGTCGTATTGCAAAGACTACATCCAAGCAACCAACGTAGTAGTGAACGATTGGATAAGCAACATTACGGTGTCAGCTCTGTACTGTCCTCCAAGACATACGATTAAAGAAAATCATTTTTGCGACTACTTTAATACTCTAGGCCATCGTTTTATAGCCGCAGGCGATTACAACGCTAAACACACTTTTTGGGGGTCTAGACTCATCGTGCCTAGGGGTCGGGAACTTTTGAAATGTATTCAATCAAATAGTATGGATGCTGTATCTACAGGTCAGCCAACATACTGGCCTTCAGATAGAAGTAAAACACCAGGCCTTATTGATTTCTGCGTCACCAAAGGAATTGCGAAAAATACTATATCGTGCAATAGCTCCTGGGATCTATCATCAGATCACTCACCCATCATTATCAACATCAAACCTAAGGTGCAAGTGACCCTGAAAAAATGTGTATTACATAGTAAGAAAACAAACTGGAATCTTTTTCGGTACTTCATAGATGAAGCATTTAAAGTACCAATTCCACTCAAAACAGAAAAAGACATTATAAAGGCTGTTGAATTCTTCAACATAAACGTACAAAATGCTGCATGGAACTCAACTCCATTAGATAAATACAAGTCTGATGTCCCATCTGTCGCCACAAACATATTGGACTTAATTAAGGAAAAAAGAGAAACCAGGAAATTATGGCAACAAAACAGATGTCCTGACACGAAAAAAAGACTTAACCAGAAAGTAAGAAAACTAAAACAAGCCTTGGAACAAGATCGAAATGCTTCCTTTCAAGCATACCTAGAGGGTCTTGATGCAACAGCACCTACCGACTACTCTCTTTGGAAAGCCACTAAGAAAATCAAAAGACCCGTAATATTAAGTCCACCACTTAGAAAAGCAGACCTCAGCTGGGCACGTAGCGACCAAGAGAAAGCAGCGACATTTGCGGAGCATCTGGAAAAGGTTTTTCAACCCCACCCGTACGAGGGGTCACCCGAACATGAAAAAGAAGTTATCGAATTTACTGATGCCCTTGACCAGGATGATATCGAACCTGAAAACTTCACCAAGAGTGAAGTAGAAAACGTTATTAAGAAAGCAAACTCCAAGAAAGCGCCTGGATATGACCTAATTACCAACAAAGTCTTACAGGAACTACCAGACTCTGGAATAACTCTACTCACAGCAATCTATAACGCCATCACTAAACTAAAATTCATCCCGCCACAATGGAAAGTGGCACAAATAATAATGTTGCTAAAACCAAACAAGCCACCAGAGGACCCGAAATCTTACAGACCGATTAGCTTACTACCCATACCCGCGAAAATATACGAATCTCTAATATTGCACCGACTGACTCCATTGATAGAAGAGCGCAAATTGATTCCCAAACACCAATTTGGATTTCGTCGTAAGCACGGCACGGTCGAACAGGTTCACAGACTAATAAGCGAAATAGACAAGTCCTTTGAAACTGGAAAGTACTGTTCTAGTGCTTTCCTAGACATATCACAAGCCTTTGATAGGGTCTGGCACGAAGGTCTGTTATATAAAATAAAATCTCTGCTCCCCACCTATATGTACAAAATTTTGAAATCATTTTTGGAAAACAGGTACTTTCTAGTCCAAAACGGTGAAGCGCTCTCATCTCTCTGTCCTGTTAAAGCAGGAGTACCACAAGGCAGCGTGCTGGGCCCAACTTTGTACCTTATTTACACATCTGATCTACCAACTTCAGAGTGTATCACCACTGGTACTTTTGCTGACGACACCGCAATCTTGGCAACCCACCCAGACCCAGTTGAGGCGGCGAAACTCTTACAGCGTGGGCTTAATGATATATCCACCTGGTTAAAAAAATGGAGAATCAAGGCTAATGAGACAAAATCTGTAAATGTTACCTTTACTCTAAGAAGAGGCACTTGTCCACCCGTCAAACTAAATAACTTACAGATCCCAGGATCAGACCATGTCAAGTATTTAGGACTACACCTTGATAAGCGACTCACCTGGCAAAAACATATTTTCACAAAAAGGAAACAATTAGGAATACAATTACGTAACCTGTATTGGCTAATTGGTCGCCGCTCACAACTGTCGCTAAGCAACAAGTTACTACTTTACAAAACGATCCTTAAACCAATTTGGACTTACGGAATACAACTCTGGGGAACAGCCTCCCATTCCAACATTGAAATCATACAAAGATTCCAAAATAAAATGTTGAGGACGATAACCGGTGCCCCCTGGTTCGTCACAAATGATCAACTTCATCACGACTTGCACATGACCACAGTCAAACAGGAAATACTCCTTCATACAAGTACCTACAAGGAAAGAATTAAAAACCATCCGAACAGCTTGGCCAATATATTGATGGAAGAGACCACTACAATTCGCAGATTGAAACGGAGAATGCCCCAAGACACACTTAAATTACATTAGTGAAGTAAAGTAGGATGCGATGCGAGTCGCATACCGAGCATGCCAATACTAAAATTAACAAACCCACTGATAAATGTCCCTGTGGCGACAGATTGCAGTGTGATGGGAGACAAAAAAAAAAAAATATTATAGATGGCAACTATCCTGTGTAACTAAAACCTCGTTAAAGTCGAGACGATACAATTAATGAGTAAATCAAGTTTATTGATCTGGCTCCTCAGGTCGTTGACATGTAGGGTGTGGATTCAGTAATTATTCTACCTATGTAAAGTCATGCTAGCTAATAGCTAGTCTCTCATTGCATGGCTGGATAAGGACTTCATTATAAAACTGGTACTAGGATGCTGTTCTTTCTAGAGCCCTTACAATAAATAAACACCACTTGTGTTTATAGCTGTGACCGAGCGTCCAAGGACTGGAAAGAAGAGCGTTGGTCGTCTGCCAGCGAGATGGGCAGACGATATTGTTGCCATTGCGGGTAAACCCTGAATGAGACTGGCATATGATCGTTTTAAGCTTGACACAAGCAAAGAGAGGCATATAGCCATTAGTAGATCAAGTCAGGCTGTGGATCATGATGTAGGTGTTTATTTTGCGATACATAAGAAAGAGGCGTCATTTTTTTTAATGACGCAGTAGCAACAACAGCATTTTGCAAATTATTGCATTTAGTTATAACTGCTCTATTCCTATCATTGTGTCTGACATTGACTAGGGACCGTAACGGGGAAATAATAATACTTGGATTACTACCATAAATCGTAATAAAACTGTTTTTTTTTTATTCAGAATGAGCTCACTCCTGACCTCAATCTCGCCTGATGGTATGCGATAGATGAGGTCTACGATGTGACGAGCGAGCCCAGAAGATGCCACGTACTTTAAAGGTTGAAAGGTCATAAGTGGCAGGGAACACAGAAGCCGGCAGAGAATTCCACAACTTGGAAGTGCGCGCAATAAATGTGGAGGAGAAGCGCTTGGTACGACAAGACGGTATATCAACCAAGTGTGGGTGGCATCCAGCCGTGCGTCTGGTAGACCGGTAGTGAAAGGGAGATGGAGGGATCAGGTCATGGAGCTCCTGCGCACACTTTCCGAAGTACATTCTGTAGAAAACCGACAGGCAGGCAACGGTTACAACACTTTCATGGATCCTGTCCGAAATTAATGTTTTTGGTATTATTATTTTCTTGTTAACTGAACTGCCTCTGAGGTCGTGAATTCACGCGACTGCGGAGCATAAGGTCTCTTGAGTACTTTCTAGAAGATACTTCTCAGTATTAGCCCAGAGATAGGAAGTTAGCTGACTAATACCCCCGTGCCTCGAAAGCATGTAAGCCGTTGGTTCCAGATGTTATTTGGACATCGTTGATAGTCATTACGGGTAGTCAGAAGCCAGAAAATTTGACACTTGTCTGGCCAAGGAGTATCGTGTTACCCAGTTACTGGGTTGTGGAGGTCAGATAGGCAGTCACTCCATGTAAAACACTAATACTCAGCTGTATCTGGTTTACTGGAAGCTGACCCCAACATAGCCTATAAAAGGCTAAGTTGATGATGATGACTTTTTTTTTCATAATAGATTATAATCAATTTCTCAAAAATCTCGCTTGGAAATCGTCATGAATGGCCATCGCTGAGTACCTGGCGAACAAGTCCGTCAGACTCGTACTGACTAAAGCTTTCTCGTTATCCCTTAGTATTTGCTTGCTTCCGAAGCTGCGGATGCGAATATGGCTTCCATTGCCCCAGACTTAACTAATAGGTTAATCTACTAACCTGGACCCTGTTCCCAATACCAGTGGATTACTTACTATCTCTCATAATTTAAAATGTTTTTATATTTCATATTTAAAAGTACACATAAAGACACATAATACACATTAAGAGAGAATGGAAAAGCAATACTCAGAATTCTACACCATACGTCAATTAAATATATAGGTATTGTATTTTAAATCAAGAAACTTATGTATGAGAACGTGAACAGGTTCAGTCTAAGGGTCTGCTCATTTACTTGAGTCACAAGTTTCATTATAATAAACATAAGATACTCACTTACCTCAAAAGTATATCTATTTCACGGAAAAATTACATTCGTCAAAGATTAATTTTGCTAAACCATTTCAAAAATTATGTCACTCTTTCAATAAGGCGGGAATGCAAAATGTCACAATACTTGAACAATTTTTGACAGTTGACGTTTAATTTTTAACTTTGTTCAAAAGAACATTATGCAACGGTAACATGCATACAGGTAAATACTAAAAACAAACCAATTGCAAGTATAAAATTCAATTTAAAAGTCCGGTATCAAATTGGAAACTTAGGGCATTTAAGGGTTGGTTAACATTCACCAAAAACGCAATAAGCAACTTCGACCAAGTTTGAACCCAACCCGACCAGCGATAAACAAATAAATCTATTTACCGCCAGCACATAAACTGTTGACAAATCGAAGCTGGATCTATATTAATTGGATAGCGCAGTGTATCAAAGAGCGAAGAGATGGTACAAACATGTCTATCTCGTAGCTATCTCGCTCCGTAAGTCTCGGATAAGTTGGTATCCGTTGAGAAATGTCGATGCACCGGAGGGATGTCGGCTCTTGGATTTAGAAAGATGGATGGTCAACAATAAGTTTATTGGCGCTGTGAATTGAGGCTACGTATAATTAAAGCTAATCTATATATATATATAACTCAAAGGTGACTGACTGACTGACTGACGCAAAATCCTTTCTTAGCGGATGCCTACGTCATAACATCTACCTGCATGCCAAATTTCAGCCCGATCCGTCCAGTGGTTTGGGCTGTGCGTTGATAGATCACTATGTCAGTCAGTCAGTCAGTCAGTCACCTTTGAGTTATATATATATAGATATATATAGATGTAAATGATTGTTAACAAAATGCTTGCAACAATCGTGTAATACATCTATTATTATTTTTAAATCTGCAATCCTTTGGTATATTTTTAGTTGTTTATCAGCTAAAAAGATTGTAACATAATTTTATATTATTATCTCCTTTATTTTATATACCTCTCAAAAATTACATTTTTAAATATTTTTCTATAAAAAAGTGACAATAAAAAAACATTATTATTATTATTATTAGATATCACAGTTAATCTATTAATAACATTATAGTGAGTGCCAATAGTATGTAAATCTGCTGAAATTTAATAAAATTTCCTACTGGTGCCTATAAATAATTTGTATAATTAACACTATGATGTTCTTATTAAATATTTTTCCTTTAACGTATTCTACTAACGTTAGGTTTAAATACCCTCACACATTCTTATCCGCTTCTCTTTAATCCAAAATTTATTTAGGTGTAGAGTCAATCCAAATGATAAAGCACGTGTACGGCGAGGATTCGAAATATGTGCACTTCAGTCAATGCATTGGAATATAATTATATAGAGTGTATCGTTACAAACATTAAAAAGACTAATCGTTCCTCTTTATTTATTTGTTTATTGTATACTTATTGCCTTACAATACAATTTTTACAGACACAATATAAATCGCAATGGGCGGTCTTATCGCACAGGACGATCTCTTACAGACAACCTTTGCATGGACAGAATTTAAAAGAGACAGATTTAGGGCTATCATAAATTATATTAATTGAATATAATAATATTAAATACGTACATACAATACAAAAACCATATACTATTATTAGTATATGGTTTTTGTATTGTATGTACGTATTTAATATTATTATATTCAATTAATATAATTTATGATAGCCCTAAATCTGTCTCTTTTAAATTATAATTAAATTAATAATTAATTATTATAATAAAATAAACTATAATTTTGCCCTCCTTTCTCAATTCTTCATTTGATATTTATATATCAAATGAAGAATTGAGAAAGGAGGGCAAAATTATAGTGTATTTTATTTTTGAGGACGCAACCGCCTCGACGCCTAAAACGCCGAAACCCTGCCTTCTTTATTTGAAGCAGGTGGGACTCCGGGGTCGCGGGCGGCTTTTTAAGCCTCTCTGTATAAAAAGTAACATAATATGTACAAAAACAATTAATATAAAAACTTTTTACCAAAAAATTAAACCGACTCCCAAAAAACACTGCAAAGTGAAAAATAACTTTAATTTCGGTAGTCGGAGTCTTTAGTTTTGTATTTTCGTTTTTGGCACCGACTTCCGAAATTAAAGTTATTTTTCACTTTGCAGTGTTTTTTGGGAGTCGGTTTAATTTTTTGGTAAAAAGTTTTTATTTCACCCTTTTTAGTTGGTTGATTTTTAATTTACCTAGTTACAAGAGCCTAAATGTCAACTACTTATAACATTTTACAAAATATTGCTTTTCCCAATACTCGGCCGTTAATTTTTGAGGAGTTCTCCTGTTACTTCACCATTAGCTATACATCACCATATGCATTGTGACGAGCACCAAGTGCTTAATATCCATATTCAAGTAATCGAATCGCAATCCACGAAATACTTATTATTGAGTAGTTTCGGCGGCCATTTGTGGTCTTCATCATCAGTTCCACTTCCCCAAATGGTACTTTTTGAGAGCAACTGCACAAGTTACTATAAGAAATACCCAAAATGCCATAGGTGTGCCTATAATATTTGAAGAGTTCCCTCGATTTCTCCAGGATCCCATCATCAGATTCTGACTTTGGTGATAATGGTACCAATTTCGAAGTATACCCATTCGAACAAAAAAAGAATTATCCAAATCGGTTCAGCCGTCTTCGAGTACTCGATGATCATACATAAAAAAAAAAAAAAAAAAAAAAATATACGCGTCGAATTGATAACCTCCTCTTTTGGTCGTCGGTTGAAAATCGATCCAACCGTTCTCTTGTTTTAGTCAGACTTCTTCCTAGTCGCGCACTGTTGCCAGAGTGGTCGTGGTCATGTTGCGGTCGATTCCCGATTCACGATTCGCTGCCATGTAGCTCCATGTTTGGGAAAGCAAGAACAATTTTTACGGTTGAGTGGGTCACAGTCTTGGTCTGTATTTTAAATTTGGGCAGGATGAGGCTGGTAGTCTCTTATAGACTACTCCGAGAACGAATACTGAAACAAACTCAGAGGTCAAAGTCTTTTTTCAAGTCCTTACAATCTGTACTGGCCAAACTAGTGTTACAGTTACTTTCTCCAAGCCCAGAATGAGAATCAGTTTTTCTTTGCTACACTTAAAATATTCCATGTTTCTACAACAAGTTTTCAAAGCTATAAAACCACAAATGTGCAATTTTGTTCCATATTTTAGTATCACTGTGTGTTTTTATTTACAACTTACTGTTTGGCAGTCGGGATAGCGTCATATTGTATTTTCAATGGTTATTCAAAAGTTGGGGCGTAAACAAGGTGATTTGTATCTGTGTTTTGACATAGTAAGGTGAAAATCGAAATGTTTTGATACATGAAAGTATTTTCCGAGCGTGTTTCCTGGTTGGAATCATCTTTCTTTCCCTGGAAGGTTACATTTTGTAAGTCATCTGTAAATGTTATCTGCAGCGCAAAGATTAATAGCTTCTCAAGCAAAGAAGATGGAATATTCTATTTGAGCGTATTCGATTTCTATGTGTTGGGGTTTGATTCTGCTGATGACCAGCTGAAAAAAACATAGTTTAGTGAAAAAAAAACGTGTTTCATATAACTTTGAGCGCTGGAAAAAATGGAGGATCATTTTTGCCCAGCAGTGGTACAGTACAAGCTAATAATAATATGTCTGATAAAAAAAACTCAACGCGCGAGCTAATCTAAATCTTACGCAGTTGGTTGTCGTTGATTGTTTTATTCACAACCATAAATATGCACTGATGGAATATCCTTTAAACTCGAAACAATGATTGAAAAATTGAATTAAAAAGAACGGGGAGGACCTGCGTCAGGCGGAAGGTGAGGATGCCATGACGCCTCGTAAGCCACTCTTCAAAGAGGGGAATTACTGCCACTATTGTGGCATGCCCAATCAATGTACCCTTACACGGATAGATAATACCCGTCGTAAGATATATAGTACCCGTCGTGAACCTACTTTTGCAAGTTCGTCTGGCTCTTGTTAATGTTTTTGCTAACATTCGGGGATAGGATTATTATTTTTGGGAGTAAATCATCCAATGACTCCTGCCGCTCTGGGTGGAACGGAAGGGATTGTCAGACCCCTACTGACTATAAACCCACCCTGTTTCTTCAGTTGAACTTGCGTTTCGGGTCCCGGTATCTCGTTAGAACTCTCCAGCTTCCCACGCGTTGCACAAACGGGACCTACCAATGATGTTGACTGCTCATTGAACGTCGCTTGGAATAAGTCGCGCCGTCAACACGATATGAGATAGGTATTCCAGATTCAAATTCATTGGGAATGTCAATACGGGTACAAATGTAGCATTAAACTCTAAACAGAACAAGGCTAACGACTGTACATTAAACTAAACTCGTGATACAAATAAAGACAATAAAAAAAAGTTACAAACTGCAATTTATTAAGCTCAGTAGTTTAGATTACGAAAAACAAGTATTCAAAGTTCTAAACGTATTTTCCATATACTATTTAAATCGAAATCTCGGAGCTAAATAAACTTTAAAACTGTTAAATTGCAGTTTTGTAGAAACATGTGTCACCTGTAATTTATAAAGACTACCTACAATGAAATGGATAAATGTGCATCAATTTTACTAAAAAAACTTTTTAGCAATAAATAGAACCGACTTCCATATAAAAACACTACAAAGGCAAAAATAACTTTAATTTCGGAAGGCGGTGTCAAAAACGAAAATATATACAAAACTAAAGACACCGCCTTCCGAAATTAAAGTTATTTTTGCCTATGTAGTGTTTTTATATAGAAGTTGGTTCTATTTTTTGCTAAAAAGTTTTTTTCACGCTTTTTAGTGGGTCGGTTTGTAATTTATCTAGTTACAAAAGCCATAATGTCAACTACCTACTTATCACCTTTTACAAAATATTGCTTTTCCCGGTGCAGAGCCGTTAATTTTTGAGGAGTTCTCCTGGTACATCACCATCAGCTCTACTTCACCATATGCATTGTGACGAGCATAAAGTGCTTAACATCCATATTCAAGTAATCTAATCGCAATCAACGAAATACCTATTATTGAGTAGTTTCGGTGGCCATCTGGGGTCTTCATCATCAGTTCCACTTCCCCAAATGGTGCTTTTCGAGAGCAACTGCACAAGGTACTATAAGAAATACCCAAAACGTTATAGGTGTGCCTATAATATTTGAAGAGTTCCCTCGATTTCTCCATGTTCCCATCATCAGATCCAAACGTGACAACAATTGGACCAACTAGAAAGTATACCCTTTATAACAAAAAAAGAATTTTCCAAATCGGTCCAGCCATCTCCGAGATATGAGGTAACATGCATAAAAAAAACAAGTTCAAGACGAATTGTAAACCTCCTTTTTTTGAAGTCGGTTAAAAAAACAACATTAATATCTACTGTAACGAAATTTAGGACACCTCGACTCGGATACGTTAGGTTCTAAGGAAACGACGGGGCATAGGGAGCGGCCGAAAACAGCTCCTGTCACCTCCTTCAGTTATGTTACTTTTGAACCTTTACACAGAAATAGAATTATCTATTCTGACAGGCATTTCAAAATTGATAGTTAATAATGAGCAGCAATTCTAATAAGCATTTAAACACGAGTTAATTATAACGACTGAGCAATTGCTTCGTGTTGTACCTTTGATTCCCGCTCGGAACAAACATTTTTATAGCTTGCATATGGTTGTTGTGGGTTTGTGTGGTTGTGTTTATGGTTTAACACTCTACAAGACGTACCCACAAGAGAGATGTAAAAGAGAAAAAAAGAGAAGAGATGTAAAAGAAATTCCTGGAGTGATGCACTATTTAAACAAAGAATGGAAAAGAATATAAACCACCAGAAGTAGCCGAGTGCTGGTGTTTCACATAGATTCGATATATCGACGACAATCGGCTTCCAGTCTAATTAAGATGCAGCAAAGTACCAGTATTTCACATGGAGCGACTGCCTATTTTTAACCGACTTCAAAAAAAGGAGGAGGTTCTCAGTTCGTCTTGAACTTTTTTTTTAATGTATGTTACCTCATAACTCGGAGACGGCTGGACCGATTTGGAAAATGTTTTTTGCGTTTGAAAGGGTATACTTCCCAGATCCTGGAGAAATCGAGGGAACTCTTCAAATATTATAGGTACACCTATAGCGTTTTGAGTATTTCTTATACTACCTTGAGCAGTTGCTTTTGAAAAGTACCTTTTGGGGAAGTTGAACTGATGATGAAGACCACAGATGACCACCGAAACTACTCAATAATAAGTATTTCGTGGATTACGATTCGATTACTTGAGTAAGGATGTTACGCACTTTATACTCGTCACAATGCAGAGCAATGTAGAGCTGATGGTCAAGTACCAGGAGAACTCCTCAAAAATTAACGACTATGCATCGGGAAAAGTAATATTTCTAAAAGATGATAAGTTGTTAACATTATGGCTTTTGTAACCAGATAAATTACAAACCGTGACCCACTAAAAAGCGTGAAAAAATTTTTAGCAAAAAATAGAATCGGTTCTATTTTCTGCTAATAAAATTTTTACCTACTTGACTCAGTAGCTGGGTAACACTATACCTCTTGGTAAGATTCATCATCATCTTCTGAGGTATTCCTCGAAGCGCTACCATTTTGAAGCGCACCTAATGAAGCGCTCCTTTTTTATTCCTCGGAGCGCTCCTTTTCCTATAACATGGTATCGGGAGCGCTACTAAAAGGAGCGCTCCGAGGAATAAAAAAGGAGCGCTTCATTAGGTGCGCTTCAAAATGGTAGCGCTTCGAGGAATACCTCCATCTTCTAAGTATTTTCCCAATTATGTTGGGGTTAGCTTCCAGTCTAAGCGGATGCATCTGAGTACCAGTGTTTTACATGGAGCGACTGCATATCTGTCATCCTCGTCGCAGTAGCTGACACAAATACTCCTTGGTAAGAAAAAAGTCAGATGTACAAATGGCAGCCGGGATCAACGACTTGTTATTATTTAGCCACGTGGTTATCGAAACTCCTGGGTTACTCTTTAAAAATATTTTCATACTGGATAGGATTTTTTTTGTTTATTTAAGGATGGAAAATCATCTAATAACGGCCTCCTGATCTGGGCGAAGCGGGAGGGTGTGTCAGACTTTTACTGACTAAAATCCATCCGTGTTCATCAGCCCTTCGTGTACCGAGGCCGCGGTAACTCTTTCGAACTATTCCGCAACCCCGGCAGGATATTGAATAGGATACGAACAGTAACCTACGGCATCCTATTACTAAGCCTCCGCTCTCTGTTCGACACATATACAACGTGTAATTTAAAGGGTATATACACACCAAGTACATGGCTTCTTTGGATTATAACAAACGATATGGCAAGGGTTTTGTAATCCTAAGTCTACGTGTGTAGAACTTATTACAAATCTAGACACGCGGGAGCGTGTCAAGCCAAGAACTGGCGCGCAGCTCACCGTGTGTAATATTACACGAACCATTTGGAGCCACTTTTGAGCACCTCATAACTCAAAAACTATTCCACCTAAACTTGTCAAATTTGGCTTATATATTGAGACTGGCGAGATACATATGTGTTCCAAATTTTATAAACATATCTCAAACGGTTATTTAGATATTAACGTCCAAAAATCGTCATTTTTATGACTGACCTATAGATCAAAACTATAACCCAGTTCCAGATGACCTAGAAAGATCAAATTTGGCATGAAGATAGGTAATTATGTGAGTACAAAGGAAAAAATCAGAAACTGGTATTTTTTTATCATTTTATTATAATTTTCACTTAACTTATAATTAGTGCCTGTAAATCTCTATAAGTGGATTTTAAGATCTTTACGTGAATATATAACGAGTTAAATATCACCCTTATTTTTTTTTAATCCAAATATTTCCGTTTTTGTACTTATAAATAAGAATATAGTAAATTTTCGTATTTATTACGCGTAACTAACCGTATTCTACAACCACTAGCGCCACCAATTATCTTAGAGGGTCACTACACCATGGAGGCAAAACGCGTAAAAAGAATTCCGCACACTGAATGGGCAATTCATTCAAACATTTCAAAGGTACAAGAAAATATAGAAAATAACACAAAAAGGACAATTATACCCCGTAAACGTAGGAAAATACAGTAGTTTAACAAAAAAACCATTTAGTATTAATTTTGTTATAAGTAAGTACCTACTACTAATTTATGTACAGACGCCAGCTCATGAAGCTACCCGAAACTGTCAAATTTTCCCAATCAACCTTGAACCTAATTTCTTTAACAATAAAGTTGAAAATCTATTAAAGGAATTTGACAGATTGTTGTAGCTTGATGTGCTGGCGTCTGTACAAAAAGCAATGATATCCCATGAAAAACATAAATGTGAAATGAGAGCCAAGTTCAATATTATCATAAATGCCTTGGTTGTAAACTTCAACGACAAAAGAAGTGAAATCTAAATGGGTGCCAAGTTCAATGGTCAGTCCTGAAATTTATTTATAACAACATAAAATATCATTTATTCTTATAACTTAGGAGAATATATTGTAGCCTATGGTTTAACTTGGCTAGTTTTCATATACTAATATACAAATTATATTATAGCCTTTGCAAGTTCTAAATCTGTTACTTGTTGGTTCTTATTTTATTATTCCGAAAATTTGGCTTGCTGGTAGAAACTAACCATCGAACATAATAATTCGTATATAAGAACTAGCCAAGTCAACCTTAGACTACAATATATTCTCCTAAGTTATAAGAATAAATGATATTTTATGTTGTTAT
The DNA here is from genome assembly GCA_943138885.2 of Tholera decimalis. Taxonomy (NCBI): domain Eukaryota; kingdom Metazoa; phylum Arthropoda; class Insecta; order Lepidoptera; family Noctuidae; genus Tholera; species Tholera decimalis. The sequence goes on along the minus strand of OW964573.2, from coordinate 20,547,498 downwards.
AAATAAATTTCAGGACTGACCATTGAACTTGGCACCCATTTAGATTTCACTTCTTTTGTCGTTGAAGTTTACAACCAAGGCATTTATGATAATATTGAACTTGGCTCTCATTTCACATTTATGTTTTTCATGGGTACCAATACACTGATATCAGAGACCGAATTTTTCAAATTAAGAAGAACGAAGAGAATTATCGTGTTATTGGCAAGTGACGTGGAAAGTTATTGACCCTCGTAGTGCTGTGACACGTTTGTTATGATTGGTATTCAAGAAATATATGAAACCCATAATTTGGTATCAATTCTTTGAGTCAGTTATTTTGAACTGAAACTGTCTGTCTGTTTTGAAACTTCCTGTCATCTGCCATATCCTTAATCATTCTGTATCCTCTGGTGTTTTTCCATCTGCATGGAAAGAAGCTCATGTAACCCCACTTCCAAAAAAAATTTAATCCTTTTTCTTTCTCTAAATTCCGTCCCATTTCCATTTTACCGTTTCTGTCCAAAGTCCTAAAAAGCCTTATTCATAGTCAGCTTACCCAACGAGCACATTAGTGGAAATAGCAGCCTATTTTGTTACTTTGGGCTGTAAAATAGCGCTTTAAGGGTTCAAAAAGCAGTTCAGAGTTGCATATCTGCATCCGTAAACGTCTATAGTTATAAAAGTTACTTAAGGTGCTATAAACTGAATCAAATACTACCCTAGCCTTCACAGTAGTCCACGGTAGAACTCATTTACCACTTACACCTTTATATGAGAGTTACGAAGGTCATTCTGCCACTCACAGCTGCATAGTAGTTTCCATTGTAACTTGTATAGGTTATAGTTATAGTAACCACTATTATACTACTATAAGTTTCATTATAGAAATAATAGAAACTCTTATGCATACTATAGTTACAAAAAAATCATCAGTGTAACTAAGGCCTTTAGTAGCAATAGTCATTCCTTGCAGGCTCAATCCATTCACCATTTTACAGCTACTTTTGTAACTATTATAAAACATTTAATAAAATGGATGCTAAACGAATAAGTACGTAACTAGATCTTATTTATTTATTATATACTTTATTGTACACCTTACAATACACTTAAGGATACAAATAATTAATCTTATAACCTCAAAAACAGGAAAATAGGAGCTTTTTGTGGCTGTGAGTTGCACTAGGGGAACAAAAATCACTGGAAGCGTTAGAAGGGTGAAAATTAGCACTATGATTCTCAAAAGGGAGTTATTAGAGCTCAAACTGCAGGTTATGACTACAGTACAATGACGCCATGATTTTTTAAGAAAACTTATAATTCACTTGCAAAATTGAGTTGATATACATTGGTTTTTCAGTTAAATTTGCATTAAATGTACCGGTAAACAATCGGCCACTTGCGAATAGTAAGTTATCGACACGTAAAAATACGGAAATAAAATTTATTCTGTATAACAAATAAAAAATATCACATATCTTTTGTTAATTTTTTAAATATCATAAAAGCGCGTTAAAATTACTCGAAAATTATCTTATATATCTACAGTAAACTGGACAGCGTTTTAAGTATCTTTATATATCTTGCTAATACAGAATACAAACATTTACTTCTTTATGTTTTATTTTCATGATGGCGACGAAAACACTATCAAAATATTACAAACAATGTCAACTGAAGATATACAGTAAAGAACTATAATCAATTCATTCGTTCAAAGTAGTTCAAAATCATTCAAAAGTAGCGCTACGAGAGCTTTAGTATAGCGTTAATAAATCGTTATAGCTATTAAGGAACCTTTATGCAACCGTTGTGCAGGTTAAATGGAACTTTAGGTTGCATAAAATGGCGCCCAAATAGCGCTAAAGCGGCTGCTTTAAGTCGGCAGTAGACGCTCTAGCGCTTACGTTTATTACCATAAGTAATAATCGGATACGCTCCAAAGCTCTAATGCAGCCCATTTGTGCTAGTTGGGTAGTGCTTTCCTCTGTAGAAACAGACTCCTTAATTTTTACCAATCCGGATTTCGTCCGGGGCATAGCACTACCATAGCTCTTGTTAACATTACGGATGACATAACAGTACTTTCTTTACTTGATTTCAGTAATGCTTTTAACACTGTTGATTTTGATGCCTTGCTCGGGATACTATGCTCTCTTAACATATCTCCAACAGCTATTGATTGGTTTCGTAGTTACCTGTGTGGCCGCCGACAACGTATTTGCATTGAAGGTTCATTGTCTTCATGGTGCAATACTACTGCTGGCGTACCACAGGAGGGCGTTCTCTCTCCTCTTCTTTTCGCCATATTTATAAATTCTATTTCAAATGAACTTCTCTCATCCTACCACCTTTATGCTGACGATCTGCAAATTTATTCGCAAGCTCCCGTTGAAGATTTGTCTGAGGCGGTGAAGACAGTGAATAAAGATTTAGCGCGTATTTCCGATTGTAGTTTGGATCATGGTTTAAAGGTTAATCCTGCGAAGACTAAAGTCATTATTATTGGCAGCCCTAGGCTACGTTCCAAAATTGACTGGACGACCCTTCCCCAAATCATTTTTGATGGAGCTGTTATACCCTACTGTGACTCAGTAAAAGACCTTGGTATTTATATTGATAAAGATTTGTCTTGGGGTCCCCAGTTGCAAGAAGTGAACCGCAAACTGTTCGCCTCTGCGGGGTCTTTGCGCAGATTGCGCAATTTCCTACCGACTGCTACTAAAACTGCGCTTGCCCAATCTCTTCTTCTCCCTATCCTTGACTGTGCTGATGCAAGTTATCCAGATTTAACTGAAGTGCAGCTAGATAAGCTTGAGCGACTCCAAAATTTTTATATCAGATTCATATTTGGATTGCGCAAATATGATCATGTTTCTGAGTTTCGCACTAAACTCAAGTGGCTGCCTATTCGCCTTCGCCGGAATGCACATATTTTATCATTACTCTACAGTATTCTTTTCAATCCAACGACTCCCTTTTACCTCAAAGAACGTTTTAAGTTCCTTCATGACACACATGTTAGAGATTTGAGATCATCAGAGTCGTTTACGGTGCAGGCCATTCGGTTGTGGAATGGATTGCCGGTGTCAGTAAGACAAGTTCAGTCACTTGCTGTTTTTAAAAGCTCGGTTGCCAATCATTTTATTTCAAACTTCTGATTATTCCTTTGCTTTCTCCACACGATGTTAAAGAACACATTATATATTTATTTATTTTATGTACTTATGTATTTGTATATATATATATATATATATATTTGTTGTAGTTTTATTAGTTTTTCCGTTATTAATGAATATTTGTACAGTAGTACACTAATACAACCCTCCCCATTTTAATTAAAGCCCATAAAGTCCTTCCAAAGGTTGTCTGGAAGATATCGCTCTCAGCGATAAGACCGCCATTGTAACCAATTTTTTACAATATTTTTATTTAAGTGTGATTCAATTATTGGTGTACAATAAAGTATATTCTATCTATCTATCTATCTGTGCATAGAGACTCCATACCAAATGTTGTCTTCAGCCCTTTTGGATAGATATGGGGTTTCCGTTACACATTGTAGATTGATAGAATATTCTTTATTGTACACCAATCATTTAAATACACCTGATTCACAATATTGCTTAACTTGTCGATACAATGGCGGTCTTATCGCTGACGATAGCGATATCTTCCAAACAACATTTGGAATGACTTCACGAACATAAAATAAAGAGGGGAGGGGAAAGTCAGTATGAAAGTAAACACGTAAACATGTATTCATATTTACTTTTTAATTTATGCCTATAGCCTAGATTAGTACTTAACCCACCTTATGATACCTCATTTGCTAAAATGAATCCAGCTATTCCAACTAGACAAATAAGTATGTATATGTTAACAGAAATATATGTAATCCGTCATTGTATTCAATTCCTAGGAAATGTAAATGAGATAAATTATATTACACACTTTTCCTAGGAAATTTATACATTTCCTAAATAGCGATGGGAAAAACATTCAAGGTGACAATGGGTACGCGGGGGGTAGCAGAAGATGAATTACTAGTAAACCCTAAAATATTTTATATTTTACGATGTGACTGTTACGTGGACGGCGTTCTTTACATATAGTTTAATAGAAAACATAGAAAGGTAAATATATATATGTATCATATTATTTTTATATTATCGCAGTGGTAATACCTCTCAAAGGAGTGGCTAGAGAGACGCCATGGCGTCCTCACCTTTCCCCTGACGCAGGTGCTTACCGAGCATGGCAAGGGAGGTACCTGTTTTGGATTCAACGGGAGGATACGCCCGGGTGTCGTCATTGTGGGGACCATCCGGAGGATATGGTGGAACATACAGTGGAGGTGTGTCCCGCTTGGGTGGAGCACCGCCGTGTCCTTGGCAAGCAGGCTAGTTCACCGTCCGGTAAGGACCAGGCCCAAGTCAGCGGCGCGCCGTATTCCACGCGCGCCTCAAAGTGCAGTCAGCAGTTGCATTGATGGGGCCCAATTGAGATGGCCCAATTATTTATTAATTTAATATTAATTAGGCCCAAAAGGCTATGGAGCCTTACGGGGTTGCGGGAATGTTCTAACGAGATACCACAGCCCCGGAATGCAAGGGCAATTGAAGGAGCAGGGTGGGTTTTTAGTCAGTAGAAGTCTGACACTCTCTTCCGCTTCACCCCCACAGCGGGAGGAGCCATTAGATGAAGATTTTCCCACCCAAAAAAAGGTACTTAAATGACTGACTGATTACTTGCCTAATGAAAGTTCGAGCTTTATAAGAAAATATAAGTAGCTTTTGTGCTAGATGGGCTTTAAAAATTCATAAATAGTAAAAAAATAAGCTTAATTAGTAAGAAGCCATAAGATTGTTACCTGATTGTCTCGACGAGAGCTTTAATAAAAATTCTGTTTCTCAGTTTAGCAACGTGTTTTATTTATTTTGTTAACAGAAAGCATTTCTTTTATACATTTCTAATACGATATCAGATTTTTATACAAATCCTAGGAAATGTATACATTTCCCTGAATATGTGTGTATTAAATAATCTTTAAAACAATATTTTATACATTTCCTAAATAGCTTCGGAATTGAATACAATTCCTAGGTTTCATACATTTCCGGTAACATATACATAATTAATATACAAGCGTATCAAGGTTTGTACCATCGAAAAACCTGAATCATGACCCATTTTAACGATAAATCGTTTGGAACTGTCAAAATAACAAAAGATTTCCCTCCTTTACATTGCATCCCGTACTTAGGACGTTTTAAATATTAATATTTATTTTTTTATTGGCCTGGTTTGCTTAAGCAAACCAGGCCAATTATACACTGTATAATTAAATGACAGATAAGAAGTCCATTAGTATGGAAATGTATGTTTACGCGAATGTCGACCTATACCCGGACTTTTAATTCGAGAAATATAAATAAATGATAAAATTTATACTATTATCTTTTATTTTAAATTAGTAACTAGATTTTATTATAAATAAATCTATTTTTATTAAAAATATTCATATCTGATTCAGACATGATAAAAGCCACTCTTTTGGAATTTGTTTCATGTCTCTCCTCCTTTTTTTGAAGTCGGTTAAAAAGATTGCCACCGCACCACTGCGACCTAAACCCCATTGAAATAGGTAGATTAGTTGACAGGGGTCTATTGCAAAAAATATTATTTTTTATCACGAGTTATTTTATTTAATTAAACTAGTAACAATCCCGCCATATATATACTAAACCTAACTATGTACATAAAAAAATAAAACAAAAAAGAAACAAGCTTAGGCGTCAAAGTACTCCTCCTCATCGCTGTCGTCCGGAAACGTACCCAGAAGACTGGCAGCATTGCCACGTTGTATGGCAATGCTTATTCTTTGGGCAAAGAATGAGCCGGCCCTCCGGTCACGCAAGGAATCGATCAGCCGGTGAGATAATTCCTTATAAAGGAGACGCGCACTCGGGCCCCATGACCCAAGCGTTTCGACCCCAAACGGCACGAAACTGTAATTACTAGAAAGGTTACAGTATTTGCGCCGTTTGAGGGCCTCAGCAGTCGCGGCTGCTGCACCAGCACAGCTCGCCGTACTTGGAATATGAGATGGTGCAAGAGTGTCGACACAAGTTGCGTCCCACACTAGAGGCCTACCCATCTTCCAAGGCACCAACGTCATATCATCTGGTCTCTTCCCATCGTCACGTACTAAGCCGCTTGGTTCTAATATCGCAGGTGTACTGGCGGTGGCAAGAGCTCGACGAATAATGTCATTAATGCTGGCGTGCCGAGCTATGCGCCCTGCACTCTTGTAACAGGACAGACCATGGTGCCCGAGGCTGTCAACAGCTGTACCGCAGTGACACCGATGTGGAGCAACACAAGGTACGCCTAAACGTAAACAAGTAGCGACCCTGAACGAAGCGTCATCCATCATTGTGCCAATGGTGGATGACGGGAGTGCTTGGAGCCATAGACCCGACTCCCATTCTCCCACAGCCAACAGACGAGCTCGCTCAGCAGTATTCGAAGACGTATTAATTAAGTTATTCCGTAAAATACTGCAGAGCGGCGCGTCCCATAGTCTTTGGGAAGACAGGTTGTCGGGCAAATCCGTGTTGGGACAAGTCATCTTCCAAGCGTTCAAAGCATCGGACAAACACGGTACATCAAAATTAACCAGTGAGTGAGATAAAATTTTCCTGGTCAAAGAATCTGTACCGTGGACCGAGGAGAGAAAGGCTGGTAAACTGATACTTGAAATTTTGCGGACGCCGAGACCACCCATGCGAATGGGAAGTGTGGCTTGCTGCCACGCTCGGTCATCCAAGGCCACATTTAAAATGGAAGATAGTGTGTTTCTTATAATTTGGTCAACTTTTTCCAAAAGTTGAGGGTATTTCCAAAGATGAGATGAGCGAAGGCTATATGTTAATTTGGGTCCAAAGCAACAGTATCGAATAAGTGTAAAAGCCGAATGCATGCTAATTTTGAAAAGTCTTTCCGAAACATCACTAAAATTTTGGATCTTTTGCTCAATGAAAGTTGGAAAGGATTCATCAAAAATTGGAGAGCCTAAGAGGTGAAGAGAACTTTTGTCAATTATTTTAATATTCGGTGCTATTGTTTTAAATTTTGCTAAGTTCGTCTGTCTGTCAGTGGTGTGGGGGAGGTAAATTTCACATTTAGAAAAGTTAAGTTCCAAACCTATGGAACTAAATTTATCCTTCAAAAAAGTAAAATCTTTTAACACGGTGTCTACATCACCTCCTAGGGTACCATCATCTAAATACCAAACATTAAATTTGGAATTTAGTTGCCGAATGATAGGGTTTATAGCCAAACTGAAGATGACAGGCCCAAGAGGGTCGCCTTGTTGGCAACCAACCGCTGATTCCAAAAGATTTTCCTTATAAAGTAATTTAGACGGGTGCCTGTAGCATTGATAGAGAAAACTGTAAATTTTGGGTATTTCTTTTTTAACTTCTGCCAACAAGGTGTCCCTGTTCACGGAATTGAAGGCATTCTTGATGTCAACCTTAAGAATGACCTCTCCTTCATTAGAATTTAGGAATCCAGATAAAGCATGTACCGCAGCCTCACAGCCCCCTTTGGAACCGAAACCCAGTTGAAGGGGCTGGAATTCGCTAGCCAGATCATCGCGATAAATGGCGCAGCAGATTTTGGCTGCGATACGGCGATAAGTAGACCCTACGGCAATGGGACGAATACCGCCATCCTTTTTGCGCAAGGCACATAGGTTTGCCCCGTACAAAATATCAGTGACGGCTTCGTTCACATTGCCGGAGAGCATGAGGTTAATGAGGGCCGTCAACTCCTTCAAAAGGGACTCACCAACTTCCCCGGCACCTGCGCACAATAGATCTTTCATATGTTGAGGTGTCAGGCCGTCGAGGCCGCCAGCGGAGCCACTCCGGAAAGAGCCACAAATTTGTTGGGCTGTAATTTCAAGTGAATTGATTTCAGGAACAGGGGAGTCGGAAAAGGAGAGATCATTCCCCGGCTTGGGGTGTTTACTCTCCAGAGCTATTAGGGTCTCTGGAGAATAAGGCGCTACCACATCGCTGCTAAAAATAATCCTAGCAGCACCTCTGATATCACCTTCGCCTAATTTTGATTCCACATGGTGCAATAAACCTTTTTGCGGTAGGTGTGAAAATAATTTTGGTTCTAAACTTTGTGCCGAAATATTACAATTATCTTTAATTTGAGAGGTTAGGGATTTTTTACTTGCCAAATTTTTTTGCACATGTAGAACTCTGAAAGGGAAGGTTAGTAACTGTTCCCAAGCATTTGTTGAGTTCTCTCGGACGACAAGACGGACACAACGCGCCAAACTCGAGGCCACAGATGGTCTCGCGCCACGAGGAACTCTTTTCAGTACGGGGGTTGTGTTTTTTAATTTAGCTAAGGTTTTCCAAAAAGGTTGAGTGGGAGATTCGGCTGTTTGTACGGTAGAAAGAATTGGGCATGATAAAGGTACATTTTGGGCTTTATGCTTTCTGCCAAAATGTACCTTCAAGCCGCGTTCACCCTTAAAAAACCGCGCTTGGGAACAGTGAGGGCATTGCACTAGGGCATCCAGCGATGTGGCAGGTTGACTCGCACATCGTACGGCATCACTACTGTCACTAATCATAAAAACACCAATATACAATATTTACAAGACTTACAATTTAAAAAATATTCCTGTAGCAAAAAAAAATTAAACTTTACACTTATAACTAACACTACACTGTACAACTTCTTCGCTAAAATAATCAGAAAACGTAATACGAGAGTAAAATAAAAATTTTCACAAACAAAATGACACTTCAATGTCAGTGGCAGTGTCGCTTTCGGAGCCCAAGACTGCCCGCGCTGGCTGGAAATATGTTGTGGCCAGTGTTTATGGCCACGTAATCTCGAAGGAAAGCCGCAACCCAGGCAGGCAAGTGAGGTTGCGGAATTGCGCAGACTGTTTTCAGGCGCGTGTGGGATACGGCGCACCGCCGCGCCGGCAACTCCGGAAATTGCTAATTTTCAGCATGTGCATACATTTATATATAAATATGTATCTTTCGAGTATACATAACGTCGCTGTAGAATGATAACCTCGTATCCGTATTTTTATGGAAATATATTTCAATAATTTTTTGTCCCGGCTGTCATTCGGACATCATCGTTTTTCAATCAATCCATTTTTTATCATGATCTATTCGTTTTATTTTTCACGACCCATTATAATCACATTTTACTCTTTATTATATTCACACAATATAATTAAAAAAATTGTTTACATCGTTATTCTATTTTATTCCTGATCGATTAATTTAGTTACATCAAAATTTCGTAGTCATAATCTGACAACTCAGAAACCGTCAGTCTACTGTATCGAATTAAAAGTCCAGCATTTGAATGTCTGGAAGAAAATAAGTTTATGGTGGATCATGATTCAGATCAGTATCCTTTTTTGCTAAAAAACAACTCAAAGTAGAATATATTCCTCCTCGCTGTACATAAAATATGGTGAAGGTTTTCCTAAAAATCTGAGCAACGCATGCAAAATTCCGTCCCTATGAGTTTTGGGACCCCATACCCGTCATTTGGCAATCGAACACATTTATATTTTATATGCCATACCTTTTCTCATCGTATTCAAAAATTCTACCTCACGATGCAAATCTTGCGAGAGAAAGGAAGTATATATATGGCCTGGCAATTTTTAAAGAAAAGAAGAAAGTAAAGGCTTCTTATAAGGTAACAAAATGCAGTATTTAGCTGCAATCCACATTTTTCTTTAAGGGTTATTTCAATCTCTTTTTCACTGGACGCAACTAATCAATTACAATATGTACAAACACCCAGATATCAATATTTGTAAGTCAGCGCAACGAAAATACCTATAACTTTAACCTGGAGGTCTTTAAATCAAGATCTACAACATCATCGCTTACCAGCGGGTGAGATGGTGCTCGAATCCAAAGAAGTAAAGCAATTAAGAACATCAATTTATGTATGGGTTAGCTATCAAAATAGCAAAAAAACTCTCTCTTAATTATAAACTAACTTTTCAACCCATAACGATCAACAGCTTACTTTCCAAGATACGGAGTAGTGTCAGTTTTTAATGGCTGATCCCCCATCGAGAATCTGACCTCAGTAAGTGTTGATTAACCCTGAAGATCTACCCGTCCGGTTTTGTAACAATTAGTAACAATTAAGATGATATGTATGTAACCAAACTGAATAATACAAAAACTATGAATTAGATCCCTTACATCATCAACCCACAATCACATAACAGCACATCATTATACTGCTGCAAGTCCAACAGAAAGCTTCCAGCACAAGCTATTAATTCGCTAACCATATTTCCAAGTAGAAGATTACTAGCAAGTAATCCAAATACGTAATGTGACCCTTAGCCCGACAAAAGTCCTCAACTGACTTAAACTGTACTTTAGTGGGACCTAAACAATGAATCAAGGCATTAGAGGTCAAATGGAAAGGAATGTGAACGGTAACCGTTAGACATTTGCTTGAGACGAAAATATGTGATTTACAAAGAAATCCTTTTTTTTCTTCTTTTTAGGGTTTCATATCCAAAAAAAGGTACCCTATTACTAAGGCTCCGCTGTCTGTCCTTCTGTCTGTCACCAGGCTGAATCTCATGAACCGTGATAGCTAGACAGTTGAAATTTTCACAGATGATGTATTTTTGTAGCTGTTACAACAAAAATATTACAAAACAGAATAAAATAAATATTAAAGGGGACTCTCATACAACAAACATGTTTTTTTATACTTTGTATTTTTTTAATGGCACGGAACCCTTCGTGCGTGAGTCCGACTCGCACTTGGCCGGTTTTTTATAGATAATGGTACGGAACATTTCGTGTGCGAGCCCGACTCACACTTGGCTGGTTTTTTTATTATTTGTTTGGACCTCCAACTTAAAATACTCATTTAGTAACAATTATATGGAGAGGGTTTCTTTCATGTGTTCCTTCAGTCACAGGAGATTACAGCATGCACAGTGTTATAATACGAGTAAATTTAAATTATTATAAGATAGATAGGCAGAATAAGAGAACAATATTGTACGTTTTACCAACCTTCTGTACCTTATTTAAGCAAATAAATGAATTTGAATTTGATACGAGTATATATACTTTTCATTGTGCACCATTACATAATTAAACTAACTCTTCGTTCGCGTGGACTTCGAAATAATTTATGCCTACAGCACTCACCAATAATGTACCTTAATACCAGTGAATTTTTTTTAGAATTGGATATATTTCCGGAGATTATCCCTGCATACAAACTTACAAACAAATTTTGACCGCTTTATAATATTAATTAAGATAAAGAATTCATATTTTAAAAAATTGGCCAAGGGCGAGTCAGACTCACCCATGAATGGTCCCGTGGTAACTACGCCAAATAACTTTGTTTTTCATAGTATTTGTATGAATTACAAAGTTATATTTGCGGTTTTACAAAATATCCTATATCTCAAAAACTGCTGACCCGATCTCGTTCAAACTAATTTTGGTTGAAAGTTTACGTTAAGATCTACAGTATATATATTTTTAACCGACTTCAAAAAAAGGAGGTTCTCAATTCGACTTGAACTTTTTTTTATTATTTATGTTACCTCATTACTCGGAGACGGCTGGACCAATTGGAAAATTCTTTTTGCGTTTGAAAGGGTATACTTTCTAGTTGGTCCCATTGTTACGAAATCAGGATCTAATGATGGGATCCTGGAGAAATCGAGGTAACTCTTCAAATATTATAGGCACACCTATAGCGTTTTGGGTATTTCTTATAGTACCTTGAGCAGTTGCTTTTGAAAAGTACCATTTGGGGAAGTTGAACTGATGATGAAGATAACAGATGGCCACTGAAACTACTCAATAATAAGTATTTCGTGGATTGCGATTCGATTACTTGAGTACGGATGTTAAACACTTTATGCTCGTGATGCTGATGGTCAAGTAACAGGAGAACTCTACATTTTGTAACAGGTGATAAGTTGTTGACATTATGGCTTTTGTAACTAGATAAATTACAAACCGACCCATTCAAAAGCGTGAAAAAAAATTTTAACAAAAAATAGAACCGACTTCCATATCAAAACACTACAAAGCCAAAAATAACTTTAATTTCGGAAGGCAGTGTGAAAAAAAGAAAATCCAAAGCCAATAACAGCGACTACCGAAATTAAAGTTATTTTTGGCTTTGTAGTGTTTTGATATGGAAGTCGGTTCTATTTTTTGTTAAATTTTTTTTAGATTTTTCTCTTTATTATTATAGAAGTTAGAGGGGCATACATTTTACCACTTTGGAAGCGTATATCTTTTAAACGATTGACGAAGTGGTTGTCATTTTTAAAGACTTTTCAATAGATATCACACACGTATAGGGTTCATGAAAAAAAAAAATTCAGTTCCATGTATGGGGAGCCCCCCTTTATTTGAAATATTTTTTTTAATTTTTTTCGTAACATTAGAAAGTTGTTCACATAATACATCTACTTACGAAGTTTCACATGTATAGTCTTAATAGTTTGGAATACAATGGGTGGTCTAAGCAATTATTCTTAATATTGATAGAGGGCAATGGTGACCCAACAGCCCTGACCTAACCACGAGCTGTAGATTGCCGGTTTGAACCCAAGCAAACACATTACTTTGTATCATATGATATTTTATCACCATTGCTCTTACAAGCTATGATAGAAAACTTCGTAAGGCAACTAGGACAAAAATTCGAAAACATGTGACATATGGCGATGCGCCATCATTACATGGTGGAAATCCCATCCATACGCACAAAACGTTTTGTGAATACTTTAATTGTACGTATAGCTAAGGAGTGGCATTCCCTGTCTAAGTCTGTGTTTCCTATTAGCTAAAACCTGGCAGTCTTTATGTCAAGAGTGAATAGGTTACTTCTAGGTACTCGTGCTTCATCATCGACCACATCATCGCTTACCATCAGGTGAGATATTGGTCAAACGAGAACCTATCAACATCAATCATTAAAAAAAACCACGAACTTGCACTGGACCTGCGTGGTTGATTACAGCCCATGTCTTTTAATAGAAAGGTGGCCTGTGTGCCAACAGTGAGAACCTTGTAGGCTGGTGATACGAGTAGTTTTAGTGTTATTTAAAGGACCGTATTTTGCCACTATCTCACCAGAAGGAAAGTGATGATTTTTTTAACAAAACACTGCCCCACACTACAAAGGAGACGGGGACTTGTGGGCCATTTTGCAATAAGTTGAGATATGGTTTAAAAAAAGCGTCATATTATTCTATTTCTAAATACAAAAAATTAGCCTAATTCACAATCTAGAAGACGAGAAATCTTAAAAATAAGTTTTGAGTCACGAATAAAATGTGATATCGATTACTATAATCGATGAATGTGAATGAGTTATTGAACACAAAACTACTTGCACCATATTACTGATTCAATCAAAGTAAATAAATACATTACAATTCAATTGTCAGTATTTTAAAATAATAAAATATTAACATATTATAAAGAAATCTTAAAGTCAATTCTCGTTTACAAATCGATTTATTACTTGTGTTTGGCTACTGTATTTTTTAATCTGTGCTGACAGTGACAGTCACAGAATACCTTTTGACAGTTCTAGAATGTCAATAATCACTGATCACTAGTAGGGATGTGACATTGGACATAAAAAATCGATTTTTAATCGTTTATTTATTTAGCATGAAACATCGATGAATAAATAATCGATTTTGTTATATTAATAGTATTTTTTCCTAATTTATACTAATAAACTAAACTGTTTCAAAATCTCAGAAGAAATGCCATCATAGATGCACAGATAGCGTTAATGTAGTATTATGGAGATAGCATTCTTTGGCAGTTCGCGTTCCGGGCTCCGGGCCAGAACACCAAACTTAATGATGGGGAGTTGCAGATAAAAAAACTTTTTACCAAAAAATTAAACCGACTCCCAAAAACACTGCAAAGTGAAAAATAACTTTAATTTCGGTAGTCAGTGTCTTTAGTTTTGTATTTTCGTTTTTGGCACCGACTTCCGAAATTAAAGTTATTTTTCACTTTGCAGTGTTTTTGGGAGTCGGTTTAATTTTTTGGTAAAAAGTTTTTAGTTCACTCTTTTTAGTTGGTCGGTTTTTAATTTACCTAGTTAAAAGAGCCTAAATGTCAACTACTTATAACCTTTTACAAAATATTGCTTTTCCCAATGCTGGGCCGTTAATTTTTGAGAAGTTCTCCTGGTACTTCACCATCAGCTCTACATCACCATATGCATTGTGACGAACATAAAGTGCTTAACATCCATATTCAAGTATTCGAATCGCAATCCACGAAATACTTATTATTGAGTAGGTTCGGCGGCCATCTGTGGTCTTCATCATCAGTTCCACTTCCCCAAATGGTATTTTTGAGAGCAACTGCACAAGTTACTATAAGAAATACCCAAAACGCCATAGGTGTGCCTATAATATTTGAAGAGTTCCCTCGATTTCTCCAGGATCCCATCATCAGATCCTGACTTGGTGATAAATGGTACCAATTTCGAAGTATACCCTTTCAAACAAAAAACGAATTTTCCAAATCGGTTCAGCTGTCTTCGAGTAATCGGTGATCATCAGTGATCGGAGTAGGTAGATTGAAATGGGGTCATTGATCCGAAACGTATATATTAATATGGACATTCCTCCGGAATTGGTGGATTATTAAAAAAAAACCGGAACTTATGTAGGAATTTTATTCTGCCAGAGTGGAAGAAGTCATTTGATGATTTACCATCCTCAAAAAAAAGGTAGGAATTGTAATAAAATGAGCAATATTATTACAGATAAAAATAAAATTACATATAAACAATAAAAATTACAGATAAATAATGAATTAATTTAGTTTTTATACCTTCCTTTAAATTTTGAATTGAGTTGGAATAATATCACTACCAACATTAACAATGTTTAATTGAATCCGGAAATACCGGAATTACTTTCCGGAAAAATGGCTTATCCATGTTATTCTTTCTGTGTGCATTTATGATACAAGTACCAAAAATCAATCTACCTACACCGATCACTGGTGATCATACATAAAAAAAAAAAAAAAAAAAGAGAAAAAAAAAATATACGCGTCGAATTGATAACCTCCTCTTTTGGTCGTCGGTTGAAAATGGGTAATAATTGATTGAATGATAATAAAAAATCGATTATTAATCAATTATTTATATTAAATCACGTATTGACATCGACTTTTCTTTTGATAAAATTCGATTATTTCCTTAATCGATTATTTTTCACATCCCTAATCACTCGTTTCGTAGTATCGTTTCGTGTGCGTGCGTTTTGAGTGTTTCCCGTTGTTTTATTGATATTTTCCTTGACCACTGCTTTCTTCCTACGGACTTCTGATATTGCTAAACTAGTACGACCCTTGCTATCATACCGGATACAGATAATCTCGTTTTCTCGTCTGACTGGCTCGCTTATTTGGATTTTACAGCCTGCTTATCGATTGGATATTGACACCGTGGATCGGTGTGTTAATTGTAGTACCTATAGCGACTAGTCGCTGTAATACACTTGGCCGACGAGCTTTAATTGATGTAACGACACTGTCAGTGATTCGTCATTGTCGTGCACCACAACCTGTAAGTACAAACTTGAAGTCACCTTTTGTAGCTACCCAGTGTCTACAATGCTGGTCTACAGGTTTCTTCTTTTATTTTCCATAAACCTTATGCAGGAACTAAAGTAACGCTACATATAAAAGGCACATGGAGATTATTTACATTTAAGTTAAAACTGCTGATATATTTTACTGTAAACATGATTTGTTGACAATAAAAACTTTTCTCATCTTTCAGGTAAATAGCAGTGACTATGTTTGCCAAGCTTATTGGGATTTGGCTCAAGAATCATCTGTTGATGAAGCACAACAACTTGGCCAACGTAGTGTTTGTTTTCGCTGTAGTCGTTTTCTTGCATCAAGAGTCCGCCACCTACTTAACTCGAGCTTTTTGGATTATAACTGAAGATGAATAAAAGATAACTGTTATTCAAAAAGTTGTTTTTATTTTAAACACCATCTCCCTTTCTTTTTCTTTTTCTTTTTCTTTCGATTCGATTCGATGATTTTCCCACCCAGTAAGGGTGGGAAAATCATCGAATGATTTCTTCCGCTCTGGGTTAAGCGGAAGGGTGTGTCAGACTTCTACTGACTAAAAACCCACCCTGTTCCTACGGCTGCCCTAAAGCTCCGATGCCGCGGTATCTCGATAGAACTTTCCCACAAACCCCAGCAGGCAATGGCCCTATGAGAACCCGTCACTGGTGTAGACAGCTCTTTGAGGTACGCGTGGAACACGACGCGCCGTCGACCTGGGCCTGCTCCTTACCGGATGGTGAGCGACACCTGCTCGCCATTCGCAGGCCCGCACCTACGGTGGCCGGAAATCGGCTCATGATCCCCGACCCCCGGGGCGTCTCCCGCGGCGGCTGGGGCGCGAGGAAGGGAGTTGCCTCTCCCTCGCGCATTCAGCCTCCTCCTTCGCTAGCATCTCGGCTTCGCAGAAGGAGGCGACCGCATCCCATTTCCTCTCGTTCCGCACCGTGGTCTGAACCAGAGCAGGGCGCGAGAGGTCGCCGCCGCCGACCGCCTTTACGTGGACACGACGGTGCCCCGCCCAAGCAGGGCACACCTCGACCGTATGCTCCACCATGTCCTCCAAGTGGTCCTCACAATGACGACACCCGGGCATGTCCTCCCGCTGTATCCGAAACAAGTACCTCCCGAAACAGTCATGTCTGGTCAGCACCTGTGTCAGGCGAAAGGTGAGGATGCCGTGGCGTCTCTCCAGCCACTCCTCAAAGAGGGGACTTTTCACCGCGATTGTGGCGTGCCCAGCTTTCGGTTGCGACAGCCGCTCTTTCCATGCTGCCGTGAGATCGCGCCGGAGTTCTAGCCGCTAAGCCGCGACTTGCCGCGGTAGGGTATTTTCACCCCAGCTTAGCACCTCCGCGCGCCAATTATGCACGTGTTAGATAATAGTAACTGATTATTATATTATATAATTAATATCATATTTTGCTAAAGATATTCACATTAATCTAATAACTTTATTGTATAAAACACTAATTTGTTACTTAGAAATAACCCTTCTTTGTGTGTTGAATCATCTGTCATCGTAAGACTAATATGTAATTGAACTAATTAATTTCAACATATCTACTGTATTTTTATATCATTTAATCATAGCTTAATGTTAAAATACAAAGGTTAACAAATCTGTTTTAAAATCGTACGATGTGACGTCACTTGTTTACCACTGTGTATAAAAGCCGCCGCTCAGTCGTTCTAGACACAGTCACTCTCAGTCGCTCTGGAGCAGTCACACCGAACGGACCTAAGTTAAGTGAACTTGTGTTGTTTCTAACTTTTATTAATATTTTATAATATTTTTATATATAGAATTATGTTGTTGTATCGGTGTCCTAATAATATTGTGTTAATTTTTACTTGAAATTATGTGAAAGTGACGATGTTTTGAAAAGAGTAACTGTGGAGTTTCTTGCCGGCTCTTCTCCATAGATAACTACTTTCCGAACCGGTGGTAAATTAATAAACTGATATTGCTATACAGACTACTAATTATTTCTATAAAACACCTAGTAATCATGTTTAATATATGTTTATATCTATATATATCTATCACTTCTAACACACGCGTGCGAGGGCTACCGCCTCCAGATCCCACGGCAGCAATCCGGCAAGAAGGTTCGCCGCCTCCTCAGAGATCGTGCGGTATCCCCGTGTCATCCGGATAGCCATGACCCTCTGAGACGCGACCAGCTGGCGAGCTGGCCGCCGCTGCAGAGTGCCCAGACATGGGCCCCATAGAGTGCCATGGACCGCACAATCCCCGCATATAGCCTCCAGCAGGAGCCGTTTGGCCCCCCTAGATTGGGTAGGAGCCGCTTGAGTGCAGCCCCCGCCCGGTCCATTCTTGGAGAAAAACATCGGAAGTGTTCGAAATATCATCTCCCTGGGGTATTTCCAAATTATTTGGACATTAGAAAACTCATTCTAATGTCCTCTCACTCAATACAACACAATTTATATAGTAAACAACTGTCTATTTTAACAAAATAGCAATCATATTTAAAAAATCAGCTGTGTAGAATAGGTTGTTGCCAATTCATTGCATAACCTCACTTTTACAAAACCTCCTATAACTCTGCTCTCAGATTGCCAAAATTCGCCGAATTTTCAGTGATGCTTTGTTAATATATAAGCTGTTAATCGACACTAATTTCATCTTTTTAAATCTTTTTACACCTTGGCCCAAGAATGTATGAAAGCGTTTCCGTCTCCTTTCTCCTAAATCTTGAGTACAGTACAAGCCTGGACCATTTTCAGGCCATACAAAAAAAATCATGTGCGGAAATCGAACCCGCGACTCGTCTTGCAGCAGCCGATCACTCAATCACTGGGTGGACGATGAAGTGCATGTGCCTATAAGTAAGTAACCTACTCACTATTGACCTAAGCCACGGTCTAAGTTTAAACTGAGAGTGTGTTAAAATCAATACAGCAAAAGATATTTTTACAATTAGCTTTTCATTTCCATTCCATTCTACATCTTTACAAAAAGCGAACCAAACGAAATACGCTATCGCCACATCGCTTTTTTAA
The DNA here is from genome assembly GCA_943138885.2 of Tholera decimalis. Taxonomy (NCBI): domain Eukaryota; kingdom Metazoa; phylum Arthropoda; class Insecta; order Lepidoptera; family Noctuidae; genus Tholera; species Tholera decimalis. The sequence goes on along the minus strand of OW964573.2, from coordinate 20,528,782 downwards.
GTATAACATTTACGGGTATAAATTAAATTACCATAATTCTGAGGACGGAAGCCATTACTCAGTAGTGCATAATGTCGTTGACGTAAATAGCGCTGTAATAACACGCAGCACGCGTCCAAAACTCAAACCATCACTTTGCTGTGCTTGTTTAGTGATTTCTCAGGAGTACCTACTACATGGATCGATTCCGACCCGTACGCACAATAAAAGTATCCCCACGTTTTGTGCGTATGGGTGGGATGTCCACCATTTAACGTTGGCGCGTGCCGTTTGTCTTACAGTCTGATGATGGAATATATTTAAAATTAAAATCAAAAAGTGCTATTGCATCTTATTGCAAAACATGAATAGTTAAAGAAATAACAACAAAATAAAAGAATTCACATTCATTCACAACACTCTACTCATAAAAATAACTATTAATCATTTCATTTTTCGTTAAACTATGATCACTCAAAACTAATTTTCATATTATTGCATTTAGTGTAACTAAACGATTCTACCAGAATATCCACGGTTTATATACAGCAGCTACAATAGGCAATAGGCGTTCACAGGTATCCAATCATTTAAGTGCTGTGGTTTACGTGGGCGAAGGCTTTGTAACTGACATGTATCGCTATTGAACCTCAATAAGGCCCCATAAATGCAACCTCCTCTACTACAACTAAAGAAAAAAGGAAGTCCTATCCAACTTGTATTCTTTTTCTTTTTTGAAAATAGAAACAAAAAAACCACCAGAAACAAAAATCTATGTTACTAAATATTCAGCCCAGGTATGCAATCTGGAATTATTGATTACTCGTACCGTAGACATAGAGAATGAACCGAGCTTTCTTTAAACAGTAAAAAAGTGAATACGGGTAGAAAGGTGTGAGAGAGACAAAGTCATGCGGCCAGTTTTCGTCATTTTCTACAAATTGGATTGGAGTACGTCAGATGTTACCTTAACTTCGCCACTACGACTTATAGATGACCAATATAAAATTGTTTGAAGCTTTCTGTTTTATTTTCGCTTCCTGTTTTATCTTCAGGTTAAAAGAAAAATACTTTAATCAATCATTCTAATTTATTTTTAAAATAAAGGTGGGAAGATTTTTATTTCGAATCAAACTACTATGACTAACTTTGAAGTGAAAAAGAATAGGCAATAAAGAACGAATCATCTAAATTGAATACAGAGCTATTCAATCTAGATGTATAAATAAAGTAAATAACTAGTTTTAATTTCTATATCCAATGGAATGTTGTAAGGTGTACAATATAGTATAAAATAAATAAATAGATGAATAAAGAAAATTAAAACCTATGTGAGACCGTATACTAAAACGTATTATAAACACTCGGGTCGTCTTCATAACCTACCTAAAAAGTAGTACACGCGATCGCTTTGTCTCTTTCTACATAACGGGTAAATCTGTGAAAGTATTGCTCAATCAATTCTCCATCTTTATGCTCCGTGCGAAATATTCACATTGAACCCTCCAGGTAAGATGTATGCATCCATCTCAGTATTTTATTGGTCGATCGAATCAGGCAGTTTGTGTGAATCCAGCCCTTTATTGACTTTATAAATATTTACTGCTTAAATTACGTAGATATTAAGTTCAATGCCATTACTTATTATTGGTTTTTCAGCTTATCGTGAATTGGTGCTTGGGCTATTTTTTAAGCTCAGTATTTTCAGAGAAGATGAGGGAGCTAATAGCTAAGTAATTACTGCCGCACGGGAAAGTCGTAAAGGTTAAGCAATGCTTGCTAAGGTCTGTCAGTGAATGGGTGACCGTATTAATGTATCGAGATGCGAAACTCGTAAAGCAAGTTAATCCGTTGGTCCCGGCAGTCTTTTATACATATTTGACAGCCGTTACGGGCGGTCAGATGCCAGAAAAACTGACACTGGTTGCCAAGGTGTATCGTGTAATCGTGTTACCCAGCTACTGGGTTGTGGAGGTCAGATAGGCAGTCGCTCCATGTAAAACACTAATACTCAGCTATATCTGGTTAGACTGGAAGCCGAACCCAACATAATAGAGAAAAGGCTAAGCAGATGAGGATAATGATAGTTGCAGAAGCTGTGGAGAATATTTTCTTAAAAAACAACGAATATAAAAAATTAAATACTTCCAAATAACATTTTAGCAGACACGCTTATCAAAAAAAAATGGTCATAGCGTTATTTTTCTAAAGATTTGTCCCCTTATAACGACCCCTTTATTCAAAATCTGATTATTTACGCTCCATATTCGGGTCACGAATGTTCATGTGAGCATCAAATTTGGTCTGACGACGGTTGAACCTTGAGACTTATCAGTCTATTATTATTATGGTTTTATTTTCGATGAGAAAATCATCCAATGACTACTCCCACTCTGGGTGGAGCGAAAGGGAGTGTCAGACTTCCTATCCAAAGTCCTCGAACGCCTTATCCACAATCAACTTAGTGCCTTCCTTTGTAAAAACCAACTCCTAAATTTGTACCAATCCGGGTTTCGTTCAGGACATAGCACTACCACAGCTCTAGTTAAAATTACTGACGATATCAGATCAGGTATGGATAATAGGAAGTTGACTGTCCTTTCGTTACTGGACTTCAGCAACGCCTTTAACACTGTCGATTTTGATGTCCTGCTCGGTATACTCTGCTCTCGTAACATATCTCCAACAGCAATTGATTGGTTTCGTAGTTACTTGTGTGGCCGCCGACAACGTATTTTCATTGAAGGTACATCATCTTCATGGTGCAATACTACTGCTGGTGTACCACAGGGGGGCGTTCTCTCTCCTTTTCTTTTCGCCATATTTATTCATTCTATTTTAAATGATCTTCTCTCATCCTATCACCTTTATGCTGACGCTATGCAAATTTATTCGCAAACTCCCGTTGAAGAACTGTCTGAGGTGGTGAAGATTGTGAATAAAGACTTAGCGCGTATTTCTGATTGGAGCTTGAATCATGGTTTGAGGGTTAATCCTGCGAAGACTCAAGTCATTATTGTTGGCAGCCCTAGGCTACGTTCCAAAATTAACTGGGCGACCCTTCCTCAAATCGTTTTTGATGGAGCTGCTATTAAATTAAATTAAATTAAAATTTTATTAAATACCGTTTATTTCAGGCAATTTTTAAACCCATAATATACAGACACATTCTTAGCTAACATAACATAAAATTTTAATAAAATAAAAAACTAAATAAAATAAAATCAAAAATATAAAAAACTATAATACGTGGTATACATACCTAAACTCTTAAAAAACGTCTTTCACCTCCCTTGAGAGATGGACGGTTCGGTTGAGAGTTGCCCTGAGTAATAATGAAATAGTTACTGCTGTGTAGTAACTATTTCATTATTACTCAGGGCAACTCTTGTGTAGAATGACACCCTGAGCTTGTTTATCAGTGAAGAAAAGCCGGCAACTCTGCTTTCGGCGAACATGTCAGTGGCACTACACCGCCAGGGCAAGTTCATCATAGCCCGGAACGCGTTATTATACTGTACACGAAGAGTGTTATACACACTCCTCGTGTACCGGTACCAGAGTTGGCTGGTGTAGAACGACTGACAGTAGGACTTGAACAGAGTCACCTTAACTTGTTTCGAACAGTGGTAAAAACGTCTTGCTTGCATGTTACTTCTACAAGCGATACCTTACTGTGACTCAATAAAAGACCTAGGTATTTATATTGATAGGGATTTGTCTTGGGGTCCCCAGTTGCAAGAAGTAAGCCGCAAACTGTTTGCCTCTGCGGGGTCTTTACGCAGATAGCACAATTTCCTGCCGACTGCCACTAAAATTGCGCTTGCCCAATCCTTTCTTCTCCTTGTTCTCGACTACGCTGTTGCAAGTTATCCAGATCTTACTGAAGTGCAGCTAGATAAGCTTGAACGACTCCAAAATTTTTGTATCAGATTCATATTTGATTTGCGCAAATATGATCATGTTTCTGGGTTTCGCATTAAACTCAAGTGGCTGCCGATCCGCCTTCGCCGGAATGCACATATTTTATCATTACTTTACAGTATTCTCTTCAATCCTACAACTCTGTTTTATCTCAAAGAACGCTTTAAGTTCCTTCATGACACACATGTAAGAGATTTGAGATCATCAGAGAATTTGAGACTTTCAATGCTTGCACATTTCACTAAATTCTATGGCTCATCGTTTGCGGTGCAAGCTATTCGTTTGTGGAATGCACTGCCGGTGTCAGTAAGACAAGCTCAGTCACTGGCTACTTTTAAAAGCTCGGTTGCTAATTAGTTTCATTCCAATTTATGACTATTCTTTTGTTTTCTCTCCACTTGATGTTAAAGAACACATTATATGTATTGTATTATTTAATTACCTATGTATTACATTGTATTTATATATACATTTATTTATTTAATATTTAAATAATTTTTCTTTCTCTGTTTTTATGAGTAATGTAGTAAGTACACTAATTTACCCCTCCCCACTTTAATTAATGTTTTTAAAGTCCTTCCAAAGGTTGTCTGGAAGATATCGCTTTTAGCGATAAGACCGCAATTGTTACCATAGAATAAGCAATAATGTTAAATAGGTGTGTTTAAATTTTGGTGTACAATAAAGTATATTCTATCTATCTAATTTTACCCTATTCCTTCGCCGCCCTTACGTTCCAGGGCCGCGGTATCTCGTTAGAACATTCCCGCAACCCCGGCAGGAATCTGGTGAACTGTTGATATAAGTTTCTATTTGAGTAAAAGCACCAACAATTCATGAGTAATACCAAGTGTGAGGCAACGGTTTTCTTTGTAAACTAAACTTTGGCCCATCCTAGATCAACAGGACTCCATGCTGGGTAGTAGTGCACGTAACTGACGTAACCACAAGATTACCGAGGTTTTTTTTTCCTATTTTTTTTTAAATATTTTTATTTAGCATTTAAGGTCCCACTGGCCTCCCCAAATCCTTTCATATTCTCTTTTCGAGCGTCACTTCGGACCAACCAAATGTTTTTCGTCCATACGTGACCATAAATATAAAACATAGGTATTGTTGAATTAATTTTCAATTCTTAATTAAATCAATTAAAAATTTAATTTACAGAAACTAATTAATCTGCATTATAAATTATGCGTTATGCAAATACGTCCTATTTAAAATCTGCTTACTTTACGAAATGTGTCATCAAAATTATTCAGTCAACCCTGAGTACAAATATTTTTCCATTTAATAAATGGTACAAACAATCTTCTGATTCTCCGCAACTATATTTATTTTTCTGCTCGACCTTAACAAGACAAAGGGGACACCTTAGGCATTGAGAGAAGCCTAGATTATTCTGAATACCTATTTTCGGACTTCACAATTTGTTCAATGTTGACGTGAGTAAACAAGTTGTAATCTTTATTTTACTGATAACAGGCCCGCGTTTGTCCACCATCTCACCTGATGGTAAGCGATGATAGGTGGTAGAAGATGAAACACGCTTAATCTATTCGGTCTTGACTTAAAGACACTCAGATTATAGCTATAAGGAAAAACAGATTTAAAAAAAATATATACAACGTATAACGGAAAGGGTATATAAATACCAAGGGCACGGCTTCTTTGGATGATATCAAACGATACTAGAAGGGTTTCAACTCAAAATAAAATACTCTAAAAATTTATAACAAATTTGCTGTTTCGTAAGTTTCTTAAATTGAAATCATAACAATCGTGTCACCGTACTACGTAGGTCAATAACTTTCCACGTTACTTGCAAATATCACGATAAATCTCTTCCGTAATTCTGTGCGCCTAGTACTGTAGATACAGTACTAGGCGCACAGAATTACGGAATTTTTAATACATTGATACTAGATGGTACCAATGTATTAAAAATTTTCATTACTTCCGAATAATAGAGATAGGATTAAAAAACCCTTCCAATATCATTTGATATCACCCAAAGAAGCCGTGCCCTTGGTATGTATATACCCTTTCCGTTACACGTTATATGTATAGGAGAGCAGTAGGAAGACTGATCTTAGATATGTGCGCAGTATGTGCGTAGATACAGGTGCACTGTCTGTTACTTTATTCTCATAGTCCAATGGGACGGCAATCCTACACGACCGGAGAGAGATCAGGCATTAGACCAACGACTTAACATGCTTTCCGAGGTAAGAGGGTTTCACATCGCCAACTTCCAAACTCCGCGCTACTACTGAGAAACTTCTATAAAAAAATCGGTTGTCTATAAAGTCGGTTTACTGACGATACTTGAACGTGACAACGTCATAAGAAAATACTGATGGAATGGTTGCATTTTACAAAAGAAAATTTTAATTTTACATCACTATTACTGCACTTCTCATGACAATGGAAGAATCCCTACACAGTGACGTCATCTCTTAGCGTTTTATGATAGCCTAGTACTTGAATCGTTGAGTCATACATAAATGTCAAAGAATCCCTACACAGTGACGTCATCACTTACCGTTTTATGATAGCCTAGTACTTGACTCGTTGAGTCATACATAAATGTCAACTTGTAGATCCAATTTGATTTGGAACGCCTCAGAGCGATGGAACGCCTCAGAGCGAGGTAACGCCGCATAAGTCATGTATTTTCGTGCATGCAGCCAGCTTCATCGAAATATAAGACGTTGTCACGTCAAAAAAAAAACTCAATAAGCACTTTTGCTCGACCTGGGAATCTAAACCAAGCTCTGCTGGTTGGTCAGATGACCAACAAAATACGGAATAACACATGGGTGAACAAAGTTACGGGGAACAGCTAGTACAAAATATTATTCTTGACAGTAATGATTAAATTCTCGAGTTCCTGAGAAATTCGTCGTTGAATTTCTTGCAAAAATATTTTACTTTGAAACTTGAATTCAAATTGAACAATTTTTCATGGAAGTCTGTTATATGCTGTTTTTTACGTCCAAACTACCATTTTAATATAACTATGTGACACCGTCCACAATATGAAAAGAACTTTATTTTTCGGAACCTACCTAAATAAATTGCAAAGTGCTTTCTGGTAGACATAGACCCTCATTTTAAAAATGCAAATGGATAATTCATAAGAATGAAATTTACTGGTTGTCTATATTATAGTAGAATTAAAAGAAGAAAGAAAGTTTAAGATTATAGTTCATATTCCATCTAGTAGAGTAAAAGGTATGATCATGGTGTAATAATATGTGAGATGCTGCTTAGGAACAAAAATGCTTGTATTATAAATCACGACGATTTTTATTGTACTTAAAGTTTAAATAAATAAATAAACAACAAAAACCTATCTATAAATTATATTTACTTTGATAACAGAGAACTGTCAACGTAAATACATTGGTTTTCGCAATTATTTATTGAAACAAAAGGTTTCAAAATCAAATCAAGCTTAGATTACGCAGTAATTTGATTTGGACCCAAATCTTTTGTTCCAAGACGGCTCTATAAGCAATTATTTTTTCATTGAAATAACGTAACCAGACTATATTTTAAAAATTCACAAACTGGGGCCTGTATTACACTACCAAGAGTTAGATTTAGTTAAAAGCTAACATAATTGGAGACGATAAAAGTTCTAATTAAATACTAGAGATCCGCCCCAGCTTCGTACGATTGCAAAATTATATACACAGACCTGTTTCGTTTATTTCTCTTTCAGTGTTACGATTAGTGAAAATCGTATGAAAATCCATTGCGGGGTTAAGGCAAGCCGCGATTTTTTTTATATTGTTTAAAGAAGAGACACATAATATTCGAACCTTATTACTTTAATTTTACGAATGTTGTATACCTACCATTATCAATTAGGAAACCTGTACCTAATTGGTATAAAAACTCGTACCTGTAATATGTTATATTTTAATGTACTGTTGGCATACCTGTTTTAATTCAGTATCCTGTAGTCCTTGTTTTAATAAGTCACCGTGTTGTACGAAATGAAATATAAAATGAGGCACGAAAATGGGTTAGTGCAGGAAGGACACTTTGAAATAATAAACTTCTAAGGATTTATAAGTTTTTATGCTAACATGGTCACTAACAGTATCATTAGAACCTAAAACGGGATATTTGCCATGTGTAAACTCAAAACAATAAATACACATGGTAAATATCCCGTTTTAAGTTCTAATTCTAAGGATCTGTTTTATAAAGCTACAATTAATCAAATTTCATTTAATTAGTTTCAGATTTCGTATTTAGAGGACATAAAGCTAGAACCCCTGACCACCAGTTTTGATATGGGGTGTCAAGCTACCTTTTACTGGATGGTATAATAATACTATTTTTTTTTTCAATTTTAATATTGGTTTATATTTAGTTTTTGGTATAATGAAGTGTAAAATGCTGAAGAGCTCGTTGCTAAATAATAACGGCAGCACAGGGGCCATACCATGACGTGTTAAAACGTGAGTCGTTCGAGCGAGAAAGAGGGATGAAGCTATGCCCGCTATACAACGTGTAACGGAAACCCCATATCTATCCAAAAGGACTGAAGACAACATCTGGTATGGAGTCTCTATGCAAAGTTTCAGCTCAAAATAAGTGACGCACAGAATTAACCCCAAATTATTAGTGGTTGCGCCAACATTCAAAATATGATTGACATCCGCTATTTCCTATATCCATCTCCTTCCCGCACATACCTCGCGAGTGAGTAAGAAGATTCGCCCGCTATTTGTCGAAAAAACTTTGTTCCGAATCGCTCCGCAAACAAGTTGACAATGGCATCGACGCGCTCCGCTTAAAAATATTAATAACTTTGGAATCACCGCATTTTCGCATGTAATAAGACTTATAATCCATAGTTTGTGCTTGTGTTTAACGTGTGAGGACAATAACTTGAAGCCCAACTGCCCTGAACCTGGAAAAGTGAACCGGTGCACCGGCGACGACGCGAGCACGTGGCTCCCGTAAAGGTTTGTGCTTCCTTCCCTATTTATTTCGGGTTGTATTCCATTGTCCCACACCCACTGCAACTCGAATTACCTAACGCCAAGCGTTTGTCAATCGTTTAGCTCCGCACCGCAAATACAGTCCACTAAATTAGCCTTTCGCGCCAACACTTTGCTTTGGTCCCTCTCACCGGATAGTTAGGTACTTATTTGAATTAGGTACATATTTGTTGTAGTTATTGCATTGGTATTTATTCCATAAGGAATAAACGCACCGCACCGCAGTCTTATACCTAACCCAATTCGTTATTTGTTCATCTATTACCTACGTACGTGCGTAATACCTACATACCTACGTAGCCATAGATCGCTCGTATTAGTTATTCATTCGGAAGTCTAAAATTATTTGTATATCAGAAACAGAGACACAACCTAGTGGGTAAATTAAGATTGTTTAAAAACTACCTACAGTTCTTTTATTTCACCCGCAGTTCGTTATAACTACCTACCCACTTTAGGTATTTAATATTGTCCGCGTCGCTGTTCTCCATCGCTTATTTGTTAAAATAACTTTATTTGCTTGTTTACCGCATTGATTGTTTGTAATAAATAATTATTATTCACGATGTCTCATAAGGACATCAAAGTTCAATTGAAACTTTTATATGCTAAAAGAGACATGATATTTTCTCGCGTGCAATCTATTTGTGATAATGCACTTAAAACACTTGATCTAGCTATTAGAGATTCGTTCTTATGTTCTATAGAAAACTTGGATAGTTTGCGCACGGAATTTGAATCCGTAATTCATAATATTAACGTTTTAGAGTTAGAATTAAATCCAGAATACGCTGTGAGTTATCAGGCTTTGGCGTCATTTGATGATTTATTCTGTCGCATCAAACGCGTCGCGAGGAGCTTGGAGAAGCCGTCTGTCCATCAGAGCCAGGCAAATCACACTCGCGATCGACCCAAATTACCGCCCATTCAGATACCTGAATTTAATGGTGATATTCGCAATTGGAATCTATTTATAGATAGTTTTGAAAACACTATAAATGGGAACGTCTCTTTGACAGATCATGAAAAGTTACACTATCTGGTTGAAAAGTTAACTGGTAAAGCTAAAACTGTTTGTGCCGGCATTACTTTTAGTGCCGAAAATTATTCATTAATTTTAATAACTTTAAAGTCGAAATATGAAGACAAAAGATTAGTTGCTACCGCATATTTAGATCAGCTATTCGAGTTGAAAAATATTACAGTTTGTAATGATCATAATTTAGAGAAGTTTTTAGATACTTTTGCATCATCAGTTCGCGCAGTAAAGAACCTGAAGGTCGATGACCTCTGCGACTTTTTGTTTTTATGTTTGGGTTTAAAGAAATTAGATAGTGAAACTGTTCGTTTATTTGAAATAGACCATCGCAGTAATAAACTGCCAAAATTCAATGATTTAGAATGTTTTGTTCGCGATCATATTAAAATATTACAACGCACTTCGTCAACCCATGAAGTTACGAAGATGTCCGACCGTCGAACAGATGCGGCTTCGAAGTCACAAAAGTCGACACATACGTATGTGAATACAGCACCTGCTCCTGTACAATCGAGTTGTTCTTTGTGTAATAGTCAACATTCGCAATTGTACAAGTGTTCTGGTTTCTTAAAATTTACGCCCTATGAACGTTATAAGTTTATCCGCGAAAAAAATTTGTGCTTTAACTGCCTTAGTGACAAGCATCGGGTTAGGTCTTGTAATAGTAGTCAAAGTTGTCGTAAGTGTCCTTCGAAGCACCACACTTTACTTCACATGGAGAAAAGTTGTAATAATGCCGCATCCAATGTGAGCACAGTTAGTTTACCAAGCGGTGACACGTCGTCGCAGTCAGTCGGTGCGAACTCTGCGTCCGCTTCGCAGCCGCAGCCGCAATCAACGCGCGACGTTGCCCGCTCGCAGGCCGCCGTGAGTGACGTCACGTTGTGTTCGATGTCCGCCGCAAGCAATACGTGCACTACCGTGGTGCTCGCGACCGCTCACGTTGTTGTTGATGATGCTTTTGGTAATCCGTGTCTTGTTCGAGCGTTGTTAGATTGCGCTTCGCAGAGTAATTTTTTAACTCAAAATTGTTGTCAACGCCTTGGTTTTAGTATTAATAACCGACCAGCCCGCTCAGTAGTTAAGGGGTTCGGTGGTTTAAAATCAACCATTCATGGTTCGATTAAAATTAAATTTGCATCGCGTTTTAATTCTAATATTTGTTTTGATATGGATTCGCTTGTCGTAGATAAAATTACGGAACAATTGCCTACTGTCCCGGTTGACACGTCTTTATTGACCAAATTTAAAGACCTACCGTTGGCAGATGAATCTTATGGTGTCCCTGGAGACGTCGATATGTTGATCGGCGCATCGATTCTCCCGCACCTTCAGTTATCTCGTAAGATTCAAGGTCATTCGTCGTTTCCCGCACCGCACGCCCTAGAAACTGTTCTAGGTTTTGTTATTGTTGGTTCCGCACCCGCACATTTAGATAGTTACTCGACTGTGTCACATTGCTGCACTGTTGAGCCGCCGCTGGAGTCTACCATCCGCAGGTTCTGGGAAATTGAAGAGGTCCATGTCCCGCCTATCCTAAGCCCTGATGATAAGGTGGCTGAGGAGATTTATTGTGGCACGACTACCCGTGATAATGATGGTCGTTATATTGTCGCGCTTCCATTCAAGGGAGATATTTTTTCGCTCGGTGACTCCTACGCTTCCGCGGAAAAACGCTTTTCTTGTTTAGAACGTAAGATGCAAGCATCTCCGAAGTTGAAGCAAGCCTATGATGAGGTGGTTACCGAATACTTAGATAAAGGGTACATCTCACCTGCATCCACCGCCGAGACTGACGAGACTCTTGATCATCCATCTTACATCATCCCGCACCACGGAGTTGTTAGAGAAGACAAGCTTACTACTAAGCTCCGCGTGGTTTTGGACGGCAGTGCTAAGACTAGCACTTCCGTATCGCTCAATGATATTTTGTATTGTGGTCAAAACCTTCAAGGTAACTTATTTTGACATTATTGTGAATTTCCGCTTGTTTGCTGTCGCGCTTTCCGCCGACATAAGGCAAATGTTTCTTTCTATTGGTATTCGCGAATGCGACCGCAAATTTCAACGTTTTTTGTATAGATTTTCGCCTCAAGAACCTTTGAGAGTTTACGAGTTTAATCGTGTTTGTTTTGGGCTTAAGTCGAGTCCTTTCCATGCGCTTCGCACTATCAAGCAATTAGCCGCTGATGAGGGTGAAAGATTCCCGAAAGCGAAAGACACTATTGAGACTGGGCTACACATGGATGACTTTGTTTATAGTGTAGCCAGCGAGGCGGATGCCGTTGAGACCGCCGCTCAAGTAATAAGTCTTATGAAGGCCGGTCAGTTTGATCTTGTGAAGTGGACTAGTAATTCGCAGACCGCTCTAGATTCGATTCCACTATCGCATCAATTATCTTTGGTGAAGGAATTTGATGGTGATGATACGCACAAGGTTTTAGGTTTAAGTTGGTCACCCGCGTCTGACATGTTCAGTCTTAAAGTTAGTTCGACTCCGCAAATTTGTACTAAGCGCATTATCCTGTCGTGTGTAGCACGTATATGGGATGTTATGGGATTTGTAGCTCCCGTCGTTTTATATGTCAAGTTGCTTATAAAAGAACTTTGGCTTTCCAATAGTGATTGGGACGACCCCGCGCCCGAAAATATTGTTAAATTGTGGGCTCGCTTCCGGAAAGAACTTCCATTGCTCAATCAAATAAAAATTCCTCGCCATGTTGGTATATTGTCGAACAGTATAGTTACTGTTGTAGGCTTCGCCGACGCCAGTGCAAAGGCTTACGGGGGGGTAGTTTATTTTCACGTTTTGGATGCTGACAAGGTTTCGGTTAGTCTTATAAGCGCTAAATCCAAAGTCTCCCCTCGCAAGGTCGTTTCTCTGGCGCGCCTGGAGCTGTGCGCTATACTTTTGTTAGTGCAATTAATCAGCTCGATTGTCAATGCTTGTAGGCACCGCATTATTATTGATAGAATTATGGCTTTTTCTGACTCTACTGTAGCGTTGTGTTGGGCACATTCTTCGCCCCATCGCTGGGACACATTCGTCGCCAATAGGGTGGCCAAAATCCAGTCTGAATTACCACCACAAAATCTCTTTCACGTTGCTGGCACAGATAACCCCGCCGATTGTCTCTCCCGTGGGTTGCTCCCTTCGCAAATTTTAGATCATCCGCTGTGGTTCTGCGCTCCGTCTTGGATTCATAGCGTGCTCGAGGAATGGCCGGTTAAGCCCTTTAATCCAGCTGCCGTTTCAGAACCACCCGAGGAGAAGAAGCATTCGCTTGTAGTTTCGGTTCCACGTGAAGAGTCGATTATTTTAACGTTATCTAATCGCGTCTCGTCTTGGTCGAGACTTTTGCGTTGTGTGGTGTATGTATGTCGTTTTCTGAAACTGTTACCCACGCGCGGTGTTATAACCGCCGCTGATCTGGATAAAGATGAGTCAGTCGTGCTACGTGAATTGCAGAGATTTTATTTCGCATCCGAAATTAGTAGTTTGGAGTCCAACAAACCTTGTAGCCGCGCCTTTCAACATTTGAAACCTTTTTTGCAGAATGGTCTTATTCGAGTAGGTGGTCGTTTGAGAAATTCCAATTTAGGATTTGAGCAAAAGCATCCAGTAGTTTTACCCCGCAAGGACCATATTTTAGATTTGATTGTAGATTATCATCATAGGTTGAATTGCCACGCAGGTCCAGACTTGTTGATGTCTATCCTTAGACAGAAGTATTGGATACTTTCCGCTCGCAATTTGATTCGTGCTAGAGTACACAAATGTGTGCCCTGTTTTAAGCTTCGCCCGCGTTTTATCGCGCCTGAAATGGCCGATCATCGCTCTTGTCGTGTTGTTCAATCCGCTAAACCTTTCGTTCACACCGGTACAGACTTCGCCGGCCCGTTTAGGGTAACTGTTGCCCGTGGTCGCGGAATACGCTCCACAAAGGCTTACGTTTGTCTATTTATTTGCATGACAACTCGTGCGGTTCACATAGAATTGACCGGTGATTTAAGTACGCAAAGTTTTATGTTCGCGTTTAAGCGCTTTTTGTCGCGCCGTGGTCCCGTCAAACGTTTATATTCTGACAACGGTACCAATTATGTTGGAGCTCGCCGTAATATTTCGGAGTTGCACGCGTTCTTACGGTCAAAGTATTATCAGAGTGAATTCGCTCATGTTTTGGCCGAAAATCGTATTGAATGGCATTTTAATACGCCCGCTGCTAGTCACTTTGGTGGTAATTGGGAGGCGAATATTAAGAGCCTCAAGTCGCATCTGTTCCGCGTTGTAGGCGTACAGATTCTCTCTTATGAGGAGCTGAGTACTGTACTCGCTCAGATAGAGGCAGTAATGAATACTCGTCCACTGTGCCGAACTCTATCTAGTGACCCCTCAGAATCTTTAGCTATAACTCCGGCTCACTTCTTAACCACGACTCCTCTTAAGTATTTGCCCGCTATAGATGTTGATGAAGACAGACTACATCTCCTAAAGCGTCATGCTCTTTTGGATAGATTAGTTCAATCATTTTGGAAGCGTTGGAGAGCAGATTATTTGCACACGCTTCAGTCGCGTCAAAAATGGAATACTCCATCGAATCCAGTCACCGTTGGTACTGTAGTAGTTTTAATGGCCGAGAGTGCGCCTCCTCTACACTGGCTTCTAGGTGTAGTGGAGGAAGTTTTCCCTGATCCAAAGGGAGTAACACGTATAGTAAAAGTTAAAACCGCCACCGGTTCGTATTTACGTCCGGTTATTCGCCTCTGTCCTCTGCCCAATCAGCAGCAGGCTTCAAATTAGTTTAGTAGTTATGGTAACGCTTTATATTATAGTTTAGGAATAAGGTTAGAAGTTAGATGTTACTCCAGAGTTTAGTTCTTTGATTAGTTTCGCTTATAGTTTTTGAAGGTAACCCTTCAAACCGGGGGGAATGGTTGCGCCAACATTCAAAATATGATTGACATCCGCTATTTCCTATATCCATCTCCTTCCCGCACATACCTCGCGAGTGAGTAAGAAGATTCGCCCGCCATTTGTCGAAAAAACTTTGTTCCGAATCGCTCCGCAAACAAGTTGACAATGGCGTCGACGCGCTCCGCTTAAAAATATTAATAACTTTGGAATCACCGCATTTTCGCATGTAATAAGACTTATAATCCATAGTTTGTGCTTGTGTTTAACGTGTGAGGACAATAACTTGAAGCCCAACTGCCCTGAACCTGGAAAAGTGAACCGGTGCACCGGCGACGACGCGAGCACGTGGCTCCCGTAAAGGTTTGTGCTTCCTTCCCTATTTATTTCGGGTTGTATTCCATTGTCCCACACCCACTGCAACTCGAATTACCTAACGCCAAGCGTTTGTCAATCGTTTAGCTCCGCACCGCAAATACAGTCCACTAAATTAGCCTTTCGCGCCAACACTTTGCTTTGGTCCCTCTCACCGGATAGTTAGGTACTTATTTGAATTAGGTACATATTTGTTGTAGTTATTGCATTGGTATTTATTCCATAAGGAATAAACGCACCGCACCGCAGTCTTATACCTAACCCAATTCGTTATTTGTTCATCTATTACCTACGTACGTGCGTAATACCTACATACCTACGTAGCCATAGATCGCTCGTATTAGTTATTCATTCGGAAGTCTAAAATTATTTGTATATCAGAAACAGAGACACAACCTAGTGGGTAAATTAAGATTGTTTAAAAACTACCTACAGTTCTTTTATTTCACCCGCAGTTCGTTATAACTACCTACCCACTTTAGGTATTTAATATTGTCCGCGTCGCTGTTCTCCATCGCTTATTTGTTAAAATAACTTTATTTGCTTGTTTACCGCATTGATTGTTTGTAATAAATAATTATTATTCACGATGTCTCATAAGGACATCAAAGTTCAATTGAAACTTTTATATGCTAAAAGAGACATGATATTTTCTCGCGTGCAATCTATTTGTGATAATGCACTTAAAACACTTGATCTAGCTATTAGAGATTCGTTCTTATGTTCTATAGAAAACTTGGATAGTTTGCGCACGGAATTTGAATCCGTAATTCATAATATTAACGTTTTAGAGTTAGAATTAAATCCAGAATACGCTGTGAGTTATCAGGCTTTGGCGTCATTTGATGATTTATTCTGTCGCATCAAACGCGTCGCGAGGAGCTTGGAGAAGCCGTCTGTCCATCAGAGCCAGGCAAATCACACTCGCGATCGACCCAAATTACCGCCCATTCAGATACCTGAATTTAATGGTGATATTCGCAATTGGAATCTATTTATAGATAGTTTTGAAAACACTATAAATGGGAACGTCTCTTTGACAGATCATGAAAAGTTACACTATCTGGTTGAAAAGTTAACTGGTAAAGCTAAAACTGTTTGTGCCGGCATTACTTTTAGTGCCGAAAATTATTCATTAATTTTAATAACTTTAAAGTCGAAATATGAAGACAAAAGATTAGTTGCTACCGCATATTTAGATCAGCTATTCGAGTTGAAAAATATTACAGTTTGTAATGATCATAATTTAGAGAAGTTTTTAGATACTTTTGCATCATCTGTTCGCGCAGTAAAGAACCTGAAGGTCGATGACCTCTGCGACTTTTTGTTTTTATGTTTGGGTTTAAAGAAATTAGATAGTGAAACTGTTCGTTTATTTGAAATAGACCATCGCAGTAATAAACTGCCAAAATTCAATGATTTAGAATGTTTTGTTCGCGATCATATTAAAATATTACAACGCACTTCGTCAACCCATGAAGTTACGAAGATGTCCGACCGTCGAACAGATGCGGCTTCGAAGTCACAAAAGTCGACACATACGTATGTGAATACAGCACCTGCTCCTGTACAATCGAGTTGTTCTTTGTGTAATAGTCAACATTCGCAATTGTACAAGTGTTCTGGTTTCTTAAAATTTACGCCCTATGAACGTTATAAGTTTATCCGCGAAAAAAATTTGTGCTTTAACTGCCTTAGTGACAAGCATCGGGTTAGGTCTTGTAATAGTAGTCAAAGTTGTCGTAAGTGTCCTTCGAAGCACCACACTTTACTTCACATGGAGAAAAGTTGTAATAATGCCGCATCCAATGTGAGCACAGTTAGTTTACCAAGCGGTGACACGTCGTCGCAGTCAGTCGGTGCGAACTCTGCGTCCGCTTCGCAGCCGCAGCCGCAATCAACGCGCGACGTTGCCCGCTCGCAGGCCGCCGTGAGTGACGTCACGTTGTGTTCGATGTCCGCCGCAAGCAATACGTGCACTACCGTGGTGCTCGCGACCGCTCACGTTGTTGTTGATGATGCTTTTGGTAATCCGTGTCTTGTTCGAGCGTTGTTAGATTGCGCTTCGCAGAGTAATTTTTTAACTCAAAATTGTTGTCAACGCCTTGGTTTTAGTATTAATAACCGACCAGCCCGCTCAGTAGTTAAGGGGTTCGGTGGTTTAAAATCAACCATTCATGGTTCGATTAAAATTAAATTTGCATCGCGTTTTAATTCTAATATTTGTTTTGATATGGATTCGCTTGTCGTAGATAAAATTACGGAACAATTGCCTACTGTCCCGGTTGACACGTCTTTATTGACCAAATTTAAAGACCTACCGTTGGCAGATGAATCTTATGGTGTCCCTGGAGACGTCGATATGTTGATCGGCGCATCGATTCTCCCGCACCTTCAGTTATCTCGTAAGATTCAAGGTCATTCGTCGTTTCCCGCACCGCACGCCCTAGAAACAGTTCTAGGTTTTGTTATTGTTGGTTCCGCACCCGCACATTTAGATAGTTACTCGACTGTGTCACATTGCTGCACTGTTGAGCCGCCGCTGGAATCTACCATCCGCAGGTTCTGGGAAATTGAAGAGGTCCATGTCCCGCCTATCCTAAGCCCTGATGATAAGGTGGCTGAGGAGATTTATTGTGGCACGACTACCCGTGATAATGATGGTCGTTATATTGTCGCGCTTCCATTCAAGGGAGATATTTTTTCGCTCGGTGACTCCTACGCTTCCGCGGAAAAACGCTTTTCTTGTTTAGAACGTAAGATGCAAGCATCTCCGAAGTTGAAGCAAGCCTATGATGAGGTGGTTACCGAATACTTAGATAAAGGGTACATCTCACCTGCATCCACCGCCGAGACTGACGAGACTCTTGATCATCCATCTTACATCATCCCGCACCACGGAGTTGTTAGAGAAGACAAGCTTACTACTAAGCTCCGCGTGGTTTTGGACGGCAGTGCTAAGACTAGCACTTCCGTATCGCTCAATGATATTTTGTATTGTGGTCAAAACCTTCAAGGTAACTTATTTTGACATTATTGTGAATTTCCGCTTGTTTGCTGTCGCGCTTTCCGCCGACATAAGGCAAATGTTTCTTTCTATTGGTATTCGCGAATGCGACCGCAAATTTCAACGTTTTTTGTATAGATTTTCGCCTCAAGAACCTTTGAGAGTTTACGAGTTTAATCGTGTTTGTTTTGGGCTTAAGTCGAGTCCTTTCCATGCGCTTCGCACTATCAAACAATTAGCCGCTGATGAGGGTGAAAGATTCCCGAAAGCGAAAGACACTATTGAGACTGGGCTACACATGGATGACTTTGTTTATAGTGTAGCCAGCGAGGCGGATGCCGTTGAGACCGCCGCTCAAGTAATAAGTCTTATGAAGGCCGGTCAGTTTGATCTTGTGAAGTGGACTAGTAATTCGCAGACCGCTCTAGATTCGATTCCACTATCGCATCAATTATCTTTGGTGAAGGAATTTGATGGTGATGATACGCACAAGGTTTTAGGTTTAAGTTGGTCACCCGCGTCTGACATGTTCAGTCTTAAAGTTAGTTCGACTCCGCAAATTTGTACTAAGCGCATTATCCTGTCGTGTGTAGCACGTATATGGGATGTTATGGGATTTGTAGCTCCCGTCGTTTTATATGTCAAGTTGCTTATAAAAGAACTTTGGCTTTCCAATAGTGATTGGGACGACCCCGCGCCCGAAAATATTGTTAAATTGTGGGCTCGCTTCCGGAAAGAACTTTCATTGCTCAATCAAATAAAAATTCCTCGCCATGTTGGTATATTGTCGAACAGTATAGTTACTGTTGTAGGCTTCGCCGACGCCAGTGCAAAGGCTTACGGGGGGGTAGTTTATTTTCACGTTTTGGATGCTGACAAGGTTTCGGTTAGTCTTATAAGCGCTAAATCCAAAGTCTCCCCTCGCAAGGTCGTTTCTCTGGTGCGCCTGGAGCTGTGCGCTATACTTTTGTTAGTGCAATTAATCAGCTCGATTGTCAATGCTTGTAGGCACCGCATTATTATTGATAGAATTATGGCTTTTTCTGACTCTACTGTAGCGTTGTGTTGGGCACATTCTTCGCCCCATCGCTGGGACACATTCGTCGCCAATAGGGTGGCCAAAATCCAGTCCGAATTACCACCACAAAATCTCTTTCACGTTACTGGCACAGATAACCCCGCCGATTGTCTCTCCCGTGGGTTGCTCCCTTCGCAAATTTTAGATCATCCGCTGTGGTTCTGCGCTCCGTCTTGGATTCATAGCGTGCTCGAGGAATGGCCGGTTAAGCCCTTTAATCCAGCTGCCGTTTCAGAACCACCCGAGGAGAAGAAGCATTCGCTTGTAGTTTCGGTTCCACGTGAAGAGTCGATTATTTTAACGTTATCTAATCGCGTCTCGTCTTGGTCGAGACTTTTGCGTTGTGTGGTGTATGTATGTCGTTTTCTGAAACTGTTACCCACGCGCGGTGTTATAACCGCCGCTGATCTGGATAAAGATGAGTCAGTCGTGCTACGTGAATTGCAGAGATTTTATTTCGCATCCGAAATTAGTAGTTTGGAGTCCAACAAACCTTGTAGCCGCGCCTTTCAACATTTGAAACCTTTTTTGCAGAATGGTCTTATTTGAGTAGGTGGTCGTTTGAGAAATTCCGATTTAGGATTTGAGCAAAAGCATCCAGTAGTTTTACCCCGCAAGGACCATATTTTAGATTTGATTGTAGATTATCATCATAGGTTGAATTGCCACGCAGGTCCAGACTTGTTGATGTCTATCCTTAGACAGAAGTATTGGATACTTTCCGCTCGCAATTTGATTCGTGCTAGAGTACACAAATGTGTGCCCTGTTTTAAGCTTCGCCCGCGTTTTATCGCGCCTGAAATGGCCGATCATCGCTCTTGTCGTGTTGTTCAATCCGCTAAACCTTTCGTTCACACCGGTACAGACTTCGCCGGCCCGTTTAGGGTAACTGTTGCCCGTGGTCGCGGAATACGCTCCACAAAGGCTTACGTTTGTCTATTTATTTGCATGACAACTCGTGCGGTTCACATAGAATTGACCGGTGATTTAAGTACGCAAAGTTTTATGTTCGCGTTTAAGCGCTTTTTGTCGCGCCGTGGTCCCGTCAAACGTTAATATTCTGACAACGGTACCAATTATGTTGGAGCTCGCCGTAATATTTCGGAGTTGCACGCGTTCTTACGGTCAAAGTATTATCAGAGTGAATTCGCTCATGTTTTGGCCGAAAATCGTATTGAATGGCATTTTAATACGCCCGCTGCTAGTCACTTTGGTGGTAATTGGGAGGCGAATATTAAGAGCCTCAAGTCGCATCTGTTCCGCGTTGTAGGCGTACAGATTCTCTCTTATGAGGAGCTGAGTACTGTACTCGCTCAGATAGAGGCAGTAATGAATACTCGTCCACTGTGCCGAACTCTATCTAGTGACCCCTCAGAATCTTTAGCTATAACTCCGGCTCACTTCTTAACCACGACTCCTCTTAAGTATTTGCCCGCTATAGATGTTGATGAAGACAGACTACATCTCCTAAAGCGTCATGCTCTTTTGGATAGATTAGTTCAATCATTTTGGAAGCGTTGGAGAGCAGATTATTTGCACACGCTTCAGTCGCGTCAAAAATGGAATACTCCATCGAATCCAGTCACCGTTGGTACTGTAGTAGTTTTAATGGCCGAGAGTGCGCCTCCTCTAAACTGGCTTCTAGGTGTAGTGGAGGAAGTTTTCCCTGATCCAAAGGGAGTAACACGTATAGTAAAAGTTAAAACCGCCACCGGTTCGTATTTACGTCCGGTTATTCGCCTCTGTCCTCTGCCCAATCAGCAGCAGGCTTCAAATTAGTTTAGTAGTTATGGTAACGCTTTATATTATAGTTTA
The DNA here is from genome assembly GCA_943138885.2 of Tholera decimalis. NCBI lineage: Eukaryota > Metazoa > Arthropoda > Insecta > Lepidoptera > Noctuidae > Tholera > Tholera decimalis. The sequence continues at coordinate 20,507,629 of OW964573.2, read as the reverse complement.
GGAATAAGGTTAGAAGTTAGATGTTACTCCAGAGTTTAGTTCTTTGATTAGTTTCGCTTATAGTTTTTGAAGGTAACCCTTCAAACCGGGGGGAATGGTTGCGCCAACATTCAAAATATGATTGACATCCGCTATTTCCTATATCCATCTCCTTCCCGCACATACCTCGCGAGTGAGTAAGAAGATTCGCCCGCCATTTGTCGAAAAAACTTTGTTCCGAATCGCTCCGCAAACAAGTTGACAATGGCGTCGACGCGCTCCGCTTAAAAATATTAATAACTTTGGAATCACCGCATTTTCGCATGTAATAAGACTTATAATCCATAGTTTGTGCTTGTGTTTAACGTGTGAGGACAATAACTTGAAGCCCAACTGCCCTGAACCTGGAAAAGTGAACCGGTGCACCGGCGACGACGCGAGCACGTGGCTCCCGTAAAGGTTTGTGCTTCCTTCCCTATTTATTTCGGGTTGTATTCCATTGTCCCACACCCACTGCAACTCGAATTACCTAACGCCAAGCGTTTGTCAATCGTTTAGCTCCGCACCGCAAATACAGTCCACTAAATTAGCCTTTCGCGCCAACAATTAGTTTCATATGTTTCTTGAATACCAATAATAACAAACGTGTCACAGCACTATGAGGGTCATCACTTTCCACGTCACTTGCCAATAAAACGATAATTCTCTTCGTTCTTCTTAATTTGAAAAATTCGGCCTCTGGTATCAATGTATTGAAATTTCTAATATGCTCCACACATGTAGACTTAGGATTAGAAAATCCTGGCCATATCGTTTGTTATCATCCAAAGAAGCCGTGCACTTACACCCTTTAAATTACACGTTGTATAACTCCATCCCTCTTTCTCGCTCGAACGACTCACGTTTTCACTCTTCATGGTTTGGCCCCTGGTCGATCTTCAAGGTTAACCAACACGAGGGCGATCTGTGGATGTATGACCATCTTAACATATCAAAATTACTCTGTGCCTCGGGAAGCACATTGAGCCGTTGGTCACGACCATAGATAAAATATTTTTTTTATTTCTGTGGTCACGACTGTCATTTGTACATTTTCGACAGTCGTCAGGAGTATCGTGTACCAGAGGGTATCGTGTTATCCAGCAGGTTGTGGACGTTAGATGTCTGTCGCTCCATGTAAAACGCTAGTATCACCTTCACCCGCTTAGAATAGAAGTGGACTCCAAAATAGTTAGCGAAAGGCTAAGCAGATAGATAGATAGTTATACTCTTTATTGTACACCGTAACAGAATTAAATAAGGACTTAAAAACTACAAAGGTGTTACAATGGGCGGTCTTATCGCTAAAAGCGATCTTTTACAGACAACCTTTGGATGGATTTGACACAGCAGGAGAAAATAAATACACGGATAGTCTATGGTGTACTATTCACTTATCTATACTAATATTATAAAGCGGAAAAGTTTGTTTGTTTGTTTGTTTGCTTGAACGCGCTAATCTTCGAAAGTACTGGGTGGATTTGGATGCAATTTGGTATAGAAGTAGCTTGAAGCTTGAGGAAGGTTATATAATAGGCTTCTTTTTACGCGACTGCAAAAAAGGAGAGTTATGTTTTTACCGTGATAGAATCCACGGGAGTGAAGCCCCGCGTGAGTACTAGTATACAATAAATAAGTAATAACCTACATACTCAATACACATATACATATAATGTATATACATAAAAAGAACAAAGCTGTGATATATAAAAATAGTAACAAATTAAAGAAAGAGATAGAGATCTAAGCAGTTGATGATATGTATATTGTATGTGTATGTAGCAATTCGTTTAATGTAATATTTTTATTTTTTTACTATACTATTGTTGGAGCAGTGGCAGCCCAGTGGTTACAGGCACAATTTATAAGTGTAGGTGGTGAGATCAAATACAGGCAAGTCGCATCACTTTGTGAAATTTTCACTAAAACGGTGAAAGGAAACCGTCAAAAGTTCTATAGGATTGAATCAGAATGAATACATGCAAAATACGGCAACCCGCACTGGACCCATTTGGAGGATATCGGCCCATTTCTTCTCATAGATAAGGGCCCAGTGTCCTCGAAAGTGGGAACGTTATGGGCTGGCTATGCTTTGTTACGTCATAGATACGTTTGTATAAATTAATTACTTTTTTGTTGAGTATCACGCTATTACGCGTTTGACCATCATCTCACCTGATGGTAAGCTGATGTGGTCGAAGATGTAGCACGCATACCTAGAAGTAGCCTATTCACTCTTGATTTAAATGTCTGGTGACTTTAATGTGACCTGGTTTTAGCTACCAGGAAACACAGACTCCGGCAGGGAATTCCACTAAACTAAATGAATGAAAACTAGATAGGTGATTCCTAACTGACTACCCTATCATTTCTTGAAAACCACTACATTAAATAGAAGAGGGAGGTCTCGTGATGCAGGAATATTTTTACTTTTTAACCGACTTCAAAAAAAAGGAAGAGGTTCTTAGTTCGTCTTAAACTTTTTTTATGTATATTCCCCGATTACTCGACGACGGCTGGACTGATATGGAAATGTTTTTTTTGTTTGAAAGAGTATACTTTTTATTTGGTCCCATTGTCATGAATTCTGGATCTGATAATGGAATCCTTGAGAAATCGAGGGAAATCTTCAAATATTATAGCCACACCTATAACGATTTAGGTATTTTTCATAGTAACTTGTGCAGTAGCTCTCGAAAAGCACCATTTGGTGAAGTGGAACTGATGATGAAGACTACAGATGGCTACTGAAACTACTCAATAATAAGTATTTCATTGGTTGCGATTCAATTACTTGGATATGGATGTTAAGCACTTTATGCTCGTCACAATGCATATGGTGATGTGGAGCTGATGATGAAGTACCAGGAGAACTCCTCAACAATAACGACTTGGCATCGGGAAAATAAATATTTTGCAAAAGATGAAAAGAAGGTGACATAAATTGGGCTTTTGTAACTAGGTAAATTACAAACCGACTCACAAAAAAGTGAGATAACAAACTTTGTAACAAAATATATAACTGACTTCCAAAAAAACACTGCAAAATGAAATTAACTTAAATTTCGGAAGGCGATGTCAAAAACTAAAATACAAAACCAAAGACACCGACTACTGGAATTAAAGTTATTTATTTGTTAAAAAGTTTTTTTTTAAAGAACTACAGTTTTTTTTTTTAATACCTGTTGGAATAAACTTTACGTATTACTAACATATTTACGATAATCCAGTATTAAATTATAGCTTTTTTCTGAATCTGGTATTCTCATGAGCCCACTCATTCGTAGCCGGGGGGCAAAATCAACATTACATAGGATACACCACTAGAACATACTCAAAGTCAACATAACTAATATAACAGATTACGTTCTAAGCCAGGTCAGACATTATCTTAGGACAAACATAGATCGATTAGCGTCATAGAGCACGGAACAACTGTGGGTAGAGACGCAATCATAACAATTCGATTAGGGTCTTTTTTCGGAGGGAATATCATAAAATCACTCCTTCACCTCTGGGTGGAGTAAAAGAGAGCGTACCACTTGTATTAATTGAAACACCACCCAGTTCCAGTCGCCCTTGCGTTCTAGGGCCGTGGTATTTCCCGCAACCCTGACAGACAATTAAACAAGGCAAGGTACAGAAACGACATTTTCACAATCATAAGGTAAGTACCTACACAAATAACCAAATATTTTTAATACAGTGACAATAATTATGTAGGTACATCACTTATGAATTGTGTTTAAGCCCAGTTTTGTACATTATGTTCGTACCTAAAGTTCTAATGGTACGCTTTGATCGCAAGTGTAAGTGTGCGTCCACATTGCGAGCTTTGCGCGGCCGCGACGCGGCGACTACGCGACACAGGCGCGAAATATCAATATAAAACGCGCCTTTGTGTCCATAGTGTAGTGAGTTGACTAAAGCGGCAGCCTAGCGCGACGGGATTGAGTGAGACAACGCGCGTAATTTTCTACGGGCTAGTCAGCAAGTGACCTAAGGCGCGAATGGCGGGGGTAAGAAACCAGCTCGGTCTTGTCGCTCGGCGTATGCGCGCCTGTATATTGTTTGTTGTTAAATGGCGGTGAATACTGAATTGTTTATTAGTGCGATTCAATCTAAACCACCTTTATGGCAAAGCAAACATCCACACCACAGTAATCGCACAATTACAAGAAAGGTTTTTAGGTATAATCTAAGTTTTTAGGGTATAATCTCAGTTCTTCATATATTTACCTCGTGCACAACATCTCGTGTTCAACACCTCTCTGAGGGTCGGACTGTCTAGTAAAAATATCAAATCCTCGTCCATAGTTTGCAACTCCTGATGAAAAATACTGTGTAATAACTACTTTCTCATTTCTGCGTAGTACCTAGACATAACTCCGGCAATTATATTCACTATGTTAGACCAGTGTAATTTAAAATATTCATATATTTTGAAATGTGTTTACTTGTATATTTGGCGCTTAACCATGAGCTTCACCCATCAATGATCGTCAATTTATAAGAAATATCAGTGTTAACTAGGTTAGTTAAGGAATGTGATTGTAATGAAAATTTTAAGACTGAAAGTTACTAATGTTCGAATAAATAATATTGAAAAAATAACAAAATCTTTGCGTTGCAATTTTAAATACAACGGCTATTTTAACAACAAGCAGTTTACAAAAAAATCTATAAAATTAAATGTAGATAATACTAGATAATAATAATAATTGAACCTATTCCCGCTGATGAGACACAGGCCTTCTCTCACTGAGAGGAAAAGTGTGGGTTGGTGAAAGTCACATGTCTTCATTTGACGTGCCGGTTTCCTCAATATAATGGAATTTTAAACTCGTCTGACATTTCTAGAATCTGACATTAGTCGCACTCTCTCACACGCTTGGTTTGTGTGGAAAATTTTGAGATATCCTTAAAAAATAGCCGCAAAGTCGACTCTCTGTTCTGTGACAAACCCCTTCCCGTAAGTAACCAACTTCGGGCCATTAGCGAGAGTCAACATATTTGTGTTATTAGAAAGCAAACGAATATGAAACGTTGCTACGTTAAGGAAGGGTGCGAGACGTTGTTACTGACATGTATGGGTAAAGATTGAAGCGTGTACATGTACCCAGAAATGTTTTATTAAAACAAGACATGTTCTGTTTGCTGTTGTGACGTAAATAACATGTAGGGACGTATGCAGTAAGAGCTTGTGTTTAGCCAAAGCTTAACAAAAAGGCCTACGTACGAATGACATAATATCGGCTCAGTGCGAGTTAGAATATCTATCATGTATTAATTAGTACTGATAATGTAGAAAGTAGTGCTTGGCGCTAAAGTGTGCTAACACATAGTGTGCATCTCGTATTGATAGGTGGAAAATAGTAATGGTTTTGAGTAGGTACATGGTGTCTTTAATGAGATATGAACGCAAACTGGGATTCACGTTAAGGTGAAAGAGCTATGTGTATACTAGTGTTCAATACAATTATTCATTTTTGCCGAGTGTTCAATTAAAACTCGAACAGATAAATACAATAACATTTGATGTGTTTCTTTAAAATAATAGAAAAACAAAACAATTTAAACTCAGACAGATAAATATAAAAATATTTAACGTGTTTCTTTAAAATAATAGACATCTTATAAGTTTGCTTGTTATTTATAAGTAAAGTTCGATATTAGTTTAAACTAAATTGGTCTAGACTCTAGAAGATTCGGAGCAAATCTCTTTTGACTGCCAGATATTTTTTATTGTAACAGATAATTGGGACTATAAGGGTTACGTTTTTCGGACATAGTAACAACTTACTCTAAACAGATACCTTTAAAACGTTGTAAACATGTTGTACGTTTTTTTTAAAGCAACAAAATTAATTGATAAAAAATGCATGTGAGTTGAATATGAAATTAAAGAATCATAGGTTGAAACTAGGCCGTCAACAGCAAATAAAGGGAATGTTAATTGTAAAACGATACAGTCTTACCAAGGTGTATTGTGTTAGCTAGCTACTGGGTTTGGAGGTCAGATAGACATGTAAAATATAGTTACTCAGCTGCATCCGTTTACCCAGACATAGTTGGGAAAATAGACGATTATTTATCATGAAAAGACTAGATTTTGCCCGCGACTTCGTTCGCGTGTGAAGGTTTTTATCGCGTAAATCCCGATTCTTTAGGAATTCCAGGATAAAAAGTAACCTATTTAATTAATATCACACATAATTACTATATCAATTATTTAATTGAATAATTTTCCACTTTTGTTAGATCAGTCTAATATACCATCAACAAATTATACGAATCTCTTCATAAACTAAAAAGTATGAAATAAATAGTTCTCCGGACCGCCAACTTCCAAACTCAGTCACTACTGAGATATTTCTAATTGATAAACTCAATAGCACTTTTTCCCGATCCCGGAATAGAACCCGAGACCAGCTCTGCAATCGACCACTACACCAACGAGACAGTTAAATGCGGGATATACAAGCATAGTGTTATAACAGGATAGAAGAATTTCTGAACTCTGTATTCTGAAACAAACTTCACTAGATTTACGAAACACCATGCACTTTTGCGAATTGCAATAAGCTTAACAAATTTATTTGTGTATTTTTGCGGCTAACACGTAGCGATTGTATAGTGAACAGTTTTGTCGTAGTGCTGTATCTCGTATGTTTATGTCTTTATATGAATGGAGTTTTATATTTATTTTATGTCTGTCTGTTTGCGTTAATTAGTGACTGTGAGAATATAATTCGTTACTGGCATTTTTCATTTAATTTGTTATGAAACCTATTCATTTTATTTTTTAGGAAACGACCAATTTCGAACCGTGCACTTACTTCTGACGTTTTATGAGTGCCCATTTAGGCCTATGTAAAATAAAAACAATTATGATTTTGATTTTTTTGATTTTTAGTTTACTCTGGACAGTTAGTATCTCATCTTGCTCTCTCGTGTCTCACATATATGACACAAAGTAGATATTTGAAGTCGTCGGAAAATTTGAGACGAGAGATTTGTCATAGTTATGGTTGTAACCTGCGTGGCCCGTTTCGGTGAAGTGTGCTCAAACTTTATTCATTTTAAAAATTATGGTGTTTAATATCTTGCTGGCCACCGTAGGCGCGGATCTGCGAGCGATGAGCAGTGGTAGCTCACCGTCCGGTAAGGACCAGGCCCGGGTCACCGGCGCGTCGTGTTCCACGCGCGCCTCAAAGATTCGTCAGCACTAGTGACGGGGCCATAGGGTCATAGGCGATTGCCGGAGCAGCTGAAGGAAAAGGGTGGGTTTATAGTTAGTTGTACTCCCTTCTGCTCCACTCGGAGCGGGATGATTTTCCCTCCCGTAAAAAGGTATATATATATATATATTGCCAGGGTTGCGGGAATATTCTGAAGAAATACAGCAGCCTTTGATCTCAAGAACAACCGAAGAAGTAGGGTGGGTTCTAAGGTAAACTTCTAAACTTTTTTCCGCTCGACCTGGGAGGAGAAGAAGTTATTTGACGATTTTCCGCCGAATGAAATAGTTATACAACGTGTAACGGAAACCCCATATCTATCCAAAAGGACTGAAGACAACATCTGGTATGGAGTCTCTATTCAAAGTTTCAGCTCAAAATAAGTGACTCACAGAATTGACCCCAAATTATTGGTTTCATTTGTTTCTTGAATACCAGTAATAACAAACGTGTCACAGCACTATGAGGGTCATCACTTTCCACGTCACTTGCCAATAAAACGATAATTCTCTTCGTTCTTCTTAATTTGAACAATTCGGCCTCTGGTATCAATGTATTGAAATTTCTAATATGCTCCACACATGTAGATATAGGATTAGAAAACAAAAAAGATCCGCAAAATTTCTAGTATTAGTTTACCGGCTTTCATTTCCTCGGTCCACAGCACTGAGAAATTAATCAGGAATATCCTGGCTTCCACACTGATTGATTTCAATGTGCCGTGCTTCACTGAGGCTATTGATGCCTGGAATCTCGCTTGTCCAAATTCTGACCTACCTGTTATACCATCTTCCCAGAGGCGGTGGGACGAGCCGCTCTGCAGACTAGTTCTGAATAATTTACTAACCACGTCTGCTACTTCTGCTGAGTGTGCTCGTCTGCTGGCTGTGGGAAAGTGGGAATCAGGTCTTTGGTTACATGCTCTACCGTTCTTAAATCTAGGCACTTTGTTCGACGACACCACTTTCCGCATCGCTGCTTCACTACGCCTACGAGCCCCTTGTTGTTCCCCTCATCGCTGTAATTGTGGGGAAGCGGTCAACAGCCTCGGGCACCATGGTCTCTCTTGCAGCCGTAGTGCGGGTCGTTTTGCACGACATGCCAACTTAAATGACATTATCCGACGAGCCCTTGTCACCGTCGGCGTTCCAGCCGTATTGGAACCCATTGGACTGGCGCGTGACGATGGCAAGAGACCGGACAGCATGTCATGGTTTCCTTGGAAGATGGGTAGGCCTTTAGTGTGGGACGCAACTTGTGTCGATACTGTCGCGCCATCCCATCTTCCCAGTTCATCATGTTGTGCTGGCGCTCCCGCTGCGGCTGCGGAAAACCTCAAGCGGCGTAAATATAGTCATCTCGGTGATAACTATATTTTCTATCCGTTTGAGGTCGAAACTCTCGGACCATTGGGCCCGTGTGCTCACAGCCTTTTTAAAGAAATATCGAAAAGGCTCGTTGACACTTCCCGCGACCCAAGGGCTGGCTATTTCTTTGGTCAACGGCTAAGAATTGCCATACAACGAGGCAATGCCGCCAGTATCTTGGGTACGTTACCAGCCGATAGCGTTGAGTACCTATATTAATCTGATTTTGATAAGCCGCGAAAATGAAATTTCGTAACTATCTTAACTCGATCGAACGCAGAGCTAAAAGGCTCATAGGTGACGAGGTTCTGGCAGGCAAGCTTCACAGCCCGGCTCACCGGCGCAACGTTGCTTGCCTGTCTATCTTCTACAGATTGTACTTCGGAGAGTGTGCGTAGGAGCTCCACGATCATCCCCCATCATTCATCCCCCTTTTACTACCGGTCTACCAGACGTACCGCAGGATACCATCCACACTTGGTTGATATACCGTCTTGTCGTACTAAGCGCTTTTCTTCAACATTCATTGTGCGCACAGCCAAGGTGTGGAACTCTCTGCCGGCTTCTGTGTTCCCTGCCACATATGACCCGTCAGCCCTTAAAGCAAGAGTGAATAGGCATTTTCTGGGCTCGCTCGTTCGATCGTAGACCTCATCTTACACTCACCATCAGGTGTGATCGAGGTCAAAAGCGGGCTCATTCGTAATAAAAAAAAAACTATTAAATACGACTAAAGAAACGTTTACCACGTGCTTGCTTTTTATAAATCTGCTAGTATGCTTTATTTATTATAACAGTTTGTTGACTTGTGACCTCTAGAGTTGCATAAAACAATTTTTTTGCATGCACATCGATTTGTCTTGCAGCGTACTTTAGATTTTTCGCACGAGCATTTCTTAAAACCTTGGCCTCCAAATAAAGACATCTTTGAAGTAATTTCACGCAAACTCAGTTCATTTGTCGATACAGGTTCGTTAAAGGCAGTAGTTGATATTTGAATAGATGTTTCGAGGCAGTCAGTCTTTTAGAAATAAAAAGGTAAAAATGTGTAGTTTACATTTTAGGTAGAGTTTGCTGTGTGCATTCAGCATGCAGTGTAACCTACCGAGAGCGAAAGCGGCTCGCGAGCGAACCGACTTTATATGCTCTTTTAAATTGATTTATTTGTCATAAAACAAAGCAAACTCGTGATTTTGACAAGGACTTTATCATAAACCTAAACTAGTTCAGGCTTTTGATCAAAAATCTGGATTGTTACAGGTTTATGATGAAACTGAGTTTAAAATTTGTCATCTTCCGGTTTTTCATCAAAAACCTAATTTTATGAAAAACCTGCGACATATATACCCTTTAAATTACACGTTGTATATCTATTTGTTACGTACTGAATGTAGGTCTATGTAAAAAGTAAATCATTCTTTGCCTACAACTCCAACCAACTTCCTCCTCCAACTTGTATTCGATGTCTTTGAAAGATCGTTTTTAGCGTGGGCAATAGCATCTGCGCTGTGTACCAATGTAGTGTTTTACTCAGCTACACTCGGTTTGGTAGGAAATCACCTTGAATATTATTATGAAAAGGTAGATTGTGTGATTGTTTAAAAATTACTGTGAGAAGCATTAAGCATAGATTCTGTCATTATAAAACGGCTATGCAAATAACACTTGGTTGATATACCGTCTTGTCGTACCAAGCGCTTCTCCTCCACATTAATTATTGTGCGCACTTCCAAACTGTGGAATTCCCTCCCGGTTTCTGTGTTCCCTGCCACTTATGACCTTTCAAACTTTAAAGCAAGAGTAAACAGGCATCTTCGGGGCTCGCTCGTTCCATCGTAGACTTCATCTATCGCTTACCATCAGGCGATATCGAGGTCAAGAGTGAGCTCTTTCGGAATTAAAAAAAAAAAAGATATTACAGTTCTTAATTGGTAGACAAAACCAAGTGATAAATAAATACAGTAACACTGTCCGTTGCCTGCACTTAACCAATTACCATCAGTTCTAAGCTACTAAATTATTCACCTCACTAAGGATAATAAACAAAACACGATCACTTTCCCCTAACTTCATTAACTATACGAAACTGTAATTAGGTTAATAACCACAGAAATTAGGAATATGAATATCCTAATACATTCTGCATTTAGGTAACTTGGTCAGAAGTTCAGAGCTGTCAGAATTCAGCATTTCAGGCATTTGTAGAACTGCGGTGGACGTTAGATGGTAGCAAAACGTTTTGAAATGTAGGTGTAAGGTTTTATGAAAATTAGTTTTATTTGTTGAATTTAGGACGAATACGAGCTGTGGCCGCGACTGCGTCGGCTTTAAAACTGAGAAACATTCAGCAGTAAACATCGGCCTCATATAATCATTGTTCGTAATCTATATATTACAAAACCTTTGTATTCCTTTTTACAAAAATTATGCACTCGGAGGATGGTAATTGACTGGGTGATCGACATTTATCTGTGTCCTGAAAAGGACATTACGCCATTGTTTCCGGCCGGACTCCAGCCTTGCCAACTTTGATTTTATGACCAATGACGACCCGTTCTTCTTCTTCTCGTTCGATACGCTCTTGTCAGATTCTTTGTAGTCGTCCTGTAGTTTTACAGGCTGGATCATCTTCACGATATTTTTTCCTCTTTTTCTGTTAGCGTTCATCTTAGAACACTCGTGTAATGGGCCGCTCACAGCTGATTTGATTTGTTCGGTCCATCACATGGGTGATCTATCCATTACGACTGTTAAATTTAACAGTCGTAATCCAATACCTATGTACAAATGATAGCCGGGATCAACGACTCAGCGTGCTTCCCAAGGCACAGAGAAATCTTGCAACCTCAGCATGCATTGCTTGCGTTCGTTGCTACAAACAAAAACAAACTCTACATACACAATTAGACAAACAAAAAACTACTCTCCATACACATAAACAAAGAAAAGCTAGTCTCACGTACATCCACTAAAAATCATATGCATAATTATAATTTTCCTAAATGCAACGCTTCTAGCCGAATCTCATTCTACTAATTACTTCGGGCTATGATTCAAACGAAATTGCTATACAAATAAATACGAGTACTTTTGAAAGTATCTCTACACGAAGCGGTTTTTATTATGTTTTTGATAGGGATCTTACTTAGCTTTTGTGCATGCCTGGGCATGTGGAGCACTTTATATGTCGTAACAAAAATATAGTCGTATTTTATGGATGTGTTTAAAGAAAAATTCAGCCATTACGGTCCCACTGCCGGACAAAAGTCTCCCCAAATCCTTCTAGGTATTTTTCCTTAGCTAACAACCAACCCTTGCATTATGTGATAGGCTAGGTTATCTTGTAAACTGTTCCTAGTTAGGCCTAATGTACTAATGGTTTTTTTATGTCTTATGCTCAGCAGTCGCTCTTGCGATCACCCGACCAACGAGGCAGTGTAGTTAATATACTAGAAAACACTCTTCTAAAATCGTACTTTCTAAAGGAAATCCAGATTTTGTTTTCTATTACCATTCACCTCTGGTGGTTAGTCCCATAATCCGATGTATAAAAACTTTCACCCCGATTCTGCGGTTGGTTACGGATTCTAACAAAAACCACTAGTTCACTGTTTTTGTGGAACTCTGCCAAACTTTCAGTTCGTAAACACGGACAATGGACTAGACAGTAAATGGAGTTGCAATGGTTAAGAAAAAAGAACTATTCTATTTAAATACTTAGGGTATTTTCTTGTCGACCACCGTAAGGACAATGTAGATATTAAAAGAGAACGCAGGGCACTAGCAGTCCGGAGTAACAGGTTGGTTCGTAGATTTGCTCATTGTACAGAACAGGTAAGAATTACTTTATTTAAGTCGTATTGTCAGAGTCTGTTCACGAGGAATCTATGGACCAATTACACCAAAAGATTGCTAGATGCCCTGCGTGTGCAATATAATAATAGGTTCAGGATGTTGTTGGGACTACCTCGGTATTGCAGTGCATCAGATATATTCGCGCAAGCCCGCACCGATAGCTTCCATGCGATTCTGCGCAAAGACAGCATCTTTGCTAAGGCGGGTGAGAGAAAGTCCCAACAGCATGCTGAAAACGGTGGCGGGGAGCTTTAATTCACCAATCCTTAGCCATTTTATTCATAGATTGATAAGTACTAATACTAGATTGTAAGTTATTGTTGGTAACACTATATGGATGCAGTCTGATTTTTTTTTATTTATTTAGTTAATTAATTTATATACAGAGGTATCACTTAAATCTAAACTCGCCAAACTTTTTCGTTTGATGGCTAGAGGCGCTCTTTATACATTAATATTAATGAACCATTCTAATTACTTCTGCACAATATGTTGCAATATAATCCTATATCTATAATCTCACAGTAACAATATATTAATTACCTATATGATTAGCATTCCAATATATTTTTTAGTTTTTTCTTAAGTGTTCCTTTACTAATTTTAATTTTTTCTCTTAATAATTATATTTTGTTAAATACTTGGGGTACCAAATACTTAGATGTCCTCTTGCCGTGAACCAGTTTATTTACTCGAACCCTACGTGTGTTGTACGTGTTTTTAACATTAACTTTGTATTCATCACTATAATAATATTTCAGTCCTATCAAATAATCTACTTTTTTATCTATAGATTCAATTTTACAAATACGAAATAACGTATTATATTCTTTGTTGCACTTATCTTTAACATTTTTACTAATGATGTACTTTAGCAGTCTTATTTGTATGTCTCTAATGTCATTTAAATATGTTATAAAGGTTCGCCCGTAAATAATTATTAATTTATAATTATAATAACAGCATGAACCAGTGTGTCTTGACATTCAATGAAAAGTAATAAAAAAGAAAAGAGGTAACTTTAGCAGTTTCAAATCAGCAATTTGAATGAATTTTCAAATAATAGTGATTTGTCTCAATTTTAACCCTTTTACCGTGGAAAAATCATAAAATGAATTCTCGCACTCTAGTAGAGCGAATAGGAGTTTCAGACTTCTACTGAATAAAAATCCACCCTGCTCCTTTAGTTAGCCTCGAATACCAGGGCCAGACGCGCGAGCAGTTCGGAATGTTCTAACGAATACATTAGTTAGAATATTCTCGCAACCCCAGTAGCTACTTTCAATCCAGGAATGTAATACCTGTGAGGGCGTTTATTTGGAGTAGTGGTTTAATGTTTACTTGTCTCTTATTTATGCTTATGTGTTTTTATGTGTTTTAATAACAGTAGTTTTAAGTTTATGCTGACATCGACGCGCAGCGAAATGCATGTTCGACTTATAACTAATTAATTCAACGCATCGCGTTAGTAGCATCAGAAAAGTGTCGCGATTAACACATAACGGGCAAAATACTTATCAAAGACGCTTTCGCCACGTGTCGATCAATTATCATTTTGTATATCAATTTTTCCTTTTTGTTAAATTGTGTACTTTTAATATATATCAATATTTTCATTTTATCAGTTTATCATTTCAAATGTACCCTACCCGTACAGTTATATTAATAGTTTTAATTCACTTTAATGTTTCTTATTAAAAACTATTTTTTTATTTTAGACAAGAAATATTTAGTAAACACTCCATTTACTCCTTCATCCACAACCATCAAAAACTATTAATTAATATAAATGTTGTAAAGGGACAACTGCTATAGGTACAGAGTCATTCGTTATCCCTATGTCTGTGGCCCTTCAGCTATCTGGGCGAAGTAACACCGGCTGACAAGGGTCTATTAAGTTACGTGCTCAAGTTTAGCATCGAACTGCTCAAGCAATCATTTTTAATAGGGTTAACGTCGTTCTAAGTGAATAATTATGATTTAAGATTTGGATATCAGGGTTTTAAGATCAGTTAATGGTGATATGATTACGTTTTAGATAATTTAGAGCGGTTGAAAGTACATATATATCAAATTTGACCTGATTATAATTGGTTAGACTCTAAAAGAAATAGACTTCTTTTTTTTTGGATTATTTTTTCTCACTGAAATCATTTTATTTAAATTGATTGAGGTTTTTAAACCAATTACTTATTAATTGGCATCGTCCATTTGACCGAACAGGTTAAAAATATCATTGATCGATCGAGTTTCTAATTAAAATAAACAAATTAACTAGAGTACAGTCTCCATTGTTCTCAAGTATAGTTTATTTTAATTTAATAATGTTCGGGTGATTCGATTTCATTTTATTCGTGTGCTCTCAATCACTTTAACAGAAAAAAGACAGTTGAGCTTGGATATCAGATCCACAAATATGTATAATGAAATTAAATAATGTTTATTTGTAATTTTTTATGTAGGTAAACTACATTTTTGAGGCCGGTGTTCCCTGTGACTACCCTGTTTGTAATGGTTGTCTGTAAAAGATCGCTTTTAGCGATAAGACTGTCCATTGTATCACCCTTTTTTAGTTGTAGTCCTTATTTGTTTTCTGTTATTATGATGTACAATAAAAAGTATATCTATCTATCTGTTTGTTTCTTTTTTTAATATTATACTTCTCCAAGGTCTAATTTAAATCTATCTAAATTCCACGGTTTAGCAATCAAATAAACAGACAGGGCAACTTGAGTATTTATATTATTAGAATAGAAAATAAGTAGGTATGTACGGTACGTAAACTAACAACGACTCAACTTTGCTAAATTAATGAAATTCCCGCCTCAAAGAGACTCACTTTGTACTTTTGTAGGAGCCAAAGACTATAATACTCTCTGGTAGGAGCCCTACAGAAATTCCAACAAAAACAATACAATTCAACAGTCCAACCCCAAAATTCTATGTCAAAATGATGTCACCTTGGTTATCAAAATAATTATTTCATTTTAATTATTCAAAGCTACACTCTGAGGGAAATTCTCGACTGCATACTAAAAGATGGACACTTGGGCTATGAGTGCTGTCACTCAATTTCGAACGCCGTTTGCTTTCGTAATTGAAAATAGGGTTGTAAGATGTTTGAACTAATAGTTTTTTTAACCTGAATTTGAGGGAGACGATTTTTAATACGACAATACGAGGTTTGAATGACAGGTTTTTAATTAGCTTTGGATCATAGTTTTTATATTAAATGGAAATTAAAATCATTAACATGTGGTTTATAACTTGCTCAATGGGTCTTGTGAAAGTTTTAAAAGACCACGAGTACGAAATTACGCAAGTAATTAAATATAAAATTGGGAACAAGTGTACATTTTAATTTATTTATTTATTATTTATTTATTAAAACTTTATGCAACACAAAATGTACAAAGGCGGACTTAATGCCATAGGCATTCTCTACCAGTCAACCATGGGTGGTGAAGAATAACATGGCAGGTGCATAAAAAAAAATAAACTAAGTAGATAATATTTTCAACGTAAAAGTTTTATTACAAGTGTATATATACATATACTTCTAACTAGAATAAACTTACATACATATTTATCATACATACCAAAAATATATTATATACCTATATATATATATATATATAATAATAATAAAACGTTATAGAAAGTGGGTTCTGAAAACTCTGCTTCCACTATTTGTTAAGAAAATAATCCCGCAACTTTCTCTTAAATGCATATTGATTGGTGGCCGTCCTGATATCGAGAGGTAGTGCATTCCACAGAAGAATAGTCTGTATATAGAAGGAAGAATGAATAAAATCAGAAGTATGCAAAGGACAGAGTAAGAGAAGATTATTGGAAGAGCGCAGACTTTTAACGTGTGAGGAACATAGAAATTGAAAATGAGAAATAAGGTAAGAGGGAGGGGTAGGAGAGTTCAGCAAAGAGAAAAGCGTAGTCAAAGCGCGCAAACTTCTTCTCTGGCGAATGGGCATCCATTTGAGCTCGGTCCTGTACCTCGATACGTGGTCATATTTTTTTAAATTAAATATGAACCGGATACAGTTGTTAAGGAGCCTATCGAGCTTACCCAACAAGACCGCATTCAAGTCAAAGTAGCACACGTCACCATAGTCGATAATAGGGAAAATTAAAGTTTGCACAAGCATTGTCTTGGTTTTTGCAGGTAAAAAGTTCCTCAGACGATACAGACATCGCAAAGTCCCGTTGACTCTTTGACTGACACCGCAGACCTGACTTTGCCAGCTAAGCATAGAGTCAAGACGCAAACCGAGATCTTTAACGCTAGAACTAATAGGGATGACGGCACCATTAAAAATTATTGGAGGGAGCGAACTTACTGTCAATCTACCGATCATACGCGAGCTTCCAATCACAATAGCCTGACACTTTGAGGGGTTTACAGACACCCCAAATCTATCAGACCAGCTTTTGATAGCATCTAAATCTCGGTTTACATCTCCTATAGCGTCTGATAAACTTTCCACCCGCGCAGATGCATACAACTGCAGATCATCAGCATAAAGATGATACGAACACCGAAGATAGAGAGTTATAAAGTTTATGAAGATTGAAAATAATAACGGAGAAAGAATACCGCCTTGTCGGACACCAGCATCCAAGTCACGCCAACTCGAAGAATTCTCATCGACACGAACCGACTACTGACGTCCCCGAAGATAAGAAGAGAACCATTCCAGAAACTCAGAAGATACCATGAGATGTGACAGGATAGATAGGAGAATATCATGACTGACGGCATTAAAAGCATTGGAGAAATCAATAAGCACCAAAACAGTAGTAACCTTTGTGTTCTCCATAGCCTCTCTAATGTCCCCAGTCACTTTAAGGAGAGCGGAAGCCGTACTGTGGCCTGGTCTAAATCCAGACTGGAATGGACTAACAAGATTGTTCCGGTGAACAAATCCAGAAAACTGTCTATGGACGCAGGCCTCTAGTACTTTGGACAGGAAAGGAAGAATGGAAATTGGTCGAAAATGGATAGGCAAGGAGGGATTGGATATTTTAGGAAGTGGACGAACGTAAGCCATTCGCCACAGGGTTGGAAATTGCCCGGGATCGAGGGAGAAGTTGATAATATGGGCAATTGGCAGAAGGAGAGAGTCAAGGATCAAGGTGATCATATAACGACTGATGTCATCATAACCCACAGCCTTAGATTTAATGGAAAAGATAATCTTTTTGATATCATCCAAGGTTGCCGGAGAAAAACGGAATGGTTCGATGATTGGATATGGTAGACCAGCAATGTAATCAACCGTCTGAGATAAAATTTGGGAATCCAAATGGCAAGTAGTGGTAAAGTGACGATTGATATCATCGAGACCAATCGTTTTAGGAAAATCCACATGACGTGCTCTGCCGACACCAAGAGTTCCGAGGAATTTCCAGATGTCAGCAGGAGAAGAAGAAGATATATTATCGAGAATGTGGCGGCATATAGCGTTGCGTATCATCTGATTACACCGATTTTTTGCGGCTTTAAAAAGGTCCCTTTTTTCAACACAGCGATCCTTCCTATATTTACGAAAAGCACGATCCCTGCGCCTCATTGCCAAACGAACCTCTGTCGTCATCCAAGGAGCAGGTAGGCGCCTAAGCTTTACCGTCCTGACAGGAGCGTGTCTGTCATAGAGTGCAAGAACCGTCTTATTAAAAACACCCAGTTTGTCGTCTACAGTTGTTGCCTCTGCAAGCTGATCCCAATCAAGTTGGGACGCATCCTGGCGCAGCTTCTCGACATCCATGCGAGCAAAACAACGCGTGAGCATGACTTTAGCGGGCAGTTTGGGTGGTTTTAGGATATAAGAAAGGAAAATGAGGTCATGATGAGAAAATCCAGGGGCAGGATACTGGCCATGAGAGGACGCAAGAGAGGGATTGGAAGTTATGATTAAATCGAGCCACGTATCATCACCTGAGATATTGAAATGAGTAGGTTGCAGCGGAAGAACATGAAGGCTAACGGACTCGATAATGTGGAGGAGTTTACGGGAACGAGGGGAAGGGTGAGTAAGGTCGGTGTTGAAATCGCCCATGATGACACAATGCGCATACTCTGACCCTACAGACTCCAACACTAATTCTAGGTTAGGATAGTAGTCAACGGCAGGCGGACAATATACCACTCCCAGTAAGGTCTTAACTTATTAACTCTAATAAACAATTGTTTTTTTTTTAATTTTTAACAACAACGGTTTACTGTCATTAATATGAAAAAAAATAATTCAAATAGTACACTGCGTTGATGCGGAAGGGACACATATAATTGTTTAAAAATGCTATAAACCGTTTTTTTTAACAAAAAAGCAGTATATTCTGTATCGGAACCTTAAACTTAGTGTATATTATCCGTATTTTTTTTATCGTTATTGTCTTTCCATTTAGTTTGCGCTTGCCATGTTCTGTCTGTGCACAACCCGAAGAATGACTAATAGAAATTGCGTGTTGAATTAAGTCCGCGTTTGTACAGTGTGTGTTTTACTTTTCAAAAAAAATAATAAATAAACATATTATATTCAAATTATTCGTTACATTTCATTTGTCGAATAAGATAACTATGATATATATGGAAACATACCTATGAGACAACTCACTTCCTCACGCCCCAGCAGCCGTGGGAGACGCCCCGGATATCTCCGATGATCTCCGGCCACCGCAGGCGCGGGCTCGGAGGCTGCGAGCATAGGTAGCTCACCGCCCAGTAAGGCCAAAGCCCGTGTCGCCGCTCGTGTTCCACGCGCTCCTCAAAGAGCAGTAGGCAGCATTGCCGGCGCCGATAGGGCCATCGCCTGCCGCGGTCACGGGAATGTTCTTACGATTATCTCGCGGCCCCGGTACATTATATAAGGACAGTGAAGGAACAGATAGATAGATAGAATATACTTTATTGTACACCAAAAATTGAAACACACTTACATAACCTTATTTCTATAACTTTGGTTACAATGGCGGTCTTATCGCTGAGAGCGATATCTTCCAGACAACCTTTTGAAGGACTTTAAAAGCTTTAATTGAATTGGGGAGGGCTAAATTAGTGTACTACGAATACTCATAACGGAAAAAAACTAATTACAATATAAGAAATTGATTGGCAACCGAGCTTTTAAAAGCAGCGAGTGACTGTGTTTGTCTTACTGACACCGGAACCGCATTCTACAACCGAATAGCCAGCACCGTAAAAGAATGGTCGTAAAATCTATTGGAATGTGTAGGCATCAAAAGTCTCAAATTCTCTGATGATCTCAAATCTCTACGATGTGTGTCATGAAGGAACTTAAATCGTTCTTTGAGATAAAAGGGAGTCGTTAGTGAGTTTTTAGTCAGTAGAGGTGTGAGAATCATCATCTATTGTAGTGGGATGGATGGATTATGGGTTTCTCTCGCTCTGGATGGAACAGAAGGAAACATTAGATGATTTTCCCACCGAAAAAGAAAATACATACCTATATATATTATATTCACATAATAGAGAACACCACTACTCTTTATATGAATTTTTACCACAATAAATATAAAGAGTTATTGACGAATCAATCATTGCATACTGCACTCAAGCATGAAAGCCTATTATTTGTGGAATAAACACTAATATTGTCTAAAAATATTAATTTACCTTGCATTGTCAAAAAGTTGTTCCTGATTCCATTCTGTATGGTTGCATGAATTTGAGAAGAATGAATTCTGAGTTAGTTTTGGTGTTACTTTTCAGGGTAGCTAGCTTGGAAATACCGGCCTAATCTCGTTTGAATTTACAAAAAACAGGTGTATAAAGTAATATTTATAACCAATATATGCAAAATTAATATCATTAATCATTTACCTATGCATCAATCTTCCAAAGAAGATCTAGTTTGTTCTAATTAAATGTCCGTAACCCAAATTATACCTAGCCACGTAGATAATTTGACCCATTTTAGAAATCTATCAGCACGATTAATAATGCTTTAGAACAAGTATTCACTTTCTGCCTTGAATTTGGTACGAACGATGGAAAGCCCGCCAAGATTGATTCGCAAAAGGCTCGGACCGAATCATATTTTTAGAAAGCTATACTGAAGATCAGCGCTGCTTGAACGTCATAATGCATTAATGCATTAATTAAAAAAAATTGCTCCACATTAGGAATTTTATTGTTTACCGACTTCAAAAAGAAGGAGGTACTATGTTCGGCTGTATGTATTTTTTTATGTATGTTCACCGATTTCTCCGTCAATTAAGGACCGATTTTCAAAACTATTTTTGTTCGAAAGCCTATACTCCTGAGGTGTTCCCATTGTCACCATATCAAAATCTGATGATGGGGTCCCGTTGGTGCCCAGCCTAATTAATAGTATTGATAACCCCACGTGCCCCATAAAATGCCCCTATCAAAACTATTCATTGACTTGGCTCTAACTTCAACCAGATGAGTAGGTACCTAGCCTAAGGGCTAGCTAGTAAGCTATATAAGGATTAAAACATCCAACGAAACAGTCTTTAAGTTTATTTTTCACTTTTGTGCAGTGTGTTATTGTTAGTTTTGAAGTCAATTATTTTTTGTTAAATAGTTTGTCTAGTGTACATTACATGCATTATCTAAGTACTAATTTCAATTAAAAATGTTGTACATCAATGTCGAATCCAATGGCGAACTGCTGCCTTCAAAACTAGACCAAGAATATGTGTTTTAGGAGCCAAAGTGCCTCCAGGAAATGCTCACACTACGGCTTTAGATTATGCAAGTACTTTAAGTCAAACAAATTTAAAAACATAATATGATAAATCTATTTAATATTTAATTTTATATATAAAACAATTATATTTTAATTACCTATATAAAATTCATTATCATTAACAATCTCACGGTGTAGTTTGTATAAGTGGCGATTGAAATAAGTGAAATAAGTTTCGTCATACCACAATTTATTTTTGCTGTAACGTGAGTGTATCTTATTATATATTATAAACCCAGACACAGAACAATAAGAAATCCGAACAACAAAGGGAATCGAATCCGAGACACGCAGCACAGCAGTCAATCGTTCAACCATTGCTCCAACCATGTCTTTATACATGAGAACAGGCCCCTAAAATGCCTGTCTCCACCTCCTAGTGCTTTAACTGGATGGTGGGTATCTGGTCCCCAACGAACGCGAAGGTCATTATTTTGTATAGCAACCAAACTTTACTGTCCTTATAATTTATAAATACAATAATACAGATGACTGCATGTTGACTATAGTTTATTAAGTATTAATTGTTTATATTTATAACATTATTTTATATAAAATTATTTCTTTGTTGTCTTCATATAATTTGTGAGAACGTTCTTATCATTGAATCTGTATTTAGTGCAGTTATTTTGTGTCTGTATCGTATAAAAAAGTCTATTCTATTCTCGGTTTTGTAAGCTTAATCAAGACATAACATTCAGCAAAATAATATATATTTAGAGACATTTCAATTCGCCACAACATACTCGTTCGGAATGCCTGAAAGCAAATCTTTTCAGACATTAAACTTCATCATGAGATAATTGGATCGTGCTCGGAATATCAATTGCGCACAGAATCGTGATATATTCTTTGATAACTTTCGCATTTCTAGATGACTGCCTCATTCGTCTTGTGGACGCAAAGCCTGGGGTCCTGGAATCGGTACTCGGATCCCGAGAATCAAATCCGAATCCAAATCGAACCCGAATATGAGAATCGAAATGTTATCAAGTTTGAGTAACTGCCCGAAAAGTGAATTTTTAACAAGTACTTGACAATGGACTCGCTCTGTGTACTAATTATAAATGCGAACGTTTGTTAAGTTGGTTGTATAGATGTTTTTTAATCTTTCACGCAAAAACTACAGAATGGATCTAAATGTAATTAGATAAGTAGATAGTTAACTGAAATAATACATAGGCTAATTTTTATTGTGGAATTTCCACGGGATCGGGATTTACGCGGGGAAACCCTCCCACGCGAACGAAGTCGCGGGCAGAAACTATTGTTATATATAAGACAAGTGCGATTTTAATACAGAAACCTACCGTCTTCTCTGCCTAACTCTAAAGCCTGCAATACATGTTGACCGAGCGTTGTCGAGTGAAGGCGAATACCAACATGTAGACACCCAACGAGCACATTAGTGGAAATTGCAGCCTATTTTGTTACTTTCGGCTGTAAAATAGCGCTTTAAGGGTTCAAAAAGCAGTTCAAAGTTGCATATCTGCATCCGTAAACGTCTATAGCTATAAAAGTTACTTAAGGTGCTATAAGCTGAATCAAATACTACCCTAGCCTTCACAGTAGTCCACGGTAGAACTCATTTACCACTGACACCTTTATATGAGAGTTACGAAGGTCATTCTGCCACTCACAGCTGTACAGTGGTTTCCATTGTAACTTAGGTTAGGTTATAGTTATAGTAACCACTATTATACTACTATAAGTTTCATTATAGAAATAATAGACACTCTTATGCATACTATAGTTACAAAAAAATCATCAGTGTAACTAAGGCCTTTAGTAGCAATAGTCATTCCTTGCAGGCTCAATCCATTCGCCATTTTACAGCCGCTTTTGTAACTATCATAAAACATTTAAAAACACTAAACACTAAACAATAAAAATGGATACTAAACGAATAAGTACGTAACTACATCTTATAACCTCAAAAACAAGAAAATAGGAGCTTTTTGTGGCTGTGAGTTGCAATAGGGGAACAAAAATCACTGGAAGCGTTAGAAGGGTGAAAATTAGCGCTATGATTCTCTAAAGGAGTTATTAGAGCTAAAACTGCAGGTTATGACTACATTACAATGACGCCATGATTTTTTAAGAAAACTTATAATTCACTTGCAAAATTGAGTTGATATACATTGGTTTTTCAGTTAAATGTGCATTAAATGTACCGGTAAACAATCGGCCATAATATATAGTAACATTATAACATTGCCGCTGTCATTTTTAGAACTTCCCTGTACCTGTAAGATAGTCAGAAGCCTGTAACTCTGACAGCCTTTTTCTGGGTTATGCAGGTGTGATAAGCAGTCGCTCCATTTGAAATACTAGTAAACAGCTGCATCCAGCTAAAATGGAGGTCCACTCTAGTATAGTTTTTTATTTTATAAATGTTTTACTCATACGCGTTTCATTTTTCCCCATCACTAGCTCATTACAAGACCAACGTGAATCTTTAAATTATTTTCCTTTACATTCAACAAAATTCAGTAGAAATTCTAATTAATACACTATTTTATTTCGTTTAATAAAGCCTTTCCGTATTATTTATTTGCATAACTATGTGTACCAATTTTCAGCCATAAACAAACGAAGGCCGAGAAACTACAGTAGAAGCAAAATAAATGTATACATTATGAATAATTTTCCGCATTTTTACAAACACGACACCGTGCGGCAATATGGAGATTTTAAAATTGAAATTTATATTCCTTTAGGAGCAGTTAAAATTGTGACCGTAGGTGTACCCGTAATTTTGGCACGTAGTGTAATGGTTGCGGTGCGACAACAAAATTGGGGTTATGTCAATATAGCTGAATTTGACCTTTGTTACTGCCCACAACTTTATGCAGTGAATATCGACTATTCTTTGGAATCAAATCAACTAGGTATATAACCGAAAGAGCAACAAATACATACAACACATAGAATAGCGCCAAGCCTATTCGTTACGTTTTACCCGACTACGGAAGATTAAGATTTGACCGGTATGTATATTCGTCTGTTCCCTATTGTATGTATGTATTAACTTTGAAACTGCTTATCAGAATTTGACAAATGCGGTGTCTTTAGAAGTGTCTTAATTGTCTGCAAGCCATGGGATGTCACGTGAAATTGAAAATAGCATCCTCTGACTAAAGGACATCAAGTAGTGAATTAAAATAATTGTTATGATTCCGTGTTGAGTATTAAATGAAAGGGCAACTAATTAGAGCAATTCAAATTTATATATATATATGACTTGTGTAATAATAGATATGATTGCATAGACCTTATTAATAGGCTTAGTTATGTTGTACCAAGGACCATCATTAGACGGGAGGTGCGAGCACGTCCAATTTTTGCTGTGACTTCCTGTCGCACTAACGCTGGGGTTCGGGCACCTCTTCGTCGTATGGCAAACAATTTTAATAACGTCTTTGGGAACTTAGACTTGTTTGCTGTGTCTGCAAATAAGTTTAAGATCTCCTTATTTAAATTATTAGTTGATGCATCAAATTTGTGACACATTTAATTGTAATAATTATCCTTCGTTATTGATTATTTATTTTGATTTGTTTAATTTTAATTATTTTTAATTTTAATTTCAATGATTTGATACCGTTTGTTTTTCTTTCATATTATTTCAATGTTATTTTGACGCTATTTTTTATGTTTTTTGATTAATATTGTGGTTTTTTTTATTTATTTTTATAATTATTATTTTTGTTTTGTGAGTGTTGTCACCTTATCACGTCGTAAAATTTAATCTGTGGATAACGCAGTGGGTTACACATATATTATTGTTTACTTAATGATACTAGAGACTAAGTGCTTTGTGTAACTGTTTGTTTTCCCGAAATAAATAAATAAATAAATAAATAAATATCGGCGCAAATACAATAATTTGTCTATTAAAATAATTGAAATGATTAAAGTTTAATAATTTGATTGTTTTACAAACTATTTATTGATTTTTACGATGTAAAATTAACGTTTAACATGTTTCAACTTAAAGCATTGTAATTTAAGTAGTTTAATATTTAACTAGAAAATGTGGGTACATGTGTGACAATCCCTCTATATAAGGCCGCACTGTGAGCGCTAGATTAATTCAGATTCATTCTTGTTCGAGCCGCTGGACAGTGCGGACCTCTCTGTAAAGTTGTTACGCTGTCAGTTGAATAAACGAGTCTACGGTAACATTAACAAGTGCTTTTATTTGAAAATCAAACATGAGTGATCATCAAGAGAACATTCGTGACGTCAGCTGAGTTGACGTCACACTTTTAAAAAACACATACGACGCTGTCTCTTCGTCATATATATTGTTAAGTGTGGTTTGTGGCTTTTCTAGCATGAAAAAATAATTTTGAAAATGTAAAGTGGATCTGTACATATTATATTACGAAATTATAACCATAAATCAATAAAAATAAGTTCATAAATTAAAACCCGACTACTAAAAAGTCGCGCTCTAAAAAGTATAAAACAAGAAATTAATCACATCTAAAAATAATAAGAGCAGTGGTCATATGCCAGCGTCCTATCCTAATAACAAAACAACGAGTTGCATACGACCACGGCTAGTTACAAATTGACATTCCTTTTTTCACCAATTATTTATGTATAACTAATAAATATATAATAATAATCAATATCTATAATCCTGAGCAAACGTTCCATTCCTTCCATCTTTCCTGGCTTTGTGCGCCTTTTGCTAATATCTTAGAAAGACATCCAAGTCCTACGACCATCTCCTTCGTAGCCCGTTGCAGCCCCAACTCATGATTTCTGAATACAGGTCGTGGTCTTGTAGCCATCTGAGCCACGTCCATGATCTGTATTCTGGAGAACAATATGAGATTAGAAACGCAATACATGAATTGAACTGAAGTATGTAGGTATATTTCTCTCCAGTACACTATATCGTATAATATAATTATATAATATAAGCAGTGGCATTGAGGTGGTGGTTACACGAATGACTAAATAGTTGTAGGTCGTGGATAATGAGGAAAACAGTATATCTTAGGACTGAAAGTCCGAAGCCATGTGACATCCACCAAACGTGACAGATTACAGCTCAATCCCTCTCATGGAGCGGAGGTTTGTATTCCAACAGTAGAAACGTTATATGCTGATTATAATAAGAATAATAATAAAATATATCCTTTATTTCAGGCCACTCGGCCTATACAAAATAATAAACGAATACAAAATATTATAAATGAACTACGCACACGTCTTAAAAGGCTATCAAATCTGCTATCCGAATCAATAAAAGAACGATTGATATTCTTACAGTTAAATATCACAAATCTGTAAGGTGTGTTAAAATGATTTTGTATTCGATTTAACGCCGTTAACAGAACTGCGCGACGTTCACATTCTTGGGTTTAAAGTGCACATCATTATTCAGAAACATCTACTTTTTCTTCGGATACAAAAAAAACATACTAATGATTGTGTTATATTTAATTCTAGTTACATCAGCAAATGCCGGAAAATTCATCACACATAGACACGCTCACAAATTCTGTTTGTATTATTACATTTTCCCGCTTTATTTCGTTATTTCGTCCTCGACTGCTTATTATAACCTCTGTGTGGCTTAATTATTGGGTTTTATTATTCAATTTTATTTGTGCTATAGAAAATATGCAATGTGTTATTTGGAGGAATGTTTTACTACTTTGTAAAGTAAGTGCATAATCATTATACCATAATGCAACAAACGACCGGTACCAATTATGTGTCTACCAGGTATGCATTTTCATCTCAAACACTCACTGTTAAAAAGCTATCGGATGTCTTAATGCGTGTGCGCCTGCTGGCTGTGAGTGAATGGGAGTCGAGTCAGTCGGCTTCATGCACTACCGTCGTCGAACATAGGCACCTTGTTCGATAATATTACTTTTCGCCTCGCTGCTTCCCTTCGATTAGGTGCTCCTTGTTGTTCTGCTCATCACTACCACTGTGGCGAAGTTGTCAACAGCCTCGGTCACCACGGCCGTAGCACGGGTCGCATAGCACGGCACGCGAATATTAACGACATTATCCGACGAGCTCTTGTCACCGTCGGCGTTCCGGGTTCCGGCTGTATTAGAACCCAATGGCCTGGCACGCAACGATGGCAAAAGACCGCACGTCTTTATTTCCATGGAAGATGGGTAGGGCTTTAGTGTAGGATGCAACTTGTGTCGATACTCTTGCACCATCCCATCTTTCTAGCTCGTCTTGCTGTGCTGGCGCTGCCGCTGCAGCCGCTGAGAACCTCAAGCGGCGGAAATATAATAACCTTGTTGGAGGTTATATTTTCGAGCCGTTTGGGGTTCTAATAATATAAAAATAATATAAAGAAATAGTTCTTTAAATAATTTACGCGTTTAGGTCACGCGAAGTGTCAACTAGGCGCCTAGATAGCTAGGCGCCTTGTTGATACTTCGCGTGACCTAAAGGCTGACTTTTACCTTGGACAGCGGTTAAACATTGCCCTGTATGGAAATGTTTAACCGCTGTCCAAGGTAAAAAAGACCTTGGGATCGTGGGGTCAGAGTGCTCACAAATAATTTAAAGAAATAATTCTTTAAATAATTCACGCGTTTAGGTCACGCGAAGTGTCAACTAGACGCCTAGATAGCTAGGCGCCTTGTTGACACTTCGCGCGACCTAAAGGCTGACTTTTACCTTGGACAGCGGTTAAACATTGCCATACAGCGTGGCAATGCCGCCAGCCAGGTAATGTGCCCAAAAGACTGACGAAGAGTGGACAGCGATGCGCACGAATTTCTGGACGCCATATTTTAGTTTATTTTTACAGTATATATGTAGTTTAGGGTTTTTATTTAAGTGTGTATTCTATTATTGATTAAATAATGAATTATTGATTGCTACAATTAAGAAACATTAAATCTTCACTTATGTATGTCAATTTAAAGTTTATTATCTTACAGTACTTAATTTTAAATTAAATGTAATTTTAAAGTAAGGGGAAAAAGGGATTTTTAGTCATGATTAGCTCGCGTTTGACCAATATTTGATTTGATGGTAAGCGACGATTGTGGTCGAAGATGAAGCACGCTTGCCTAGAAGTAACCTAGTTACTCTTGACTTAAAGACACTTAGGAAATGCAGGCCCTGGCAGAGAATTCCACTCCTTAGCTGTACGCACAATGAAAGTATTCTCAAAACGGAAGACTCAAGACCTAATGCAACAAGGCATTCTCTACCATTCAACCTTTGGGTTAAAAAGACCACAATGTGGTAGGTGTACAAGTAAAATAAATGTCATTAATATGGACTGTGTCCCTGCAATGGGAACGTAATAGGCTGAATTATTATAATATGGACTCAAATCATGGCGCTGAAACGTGATCACTCACGACACAATGGTCCTCATCAGAATAATAGAGCTATGCTTGATGTTTTATTACGTAATCCAATCAAACGTGAAGACATCCACAGAGGACTTTCCTCATAGCGCGAACAATTATCAAGCTTATTTTGTAGCGGACAGGGCACATTTTACGCTGGTCGAATTGCCGATGGGGCCGAAACTACTACGCTCCAAATGACACAGTGTTGGATGGCCTCGTACAAAGTGGACCAAAGCTGGCCTGGAATCGTGGTACACTGGATACGAGATGCTTTGAATCGGTTGATGTGGTGATGCACAAGGGAGGCTTACATCCAGAAGTGGATATTGTTCGGCAGAAATGATAATTGACGTAATCGAAGTAACTAAAATTTTCTTTTAATCACGCAGTTCTTCTCGTAAGTTTACCTATGAGTTTGTCAGCTGCTTAACCGGACTTGCCTTTTGGGGTCTTAATTAAAATAATTCAAGCCTCCAGCCAGGGCTTCTATTTATCTTACAAACTAGGCGACTAAACGCTCAGGGCACCAGAACCCATAGGGTACGGACCTCGACTGGATCGGACAATTATTATTCATGTACGTATTTAACGCTACTGGCTCAGTGTCGCGGGCTGGCTCTAGCAAGGATCAGCGTGGGCAATTACGGGGAAGTCGCAACGGGCCTCGGCGGTGAGGACGGAAGGATGATCAGTTTTTGTTTTTGTGTAATGTTCTAGTTTCCAAGTACAGCTCTCTTGGAGCACGGTGATAGCATCATCGGGAGTGAGAAGAGTATGCCTTGATCAGTGACTCGTGGAAATACGGGAGCGATCGTATCGTAGCTGATGCGATGAAAGGATTTCTATGTTTAACTGAAATTTCAAAGAATTATGGTCAGACATGATATCTATGTTTTTTTTTTTGTATTAATGTATATAATAGTCAGCATAAAATTACACTTCAAGTATGTCATAATCATTTATCTTTAACCGCAATTTATTTCTTTTACAAGAACACATATATCCTCTTAATATCGTCAATAAATATCCCAAAGTTTATGTTGGGCGTCAAAAGAACAGCTCATAGTACAAATTCGATAGATGGGCCAGTAATGAGCGCGTTTCTCATTCGATCCGCGCGCTTGCTATGTTTGGCGTACAGCTATGAAATTAGCGGGCTTTGAAAGACAGAAACGTACTTATTATTTAACATTAAGAGCCACGCAAAGGAATATTTAGGTGATACCGCATCCCCCGTCGTAAGTGTGCGAGGGAACATGTAGTAATTTAAATAAGTTGGAGTCTGATAAGCCCTTTCATTGGCCCGAGACGAAGATCGTGTATAACGATTTCGACATTTTAAATAATATGTGGCCACATAAATGTTTGCCTACGCCCTGTACTTCAACGTTGATATTCTTATCGCATTATTCCGGTCTGATCCCGAGATATGAGTCCCTTCCCACCAGGCCCTGGTTCAGACCACGGTGCGGAGCGAGTAGACGATCCATATAAACAAATTAGGTTGATAAAAAAATTAATAAAAAAATTAGGTTGTTTTTATCTTATGTTAGTTTAATCATAAAAATGTATGTATTGTCTACATAGAATTAAGCGTATCGATAAAAATAATGTTTTTTTTGTAATTGTTTTTGACGTGACAACGTCTTATAATTCGATGAAGCTGGCTGCACGCACGAAATTACATGACTCATGCGGCGTTACCTCGCTCTGAGGCGTTCCATCTTGAAGTGCAAGTGAGAGCGCGGAACGAGCGACAAAGAGGCACAATCGGCCTCCGCGTTCAGCAGCGTTCGACATCTGTCTCTCTCCTACTTGAGTGAGCGATGCGTCCGCATGGACAGCTGCTATACAATAATACATTTACATGTTTTCTTCAAGTATGAAGTGCAGTGAAAACTACTTTATTAACGCCATTCGCGCAGCCAATAATCGCTGCTTCAAAATCGAAAGCACAAAAACAACATGAGGACAGACATCGTATCGCAGCATCTAGAACTCCTGCTCAGGCGGCTGCTGCGAGAACATCAAAAAACGAAAGACAACGCAACAACAGATTACGCCAAGCTGCTAACTTGGCTATTGCCAGTGGTTCTCTTGAAGCGACAACTACATCTTCATCTCGTTCAGGGGAAGAGTCGAACAATGTTACAACAAAATACCTACCAAACAAATAAAATTAAAATTTTCTTTTGAAAAATGCAACCATTCCATCAGTGTTTTCTTATTACGTTGTCACGTTCAACTATCGTCAGTAAACCGACTTTACAGACAACCGATGTTTTTGTATTGTATATCGAATATACCTAAAACATAACCAACATAAACAAGAAGATGAAACACAAGCCTTTCTAGTTAATTACTTATTTATCAGATTATATCACTCTACGCTTATGCGTTTCTGAGACAATACTATACAAATAGTAAAAAGTACTCTTAATTCATCGCTGCCTTCCCAACCGCACTATTAGGGATGCAAGAGAAAAAACTCAGCAATACACAAGCTACGGCGTCGTTCGTGACCGGGCGCTGCGATTGTATGTAATGACGACGTAATGTTGCCAACACTTCTACGCGACTCAAGGCAGATTTAACGAGACTCCCGCTAATGCTTTTTTGACGGCTGTTTTAGCTTCATTTGGAGTTGTAAAGCACTTATTGTAACTAAAACAGATTTAGTTTTTTTGTCATGTGTCCTCGATCAGCCCTATTCACCTTATCTTACCTTACTAATATTATAAATACGAAAGTTTGTGAGGATGGATTGTTGGATGGATGTTTGTTACTCTTTCTTGTAAAAACTACTGAACGGATCTGAATAAAATTGGGTAAGTAGATAGTTGATATCCTGGAATAACACATAGGCTTCATTGTATAAAGGAATTCCCACGGGATTGGGATTGACGCGAGAAAATCTTTCCACGCGAATGAAGGCTTGGGTAGAAGATAGTACAAAATGTTTTAACAAAGTAATATTATAATTGAAAACCTCTTTTTCTAATATTCGGCCAAACGGAAAGCAAACTAAGCCCATGACTATTAAGCAAAATTATTGACATTTTCCGTCTCGACTAATGTTTAAAATCATATCTAATAGGAGACGCTTCCGTACCCATGTAACGGCGACAACATGGGATTTTCATCGTATTATTATGGGAAATGTTAAAGGAAAACTAAGGGGTATATTGCTCAGGTAATTTGAAATCAAATGGTCGTTGGTAGTTTTTCGGGAATGCGCGAGTATAAGCGTATGTTTTGTTTTGTTTAGCTGGTAATCTTGATAGTGAATCTCGTGTGGGAAGTGTTTTGAACGAATATAGTAGTAGTAGTCTATGTTACTCCCCAGCCCTTCAATCATCCGATCCATTAAAATCACATCGATCTATCCATATTATGACGTGAAAAAAGGACAAATAAACAGACATTTTGCATTTATAATATAAGCATGTAATGCATTATATGTTATTCTGCTGAATCTTTCACTTTCGTACTTTGCATCCAAAGGTTGTTTCTTAGAGGGTGCCCTGCGTGATAAATCCACCCATTGTACACTGGTCTTTAGGATAAATAATAAATACTAATACGATTAATACTGTTGTCTAATTCAGCTATTAATAATTGAAATATCACGCGTGTTTGTCAAGAACTCTAATTTATTTTATGTTATAAGTTATTTTAGATATAATTATAATTATAAATAATTTTAAGTTATAATTTATTTATTTTAAGTTGGGATATTTGCCAGACAGTTGCAACAACTTTCAATTAGTGACTATTTGTCCAAATCGGAGACTTTTGACGAGTCCAGTTTTTAAAATAACATACTTCAAAACTAGTTTTGCCATGTATAGGTTTGATTAATTAGGTAAAGTTATTTTGTTAATTTGCAGTCCTATGTAGCCCTTAATTTTTATTTTTGTCTATAAAGCGTAAAGCAGTTCCCAGAATTTATCTACCCGGGAAGTTTTAACTGTGTGGTCTTATTGGTTTAGGAATAAAGTTGCTATGACGAACGACATATAGACAGACATGACGAATCTATAAGCACTCTGATTTTTACGATTTGGCTACCGAACTCTTAAAAGGACTGGCCGGTCCAAAAATATGTCTCTTTATCATTTGAAATAAGGAACTTGTAGAACACATTACGGTATTTTCATTTATAGTAGAATTAATTTATCGAGAAACTTTATTTGAAACAGAGATATGACGGAAATATTTTAATAATTTTTCGTATTATGTTCTAAAAAATAAAAACAATAATCGGAGAACCGAATAATAGAAACATAACACATCTCAGTGAATTTTAAAAGTTTGAAATAATTTGGTTGTGTAGTGTATTGAAAAAAAAAAACTAGTCTGAAGTGTTAACTATGACTCCCAGTTTTGAACTTGAAATGAACGCAACATTCAACTCAATGTAGTTATAAAGAGCGAACCACCCAACCCTATCTTAATCACGTAATGTCAAACAACGGCCCAT
Source organism: Tholera decimalis (assembly GCA_943138885.2). NCBI lineage: Eukaryota > Metazoa > Arthropoda > Insecta > Lepidoptera > Noctuidae > Tholera > Tholera decimalis. The sequence continues at coordinate 20,474,554 of OW964573.2, read as the reverse complement.
GCAGGAACGTCAAGGTCAAGGTTACCGGAAGAACATCGCCCTACCCCATAAAAACTAAACGCAAACTGCCATGTTCCTGAGTTTCTCCAGTAATCGCTGTTCCAGAACATTTAAGCAAAACCTTAAATACAAATCACCTGATTAAAACAAACGGTGTTTCACAATTTCCTAAACAAAAACTGTTTGGCCACAAAAATGGGGACACTAAAATTAACTCAGTTTAATATATCTTGCATCAAGGAGCTCGTGGTTCATAATAACAGCCTCACGGGTCGATCTTCGTGGTTAAGCAAAGCTTACCGAGGTCAGTCCATGGATGGGTATCCACAGGACGACCTCACCAAGCATATGTATCAATTGATACTCTTTGACTGACACTCTTTGACTGACACTCTTTGAGGCGCGCGTGGAACACGATGCGCCGTCTATAGGGGCCTGGTTTCAGTCGGGCGGCGAGCTACCCATTGCTCGCAGCCCGTAGGCCCATGCCTGCGGTGGCTGGAAGTCACCCTGTGACTCCTGACGTTCGTGGTGGCTGGAAGTCACCCTGTGACTCCCGACGCCCGGAACGTCTCCTGCGGTGGCTGGGGCGCAACGGCTGTGAAAGCCTTGAGACCTGCTTGTGCGTCCCGGCAACTCCTACCTCTCATATTACCACTATCCTCAAATGCTCTTACCATCTGTATGCTGATGACCTACAGCTCTACGCGCAAGCTGACATTGATAACTTGGACAACTGTATCTCATTGCTGAATGCTGATCTATTAGCTATCAGCGATTAGTCAAGCAGATTTGGAGTTATGGTCAATGTCAGTAAATGCCAGGCTATCCTGATCGGCAGCTCACATGCGCTATGAAAATTGGACACTAGCCAACTACTCCCGCTTAGCTTCAACAATACCATCATTCCACTCTCGCCACACGTTAAAGACCTAGGCTTATTCATTGACGACAAGTTAAGTTAATTCACACTACGATCTCTCTATAGATTCAAGCATTTTCTTCCTTCTAGCACTAAAACCACTTTGGTCCAATCGCTTATGCTTCCTGTTATTGATTATGCTGATATTTGCTAATCTGATCGATCCCAAGAACTTCTTAACAAACTGGATCGACTTCTTAACAACTGAATCCGTTTAATTTTTGGCCTTCGTAAATATGATCACATTTCTTCCTTCCGTTCTCAGCTTAAATGGTTGCCTATCCGTCAAAGGAGATACCTCAGATCTCTCTACATGCTCTTCACTATTTTGAACGATCCTTGTGCTCCTGATTACTTAAAACAAAATTTTAAAGTGCTAGGCAGTTCTCATAGCCTTAACCTTCGCGCATCCAAAAACTTACTTCTTCACATTCCTTCTCACCGAGTCGGGTTTATGGCTAATTCCTATGCTATTTCTACCATTAAACTGTGGAACATGCTACCCCTTAACATCAAGAAGGCCGAGTCTAAATTCTCTTTTAAGCGTAAAATGAAAAACCACTACTTAAAAGCCTGTCATTCTTAGTTTGGTTTTCGCAATAATTATAATTATTGTGAGTTCTCTTGGTCAGAAAGATTATTATGAAGCACCGTATTTATTAGTCAATTATTTTAGCATATATATGTATTCTATTATTATATACAACGTGTAATTTAAAGGGTATATACATACCAAGTGCACCGCTTCTTTGGATGATAACAAACGATATGGCAAGGGTTTTCTAATCCTATGTGTACATGTGTGGAGCATATTAGAAATTTCAATACATTGATACCAGAGACTTAATTTTTCAAATTAAGAAGAACGAAGAGAATTATCGTTTTATTGGCAATTGACGTGGAAAGTGATGACGCTCGTAGTGCTGTGACTGGCTGTGACACGTTTGTTATTACTGGTATTCAAGAAACATATGAAACCAATAATTTGGGGTCAGTTCTGTGAGTCACTTATTTTGAGCTGAAACTTTGCATAGAGACTCCATACCAGATGTTGTCTTCAATCCTTTTGGATAGATATATGGTTTCCGTTACACGTTGTATATATATACTATATTCTTTCGATAATGACATTTATTTTACTTGTACACCTACCACATTGTGGTATTTTTAACCCAAAGGTTGACTGGCAGAGAATACCTTGTTGCATTAAGTCCGCCCATGTACCACTATTGTACATAAAGTTTAAATTAATTAATTAATAACTGCTTCGCAGAAAGAGGTGACTGCTTCCCATGCCTCCTCGCTCCGAACCATGTATTGAATCAGAGCCGGGAGCGAGAGGTCGCCGCGACACGGCGGAGCTCTGCCTAAGCAGGGAAAACCTCTACTGTGTGTTCCACCGTGTCCTCAGGGCGATCCTCGCAATGGTGACACCATGGCGTTTCCTCCTGCTGAATCCAACACAGGTAACACCCGAAACAACCGTGTTCGGTGAGTACCTGCGTCAGGCGGCAGGTGAGGACGCCATGACGCCTCGTTAGCCACTTCTCAAAGAGGGGACTTACCGCCGCTATTGTGGCGTGCCCAATCAATTGATATGTTAAGATAGTCACCCGACTCAACGATATTGAGATTCCTCCGTGCATCAGAAAGCACGATACGCCTTTGGTCCCGGCTGTCATTTGTACATCTTTGGCAGTCACTACGGGTAGTCAGAAGCTTGAAAATCTGATACCAGTCTTGCCAAGAGGTAACGTGGGAGCTAGCAGTTGGATTGTAGAGGTCACACCAGTACTCAGTTGCATACAGTAGGACGGCAAGCCGACCCCAACATACACAGCAAAATAATGGATAATGAGTATATACTTTATAGATAGATAAGGATATCTCTCATTACTTGAGTCAGCAAATAAAAAAAGAATTTTGCTAACAACATATTAAGCTGTAAAAAATGATCGTGTGAGTTGTACTCGCACACTTTTTTTTTGGTTCCTTTCCATAAATCAGATAATGTTTTTTTTTTTTACTAGCTGTTGTCCTCAACTTATTTCACATGATTTTTTAGTCTATTTCAATATATGGGATAAAAAATACCCTTTAATGTGACTCCAGTGTAAGAATGTATTCATTTACTGAGATATAAATACAATAATTTATTTTAAGTTATAAATTATTTTTAGTTATACTTAATTAAAATTATAAATATTTATATGTTATAATTTATTTATTTTAAGTTAGGATATTTGCCAGACAGTTGCAAGCGTAATATTCAATTAGCGACTTTTTGTCCAAATCGGAAACTTTTGACGAGTGCAGTTTTTAAAAGCACATGCTTCAAAACTGGTTTCCGCATGTATGAGTTTGATGAATGAGGTAATATTATTTTGTTAATTTTCAGTTCTATGACTATACAGAATTCATCGACCTTTTTTTTTGAGGTGGGAAAATCATCGAATGCCTTCTTCCGCTCTGGGTCAAGCGGAAGGATGTGTCAGATTTCTACTGACTAAAAACCCACCCTGTTCCTTCGGCTGCCCTAAATTTCCGGGGCCGCGGTAACTCGGTAGAACTTTCCCGCAAACCCCGGCAGGCAATGGCCCTATGAGGCCCCGTCACTGGTGTTGACAGCTCCTTGAGGCGCGCGTGGAACACGCCGCGCCGCCGACCCGGTCCTGGTCCTTACCGGACGGTGAGCGACCCCTGCTCGCCGTCCGCAGGCCCGCGCTTACGGTGGCCGGAAATCGGCTCGTGATCCCCGACGCCCGGGGCTTCTCCCGCGGTGGCTGGGGCGCGAGGAAGAGAGTTGCCTCTCCCTCGCGCGTTCGGCCTCCTCCTTCGCTAGCCTGACTGCTTGGCAGAAGGAGGCGACCGCATCCCATTCCCTCTCGCTCCGCACCATAGTCTGAACCAGAGCAGGGCGCGAGAGGTCGCCGCCGCCGACCGCCTCTACGAAGACAGGGCGGTGCTCCGCCCAGGTAGGGCAAACCTCAACCGTATGCTCTACCGTGTCCTCCAGGCGGTCCTCACAATGACGACACCCGGGCGTGACCTCCCGCTGAATCCGAAACAGGTACCTCCCGAAACAGCCATGTCCGGTCAGCACCTGCATCAGGCGGAAGGTGAGGACGCCGTGGCCTCTCTCCAGCTACTCCTCAAAGAGGGGTCTTACCGCCGCAATTGCGGCGTGCCCGAGAATTCATCTACCTGGGAATTTTTTACTGTGTAGTTTTTCTTATTAGTTTAGGAATAAAGTTGCTATGAGGAACGATACATAGTTAGACATGACGAATCTATAAGCGCTCCGATTTTTACGATCCGGCTACCCTTAAAAGGACTGGCTGGTGCAAAAATATCTCTCTTCACCATTTGAAATAAGGAATTTGTAGAACACATTACGCGATTTTCATTTATAGTAGAATTCATTTATCGAGAAAATTTATTTGAAACTGAGATGTGATGGAAAACTTTTAATTATTTATTCGTATTATGTTCTAAAAAATAAAAACAAAAATCAGAGAACAGAATAATAGAAACATAACACAACTCAGTGAATTTTAAAAGTCTGAAATAATTTGGTTGTGTAGTGTATTGAAAAAAAAAACTGATCTGAAGTTAACTATGACTCACAATTTTATTACAGTCTTGAACTGGAAATGAACGCAACATTCAACTCAATGTAGCTTTAAAGAGCGAACCACACAACCATATCTTAATCAATCATCAATAATGTAAAACAACGGCCCATGCAGGAAGGTCAAGGTCAAGGTTACCGGAAGAACATCGCCCTACCCATAGATTATAGATAGATTTCATACTAATATGATTCCATTGGTTACCCTTTAACTATGGAACCCTAAACAGTTAATTGCTATGAAATATTTACGAAGCGGTTTCGAATAGCCTTGCCCCAGTCATTTAGGTCCTAACTAATTAAAAAGACCTAAAAAGGAATAGATAATGAAATTAGGTTTTGTTACTAAAGTAGTCAAATTGACAAAGTGTGTCACGAAATAAACAAAATGGCTGGTAAAATTACAAAATAAAACTACCTACAGTACAGAGATACACTACACACTCAAAGTATACACAGTTGGCGTAGTGGTTGAGTTAATGATTGCTGTGCTGCTGATAACTCGCACGGGTTCGATTCCCGTACGTAACTAATTTTTTTTAAAGCTAACACTTACTTAGTTTTGTCTGTTTTAATTTTGGATTATTGTGCATGTGAGTTTAAAAGTTGAAATACGTCGACTCCGACATTATTGTTGGACCTACCTACATATATGTATCCAAATAATGTCTAAATAATGTAAATAATTTTTGTGAAATTTAAACATAAACATTTTCATTTATAAAATTTGATTTAATTTATGAAATTAAATTAGATTAGATTAAAATATAAAATTAAATTATTTGTAGAGGCTGTTAAATATGACGGCCCATTGTTGTACATACAATAAAGAGAATATCAATCTAGATTTAGGATTAATGACCTACACTGCCGCTGTGTAGCATAGGTTAGGTTTTCACTGAAAAAATAATCCAAAGTCAATGGATGAATGGAGCGAGCCACGGGAAAAAGCTAGTTAAAACTGAAAGTGACGTAAATATACATATTTTAGCTACCAGGTGCCAAAAACAGGAATGGCAGGAATTTTCAAGACGAGCCCTTTCACAAACAGCACATTCAACAAAGTCTAACAAAAAATGGGACCAGAGAGAAAACAGGATTTCGGCTTCTAGCACCTGCAAAAACAAAGATACATTTAATTCCCGAAAACATTTCAACCCAAATGAATAAACTATTTAATAATTGTTTGAAACTTGTTGAAACAAAGATGGTTGCCGGTTTAATACCCCAGCTGCAAATTAAACTATAAATTAACAGCAACAATGTATATTTAATACCCCATTTCATTTCATATTAACTTAGTTTAATTTTACCTACAATATAACTTTTTCGGGTCAGCTCTCACTGAGTTGTAATGTGAAATAAAAAGATGATGGAAGAGGCCAGCGTAGCGTTCTATTCTGTAAATATCACAGCATGAAAGTGAAATGAGAAGTTCCTGAAATTCCCTGTTGGAATCTATGTTTCATGACAGCTTTAACCTGATGAATCATCCTGGAAACCTCAAGTCAAGAGTGAATAGGTTACTTCTAGCTTGCTTCATTTTTGAACACATCATTGCTTACCATTATTAGGTTATAAGTTCACATGTTACTAAGAAACAAATATGGAATCATCGGTAGTCGGTGTCTTTAGTTTTGTATTTTCGTTTTTGGCACCGACTTCCGAAATTAAAGTTATTTTTCACTTTGCAGTGTTTTTTGGGAGTCGGTTTAATTTTTTGGTAAAAAGTTTTTATTTCACTCTTTTTAGTTGGTCGATTTTTAATTTACCTAGTTACAAGAGCCTAAATGTCAACCACTTATATTCATTTACAAAATATTGCTTTTCCCAATGTTGGGCCGTTAATTGTTGAGGAGTTCTCCTGGTACTTCACCATCAGCTTCACTTCACCATATGCATTGTGACGAGCACATTGTGCTTAATAACCACATTCAAGTAATCGAATCGCAATCCACTCAATACTTATTATTGAGTAGGTTCGGCGACCATCTGTGGTCTTCATCACCAGTTCCACTTCCTCAAATGATACTTTTTGAGAGCAACTGCACAAGTTACTATAATAAATACCCAAAACGTCATAGGTGTGCCTATAATATTTGAAGAGTGCCCTCGATTTCTCCAGGATCCCATCATCAGATCCTGACTTTTATGACAATGGGACCAGTTTCAAAGTATATCCTTGCATTCAAAAAAAGAATTTTTCAAATCGGTTCAGCCGTCTTCGAGTAATCGGCGATCATAGATGAAACTTAATAATAAGTATTGAGTGGATTGGGATTCGATTACTTGAATATGAATGTTAAGCACTTTATGCTCGTCACAATGCATATGGTGATGTAGAGCTGATGGTGAAGTACCAGGAGAACTCCTCAACAATTAACGGCCCAGCATTGGGAAAAGCAATATTTTGTAAAAGGTTATAAGTAGTTGACATTTAGGCTCTTGTAACTAGGTAAATTAAAAATAGACCAACTAAAAAGAGTGAAATAAAAACTTTTTACGAAAAAATTAAACCGACTCCCAAAAAACACTGCAAAGTGAAAAATAACTTTAATTTCGGAAGTCAGTGCCAAAAACGAAAATACAAAACTAAAGACACCGACTACCGAAATTAAAGTTATTTTTCACTATGGAGTGTTTTTTGGGAGTCGGTTTAATTTTTTGGTAAAAAGTTCTTTTTATTCATGATAGGCTCGCGTTTGACCATGATGTGGTCCAAAATGAAGCCCGGTTCATTTTCGACGCTTAAAGACCCCCCGTTTAAGGCTATCAGGAAATACAGACTTTTTTTATTTTGGACCATAGAATCCATAAAGTTACCTAATAACTTCTTATCTAGTGACTTTTCGCATTAACTGCTCAATAATCGGAGATGATACACTCTCATCAACCGTTCTCAGGATGCTTCTGATGTTCTCTTGTCCTGCCGGGGTTGCGGAATAATTCGAGAGAGTTGACCGCGGCTTCGGAACACGCAGGGCAAATGATGGAACATGGATGAGTTTTAGTCAGTAAAAGTCTGACTCACCCTCCCGCTTCGCCCAGGTCGGGAGGCATTCATTGGATGATTTCACAACCTTAAAAAAAAGGATGCTGTTGTGACTGTCCCTCACTCTCCTCAAAAGTGACGCTGTTTTCTTCCGTATAATCACTTGAAAAGTACGAGCTTGCGAAAACATCTCTGAGCAAAAGGCTAAGCATAATGATAATTACATTATTTGTAAACATCGTTTCAGCTTCTTTGCGCAACTTCGAACTCCAAATATGAAGACATATTCATTAAACAGGTAAATCACAGAGTCACAGGGTGACTTCCAGTTACCGTAGGCGCGGGCCTGCGGGTTGCGAGCAATGGGTAGCTCGCCGCCCCACAGTGGCTCGTCCCCATACAAGAGGTTGGACATAGGATCAATACTTGAAAAAGTAAATAAAAATTAATTTAAATAAGTAATATATTCAGTTGCATTCCTCTTATAAAGAACAACAAAAATTGTCACTACGCTTTTTTTTTGACCACAACTTTAGGAGCGATTACATGAAAACTCTTATTTTTGTATGGAAACGAACACAAAAATGTCTGTATCTCATGATTCCCTCCTTGTTTCGATTTGCGGTTTTCACTACTGTTATTTACCTATTTTATGCCACATTTTCTTCTAGAACACATGGTGCACCCCCAGAGTGCCCCTTCGAGATATTTTGCCTGTAGTAACTATCTTGGTTGTTGTTGTAATGAAGGCAAGCGCGGTCTGAAGGGGAGATCACAGGGGACATGACCCCCCCTCCCCCCCCCCCAAATTTTACAAAATAAGTTTGTTCCAAAAATTATCACCAGATTTGTGAATAAAAATAGAAGATTTGTTAGAATTGAATTTGTTTTATACTGTGTACGATAAAATTTGTATTGTGCAATAAAGAAAACTCATTTATTCGAAATATTTTATTTCGAATATTTTTTTGACCCCCCCCCGTCCAAATACCAGGCTGCGACCGTACCTTAATGGAGGTATATTGACTTTACTTATTACTGCTTTAATAACTAATTAGATTAAGCAAATACTACTGGTAGTCGTTATTTAATGACTAATTAACGCTTTTGTTATATTGCAACAAAAGCGTTCGTAGGTCACTAAAGTAGTCACAAATGCACCTGTTATTTTACTTAGTTAATGTACCTCCATTCCATCAATAATACAATGCCAAAGATAGTTACTATAGGCAAAATATCTCGGAAAGGGCACCATATGTCCTTGAAGAAAATGTGGCATAAAATAGGTAAATAACAGTAGTGAAAACCGCAATTCTCATGCAAATTATCATGAGATACAGACATTTTTGTGTTCATTTCCATACAAAAATAACAGTTTTCATCGAATCGCTCCTAAAGTGGTGGTCAAATAAAATGAAGCGTATTAACAATTTTTGTTGTTCTTTAATAGATGAATGCAACTGTATACATTATTTTTTTTAATTAAATACTTTTTCAAGTTTTGATTCTATGTCCAACCTCTTGTGTGGGGATGATCCACTGTGCGCCCGACTGAAACCAGGCCCGTGTAGACGGCGTGTCGTATTTCACGCGCGCCTCAAAGAATGTCAGCAATTTGTTGGGTGCCCATAAGGGGGGCGTTGCCTGCCGGGGTTGCGGAATTGTTCGAAAGAGTTACCGCGGCGTCGGAACACGAAGTGCAAAAAAACCCTCTCACTTGGGCTCACTATAACGGGTAAAAAGTGCGCATAGCATGGTTTCGTGTCGCGTGGCAGTGTATGCTGGCCCTAAAACTTTCTTGTAATGAGATCTTATTCAAAACGTCTGACTTTCAAGCTGAATTCATGTCTGTTTTTTGTTTGAATTCCAAACTCAGCTTCCCAATTCTCGTTAAGACTTCATTAGAATGAGTTTCATTTATTTAAGTTAAACAAATATCAATTTTAGTTCTCATATTTGATTTCTTTAACATACATACATGTTTTAACGTACGAACAAAAGGGTTTTGTTAAGTTTGAAATCTTTACTTTTTAAACTTTACTAGCAATCGCGCGCGGCTTCGCTCTCGTAGACTTTATCACGATGAAAGCATAATCCCCTTCTTTTGCAGTCGAGTAGCCTTTAACCTTCCGCAAGCTTCAAGCTATTCCCACACCAAATTTCATCCAAATCCACCCAGTACTTTTGAAGATTAGCGCGTACAAACAAACAAATAAACTTTTCAGCTTAGTAATATTAGTATAGATATGGTACCTCAAAACACAAAATAATTCTAATTGTTACAATGGCAGTCTTATTGCTAAAAACGATATCTATCAGACAATCTTTGGCTAGACTGGAAGAACTGCTGAAAGGGGTAAAATGTCGTGTTAATTCTTTATCATAAGAGCTTCTTTCTATTTAACCAGTTGAGTATAATTATCATGTGTCCTGCGTCACTGCAAGCCCTGTTACGAGCTGGGGTTCGGGATAGAAAATTTTACGCCAATTAGGCCAAAATTAACACTTTAATTTAATAAACACAAAATCAAAATAAACACAATTATTCGCACTACAATATTTGTCACTTAACACTTAAATCGCACTGAAATTCACTTCTAGAATTTCGATTATATCGCCTCGTATCTTGTAATAAGACTACCGTCTGCGTTCCTCTGCGATCTATTTATACCTCGGTCTATGAGTTCTAGAACATTCTTGTAAAATCGACTCACTTTCTATACTGCCAAGAATATTCCAGAAGCTACTTCTCGAGTAGCTACTCAGTACTGCTACTCGCCGCTAGATGGCGTTAGTGTCTCGAACATTCTAGATTTCTGTCGAAGTTTCTCGACGTATTTCACTAAGCGACTGGCGTAACAATAATAATCAGCCTATAACATTCCCACTGCTGGGGTACAGGCCTCCTATGTATGAGAGGGACTAGGCTGTAATCCACCACGAGGGCCCAGTTTGGGGTGGTGGATGTCACATGTCTTCAGATTCTTCGAACATGCTTATATTTCTCGCAATGTTTTCTTTCGCCGTTTTAATGTTGATGCGGTTGCAGAGGCATTGCAGTGCGTCGGGCATGTTTGCAAACGCTCATGTTGATGGCTTCCATGCCATTGTTAGAAAGAGAGCAGCATCTTTGCTCAGGCGTGCCCGAGACAGTCGTAACAGCATTCTCAGTGTTGTGGCAGGCCTATACGACTGTCCAATACTTTGGCATTGTATAGTATACGTGTACATAGTTTTAAAATATAGTTTATTTGGAACACATGACGCCCCACTTTTTATCTGTTTCCTAAAATTGATTATTTTGTTTGGATTATTTTCGTAAGTGAAATTATTGTATTTTATCTTATTGTTATAATTATTTAGTTTAAAAAAACCACCTGACATCAACTTGAACCTTTCACATTGTAATTAAAATTATTTATTTTTAATTAATTCAACCTTGATTATTATTATGATTAATTCGTGTAAAATCATTTTGTGTTGTGTTGTGTGTGATTTAAATTTAAGGTACTAACATTGAATTCTAAGTGCACCTACTAACAATTTCTTGGATATTTTTTGTCTGATAAATAAATAAATATATATTTAAGAGCAGTAGTGATGATAAAAATTACACAAAGTAATGTGCTTGCCTGGGTTTGAATCCACAACCTGCAATTCGTAAGTCATGCCGGTAACCACTGGGCCATCAACGCACCCAAAGCGTTGCGTTATTTTTTTTATATTGTACATGCGAAGATAGCTACATTTTTGCATCACACTGGTATTTTTATATCGTTATATCGAGAAAAGATTAAATTAAGTTAATTTTTACCTTTTGTCTGACCTGTGCCCCAAATAAATATATTTTCTGCCTTTCTTTCTCTGTAGTGTTCTATATGTGATTTATTTCAGTCCAATCACAGATTTGATACTATCAACTGAACCAGACCACTTGACTAGTGATTTATTTGGAACTTCAACACGTTTAAGCATTAACAATTCATTTGAAAAGTATTTTATTGGCAGCTTTTTAAGCGTATGACATTAAATCTATTTAAAAGTCAATTGCGATGAGTAGTGATACAGAATATCGTGTCTGAATTTGACCATAGAATTCTGAAACACCTGTATACCACCGTAACTAGTCACATAATGTAATTTGATCATGATCTGCTTGGCGTTTTCCCAACTATTTTAGGGTGGGTGAGTCTAACCGCATGCAGCTAATTATTAGTGTTTTATATGGACTGCCTATTCCACCTCCACAACCCATTAGCTGGGTCCGATACCCTTTGACAAGACCAATGCGTTGTCCCGTTTGTGGAATGCATTACCCATAGATGTGAGGCGTGCTCAAACATTACCTACATTCAAAAGAATGGTGAAGGAGCATTACCTCTCACTATATTTTTTTTTTCCCTCGTTTCTCTATTATGAGGTATTCCTCGAAGCGCTACCATTTTGAAGCGCACCTAATGAAGCGCTCCTTTTTTATTCCTCGGAGCGCTCTTTTTAGTAGCGCTCCCGATACCATGTTATCGGAAAAGGAGCGCTCCGAGGAATAAAAAAGGAGCGCTTCATTAGGTGCGCTTCAAAATGGTAGCGCTTCGAGGAATACCTATCTATTATGACTTTGAAATATATTAGTATATATTTATATATCATTTTTTGTGGTATGTTTTATTATTATTCTATTATTATGTTTAATTAGTGTTATGTATGATGTTGTACACTGACAGCCCTAAATCTATCTCTTTTAATTTCTGTCCATCCAAAGGTTGTCTGTAAGAGATTGCCCTGTGCGATAAGAGCGCCCATTGTACACTAGTTTTATTATTTGTATCTTTAAATGTATTGTAAGGTGTACAATAAAGTATATAATAAATAAATTAATAATAAATAAATCTGGGACCAATGGCTGAACCTGCTTTCCGAGTCAAGTAGGAATCGATTTCATGAAGTAATTTGACATATCATTAAAAAAAACCGTCCTTTTTAAAGAAAAGATGACCATCACTGCTCTATGTGCTCATTTTACGGTTACAAGCACACAGCTGTAAACGACTGCATTTACAAACATTCCGAATACAGATTCATACAAAAGTGTTTTCCCTTCTAACCGAAAGAATCGCACATTTATTTTGCTTTCCGGTGACGTCACTGACGCCAAAAAGTCTGCAGTAAGGGGTCAACATTCTGATAAACGTACAAAGTGAGTTGTTTGTCGACAAGCGACCGGGAAATAGTAGTTATGGGGAACGATCTTCACGAGTATGTTGGAGATTTATTTGAGAGAGATACCTGCATTTATAGAGAAGGTATGCACCTACTCTTTGTGCATTTAAATTCCTTAGTGGCACAAAATATTATAGCTTTTTGTGATGTACTGGCGCTGTCGATGTCGCTGAGAATAACCTCAAGCGTCGAAAATATATAAAATAAAAAGAATATGGGATACAGGCTCCTCTCTATGAGATGCTGAGTTCCACCACGCGGGTCCAGTGCGTCTTAGTGGATGTCACATTTCTTCCGATATTTGGTCCTAGGACATGTCACTTTGGGCTTAAGCCCGATTTACACTTCAATAAGTACAGTAGCGAGTTAACTTGCGTCATCGGCGAGTTAAGTTGTTATTGTAGTTTGAACGGCAAAAGCGAGTTAAGGCTGCTCTCTCGAAAAAAGCTTGAAAAAAGCATTCAGATGAAGCAACTTTTCGTCGGCAATTACAGAGAAATTACATCTGAAAAAAATTGTTAGTAATCTACATGATATGAACCGTAATTTGGTTTAGCCACAATTTTTCTATCCGTATCACATAATAAGAAAAAAAAAAATGCCAAATCACCTCCAAATCATTGAGATGATACCATTTTACTCCTTAATTTCTTATCAAAAGAGTATAAAAAAATATACTACTGTTTTGTAATACAAATTAAAATAATTTGGTTTTGTTACTTTTTAGAAATATGTATTATTTTTATTACAATAAATTAAAAATGCGTCCAATTAAAGACTGCGTTTACATCACCCCCGCACACGTCCACAAATTCAGTGCGGGGCGCATCGTGTTGCTAGGTGGACGTACGTCGCGTTGCGAGAGCTCAAGCACTACGAAATAATATCGTAAAATATTACTGCAAAAATTAATTTTGTAAATAGTGGAATAGCTTTTTAATCGACTTTAGAAAAAGGAGAAGGTTCTCAATTCGTCTTGAACTTTTTTTTATGATGTTACTTCATTACTCGCAGATGGCTGGACCGATTTGGAAAATTCTTTTTTTGTTTGAAAGATTATACATTCTAGTTAGTTCCATTGTCGTCACGTTTGGATCTGATGATGGAATCATGGAGAAATCGAGGGAACTCTTCAAATATTATAGGCATACCTATAGCGTTTTGGGTATTTCTTATTGTACCTTGTTTAGTTTCTCTTGAAAAGCACCATTTGAGGAAGTGGAACTGATGACGAAGACCCCAGATGGCCATCGAAACTACTCAATAATAAGTATTTCGTGGATTGCGATTAGATTACTTGAATATAGATGTTAAGCACTTTATGCTCATCACAATACATATGGTGAAGTAGAGCTGATAGTGATGTACCAGGAGAACTCCACAAAAATTAACGGCTCTGCACCGGGAAAAGTAATATTTTGTAAAAGGTGATAAGTAGTTGACATTTTGGCTTTTGTAACTAGATAAATTACAAACCGACCCCCTAAAAAGCGTGAAATAAAACTTATTATCAAAAAATAGAACCGACTTTCGATTCGTCAAAAAGTTTTATTTCTGATTCTTGTTTATAAGTTAAAGAGTATTCTATGTATCTATAAGTAGTGTTAGTGTTATAAACTCATAGTATTTTACAGTTTTAGTAGTGTTTAAATTTAGTTTGTAAAACATGGGAATAAACAGAAACGCATGAAGAGAGGTCTAAAAAAATATTACAAACAAAAGGGTATACATTTCTTATCAAGGTAAGCTTAAAGTTTTATCTACATATTTCATTATAAGCTATCTCTTTACTTACCTCGCATAAAAGTAGATAGCACAGAGTAAACGGACAGAGGGTAAGCTTCATACAACTGCGCTATGATAGGTACACTACTACAAGCAAGGCGCGTGTGTGCGCTTCGTCTGAGCGAGGCCTGGCTTGAGCCGACATGCACCGGTTTCTCTTCGTACGGACGAAGCCGCCAGTTGAGATAGAGAGATAGAGTTAAGATAATGTACAAGAGAAAGAAGAAAACGACAAAGAGAAGGAAATAGAACTAAGGAAAGAAAAATAGATTGATGAGAAAAATGAAGAAAACGAGAACGAAGAAGGACGAAAAGAAAACATAGAACAAGATTTTATATGGCCATCAAAATTTCTAAAAATAAATATATGTGAACACGGAGAAATAAATGAGGATGAAGAAGTTCAACCAACCAAAAGAATAAAAATACTTGGTGAAAGAAAGTTAAACAGTGAATTTTAGTTATAATCTATTTGTTTATAAAAAATGTAACAAATAATATGACATACACTAGTAATAATTATACTACCTATCTACCTTACTCTAAGTTCCTACCTACATACCTACCTTACCTACCTACCTACCATTTTTCTCTTAATAGAAACCTTCCTCAGACTATAACGAATATTCGAAAAAAAATCCGTATTGGTCCAGCCATTCCTGAGTTTTGCGCTTAGCAACACATTTAGCCATTAATTTTTATTTATATATAATTAAGTTAAAAAGATACATCAAGTTGTTTACCTCAAGTTTGAGCCAGGCTGATCTATTATAATAGAGGTATAGTTTCTACAGTACATACTCAAAGTGCATCTATATCAATAGATAATAAATAAAAACTAAATTTGACCACTTTTGATGCGGTAAAAATAAAAATGAATTTAACTTTCACGATGACTTGACCTTCTGTGATTTCGGTACTCTGTGCCAAGACTAGGCGAAGCGACGACGCATGCTGGCGGCGCAGGCGCGGGCCGAGCGCGCCTCTCTTTTCTGTTGCATGCGGGTAGCGGAGAGCTGCGCGGAGTGGCGCGCGGAGAGGGGTCGTTAGCTCCGCCCAAATGGTCAAGGTTATTGGCATGAATACAAGCCTTAAGTAGTAAGTTGTTGATTAAGTTGAGTTAAATAGATCGCGATATATTTTTGAAATTAGTGTTTTCGTCAAAACAAACATGAGGCTCTTCGAAAAAGTGTCAACTTTACGAGATGTAGCGATTCGTAGCCAATACGCAAACTCTTTGAGTAATCAGCGTTGTAAGACAGCCTTAGTGAGAAAGAGCGTCTTAGGCATGGCACCGCGCATTTACAATAAATTACCAGATAATATAAAAAAATTGAATGCTACACAATTCAAAACAAAATTAAAGCTGTTGTTAATTGAAAAATGTTATTATACGATTGATGAATTTTTGAATGATAAACTAATGTAGACTTATGAATATTGACATATTATACCTATCAAATAATTTGTAATTACCTCTCGCATGATTAATATATTTTTTTTTGTTTATTTTACATGCAACCATATATTTGTACGCCTCTTGGCATAACATAGCGACCTATCTTTAATTTAAGAACTGTATTCACTACCTATGTTACACAAATAAAATTGATTTGATTTGATTTGATTTGATTTGATCCTATTTTTCGGCGAGTCCAGTGCGAAGTAGCCCCCTCTCTCGCGTCTCCCGCACCCCTCCAACTTAACTGGCTGGCATGTAGACGGGCGAGTTTAGTACAGTCTAGGGATGTAACATTGTACATAAAAACCGATTTTTAATTAATCGATTATACGTTTAGCATGAAAAATCGATTAATAAATAATCGATTTTTCTTAAGAAAATAATCGATTTTGTTATATTAATCGATTATTCTTTTGATTAAAATCGATTTTTAATCATTATTTCCATAATCGATTATTATTTCACATCCCTACTAGGGATGTAACATTGTACATAAAAAATCGATTTTTAATTAATCGATTATATATTTAGCATGAAAAATCGATTAATAAATAATCGATTTTTCTTAAGAAAATAATCGATTTTGTTATATTAATCGATTTTTCTTTTGATAAAAATCGATTTTTAATCGATTATTTCCATAATCCATTATTATTTCACATCCCTAGTACAGTCCATAAATTTGTAGGTTGCGGCCGCGTACACCGTACACGTGTTATTTTCTTTTCTTCTTCTCGGGCAACTTATGACTACTCACTCGCCTACGTTTGGACGCTACTTACAACTTACTACTTATTACTTAACTGTCTGAGTTCTTAACTCGCTACTGTACTTGTTGAAGTGTAAATCGGGCTTTACGGACGGTGAGCAGGGGTAGCGGAACAGGCCCGGGTCGGCGGCGCGTCGTGTTCCACGCGCGACTCAAGGAGCTGTCAGCATTAGTGACGGGGCCTCATAAGGCCATTGCCCACTGGGGTTGCGGAAATGTACTAACAAGATTCTGCGGCCCGGGAACTTATGGGCAGCTGAAGGAACAGGGTGGATTTTCAGTCAGTAGAAGTCTGACACTCCCTTCCACTTAACCCAGAGCGGGAGAATTTATTCGATGATTTTCCCACCCAGAAAAAAAAGGACATGTTGCTTTCTTCGCAATGTTTTTTTTTTCACCGATTTGAGAGTAGTCACTACTACTCTCGCATATATAAAACTAGCGACCCGGCCCGGCTTCGCTCGGGTAATAAAGGTTATATTTGCTCATATATGATTTTGCTTAGACAATTTCTCGTCCGGTAATTTGCCACACTCATATATCGGCGATAACTAATAAGATATTCATTTTATTGATATAGTGTTAAAAGCAATTTTGATCTACATTAAATCCTCAACATATCTGACGTATTTAATTGGATAAGGAGTAATACTGTACTGTTAAAAAGAGATTCGTATATGACCCAGGATTTTAATGTTATTTGTAAAAGAAAAAAATGTTATTGTGGGTTATTCTTGTAGATAGACATATGCCATCGCGTATTTTTGTTGATCTATAAAAGAGAAACAATCCCGCCATACATTGTATTATTATAACTTAAAAGGTTTTGGCAGCGTTTTCGATTAAAGCTCCCGATAGGCTTAATTCTTTCCGACATGTTGAAGTAATATCGTCGTATTTCATTCAATCTACACAAAACCTTAACTTATTATACACTACAACCTTCCTCAAGAATCACTCTATCTATTAAAAAAACCCGCATCAAAATCCGTTGCGGAGTTTTTAAGATCTAAGCATACATAGGGACAGACAGACAGGGAAGCGACTTTGTTTTATACTATGTAGTGATAAACAAATTAATGTACCTACCTGGGTTCGAACCCACGACTTGCAAGTCGTGCCCGTTGCCACTATGGGTCACCACTGCTCTTATTAGTAGATATATTTTCGAGCAATTCGGGGTTGAAACTTTGGGATTGGGGGTTTGGAATGCTCATAATTGTATTGATTAAAGATTTGTACAGGCGTCTCTTTAACGCAGAGGCATTGCCATACAATGTGGCAAAGCCGCCGCCTTTTGCGGTTAAAGTACAGTTAAGTGTCTATTTGAAACACGGACGTGAAACTTAATCCTAATTATGTAAACTGAATATAAAAAACTTACATTATTGAGACGAAATTTAAAAAAATTATAAAGGGTTATTGAAAGCTTCTTATTTTATTAAAAAAAAATCACAAACAACTGAGGCAAAAATTTTGGAATTATACAACGTGTAATTTCAAGGGTACACAAGGGTACACACATACGGAGTGCACGGCTTCTTTGGATGATAACAAACGATATGGCAAGGGTTTTCTAATCCTATGTCTACATGTGTGGAGCATATTAGAAATTTCAATACATTGATACCAGAGACCGAATTTTTCAAATTAAGAAGAACGAAGACAATAATAATCGTTTTATTGGCAAGTGAAGTGGAAAGTGATGACCCTCATAGTGCTGTGACACGTTTGTTATTACTGGTATTCAAGAAACATATGAAACCAATAATTTGGGGTCAATTCTGTGAGTCACTTATTTTGAGCTGAAACTTTGCATATAGACTCCATACCAGATGTTGTCTTCAGTCCTTTTGGATAGATATGGGGTTTCCGTTACACGTTGTATAAAAAACATAGTTCATTACTAATAATTGAGAAACTGCTGCAAGCACGACTGGAGGAATTTCTCAGTAGTAGCTCGGAGTTTGGAATTTGGCGGTGTGATACCCCGGTACCTCGGAAAGCACGTCAAACCGTTGGTTTTGGCTGTCAAACATCTTTGGCAGCCGATGCCGATAGTCAGAAGTCAGTAAATCTGGCACTAGTCTAGTCAACAGAGGTATGTTGTTACGCAGCTACTGGGCTGAGGGGGGGTAGATAAGCAGTCACATTTAGGGTTGCCCAAACGAGAGTCTCGCAAGAGTCTTGCAATTAGCGATTATCCGATTACGGTAGTTGAGATCTCAGAACAATTTAACAGAGTCTGTTACATTGTTCTGAGATCTCAACTACCGTTTAATAAATAGCAATAGGATAATCGCTAATTGCAAGACTCTTGCGAGACGCTCGTTTGGGCAACGCTAGTCACATTAAAACACAAATTAAATACTAAGCTACATCCGGTTAAACTGAAAGCCGACCTCAACATGGGGCTAAGAAGTAGACTAATAATTGAGACAAAAGTCTATGGGTTTTAAGTAATATATTTCTAAAATATGATTCTTCGGAACCCTTCCCCCGAGTCCAATTTAAATGTCCGTAAGGATTGAGGAGCCACATCAGATTTTTTAAGAACATAGTTAAGTATTGTTTTTTTAGAATCCAAAATATATACATTGCTGAACTGTGCAGATATATTTAGCAAACATTTCTGCTAAATGTTAGTATCTCTGGCTTTAGATTCCGTTGAGATCTCAGGTGGCTACAGTCCAACATATATAATTAGAACGTCAGGACTGAGGAGCCAAAGAAAATGCGTTCATATACAAAATTTACTCTGTTTTACTATTTTATTCCTATACTGCAAAAACAAACACAACACCTGCTAAATGATCATTATGTCGAATATATTAATTGATCGCTCACATCCAATAGAAATTCACCTCTTGAGTTTAGATTGAGGAGCCATATTAAAAGTATTGTAATTTCTTTAATTTTAACGCTACAGAAGCTAAATTTTTAGACGCTAATATGCAAAATTACAACTAAATGATACAAAATTTTCATAAATATTCATCTTTTACTTAACGAGTTCAATTCAGACGTTTAGATTGAGAAGCCACTTTTGCATTAAAATAACTAGTGATATATTTTGCTGCTAAATCTAGAATTCGGCCTGCACAATAAGCTACATTGCTGCTAAATAATGGTGAGATCATATTTAAAAAATCTGATGTGGCTCCTCAATCCTTACGGACATCAATTTAACCATAACCGGACAATCCTCCATCAAAATTTACGGAATATAAAGTCATAATTCTTGCTAAGTTTCGTTAATTCTTGAATAACAGCAAAACGATTTAACTCAACTGAAGTTATAAACTTAACTAGCTTAAAACGCCATTTCATAAATCTCGTTTAGCTCGTAAAACTTATTTTTACGTGTTTTTAGTTTAACTGCATAATTACTTAATACTTTAGGACGCTTTTCCAAGTAGCTAGGCGGTGCGTGGATGTGTCATTCTTCTATTGAGACAAGAGTAATATGAGTAATATGTTTCTAAAATATGATTCTTCGGAACCCTTCCCCCGAGTCCAATTTAACCATAACCGGACAATCCTCCATCAAAATTTACGGAATATAAAGTCATAATTCTTTTTCCAAAAGTTTCGTTAATTCTTGAATAACAGCAAAATGATTTAACTCAACTGTAGTTATAAACATAACTAGCTTAAAACGCCATTTCATAAATCTCGTTTAGCTCGTAAAACTTATTTTTTCGTGTTTTTAGTTTAACTGCATAATTACTTAATACTTTAGGACGTTTTTCCAAGGAGATAGCTAGGCGGTGCGAGGATGTGTCATTCTTCTATTGACGCTGGTGCTGCGAGCTTGCGAAGTGCGACTTATAGCGCAACTGTGTTTTTTTTTATAAAGCATTACTTTTCCACAAGAGATGCGTATAGCGAGGTTTTGAAGCGAGGGCGCTGTGATAATGTGTTCTGTAAAAGATAGCTGGTTTTCAGTTGGCACTGCTGGGTGCCAACTGAAAAGCAGAGCTGAGTGTCTTTCACCCAGCAAATGCTGAGTTGGTAACCCTTTCAGTGTGGACATGCCCAGCGAATTTTTTGTTGTTATATTTTTATAATGTTTGTAATTTTGTATTGAATGTTGTTGCGAGTGTCCTTATTCGAATAAATCTTTTTCAATTTCAATATCTATACTAATATTATAAAGCGGAAATGTTTGTTTGTTTGTTTGCTTGAACGCGCTAATCTTCGAAAGTACTGGGTGGATTTGGATGCAATTTGATATGGAAGTAGCTTACTAAGCTAAGTACTTTTTACGCGATTGCAAAAAAAGGAGATTTATGTTTTTACCGTGATAGAATCCACGGGAGCGAAGCCCCGCGTGAGTACTAGTCGAATAATAAAAATAAATGGTTGGTACCTAGTGAAGCTGTTTATCCGTGTATCAATGACTGGCGCGAATACTTATGCGTAGCAGACTATAAGCTTCATAGGCAATGCGTGGTATCTCAGGGATATTTCCACCAGAGCTGCGCTAAACCAGGCTGAAAAAATAAACTTATTTACTTGGTGGACTATTTTCTACCAATAACTTCATCTCAAGTTCCCAACGCATAAGCTCCATTTCTATTCAAAATCCTTCTCTTGTCATAAAGGAATGTGTACTTCTAGTCTATTATAATTTACGTAATTTCTACTCATGCACATACGAATGGCTCGTTGGTCTAGTGGTCGCCAGCGCGACTGCAAAGCACGAGGTCTCGGATTCGATTCCCAGGTTGAGCAAAAAATACAATTGTGTTACACACCAAAAACAAGAAAAGAAAGCACGCCAAGCCGTTGGTACTGGCTGTCAATTGAACATCTTTGGCAGTCGTCACGAGTACTTAGTCACTGTCACTGACTAAGCCTGAGCCAAAGGGTATCGTGCACCCAGTTACTGGGTTGTGGAGGTCAGATAGGCAGTCGCTCCATGTAAAACACTAATACTCAGTTGCATCTGACTGGAAACCGACCCAACATAGTTAGAAAAAGGTTAAGCAGGTTATAAGTATTCATACACAGTTTGTCTATCATCTCTTATCTGCCAGAAATCAGAATGAAATAAGCAGCATTTTTGTTTGTATTTAATAATAAAAAACATCGGTTGTCTGTAAAGTCGGTTTACTGACGATAGTTGAACGTGACAACGTCATAAGAAAATACTGATGGAATGGTTGCATTTTTCAAAAGAAAATTTTAATTTTATTTGTTTGATAGATATTTTGTTGTAACATTGTTCGACTCTTCCCCTGAACGAGATGAAGATGTAGTTGTCGCTTCAAGAGAACCAATGGCAATAGCCAAGTTAGCAGCTTGGCGTAATCTGTTGTTGCGTTTTCTTTCGTTTTTTGATTTTCTCGCAGCAGCCGCCTGAGCAGGAGTTCTAGATGCTGCGATACGCTGTCTGTACTCATGTTGTTTTTGTGCTTTCGATTTTGAAGCAGCGATTATTGGCTGCGCGAATGGCGTTCACTGCACTTCATACTTGACGAAAACATGTAAATGTATTATTGTATAGCAGCTGTCCACGCGGACGCATCGCTCACTCAAGTAGGAGAGAGACAGATGTCGAACGCTGCCGAACGCGGAGGCCGATTGTGCCTCTTTGTCGCTCGTTCCGCGCTCTCGCTTGCACTTCAAGCCTTAAATGGAACGCCTCAGAGCGAGGTAACGCCGCATGAGTCATGTATTTTTGTGCGTGCAGCCAGCTTCATCTAATTATAAGACGTTGTCACGTCAATAATTCAGCGTATTACATTCCCACTGCTGGGATACAGGCCTCCTCTCTATTATGAGAGGGGATGGGCAATATTCCAGCACGCGGTTCCAGTGCAGGTTGGTCGATGTCGTGTCTTCGAACTTTTGGTTCCAGGACATACCGGTTTTCTCACATACATGTTTTAGTTCACCGATTTGAGAACAGTGGTGATGAAATAAATTACACAAGTAATGTGCCTGACGGAGCTCAAACCAAGTCAAGTCAAGTCGGGCCTGTAACTACTGGTATTATACAACATGTAACAGAATAAAGCAAATCTTGAAAGTAGTTGGTTCAGAATCGGCTTCTGAACCGATTTCCGTCATAAAAAAGGTGTTAAATTTTGAAGGAAAAATATTTCATTTAACTTAAAATGGAAACACAGTATCATGACAAATTAATACAATCCTAAATTCAAGGAAATGCGCTCGTGTGCATGTCGGCCGCTAACATTGCATGAGTGTATGCGTCTACGTAAGGATATTGTATGACGCACATGCGTTTTGCATTTAGTAAGGATAATTATTTTATAAAAAATGTCTAGGTTTGGTTTCAATTTATTTTGTTACAGATATTGTTTCAGACTTATAATTTAATATTCTAATTGGGGTGTCTGAGGTATTGCGCTTAATCTGTTACACCTTGTATATTGGTGCTTATATTTTTCATTTATGTACACAAATTGTATATACACAAGCAAATTGTCACGCATCGACTAGCTATCTCACACATCTGAGGTGGGTAACACCTTTATGGTCCATATACATTAGCTAATGGCCCGAAAATCTAATTAAATTACACAGATTTTGTGCTGCTGTGCATACAAGAATTAATGTGCAGTTTAAACCGTTTATATTACTCGCACTTTATTAGTTGCTTAATAAATAACAGGACTAGTCTAAAATGTTGTGCACCACTTGGTCGAGATTGCTTGAGATAGGTATTAATGTCTGCTTCGCTTAAATCGTCAACCAAAACAAACCTCTGATTTATGAATTAAAATAACTACGTATAAATTTATTTGAATTAGTTTCTTTAAAATTAATACTTTATCCGGAAAACCTGTTGCGGATTATTTCGAAAGAGTTACCGCGGCCTCGGTACACGAAGGGCTTATGAACACGGATGGGTTTTAGTCAGTAAAAGTCTGACACACCCTCCCGCTTCGCCCAGATCGGGAGGCAGCCATTGGATGATTACCCAACCTTCAAAAAAAAAACAAAATCCAGGAACCTCACATACCTTTTTTTTCGGGTGGGAAAATCTCGCTCTGGGTGAAGCGGAAGGGAGTGTCAGACTTCTACTGACTAAAAACCCACCCTGCTCCTTCGAAGCTCTTGCGTTCCGGGTTCACGGTATCTCGTTAGAATATTCCCGCGACGTTAGCAGGCAATTGCCCTATCGGGCACCGTCAATGCTGTTATCCGCTCTTTGAGGCGCGCGAGGAACATGACGCTCCGTCAACCCGGGAACCGCTTAAGCTTTGTTTTCCTAGGAAAGCGGTGCCGTCATATAGCGGCCGTAATATTACGGACGCAAAAGGCGGCCGTCTTTACGGTGATGACATGTGGAAAGTTCCACGGCCGTTTTAATAAACTGTCTGCTTCATCGCTCTCTAGTATATTACATTCTCTTTGGAAACGTTCACAAAACCATCTGACACCGACAAGACGGCCGTCATGCAAATGGCGGCACCGCTTTTTGACGTTACGGTGTCAGTTACCGCTCTCTAGAAAACCGCGCCATTTTGTTTACATAGACAACGTTCTAGTGACGTCATTCACCGCTGTATTACGGCCGCTATTTGACGGCACCGCTATCCTAGGAAACCAAAGCTTAACCCTTGATTTCTGAAAAAAATTGACGCTAGTTTTCTTATAATTAATACTTTGTCCGGAAAATATACATACCTACGTGTCAAATGTATGACTGATGTCTGTAACTTGACCTAAATGTTTGACATGATTTGTATACAAGTTTCCCTACCCCATTAATTACTCATTACTCCAATGCTGACTTGACGTGAACCCCTAAAACAAGAAAAGCATATTATACATAACATATATTTTTTGTTGTCAAAGAGTCACTCACGTGAAAACACATTAATGCGAAACAAAAGATATCTACGTATCTAAAGCATTATTTTTCCCCATTTGAAACCATTTTAAACACAAAGCCAAAATATTTATAGATTAAAACATTATGTAAAAGAGTAATATACGGTTACTGTAACGTAGAGGTATAATAAGAACTCCGCATAAAAATACATAAGTAGCATAATAAATAGTTTATCGTAAAACTTAATCGTTCCATCGACACTTAAATAAATTCGTACATTGTAATTTTGCATGACTTGACATATTGTCTATTCAACAGATTTAAAATTTTCTTTAAATTAAGGTTGTCTTATCGTTTAGGTTGTACATGGCTTTTCTCACGGAAATACCGATACCACGTTAATTCCGAGATAAATAAAAAGAAAACTAGGTATGTATATGCCCTATAACGTCCTCTACCTTGTAGTAAAAATCTAATTTAAATTGGTTCTGCGGTTCCAGAGAAACACAACATTTTAAAAACAAACAGAAGAACAAAATTTAAAAAATGGTTGTTAAAAACAAAAGTAAACAGGCTTCTTCTGTGCTCACTCATCTTAACGTAGACCTCATCTATAGCTTACCATCAAGAGTGATCGAGGTCAAGAGCGGGCTCATCCGTAATAGTACAAAAATATTATTTACTAATAATATTAAATATATATCCGTAATAGTATAATAATATTGTGAAAATAGCTTGGCACTTATATAGAACATCATTAATACGATAAAACGTTAGATATGCAATTTGCGTTGTTGTTGTCGGAATCTCATTATTGGCGAATTTCCCAATTAACGTATAAATAAAATTTATTTTAGTAACATAAAATAAATATATATAGAAACAAGAAGAACATATCATCACAAAGTCACTAGCTAATTCTAGCTAACCTAACATCATATGCTTAGTCTTTTAATAAATATAGGGTTAGCTTACAGTCTCACCGGATACAGTTGACTGAGTACTAGTCTTTTACATGAATCGACCTGACCTCCACAACCCAGAAGCTAGGTAACGCAATACACAAACTCAAAACCAGTGTCGACTGTTAAATATGTATCGTATCGTATCGGTTGGTATCGTATCGTGTCGGTCGGTATATAGGGTTAGCTTACAGTCTCACCGGATACAGCTGACTGAGTACTAATCTTTTACATGAATCGACCTGACCTCCACAACCCAGAAGCTAGGTAACGCAATACACAAACTCAAAACCAGTGTCGACTGTTAAATATGTATCGTATCGGTCGGTATCGTATCGTATCGGTCGGTATCGTATCGTGTCGGTCGGTATATAGGGTTAGCTTACAGTCTCACCGGATACAGCTGACTGAGTACTAGTCTTTTACATGAATCGACCTGACCTCCACAACCCAGAAGCTAGGTAACGCAATACACAAACTCAAAACCAGTGTCGACTGTTAAATATGTATCGTATCGTATCGGTCGGTATCGTATCGTATCGGTCGGTATCGTATCGTGTCGGTCGGTATATAGGGTTAGCTTACAGTCTCACCGCATACAGCTGACTGAGTACTAGTCTTTTACATGAATCGACCTGACCTCCACAACCCAGAAGCTAGGTAACGCAATACACAAACTCAAAACCAGTGTCGACTGTTAAATATGTATTGTTTCGTATCGGTCGGTATCGTTTCGTATCGGTCGGTATCGTTTCGTATCGGTCGGTATCGTATCGTATCGGTCGGTATCGTATCGTATCGGTCGGTATAGTATCGTGTCGGTCGGTATATAGGGTTAGCTTACAGTCTCACCGGATACAGCTGACTGAGTACTAGTCTTTTACATGAATCGACCTGACCTCCACAACCCAGAAGCTAGGTAACGCAATACACAAACTCAAAACCAGTGTCGACTGTTAAATATGTATAAATGACGTCCGGAATCAACAGTTGAACGATTTTTCCAAAGCACGAGGGTAGGTATCACACTGGCAACTTCCAAACTCCGTGCTACTACTAAGAAATTCTCTGGAAATCGGCTGGAATCAAACCCGAGACCTCTTGCTCTATAATTTTCTAAATAAGAAGTAGAGTAGCAAAGGTGTAACAAGTTAAAGTAGATAACAGACTGTGGGACACAAGTGGGAGCAGCGATGTGTAATGATTATTCTGAACATTGTTGAGAGACCAAAGGTAACTGGGACACACGGCCACTTGGAACAGGGTACTGGTCACTAACACGGGACCCGACGTGGCGGCACGTTTTGTTCCTCGCACGCCTTTCTTAGAAGTCAAGGAGGAGCCAAACACCTCACTGCCCCGCTTATAGAGATGGGGCCGCGTTGAAGAATACTTATGTGTTCCCGCAGCCCCCGGCGCACGAATGCGAGGGATCACACATGGTGGATTTAGTCAGTACGAGTCTGATAGACCCCTTTGCCTGCCCCAGGGTGGAGGACATCCACGAGGATTGCCACCGCGAAAAAAATGGTACTGGTCACTAATTACTAAGCGTTTTCTCAACTATATTGGGCTGGTTTCCAGTACCAGATGCAGCTGAGTACTTGTGTTTTACATGGAGCGACTGCCCACCTGACTTCCACCACCCAGTAGCTGGGTAACACGATACCTCTAGATAAGACTGGTACCAGATTGTCTAACTTCTGACTGCCTTTAACGACTGAAAAAGATACTGGTACTAGTGTACTGCCAGGGTTATGGGAATGTTCTTATGAGATACTACGGCCCAGAAACGCCTGGGTAACGGAAGGAACAATATGTGTGTTTAGTCAGTAGAAGTCTGAAGTCTTTTCGCTCTACCCAGAGCGTCGTAAAAAGTCATTTCTAGATTTAAAAAAACGACCACCAATTTACCGCTGGACTATCAAATCCATATCGAAGATAATAATTGATTTTGATTGATTGATTGATAATAATGAATTGGTTGTCATCGTTTTTGAAATACTAGCTGTGCCTTCTTATTTGTCCGCGTGGGAGGATTTCCCGCGAAAACCCCGACCACGTGGGAATCGGGGATATTGTACTTTTGCTTAAATTTCTAAACACACCTAAATAATGCCCTATCTTCCCAGCATACTCATTTCGCTTATTATTTATTTGTTACTGTAGCAATTATCATCATCTGCTTAGCCATTTCCCAACTATGTTGGGGTTAGCCTCCAGTCTAACCGTTTGTAGCTGAGTATTAGTGTTCTACATGGAGTGACTGCCTATCTGACCTCCACAACCCAGTAACTGGGTAACACGATACCCCTTGACAAAACTGGTGTCAGATTTTCTGGCTCCTGACTGCCCAAAACGACTTTCAAAGATGTACAAATGACGTGCTTTCCGAGGCACAGAAGAATCTCAAGTGGATAAGGTGGTAACCCATCGACTGCAAGCGTTGCTTAAACCTGCCCTGCCCTGGCTGCATTGCGTAGCTCCTTAACCTGCAGCCAAGTTGATGAGGAAGGTTTTACGAAAGTAGAAAGGAAGAAGAAGAAGCCCTGTATGTGTGTGTGGCATCGCACCAAGCGGACCAAACATGCTGTTGCGCTCTGCTGTGCCTACGACGCAGCTGTACCATTCGCGTCTACATCACTCCACTACAACTGCAAACTGGACTCTGAGGGTTAAAAGGTTGGAATCGCGCCACAACGTCAACTTTAAGTCATTCGTGGTACGAGTTCCAAACCACAATCTACAGACCTACCTGACTTTTGGCCGAAAGGAGTCGTTTATCAACTTTTCCAAGGATGTTTACGCGGCACCTCGCAGCGAAACATGACGCCGTCAACATTGTGTGTAAAGTGATAGTTTTATAAGGTTTTTATATGTATTAGTTTATTATAGTTTTAGATTAGATTGTGTATTTTGTTTAACTTTGGTTTTAGTTAAGTAAATGTATTAAAATATATTAGTTTATTTATAGTTATTGTTAAAGTATGTAAGTATTTTGTTTGTACAGGCCAAGTTTTCCTGAAATAAATGAATTGATTGATTGATTGGTTGATTTTTATTTAGCCACGAACTGGTGTGAGACAATATACAAAAAAAAACACTACAAGATAACACCCGAAAATTGCCCTATCTTCTCAGCAGTGTGTCACATAACAGAGTCCTCTTTCCCCTCACCCGCAGGTATTGTCGCTGACAGTTGTCTCAGCTGCAGCTTCTTGAAACCCTCAGCTGCGGATAAAAATTAAATTAATTTATGTAGGGAAAACTTGGGTAACGAGATGCAAAGCGTGTTTATTGTGAGATGCCGGGAGACGGCAGAAATGGTAGGTATTTAAATTATTCTTATTACTTTCTCGTTGAGCTGCTAGAAATGATTATTGAGTTTACTGGTCTCATGTTGGGTTTAAAGACAATAAATAAGTAGGTTTAATAACAATGAGATACAAAATTATCTAAAATTACATAACAATAAGTGACATCCAGTCAGACAGAAATAATTATTTTCATATTTACAATATCAGAATAGATTTCCATAAAAGCCCTTCAAATATTTTCGTAGGTATTCACAAATTTGTTTTAGTATGCATGTTACAGCATCATACCGTTACAATGAATTAGTTGCGGGTGCTTCTAGACAAGCATGCTCCATCTTCGACTGCATCATCTTAACATCAGGTGAAATGGTGGTCAAACCAGAGCCTCAATAAATAAATATATATAAATAAAAAAAGCAATCAATAAAAAAAAAAGATACCGCAATCCTGGAACGCAAAGGCCAATCAAAGAATAGGGTGGGTTTTAAGTCAATAGAAGTCTGACACTCCCTTCCGCTCCACCCACAACGGGTCCTCCCGTTTGATGATTGTTCTCCTCATTTGATGATTTTCCCCTGACAAAAAAAAAAACTGGTATAGATTCCGTCTTGGTTTGCAACCTACTATCCCAATTCTATTGACAACAGAAGTATTAACAATTTAGCTTAAAGATAACGTAATTTAATGAGTACCATAAACCTAACCCGCCCGCAGCCAGACAGAAACAAGAGTGAAAGTTACAACAGCTTATGTTCATGTAGTTTTAGGGACCCGTATGAGCTAAGTGGTACCTATCCTTTTTGGCCACCTGCGTCCTTAAGCCTCCGCGCCATCTCGTCCGTGATTTTGTAAAGAACATCTGTGACCATAGGCATTCCTTGGCTGAGATTATCTTTGAGATAAACTAGCTGCATTAATGGTAAAGTTTGTAATAATGTTTAAGTGTATGTAATATTGTGTTATTATAGAAGCTCTTGCCTTAATAAAAATAAAAGCAAAGTTAAATCTTCAAGGTTAAACAATGCTTCCACAACCGCCGAACTTTTGTTCAGCCCCAAGAGCATCTGCCACCCGGACGTGAGCTGCAGTGGCCAGTTTGGAAAGCAATCAACAGAACGCGCACCCAAGTAGGCCGTTGCAGGCACAATTTAGCAAAATGGGGTATCATAGCCCACAATAACAGCCAGTGCGAATGCGGTGCTCCTGAGCAAACTCTGTCCCATCTTCTGGAGTGTCCTATGTGCCCAAATACGTGCACCTTTAACGACCTTATAAACGCCACTGAGGCCGCGACTAGCGTGGCTACCTACTGGGCCCAGCATAATATTATTTAAATGATAAGTACTATCGATTCGAAGAAGAAGAACGCTTAAAGGACTAGTTCGTAGGTGGGTAAACATTAGTATACTGAGACTACTCCGTGCCTCGGAAAGCACCATTATAACCATAACCATAAATTGTTATATTAATGTTTACATGTAACGTTACATTTCCCTGGGTAGACAGGAAAATGTAAGGTTGCAATAAGGTGATTGCCTAGTTAGGAGGAAGCACGCTTTTATAAGGAATATAGCAAGGGAAAGAAATCAAAGGGGAAAAAAGATGAACAGGATTTATAAAACGAATAATTAATTATATAAAATTTTGCTGGAGTCACGGAACCCTAACAGAACTGGAAATGATGGAGATCGGAGTTGATGCTAAACGGAGTTGATGGTTCAAGTAAAACGAAGAGGTCATGTAGAGGCGGATGCAGGACGGCTGGTGTGGCTGATGGTTCAAGTAAAATGAAGAGGTCACGTAGAGATGGCTGCAGGACGGCTGGCCTCAGTCTTCCTTCTAAAGTAGAGCTCGAAGAACGTCTGGCCTCGTCTTCCTTCCCTCTGGCCTTAGTAGTGGGACGGAGGAAAAGTCAAGTTTCGTCGATGCAGCAGTCGATGGTGATGATGGAGAACCCGGAGGATGTCAGCATGTCTGGAGGTCCGGACCACGGATCGTATATTAAAAGATGACCATCTCACTCCGATGGCTATTATCAGTATTCTTGCAGACTTCTGTTCTGTTTAAACTCTAAGCGTAGACTGCAAAGAGAATGTAATACACTAAGTTTTAGTAGACTGACCACAGATAACTTTAAATAAGTCAGAGAGACTGACTCTCCTCCGTCATCTCTCTAGCTAAATCGAATTTTAAGCATTTGAATGAGGTTCTAAATTGAAAAGAGAAATACACACATCAAAAGTGTCTAGGGATCAACATATATTTTTGCAATAACTTTTCTCCTGATTGATATTAATTAAAATTTTCTTTAAGGATTCATCAAATAAAGTGTTTTCGTTTGTCACAGTAACGATAAACCAAGTTACCTTTGCATTAATAAAGAAATTTGCCATTTTCCTAATAAAGGGATTTTTGACATTTGAACCACTAACATTAAAGTTCGAAAAAAAGACTGAAATAACAGTTTTCTTTAAAATTTTATTGGGTAACTTAAACAATTTATAATCCGTGTTTCTACCGCGAACACTAACAACACAAGAACATCGGTTTGGCATACTCAAAATGAGTTCATCCAAATCACGCTGTGGAATGGCCGCCCATGTTCGTTGCAACAACAAAAAAAGGTCTTCTTGCGACTCCATATTCGGCAGAGCTCTTCTCTGTAGCATATCCCATGCATGCTCAATCGGGTTCAAGTCTGGCGACTGAGCAGGCCAGAGCAGGACATTGATGTTAGCTGCGGCGAGAGTCTGTCTTACAACTCTTGCGGTGTGCGGTCGTGCATTATCATGCATTAACTGAAATAAGGGACCGATTTGCACTTGTAGAGGAACGATGACGTCAGATACAATCGTCTCAGCATAAATTTGAGCGTTGAGGTTGCCTCTGATCCAAATCAACTCAGTTCTTCCGCCGATCCAAATATCCGCCCATACCATGATGGTTCCACCACTATAAGGATGGACTTCCTGGCAGGATTTTAATCGCTGTTGGCGTCCAGGGGTTCTCCAGTGTCGTATACGTCTTGTATCCGGTCTCATACCAAAACGAGACTCATCAGAAAAGCACACGAAACGCCATTGTTCTTCTGCCCAATTTCTGTGTTCAAGAGCCCATTGATATCGAATCCTACGATTGTGCATTGCTATAGGTGGTACCTGTAGCGGTCTTCGGGAATTAAGGTTCACTTCATGCAAGCGGTTTCTAACTGTTTGGTCGCTAATTAAGTTCCCTGAAGAGTGATGAAGCCTCACGGCTAACATCATGGCGGTTATTGTTGGAGCTCTTCGAGTTAAGATTTGAATGTATCGGTCTTGTCTTCGTGTGGTGCAGCGATACCGTCCTCCATGGCGCTCAGCCACGGTACCAGTGCTTCGGTAACGTGTCCAAAGTCGACTGATAACACTCTGACTTGTATTCAGAGCTAAAGCCACAGTACGTTGCCGGGAACCAGCTTCTATCATTCCCACTCTGAGGCTCTGAGCATTTCTTGTCTGCTTAAATGACGTCACCGCTCCATAATAACGTTGGTTTTAATCAGTAGTAGGGAAACAGTAGCACTAATAATGTCTTCAATGCGTTGTATGTTTTTATAGGGAAAATATTGACAGCTGATTTTCATCTTTTACTCGAATTTGATTAACAGTTCCTGTTTCAAATTATGAAATGCACCAAAAAGGATCCATATAAATTTATAAAATCATAAATTTATTACAAAGCCACATCTCAATCTCAAGAAATCCGCATAAAAATGCTTGATCCCTAGACACTTTTGATGTGTGTAAATGTAATTTATCACTAGGTACAATATCAGTTACCTATGCGACCTAACCTCCTAGCTCCAGCAATGAATTAAGAAGAAAAACTAATCCTGTCACCTATGACTTTACAGAAACGTAAACAAACAAAATATTGCAGATAAAATAGCTTAATATCAGCATATTAAGAAATTATTTGTCAAATGTCATGTCAATCTGTGACAAAAATAAATACTTAAATGAACTTAATGTGCTAACATTATCATGTATCTGTTGGTAATATGATTAATTTTGAAACAGCCTGTAAATGCGTTTTACTGTCAGCTGTTCTTATTTCAACAACTCGCACCTTGTTATCGGAAGCTGGAAATATTTTAGTTATTCTGCCCAAAGGCCAGTGAAGAGGTGGAGTGTTTGGGTTTTTAAGCAACACTACCATATTTTCTTTAAGATTTAAGAACTCTTTTTGCCACTTGTTTCGATTATTCAACAACGATAAATAGTCATTTGACCACGCCTTCCAAAAACGCTGCCGTGTTTGTTCACAAGATCGCCAAAAACGAAGTCGACTGGAAGGGACCTCTGTGATATCAGGGTGAGAATAGGATGTCAGAGAACTACCAATTAAAAAATGACCTGGAGTCAGAAATGAAAAATCATTATGATCTTGCGAAAGAGGGGTAAGGGGGCGAGAATTTAATATACTCTCTATCTCTGCCATAATTGTACTGAGTTGCTCATATGTAAATATTTTTTAGCCAGCTATTCTTTTAAAATGATACTTGGCAGATTTGACTACCGCTTCCCGTAGACCACCATGATTTGGACTATAGGCATAAAATGAAATTGAATACCCTTTACGGAAGTATAACTATGAATCGCATCTTGAAAGGTTTTATTATTGTGTAGCGTATAAAGCTCGTTCAATGTATTTTTAGCTCCTTTAAAATTTTGTGGCATTATCACAGTATATATCTCATGGGAGTCCACGGCGTGCTATGAACCGCTTTAAAGCCGCCAGAAAGGCTTCAGTGGTCATGTCAGTAACTACTTCCATGTGTACAGCTTTAGTAGAAAAGCAAACAAACACGGCCACATACCCTTTTGATATAATACTTCGACGAATAGTTGATTGCTTGACGTCAAATGGTCCACAGTAGTCAACTCCGACCTTTTTAAAGGCCGTAGATGGCGAGATTCTTTCTTTAGGCAAGGATCCCATCAGCTGAGAAGCTGTTCTAGCATTATATCTGTGACATACTATACATTTATGTATAACACTTTTTATTTCTCGAACCGAGTTAATAATGTAATATTTTTGAGCCAAACTACTCATAACGAGCTTTAAACCTCCATGTAACAAATTCAAATGTTCATTTCTTATTATTAATTGAGTAAAATAGCATTTCTTTGGAAGAATGGCTGGAAACTTCTTTGCGAAGGGCAGATCTGCATTTGTTAAGCGTCCACCTACTCTTAGCATATTATTTTTATCAATGAATGGGTGTATTCCCGTTCGTCCCCTCGACTTCGTCCCCCTAGGGGGACGAACGGGAATTCACAAAAATAATATTTAATTTGTTCCCGATCGTCCCCCTAATTTTTTTGGGGGGACGAATGGGAATATGTTCTTTCATTAGTGCCATTCGTCCCACTAAAAGATTTGTGCATAATATGTTTATTCGTTATTTCGTAGTTTACTTTTAAATTAGTTAGATTTAATCATTATTTTACAAAATTCTTCTCTATTTTTTTATGAATTATTAAAACGTATCCTAAGTTTATCATTATTTTATTTAAAATGTTTACCTACACTAAATGACGACGCGACACCTCGCAGCGCAACACGACGCCGTTTATTCGTGTTAACTACACTTGAGAGCAATAAAATCGCACGCCTCTTGTAATTTGGTTTATAACTGTTTTTTTTTTCTTAAATCTAAAGATATTGGGTACAAATCATTAGGCAAAATAAAGAATACAAGCTTAGCTTTAAAAAAACACAAAATTAAAATCATTGACCTTCATGTAACTTACAGAAACCAGCCGTACACAAAATTCCCCAAATTCACCCGTTAGCATTGTCACTACTTGCACCCCTTACCCGCAGGAATAAAAGGGTCAGTTTTTTTGGAATTCTACTCAGTTGCATACCGAAGGTCAACGTGATAACGTATCTACTGAAAGCATACGGAAAAATATGGATACCACGCCCACAGAAGCCGCTCAAGTCATTGCCTTGCTCGAAGCAGGCCTTAATCAAAGTGAAGTTGCCCGACGACTAAATTTGAGCCGCTACTCTGTTCGTGGTGTGTACCAGAGGTTTCAAGAGACCGGTGGCTACATTCGGCGACCAGGATCTGGCCGGCGACGAAGAACATCAGAGCGTGATGACCGCTTTCTTGTGTCGAGGTCTTTAAGAAATCGGCAACTGAATGCGGTTCAACTGGGACAAGAGCTTCGAGAAGTTCGCAATGTCAGTATAAGTCGGTGGATAGTCAGAAGAAGACTTGGTGAAGCAGGGCTGACTTTACATCGCCCAACAAATGGTCCCAAATTGACCACAGCTCACCGACAAGCCCGACTACAATTTGCCAGGGAAAATTTAAATTGGACGTATAACCAATGGCGGTCTGTTATGTTCTCTGATGAGTGCAGAATGACATTACATGGTCATGATGGACGCTCTAGGGTCTACAGAAGGTCATCAGAGCGATTTTCACTATGCTGCATAACCAAACGTGTGGCTTTTGGCGGTGGATCGTGTATGTTTTGGGGTGGCATAATGTTGGACACTAAAACTGACATTGTATTCATCACTGGTGCGAATACCGGCATCGAGATCGAGAGGTTTGACGGCTGCACAATACGTCGAAGAAGTGCTCGAAGGACATGTGAGGCCGCTTGCGTGGCTTATGGGAGAAGATTTTCTCCTAATGCACGACAACGCGAGACCGCATGTCGCTAGAACAGTTTGCGACTACATGTGTTCGACCCCAAGCCCAGCCAACGGTAACTGGTATGTCGAACTGTCCGCGATTACGCGGAGCCCTACGTTGTGGTAGGCTCTTAGGCCTTATTTCAATAACAAAATGTACCACTAACCTGAGTGCTGGGGACGCCAAGTTCGACCTTCAAAGGCCGCGCCCTAAGTGTGGTTGATGTATGTAAAATGGGGTGAGTAATTGAAAGGTGTGATGTAAGTCAAGTGTTGTAGAACGTTCCCAAGGCGCCGATATCCAGCTGACGCGGTCACAACAGCAATCACAGCTTAACTCGTTCCCAACAAACGCGTGCCACACGAGATGACGCAATAAGGCGATATGTTCCGAGAAATATCACTGGATTCTTGATAATCCGAGATTACAAAGTTCAATCAAGCACTGAACACAATTAATATGTTAATCTCACGTGAGATCCAAGATGATTTCCAATTATAATCAATAAACTCAATATTCCGCGTGCCGGCCGACCGACGACAAGGCGGCGTATAATTCAACAATATCCCGGGGTTTTCAACAAATGGGGAATACACTTCAACCAACAAATAATTCGCGACCCAATTATCGGTCTCAACGGGCGAATTCAACAATATTTTACCAATTACACTCAAATCAAAGTCCCAAACGTGCGGACATTTTTCCAACAAGCAAAGTCAATCTGTCAAGTCAGAGTTTTTGTCAAGTGTCAACATCAAAGACAATAGAATGTTGCCACACCAAAAAGAGCGTTCAAAATTACATTTGGGACGCAACATCTACCCCCCCCGGACGGGCCTACCCGTCCGCTAATCAATTGGAAGTCTTGACAAGGTTGCAAATTCAACACAGCTTCAATGCGGCCAAATACCGTAGCTAGTTCATTAAATGTGAGAACGGTGTCTCCCAACAATCTCCGCCAGCGTCCCTTTGCCGCCTTCACCGCGGCCCCAAAAATACCCCCCCAATGGGGGGCAGGCTGGCGGGTCAAACAACCAAGTGACCCCTCGGCGGGCCGAACTATTACCAATGTCAACCTGGTTCTCATTAAGGAAGGCGTATACCTCCCTCAAATAGTTACTTGTACCCTTGTAATTCGTACCGCAATCAGACCTAATCAACGAAGGTAACCCACGGCGAGACACAAATCTTTCCAAAGTCGCCTCAAAGGCCTCTGTCGAGAGGGAGGTTACCAGCTCCAAATGTACTGCCTTGGTTGACAGGCAGACAAACACACAAATAAGCCCCAACAATCTTGCTATTACGAAGGGTGGACGTCTTCAACAAAGGGGGACCAACAAAATCCGTTACGACGCCAGCAAAGGGCCTCGCCTCATTGACGCGATCAGCCGACAAAATCCAAAATTCTCGCTGCAGAACGGCCAACAGCGCATTGCAACCGGCATGCGAGTTCTTAGTGTGACGATCAGTCACCAACAATTGTACCAAGTTCAGTTACAACAAGGGCAGGAGCACCAATTTTAGGGTAAGGACAACTCACAAGGGTGACCTCAAACCAGGTCCTTCCCTCAACAGTGGTGTCAGCCGGTTCGCCAATTCCCCAAATCTTGCCTGAAAGGTCGTTCACCTTCAGGCCAACCTGTCCCGCTAACCAAGAAGACAAAAGGCAACCCCGGACTCCCGTCTCCAAAATGGCACAGACCACAATCGAGTCACCCAAGGGTCCCCAGACCTTGACCGAGGCCGTTGGCAACAAAACCGTCTTGATCGGGGGGTTCCTTTAGCGGGGCAGGCGTCAATCTCTTAGTGATGTCTGGGCGGCGACCGATCGCCGCTTCCAGGCTGCCTTCGTTCACGACGAGGCCAACAATCAAACCATTCGTCCGCGCGGTGTCCCAAGCCGCTCGCCATCACTGGAGGGGCATATCCCACCGGATGCCCGAATGGCGGAGGGCGCGACTCCAGCCGGGGACGTTCCGCCAACGGAGGGGAAAGGGAGCGGCGCCGACCCGGCCACTGCTGCCTAGCAGCCAATGCGCGTTCTCCCTGACGAGGGAAGACCAAATGGCGCTCGTGGGGCTCCCGTTCAACTTGCGCGGGGGGTGGAGAGCGGCGTACGGAATCGCGGGTCTCAGCCCGGTGCTCGTCTCCGGGGTACCCCCCCCTGCGCGAACCCCCCTCAGAAGCTGGTCTGCTGGAGCGGTTCGCGTTGGCGCACAAAATCTCCAAGTGGGACCCATCACAAATTCTACACGGGCGGGGGTCGGGGCAGTCCCGATGGAAGTGGGCCCCCAAGCACGAGAAGCACAAACGGCGTGCGTTGACAATGCGGCGGCGGGAACTTACGTGCAAATTCAAAAAATCCGGGCAACGCGCCATGACATGCCCCGTTGCCTTACAAAAGTCACAATGATGAGGACTCCGGGCACCATCAAAACGGGGGGCGGGGCGAACATCAACAGGCCCCCTAGCCCGAGGACTCCGGGCGCCAGCCAAACGGGGGGCGGGGCGATCATCAACAGGCCCCCTAGCCCGAGGACTCCGGGCGCCAGCAAAACGGGGGGCGGGGCGATCATCAACAGGCCCCCTAGCCCGAGGACTCCGGGCGCCAGCAAAACGGGGGGCGGGGGGAACATCAACAGGCCCCCGGGCCCTAGTCCGTCCCTGGTCTCTGGGCCGAGAAGGTAGTGGGGGTGTCCCCGTGGCGCCACGAGTGTTATCCGCAAACCGACACTCGTCTTCCAAAAATTTGAGGAGGTCGTCAAAGGGGGGAAGATGGGTGGCACTATCCCCACCATACTTCTGCTCAAAACGTGACCTCAACTCCGCGGGGAGCAACTGCAGCACTATGTGCACCAACAAGTAGGACCAATGTTCTACCGGTAACTCCAAGCGTCTCAAAGCGTTGGTCGCTGAAACCAACGGGTTCAGCAAGTCAGTGCGCAACGTCGACGTGCTGACAATGGCCGGTAGCCCCAAAATTTGGTCGATGTGCACCTCAGCCAGGCAGCGCTTGTTCTGATACCGTCGGGAGAGAAGCTCCAGAGCGGTCGGGTAAGAGGAATCCGTCACCGGCAAGTGCTGCACCAAGGCTCTGGCTTCGCCCTCCAGGACAGACAACAAATAGGCCAGCTTCTGGGCAGGTCCGAGGTCCAAACGTGCATCGACAAGACTCTCAAAGAGATCTAGGAAGCCCAGCCAGTGGTCCAAGCGACCGTCAAAACGTGGCAGCTCCAGGGTGGGCAGCCTACTCAATAGTCCAGGGCCTGCAACAACAGGGGTCTGCGGCTTGGCCGCATCAGGCACCCGGCTCTTCAAAATTTCCCGCGCTCGCAGACATATGACATCCCCCAGGTGGATAATCTGGTCATAGTCACCCAAAATCCTATCGCGGGCCGTCTGATCCATCACCCCCAAATCCACGTCCATGATGTACTCGTTGAAGCGCGTGAGCGCAGCATCAGCTGACTTGATCCTCTCAATCACTTGCCCATACCGAGCAAGGGTGAGCTCTTCCAATTCCACACGCTCAACAGTTGCAGCTGCCGATGTGAACCATCTCAACTGTGAGGTCAATCCCGCAGCAGCCTCCCTGACTGCCCTTAATGAGGCCATTGCAACAATCAAATATTAATACAAAACAACAATCAACAACCAACAATCAAATATTAAACAAACAGCAATGACTTGTTAGCCGACCAAATAGTTTCAACAAAATAAAAATTCAAATTCAATTATTTCAAGTCCCAATCCGACCCTGTACTTATTCCAAGTATGAATCTAGCTTGCTAAGGATGGCTAGTTACAAATAAATAACAATTGAATGTATAATACAATGCTGGATCAACCTCAAATTAAACATCAATAAGCACAACAATTGTCTGTATAATATTGAGCCGGAGAATGTCTATCAACAATCCAATAATTACTATAAATGCAATAACCAATACACACAATTCAAGTCCTATGTTGTTAGACTATGTGTAATTATTATTTAGATAACCTTTCAAATTCAGATCAATGACATTCAATTATTAATTGCCACAAATACCAAACAACTTTTACAACAATATACCAACTTATGTACCAAATTATGTACCAATTATACCAAATTATACCAATAATTCCTAATTTCACAAATAAATCCTACCTGTCAATGCAATGAAAGAGGCTACAATACAAATTACAAGTACAACTTCAATTGATTCAACTTCAATTAGATAGCCCGGATGACATGGTAATATATTCAAAACTTATTAAGTTACAAGTTATGTTAAGTAATTAAACTCAAGTTTTAAGTTTTCAACAATATTCAAAACTTCCAATTAAACCAGTGGATCTTATATTATAAGAGCCGCGCTTCTGCTACCAATTTTTATTAAAACCACGCTCTGCATACCAAATTGTTCCACTAACCTGAGTGCTGGGGACGCCAAGTTCGACCTTCAAAGGCCACGCCCTAAGTGTGGTTGATGTATGTAAAATGGGGTGAGTAATTGAAAGGTGTGATGTAAGTCAAGTGTTGTAGAACGTTCCCAAGGCGCCGATATCCAGCTGACGCGGTCACAACAGCAATCACAGCTTAACTCGTTCCCAACAAACGCGTGCCACACGAGATGACGCAATAAGGCGATATGTTCCGAGAAATATCACTGGATTCTTGATAATCCGAGATTACAAAGTTCAATCAAGCACTGAACACAATTAATATGTTAATCTCACGTGAGATCCAAGATGATTTCCAATTATAATCAATAAACTCAATATTCCGCGTGCCGGCCGACCGACGACAAGGCGGCGTATAATTCAACAATATCCCGGGGTTTTCAACAAATGGGGAATACACTTCAACCAACAAATAATTCGCGCCCCAATTATCGGTCTCAACGGGCGAATTCAACAATATTTTACCAATTACACTCAAATCAAAGTCCCAAACGTGCGGACATTTTTCCAACAAGCAAAGTCAATCTGTCAAGTCAGAGTTTTTGTCAAGTGTCAACATCAAAGACAATAGAATGTTGCCACACCAAAAAGAGCGTTCAAAATTACATTTGGGACGCAACAACATGGAAGACGTTGGAATCACCGCGATGGAGTGGCCAGCTCGTAGTCGTGATCTCAATCCGATTGAGCATGTCTGGGATGAGCTAAAAAGAAGAGTTCGAGCAAGAAGCCCTGCTTCTACGCGCCTCCGAGAGCTTCACCTTGCCATTGAAGAGGAGTGGAACGCTATACCACAAGATTTCATAGTAAAATTAATACGGTCCATGAAAAACCGATTAAGAGCTGTAATTAAGGCTAGGGGAGGGAATACACCTTATTAATAAACAATTTGATCAAGAATTTTGAGTTTGATTTTCATTATTTCTTAAGCGAAATTGGGTAATTTTACCCGTTTGTTGGGTTTTGTGCCGTAAAACCTCTTATGGGTATTTTTTACACTGTATTTGATATCATTAGAAAGATAATGAGGTACACTTTCAATTAGTGTGTGTTTTTTTTAATATTTATTCAGATTCAAGAAAAAAAACTGCCTTAACAATAAAAAGTCAAGGTGTGCGATTTTATTGCTCTCAAGTGTAGTTTTTGTTTTTAAGTGTTTTAAATTTGTTATGTATTAGTATATTTATAAGATTTTGTATTTGTTTATTGTTTTTTATGGGCCTAGTTGCCTGAAATAAAGGATATATTATTATTATTCCATTTATTTAATATATGTACATATAAATTACATTTTTAAATATTAATATAAAAACATTTAGAAATATAAAAAATAGTAGCCCACCGGTATCGGGAACAGGGTCCAAGCTACCAGTGGTCAGGGCTCCATAGAGAGGAACCTCCTCACAATACGCGCCGTTTCCTGGAGTACAGCTTTCTGGATCAAGCCCTTGATCCAGCTGCCCAACTAGAGCTTCCTTAGATGTTGGTCGAGGCTCTTGGCTATTATACCATTGGCTGTGACGACGTTAGTCAGACGAGAACAACCGGAGATAATGTGACGGATGGATTCTCCCAGTTTGTGACATGCCCGACATATGTCTACCATACCATCCTTCACAATATATTTCCGATAGTTATTCGTCATCATAACTTCGTCCATAATCGCACAGACAAAACCTTCGGTTTCCCCGAAGAGGTCACCAAAACGTTTTGTGAGTACAGGGCGTGTAACATTATATTAATACTTACTATTACGAACACTACCAAAATACGCTTTGTGCATCCTATTGGTCAAAATATATATATATATATATATATATATATATATATTATTTGGTGGGAGCAATAGAACTAAAAAAATAATTAATAAATTATTCCCGTTCGTCCCCCCAAAAAAATTAGGGGGACGATCGGGAACAAATTAAATATTATTTTTGTGAATTCCCGTTCGTCCCCCTAGGGGGACGAAGTCGAGGGGACGAACGGGAATACACCAATGAATGGATTTAAGGATTTTAAAGTTGATTTAATTTCCTTATTATTCTCAATGCATTTTAACTCATCTGAAAAGTATTGAAGTTGAACACCTCTTATTAAAGTTTGAATAGCATTTCTGATTTCTTGAGCAGAGAGGCTTCCAGTATTTACCGGTAACTTTTTACATTTATTTATAAACCTTAGAATGTATGACATAACAAATACACATTTATTAAAACTCAAGAATTTCGTGAATATTGGTAACAAATTACTATGCTTATCCCGGAGAATACAATGTTGAGTAACATTTATATACATATCAGAGTTCTCTTGTTGTTCCGTGTAAATCAAAGGAGACTATTCTGGGTAAGTAAAAATTGTAATTGTTACAATTTTGTAAATAATCTGGTCCATGCCACCACATTTTATTTTCACATAGGTTATATGGATCACGGCCTCTAGATAAGATATTTGCTGGATTATATAATCCAGGTGTGTATAGCCATAACATATTATTTGTAAACTTAGAGATTTCATTTACTCGATTACCTATATAAGCAGGTAACTTAATGCTATTAGAAGAACTTAAC
The DNA here is from genome assembly GCA_943138885.2 of Tholera decimalis. NCBI lineage: Eukaryota > Metazoa > Arthropoda > Insecta > Lepidoptera > Noctuidae > Tholera > Tholera decimalis. The sequence continues at coordinate 20,431,977 of OW964573.2, read as the reverse complement.
CAACCTAATACTATTTTAGAGTCACAAAATAAATGAATAGTTTTTACGTTAGGAAGTAAATTAGAAATTTTATGTACAAGTTTAGCTAGTAATAATGCGCCATTTAATTCTAGCTTCGGCATAGTCAACTTTGAATGTAAGGGAGCGATACGCGATTTTGAACATAATAAGTTTACGTGATATTTACCGTCTACTTTTACCTTTACATATATACAATAGCCATAAGCAGTCATCGACGCATCACAATACCCGATTAGCTCAGTTTCATCAGATTCAAACATGTGCAAATAACGCTTTACCTTAATATCAGACATTGTAGAAATCTCTAGATTAAATTGTTGCCATGTTTTGGCTAATTCAACAGGAAGTGGCTGATCCCAGTCTAGGTTACGTTGCCAAATTTGTTGCAGTAATAATTTGACTCTAACTATCAGAGGGCCAGAGAAACCCAGAGGATCAAACAGCCTACTGATTGCGCTCAATACTGACCGTTTTGTAGGGATAACCGGGTCTTTTGGTGAAGACACCGTGTTACCACTGAGTTTCAATACGTCCTCCATGGGCTCGTACAAAAGACCAAGTGCTTTTGTTGTGAGACACTCCCGGTCCAAGTCTCTCTGTTCGAAAACCAACTTATCTATAGGTAAATCTGACAATAGACTCTTCTCATTTGAACACCATTTATACAAATCAAAACTTCCTAATTGCAGATCAGTTAGTTCTTTTTAGGGTTCCGTAGCCGAATGGCAAAAAACGGAACCCTTATAGTTTCGATATGTCTGTCCGTCTGTCTGTCTGTCTGTCTGTCTGTCTGTCCGTCCATCCGTATGTCACAGCCATTTTATTCCGAAACTATTAAGACTATACATGTGAAACTTAGTAGGTAGATGTATTCTGTGAACCGCTTTCCGATTTTAAGAAAAAAATAAAAAAAATATTTAAAAGGGGGGTCCCCATACATAGAACTAAAACTGAAAATATTTTTTTTCATGAAAGCTATGCGTGTGTGGTATCTATAGACAGGTCTTTAAAAATGATATAAGGGTTTCTGAAACCACTTTTTCATAAAATCAATCGTTTAAAAGATATAATCTTCCAAAATAGTAAAATGTGTGTCCCCCCTCTAACTTCTATAATAATGGATTGAAAAATCTGAAAAAAAAATATGTCTGTAGATCTTAATGCAAGCTTTCAACCAAAATTAGTTTGAACGAAATCGGGTCAGCAGTTTTTGAGATACAGCATATTTTCTAAAACCGCAAATATAACTTTGTAATTCATACAAACACTATGAAAAACAAAGTTATTTAGCGTAGTTGTAAAAATGTAAATAAACTAGTTTTAAGAAATTTTTAAGGTTTTTTTTATTCGTCAAATAAATATACATATTATATTATTATAGTTACTACGGAACCCTTCATGGGCGAGTCTGACTCGCACTTGGCCAATTTTTTTTAACTGCAAGGCGTCTTGAAAGTTGTTTGCACCGGTAATGATGTCACCACAATAGGAATTATGTAATATAGCCCTGGAAGCTAATGGATATTGAGCTCCAGAAGTGTTGGCCAGCTCTATCAGACATTGTATTGCTAAATAGGCAGAACTAGTTAAACCATAAGTTATAGTTTTTAATTCTAAGCATTGTAATTCCTTATCTGGACTTTCGCGCCATTTTATATTTTGGAGAGCCCTCTGATCGGGGTGCACATTAATCTGTCTGTACATATGACGGATATCAGACATAGTATATGTGACAGGCCCGTTGGTATAGTGGTCAGTGGTCCTGACTGCTATGCGCAAGGTCGTGGGTTCGATTCCCACCTTTTTTTTTATTTTTTTTTATCGTGGTAAAATTATCAAATAAGTCCTCCCACTCCGGGCAGGGTGGGAGGGACTGTCAGACTTTTACTGACTAAAATCCACGGTGTTCCTTCAATAACCCTTTACGTACCGCCGTCACGGTAACGGGATGAGTCCCACGACCCCGGCAGGCTTCGGCCCTCTATGGGGGGGCCTCGTCATATTGCTGACGCTCTTTGAGGCGCGCGTGGAACACGACGCGCCGTCGACCCGGGCATGGTCCATGGTCGGACAGCAAGTTGCCCTTTACTCGCTGTCCGCATGCCCGCGCCTACGGTGGCCGGAGATCGTCGGCCGACGTCCGACGCCGTGGGCGTCTACCACTGCGGCTGGGCTGGAGGGAGGACGCCATCCTCTCCCTCACGCGGCCCGCCTCCTCCTTCGGAAGCATGACTGCTTCGCAGAAGGAGGCGACCGCTTCCCACTCCCTCTCGCCCCGCAGCATGGCCTCGACCAATGCCGGGCGTGAGAGGTCTCCGCCTATCGCCGCCGTGAGGACACGTCGGTGCTCTGCCCAGGCGGGGCAGTCTTGCACCGTGTGCTCTACGGTGTCCTCAGGGCGACCCTCGCAGTGGTGACACCCAGGCGTTTCCTCCTTTCCCATCAGACACAGGTACCTCCCGAAACTTCCGTGTCCGGTGAGGACCTGCGTCATGCGGTAGGTCAGGACGCCGTGACGCCGATCTAGCCACTCCTCAAAGAGGGGTCTTACCGCCGCAATTGCGGCGTGCCCAGCCGTCGGTTGCGACAGTCGTTCCCTCCATACTGCCCTGAGATCGCGCCGGAGCTCTTCCCGCCGCGCCTCGACTTCTCGAGGCAGCGGGGATACGCCCCGGCGCTGCGCCTCCACGCGCCATTCATAGACGCGCTGGAGGGCAGTCGCCTCCAGATCCCAGGGCAGCAATCCGGCAAGGAGGTTGGCCGATTCGCCGGCGATCGTGCGGTATCCCCGGATCATTCGGATAGCCATGACCCTCTGGCATGCGACCAACTTTAGTGGTCGCGTCCGGATGCACAGGGCCCACACTGGGGACCCGTAGAGGGCCATGGACCGCACGACGCCGGCGTACAGCCTTCGGCAGGAGGCGTTTGGCCCGCTGAGATTAGGCAGGAGTCGCCTGAGGGCGGCTGCTGCCCGGTTCAGCTTTGGGGCCAAACTCAGGAAGTGCTCCCTGAAGTTCCACCGGCTGTCGAGGACGAGTCCCAGGTACTTCATCGTCCTCCCGACGCCGATGCGAACCCCCTCCACCGTTATGTGGGACTCGGACCGTGGCGCGTTCCGACCACCATGGAAGCACATGGCCTCGGTCTTGTGCAGCGCCACGTCGAGTCCCTACTGCCGGATCCTACGAATGACTGTCGCAACCGCTTGCGTCGCCAGGTCGGCCGCCGCCTGGTGCGACTCTCCCTGCGCCAGGACGAGCGTGTCGTCAGCGTAACATACTACGCTGACGCCGTCAGGGAGGTCGCCGCGCAGCACCCAGTCGTATCCGATGTTCCACAGGGGCGGCCCCAAGACCGAACCCTGTGGGACACCGCACGACATCTCTCGCCGGTTCCACTCTCCCCGGTGACCGGGGTAGATGACGGCTCTGTCCGTCAGGTAGTCCTCGACTATGCGACGGAGGTAGGTCGGCACCCGGTGATACCGGAGTGCCTCCCTGATGCAACTCCAGGGCAGGGTGTTGAAAGCATTGGTGATGTCCAAAGACACCGCCAAGACGACCCTGCCCCGGGATACCGCGTCCCCCGTCGTGAGGGCTCTCACGCGCATGACAGCATCCACCGGCGAGCGCCCCCTGCGGAAGCCAAACTGGCACTCCGCAAGATCCGGGCCCACGCGATTCAGGTGCCCGAAGAGGCGGTCTGCAATCACTCTTTCCAAGAGCTTGCCCACCTCGTCGAGCAGCACGATGGGCCGGAATGCGGACGGAGAGTCCGCAGGGCGCCCGGCTTTCTGGATCAGGACCAGCTTTCCCGTCTTCCAGCGAAGCGGAAACTGGCCCCTCTCCAGGCATGCGCTAAAGAGCCCCCCTAGTCGAGGCCCGAGAGTCTTCGAGGCCAGGACCCACGCTTTACCTGGCAAGCCGTCGGGTCCTGGGGCGGTATTTTTGGCCTTGAGCCGTTGTACCGCCACTCTCAAGTCTACCTCGGTCACCTCTGGAGCGTCGTAGACGTCGTCGTCGCTGTGGTCCGCGTTTGCGCCAGCTTCAGGTTCCGTCGGAGACGGAGCCATGGGCGGGGGAGCGTGCTCCCCTCGCGATGGGAACAGGGCGCTCACCACGTCCTCCAAGAACTGAGGCTGGAGACTCTGCGTCAACGGGGGAGCCCAGGGGCGGAGCTTTTCTCGCACCCACTTGTAGGGGCGGCCCCATGGGTCCCCGTCCAGAGTCGCCAGCATCTCCTCCCGGGCCAGTTCCTTGGCCCGCCAGATCTCGTCTCGGAGGACGGCCTTCGCTGCCCTGTAACCCTCGTACAGCTCCGCCTCTACAGTCGCCGCATCCGGAGGTCGGGTGCGGCGCCTGCGGAACCTGGTGTACCAGCGTCGCGCCGCAACGCACGCTTCGCGCAGCGCTGCTAGCTCGCTCGACCACCAGTACAGCTGACGCCGGGCGCGTCCTTGCCGGACCCGGGGCATGGCCACGTCGCAGATCTCCGACATGGCCTCCCGGAACCACTCCGCCTCGTCGTTTATGTCGGCAGGCCTGTCCGGGGGTGACCCCCAGGCCTGCACGATCGAGGCTTCCAGGAATAGCTCCCGGTCCATCTGCTTCAGCGCCCATCGCGGACCACTCAGGTCCCGTCGGACCGGCGCGTCTGGGGTCTGGGCGGAGACGTCGAACCGGATATACCGGTGGTCGGAATAGGTCTCCACCTCCTCCACAACGCGCCAGTCGGTGACGCGCGGTGACAAGCTGGGGGTGGCGAACGTAACGTCCACCACCGACTCGCCCGTAAACCGCACGCACGTGGGGACAGAACCCCGGTTCTCGATCACCAGGCCCTGCGCACGGGCCCAGTGCTCGAGCATCCTGCCCCGCCTATAGTCCGTGGACCGGGAACCCCAAGCCGGACTCTTGGCGTTGAAGTCCCCGAGGACGAGGGCGGGGAGGGAACCGAGGGCGACGACGACGTCTCCCAGCTCCGTTAGGGAGTTCTGGAACTCGGCGAGAGTTCGGTTCGGGGAGAAATAAACGCCTACCACAGCGATCTCTCCGAACCGTGCTGCGACGATCCCACGCCCTCTCTTGACGCGATCGAGGGGCGGGGTACCGGCGGCGGCCGACGAAACGAGGGTCACCGAGCCGTCCAAGTCCGCCACCCAGTCGTTCCTGGGCAGGACAAAATACGGCTCGGCGACCACGCGACGTTGATCAACCACTGCGCCATGCTCTGGAGCAAAAGTTCCTGAGCAGCGGCGCAGTGGTTGATGTTCGCCTGGAGGAAGCGCAATGGGGCCATTAATCGGGATCCATTGCAGCCTCCTCCAGGGCCCCTCGCGGGGGTTCAGCCACGACGGCGACGGCGGCGGCGGCGGCGGCGGTGGCGGTGACGACGGCGGCAGAGGGCCTACCTCTGCGCCTGGCTTTGGTGGGTGGGGCGCAGGACTTGCCCCCAGCCCGGTGATCGGCCGGCTTGCCAACCGCCTCACATGCGAAGCAGTGAGGCGGGGCGGAGCACGAGCCGGCCTTGTGACCGGGCTGACCGCAGCGGAAGCACCTATCGCTGCGGTCTACCTCCGAGGTGCACACGCATGCCGCATGGTTGCCCACTTGGCAGCGGAAGCACCTCAGGGGTCTGGGGTCCAGGACTTTCACCTGCGCAGACACCCAACCAACCAGGAGCCTTCGGCCCTCCTGGATCTTTTTGGCCGCCGGGACGGGGCAGCTAACCGTAATGGTTTGCCCCCCCGTGAAGCCAGGACGCAGGGCGCCCGCCCTAACCTGATCGGGAGGGCACCCCCCAGTCCTGGCTACGGCGGCCACCACTTCCTCGGCCGTCACGGAGTCATCCAGACCCAATATGCGCATGTCTGCGCGCTTGGTGGGTCTGGAGACTCGGGCCTCCTCCGCGTTTAAGGACGCTCTGAGCCGTTCGGCCAGAGCGTCAGCGGCAGGGCCACTGGCCGCGCCGGGGATCTCCAGCATCCGAGCCCCCGTCGCAGTGACCCGGTGATGGAGGCCGCCGACGATGCCGAGCTCCGTGATGTCTATCACCTGCCGCGCCTTCGCGAGCACGTCGCGGTACGACACGCCCCTCTTCACCGCGTCCGGCTGCAGTGTGATCACTACAGCCGCGGTCTTGGGGGCGCGCAATCGCGCCGCGGCATCTCGCCGCCGCCGTCTCTCCCTTCTCCTCGAGGACCTGGCTGCGCCAGCAGCCTTCCTCTTCTCCCCGGCCACTTGCCAGTCGGCGCCGGCCGGAGGAGTCTTTGGAGGAGGCTGCTGGGACGGCTGGTTCCCGGCCTGGGCCTTCTTCCCTTTGGCCGCCTGTTTCGGCCCCGCAGGTGTCGGGGTCGGAGGCGGCTTTGGTGGGCCCTGTTTCGGCTTGGCCGGGGCCGTCTTCGCCCTCGCAAGAGCCGCCGTCGCTGGGGCCGTCTGCCCAGTGGCCGTCTTCGCCTGAGGCGGCCTCGTCGCCGTCCGGGGAGGCTTGGACGCGGCCGCAGCCGCGTACGAAGGCGCCGCCAGCGGGGGTCGCAGCACGCGGCTCTCCAATACGGAGAACCGCTGCTGGAAGGCGGCCAGCTCCTGTCGCACCAGGTCGAGAACCGAGTTCTCCGCTGGTGTGGGCTGGCCTTTCTCCTTTTGGCCCCGCGGCGGCGCATTCCGCTGGCCGTCTCCCCGGATTGCGGCCAGGTCCGCCTTGAGGGCGGCGTCCTCCCTCTGGAGAGCCTCAATGGCGGCAGTCAGGCGGGTGACCTCCGGCCGCAGATCGGACATATCGTCCCTTGCAGCCGGAGCCCCGCCGTAAGTCCGCGCGGCCGCCACGATGGAGGCCGTGGCTTCGCCGATCGCGTCCTCCTTACTCTTGCGGTTCCGCTTCCGCGAGATGGTGCGGATGGCAGCCGCCACGGCCTCTTCTAGTTTGGCCTCGCTCGAGGCCAGACCAGTGTTGGGCTCTCCAGAGGGAGGCCCCCTCCCCGAGGTCTTGCCTCGGCCTTTACCCCGCACGCTAGTGGGGATCTTGCGGGCCGAGACAAGCCCCTCCTCCGACGACGACTCAACGTCCTTCGTTCCTCCTGTCGGCGCCCCCCTCGTCGCTCCTCACTGCGCTCCCAGAGACTAAGCTCTGGAAGCTCTCGGCGTCCGATGCCGAGTCGGTCTCCGACCCGAGCACCAGCGCCCCCTTCCTCCGCGGAGCGGCGCTCTGCGCTCGCTCAATGTTCGGTGCCGGTGAGGTGGACGTGCTGGACAAGTCCAGCGACTCCACCTCACGGGCACGTGAGCCTCCCTGGCTCGATGCGGCGACTGCCGGGGCAAATTTGGGGTAAAAGGTTTTGTTGTCCCCCCCAGAGTACGGTGGGACTGACCGGACGTATCCGGTGCGGGACTCCCCAGCTGATGAACAGCTGGGACCCGCCTGGGTAGCTTTTTCAAAAACTTTTTCTGCCATTACGTTTTAACTTTTTTAAAGAGGTGAGTTCCTCTATCCCTACACCCCATTTCCCCTCCCCTGGTTCACTTCACGGTTACGTCTAAAGATTAGACGCATACCGGAAGTGAACCTTTCCTCCCCCTTGACCCGATCTCTGAGACCGGGCCCCGCGCCGCCTAGAAGCTCGAGCTAGCTGCTCGATCCTCCAGGCGGCGCGCATTTCCCCCGGTGTGTCCCTCTTGGCCTGGTTTCTCCCTCTGGGCCCGTCCGGCATGAGTGCCTCTACCGGCATGGCCCCAGAGATCATCGAAACACGCAAGCCCCACCACGACGACAACGTGGGGACACAGTTGGTGGGGCAAATGTTTGTGTGATGAGCATGGTCATTTGTTCTTTGTCTGGGTGTAATTTATCTATAATATGTATGTATTTAGAAATATATATGTATGTTTATCAGTTGTCTAGCATCCATATCACAAGCCCTGCTTAGTTTGGGACTAGATGGCGTTGTGTGAAAAAGTTGTGGAATATTATTGTGGAATATTAATAATATACTAATATGTGCGAAATAAAATTAATATTTCAAACAATTGCTTTTGATTAACAGGCCCGTTGCATAATATATCATTTAAACTAATGCTACCTTTAATCTTTGCACTGCCATCAAAAACGACACGTATAATATTTGTTTTTCTGTCAGTTCGTAAAACTGCGTGATGCGGGAGAAAATACTAAGGTTGATCATTAGGTGAACACGTGTTGACATCAATTACCTTTGCATGTCCCAGCTCAAGATATTCATTAATAAAGTCAATGTACAAGGAGCGATATAAATCTTCCTTAGCAAAACGTTTCTCTAAATTATAAAAACGCTGCAATGCAATAGATACTAAATGACTCTGAAGTATTAATTTGTTTTACATCTATTTTTAGAGGTAATTTAACCTCAAAACGATTATTATTTAAAGTAACTGATTGAAGAAATATTTTTTCACAGAGTGTTCTAGCTCCGGTAGTTTTTCATTGTAAATCTCTGGGGCCTTTTCAGTTTCCCAGAACTTACTGACCAGAGACTCAAGACTAGGAGTGTGCTCCACAACTGCATGCATGGCAACGGACTTATGAGTAAAAGATGGAAAGAAGTCACCTGAAATGACGTATCTAAACCGGGTATTGAGCAGTATCGGATCCTCTGGACTTCCCTCAATTTTCCCATCCTTTATAACTCTAAAGAAAATGTCCGCAGCTAACAGTAGTGTTATTTCACCTGGAATATAGAATTCAGTATCAGCAAGTGTCACATGTTTAGGTATATTGAACCTTGATAAGTTTATAGGTCTTTGTGGTAGCCTACCTGTGACCTTATCGACTACTGCACAAGTGACAGAAGTATTAAAGTTTTCTGTCCTAGAATGTAATGATAAATTGACAGCTTTATCAATTTTATATATTGGCTGACCCCCCAATGCCACAACATTATGTTGCTGCGTGTATGTTGGGATGCCCAGCTTATTAACTAAAGCGTTTGTGCAAAAAGATGTTTGACTGCCACAGTCTAACAATGCACGTACTATATATTTATTTTTCTGTGAGTCTGAAACTAAGACCTTTACAGTAGGTAAGAGCACATTAGTGCTTGATTGCTTTGACGAATACAAACTCACCTCAGGTTGCGATATTTGCTCTTGGTTTTGATGTACTTGAGCATCACTAGGCATAGACCTGTGCTCATCACGGTGTATTAAAGTGTTATGAAATTTAGAGGCACACACTGTACATTTGAAATTAAAACGGCACTTGCTAGCATGGGAACATATACATATTTTACAAAAGTTATTCGCCTTTACGTATTCTAAACGCTCATTTATGGACATTAACCCCTCGAGTGTCGCATGTTGAATTTCCTTGTGATTTTTGGGTAGGACTTCAGAAAAAAATGATAAATCGGCAATTTATGGCCATTATCATGGTATATCTTATACCTTCCTGGATTCGTTATGAGTTTATCTAACTATTTATATCATTCAATAAGCAAATCAAACTGACCTTATCTAGCAGTGATGTGATATGTTTACACTTTTATAATTTTCACTCACATTCGAAAAAAAAAATAAAAAAAAATGTGCCTATGTTGTAATATTGGTTTTATGGAATTTTATGTCTATGGTTTACTGGCAGGTTTTTAAGTCTATGGCATTTAAAACCAAAATGTTGTTAGGAAGGTTTTTTGAATGTGACAGATAGATGAAAAGAAAAGTCAAGTAGAAAATATTTTAGTTGGAGACAAAGAGTAAAGTAATATACAGGAGTTGGAGATATAGTTGTTGTCGAAGTCAGTTGAATATGGTCGATCATATGGTTTAGATTTTTAGAGCAGTTTACCAAGTTTTATCAAACATGTATTAGATCAATTTAGAATTTTGTAAAGGGTTTTGGAATGAAATAAAACGCAGTGAAACTATAGAATGAAGTAACTTATTTGCATAAAGGATCCCACACTTACAACATCTTGGTAAGAGAACAATTGATATCTTTAACAGGTTATGGCCCAGGACGCTTCCAAGACGGTATTTAACAGGTTATGGGCTGCCCCCGGGTAAATTTAACCTGATGTTGTAAGAAGATCGTGGAAAGATAAGTCTAAAAATTCTTTGGAGTACAAGATGAAATTATAATTGAGAATAAATTTTGTGCAAAATGACTGAAGATTCAAAATTGTCAAGAGAGACAGAATATGTCGCTTGGAAACGAAAAGAAAATAATATTTTCAGAGGGGAAGTCAGAGATGATATAGTGGTTGACATTTGAAAGCGATGCAAAGGAGTTGTTGGTGATGATTTTCGCAGTGAAGAAAATGCTGAAGTTAGTGATGAAGATGCTGAGGTTTCTGAAGGCAGGATTGAAGACGTTGAAGTTGAAGTTAGTGGTGAAGATGTTGAAGTTCGAGGAGTTGTTGTTGAAGATAGCGTTGAATAATTTTATATAGAGTTGAAGAAGATAAGTTAGGAGTTTTGTAATAATTTTATATAGAGTCGAAGTAGATAAGTTAGGAGTTTTATAAGTGAAGTGTGTTTAGTGATGGTTTAGTGAAGGTCAGAGTAAAAAAAATTCAGAGGGGATGTTGGAGTAGAATTTTATAGGTTTTGTGTTATTGGAGCTCCTTTGCATAGCTGGCAACGTGAAGTAGTGGTTTAATTGAGTTGGGTTTTTAAAATGAGTTGATAGGAATTATATAGGAGATGTTATTCTAATTGTAATAAACATAAAATTCAGAGAGGATGTTGTAATATTGGTTTTATGGAATTTTATGTCTATGGTTTACAGGCAGGTTTTTAAGTCTATGGCATTTAAAACCAAAATGTTGTTAGGAAGGTTTTTTGAATGTGACAGATAGATGAAAAGAAAAGTCAAGTAGAAAATATTTTAGTTGGAGACAAAGAGTAAAGTAATATACAGGAGTTAGAGATATAGTCGTTGTCGAAGTCAGTTGAATATGGTCGATCATATGGTTTAGATTTTTAGAGCAGTTTACCAAGTTTTATCAAACATGTATTAGATCAATTTAGAATTTTGTAAAGGGTTTTGGAATGAAATAAAACGCAGTGAAACTATAGAATGAAGTAACTTCACACCCGAACAGTTGCTCAATCTCTATCAAGCCCAGGTTCGGTCGTGTATGGAGTACTGCTCTCATCTTTGGGATGGATCTGCTAAATACCAACTGGACGCGCTTGAGTCTATCGAGAAGCGGGCCAAAAGACTCATTGGCAACGATGCACTGATCGAATCAAAGCTCCAGAGCCTTGAACATCGACGACGAGTTGCAAGTCTATCGGTTTTTTATCGGTTACATTTCGGGGAGTGTGCGATGGAATTACACAATTTAATTCCAACAAGCCCGTTCCATCATCGGACTACGAGACAAACGGCGAAGCGCCATCGTTACATGGTGGACATCCCACCCATACGCACCAAACGTTTTGGGAATACCTTCATTGTGCGTACGGCTAAGGAGTGGAATTCCCTGCCGGAGTCTGTGTTTCCCGATAGCTATAACCTAGGAGTCTTTAAGTCAAGAGTGAATAGGTTACTTTTAGGTAAGCGTGCTCCATCTTCGACCACATCATCACTTACCATCAGGTGAGATGGTGGTCAAACGCGAACCTATTCTAAAAAAAAAAAAAAAAAAAAAAAAAACTTATTTGCATAAAGGATCCCACACTTACAACATCTTGGTAAGAGAACAATTGATATCTTTAACAGGTTATGGCCCAGGACGCTTCCAAGACGGTATTTAACAGGTTATGGGCTGCCCCCGGGTAAATTTAACCAGATGTTGTAAGAAGATCGTGGAAAGATAAGTCTAAAAATTCTTTGGAGTACAAGATGAAATTATAATTGAGAATAAATTTTGTGCAAAATGACTGAAGATTCAAAATTGTCAAGAGAGACAGAATATGTCGCTTGGAAACGAAAAGAAAATAATATTTTCAGAGGGGAAGTCAGAGATGATATAGTGGTTGACATTTGAAAGCGATGCAAAGGAGTTGTTGGTGATGATTTTCGCAGTGAAGAAAATGCTGAAGTTAGTGATGAAGATGCTGAGGTTTCTGAAGGCAGGATTGAAGACGTTGAAGTTGAAGTTAGTGGTGAAGATGTTGAAGTTCGAGGAGTTGTTGTTGAAGATAGCGTTGAATAATTTTATATAGAGTTGAAGAAGATAAGTTAGGAGTTTTGTAATAATTTTATATAGAGTCGAAGTAGATAAGTTAGCAGTTTTATAAGTGAAGTGTGTTTAGTGATGGGTTAGTGAAGGTCAGAGTAAAAAAAAATCAGAGGGGATGTTGGAGTAGAATTTTATAGGTTTTGTGTTATTGGGGCTCCTTTGCATAGCTGGCAACGTGAAGTAGTGGTTTAATTGAGTTGGGTTTTTAAAATGAGTTGATAGGAATTATATAGGAGATGTTATTCTAATTGTAATAAACATAAAATTCAGAGGGGATGTTGTAATATTGGTTTTATGGAATTTTATGTCTATGGTTTACAGGCAGGTTTTTAAGTCTATGGCATTTAAAACCAAAATGTTGTTAGGAAGGTTTTTTGAATGTGACAGATAGATGAAAAGAAAAGTCAAGTAGAAAATATTTTAGTTGGAGACAAAGAGTAAAGTAATATACAGGAGTTGGAGATATAGTCGTTGTCGAAGTCAGTTGAATATGGTCGATCATATGGTTTAGATTTTTAGAGCAGTTTACCAAGTTTTATCAAACATGTATTAGATCAATTTAGAATTTTGTAAAGGGTTTTGGAATGAAATAAAACGCAGTGAAACTATAGAATGAAGTAACTTATTTGCATAAAGGATCCCACACTTACAACATCTTGGTAAGAGAACAATTGATATCTTTAACAGCCTATACATTTAATTTAATTTTTAATTTTTATTTTATTTTAATACAAATTATTCCAAAAAATTAATAAAAAACTATTATAAAAAGTAATAACAACTATTTGATAACACAACGAAAAAGTCTACACGCGAGAGGTTAAAATAAATTTAGGACATTTAAATAATTTGTGAGATTGACCACACAGTTTACATTTTGATGCTTCGGAAATCTTTGAGAAATTAACAGCCTCGCTCTTACCGTTTACAAAAGATGGGCTTACCTCCAGAGACATTGCCCTCTTATCTAAAAATATCAATAGTTCATTTATTGTAGGCATACTTCCCATATCCCTATCTGCGTGAAATAGCCTGACGCTCAATGGATCAAGCTTGCGGGATATTATGCAAACTAAGATTGAATCCCAGTAGTCGACTGGCTCCTTCATATTCTTGAGGGCAGCTATCTGCTGTCGGACCTGCGCCACCAAAACTCGTAGCTGTTGAGCCGTACCTCGGTGAATTGCCGGCAAATCAAGAATCGACGTTATGCGATTGTTGACGAGCAGCATCGAATTGTTGTAGCGTGTCTCTAAAATCTTGACAGCAGAATCGTAGGATTCGTTGATCAGCGGCAAGTTGTCTATTAGTGTAAGTGGTTCTCCCTTAATATATTTCTTCAATTAAAAATGCTTTTGAACATTAGATAGCCTTTTATCTGTGTGTATTATGGCCGTGAAGAGGTCCATGAATGGCTTGTTACAAACAATATCCTTTCCATCGAAAGTTTGGATATCAATGCTCGATAAATGAGTCGTTTTATATTTATCAAATGAACCCTGCTGGTTAGATTACTGTGAGGATTTCATTAAAAGATTTTTGAGTCTTTCAATCTGGACTGAAAGCTGTGTGACTCGGTCATCGACCTCGTCTGAATCAGGCTCATCTTCCTGCAGTAGAAGCTCCATTTCTACTGCCTGATATTATTCGTAAGATTTCCGTAATTGTTCCTGGCGAAAAGCGACATCTTCATAGTCAAGTTCTTCAATGGTATGAGCCTTGAAGTAGTTTTCAAGCCGCGTTACCGCCGCCTTTCGTAGTCCGCGTTCGATACGGAGCTTCTTTACAAGATTTTCTGCCATTATTTTAGTAGTAGTAGACGCGGAAGAGCGATCAGAAAAATATATGTCGCTCTCCGTGGACATTGATATTGATATAGCAGGTTAGTATTGTACTTAGCTGTGCTTGTTATGTCCTTGGCTCCAATCGCACACGATTTTGTATGTACAAAATATGAACGCGACTATCGGGTGCACAATTTTTTTACACTAATATTAATTAGGCACTGGAAAATAACTCGCGCACATACCTACTAATACCCATCATTTTTTCACAAAATGACGCAATAAAAAGAAAAACAAAACAAGATATGAAATATTTGAAATTAAGAACAATACAAATAAAGCTACAAAAAAACTTTTTAACAAAAAATTAAACCGACTCCCAAAAAACACTGCAAAGTGAAAAATAACTTTAATTTCGGTAGTCGGTGTCTTTAGTTTTGTTTTTTCGTTTTTGGCACCGACTTCCGAAATTAAAGTTATTTTTCACTTTGCAGTGTTTTTTGGGGGTCGGTTTAATTTTTTGTTAAAAAGTTTTTTTTTTCACTCTTTTTAGTTGGATGATTTTTAATTTACCTAGTTACAAGAGCCTAAATGTCAACTACTTATACCCTTTTACAAAATATTGCTTTTCCCAATGCTGGGCCGTTAATTGTTGAGGAGTTCCCCTGGTACTTCACCATCAGCTCTACATCACCATATGCATTGTGACGAGCATAAAGTGCTTAACATCCATATTCAAGTAATCGAATCGCAATCCACTTAATACTTATTATTGAGTAGTTTCGGCGGCCATCTGTGGTCTTCATCATCAGTTCCACTTCCCCAAATGGTACTTTTTGAGAGCAACTGCACAAGTTACTATAAGAAATACCCAAAACGCCATAGGTGTGCCTATAATATTTGAAGAGTTCCCTCGATTTCTCCAGGATCCCATCATCAGATCCTGACTTTGGTGATAGTGGTACCAATTTCGAAGTATACCCATTCGAACAAAAAAGAATTTTCCAAATCGGTTCAGCCGTCTTCGAGTACTCGATGATCATACATAAAAAAAAAAAAAAAAATATATATACGCGTCGAATTGATAACCTCCTCTTTTTGTCGTCGGTTGAAAAGAGGTTGTAAAGGTAATATAAAACCTACTTTCTTGTTGACTCTAACATTGTGCGACTGCCTATCTGACCTCCACAACCCAGTAGCTGGGTAACACTATACCCCTTGGCCTAGACCAGTCTACGATTTACTGGCTACCCGTAAGGGCGGGGGCACACGATGCGTTGCGGCGCCGCACCGCAAAGATTTCACCGTGTCAGTGGGCACACGAGCGGTGCGGCGCACGGTGGGCTGAAAAACGGCTTTCATAGACTTAGGCATTTTATTTTGCAAGTGCCAGTTTTTGTGCCGGATATCACTTCTATTTGTTATAACAATATACAAAAATGACACCAGAATTGATTCTGCACAAAAACGAAGGAATTATAATTTTTTTACGAAAATTTTGTATGGAGCTAGTATGAAAAATCGAAATATCTCTGAAACGGCAGCGATAACCGTAATATCCTTATAGGAGGTTTTAGTACTAATTATTTATGATTTTTTGACATACGTTACATAATGGTTGTAGATGCCTTTTTTTTTTTTAAATCGTCAAAATATTTTTATTTATTTTTACATATTAAACGTTCCTTTTAGTGTTTAAGTTGAAGAATTCAGAGCTTTAACAACTCTTAACATAAAATAGCATCACCCCTATAGACCTGAAGGACTAGACAGAGGTGTGTAGTATCTTGTTGATCTTGTAAGATTTCCAACAATACCAAATAGTTGAATATCAGTGTCAAAGTGCCCATGCTGTCGCTTCTTTTAGAAAGATAGGGGAATGAAATTGTTAATTGATCATACCCTAAAAGTATGATTACAACATAACCGGACACATAATAATATCGACACAAAAGGAATTTTAAAACCTTGCATACGTTCAAAATACAAAATAACATATTGTGTAGTCATCTAATGAGTCTGATGACAAGTAATTAAGTAATTAGAATGATGGTTGTAGTCTTCTGATTCTAATGAGCCTATTAAGTGATTAAATGATTTGAAATATCTCGCAACAATACCAACTAAGAACTGCATTCACCTTTTTATTATTAGTGAGCTAATGTGATTTGCTAATGTTGATTAGTTCTACTATGAGTTCTACGAAATGTTTTTGACGATTATAAATTTTTATTATCATATCTTTTATAACTTTAATGAGGGTAGTTAACTAATTATTGACTTTATACAATAAAAGGGCTATAATTTTGTTCCATAATTTAGATTGTTCACAACCGTGTAACTGCTAACACTAAAACTATTTGCTTTGCGACTACAAAATCTTAGAATGGAAAGTTTAATCACCAACTTAGATTTGTTTGTTCTTCTAAAAAGTGAGTGTCCTTCATTTAATCATGAAGTATTGTTTAGTGCAATTGTGTCCCGCATAGGCGATTGCCTTTCTGCCGAAGATCAAGTAACTCTCAAAGAATTTTGCCGGAGATTCACGCGAGCTGCTTTAAACAGGTGGCAGAAATCTAAACGATTCTTTGATAAGTTTAGAAATACGTACGGAGAGTGGTTGCAAGCAAATATTGATTGGCCGAGTTGCGTGCAAACTTTAATAAATCAAGAACCAACTGTTGATGAGATACCAAGAGCACGCTCAGTCTCTCCAGAACCTTCGACATCATCGACTGTTGGAACAATGACAAAAAGGTCCCGAAAACCATTCAAAGATCTGGGAAGCAAACAGAAAAAGAGAAGATCTAGTGAGCACATAGGCGAGGATTCCTGTGAATTGGCATATGCAGCTGCAGCACGTTTAAAAGAAGAAGGTTATGAAGCTATCGCATCTGTAATCAATTATATGATCAAAAATCCAGAAGCTGCCGTTAAAATCAAGGAAAGCATTAAGAAAACAGTAATATTTACACCAGAGAAAGCACTTGGATTGCTTCTGTCACTTAAGCTTTCAAAGTGGCAATATATTACGTTGCGAGAGACTGCCATTCGGGAAGGTGCTAAGGATATTTACCCATCCTACTATAAACTGCAACAAACTAAGCTTGCATGCTACCCTCCTAATCAATCAGTATCAGTTACGGATTCATCAGCTAGAATTACACTTCAAGCTTTACTTGACATCACGGTGAAGCGGATTCTTCAAAGTCTTTCTGATAATGTGGAAAATAAGCAGTTAAAGCTGATATCGAAGTGGGGATTTGATGGTGCTTCCAATCAAAGCCGATACAAGCAGAAAATGGACGGCGAGCATGATGATTCAAGCATTTTCATGACCTCCTTGGTGCCACTGAAACTGACAGATGGAGATAATACTATATGGACAAACCCGAAACCATGCTCAACTTTTTATTGTCGTCCGGTTCAGTTCACTTTTGTAAAAGAAAGCCATGCAGTTGTCATTGATAACAAAAGAAAAATGGATGAGGAAATTGAGGCCCTTAACCCCACAGAGTGCATTAATAGTAACAGGGTGACTCATAAACTAATGATGACAATGATCGACGCAAAAGTCTGCACGTACCTTTCTCAAGCTAGATCAAATGCATCATGCTACCTGTGCTTAGCAAAACCAACAGAAATGAACCACTTAGATGCTGTAACATCAAAAACTGTGTGTTCTGACATATATGAATTTGGCCTATCATCCCTACATGCCCGTATAAATTGCATGGAATGTCTGTTACACATTGCGTACAGACTTGACTTCAAACAGTGGGCAGCAAGAAGTAATGAGCATAAAGATATGTTACAAAACAGAAAAAAAAAACATTCAAAATAAATTTAAAGAGGAGCTCAATCTGTTAATTGATATAGTAAAACAAGGCTCGGGAACTACCAATGACGGGAATACCGCAAGGAAGTTTTTCGAGTTTCCCAATAAAACTGCAGCTATTACTGGGTTGGATCAAAACCTGATAAAAAGATTTGCTGTTATTTTGCAAGCAATAACATCTGGTGAGAAGATCGATGTCATCAAATTTAAAGATTTTGCTCGCAAAACAGCAGAAAAGTACGTGGAATTATACGACTGGTACTACATGTCATCAACCGTACGTAAACTATTAATACACGGAGCTGACATAATCGAAAAAAATGATATTGTCCCGATTGGGACTCTCTCGGAAGAAGCCTCAGAGTCTCGAAACAAAGATTTTAGGAGGTTCCGGGAACATCATTCGCGGAAAAGAAGCAGGCAAGATTCTAATCAAGATATCCTAAATATGCTTGTTGTTTCTTCGGATCCTTTTCTAAGTGCACAAAGGCCGAAGTTAGATGCCAAAAGGAAGACAACCTTTTTTGCTGAAACTCTCGACCTAATACAGTTTCCGGAAACTGAGTTCGAGTTTGTAGGTATATCCGATCTGGATTCTGACTCGGAATTGGAGTCCGACAACGAAAGTTGTAAAGAAAATTTGTAAAATTTAATTATTTTTCTTTATGTTCTTTTGTTATTTATGTTTTTTTTTTTTTTTTTTTTTTTTTTTTTAACGTGGTAAAATTATCAAATAAGTCCTCCCACTCCGGGCAGGGTGGGAGGGACTGTCAGACTTTTACTGACTAAAATCCACGGTGTTCCTTCAATAATCCTTTACATACCGGGGCCACGGTAACGGGATGAGTCCCACGACCCCGGCAGGATTCGGCCCTCTGCAGAGGGGGCCTCGTCATGTTGCTGACGCTCTTTGAGGCGCGCGTGAAACACGACGCGCCGTCGACCCGGGCATGGTCCATGGTCGGACAGCGAGTTGCCCTTTACTCGCTGTCCGCATGCCCGCGCCTACGGTGGCCGGAGATCGTCGGCCGACGTCCGTCGCCGTGGGCGTCTACCACTGCGGCTGGGCTGGAGGGAGGACGCCATCCTCTCCCTCACGCGGCCCGCCTCCTCCTTCGAAAGCATGACTGCTTCGCAGAAGGAGGCGACCGCTTCCCACTCCCTCTCGCCCCGCAGCATGGCCTCGACCAAGGCCGGGCGCGAGAGGTCTCCGCCTATTGTCGCCGTGAGGACACGTCGGTGCTCTGCCCAAGCTGGGCAGTCCTGCACCGTGTGCTCGACTGTGTCCTCAGGGCGACCCTCGCAGTGGTGACACCCAGGCGTCTCTTCCTTACCCATCAGACACAGGTACCTCCCGAAACTTCCGTGTCCGGTGAGGACCTGCGTCATGCGGTAGGTAAGGACGCCGTGACGCCGATCTAGCCACTCCTCAAAGAGGGGTCTTACCGTACCAATATGTTTAGTTAATAATTTCATAAATTATAGTTTCAAATATGTATTTTGTATAATTGAATTTATTAGATATTATTTTTGTTACTTCTGTTTTATTTAAATTACCTATCAATAAAAAGTTTATATACAGTCTTTTTTTTTTTCACATATTCTTAATATTTGGGGAAAAAGCATGCTTCCTAACGATGTTCTTAACTTTGACACAGTTCATGGATCGTTTTGAACAGTTTCATATGTTAAAATAAATAATGTTAGTACTATAATCCCCTATAAGGATATTATTATTATTATGTGTCCGGTTATGTTGTAATCATACTTTTAGGGTATGATCAATTAACAATTTCATTCCCCTATCTTTCAAAAAGAAGTGACAGCATGGGCACTTTGACACTGATATTCAACTATTTGGTATTGTTGGAAATCTTACAAGATCAACAAGACACTACACACCTCTGTCTAGTCCTTCAGGTCTATAGGGGTGATGCTATTTTATGATAAGAGTTGTTAAAGCTCTGAATTCTTCAACTTAAACACTAAAAGGAACGTTTAAATATGTAAAAATAAATAAAAATATTTTGACGATTTTTAAAAAAAAAAGGCATCTACAACCATTATGTAACGTATGTCAAAAAATCATAAATAATTAGTACTATAACCCCCTGTAAGGATATTACGGTTATCGCTGCCGTTTTAGAGATATTTCGATTTTTCATACTAGCTCCATACAAAATTTTCGTAAAAAAATTATAATTCCTTCGTTTCTGTGCAGAATCAATTCTGGTGTCATTTTTGTATATTGTTATAACTAATAGAAGTGATATCCGGCAAAAAAACTCGCACTTGCAAAATAAAATGCCTAAGTCTATGAAAGCCGATTTTCAGCCCACCGTGCGGCGCCGTAACGTTGTTATGTCGCAGTGGCGCCGTAGCAGCGTTGGACAGACTGTTGACAGACAATCGAAACGAGCGAGCGTGTGTCCTTCCTTGTGACGTAAAACAACTGAGCGGTGCCGCACGTAGGTCCTTTTTGATAATCTATGCGTGCAAAAGTACATCACTTTCTAATTGTGCAGTTTAAGTGTTTTAAAGTATCAGGCATGACACATGACAACATGTTACAAGAAGCTGAATCATAACTCATGCTATTACGAGGTAGAAAAGACGGCATTTGTGATGTTTACTACTAGAAAAATAATACTTGAATACAAATGTGAAAAGAAAATACATACCTCCCTTGCTATTTCTACGAAAGTATGTGTATGTGTGCGTCTTGAATTATTATGTGTATATTTTTAATTAATTAATAAACCAACGACCAAAAATATAAAAACAAACATAAAATAATCCTTAAATAGTTTAAACTTCTGGTGCTTTTAATAATAATAAAACAGATTGAGGTAGGCTACTGCTAAATTTTGGCTATACTCACATTGTGCGCTTTTGTAGTTTGTTGAATGTCAATATATTGCTCTTTAGTGAATTTATTATCTACAAATAGAGACAATGCTCTCTCAGGCGTTATTTTTAAGGGGACCTTGATGGGGGTAATAATATGTTTTTTTACCTCGTTAGCTCTTTTTGGTGAAATAGTTGGGGAAGACACCACCATCACCACCACAACTTTGGCAATATCCCTCTTACCTTCTCTTCTTAGCTTCAACTGAGTAGCCAATGCCCTTCTCTTTTTTACTGAGCGACTACAATATTTAAAGCACTTGCTTGGACGTCCCGTTTTTGCAGTAACATGGTCTAATTGATCGAGCACACATCCTTGTTATGTAGCAAAAAAGTATTCAATGTACGGTTACTTTTTCTCCATTTAAAAGGAAATTGTCCACATAAGTTTTTTATTATTTTGCAAAATTGTACTTTGGATACCTCGTCTAACTCGTCATAATTCGTCGTGTCCTTAAAATGTTTCAGTCCTGTATCGGTTTTTCGACCAGCGACTTTTTCATTACGCCAAATGTTAAAAACGTACGTAACTCAATACGTTTTACACCGACCGCCATATTTAAAAAATTCAAAATAAATACTTACGGCGGATAACGGCACAAAAAAATGGCAATCTTGGTAGCTTGATAAACTAAGGTAATGGATAAAACACATTTCACGACCAATCCACTTCAATCACAATAGTACTACTCTGGTGTAAACGAATTTAATTCTACATTTTAGTACTATTTACTAATATTTTTATCACATCAATATCTCGCCAGTAAAGAAATTTGGTATCGAAATAAATACGAAATAATAAAGCTTTACCTGTCCGCTCAAGTTCCATATTATATCTATTAAACAAATTCCCTTATAGACAAACGTATGTGCCTTGAAACTTCGTCGCTGACTGGCAGACACACGATGTGCGCTCGGACGCGTGGACGAGTTGTAACTTCTACACTTATTTGTACGTTCCAAATTACGCGATTTGCTTAGACAACGAGTGTTTTGATTTGCCTGGCTATCTGAGTATTTATTAAAATACAATGTAATCCATTTGTATCGCCTAAAGTTTATGACTTTTGCACGCATAGATTACCAAAAAGGACCAACGTGTGCCGCTCCGACGTCGCAACGCATTCACCCCTCCCCGCCTCGTCTTGGTGGTTGCAAGTCCGGTGCGGCGCCGCACGGTGGGCTGAAAAACGGCTTTCATAGACTTAGGCATTTTATTTTGCAAGTGCCAGTTTTTGTGCCGGATATCACTTCTATTTGTTATAACAATATACAAAAATGACACCAGAATTAATTCTGCACAAAAACGAAGGAATTATAATTTTTTTACGAAAATTTTGTATGGAGCTAGTATGAAAAATCGAAATATCTCTGAAACGGCAGCGATAACCGTAATATCCTTATAGGAGGTTTTAGTACTAATTATTTATGATTTTTTGACATACGTTACATAATGGTTGTAGATGCCTTTTTTTTTTTAAATCGTCAAAATATTTTTATTTATTTTTACATATTAAACGTTCCTTTTAGTGTTTAAGTTGAAGAATTCAGAGCTTTAACAACTCTTAACATAAAATAGCATCACCCCTATAGACCTGAAGGACTAGACAGAGGTGTGTAGTATCTTGTTGATCTTGTAAGATTTCCAACAATACCAAATAGTTGAATATCAGTGTCAAAGTGCCCATGCTGTCGCTTCTTTTAGAACGATAGGGGAATGAAATTGTTAATTGATCATACCCTAAAAGTATGATTACAACATAACCGGACACATAATAATATCGACACAAAAGGAATTTTAAAACCTTGCATACGTTCAAAATACAAAATAACATATTGTGTAGTCATCTAATGAGTCTGATGACAAGTAATTAAGTAATTAGAATGATGGTTGTAGTCTTCTGATTCTAATGAGCCTATTAAGTGATTAAATGATTTGAAATATCTCGCAACAATACCAACTAAGAACTGCATTCACCTTTTTATAATTAGTGAGCTAATGTGATTTGCTAATGTTGATTAGTTCTACTATGAGTTCTACGAAATGTTTTTGACGATTATAAATTTTTATTATCATATCTTTTATAACTTTAATGAGGGTAGTTAACTAATTATTGACTTTATACAATAAAAGGGCTATAATTTTGTTCCATAATTTAGATTGTTCACAACCGTGTAACTGCTAACACTAAAACTATTTGCTTTGCGACTACAAAATCTTAGAATGGAAAGTTTAATCACCAACTTAGATTTGTTTGTTCTTCTAAAAAGTGAGTGTCCTTCATTTAATCATGAAGTATTGTTTAGTGCAATTGTGTCCCGCATAGGCGATTGCCTTTCTGCCGAAGATCAAGTAACTCTCAAAGAATTTTGCCGGAGATTCACGCGAGCTGCTTTAAACAGGTGGCAGAAATCTAAACGATTCTTTGATAAGTTTAGAAATACGTACGGAGAGTGGTTGCAAGCAAATATTGATTGGCCGAGTTGCGTGCAAACTTTAATAAATCAAGAACCAACTGTTGATGAGATACCAAGAGCACGCTCAGTCTCTCCAGAACCTTCGACATCATCGACTGTTGGAACAATGACAAAAAGGTCCCGAAAACCATTCAAAGATCTGGGAAGCAAACAGAAAAAGAGAAGATCTAGTGAGCACATAGGCGAGGATTCCTGTGAATTGGCATATGCAGCTGCAGCACGTTTAAAAGAAGAAGGTTATGAAGATATCGCATCTGTAATCAATTATATGATCAAAAATCCAGAAGCTGCCGTTAAAATCAAGGAAAGCATTAAGAAAACAGTAATATTTACACCAGAGAAAGCACTTGGATTGCTTCTTTCACTTAAGCTTTCAAAGTGGCAATATATTACGTTGCGAGAGACTGCCATTCGGGAAGGTGCTAAGGATATTTACCCATCCTACTATAAACTGCAACAAACTAAGCTTGCATGCTACCCTCCTAATCAATCAGTATCAGTTACGGATTCATCAGCTAGAATTACACTTCAAGCTTTACTTGACATCACGGTGAAGCGGATTCTTCAAAGTCTTTCTGATAATGTGGAAAATAAGCAGTTAAAGCTGATATCGAAGTGGGGATTTGATGGTGCTTCCAATCAAAGCCGATACAAGCAGAAAATGGACGGCGAGCATGATGATTCAAGCATTTTCATGACCTCCTTGGTGCCACTGAAACTGACAGATGGAGATAATACTATATGGACAAACCCGAAACCATGCTCAACTTTTTATTGTCGTCCGGTTCAGTTCACTTTTGTAAAAGAAAGCCATGCAGTTGTCATTGATAACAAAAGAAAAATGGATGAGGAAATTGAGGCCCTTAACCCCACAGAGTGCATTAATAGTAACAGGGTGACTCATAAACGAATGATGACAATGATCGACGCAAAAGTCTGCACGTACCTTTCTGAAGCTAGATCAAATGCATCATGCTACCTGTGCTTAGCAAAACCAACAGAAATGAACCACTTAGATGCTGTAACATCAAAAACTGTGTGTTCTGACATATATGAATTTGGCCTATCATCCCTACATGCCCGTATAAATTGCATGGAATGTCTGTTACACATTGCGTACAGACTTGACTTCAAACAGTGGGCAGCAAGAAGTAATGAGCATAAAGATATGTTACAAAACAGAAAAAAAAAACATTCAAAATAAATTTAAAGAGGAGCTCAATCTGTTAATTGATATAGTAAAACAAGGCTCGGGAACTACCAATGACGGGAATACCGCAAGGAAGTTTTTCGAGTTTCCCAATAAAACTGCAGCTATTACTGGGTTGGATCAAAACCTGATAAAAAGATTTGCTGTTATTTTGCAAGCAATAACATCTGGTGAGAAGATCGATGTCATCAAATTTAAAGATTTTGCTCGCAAAACAGCAGAAAAGTACGTGGAATTATACGACTGGTACTACATGTCATCAACCGTACATAAACTATTAATACACGGAGCTGACATAATCGAAAAAAAATGATATTGTCCCGATTGGGACTCTCTCGGAAGAAGCCTCAGAGTCTCGAAACAAAGATTTTAGGAGGTTCCGGGAACATCATTCGCGGAAAAGAAGCAGGCAAGATTCTAATCAAGATATCCTAAATATGCTTGTTGTTTCTTCGGATCCTTTTCTAAGTGCACAAAGGCCGAAGTTAGATGCCAAAAGGAAGACAACCTTTTTTGCTGAAACTCTCGACCTAATACAGTTTCCGGAAACTGAGTTCGAGTTTGTAGGTATATCCGATCTGGATTCTGACTCGGAATTGGAGTCCGACAACGAAAGTTGTAAAGAAAATTTGTAAAATTTAATTATTTTTCTTTATGTTCTTTTGTTATTTATGTTAGTTTATTGTACCAATTATGTTTAGTTAATAATTTCATAAATTCTAGTTTCAAATATGTATTTTGTATAATTGAATTTATTAGATATTATTTTTGTTACTTCTGTTTTATTTAAATTACCTATCAATAAAAAGTTTATATACAGTCTTTTTTTTTCACATATTCTTAATATTTGGGGAAAAAGCATGCTTCCTAACGATGTTCTTAACTTTGACACAGTTCATGGATCGTTTTGAACAGTTTCATATGTTAAAATAAATAATGTTAGTACTATAATCCCCTATAAGGATATTATTATTATTATGTGTCCGGTTATGTTGTAATCATACTTTTAGGGTATGATCAATTAACAATTTCATTCCCCTATCTTTCAAAAAGAAGCGACAGCATGGGCACTTTGACACTGATATTCAACTATTTGGTATTGTTGGAAATCTTACAAGATCAACAAGACACTACACACCTCTGTCTAGTCCTTCAGGTCTATAGGGGTGATGCTATTTTATGATAAGAGTTGTTAAAGCTCTGAATTCTTCAACTTAAACACTAAAAGGAACGTTTAAATATGTAAAAATAAATAAAAATATTTTGACGATTTAAAAAAAAAAAAGGCATCTACAACCATTATGTAACGTATGTCAAAAAATCATAAATAATTAGTACTATAACCCCCTATAAGGATATTACGGTTATCGCTGCCGTTTTAGAGATATTTCGATTTTTCATACTAGCTCCATACAAAATTTTCGTAAAAAAATTATAATTCCTTCGTTTCTGTGCAGAATCAATTCTGGTGTCATTTTTGTATATTGTTATAACTAATAGAAGTGATATCCGGCAAAAAAACTCGCACTTGCAAAATAAAATGCCTAAGTCTATGAAAGCCGATTTTCAGCCCACCGTGCGCCGGAGCGCATCGTGTGCATGCCACAGATATTTCTATGTAAGACGACGCAGCGACACCGCTCCGGCGCCGCACCGCCGCCGGAACGCATCGTGTGCCCCAGCTCTAACGGCGGTCAGAGATATCGAAATGACAGCCGGAACCAGCGGCTTAACGTGCTTTCCGGCACAGCGGTATCACACCGCTAACTTCCCAACTCCGGGCTACTGAGAAAAACCCAATAGAACCTTTTGCCTGACACGGGAATCGAACCCGAGACTTCGTCCTCAGCAGTCGCACTTCCAACCACTAGACCAACGAGACAGTTGTTGATTGCTGACAGAGTTGATCTAAGTATTGTTACTTTAAGTTTTTTGTCTTTAAACGTGAGGACTTTTAATTGGCTCAGTGTTTACTACTCTATTATATTCCTTGTTTATTATCCTCCATAAATGTTAAAAAAATGAGTGTGCCACTCGGGGACTGCCGCGGTAAAGCAGTCAAAGCATAGCATTTTTTATCAACTTTTGCAATTATAGTTATTTATTTATTATATTTATGCGGTTTTTTTTTTCTTTTATATTAATTCAAGTTACACTTTTTGAGCGTGGTGACCGATAAGAAAAATTTTTTTTTCTTTTATTGAATAAATGAGAAGTTAATATTGTTTAAAATATTTTTATTATCTTACAATACACATAGGTTATTCAGGAATTTTTATCATTGAAACTATAGGTTTATTAGCAGCTAGTCTAAACGCATACGTCTAGTTACACGCACACAAACACCGTGCCGAAGTCTGCCGAACTGAAACGACGTTAGACGATGCACGGCTTTCAACGCCGCACCGCTGTGCCGGTCGGAGTGGGGGGTGTTAGGTTTATTTTCGTTACGGAATTTCTTGATACGGTCGCCGCGCTCAAAACCCGCGATAAAAGCTATGCAATAGCTTAATAAATGTAAGCACTAATACAGCTATATACGTTTAGATTTTGGTAACCCGACTCCGACATAGTTTGTAAAAAGCAGATGATCAATATTGTGTCTTATTTTATTAGTCCCAAAAATGCCTAAAGGATTTGTCACATGATATCAAGCCAACGTTTGCCAATCCCAAACACGCTTGGACATTTCAGCGCGACCACTGACAAAATGTTATTTGTCTAAATGTAGTCTCTAAATATAAAATACTGGTATTGTGCGTTATCGTTGGAATCGAAACTAATACTATAATGTCATGTCTTATGAAAATAAAATTCTAAGTGCTAAAATTGATTTCTGTTTCTAATTTCGCTTTGGAAATCTAATACTATTCCCAGAACAAATATTCATTAGGTCTTTTTTTAGATCCCCGTATTTTCCAACTTTATCTTTGACTGTTAACTTAGGTATCAAAAATGTGATGTCGGCTATAATTATCTATCGGGATTCGAGAATGTTCTTACGAGTTACCGCGGCGCGGCCCTAGACCAAATGGCAACTGAAGGTACAGGGTGTTTCTTTAGTCGGTAAAAGTCTGATATTACTATATTTTTTTTTTTATATATTATAATTAAAAAAAGTATTTATACTTGACCGAAATAGAATGAATCAAATCACTTGACTTGATCTAGTCTTGCTTGACCTGGTACACTAACCCGTCAGGATTTTACTATTCAACCACAAGTTTTCCTTACTATAATACTTTGAAACATTTCTTAACCACACAATTTATATTCCAGTCCAGACATTAGCACTTCTCAAGTCCAGTAGTTCGGCTTTAAACTTGATTTAAGTAGACCACGACTCCGGATCCAGTAATAAATAACGTTAAGTACCTATTGGTTAGGAGATTGGCCCAATCGCGGAAAACTATTGCCTTAATAGCTTGAGATGGTCACGTGTTTCCTTCTGACCTATATTTCCTTGAAAATAGTGACGATTTAATTGGTTTCTCTGCAGAAAAATATTTCTTGTGGTATTTCTCGGTAATAGCTCTTGAATTTGAGCACGTTTGATGGCTGATAGATAAGCCAGCCCGTTATTACATAAGTTTATTATTATTAAATACAAAATACAAAACTTTTTTCTTCATACAATACCATAAGCTTTGATAATTGACGAACGATATAACATAAAAACGATTCCAATTTTCATAAAATAAATGCTTAAAAAAGAGACGATATTTATTTTTGGAAGAAAGTGCCAAAAATTTGTCAAATTTCAAATAATAATAAATAAATAAATAAATTGTTTATTTAAGAAATAGTGCAAAATACAGTTACAATATAAGTCTTAAGAATTAATTAAATTAAGGAAAATAACATATTTGCCTGTACTAGGTTAAAAACCTGTGCTTCAGGCGATGAAGTGCAAACTATCTTAAGTGGTACATAATCCATGAAATAACTAAAACTAAATCAGATTCAGATTTCAGATTTATTTATTTGCGTAAACATGTGTATACATACAAGAATACAAAATCGTGCATGCAAGATATCATAGTAAAAATAAAGTCCAATCATGTTTGCCACATAATATGGCGTGCAAATATATTAATAATGAATTTAAGTAACGAATTAATTATAATATTATGAGGTGACAATAGTAGGTATACAGAGCAATATAATTTTGATGTCAAAAATAATATAAAAAATCAAGTCACTCAATTTGTCAACTCTATATAAAATAAATTAAAATGTAACGAACAAAAAAGAATGTCGAAATTAATTTCAGATACAAATATAAAATTACAATATGCAATGTCAAATCCAGGAATAATATCACTCAAATGTCATGATAACAGTAATAATCTATGTATGTCAAGTCGTTGTAACAATAAGTATTTATGAAATAATGAAACCAAAATTGTTGTTAAAATGTCAAAAATAAATTAAATAGCAATAAAGTGCTTAATGTAAACGTACGTGAACTAATATTCATTATAAGGAAGAATTATAGAATTGTCATTGAGATATTCGTTTAGTGAGTAGTAACATTTATTTATTAAGATTTTAAATAGTACACTTTTGAATTTGTCCAGGTTTAACGATTTTAATGACTCCGGCAGCTTGTTAAAAATTCTCGTGGCCATACAAAAAGTACTTTTATTCATTAATGCTGTTTTGCCGTGTGATATTTCGAGCTCTAACTTGTTTTTATCACGTAATTTTCTGTAGTAACTCTTGTAGGCTACTTTATATTGCGCGATATGTGTCCTGACAAAAATATTCGTTTCGTAGATGTATAATGATGGCAGGGTAAGAATATTAAATCGTTTAAAATATGGTTTGCAACTGTCAGTATACTTAAGGCCACATATAGCTCTGACGCATCTTTTTTGAGCTCTAAAAACAAGTTCTCTATTGACTGAGTTACCCCAGAATATTATGCCATACCTTAGTGTTGCTCCAACATAACCATGGTAAGCCGTTAGTACCGATTCCTGGTTGAGAACTTTCGATAACTTATACAGGGCGTAAGAGAATTTATTCATTTTTTTACAAATTTCGTCAGTTTGGGATTTCCAGGTCAAATTATTATCTATTATTATACCAAGGAATTTTGTGACAGCGGCTGATTCTATTTTAGTCCCTAAATAGTTAATGTCAAGAGATTTAACGGGAATTCTCTGGTAAAAATGCGTAATTTTCGTTTTCTCTAAATTTATAATAAGATTATTGTTGTCAAACCATGAAATAATTTTATTTAAAGTCATATTAATTTCATTTTCATAATTATTGAGGTCGTCACATTTAACTACTACTGTACTATCATCTGCGAAAAGCACCATGGGATGGTTTATATGCCCAGGAAGATCATTAATGTAGAGCAAAAAGAAGGGTGGTCCTAGAACGGTGCCCTGGGGTACACCGTATTTTATTGTCCTACTTTTGGACCGATATTTCATCTCTACACCGGAGTGAGAACATATTTGTGTGATTTCTACAAATTGTTTTCTATTTAGCAAATATGATTCAAACAGTTTAAGTGTATTTCCCCTGATACCATATTTTTCAAGTTTATTTAACATTAATGAATGATCCACATAATCAAAAGCCTTGGTTAGATCCATATAAATAGCACAAACAGGATTTCTTTTGTCTACGTTTGATATAATAGGGAGAAAGAGATCATAAATAGCCATATTAATGGTCTTCTGTTTACGGAATCCCTTTTGTTCTTTGACTAATAGATTAGACTTCTCAAGATAGGTATAAAAGGATTTATAAATAACTTTCTCAAATATTTTCGAGAAAACAGGTATCAAGGCAATAGGTCTGTAGTTTTCCATACATTTCCTATCCTGTTTTTTGTGTAGTTGTACAATTATGGAAGTTTTCAATTTTCCAGGAAAGACACCGTTAAGAATACTTAGGTTAATGATATGACTAAGATGTGGGGCTATGTATTGAGCCACTTCCTTTACAACCTTAGTGCAAATTCCGTCGTATCCAACACTATTTGTATTTTTCAGTGACTTTATATGGTTAATTATGTCTTGTGCTATAGTTGGCTCCATAAATAAAGAATTGGAGGAGTTTAAATATGTCGGGCATTTTGGTACTTCCTTGTTGCTTGGTTTGACAACTTGATCAACATAAAAATTGTTAAAATTCTCGGCTATTTCTGACGGTTTTGTAATTTGCTTTGTATCTGTTTGTATTTCCGTTATAGGTTCTTTAGGAAAGCAGGTTTTAGAGTTGTTAATTATTGTCCATGCTGCTTTTGATTTATTTTGAGAAGTCTGAATATAGTAGTTATTTTGTGATTTTTGTGTCAATAATACAATTTTTTTTTAAATCTAGCGGCGTATGTTTTTAACGCGTTTTTATTTTTAAGGGTAGGGTTTGTTCTGTATTGCCAAAGTAGGTGTCGTTTCTTTTTGCTGCATTTTCTTATTCCGTTAGAGATCCATTTTGCTTTTTTAGTGACCGATATTGTTCGCATTTCATTAGGAAAACAGAGATCGTAAAAACATTGGAATAGGTCTAGAAAATTTGTGTACGCTTCGTCAACATCACTAGTACTATATATGTCAGAAAATGACAGATTTTTTATGCATTTCTTAAACTTTTCTATATTTTCTTGGCAATAATTTCGTCTTTTCTAAAATCTAGATAACAATAGTTAAATATGTGTTCCTAGTGTTTTACATTCTATTTGCATATTGCAAGTAACTCTTCCGTCTGGTCATATGTCATATTTTGTAAATACACACATCAAAAGTGTCTAGGGATCAACATATATTTTTGCAATAACTTTTCTCCTGATTGATATTAATTAAAATTTTCTTTAAGGATTCATCAAATAAAGTGTTTTCGTTTGTCACAGTAACGATAAACCAAGTCACCTTTGCATTAATAAAGAAATTTGCCATTTTCCTAATAAAGGGATTTTTGACATTTGAACCACTAACATTAAAGTTCGAAAAAAAGACTGAAATAACAGTTTTCTTTAAAATTTTATTGGGTAACTTAAACAATTTATAATCCGTGTTTCTACCGCGAACACTAACAACACAAGAACATCGGTTTGGCATACTCAAAATGAGTTCATCCAAATCACGCTGTGGAATGGCCGCCCATGTTCGTTGCAACAACAAAAAAAGGTCTTCTTGCGACTGGATACCCTCCATATTCGGCAGAGCTCTTCTCTGTAGCATATCCCATGCATGCTCAATCGGGTTCAAGTCTGGCGACTGAGCAGGCCAGAGCAGGACATTGATGTTAGCTGCGGCGAGAGTCTGTCTTACAACTCTTGCGGTGTGCGGTCGTGCATTATCATGCATTAACTGAAATAAGGGACCGATTTGCACTTGTAGAGGAACGATGACGTCAGATACAATCGTCTCAGCATAAATTTGAGCGTTGAGGTTGCCTCTGATCCAAATCAACTCAGTTCTTCCGCCAATCCAAATACCCGCCCATACCATGATGGTTCCACCACTATAAGGATGGACTTCCTGGCAGGATTTTAATCGCTGTTGGCGTCCAGGGGTTCTCCAGTGTTGTATACGTCTTGTATCCGGTCTCATACCAAAACGAGACTCATCAGAAAAGCACACGAAATGCCATTGTTCTTCTGCCCAATTTCTGTGTTCAAGAGCCCATTGATATCGAATCCTACGATTGTGCATTGCTATAGGTGGTACCCGTAGCGGTCTTCGGGAATGAAGGTTCACTTCATGCAAGCGGTTTCTGACTGTTTGGTCGCTAATTAAGTTCCCTGAAGAGTGATGAAGCCTCACGGCTAACATCATGGCGGTTATTGTTGGAGCTCTTCGAGTTAAGATTTGAATGTATCGGTCTTGTCTCCGTGTGGTGCAGCGATACCGTCCTCCATGGCGCTCAGCCACGGTACCAGTGCTTCGGTAACGTGTCCAAAGTCGACTGATAACACTCTGACTTGCATTCAGAGCTAAAGCCACAGTACGTTGCCGGGAACCAGCTTCTATCATTCCCACGGCTCTGAGCATTTCTTCCCTGCTTAAATGACGTCGCCGCTCCATAATAACGTTGGTTTTAATCATTAGTAGGGAAACAGTAGCACTAATAATGTCTTCAATGCGTTGTTTGGTTGTATGTTTTTATAGGGAAAATATTGACAGCTGATTTTCATCTTTTACTCGAATTTGATTAACAGTTCCTGTTTCAAATTATGAAATGCACCAAAAAGGATCCATATAAATTTATAAAATCATAAATTTATTACAAAGCCACATCTCAATCTCAAGAAATCCGCATAAAAATGCTTGATCCCTAGACACTTTTGATGTGTGTAATTACATGTTGCTTTTTTACAACTAAAATAATTTAAGTTATATATATGTCGCAGATCGCCAATGGAATGTCAAGCGTTTATCATAATTTTAATTTAGTTTGTTTTATTTGATTTTTAGTCTGGCAATGCTTGAGTGTGTTTAGTCGATTAAGTTGTCGTTGGTCATTTTTGATGTTGATAAAAAGGCGGTAGTCTTGTGCAGTTGACACATTCGGATTGTGATCGTGGCGACCAACGGACGACTTGGCTAACCTCACTACATTCCATTTTATTTTAATTTTCAATCCGAAAATAGATCTTTAATCTTTTATTATTTTTTATTGTAAAGTGTTGCGAACAGTAAAGTTGAGTGTACCGAACTGTGCCTGTGTATTATTTCACGTCGGACTCCACGTGCCATCATGACAGACCAACAAAATAATGAAGACACCCCTCATCTGTCAACATATATTTAAGATTTTATTTAATCTATTGTACAATAGTGGACCCAAAAACGAAAAAATTCGATTTGTAAAGATAAATTTTGAGGTCGGATGTGAGACGCAGACTATATCTTTCCGCATCTTGTTAGTAATGTGCGAATTATAGGTAAGCATTGTATGTTGTTTTAGAACTATGTACATGATGAAAAGTTGACGGACTGTTAGTACATTACAGGATTTATATAACTGGGATGTAGGAAAGAGAAAGGGGCGGGAGGTTGCTACTTTTAAGATCGTCCTTTGTGCTCGTTCAAGAGGCAGTATATTTGTTTTGAAGTAATGCAATATTGAATTATAGATTGACATAGGGCCAGCATTTATTACCAACACGATTAGCGCACTGTATTGATCATTTGTTCCTCAAATCAAATCTTCGAAGTACCACCCTAGTTCTAGAATCCCACGTAACGGACCATAAACCTATAATTTTATCTTTAGCTAATGTCAGCCCACAGCGGAAAACTTGTCAGACTCTCACCCGCCTGGATAACGACGCTATTCTTCTTGAGCTAGACAATACAGACTTTACTTTTATTTATGGAATAGAAGATGTAAACGAATGTGCCAACAGATTTATCAATATATTAAAAACAATTATCTCTAAACATACAAAAATAGTTAAAATACCGAGACAAAAAAGAACTATAAAGCCTTGGATGACACCAGGTCTCTTAAAATGTATAAAAAATCGGGATAAAATGCACATAAATTCAACTAAGAACCCCGATAACCTAATTCTCAAAAAGACATACACGCGCTATAGGAATTTCTGCAATAGTTTACTTCGGAAATTAAAAATAGCCCACGAAACAAATGAACTAGAAAAGGCTAAACACAATCCTAAAACACTGTGGAAAACAATAAAAGAAATCACAAACACACAAAAGATAAATGTTAGTCCTCTAGAGCTACTTAAAATACGAGACGATCCCAAATCATCATTAAATGAGGTAAACCACTTTTTTAGTAATGTCGGTAAAAATCTGGCAGCGAAAATCGTACAATAAGCACTATCGCCGAATGCGACGGCCGTTGATCAACGCCCCCCTACCTCAGTTCAAGATTTCACTCAAAACTCTCCGATCGATTCTCTTGCTCTGCTCGAGGTTGATGAAACAGAAGTGGAATCTCTGATACTCCAGTTACGTGACGACTATGCTGTAGGATGGGACGGAATATCTTCAGCACTCCTGAAGAAAGGCCGTCATGTATTAGTCCCGCCATTAACACACCTATGCAACCGCTGCTTTCAAACAGGTGTGTTTCCTAATGCACTTAAAAGAGCGATAATTTACCCCATTCATAAGGGAGGGAGCAGAAGCTGTGTTAATAACTATAGACCTATTTCAGTCTTACCTACCTTGTCCAAAATTATAGAGAAGATCTTAAACAAGCGCTTAAGGACCTTTTTAGACAAACACCATATTCTTGCTGAAAATCAGTACGGATTTCGACCAAAATTACCTACAGAAGATGCCGTATTGGATTTTACTAAACTGGCTGCTAGTAAGCTAGATAATAAAACCAAATGCTTAGGTATGTTTCTAGATCTCTCTAAGGCGTTTGACACAGTTTCTGTTCCCAAACTTATCGCGAAGTTGGAACGTGTCGGTGTGCGTGGTAAAGCGCTTGAAATTTTTAGTGATTACCTCAAAAATCGTACGCAAATGGTCAAAGTTGACTCATGCTATAGTGACGAGGAATCAATAACATACGGAGTCCCTCAAGGAAGCTAATTAGGACCTTCACTCTTCCTCATCTACGTGAATGACTTATGCAGGTTGAGCCTTCCAAATTGTAGTATTTTCGCGTATGCGGATGATACCGCGGTGCTCGTCCATGGACCTACCTGGGACATAGTTAAAACTTCTGCAGAAGACGCTTTATCTAAAATAATGAAATGGCTCAACTCAAACCTACTGACACTCAATTTAGACAAAACAACGTACATTCCTTTCGCAATTCGACGTGACAAAACACCTTCACACAATTTTTCTCTAATAGCACACTCGTGCTCAAATATATCGAAATCCTGTAGATGTCCAGCACTGACTAGAGCTGACAGTATTAAATATCTCGGAGTGCAGATAGATAACGGTCTTCGATGGGACAAACAAATTGAAGCCGTAACTGCAAGAATAATGCGTCTTATACACATATTTAGGTCCCTCCGGCAGTCAGCTAATCACGATATTATGAAGATGGTATATTATGCGATCTGCCAATCAGTTCTTGGATACTGTATTACTGCATGGGGAGGTGCAGTAAAAACCAATTTTCTGAGAGTCGAAAGGGCACAAAGAGCCATACTTAAAGTTATGACGAAAAAGCCATTTAGATACCCAACCACTGATCTTTATTCTGAATGTAAAATACTAACGGTACGGCAACTCTATGTGCTTCGATCGATTCTAAGGACACACGCTGGCTTACCACCGCCTAACCCAATAAAGCGAGTAAATCTCCTACCAAGTATCCAACATAAAACCATCTTCGCAAAACACCAATTCTACATACTAAGCACTCATATGTACCAAAAATTAGATAAACAATTAAATATCCGTATGCTAAATACATACACAGTAAAATCCAGGTTAACAGAATGGCTACTCCAGAAAGACTATGCGTACACGGAGTCTCTACTTACCTACCTCACATAACACCAATATTCAGTCTCTTACACATAGTTTCATTCAGTATTGCACACAAACATGCACTCAGTTTACATACAAAACTCGAGCCCCACATCCCGCTCTACATACATACACAAACACGCATACACACACACACACACACACAAACGCACACACACTTGCACAAACACACACTAAAATACACAACAAGCCATAAGCATTGCATCTGTGTTCAAGAGCCCATTGATATCGAATCCTACGATTGTGCATTGCTATAGGTGGTACCCGTAGCGGTCTTCGGGAATGAAGGTTCACTTCATGCAAGCGGTTTCTGACTGTTTGGTCGCTAATTAAGTTCCCTGAAGAGTGATGAAGCCTCACGGCTAACATCATGGCGGTTATTGTTGGAGCTCTTCGAGTTAAGATTTGAATGTATCGGTCTTGTCTCCGTGTGGTGCAGCGATACCGTCCTCCATGGCGCTCAGCCACGGTACCAGTGCTTCGGTAACGTGTCCAAAGTCGACTGATAACACTCTGACTTGCATTCAGAGCTAAAGCCACAGTACGTTGCCGGGAACCAGCTTCTATCATTCCCACGGCTCTGAGCATTTCTTCCCTGCTTAAATGACGTCGCCGCTCCATAATAACGTTGGTTTTAATCATTAGTAGGGAAACAGTAGCACTAATAATGTCTTCAATGCGTTGTTTGGTTGTATGTTTTTATAGGGAAAATATTGACAGCTGATTTTCATCTTTTACTCGAATTTGATTAACAGTTCCTGTTTCAAATTATGAAATGCACCAAAAAGGATCCATATAAATTTATAAAATCATAAATTTATTACAAAGCCACATCTCAATCTCAAGAAATCCGCATAAAAATGCTTGATCCCTAGACACTTTTGATGTGTGTAATTACATGTTGCTTTTTTACAACTAAAATAATTTAAGTTATATATATGTCGCAGATCGCCAATGGAATGTCAAGCGTTTATCATAATTTTAATTTAGTTTGTTTTATTTGATTTTTAGTCTGGCAATGCTTGAGTGTGTTTAGTCGATTAAGTTGTCGTTGGTCATTTTTGATGTTGATAAAAAGGCGGTAGTCTTGTGCAGTTGACACATTCGGATTGTGATCGTGGCGACCAACGGACGACTTGGCTAACCTCACTACATTCCATTTTATTTTAATTTTCAATCCGAAAATAGATCTTTAATCTTTTATTATTTTTTATTGTAAAGTGTTGCGAACAGTAAAGTTGAGTGTACCGAACTGTGCCTGTGTATTATTTCACGTCGGACTCCACGTGCCATCATGACAGACCAACAAAATAATGAAGACACCCCTCATCTGTCAACATATATTTAAGATTTTATTTAATCTATTGTACAATAGTGGACCCAAAAACGAAAAAATTCGATTTGTAAAGATAAATTTTGAGGTCGGATGTGAGACGCAGACTATATCTTTCCGCATCTTGTTAGTAATGTGCGAATTATAGGTAAGCATTGTATGTTGTTTTAGAACTATGTACATGATGAAAAGTTGACGGACTGTTAGTACATTACAGGATTTATATAACTGGGATGTAGGAAAGAGAAAGGGGCGGGAGGTTGCTACTTTTAAGATCGTCCTTTGTGCTCGTTCAAGAGGCAGTATATTTGTTTTGAAGTAATGCAATATTGAATTATAGATTGACATAGGGCCAGCATTTATTACCAACACGATTAGCGCACTGTATTGATCATTTGTTCCTCAAATCAAATCTTCGAAGTACCACCCTAGTTCTAGAATCCCACGTAACGGACCATAAACCTATAATTTTATCTTTAGCTAATGTCAGCCCACAGCGGAAAACTTGTCAGACTCTCACCCGCCTGGATAACGACGCTATTCTTCTTGAGCTAGACAATACAGACTTTACTTTTATTTATGGAATAGAAGATGTAAACGAATGTGCCAACAGATTTATCAATATATTAAAAACAATTATCTCTAAACATACAAAAATAGTTAAAATACCGAGACAAAAAAGAACTATAAAGCCTTGGATGACACCAGGTCTCTTAAAATGTATAAAAAATCGGGATAAAATGCACATAAATTCAACTAAGAACCCCGATAACCTAATTCTCAAAAAGACATACACGCGCTATAGGAATTTCTGCAATAGTTTACTTCGGAAATTAAAAATAGCCCACGAAACAAATGAACTAGAAAAGGCTAAACACAATCCTAAAACACTGTGGAAAACAATAAAAGAAATCACAAACACACAAAAGATAAATGTTAGTCCTCTAGAGCTACTTAAAATACGAGACGATCCCAAATCATCATTAAATGAGGTAAACCACTTTTTTAGTAATGTCGGTAAAAATCTGGCAGCGAAAATCGTACAATAAGCACTATCGCCGAATGCGACGGCCGTTGATCAACGCCCCCCTACCTCAGTTCAAGATTTCACTCAAAACTCTCCGATCGATTCTCTTGCTCTGCTCGAGGTTGATGAAACAGAAGTGGAATCTCTGATACTCCAGTTACGTGACGACTATGCTGTAGGATGGGACGGAATATCTTCAGCACTCCTGAAGAAAGGCCGTCATGTATTAGTCCCGCCATTAACACACCTATGCAACCGCTGCTTTCAAACAGGTGTGTTTCCTAATGCACTTAAAAGAGCGATAATTTACCCCATTCATAAGGGAGGGAGCAGAAGCTGTGTTAATAACTATAGACCTATTTCAGTCTTACCTACCTTGTCCAAAATTATAGAGAAGATCTTAAACAAGCGCTTAAGGACCTTTTTAGACAAACACCATATTCTTGCTGAAAATCAGTACGGATTTCGACCAAAATTACCTACAGAAGATGCCGTATTGGATTTTACTAAACTGGCTGCTAGTAAGCTAGATAATAAAACCAAATGCTTAGGTATGTTTCTAGATCTCTCTAAGGCGTTTGACACAGTTTCTGTTCCCAAACTTATCGCGAAGTTGGAACGTGTCGGTGTGCGTGGTAAAGCGCTTGAAATTTTTAGTGATTACCTCAAAAATCGTACGCAAATGGTCAAAGTTGACTCATGCTATAGTGACGAGGAATCAATAACATACGGAGTCCCTCAAGGAAGCTAATTAGGACCTTCACTCTTCCTCATCTACGTGAATGACTTATGCAGGTTGAGCCTTCCAAATTGTAGTATTTTCGCGTATGCGGATGATACCGCGGTGCTCGTCCATGGACCTACCTGGGACATAGTTAAAACTTCTGCAGAAGACGCTTTATCTAAAATAATGAAATGGCTCAACTCAAACCTACTGACACTCAATTTAGACAAAACAACGTACATTCCTTTCGCAATTCGACGTGACAAAACACCTTCACACAATTTTTCTCTAATAGCACACTCGTGCTCAAATATATCGAAATCCTGTAGATGTCCAGCACTGACTAGAGCTGACAGTATTAAATATCTCGGAGTGCAGATAGATAACGGTCTTCGATGGGACAAACAAATTGAAGCCGTAACTGCAAGAATAATGCGTCTTATACACATATTTAGGTCCCTCCGGCAGTCAGCTAATCACGATATTATGAAGATGGTATATTATGCGATCTGCCAATCAGTTCTTGGATACTGTATTACTGCATGGGGAGGTGCAGTAAAAACCAATTTTCTGAGAGTCGAAAGGGCACAAAGAGCCATACTTAAAGTTATGACGAAAAAGCCATTTAGATACCCAACCACTGATCTTTATTCTGAATGTAAAATACTAACGGTACGGCAACTCTATGTGCTTCGATCGATTCTAAGGACACACGCTGGCTTACCACCGCCTAACCCAATAAAGCGAGTAAATCTCCTACCAAGTATCCAACATAAAACCATCTTCGCAAAACACCAATTCTACATACTAAGCACTCATATGTACCAAAAATTAGATAAACAATTAAATATCCGTATGCTAAATACATACACAGTAAAATCCAGGTTAACAGAATGGCTACTCCAGAAAGACTATGCGTACACGGAGTCTCTACTTACCTACCTCACATAACACCAATATTCAGTCTCTTACACATAGTTTCATTCAGTATTGCACACAAACATGCACTCAGTTTACATACAAAACTCGAGCCCCACATCCCGCTCTACATACATACACAAACACGCATACACACACACACACACACAAACGCACACACACTTGCACAAACACACACTAAAATACACAACAAGCCATAAGCATACACACACGCTAACAAATCACAATTATTACAGAAACTGATACAGTATAATATGTGTACATGATGTATAAAATGAACATTCATCCAGTGGTAGCTAAGCACCGTCTACTTGTGTAATGTAACCAAGCTCAAAAATCACTTGGCCGAACACTGTCTCCTAAGACACAGGTTACCCTAGCTTAGGAGGCAGGGTTATATAAATTTTGTACAGATTCTGCAATGGGCTTCTTACCCGACTGTTTTTATAATATTTAAGTCTACCAATTGTACCTACCTAAAATAATTGTACTTAATTTTTTGTAACAATCTGTAAGTTTTTGTGAATAAATGATTTTATTTATTTATTATATAGATATACTTGCGTGATTAGTTTGGAGTCCGCGATTGATCGTAGTTTCTTAAATACATATATTAATTTACGGACTTATTACGGACTTATTACATTGGACGTAAACATAACTAGTGGAAGCGGGTGTTCTATAGGCACACCACTACGAAACCCTTTGAGGATTACAAGCGTAATGTTATGTTATGTTTACTATGTAAATCCTGGGTCTATACCGTCATCAGAATACATCATAGGATAGCTTATATGCCTATATTATGATTCAAAAGCGATTGACATTTCATTTAATACTCAGTTCAGTTGTCTATAGAAAATATATACTTACCACTATTTATGTCTAGGTTCGTTTCGTCCCGTTAGGAGTAAGTGTTCTTAAGGCATAGACCCAAAAACGAAACTCTATGGGACGGTCCGGTAAGGACCAGGCCCGGGTCGGCGGCGCGTCATGTTCCACGGGAGCCTCAAAGAGCTGTCAGCACTAGTGACGGGGCTCCATAGGGCCATTCCCTGCCGAGCTTGCGGAAATATTCTAACGAGATACCGCGGCCCCAGAACTTAAGGGCAGCTGAAGGAACAGGGTGGATTTTTAGTCAATAGAAGTCTGACACTTCCGTCCGCTCCACCCAGAGTGGGAGAAGCCATTCGATGATTTTCTCACCCAGAAAAAAAATGGGTTTCATTTAAATGTCAAAGATTTTTTTACTTGGCGGACATGGGTTATGAGTTTATGACCCAATTTCCAAATATATAAAATACTACAGAAAAATAACGTAGTATATTCCTTTGTTCGCTTATTACCTATTTATATGTGCATGCTGTTATCTCCTATAACTGAAGGAGCACATCTAAATGCACTCCCTTTTTTTCTGGATGGGAAAATCATCGAATGACTTCTCTCGCTCTGGGTTAAGCGGAAGGATGTGTCAGACTTCTACTGACTAAAAACCCACCCTGTTCCTTCAGCTATCCTTAAGTTGCGGGGCCGCGGCATCTTGTTAGGACATTTTCGCAACCCCGGCAAATGCACTCCCTTGGATAATTGTTATTTATATACATATACTATAAACGATATTCTGCTGTCCTACGTGTCGCTGGAACAAATATTTGTATGATCTATAAATAGTTGTCTATTTGTAAAAACGCTTCCACGATACAATACCTAGTGTGGGGCAATGTTTTAAAAAAAGTTGTTATTTGGCCAAATCCTTACCAACTCCGCAAACATGATTAAGTTTGCCTCATTAGGATAAGGTAATTATAGCACTGGCATTAGGTACCAAAGCCACATAAGCTGAAATCCCAAGTGTAACTTAAGTTATGCTTCACCAGTTCTATCTCGTTATACCTACAGCAAAACATCTCCAATATTAACATTAGCTCAAACTAAAGGCTAGGGTTAGGGTTAGGGTTAAGGTTAGGCTTAGGGTTTTGAGTACCATGTTTGAGCAGGATAGCAAAATATAGAGTACTGTGTTTATAGGTATATAGATAACGTGTCTGTAATGAAGCATGTATCATTTACTATCTAAAATCTATCACCGGGGTTGCGGGAATGTTCTAGCGAAATATCGTGGCCCCAGAACAAAAGGGCAACAGAAGGAACAGGATGGGTATGTAGACAGTAGAAGTCTGATAGGATTTCAGCTATCTATATGTCGCAGTATGATAGATAAAGCCGTGATATGGTTATATCCCTAGGGATATAATTATATACCGTAACATAGATAAACGGAAGCGAATCATTACTATCTTACTAGGATTATAATTATAATACAATTCAAGTTTAGTGTTATAATATATATTACTGGATTAAGTTTAGTGAAATAATTGTAGGAGTGTAGTGCGGGGGTGCGGCGGAGGTTAACACTCCGACTCAGAGTACCCCGACTCGTATAGGTTAGGTTAGAAGTTAGTTAGTTAGTTAGCCTTAGCCTTCGTGGTAATTTTTTTTAAACCACCCAGAAAGAGGAGCCCCGCGAAGCGGGGCTCCATGGATTTTGCGTAAACACCATAAAATCACTGCCAACTTTAATACGTATTAGTGCTAAAAACTATTGTAACTAATTGCAGGTTGCAAAAAGTTGATTTTGTAATAAAAATAAAAACCAATATATTGTTTTATTTGATTTTGTGGTAGATTTATAACTATTTAACTAGATTAGTTTAGTCAGATAAACATATTACTAGATCGCGACCGTAAGATAGTAATGAATCGCTTTCGTACAACTATGTTACGGTATATAATTATATCCCTAGGGATATAACCATATTACGGCTTTATCTATCATACTGCGACATATATACCAAATTTCATTCAGATGCTTTCAGTACTTTTTATGTGAAAAATTTACAACGATCCATCTATCCTCACAAACTTTCGCATTTACCAATAATCATTGGTGATCCACTCGTTCAACACTTTTATTTGCTACTACTATTACAAGGAGACAAATTGCTAGGTATAGATTTGACTGTAATCGAGCAATATTACCACTTTTATGGAGACTCGGGACGAGGTCTAAACTGACCAGGAATATGGGCTTTAGGCAGCTGTGTCACTGCCGACGATGAACGAGAAACGAGAAGAGCTAGAAACTAGATACGAGTGACGAGAAGCGAGCGTGTAGTACCTATAGTTTTGTCGCTAGGCCATAAGCGAGTATGGGCATGCGGACAGCGTATAAAGGGCAACTCGCTGTCCGACCATGGACCATGCCCGGGTTGACGGCGCGTTGTGTTTCACGCGCGCCTCAAAGAGCGTCAGCAATATGACGAGCCCCCCCCTGTAGAGGACCGAAGCCTGCCGGGGTTGTGGGACTTATCCCATTACCGTGACCCCGGAACGTAAAGGGCTATTGAAGGAACACCGTGGATTTTAGTCAGTACAAGTCTGACAGTCCCTCCGGCCCTGCCCGGGGTGGAAGGACTTATTTGATAATTTTACAAAAAAAAAAAAATCTGTAAGCGAGTGTGCGAGTGCGACCGGCGATTAGTCGCTAGTTGGTCCGCTGCACCGTTAGTGGGTCTTTGGGCGTGAGTGCTGACCGCCAAGCGAGCATCGCTGAGCGAGTATTATCTTTGATAGCTCTTATGCTTCAGCGACAAAACTAGTGAAACGAGTCGTCGCAGGCAGTGTGAACAGTCAGAGAGCAACTATTAATATATGCACCTCTTTCGTTTACACGGAATGTATATTTTTTGTGCGTTTCTTGAGTGAGAAAACCGCCGGTAGTTAGTCTTTTTCTCGCCGGCAGTCGGCCACGCCTAAGGCAGTTGTCTCACGGCGATTAACGACTACCGAGTAGAGCTAGCATTCGAAAACGATTTGGCGAATAGCGAGCTGCGAGTGTGTAGTTCCGATATTTTTGTCGCTGGACTATCATCTGGTTGGTCTCTCGGCGTGATTCCTGACCGCCAAGCGAGCATTGATAGCTCTTGTCTCTCAGTGACAAACTAGAGGAGCGAGTCCTCGCTGGCAGTATAAACAGTTAGCGATTGACTATTGATATATGCATCTCTTTTATTTATACGGAATATATGTACATCTATTGTTCGTTTCTTGAGCGAGAAAATAGCTGATAGTTAGTAGCCTTCTCGCCGGCAGTGGGACAACTCCATTAGAAGCTCTAGATAACGTGATATTCTATCAAAGATAAGCCTTAGAAATTAACACAGTCATGTGTTAATTTCTAAGGCTTATCTTTTCTTTTATTTTTACTTTAATTTCGGAAGGCGGTGTCAAAAAAAAGAAAACACAAAACAAATGACACCGATTACCGAAATTAAAGTTATTTTTGTCTTTGTAGTTTTTTTTATATGGAAGTTGGTTCTATTTTTTGCTAAAAAGTTTTTTTTTAGTAACATTATAAGTAACCTTAAAGTTTTTTTGTAACATTATAAGTAACCTTAAAGTCATTTAAGGTTACTTATAATGTTACTAAAAAAAACTTTTTTGCAAAAAATAGAATCAACTTCCATATAAAAAAAACTACAAAGGCAAAAATAACTTTAATTTCGGTAATCGGTGTCATTTGTTTTGTGTTTTCTTTTTTTTGACACCGCCTTCCGAAATTAAAGTTATTTTGGACAGAATAAATTTATTTAACAATTAGGCAACATAACAACAGATTAGGATTATAAATGAACTTGTATAGAGGAACTTAAATTTGTTTTAAAATGAGGTTTTGTACGACAGCTTCGTGGTTCGTCGGCCACATCCGCATTAGTTTTGCCCAGGTAGGGCTGCTCCATCGCCGAAACCAAATAACTTGGCTAATGGTTTAAATTTGTCTTGTGCCGCGAATGCATATGCTAGTGGCACGTATTATTGAGATGATGATTCTTGATCTTAACCAACCCATCACT
Organism: Tholera decimalis; assembly: GCA_943138885.2. Taxonomy (NCBI): domain Eukaryota; kingdom Metazoa; phylum Arthropoda; class Insecta; order Lepidoptera; family Noctuidae; genus Tholera; species Tholera decimalis. The sequence continues at coordinate 20,387,187 of OW964573.2, read as the reverse complement.
AGGCTGAAGGACCTGTTCCAGCGGTCAGCGATTGCAGTTCCAAGATGTTTTACGAAAGTAGACATTTGTGGAGCGAAGACTCCGTCAACGGATGTAACAAGAGGGGTGAATGTAGTATGTCGCAATTCACAAGCGTTTGAATATTTTCTTATTTAAAGTTATTTTTGCCTTTGTAGTTTTTTTATATGGAAGTCGGTTTTATTTTTTGCTAAAAAGTTTTTTTCACGCTTTTTAGTGGGTCGGTTTGTAATTTATCTAGTTACAAAAGCCAAAATGTCAACTACTTATCACCTTTTACAAAATATTGCTTTTCCCGGTGCAGAGCCGTTAATTTTTGAGGAGTTCTCCTGGTACATCACCATCAGGTCTACTTCACCATGTGCATTGTGACGAGCATAAAGTGCTTAACATCTATATTCAAGTAATCTAATCGCAATCCACGAAATACTTATTATTGAGTAGTTTCGGTGGCCATCTGGGGTCTTCATCATCAGTTCCACTTCCTCAAATGGTGCTTTTCGAGAGCAACTGCATAAGGTACTATAAGAAATACCCAAAACGCTATAGGCGTGCTTATAATATTTGAAGAGTTCCCTCGATTTCTCCATGATCCCATCATCATATCCAAACGTGACGATAATGGGACCAACTAGAAAGTATACCTTTTTAAATAAATAAAAGAATTTTCCAAATCGGTCCAGCCATCTGTGAGGTAACATATATAAAAAAATATTCAAGACGAATTGAGAACCTCCTCCTTTTTTGAACCCGATTAATAAAGAACAATTAGCACTAATGTCGGGGCCTGGTAAGATTATTCCCTACCGGTGTTGCGAAACCATTCTAACGAGACACTGCGTGGACCTGGAACACAAGCGCAACTGAATGAACAGGATGGGTTTTTAGTCAGTTAGAGTCTGACACATTCTTCCACTCCACCCAGAGTGAGAGGAGACATTTGATGATTTTTCCCCCGAAAAAATCTCGAGAATCCACGGACCGACCTCATCAAGCGTTGTTTAACTTTGAAGAGCGTTTCCTATTTAGTACTATTTAGTCATAACCCCCTCCAATGATAATTGGATAGGTATTGAAGGAAATTATAGTCGTTACGAATTATTACCAAATTCGATATAGGTACAATGCCTGTACATAATGTACAAGCATTTTCATGTCTCCTTTACAAATTATTGCTTACAAAATCTCTCTTCAAAGCAATTGTATATCCCAACAAACGTATTATAGGAAATTGTATCAAGAATAATAAAAATAAGAAACGTTCAATATAATGACATATTTCTCCTCAAAGATCTCGAAGAACATAAAAATTTCTTCAAAGAAACACAAATCGGAAAGAAACACATCGAGCATGTAAACGAAACAAAACAATATATATGTGGAAACAAAAAATGAGAAAGTGTATGTAATTTTGGCAATTTCACATAAACGAAATATTGTAACGTAAACCGAATTCTTTTCGTCAACTCGTTTTCGTCTCTTGCTTTCCCTCTGAATTTGTTTTTCACCATTTATCATTTCAAACTCCTTTTCTCGGGACATTACTAGTGATGTAATAGCCTCTAAATAAATATTGTTCGGAGCTACTCGGGCATCTTCGGCAAACTTCGGAAGGCAGCGGACACCTAAAGAAAACTTGACGCCATAATTAATTTGCCTCTTCAATTCTAGCCTTATAATTTAAGAGGTTTGTGTTGTAATTTAAGAGTATTTTATGTGTTTACCTCTTTAGAAATTTTCACGTTTTCTAAACAGAACATTATACTTAATTGTGGCATTACTTATTAGTACCTAAACCGCCTGTTATGATATAGACAAATCACCAAAGTTTATATGAGTAAGATTAAATGAAAAGGCTTGATTACAATTTCAATAACACTGAAAAAGGTTTACTACATAAAAAAAACATTAAAATCTCATTCAATATGAATTAGCGCTTGAAAAACGAAAACATTTAAGTATCTGATTCATTGAAAACGTACTGAAAACTTACTCGTTTAAAAAAACATTAGTTTAATTAACATATACAACGTGTAATTTAAAGGGTATATATATACCAAGTGCATGGCTTCTTTGGATGATAACAAACGATATGGCAAGGGTTTTGTAATCCTAAGTCTACGTGTGTAGAACTTATCACAACTACCAATACACTGATTCCAGAGACGGATTTTTTCAAATTAAGAAGAACGAAGAGAATTATCGTGTTATTGGCGAGTGACGTGGAAGTTATTGACCCTCGTAGTGCTGTGACACGTTTGTTATGATTGGTATTCAAGAAATATATGAAACCAATAATTTGGTATCAATACTTTGAGTCAGTAATTTTGAGCTGAAACTGTGCATAGAGACTCCATTGTCTTCAGCCCTTTTGGATAGATATGGGGTTTCCGTTACACATTGTATAAATCTACCTGCAAACTCATACAGCCATAGTCCAACATTTCGAAAGAGCATAGATGCTTTCGAATTTGTCGAAGTAAAATTGAAACTAAGACAAAAACGAACTGAATTGTTCGTCTGAATTCAGACTAACAAATTCCAATGGTAATTTTAAAGGGTAATGTCTATAGATCGATGAATTCTGAACGTGCCTGAGTTGAAGATAAGAAAAGGGAAAAATCTTCAAGTACTTAGAACGGTGCTTGAACTACGCGAGGAATTGCTATTAAGGAGCGATGTGTAAGGTGAGGGTCACGAATATTTGTGAACATGTTCGGAATTAATTAGGAATTTTTCTCGTTTATGATCTCCTGGTACTCGTGTGTGGAGTTAATCATATTGGTTTATGTGGCTTAGTGATAAAGCCTTACTGATCTTCAATAATGAGATACTGCGGTTCCGGAATGTAGGGGCAACTGAAAAATGGGTGGATTTTCAGTCAGTAAACGTTCGACAGTCCCTTCCGCTCCATCCAGTGTGAGAGGAGTATTTCGATGTTTTTTTTTTTAATTTAAACTACATGAAAGGCGGATTAAAAGCTGCAGGCATTCTCTACCAGTCAACCATTACGGCAATTTTGGGGATATTCTTGAAGACTTGTCCTAGCTGTCGTTTACTCTAGATCTTTGACAGCCCTGTCAGCCTCTGACGGTAACCAATAAAACGTCAAATTGACAGTCTTAGTCTTTCATCGACTAAGTTTGCCATAACAGTTCGAAAGACTTTTCTAATGTTATGGCCTTAGAATAACAACGCATAGAAGAGGCGTCTAGAACAAAACACGAGCGATTTCGTGTGTCCACTTTATTTTCTTTGTGTGCGTGAGCCGAATGTGTCTACGTTCTTCAAACGCACACAAATATAGCTTTCAGTGATACCATTACCAGAACCATTACCACAAAAATGGGAAAACGCACTATTATGTTGCTGGTTCAAATCAAGTATTTTATGTTATGAAACTAAATAAGATGATGTTTTTTCATGTAATATGACTTATATGACATATATTTACGGAAGGTAAACGAAATGAGATATCGTTTATTGCGTTTAGAATGTTTGATGTGTAATGTGTTATAATGATATTATAGAAATGTATTAATTGCTTGAAAAATCTAGTTTGATATCAATTAAAACTATGTGTTGTATTTATGAAATAGAAAAATATTATTGAGAACATTACTTAAATGAAAAAAATCTTAATCAATAAAATTGTCATCTTTATGATGCCACTCTTCGAACTAACAGTAACTTTTAGTTATAAAACACTGTAGGTAGTAGCTGTATACAGGGTGTGGCGGAAATAATGGATAACCCTGTAACTGCCAGTAGGTCATATAATGGTCTATCATATATCCCAATTTCAAACTCAGGTGGTCAGGCATTTCAAAGTTATTTTTATTTGTTTATTTTTTTTGAAAATATTGTACCTATTTTATAAAATCAGCTGCCGTTTCAACATTTAACGGAGTTTTTTTATTCTGTTTTTTGCGGTCTGCTTCTGAATGTTTGTGTAATCACACGCGTATGAAGATTTTTTGTTATACTCTAAGATGATTTCAGAAAAAAACACATAATACTTACTTTTTAGTTTTTTTAATTGAATCCTGTAACTTTGACTCCATACCCTGAAAAAAAAATGTATCGCACAGTTATGGCCCATTACTTTAAAAAGTTGTCCATATCATGCGGATTCTAAAATGGTATCATAGTAGCCAGTATCGTACGAATGTGCAAAACTATTTCAGTTTGAATTCAAAAGGTTCATAATTTCAAAAAAATATTAAATTCAAAAAAATGTGATTCTGTATTTTACTAATCTTCTGTGTCATGTAAATTGTTGTAAAAACGTTTCTAACTCACTTTGACATTGCTAAAACACCACTCAGGTAATAAAAAACCCAGTCTCACTTTCTTTGGGATGACAGAGCTATTGTGCTTCCAGGCTGTGGCTTTTTATTGATTTACTTTAAAGAGGTAGATAATAACGAGTTTAAGACTCCTTACTTAATTAGGTAATTATTTTACAGGTCAATTGATACAATAAAAAGCAATGTTCATGACACAAATGTATTTAAAAATCATACAAGATGTTCGAAATGAGCCCCATCGGCTGCGATGCAAGCTCTGCACCTTCTAATAAATGAACGTTTGATGCGACGTGCAAAGCCTGCCAAACTTATTTCCTGAGCAGCAGACTGCACACGTTGCCGCAATTGCTCCACAGACGTAATCTCTTCTTTGTAAACTTTTTCTTTTAAACAGCCCCAGTAAAAGAAGTCTAATGGGTTCAGGTCCGGCGAACGGGGTGGCCACAATATTGGCCCTAAGCGCCCTATCCAACGTTCTGGATATGTCTCATTCAGGTGCTCTCTCACTCTTGCCGCATAATGTGCAGGGCAGCCGTCGTTTTGCAGCCACATGTTCTCACGTGTTTCATTAGGAACGTCTTCTAACAGCTCGGGTAAATTATTTTGCAGGAAGTTCAAATAGCTTTCAGCATTAAGAGTCGGTGGCAGCTCAAACGGACCAATAATTTGGCCGTTAATTATTCCTGTCCATAAATTGATTTTCACTTGGTACTGCGATCGGTCTTGTCTAATTAAATGTGGATTTTCAAGCTGCCAACTGTGTAAATTGTGTATATTCAAATACCCGTCCTTCCTGCATGTAGACTCGTCACTCCAGAGGATATTTTCAAAGAAATGTGGTTGTTCTCTAATTCTTCTCAACATTATACGACAAAATTCTTTTCGTGCTCGGTAGTCCCTTGGAAGTAATGTTTGCACCCTTTGATAGTGGTAAGGGTACAATTCGTGACGTTTTAATATGCGATGTACTGTTCTGGTTGACATTCCAGTAAACCGAGATAAAACTCGAATGGATATGGTAGGATCTGCTTCTACTAACTCCATAACTTCTTCTTCGTTATTGTAGACTCGTGGTCGTCCTTCACTCGCGCCGCCCACACCTGTACCAGGTATTCTTCCCTCACAGTAGGCATTGTGTACGCGAATAAAAATTCGTTAATCAGGGTGTCGACTATTCGGGTACCTTTCTCGGTAAAGTCTTGCCGCTTCATTGGCGTTGCCTCTACATTCACCATAAATGTAGTGCATGTTGGCATATTCTACCGATGTGTAACGTTGAGGCATTGTCAACAGCGCACTTGCCACAACAGTCCGGGTACAGTAAGCAATGTCGTCGGGATCACTAAACAACGCAAGTCCAAATCACAGGCAAATCAGAGTCCGAAAAGAAATGCAGTAAGTCACGAGTTAGATTTAACGAACGAAAAACAGGGAGCAAAGGCGCGTGCGACTACGTACGACAACGAACGGGATCACACTGAATGATGTTATGAGGAACTATTGATGTGGTGATTCTAAAAAAAATACAGCTTGCCTTTTTCTATTTTGCACAATAGCTATATTGTTTCCATCGAGCCAGAATTCCAGGTAGCCCCAAACAAAGAAAGGACCGGTTTTTTTTTACCTGAGTGATGTTTTAGCAATGTCAAAGTGAGTTAGAAACGTTTTTACAACAATTTACATGATACAGAAGATTAGTAAAATACAGAATCACATTTTTTTGAATTTAATATTTTTTTGAAATTATGGACCTTTTGAATTCAAACTGAAATAGTTTTGCACATTCGTACGATACTGGCCACTATGATACCATTTTAGAATTCGCATGATATGGACAACTTTTTAAAGTAATGGGCCATAACTGTGCGATACATTTTTTTTTCAGGGTATGGAGTCAAAGTTACAGGATTCAATTAAAAAAACTAAAAAGTAAGTATTATGTGTTTTTTTCTGAAATCATCTTAGAGTGTAACAAAAAATCTTCATACGCGTGTGATTACACAAACATTCAGAAGCAGACCGCAAAAAACAGAATAAAAAAACTCCGTTAAATGTTGAAACGGCAGCTGATTTTATAAAATAGGTACAATATTTTCAAAAAAAAATAAACAAATAAAAATAACTTTGAAATGCCTGACCAACTGAGTTTGAAATTGGGATATATGATAGACCATTATATGACCTACTGGCAGTTACAGGGTTATCCATTATTTCCGCCACACCCTGTATAAATATAGTTTAGTTTGACGCATACATAATTGCCGCCAAAACTATATTTGGCTAAACTTTCCTTTATGGCCCGTTGAGTTGGAAGTTCATAGTTTTACTGTAAATAGTACTCATAAATAGAAAGCTTTTTACGAATTGTTAAGTTGCGCAAATTCACTGTTTACGAGATATAAGTTTTTAAAGTTTCGTTTAAAACTGAAAAATAGCACGCCATTTGCAAATTTTTAGGTTGTTTATTGTCATGGTAGACGTCAAAGTTGACATTTCACGTTCCATTGACAGAAGAAGTGTATTTTGTTCAATTTTATGTCATATTTTTACGTAAAAATAATTTTATTTTCACATATTCACGTATTAAATTTGGTGTGTTATTAGTGGGCATTATAGCTGTGCTGTATTATGTAATTGCGTTTACGTTTTTACACAAAAATATTACGAATTTTTGTTTACACTGTGGAACGGAAAGTGAAGTGTGATAATAATGTGAAAGTGAGATATAATATTTAAAGTTTCCATACAAATTGGGAAATAGTACGCAATATATGATAAATAATATTCATGGTAGTTCCAACCGTTACTAGGAGAATTTAGGATGCAATAGCGAGCAAAGCGAGCTCGGGACTTGGGGCAACCCGACTCGGACAGATTAGGTTAGAAGGGGATGGCCGGGTCTAGTGAGCGAGCGCAGCGAGCGAACAGACCCGGCCATCACCTTCGTGGTTATTTTTTTTTAAACCATTGAGCTCCGACTACACCTTTTAGCCAACTTTTGAGTTTTTTTGACAACCTTTTTGTTGGAGTAATGCCGGGGAGGAGAGGAGCACCCCCTGCCCCGTCACTCCACTCCCGCTGCCTTCCTCCTGCTAAACAATACTAAATTTTTCCGAAATTTTTATTCTAACCTAAAAACTTTAACCATGGATATCACTATAACCATGGGTTTGCGCGGGGGGGGGATGGTACAGGGGAGTAGCACTACTCCCCCCCACCCCTCCCCTCTCACCCCGACCCAAAAATCGACGGGCCATAAAGGAAAGTTTTACCCTATATTTTTTTAAACAAAAATAAGCACAAATTAAAGAAATCAATATGAATATTTTTTTCCTCACGGATAGCAACATTGAATTGTGATAATTTAGGTTATTAGAATTTTTGTTTGATGGTCGATTTACTTAAATATAATGTATAAAATGTAAGTATTTACTTGTGAAATGTAATTTAATTACACGTTTTTTGTTTTCCTGAAGGACTATGACATCCCTTTACGCTACAAACGGTCGTTTTAAATTATTTACTCGCGAGCTCTGTTCGGCAGAATGTGACTTTGAATACTGACGGCTCGTCGAGCAAAGTTAGCCAAAAATGGCTAAGTTTTAGTTGCCTCACTTTTTGCACTCGTACTATCCTTCTATGCGTTGTTATTCTAAGGTTATGGCAAACTTAGTCGATAGGAGGAATAAAAAAAATACTAAAAAATTAGGCCTATCTCGTAAATATTGTTGGAAAAACGAATTAGACTAATGTTATGTAAATATATATATTTTGAACATCTAATTATTTTATAGGCGTAAATAATACGATAAGCAGTTTAGTTCAGCATTATATGAGAACAAAAAAACAATAGCGACATCTATTCCGCCACATAAAAGCTACAAAAAAACCTAACGTCACAAAAATCCTATATCGCAACGCGATTTCAATATAGGCAATAACCCGAAAGCAACAATTCATCTGTTGCCCGCTGGACACTATACCCTACGGATGGAGGATGCTCCCTTTTCAATGAAGGTTGGAGGACTTTACACCCTGTTCCGCTATCGTGCATAAAAACTAAAAAAAAATACCAGCCAAGTGAATGTCGGGCCAGGCGCAGTATACTAAAACGCCAAGTGCAAGTCGTATTAGCTGACCAAAAGCTCCGTACCATGCTCTAACAAAAACAAACTACTCTGTTTTACACAAATAAGAACTTGATCAAAATATGTATTTTTCAACGAAATTTGTCCGTAAGCGAAAAGAATACAGGTACTTGTTTTGTAAATCTAACGTAGATCTGATGATTTTTCTTTCACGTTGTTAAATGTAGCTGCTACTGCCGTAACATTGAATTCCTACCTACAATCACTTAGTTGGTAGGGGGAGGAGACATTTGAGACAAATTAGCACTTTAAAGCTATTAATTACTCGCAAACGGATCACTGAATCAAACATTGGTCTTTATACACTCCCATTATTTGAACGAAATATCGAACGATAGCCCACATCGTGGAGAAGACGAGATACCTATAGGGTGTATCCAAAAAAAAAATTTCATGTTTTTGTTTTACCACTTTGTCGGCGTTTCACATCCATGCCAAAAGACGGACAGACATGGTGAAACTATAAGGGTCGTTGTCGACTACAGAACCCTAAAACATAGTTTTAGGACAAAAGTGTCACTAACATAAAATATTCAGAAACCAGTTTTATACACAACTTAATTTCTTCCACCATTTATTTGTTTGAAATATAAAGTTCTCTCAAACGAAACCAAGTGGCAGTGACGGGCAAAAAAATAGTGTACTATCTGCGACATTTTTAACACGATACAACAGATTTTGAACTTAAAACTTCAGTCACTACAGCATAAAATTGTGTGTAGTTTTTATTTTTTTCATTTTCTAGTAACTGACTTTCTGATTGGAATACCTTCCGTTGGGACCAAACTCAATGCACACAGAATTAACTATGAATTATTCTTCAATATTCATATTCTATTGTAATATGATTATTCTGGCTCATACACGGAATTATTGCTAGTTGGTTTTCCAAATTACCTTTGGAAACTAGTGTTTAATTGCAAAACCATAATATTTGAATAGCTATTTACCTGGCAACAGAAATGCTGAAATGTTTTTAAATATTCATGAAACTGGATAATTCTAGGCTAGGAAGCCGTGTTGGCTCGTACAGTCTAAATTACTGGACTTAGTTGGACAAATTAATTCTCATTTAATTTATATGGGAGAAAAACTGGCCAAGCGCGTGTCAGGCCACGCGCAGTGTAGGATTCCTAAAAAAATATTTTTTTCCTGATATTATTTTGCTCTTTTTCGGCGTGATTAATATGTAAATCCATGCCAAATTTAAGAACTAAGCTGCGGACAGACGATGATGAAACTATAAGGATTCCTTGTCGACTACGGAACCCTAAAAAGGACTGAGATGTATTTTGCTTTCAGAGGCTAAGACGCGGTTACACGCCACTGCCTGCCGGGGTTGCGGGAATGTTCTAACAAGATACCGCGGCCCCGGAACAAGATCTACGGAATGAAAAGGGTATTTTTCTAGTCAGCAGAAGTCTGACACTCATTTCCGCCCCACACTGAGTGGGAGGAGTTATTTGATAGTTTACTCCGAAAAAAAAGGTGTATTTTGCTTACTTTAGGTAATACGATGAACCAAGTAATTACTGTGCAATAATAAATGACAAGTAAATATTTTATAGACATTATTATATGTTTATTGCAAGACTACTGTGATGTATATTGCAAATACAGCCTATTTTTAAGATAAGCAATTATTATAATAATTGAGGGAATCTGATATAACAGACGAAATCAATCACTACAGAATATGGTCACAAATATATTTTAAATGAATAAAGTGTCCAACTAAAATTTAATATTCACAACAACGTCCACTAAAATAAACTAAAAAAAAATCATTGAAAAATCACCTCTCTACGGCTTAAAACGAGCTATCGCCACGCCTCCAGCGGAATAAATCGGGACAAAGTGAAACTTATTTACGTTTAGCGCGAATCTGTTCTCGATTGAATCGTAACTTGCAGACTTATCGATTTCGAATCGTATTTGTTTTAGAATACGACCTAGATCGTTTTACATACAATTTATTTACGATATTGAATGAATATTTTGTTAGTGTTTGTACGTGTTTAGGGCGCAATATCATTGCGCATCAAAAAAAACGTTGCTATCTTTTAATGTGACTTAATGCCTGTCGACTATTTATTTATTTAGGTTAACCAACAATTGTTTACACAGTACAATTCTAACTTTGTTACTAGGGTAACATTAACAAGTGCAACAATTAATTAAAGGTTAACACCACATGCACAAAGAATAAAAACGGCTTTACATAACATACATAAAAAGTTAATATACATACAAAAAAAATTAAAATAATATAAAGAAAATTAACAATAAATTCAATAAACATAAAAAAAAACATTGGTATCAAAATGTCTCTTTAAATTATAATTGGCTTATGATTGATCAATTAATTAATGAATACAATTAAAATGATTATGAATTATAAATTAGAAAATTAAATTAAAAGACTAAAAACAGATTACAATTTAAAATAACAGAAAACACGTATGAAATTAAATTAAATCTACATTGGATTATTAATTACAAAAGCTCGTATAAATGTATTAGTGGTGTACCTACATCTACTATGTCACTGCGGCCATTAATGATTTTGCACAATCTAGGTATTGGAGAATTCGCACCAAGCACAGACTTTCGAAGTGGTGGACACAGGGGTGTTATTTTATTCCTTGGATATCTAGAGGGCGCATGGAATCTAATGAGCTTCGCTAAACTGGGGCAGTCGATCTTATTGTGCAACAGTTTGTAAACAAATAAAGCATCGGTTATATCTCTGCGCATAGATAACGATTGCATTTTAAAATAAGATAGGCGGACTTTGTAAGAGGGCAGACGCTTAGATTTCCCCTCACTAAAGGCTAAATGCCATACTAAACGTTTCTGTACCCTTTCCAGACGCAGCATGTGAGTGGCATAGTGAGGTCTCCACACAACACTGCAATACTCCATAACACTGCGCACGAGGCTGTAATATAACATTATTTTGGTGCTACTTTTACGAAAGCCTTTAGTGTTACGAAGTAGGAACCCTAACATTTTTGATGACTTTTTAATAATGTATTCAATATGGGGTATAAAAGTGATCTTTTTATCAAAAAGTACTCCTAGATCCTTTATTGTTTCGACTTCTTGGACTCGCTCCTGGTTTATGAAGTACTCTGCGTCAATACAGTTAATTTTTCGCGTATATTTGTCATGATAACTTGAACCAACTTAATAGAGGCCCTGTTATACCATAGGCTGCTAGTTTATAAATCAGAATAGATTGTGACATTTTATCAAATGCTTTACTGAAGTCGGTGTATACTACGTCAAATTGTTTGCCTGCATCTACGGCCTGTATTAGGGACTCCGTAAACGACACCAAATTTGTAGCTGTAGACCTAGATGCTACAAAACCGTGTTAATTTTCATTAAGGTACAATCCTAAATGTTGCTGAATGTGCGGGCATACAGGGTGGGCCATGAATTAGTTAACATTTAAATGTAACTTACCGCGCAAACTATTGCCGCGCGGGGCGCGGGCGCGGGCGGTGGCACTAGCTCGCTTCTTGGAAATTTAGTCGCAATGGATCGCTTCACGGGGCCGCAACGCGCTTACTGCGTGAAACAGTTTTATTTAAACAACTTTTCGCTCATTACTGTGAGACGCTTATTTCGCGTTGAATATGGTTTACACGACTTAAGTCAGTGTCCAAGTGCTCCTTTAATAAAGAAATGGGTGAAGAAGTTTGAAGAGACGGGATCTACACTAAATATGAAACAAACCGGCGGCCCGCGGACTTCTCGGAGCGAAGAGAACGTGCAGCAAGTTTCCGCTTCTGTTCGACGTGATCCAGATTTATCGACACGCAAACGTTCGGCTGAATTAGGATTATCCCGCACATCATTACGCCGTATTTTGAAATTAGATTTGAAATTACATCCATATAAGATCCAGCTAGTGCAAGAACTAAACCCTAATGATTTAAATTTGCGTAAGTCATATGCCAAAACAATGTTAACTCGATTCAGTAATTTTCACAACATCTTATTCTCTGACGAAGCCCATTTCCACCTAAATGGACATGTAAACAAACAGAATTGCAGGTATTGGAGCAGCGAAAATCCTAAAGCTAAACATGAGAGGCTACTTCACTCTCCTAAGGTAACTGTATGGGCTGCAATTTCAGCAAAAGGAATCATCGGACCTTACTTTTTTGAAGATTCTCGAGGCCGTTCAGTTACTGTTAATTCTGCCGAGTATGTGAAAATGTTACGGGAGTTCTTAGCACCGATGCTACTGGAATTTGCTGGCTATAATCGTAACACATGGTTTCAACAAGATGGAGCCACGTGTCACACATCGAACGAGTCCTTGCCGGTGGTCAAAGACATGTTTCCGGAAAAGCTGATATCCAGACGGGGTGACATCCCATGGCCACCCAGAAGTCCAGATCTATCACCAGCAGACTTCTTTTTATGGGGTTATTTAAAGAGTCGTGTCTACATTGATAAACCGAATACACTGCGTCAACTTAAAGAAAAAATCATCGAAGAGATGTCGGCGATCTCGCGGTCTCTTTGCAGAAGAGTATTCGAAAACTTTAGGACTCGCTTAGATGAGTGCAAAAACCGAAACGGTGGTCATTTAGACGAAATAATTTTAAAAAAATAAATTACAACTAATTAGCTTTCTCGTAAATAAACGATTTCTAAAATATGTTAAATGGTTTTTTTTATACGATTTTTTCAAATGTTAACTAATTCATGGCCCATCCTGTATAATAGATTCAAAGATCTTTGCGAATGTGGATAAAATTGAAATTGGCCTGTAGTTGCTTACGGTATCTTTTTTATCTGACTTATGCACTGGGACTACCTTGGCTTTTTTCCATTCTGATGGAAAAGTTCCAGTAGCCAACGATGCCTTATATATTATTAGCAAAGGAGATACCAGAGCTGTGGCGCAGTTAGAAATAAAAACAGGTGGGATGCCATCCGGGCCAGGTCCTTTACTAAAGTTTACTGTTTTTAGTTTCTTTAGTAAATAGTCGCGGTCAAGTACAGGAGTACACAAGCCCTGACTATTGTTACGCAGTGCTTGGAGGTGTGTTGTATGGCAGTTAATTTCTGTATCTTTGTCAGTAGTATACATGGTTGCGAAATATTTTGCGAAAAGGTCGCAAATTTCAGATCCGTTAGATGTAACAACCAGTCCATCAGTTATTGTTAACGGGTAGCCACTAGTGCCACCACGTTTCGCTTTTATGTAATTCCAAAGAAGTTTGGGATTATCTTTTATGTCTTTTTCAATTCTATCTATGTAGTCATTATATAAATTCATGGCTAGTTTTTCACACCGCTTCGAAACTAGTTGCAGTTCAATTTTATCTAAAGGATTATTATATTTCTTGTAACGCAACCTCAATCTATTTTTTTCTTTTAACGTTTTAATTAATATTAAATCAAACCACGGCAGATACCGACAGTTGTTAGACTTCCGAACAGGCACAAATTTTACAATAGCCTCACGCAGACATTTATAAAATATTGCCACCATGTCATTCACATCACAAGTATTTACAAAAAGTTCATCCCAGTTCAGCTTAGTTCAGCTACTATGAAAGAGTTATTTCTCTTTCTTTTTAACCAACTTTTTACTTAACAACCAAAAGGCAGAGGTTCCCATTTTTTATCATTTCTTTATTAATTACCTTTCTTTGAGATACGCAAAAGAAACACTACAAAATAAATCAAATTAAAACTAACAATGATAAAACAAAACAAATCTTTGTGAGACCAAAATGTCTAGAAATGCTGGGATGTGAAAATAAAACGATTACTGCACTTAGTACCCGTGCATTCCAGTCAGCCTGTCTCCCTTCAGAAGCAGATTAATTGTCCCGATCTATTCAGGATGTCCATTAGAGAATTCGGTGATCCTTGAGCTTGTTTGTATTTCAATGACTCCTGTGCATTCAAAGGGCTCGTGCGCAGTAGCTGTCTGATATAGATATATATTACGTATAGTACATAAAAGCTACCTACTAAACGACTGTAAACCAAAGACGGTTATGTAAGCTATATATTATTATGTACTTAGTTCCTTATAAACTCTTAGATTATTATGTAATTCACTTTGTATTAATTAAAACCACTGTGATAACCATATAATAATATATTACTTTTTAACAAGACAAAGGAACAGAAATCTAGATCGACCTCCTCTTACGAAGGTTTCCCGAAGAGTAGTCATACAATCCTAACAATCGTCACCACCCTTTCATAGTCCATGAGAACGCTTTTGTTCCCATGGTGAAGTTTGATCCCATCTTATCAATGTTTACGTCCGGCTCGGGATTCAGCAACGCACGCAGCTCGTTTCACCAGGGGCCACCATGCCGCTCCGGTGATGTCACTCTTAACTTTGTAAAGAGAGTGCGGCGATCGCCAACACGGCCGTCCTACCAGGTCCCACCAGGTACCCCACGAGTTCAGATAAAGTGCTGAAACACAAATTATCAATTATTTATCAGTTTGTCAGTTGCATATGCATTGGTGTTCGACTTGAGTTAGAAATGTCATCTATCCATTACACATTTTCATCAGTGAGTCCGAGGGTAGGCTTTAATAACATTAAATCATGTGCATATAAAGCGACAATAAAATTAGGTTTGACTACTTGCACTGGGTCTCAACCTCACTTAAGCGTACCAAGTTCGTTCTAGAACCACTTGCACTTAAAGGGGATTAACCTCACTTAAGCGTACCAAGTTCGTTCCAGAACCACTTGCACTCAAAGGGCCTTAACCTCACTTAAACGTACCAAGTTCGTTCCAGAACCACTTGCACTTAAAGGGGATTAACCTCACTTAAGCGTACCAAGTTCGTTCCAGAATCACTTGCACTCATAGGGCCTTAACTTCACTTAAGCGTACCAAGTTCGTTCCAGAACCACTTGCACTTAAAGGGGATTAACCTTACTTAAGCGTACCAAGTTCGCTCCAGAACCACTTGCACTCAAAGGGCCTTTCCACTCTTGAGCGTTCCAAGTTTGTTCTTCATTTGGACCTACCACTCGGCTTCTAATGTGTAATTTACGATATGGAACATTTACAAATACTCAAAGCATTTTATCTTGACTCGCACTTAAGCGTTTGATAAATTTAGAATTACCTTTATCGCCAACACGGGCAGAAATGGTTAAGTTAGAGCGTAGTTTTAAATTATCTCCCAATCATCAATATGTATCCATGGTTTCATATTCTCGGCAGCGGTTAAGCCTGTATACTTCTTAGTACTCCTTTCACTGCCTTTTACATCCGTCACCTCATATCTATCATTCCCCAATACCTTCTTTACTTGAAAGGGGCTTTCATAAACAGGTAACAATTTCCGACTTTGCCCGTCACTGGTCTGGCTTTGTATTTAAATGAGTACTAAGTCTCCTTCGACGTAAACCCGTGCTTTAGTACGATTTTTATCAAATCGCTATTTTTGTGATTCCGCATTGGACTTAATATTTGTCTCTGTCCTCTCGCGCAATTCAGTTACATCTATCCTATGCCCGTTACCAATTTCCGGAGCCAAACTATCACTATCCGTGCGTAATATATATCCGAGGAAAACTTCGCTAGGAACAGTTTTTGTTGTTTTGTGAATTGTACTGTTTATACCTTGTTGTAAGGCTTTTATATACTGACCCCCCCTATCATCTGTATCGTTAGCGTTTTGTTAAAACGCTCAACCTGGCCATTAGAGCGGGGCATATCGGTTGTAGACGTAATTTTTTTTTTTCAATACTGCGTAAAGGTACTAGAAGTAAAGCATGTCACGGTGTCTGTGATGATTCTTTGAAGGTCTTAGAAATCTTACTAATATCTTACTTCTTTCTTTCTAATATTATAAATGCGAATGTTTGGATGGATAGATGTATGGATGGATGTTTGTTACTCTTTCCCGCAAAAACTACTGAACGGATCTGGATAAAATTGGTAAGTAGATAGTTGTCATTCTGGAATAACACATAGGCTACTTTTTATTCCGAAATTCCCACGGGATCGGGATTTGCGCGGGAAAACCTTCCCACGCGTACGAAGTCGCGGGCAGAAGCTAGTAGTTTCTAACTCTTTAATTATATACGAGGATTTTGTTGTTCGAACCGTCATAATGAACACGAATTTAGTCAAAGCATCTACGATGACCAATAAATATTTATTTTTGGCTTTAGTCGTAACAAAAGGTCCTAAATGAACGATATGAAGAGTGTGAACAGGCTGTGCGTACTTTGGTAACGGGTACAACTCTACTTCCTTTGGACCGCCTTTATTCTTAAAATATATGCAATTGATGTTTCTTTATTATATGTCGCATTCTAGGACACCAATACTGATGGCTCACTCGTTCTATGGTTTTATCAACAACATAAGCGTCAATAGCCTAATGGATAAGGTGTCAGACTTGTGATCGAGAGGTCCCGAGTTCGAATCCCACCCATTACACTATTGCCGTGAACCCACTCCAGTCACAAGCATATTTAGCTTAGTTGGAGGGGTTAACAAGATTGCTAGTAATGTGAATTCTACCCACATTGCTAGTCATCCATAAAAAAAAAAAAACAGAGAAATGCCCGAGATCGTCATGGTTACATTTAATTATATGCTAAATGCAATTCTTTGGAACCACCCATCGGCGACCTCGGGATGTTCTTCTGTAGACTTTACCATCGAGGACAACATATTTTTTTAAAAAGCCTTTATTTTCCTCGGCCTCTCCTGATTCAATAATTGCTCGAATACATTGTGACTCGGCATCTTGTAGTTGTACCGAAAGCAACCAATCTGCTGCCGTTATAGACATTATAATCTCGGTTTCTGATTTTTCTCCGGACTGCATGGGGTTACGACTCAAGACGTCTACGTGTTGCATTCGCGTGCCTTCTCGGTGAACGATATCAAACGAGAATCCTTGTGTGGATAAAACCCAACGTGCAATCCGAGGAATAATCTCTTTCTTTTTCAGTACGTACCGTACGGCATTGCAATCAGTTACTATTTTAAAAGGTGATCCGATTAGGTATAATCGGAACTTCTGAAGCGAACTAACAATCGCCAATAACTCTAATTCAAATGAATGGTACTTTTTTATCTTCCTATCAATATTTCACAATCTGCCAATTTTTCGATTACATAGAAATCCACCTGATTTAGGCACACCGAATCGATTTTCAGATCAACTGTTATCTTGTGAGTTACAGATTTATAATTTTCTTTTGAGAAACCGCGCAATAAAACTGGCGTGGTCAACGAAATTTTTGCCATTGAATATCTTTTAACGAGCAATTCAGAAATTAATGAACAACTGCTTCCCGGATCAATGAATGCTTCTTGATACAGATTATTAAAACATATTATTTTCACAAATTTATTTTCGTTGGTCCGATATTGAGACACATTTTGTTTCTTGTTTATTTTATTTTATTTTATTTCATAGGAATAACAAACAGTAGTATAAAAAAGATTATAAACAGTACAGGATCGAATCATAGTAAAAAATATACTACTCACTACGTTATTCACAGATTATAATAAAGATTAGCTAGCTGTTGATTAATGAAATTACATTGTTAACTTAGAGCTTACAACAACATAAATATAATTATTAACTACTATCTTTTAAAGCAGATGTAATATCTTTTTTAAATACATTTTTATCAAGAAACAAAATATCTATAGAACAGAAGTTTTCTCTGGTTTAACCGCGTTCTTTTTATGGTAACATGTTGAGTCTAAATGACCTCCTTTACCACAATAATCGCATTTATTTGCATCACACTGACTCTTTCTATGGTTACCGCCGCACAGAAAACACTTGACCTGCCTCTGACTCTGCCCCTGACCCACGTCTTGTTATAATTAGCAGAAGCAGCCTGACTTACGGTTGCTAAGGGTACAGTGACTGACGTCGTGGTCGCAGATACCTGATTCTGACTGGTCAGTTTCGTCTGGACATCACGCATGATTGCGCTTATCTGTTTTGGGCTTTTTGATGTATACGTTCGACCATGTAGGAAACTAGCTAAATTATCGCATGTTATAAAATTGTTCGCTTCAATTGATGCGCCTATACTACTGTCTCCTATATTGCCGACAATAATAGAAACAATATCTTGTTCCGAAAATTCCAAAGATAAACGATCTATTTTACATTTTTGTTCAAAATAAAACTCGTAAAGCGACTGATTTTCTAACGGTTTTTTGTTAATAATATCTTTTAAAAGAACGTACATATTCCGACGGACTCGAAAACTGGAAGCCAACTTACGAGTCCAGTCCTTCCATTTCCACGTAGGCCAATGACTATCCGATCGTAACTGTGAATCGTACCACACTTTTGCGGAACCCTTTAGTTTGTTAAGAGCTTGATAACGGATCATTTCATCAGTCCATGTAAAAGTTTGAGCATAGGACCTGATAATACTAAGCCAAGCGTTCACATCGTCTCTCAGCGGATCGAACTCGAATATAATATTATTTAAAGTGTTACTTGTACTCACAGTTGAGGTATCAGCCTTACATGATACCTGTTTCCTATGTTTCGGCGGAGGTGACGGAGTCCTGGCACCACCGCTGCTGCTAGAACTTGAACTTGAACGTATTCGTCTTTTTTGTTTTAGGCGTTTATTACGCTTACTTTGTTTACCCATAGCTATGTGTGGGTTTAGCGTGCCACTTCTGATGTAAGCTATATATTATTATGTACTTAGTTCCTTATAAACTCTTAGATTATTATATAATTCACTTTGTATTAATTAAAACCACTGTGATAACCATATAACAGTATATTACTTTTTAACAAGACAAAGGAACAGAAATCTAGATCGACCTCCTCTTACGAAGGTTTCCCGAAGAGTAGTCATACAATCCTAACAATCGTCACCACCCTTTCATAGTCCATGAGAACGCTTTTGTTCCCATGGTGAAGTTTGATTCCATCTTATCAATGTTTACGTCCGGCTCGGGATTCAGCAACGCACGCAGCTCGTTTCACCAGGGGCCACCATGCTGCTCCGGTGATGTCACTCTTAACTTTGTAAAGAGAGTGCGGCGATCGCCAACAGTTATTTTTTTATCGTGATAGAGCCTACAGGAGCGAAACCCCGCGCGACTACTAGTTAATTAATAACAATAAACTGCCGCCGTGACATCACCTGATCGGCAGCCGAATCCAATATCGAATGCAATATTATGTTCACGTGAAAATGTTTCATGCTTTATCTGGAGTAACGACGTAAGGTCGCACATTATTGGATTATTTTCGACACAATCTAACACGCCAAATCCGATTCAAAAAAATTAATGCAGCCCATGTAACATTAAGCAAGAGTATTATGTTTTGGGACCAAGTGTACTACTATTACTACTAATTATTTTATTTATTAAAACTTTACAAGAGTGGTACATGGACTAGTGCAACAAGGCATTCTCTGCCAGTCAACCTTTGGGTTAAAAGAGCACATTGTGGTAGGTAGGGTGTGTACCACCCGAGAGACAGCGATTCATGTTCCACATGCCCCTCAAAAAACAGTCAGTACTAATGACGGGGCCCGTTAGGTCGAATGCCTGTCGGGGTTGCGGAAATATTCTAACGAGGTTCCGCGCCCACGGAACCCAAGGGTAAGTGAAGGGACAGGGTGGGGTCGTCTACCAGAACATCGAGAGACATTTAATTAAATCAAACATTTCAATATTCCTTTGAGCCCTTCAAAAAAGGCTAAATCCCTAAACCTAAACTCAAAACGTCACTAAAATCCGTCACAGCATCAAGAATCAAATTCAAATAAATCAACACAGTGTCAATTAGATTGATCGACAATCGAAAGTTGTGATAAATCGATAACGCTGCGCACTGCACTAGTGATTAATTGTCGTCAGCTAATTGATTCTCGGTACACCGATCACGATAGTTTGGATCGATTCATTATTATTAGTTTAGATGGCATGTGTTTAAAGTGTAGATGAATAGAACCTATACTGTGACGTCATCAACTATCGGGATTATGATGTGGGAGAGACAGAGCTATACAAGACTAATTGCAAAATCCCTTTTTTACAACGCAGTCATGATAAATCTTTGGCTTTATTATTCATCTGAAAAAGAGTGCATGCACGATGGCTCTATCGTCAGTTTTTTGTAATCTTTCACTCCAAATGAAATACTCAGTTACATCTGCTTAGACTTGAAGTTGAAAACTAAATAGTTGGAAAAAGTCTATACAAGCGATGAAATTGAAAATACACTTGTCATTTACATACCTAAATTCAATAAAGGAGATGTTTCATTTTCGGCCTACTACAAATTGGGGAAAAATATTCTCCGGTGAATTTGAGCCTGATTTGTTGTGCACAAAAAATAATAGTTTTTTCAATTATTGCCATGTTTTATTCAACATGGCGTCTCGTTTGCTTGCATACTTCATTCGTTCTGAAATCATGCCTCATCAAATCAATGTTACGTAGACGATAATTAAAAAAATGTGTATATTCTTGTAGTGTTAAAAATAAATTACTATTATTCTCTTGTACATATTTTTGAGTAAACATAATTAAGTGTGACGATTTCATCGTTACAAAAATCTTTAGTCGCCATTTTTGAAGTGTGTTTCTGAACGAATTTAAAATAACCGCTTGTTGTCTTGAAAGTTGAAACTCTATCAGTCAGTCAGGTCCGCGCTAAGGTACCTAATAGTGTTCTGTGGGTTAGTTCTGATGAACAAAAACAAAACAAGGTTAAGTAAACGTCATTTCTACAACCTGTCATTGCTGTCATAACTCTTAGGACAAACGTCAAACATTTTTATTTTGTACATAAAAACCATTTTATATTATGAAAAAAATGTTACTTTATTCTATTCAGTGGTAAGTTTCCAAGCTTTGCTGAAATGTACATGTTATGGCCGGAGCCCCATATAAAAATGAAACATCTCCTTTACCTAACATCAAAATCAAGCTCAGAACCAGCTCTTTTTAAACGACATAATCACCATTCGCCCATCACCATTTGCTAGTATTTGGCGGGATCTATTCGTCTGACCACGAACTGCTGGATTTTAACTGCATACCGCCAAATAGCCAGCTAGACTAGAAGCCAACCCCGAAATAAGGAAAATTCTGATTTTTATAAACTATTTATTCGTTCAGGGTCACTGTAATCTTTTTAAAACTCAAACTTAAGTGAAAAGAAAAAACCAAGTCATGTCGGGCCACCCGCAGTGTAGGATTACGTAGCTTACTAAAACGCCAAGTGCGAGTCGGATTAGCTGACCGAGAGTTACGTACTATGCTGTAACAAAAACAAACTACTCTATTTTACACAAATAAGTATGATCTAAAATTGTTTCAATGGGAATTTCTCCGAAAGCGTGTAGCGACTGAGGTCTGATATTTTTCCTTTTAACATCGTTAGATGTAGGTACTCTGCTATAACGTTTGAATTCCTACCTACAACCACTTAGTTGGTAGGGGGGGAACACACAAAAAAATAAGCACTTTAAAGCATAGGGTAGACGAGATAAAAAAACATCCCCTCTTTACGTGGAAGGGGAGTAATCTTAAAATTTCAGCGTTCTAGTACCAATAGTTAAGAGCTAAGCCTCGGACAGACGGACACACATGGCGAAACTATAATGGTTCCTTGTCGACTACGGATTCCTAAAAAATAAGTTTCTAATGCTATCAGAATTCTCTTTGGTCTAATTTAGCTGCGGCTTTCAAGGCAGTCCTAAGGCTCGTGGGACAGCCAACTTTAATTGCGTCGAGTCGCAAGCGCTGTTGATCTTAGCTAGACTAGAGTTACGATAATGGGGGAAAAGGTCCACACGTAATAAATTAATCCCAGTGCAGTCTTGATAAGAGCAATGTTGTAAGATGCAACCATTAGCTTTGTAAAATTTATAAACACTAGCTTCTGCCTACGGCTTCGCTCGCTTGTAAAGTTCTGTATAAGGCGTTCTAGTTTTTGAAATAAATTATAGCCGTTGCGCAGATTTAATAGCTACATAACAAAAAAAGTTTCATTCAAATCAATATAATTTAATAATAACAAATAGATTGTCAGACAGACAGGAAGAGATGTTCTTTTTCTTGTGCTTCTTTCTTAACCCCCTAATTATTTTTGAGTTCTCATTTCTGATAACTTCACTCGTGTAAATTGGAAACAAACTTCTAGGTAAGAATGCTTCATCATCAGGTAAGGTGGTGGTCCAACGCGAGAAAGAAAATGCGACCTCAATAACTGCTTATAAAATTCACACGTTTATCATTTATTTTTCAACTTTACCACTTTACACACAATATTACCACTTTTTTTTTCAACTTGACATTGCACAAGGTTACGATTTTCAAAACGCTCTGATCGCTTAAATAAACCTGTATATACGTGGCATACCTGTAAATAATTGTCGTGGAAGAATCTCATGTAATGATTTCACGGGGATGTAAACGCCACCAGAAAAAACTGAAAAACTTTTTTTTTTATTATTTAAAATAGGGTCGCGTTTGACCACCATCTCACCTGATGGTAAGTGATGATGTGGTCGAAGATGGAGCACGCTTACCTAAAAGTAACCTATTCACTCTTGACTTAAAGACTTGTTTAGAAAATTAACGCGCCTTTTGTACAATCATATATGTTTTGTTTTTGCGCATACGATATTGCATTGTTCAATATTATTTTATTTATGTAACACTACACACTCTTTCACATTTATTTAATTTAATTGCCCTCGTCCGTGTGTCACTGCTGTGTGCCAACTGAAAATCAGCGCTGGGTCTCTTCCGCCCAGAAAATGCTGAATTGGTGTCCCTTTCCGTGTGGACATGCTCAACGATTATTTTTTAATCCTTTTTTTTATAATGTTTGTAATTTTGTGTTGTATGTTGTTGTGTGTGTCTTCGTCCGAATAAATGTTTTTCAATTTCAATTTTTGTTTTAAAGATTCGCCAGATTCTGAAAAATCGATCTGCTGAACTTTTCCCAACTATATTGGCTTCCAGTCAAACCTGATACCACTAAGTATTATGGACTGACTGTCCATCAACCCATACCACTAAGTATTATGGACTGACTGTCCATCAGCCCATACCACTAAGTATTATGGACTGACTGTCCATCAGCCCATACCACTAAGTATTATGGACTGACTGTCCATCAGCCCATACCACTAAGTATTATGGACTGACTGTCCATCAGCCCATACCACTAAGTATTATGGACTGACTGTCCATTAGCCCATACCACTAAGTATTATGGACTGACTGTCCATCAGCCCATACCACTAAGTATTATGGACTGACTGTCCATCAGCCCATACCACTAAGTATTATGGACTGACTGTCCATCAGCCCATACCACTAAGTATTATGGACTGACTGTCCATCAGCCCATACCACTAAGTATTATGGACTGACTGTCCATCAGCCCATACCACTAAGTATTATGGACTGACTGTCCATCAGCCCATACCACTAAGTATTATGGACTGACTGTCCATCAGCCCATACCACTAAGTATTATGGACTGACTGTCTATCAGCCCTCCACGATCCAATAACTCGGTAACACTATAGCTCTTGGCAAGACTGATGTCAGATTTCCTGTGTTGTGGCTATATAGCTATTATGGAGCTGAATCCGAGAGTTTGGACTTGGGCTGAGAGACTGAAATCTGAAGAAAAAGGCCTAAAAACAATCTCAAAATATAATTTTTCTGCAAAAAGAACAAAAGATAACGAAATTTTATCGAATTTCGATAAAGTCCATTATTTATAGCAAAAGTTTTGGTGAACAATTTTCTTAAGTTTTTTCGGTGAAACTTTTTCTTTTAGAACTATTAAAAGTCTAGAAATTACAAGCTCCAGGCCTGAAAGTTTAAAGCTAGGCTTAAATGTTCGAAGTTGACACGTGTTTGAGCCGAAAACTTGTGTACCTATTGTGAATTAAGTAACCTGTCTTGTCTTTATTTAAAAATAGACCATTATATCAGCTTTTCTTTTTTTCGGTGTGAAAAGCACCAAATGGAGTCGTTTGATGAATATTTTCCACCGACTATGTACTGTTTGAAATTATTATCCCGCTATGGGTGGAGCGGAAGGGAGTGTCAGACTTTTACTGACTAAAAACTCAACTTGTTCCTTAAGTTGGCCTTGCGTTCAGGGACCGTGGTAACACGTTAGAACATTCCCGGCCCCGTCAATGCTGCTGACTACATTTTGGGACGCGCGTGGAACACAACGCGCAAAGACTATAAAACCACATACTCTTTGACGACGCGACATCGACTCGGGCCTGGTCCTTACCGGCCAGTGAGCTACGGTGAGATGATTACCTATAGCAGCTAGGTTTAAGTTTAGAAACTGATATTGTCTAGATTTTAAGTTTCATTCATTAATAGGTAGAATTAGCAGTGCCTGACTTCGTTCGCGTGAGAGTCCATATCACCATCGCGGTATATCCCGATCTCATGGAAAATTTTGATATTAAAAGCCACACAGAGGAGGTTCTCCAGTTAATATTCTATTAAAATCGGTACAACTGCTCCGATGATAAGCCCAGACCAACAGAAATACAGACCGACCGTACTTGAAAAAAAGGGTGCTTGTGTTTTTTAATATAGCGTAAATTATCTTTTAATCACAGACATACACTCTATTTTATAGGTAGTGTATATAAGTACAAGAAGAAATATAGTCCAAAATGTTTATTTTCCGTGGATCATTCTGGACCATAAACAAGTTCGTCAACGTCTATTTTTGGTATTCTAAATTGTCCTGTGGTAACCAGCAAATCAATAACAGGTTTTTTTCTCATTCTACAATCCATAGTTTCACATAGGTACTCGAATAATTACTCGACTACCTAAATAATTAAAACAAAAGACGTTGCCATCGATTGTCTTTGGATTGTCAAGGGATTAGAAAGGACATCAGCTGGCTCCCAGATACATTTGTGTTGTCATTTTTGCTGCAACTGTATGTATTTTAAAAAAATCATTTTGTTTTCAGTAACAACGTTCAGAGAAATTAGTATCTAATTACTGTAATCGGTTATTTTAAAGAAATTTCTCGTACAAGTAAGGTACACTTACTCTGGCCTCACGTATGCAGAACTAGATTAAATTCTAATCTACACTATTATTATAAAGCGGAAAAGTTTGTTTGTTTGAACGCGCTTATCTTCGAAAGTACTGAGTGGAGTTGGATGAAATTTTGTATGGAAGTAGCTTGAAGCTTGCGGAAAACAATGGGTTTTTTATTCGACTGAAAAATAGGTGGGTTATGTTTTTATCATACCAAAGTACACAGGAGCGAAGCCCCGGGCGAGTGCTAGTTAAGCATATTTATTTATTTATTTATTTATGTACACACATGACACTTACAAAATAAAAAAACATATAAATACAGACAAAAGAGCACAAAGGTGCTGCTTATTTCCTAAGAAATTTATTTCAGCAGACCTGCGACAGGAGAGTTGAAGAGGAGATGAACGGTGTGTGTATAAATACTAATTACGATAAATAAAACATACTTAGCTAATAAATTAAACTATAATGATAATATAATAATTTAGAGACTTACCTTTATAATAATAACTAGCCCTCTATGCACTGTCCCGCTATGCTCGAGTCGTAAAATACCCACGAAAAAGTTTCGCTATGCACGAAATTTTTACGATCCTGCGTTAACAATGTAAACTACAGTTCGAAAGTAAAGTGTTTGAATTCAAGTTAGTTTTGTAGCTCTATTCGTATATGTGTAAGCGTCTGTTAGTTAAGATTTATTTTGTCTGTTTTAAAAAAAAAAATGACAGATACAGATAAACGACTTTCATAGTAATTGTAATTTAAGACATGCCTAATTTCGGTTGAAGTGAGAATAATTATACGATTGCCGCCTTAACAACAATAATCATCCAATACGTAGTCAATAATCAGTTTCCCACAGCATTTAATTTTATTTCTATTAAACAATGCCAAATAATTGTACTTTTGTTTTGGCGAAGCTTGAGGTATTTGTGCCCGGCACATAATAATGTTTTTCCACCACTACTACTGTCATTTATTTTAAAATTTAAAACCGAACTACTTGAACAACTTGGCCGAAAACTAACAAGATTACTCTTATCAGTAAGTTGCAGCTGCAAGAAAATAATGCAATCATATTGTCTCTACCTATTTACATAATAGCGAAAGTGAAGGACACGGTAGTAGTAATTCGTGGAAGAGCTCATTGTTATGGCTGCCCTGAAAAAACCGGTTCGACACATGGCTCTCATAACAAGCGCAAGACCAGGAATAGTGTAACATGTTTAAATCATAAGCTTTTTTAATTTGCTTTTTAGTATTAAATAAAAAAGGCAATACCAACGACTTATCTAATTATCGTCCTATAACCTTAATATCTAATTTATCAAAAGTCTTTGAGAAAGTAATGCGTCGTAGATTGGTTAACTTTTTAGAAAAATATCAAATTATCAAAGAGGAACAAAATGGCTTTCAAAGAGGGAAATCAACTACGTTGGCAGCATTTACACTGATAAAAATGTTATTGAAAATTTAGATAAACGCACTCCAGTATCAGTCATCTTTATTGATATCAGTAAAGCTTTTGACTATGTCAACCACGATTTACTCATACAAAAATGCAATAGCTATGGGATCAGGGGAATTGTAATAGATTAGATAAAAAGCTATCATCTAACCGCCAGCAAAAAGTAATTATAAACTCAACTAACAAAAATAATGAATACACATCATATAGCTCAGATTACTGTCAAACAAAATCAAGTGTACCACAAGGAAGTATACTTGGGCCGTTACTCTTTCTAATTTACATCAACGATTTACCTACAGCATTAAAACAACAATGTATACTTTTTGCTGATGATATATCGGTAATAGTAACTAATGATAATAAATCAGAAATTGATCATGAAAAAAATCTTAATGAAACCATAACTCAAGTCTTAAAATGGCTCGAAAACAATTACCTCTGTGCAAATATAAATAAAACAAAATAAATAAATTTTCATAATTATAACACAAATCCTAAACCAAAACCATTTAAAATTACTTGTAACGGACAAGAAATTAACGAAGTTAAAGATTACAAATTTCTTGGACTTATTCTCGACCAAAATTGTAACTGGAAATTACATATAGAGCATATTTGTAAAAAACTAAATCAATTTGTATTTGCTCTCAAAAGTTTAAGGCGTACAGCAAGCGAAGAAGTCACTCTTGTTGCTTACCACGGTTATGTTTCGTCCTTACTCAGATATGGACTCATACTCTGGGGGAACTCCACAAATATAAATGATGCATTTTTGGTGTAAAAAAAATTCCTGAGAGCAATCTGTGGTATAAGCCCAAAAACATCCTACAGACCTCTATTTAAAAAAATAAAAATATTAACCTTTGACAAGTCTTTTTATAATGCAAGCTGGTTTTTTGTAAAAGAGCATTCCAAATTATTCAAATCATGTGACTTAAATTCAAAATATGCCCGCAGAGACCCCACAAGGTTACGAATGCCTCCCCATAAAAGCACATTATGCCATAAAAATAGCTTTATTACATCCATAAAAATTTTCAATAATATACCAAAACAAATTCGAGAGCTCCATTTAAAATACTTCAAAACCGAACTAAAAAAATGGCTAATAGATAATTGTTTTTATAGCGTAAAGGAATTTTTTGATAAGAAGGTAACAGATAAATATCACTACTGATTTATTTTTTAAGTTATTACTGATTACCTAATTATAGACTAATAATATTATTTAACATTCATAAAAAAATACAAAAATAATTAATTATAGAATTGATATTAAGTAAGCATGTGTATAATAATATATAAAATGAACAAATTATTGTTTAAATATTTGTATGCCAATAAATGGCGAAACATGAATGGTCTATGTAATTATATTAAGGCCTATAATGTACCATGTTTTATGCAAATAAATATTCTTATTCTTATTCTTATCAACATTCACCATCAACAACATCATATATTATGACACTGTAACAGTTTTTCTCAGCACTGTACGTGATTGTGATTTTATGCATAGCGAAACTTTTTGTTGGTATTTTAAGACTCGAGCATAGCGACACTAGAGCATAGAGAGACTAACCCCAAAAGAAGGCGATTCCCCCAGGGCGAGGCGTTTCCATTGCACTGTGGTTTGGTTGCCAATGCGATTATCTCTAATGTGGATAACTCGAATGCGTAATTTTTGGTAGTTTGGATTTGGGATTGCTTACGCACAAATCCCCCACCGTCTTTATATCTATTAATTAGGAGTAGAGTGAGTAATTCGTTAAAAAACATTATTATTATATATTTAGTGTATGCTAGCCTTATCAAGATAAGTACACTTAGTACTATACACTTAGCAAGCCCTTTAAACGCTTTGCTTCGTTTTTGTTTCTTATACTCATGTTTTCAGTGCTTACTTTCGCGGTCAAACACTTGTCGCCGGGTGGCACATCGATATTTATTTATTTTTGGCACTTCAACTACTTATTCACTATATTGTTTATACGAACAAAAATTTTATAAGGTTATCTAGACACGCGGGAGCGTGTCAAGCCAAGTACTGGCGCGCAGCTCACCGCGTGTAATATTACACGAACCATTTGGAGCCACTTTTGAGCCCCTCATAACTCAAAAACTACTTCATCTAAACTTGTCAAATTTGGCTCATATATTGAGACTGGCGAGATACATATGTGTTTCAAATTTTATAAACATATCTCAAACGGTTATTTAGATATTAACGTCCAAAAATCGTAATTTTTATGACTGACCTATTGATCAAAACTATAACCCAGTTCCAGATGACCTAGAAAGTTCATATTTGGCATACAGATAGGTAATTAAGTGAATACAAAGGAAAAAATCAGAAACTGGTAATTTTTTATCATTTTATTATAATTTTCACTTAACTTATAATTAGTGCCTGTAAATCTCTATATGTGGATTTTAAGATTATTACGTGAATATATAACGAGTTGAATACCACCCTTAATTTGTTTAATCCAAATTTATCCGTTTTAGTACTTATAAATAAGAATATAGTAAATTTTCGTATTTATTACGGGTAACTAACCGTATTCTACAACCACTAGCGCCATCTATTATCTTAGAGGGTCACTACACCATGGAGGCAAAACGCGTAAAAAGAATTCCGGATACTGAATGGGCAATTCAGTCGAACATTTCAAAGGTACAAGAAAATATAGAAAATAGCATAAAAAGGACAATTATACCCCGTAAACGTAGGAAAATACAGTAGTTTAACAAAAAACCATTTAGTATTAATTTTGTTATACATAAGTACCTACTACTAATTTATGTACAAAAAGTAATGATATCCCATCAAAAACATAAATGTGAAATGAGAGCCAAGTTCAATATTATTTTATATGCCTTGGTTGTTGACTTCAACGACAAAAGAAGTGAAATCTAAATGGGTGCCAAGTTCAATGGTCAGTCCTGAAATTTATTTATAACAATATAAAATATCATTTATTCTTGTAACTTAGGAGAATATATTGTAGCCTAAGGTCTGACTTGGCTAGTTTTCATATACGAATTATATTATAGTCTTCGCAAGTTCTAAGCCTGTTACTTGTCGGTTCTTATTTTATTATTCCGAAAATTTGGCTTGCTGGTAGAAACTACCCAACTAGCACAAATGGGCTGCATTAGAGCTTTGGAGCGTATCCGATTATTACTTATGGTAATAGACGTAAGCGCTAGAGCGTCTACTGCAGACTTAAAGCAGCCGCTTTAGCGCTATTTGGGCGCCATTTTATGCAACCTAAAGTTCCATTTAACCTGCACAACGGTTGCATAAAGGTTCCTTAATAGCTATAACGATTTATTAACGCTATACTAAAGCTCTCATAGCGCTACTTTTGAATGATTTTGAACTACTTTGAACGAATGAATTGATTATAGTTCTTTATTGTATGTCTTCAGTTGACATTACTTGTAATATTTTGGTAAAGTGTTTTCGTCGCCATCATGAAAATAAAACAAAAAGAAGTGAAAGTTTATATTCTGTATTAGCAAGATATATAAAGATACTTAAAACGCTGTCCAGTTTACTGTAGATATATAAGATAATTTTCGAGTAATTTTAACGCGCTTTTATGATATTTCAAAAATTAACAAAAGATATGTGATATTTTTTATTTGTTATACAGAATAAATTTTATTTCCGTTTTTTTACGTGTCGATAACTTCCTATTTGCAAGTGGCCGATTGTTTACCGGTACATTTAATGCACATTTAACTGAAAAACCAATGTATATCAACTCAATTTTGCAAGTGAATTATAAGTTTTCTTAAAAAATCATGGCGTCATTGTAATGTAGTCATAACCTGCAGTTTTAGCTCTAATAACTCCCTTTAGAGAATCATAGCGCTAATTTTCACCCTTCTAACGCTTCCAGTGATTTTTGTTCCCCTATTGCAACTCACAGCCACAAAAAGCTCCTATTTTCTTGTTTTTGAGGTTATAAGATGTAGTTACGTACTTATTCGTTTAGTATCCATTTTTATTGTTTAGTGTTTTTAAATGTTTTATGATAGTTACAAAAGCGGCTGTAAAATGGCGAATGGATTGAGCCTGCAAGGAATGACTATTGCTACTAAAGGCCTTAGTTACACTGATGATTTTTTTGTAACTATAGTATGCATAAGAGTTTCTATTATTTCTATAATGAAACTTATAGTAGTATAATAGTGGTTACTATAACTATAACCTATACAAGTTACAATGGAAACTACTATGCAGCTGTGAGTGGCAGAATGACCTTCGTAACTCTCATATAAAGGTGTAAGTGGTAAATGAGTTCTACCGTGGACTACTGTGAAGGCTAGGGTAGTATTTGATTCAGCTTATAGCACCTTAAGTAACTTTTATAACTATAGACGTTTACGGATGCAGATATGCAACTCTGAACTGCTTTTTGAACCCTTAAACCGCTATTTTACAGCCCAAAGTAACAAAATAGGCTGCTATTTCCACTAATGTGCTCGTTGGGTAACCATCGAATATAATAATTCGTATATGAGAACTAGCCAGGTCAAACCTTACGCTACTATATATTCTCCTAAGTTATAATAATAAATGATATGTTATATTGTTATAAATAAATTTCAGGACTGACCATTGAACTTGGCACCCATTTAGATTTCACTTCTTTTGTCGTTGAAGTCAACAAACAAGGCATATAAAATAATATTGAACTTGGCTCTCATTTCACATTTATGTTTTTGATGGGATAAGTATTACATTGTTTATTATTTTTTTTAAACAAATAAATTATACAGAAAACATTACCAATATTTCGTAGTATGAAGTATAAAGCTTTCAAAACTACATATTATTTTTATTGAATGCTCATTGGGACGACAAGATAGTCGAACTTTCGTCTAAGATAATTGCCATTACTTGAGTTTTTGGTCCATTTTCGCTTTCCACAAAAATACGTGTATAACTTGTTATGAAAGACGAAGTAGTATTTGTTCATGAACGTAACTTTCTGAAATTCTATTGAAGTAGGTTAATTAAATTTGTTTGATTTGATTGAAGGGGTCTTAATTGACCTAGAAATGAGAGAGAAATAATATTTATTTAGGATGATACTTAATTTTTTTTATTTTCGTTATCACATGAAGCCCAACAGTTTGATATCGAAAAACAATTGAGGTTTGGCTCATGGCTAAATACGACAGTTGCAGTCGATCCCCATGACGTAACTACGTTAAACAACGGCTTAACGTGGTCTCGGCTGTCATTTGTAGATCTTTAACATGAAATCTGATGATGAAATGACTCATCCCGCTCAGAGTGGAGCGGGTGGGAGTTTCAGACTTTTATTGACTAAAATCCCACCCTACTACTTCAGTCACCCTTGCGTACCTTGCTCAATAGAGCCATCGCCTACCCGGGTGGCAACGGCTCTATCGAATCCGGTCAATACTGCTGACTGTTCTTTGAGGCGCGCGTGGGACATGACGCGCCGCCGCGCCGACCCGTGTTATCCATTTCAGACACTCACTTGCATTTACTCCATGGAAAACACCAGTGTCCATCTGGATCCGGTTAGGGGATAGTTTGTTTTTATTTGACAAAGTCTCTTTGTGCACAGTTAAGTGGCCATGGTACCCTATCGTATTACTCAACCCACATTTTGCGTAATGCGCATATTTTATCATTACCTTACAATATTCTTTTCAATCCAATAACTTCCTTTTATCTCAAACTAGCTTGTGCCAGCGGCTTCGCCCGCGTGGGAAGCTTTTCCCGTGTAAATCCCGATCCCGTGGGAATTTCGCAAAATCCTTTCTTAGCGGATGCCTACGTCATAACATCTACCTGCATGCCAAATTTCAGCCCGATCCGTCCAGTGGTTTGAGCTGTGCGTTGATAGATCACTATGTCAGTCAGTCAGTCACCTTTGAGTTATATATATTTAGATAACGTTTTAAGTTCCCTCATGTCACACATCATAGAGATTTGAGGTCATCGGAGAGTTTGAGACTTTCAATGCCTGCACATACCACCAAATTTTATGGCTCATCGTTTACGGTGCAGGCTAGTTGTTTCTGGAATGCATTGATAGTGTCAGTAAGACAAGCACAGTCACTTGCTTCTTTCGAAAGCCCTGTTGCCAGTCATATTTATACACTCCTATGACTGACTTTGTATTTCTCTCCATATGACATTAAAAACACACGACAATTTTTTTGTATGATTTCATGTGTCTGAATTATTTGAAGTACACTGACTTTCACAGTTTCACCTCCTCGCTTTTTACCCGACTGCAAAGGAAGGGTTATGTTTTTCGTGCGTATCTTGTATGTATGTATGGTTCTTTATTACCTCATATCTCCAGAACCGCTGAACGGATTCACACAATTGAGGTATCGTTAGATTTGTCTTAACAGCCGGAGTGTTCTTAGATAGGTGACATTTAAAAAAATTAAACATGGCGGCTGTGCGAAGCCATTATACATGGTGAAAAAAAATTTTTTTTAAATGCTACTATATGGGTATCAAATTAACGGGCTTAACATAAGGATTTCAAAAAGGTATATCATGTTCATCATTAGTGTAATACTAGCAAAATAACACAATGAGAAAGTTTAAAAATATGGAATCAGTTTCTGAATCCGGTGGAGTACCAATGTGACACGACCGGGAATACTAAAAAATTGTTACTTAATATATTAACTAAAAAGTTGAAAAAAAAAACTTATTTAAAAATCTAAAAAAACCCGACTGCTCAACTGAAGTGTAAGAAACAAGCACATTTTTATTTTTAAAAGTGACAAGCAGGCGGACCCATCCCATTTTAAAAAAATATGTTCAATTGGGTCCCGCCTGCTTGTCACTTTTAAAAATAAAAATGTGCTTGTTTCTTACACTTCAGTTGAGCAGTCGGGTTTTTTTAGATTTTTTAAATAGGTTTTTTTTATGTTTGTTAGTTTCATCCTAAGGTTGTCTGGAAGATATCACTATCAGCGATAAGACCGCCATTGTACCCTTAGATTAAGCAATATTACACAATATTGCTTAATCTAAGGTTAGGTAACAGGTGTGTTTAAATTATTGGTGTACACTAAAGAATATTCTATCTAGATAGATAGAATATGCTTTAGTGTACACCAATTTAGTGTACCCTACATATCCTGGTATCTATCTTATTACACAATAAGTAGATCACTTACTGATATTGTGCAATATTCTGATAAAATAGTAACAAAAAGAAATCTTCCTATGATACTTATCCTACACGTTACTTGTAGCATTTTTATCAATGAAAGAATATCTGTAATCGGGAACAAATTCCAAATTTACCTTTGTAATAATATTCGCGAAATATTTGCATGTATCGAGTAGGTATGTATTGGAGAATGCAGTACGAAGTAACTTCAAAGGGCTCCTAACAATTTCGTATGGATTCTGACCTCATTCCGGCTCGCCATTATGTTCTAGTTTTTAAAATAAGTTTTTTTATGAAAAATAAACCCAAATGTCTACAAAATCATCATCTACTTAGCCATTTCCCAGCTGTGTTAGCGTCGGCTTGCAATCTAACTAAATGGAGCGATTGCCTGACTTCCACAAACCTAAAAATAGCTGGGTTACACGACAAAAATACAAACCTCCTCCAACATGACACTCCAACACAATGACTACGCAATAAATTATTATTCACGCTTTTGATGTCATAATAAGTCTAACTGAACCAAATTATAGTATTCAAAATATTACTGTATATATCGACCCTCCAAAGCAATAACTCGGTAATGTGTTATTATGGATTTAATGCTGTTATGTCAAATTCGGCATCTATGGACTAGAATACACCTTAGCAATTTTTTTCAAATTTTTCCTAATGATATTTAAAAACATATTGTGACACACGTGTTTATTGTTGGGAATTTAGACAGAAATATATATCGGCAAATAACATGTTGTAGAAAATTACTAAAAAAAAAGAATTATATTTTATTATGGTAAGTTGCGTTTACTGGGTTATTGGCATAAATAGTTTTCATAAAGTTTTTGGTAAACGTGAGTACGTAGTTTTTGTTGAATTCATTTTAATATACGTATTCCGTAATACACAATAACAATGTTATTTAAGATTGGTATTGACTCATTAATGTACGTAATATTTCAATGATTATGTTATTTATCAATACCGTCTCTAAAATTATTGGATATTACCACAATAACTCCGTAAAAGCACGTTATGTATCAGCCCTACGATAAAAAGTTAACACCGTAAAAGTCCATAATATAATGTTACGAAATATTTTATGTGATAAAATTGCTGCAATAACCCCGTAAGTAGAATATTACTACAAAAGTAAAATATTACTATTACTGTAATATTTTATGTATTTTTTAAGCATTATTTATTTTCATAAATTACCAGGTTTTTACTAAAAGGAATTTCATTTTAATGTCACAGTCATATTCCGTGTAAAAATAGCTTTCATTTAACACACCAATGACTTCAATAGTCTTACTCGCTGAAAAGATATTTGATAAAATCAGTAAATCTTTTCTCCTGTAAAATTTTGATTTTTCGATTACCGAGTTATTGCTTGGGGGGTCGATATAAGAAACACTTTTATAAATTAAGGATTTTTAACCGCGTAAGTAAAATAAATCCCATCACCCGCACCAAAGCATTTTTTTTTTCTATTTTTAATCAAAACCTAAACTTACCTGTAATAAATGGGCTTAGTAAATCAATAACAGGTTTGAGGAAAAGGTAACGATAGCCATAAAACATTGAAAACAAAAACCTACTCTACGACTCTACGACTCCTATCTATTTATATTCAACTACCTACATATTGTTACGGAAACACATCATAAATTCAATCGGTCGCAAGCGTGACGTCACCGATGGTTGATTTGTAGCGATGACGTCACGCTTCGAGATTTACGACGTAATGTTGATGTAGTAACTTGTGGGATTGACTTTGAGCTGGTCCACTGAAGCATGGTGGGTTTCCTGTTTTAGTAGGTATGGTGAAACTAATACGCATTAGGGTGGATATAAAATGTGGAAAACAAACAACACAATATATTAAAGTTACGTTTTATTATGCAAAATGACAGTTTCATACTAATAATAATATACTACGTAAAGCAATTATTTAAATACCTTCTATTATTCAACCGTATCCTAGGGGACTAGGAAAGTAACATTCTCACAGCAATATTACTCTCAAAATATGCTATGTCAACTAGCAGTATTTTCTTCAAATAAAATAGACTAATGCTAACCATTGATTGATATGAGCCTGACAAATTAAATTATAATATTAAGGCTTAATATGCCTTTCATGGAACGTACTGACACGAGCTGGGCCATGAAGCTTATGTGTTTTTCTAGTATTTCAGCTGTCTACATAACCAGGCGTCATTGAGTTACAAACATCCTAACCAAACTCAAACTTTCGCATTTTTTAATAATATCAATCAGATTATGTTTTCAGTTATTCTTACAACAGATAAAAAAAAATATTTTCGTATTTAATTTCTACAACTAAGGATATTCCTTTTGTATATATTAAAATGTCAAATCAAAAGAACGTTTAGCTAAAGACAATACGTAATAAACATGTTTTTCTTGCAACCTTACTCAGCTCATTCCAAAATTGTAATGAAGACTTGATATATCAGTAGCGCTTATCAATGCCATAGATTTTAAAATCTTCAGCTATCGTTATCAATGATAGAACGACAATTTTTCGAGAGCCCTTATCCCATGTCACTTGGGGTTGCCGACACACATTTCTCTTTGCACTCCCCTGTCAGCCGTCACGCTCTCATGCACTCACTTTTCTTTCACATCATTCCTCACACAATTCATCCATCTTTTGTCTGGATTTCCCCCCTCACCCACTTACGTATACACCACAGCTATAACTGACTATGCCTGTGACTCCGTTCGAATCGATATTACCTTACTGTAATTAATAATATTTATTATTATGCAAACCACATTTTATGCTAATAAATTATTTATGATTATGTTAAAGCGAAAAAAAGTTTGTTTAAACGAATTTTCGGAAGTAGGTACTGGGTGGATTGAGATGGAATTTGGTATGGAAGTAGTTGGAAGCTTGAGGAAGGTTTAAAGCTACTTTTTACTCGACTGCAAAAGATGGATGATTATGTTATTGTCTGATATAAAATTCGTGCATCTCAATATTTATTTCTCCAATATTTTTTCTGACGTGCCTCAAAACGGATAGTCCGTTTTGAGGCACGTCTTAATCCTAATCACCATGCCCTTCACGCTAATATCCGCTCTAAATGACACAAAAGACTACAAACGAGGTCAAGTAACAACCGAACTGTGTCGGAACACGGAACTAAAAACATGCTCCGCTAAGTTAGGGGGAATCTGCGAACGGAATGCGGAATTACTTACGAATTGATTTTTCAAACAAACTACATGAAGTACCAGTAAGATTATGACGCAATCAGAAGGATTCAGATATTAGGTATCCTTAGTTAAGAAGGCATGGTGCAACTTGCATATGCAGCTAAATTATTACTATTATTTATTATACATATAATGATACAAGTAGTAAAACAAAGCTGAGCATAATACAGACGGGTCAGTCAGTCATAAAGACAAACCTACTACACATTTCATAGCGTAGAACTTAATCGAGAAGAACGTGCAAGAAAGTTCACAGGCAGAACTCCTCAAAAAGACAACAAAGCGAGCCTGTGAACCAAAATAACAAGCAATGTTAATTTCATATATAACTATGCGTGTACGTATACGACGTGTAATTTAAAGGGTATATACATACCAAGTGCACGGCTTCTTTGGATGATAATAAACGATATGGCAAGGGTTTTCTAATCCTATGTGTACGTGTGTGGAACTTATTAGAAAATTTAATACATTGATAGCAGAGACCGAATTTTTCAAATTAAGAAGAACGAAGAGAATTATTGTTTTATTGGCAAGTGACGTGGAAAGTGATGACCCTCATAATGATGTGACACGTTTGTTATTATTGGTATTCAAGAAACATACGAAACAACAATTTGGGGTCAATTCTGTGAGTACCTTATTTTGAGCTGAAACTTTGCATAGAGACTCCATACCAGATGTTGTCTTCAGTCCTTTTGGATAGATATGGGGTTTCCGTTACACGTTGTATAATCCTCTAAGAAACCATATGTCTTTTAGGTATACACTATTCTTATATGGAGCGACTGCCTATTGGACCTCCACAACCCCGTATCTGGGTAAACCTATATATACCTCTTGGTAAGATCAGTGTCAAGTTTGAAGCGTCAATAGCCTAATGGATAAGGTGTCGGGCTTGTGATCGAGAGGTCGCGGATTCTAACCCCACCCATTACACTATTGCCGTGAAACCACTCCAGACACAAGCATATTTAGTTTAGTTGGAGAGGTTAACAGGATTGTTAGTAATGTGAATTCTACCCACATAGTTAGTAATCTTTAAAAAAAAAAAAAAACACCTGTGGCACTCGGGGACTGCCGCGGTAAAGCTAATATTGCATATCATTTTTTTGTCAATTTCTGCAATTATAATTATTTATTTATTTTTTATTTATGCAGTATTTTTTTTCTTTGATATTAATTCAAATTTTTTCTTTTATATTAAATTTAGTTTTAAGTTTTTTCCACGGGTCAATTATACCACATTTTTAGTTTTAAGCTATTTCTCGCGGCGTTGACATTTTCGACTTTCTTTCTCCTATAAAAAATGTAAATGTTTCTTATTTTATTCAACAAAATATTTATAAAAATATTTAAATATAATACAAAAGTACTTTCAATAAAAAAGAAATCACAAAAAGATATGATGACACCCTGGGTTTGATCCAGAATACTGACGGTTACCAATCCGATTCTTTACTAAACACACTTATAGGACGTCGGTGACGAGATTTGAAATAACTGATCGTATTCGACCGTATTGGGTTTTATTTTCGTTACGGAATTTCTTGATTCGGTTGCCGCGCTCAAAGCCCGCGATAAAAGCTATGCAATAGCTTAAAAGGTTTCTGGCATATGACTACCGACTGATAACGAAGTACAAATGAAAGCCGGGACCAACAGCTTAACGCTCTTTTCGGGACACAGAGGAGTCTCGATATGCTAAGGTCACCCATCTATAAACCAACCTCGGTTCTGTATTGCTTAACCGTAAAGATCCACCCAAGGCTATTAAGCTACGAGCTCCTCATTCTTCTTCAATACTTACATACTTCTTATAAACTGTCTCCGTGATAACTAAGTGAGGGATCTTCGGGGATAGCTCGATTGGAATAAAGGCTCACTTCACTTTGCCTAACTTTTCAGGGTAGCTTTTTCCCAGAATGGGACTGTCTGATTGTATACCTACAGTACGCCTTTTATGAGTATCACGCACCTGGCCTTTTTGAGGAATATCGATAATAAAATCTGTGTATGTGTGTCGTAATAGTGTGTTCTTTCTAGCGTTTCTAGTCACGTCTACCTTGTTACGTCTTGATAGACGCCTTTTGGTACTTCATCATTGAATTTTGGAATCAAGCAGGTTTGACTGTGTTATCACACCACATATGTTGCTCAATAACATATATTTCATATAAAAATTGAGGAAATATGTTAGAAAGAAATGAGTAATGGCATACGCCAAAGTAAAAGCTAGGGCTAATGAAAAACTCAAAAGATTAAAAAAATTGCATACAAGTTAATTTTAATTTAACAACGGCAACGTGAAGCTGATTTATATTACTAAGATCTCAATGTACAAAATATGAAAAAATAAATTATGGTCTATTCTAAACATATTTCAAAATGTAGGTTCAAACCATTATTGCCGCGACCCATACGGCTAAGGAGTGGAATTCGCTGCCGTAATCTGTTTCCTCATAGCTTTAACCTGGGTCTTTAAGTCAAGAGTGAAAAGGTTACTTCTAGGCAAGCGTGCTTCAACATCGATCACATCATCGCTTACCATCAGATGAAATGGTGGTAACACGCGAGCCAACGCCATCAATAAAAAAATTCACTTTTTGTGTCGGGCCATGATAACTTATATATTCCCTTGAAGTTCACACTATCAAATTCATGTATCTCGTAACTTACCAGCTAAACAGGGCAGTCAGAAATAAAAGTGACATAGGTAGATACCAAATTAAGGGAAAACGAGCAGTTTAAGGTGTAGTAGTGATTGTTATCAACGTCAGATATCGCACCCGTTGAAATTCCTGTTCAAATACTGGTTGATTTAAAATAGCATATAGTTCTTACAGTTTTCATCAAAATGGGGCGGATCCTATGAGTATACAAAAAATACAAAATAATTTATTGCTTTATAACTTTACGTAAGCGTTAGTGCTTTGGAGCTTCCCTTTAAGCAAGTAATGCCTGTGTTGGGAAGCCCCGTTTAGTATAATCCCCTATCGCCATAATTATGTATTGGGCCATCCGCATATAAGCATCTCAAGGGTGTACCCACCCCCAGTGTAAAATGTCCTACTGACTTGGGTACCGTCCTGTATAATGCGGCGATCAAGACTATTACTCAAATAAGCCTTCATCTCTTGAGACCCGAGATCCTAGTGAAACGGGTCCATATTTCGTGATGGATTTTAGGGACATTTCGCATGCAGGCCACATATCTTGGTTAAACTTTGGATTATTAAAAAAAAAACATTTATTGAGTTACTATAAATGATAAATGATCTTTATTTTACAAATTGGTTTTTAAATAACACTTTTACACGTCATTTTTTTGTAAATTTAAACTAAATGAGGCCGGTGTATCCTAACTGACTACCCTGAGAAGAAACACCGAAACAAACTTAGAGGTCCGTCTCTTTTAAAGTCCATACAATATATCCATCCATACATGTCATATACTGATTAAAAATATATGGGAACCTTGTAGGTGAGGCGATCTTTTGAGGAGAGATGCTGACAGATTTGAGTGGGCCTGTCCATACAATGCAAGCATTTGTCAAATAACGTATAGCTCAACTTTAATCAAGGAGCTTATCGATTTGACGAACAATATCAAGGTAAAGAAATTTGGGTAGGCCGTAAAAAGCACTCAAACTCCCAGATAATCATGTTTAACTCGAATAAAACAACCTACATAGTTCACAATCATATTCACAATAGTTTATGAGGATTATGTAGATTAGTCTGAAATGGCCTTTTGAGGAAAGACCACACAGATTTGAGTAGACCCGTCCTGTCAGTGCAAGCCTTGGACTGAAGTTAACCAAGTTGGATTGAAGTTAGATAAAAGATTTTTTAATATACTCCACTACAGACGTGTGCGGAGTATATTACAAAAAAAAATAGGTATTAATGAGCATGCATTTTAATTATAATTTATTGTTCTATAAGTGCTCTATGTACTAATTAACACTTATACACATAACGGACGGATGGATGAGTCCTATACTGTTATAGGACTCATCCATCCGTCCGTTATGTGGTACATCTGTATGTACCACCTAGCATAGGAGTCATTGATCAAATATACCGTGCACCGGTAAATCCTTCACTGAAAAGGGACTACATATACGACGTGTAAAGCCGGCTCTATACGTTGGCCAACACAGTGGCGAATGTAGTGGCCAATGCCTATTGGCCAACGTGTAGACGGGGTGTTTGTGCATGTTGGGTGCACAAACACCCCGTCTACACGTTGGCGAATAGGCATTAGCCACTACATTCGCCACTGTGTTGGCCAACGTGTAGAGCCGGCTTAACAGAATAAACGCAATTCCAGAAAGTAGTTGGTTCAGAATCGGCTTCTGAATCGATTTCCGTCATAAAAAATGAGTCTTAAATTTTGATGGAAAAGTCGTTCATTTAACTTAAAATTATATCTA
This sequence comes from Tholera decimalis, assembly GCA_943138885.2. Taxonomy (NCBI): domain Eukaryota; kingdom Metazoa; phylum Arthropoda; class Insecta; order Lepidoptera; family Noctuidae; genus Tholera; species Tholera decimalis. The sequence goes on along the minus strand of OW964573.2, from coordinate 20,345,263 downwards.
TGAACGATGAATGATTTCTAGATCGTACTACGATCTAGAAAGTATGTTATTTCAATCATAAGTCTCATTTTAAATGTAGTGTGGTATCGAGTTGCCGCGGCTAGCATACCACAGATAAACCCTCGATATTTGATTTAAATCGTCTTCTAGAGACCTTTCTTTTGAAACCCCATACGACAACAAGGCACCCGCCAGCTATTTCTTTATTCAAAAATATGTCAAAGAGCACATCTTATTCTATCTAACCAGAACCAAAGGTTGTCTGTAAGCATTGATATACTAAAAACCCTAGTATATCAATGTCTGTAAGACATAAATATAGCTATATTCTGTGTTCCTGGTTATAATGGTGACAGCTAAAGCAATAACACTACATAGAGACCTCATTAATAACCATAGACCCACGCCCAGTTCCTACCATTAAAAATTCAACAAGTTACATATACATACATGGCCCCCAAACATCGCCTGTACACTTCAAACTGTAACATTTCCTTCGATTACATTGCGTAACGGCCCCTGATTCGGACGTGGTCTGAAATTTTATGTCCTATGCATGTGTTGCTGACATAGGGTGATGTATGGCGTTCTGATAAATGACTGGGATTGGTCCTTTTTTGGTATTGCGGTGTTGGATTAGATTGTTTCAGTGTTGTAATCAATAGAGGCTGGTACCGGAACGTGGAGATTGGTTCAAGAAATGATAGGCTTATGATCAGAGGAAACCGAAGTTAGAGAGTGAATGATGAATTATTGTCATTCTGAATTTCAACAGTTGATTATTTCGACACTGTCCCAATTTCGAAAAACAATAGTTGGACAACTCATTGTTAAGTTAGGTTAGATTAGAGAGGAAAAGGATCATCAGTGATCATCAGTGTTGAAATAATTAACCGTCGAAATTCAAAATGACATCCATGATGAATCAATGGTAAGAGAAAACGATTAGCAAATACATATATAGGTACTATACTATATGAAACATACCTTTGTTTGAAAAAATCTCTCATCTTAAACTATTTAACGTTTACTTAGTAATTGTATTTCAATATGTTTAATGAGTTTTTATTTGTGATTTTATATCCTCTAGAGGACGCTATATTCATTATAATGTGATCTTTCCATCGATACTTTTACTATTGAATTGTGGTTAGCAGTTTATTTGTTATGAGGGTGTAATGAACATAATGTACGTACCGTTCAAAATCATAACACTTATTTTTGCTTCACATTAGTCGAACAAAAAGAGACAGCACTTGTCGTTGTGAGATGATAGCACCGTCTTTCTCTCACACACAATGGCGTCACGATGTAATTCACAAGTCATAGTAAGGAAGCAGAAATCCAGACAAGAATATAAAATCACTATATGTACATTTGCCCGCAGCAAAAGTGTAACGATCCTGAAAATCGATAGTTAGGTCATCCAAACATCGAATGTAATGTCTAATGCCTTTTAAACTTATATTTTATTGAAGTTTTCCCTCTTGTTATTGCAGTCTAGAAATATAAAGGTACATTTGCTTGTACGTGTATTCTTTTATGAATTTTCCGTTTTACTTGGATACATATTGCTAAGGTAAAGAATATGATTAGATACAATGAAGTTTAGTAATAGATAGATAGAATATACTCTTTATTGTACACCATAACGGAATTAAATAAGGACTTAATAACTACAAAAGGGTTATAATGGGCGGTTTTATCGCTAAAAGCGATCTTTTACAGACAACCTTATATGATTTTTTTTTTGCTTTTTTATAATATAAGTTTAAATACAATATTGCCAGCATCTACTATGCTCGTTTTTTTTGTTGTTGACAAGAAGGCGGCTATGCTGAAATGGAATTGGGTGGATGTAAGGTCCTTTCAGATCTCTATTGCTCTTGTAATGTAAAAATGGGTGCTTATGACATTACAAGAGCAATAGGTTTGTAGATCTGAAAGGAACTTACTTGACCGACATATTTATTTTACAGAATTAGGCTGCTGAGGTCAAATGTCATGGCCATGTCAATTACACAAGTCCCGAAGAAACTAATAAACACTAATAAACTTTAATAGATCCGGGTCCATTACCAGCCCTACGCAATTAATACAACTTACCAACGGAGGACTAAGAAAAATAGATGTCGTTTCTCCTTTAACTCAATATGAAATAACAATAAAGCTATCACAATCTAAATATATATAACTCAAAGGTGACTGACTGACTGACTGACTGACTGACATAGTGATCTATCAACGCACAGCCCAAACCACTGGAGGGATCGGGCTGAAATTTGGCATGCAGGTAGATGTTATGACGTAGGCATCCACTAAGAAAGGAAGGATTTTGCGAAATTCCCACGGGATCGGGATTTACACGGGCAAAACTTCCCACGCGGGCGAAGCCGCTGTCACAAGCTGGTACATAATAATTAAGTGATTCAGAAGGAGGTATATTGTTCGAGAATGTATACATATAGAAAGTGTTTCAACAGTGCATTTTCAGATTTAAAGGTGTTTCGAGTATTAAGAAAGCGCTTTAGCAAATGTTTGGATGTCCGAATCTTCACATATTTAACCTACGATTGGTACCAATGCAAAAGATATAAATATCAATGTCTTCGCTCGTACCAACATATGTATACCTTGCTATACACAAATACTGTAGGTAATCTACTACACATTAGAGTGATTATGTATATAAATTGATAGTCTGTCCTCCGACTTCCGTAATAGATATGTTGACTACAATTATTAATGTTTGTCGCTGATACGTGCCTATTGTTTTGAGATCTGTGACCTTATACAATAAGGGGATGAGGATACGACAATAAATTAAACTTGGTGTATATATTACATTGTGGTTTTCCCGAACAGACATATAAGAAAAGCCATGGTACAGACCATGGCTTTTCTTGCTTGTTCTTCTCTAAAGAAGGACTATTGTAACTGAGATTTGAGAAATATCAAACACTGTTTATTGTGGGAATTTGATGCCTTTTTATTTACTCAAGTTTTATATTCTTTGTAAATATTTTACTATTATACGAGATAATCAATCAAATTACGATCAGTGTCAATAATCGCCGGCTTTCTCTATCCTAAAAACACCTATGTATATTTTATATGTACCTGCCACCTAAGTTCACATTGTGGAATACAATAAATGTATTTAGAATTTATTTTTGTTTTAAATTATTAGGTACTGTTCACAGAAATATGATAACTTCAAGGCGGCTGTGATGCGAGTACTGACTTTCTTTTTGGGCCTCGTCATGGCAGAGAATTTCCGCCTCAGGTTGTTTAAACCATTTCGTATTATTTTTTAGTATTTCAAAGATTAAAAAAAATATTTTCAATACACTTCCTTGAAAACTGGCTTTTATCGCACTACGATTAAGTTTAACATGCAATGTATTTCACACTCGTGGATTTTTTTCATTTTTCACACACGAGGGTTTTCCTCATTCCAGATTTTGCCACAGATAACATTAAACAACTATTCAATTCCCTATATTTGGCGGTGATTGTTTTTTTTTTTACAGTTTCACAGCAAAGAGGCGCATGTTTTTAAGGCCTTATATTTAATGAAAATTAAAATTGTGTTTAAAAACAGAATATCAGAAATAAACATTATTATTTATAAAATAATTTTGCTTTTATCAACAAATTCACATTTAATGGTGTTCTAAATTTAAAAAAAAAAAAAAATATTTTAATATCAGGCTGTTTTGCAGCTTCATACCTTTGCTTCTTCTTTAACCCGCGAAGGTAAAGCGCGGGGAAAAGTAAATTAAATCTTATTAATTTGTGTTTTTTACGTGAGTATGTCGAATTTAAGTTTTGATGAGAACAATTTAAATGCTACGCCGCCAGATATTGTGCTCAAAATGCTTGCGATAGCCTATTGCCATCTAAATCGAAGCTAAAATATATGGCAACTTTGAATAATTTTCTTCAATGGAAAACAAAAATGCGTCGTCATTTTCGGAGCAAGTATTATTTTTCGAAAGTGTATTGAAAAACGTTGTTTGATACACATGGACATTTGTTACTGCAGTACTCGGCTCCATAACCCCTCGCCTTGCGGCTCGGGCGTAACTCCGCCTCGTACGCAATAACAAACTTTCTCCACTTGTATCAAATTGATCGTAACATTTGAAATTAAATGATTGAGCTTGATCATTTTAATTAATAATTGTCTGATGAAAAGCGAGGTTATTGTCGCCAGTACCCTGGCCTAGACCTAAGCTATTCACTCTTTACTTAGAAATTCTTTGATTATGAGTATCAGGAAACATAGAACCTGGCGCCGAACACTCCTTAGCTGTTTGCACGATTAAAGTATTCCCAAAAAAATTTGTGCATTTTTTAATATCCTGTTCTTTATTAAGGCTTTATTTAGATAAGGACCATTCTTACAGCGACAGTGTGTCTAAAGCGATTTTCAAAACGTCAAAAGTGTTTTAAGGCACGGAGAAATCTCTATATGTTAAGTATGATGGTCACTCATCCACGGACTTGCCTCGACAAGCGTTGCTTAACATTTTGAAGATCGACTCGTGCCTCTGTTATTATTTAGTGGCAAACTCCTCATTTACTGATATAACTTTTTTTTAATTCAGAATAGGCTCGCGTTTGACCACCATCTCATCTGATAGTAAGTGATGATGTAGTCGAAAATGGAACACGCTTACCTAGAAGAAACCTATTCACTCTTGACTTAAAGACTTAAAAAATAACTTGCACTAACGCTATGTATAAAACGTACATAAAAGTAATAGTGAGTTATTCCGCTCGGATCTTCTCATTTGCTGGTTATAAAACCTCAACCACATCTAAACGTAAAAAAATTAAACCTTCATCACATATGCAGCATGCCACCGACACCAAACTTTCGACAAACTTCCAAACTTTGTACCAACATTTGTCACGGCCGTACTCGGCCAAAGTTTTCGGCAATCCATCGCTGGGTAACAGTCTTGAACGTAGCTCGGCTATTAACGGAGCCATCAACGGAATTGGAGTCATTATCACTACTATGTATCTTGGATGCTTTGTCAGGCCTAAGTTTAGTGTGTGGAGTGTTGTGGATGGAATAAGCCCTTACGATTTAATTGGTGAAACTCATGTGGATTTCGATTGGTTTTCCTACGTATCGGCTAATTAATCACGAATACAATTAGATCACATTTTTTTGTATTAGAGAATGGGTAAAGTATAAAGTAAGTATTGAGTATACAACGTATAACTTAAAGGGTATATTTTGTAATCCTATGTCTACATGTGTGGAACTTATTAGAAATTTTGAATAGATTGATACCAGAGACCGATTTTTTCAAATTAAGAAGAAATAAGGGAATTATTGTGTTATTGGCAAGTAACGTGTAAAGTTACTGACCATCGTAGTGCTATGTTTTGATTGGTATTCACACGTTTGTTATGGTTGGTACCTATTCAAGAACCATAAATGAAACCGATAATTTGCTATTAATTCTTAGAGTCACTTATTTTGAGCTGAAGTTTTGCATAGAGACTTCATACTATTACTGAAAAAAATTAAAGGAAGTTGCTAATCCTGGTTTGGATATGAGATGAGAAGGAATGATACGCACGTTACTAAAAGTCTTCATCCATCTCATGAGGTCTATCCCCCAGCATTGTGAACGTTATAGCATTTATTAGCGTTAGATAGATAGAATATACTTTATTGTACACCAAAATTTAAACAAACCTATTTAACAATATTGCTTATTCTATGGTAACAATGGCGGTCTTATCGCTGAAAGCGATATCTTCCAAAGGTTGTCACCTTTGGAAGGACTTTAAAAACTTTAATTAAAGTGGGGAGGGCTAAATTAGTGTACTAACTACATTACTCATAAAAACAGAGAAACAAAAAATATTTAAATATTAAAATAAATAAATGTATATGCAAATATATATATGCATATAAATACAATGTAATACATAGGTAATTAAATAATACAATACATATAATGTGTTCTTTAACATCAAGTGGAGAGAAAACAAAAGGATAGTCATAAATTGGAATGAAAATAATTAGCAACCGAGCTTTTAAAAGTAGCCAGTGACTGAGCTTGTCTTACAGACACCGGCAATGCATTCCACAAACGAATAGCTTGCACCGTAAACGATGAGCCATAGAATTTAGTGAAATGTGCAGGCATTGAAAGTCTCAAATTCTCCGATGATCTCAAATCTCTTACATGTGTGTCATGAAGGAACTTAAAGCGTTCTTTGAGATAAAACGGGGTTGTGGGATTGAAGAGAATACTGTAAAGTAATGATAAAATATGTGCATTCCGGCGAAGGCGGATCGGCAGCCACTTGAGTTTAATGCGAAACTCAGAAACATGATCATATTTGCGCAAACCAAATATGAATCTTATACAAAAATTTTGGAGTCGTTCAAGCTTATCTAGCTGCACTTCAGTAAGATCTGGATAACTTGCTTCAGCATAGTCGAGAACAGGGAGAAGAAGGGATTGGGCAAGCGCAATTTTAGTGGCAGTCGGCAGGAAATTGCGCAATCTGCGTAAAGACCCCGCAGAGGCAAACAGTTTGCGGCTTACTTCTTGCAACTGAGGACCCCAAGACAAATCCCTATCCTATATACTTTATTTATTTTAGGTTCATCTACAATATCCTCAGAACCAATAGTTTCCAAACATGAACTCGAAGAAAAAAATCCCAATGATGAATAGAATAAGTGGTTATTGTTTCGTAAGGTTTTTTTAAAGCCTCCTTGGCAACAAATTTATTATACCTAGGTTCAATAAGACAATGACAGTTGGTTTACATATCTCGGCGTCTTATAAGAAATTATAATATTATAGGTACTGTTTATTTGCCTTTTTATTACCGACCTAAACTTATTTTAACGAAGTATAGATGATAAGACTATAATAATTACATATACCTATAGCTCAATCAAATATTAAAATCAACTGATTAACTCAAACGATTACGAAGAAACATGTGTTCAATGTGTACAATTTACATTAAAATATTTTCAACGAATAGGTTCACCCATCAAATCAAACAGTTCGTTGTATATCTATCACTGAAACTGAAGCTTAATCACAAATAAAAACATAAGTGAGTAAATCCATCGGTTTTTCGATCAAACACGTAGGTATCTTATGAATAACTAGCTGTACTCGCGATTTCGATCGCGTGGAAGGCTTTTTAACCGACTTCAAAAAAAGGAGGTCCTCAATTCGTCTTGAACTTTTTTTTTTATGTATGTTACCTCATAACTCGGAGACGGCTGGACCGATTTGGAAAATTCTTTTCGCGTTTGAAAGGGTATACTTTCTAGTTGGTCCCATTGTTACAAAATCAGGATCTGATGATGGTGTCCTGGAGAAATCGAAGGAACTCTTCAAATATTATAGGCACACGTATAGCGTTTTGGGTATTTCTTATAGTACCTTGAGCAGTTGCTTTTGAAAAGTACCATTTGGGGAAGTTGAACTGATGATGAAGACCACAGATGGCCACTGAAACTACTCACTAATAAATATTTCGTGGATTGCGATTTGATTACTTGAGTACGGATGTTAAACACTTTATGCTCGTCGCAATACATACGAGTATGGTGATGTAGAGCTGATGGTCAAGTACCAGGAGAACTCCTCAAAAATTAACGGTTGTGCATCGGGAAAAACAATATTTTGTAAAAGGTGATAAGTTGTTGACATTATGGCTTTTGTAACTAGACAAACCGACCCACGAAAAAGACTGAAAAAAAAAATTTTAACAAAATAGAACCGACTTCCATATCAAAACACTACATAGCCAAAAAGCTTTAATTTAGGAAGGCGGTGTGAAAAAAAAGAAAATCAAAAACCAATAACACCGACTACCGAAATTAAAGTTATTTTTGGCTTTGTAGTGTTTTGATATGGAAGTCGGTTCTATATCTTGTTAAAAAAATTTTTTTCACTCATTTTATTTAATAAACCCTCCTATAACTTCCAATGAAAATACCTCTTATATCGAATCAGCCTGTCCAGAGAACAACCCGGACAACAGATAGACAACAATTTTAAGATGTTTGTTTGTATTTTAGTAATTGTGTAAATAACGAATATGTCGAAAGGCTTGAGAAAACACAGTTATTTTTAAATCACAGTCAAACAAACACAATAACGTTTCAGCGATAAACAATTCCATTATTCATTTATGTACTCTTAATTTTTTTATTTGAGAAGTTCTTTGCTTAGTAATTACTGCCAGTTAATCAACGCTTGTTAAGGTTAGTCCTTAGATAGTGCAGTGAGATTCCTCCCTATTTCGGCAACCAAGTAAAGCCAGCCCGGATGTCATTTGTACATCTTTGGTAGTCGGTACTGGTAGTCAGAAGGTATCGTGTTACCCAGCTACTGGGTTGTGGAGGTCAGATAGGCAGTCGCTCCTATAACACACTAGTACTTAGCTGCATCAGGTTAAACTTGAAGCCGACCCCAACACAGTAGAGAATAGGCTAAGCCCAAGGCCTTCACAGCCAATACACCCCAGCTGCCGCAAGAGACGCTCCGGGCGTTGGGAGTCGCAGGGTGACTCCCAGCCACAGTAGGCGCGGGCCTGCGGGCTGCGAGCAATGGGTAGCTCGCCGCCCGACTGAAACCAGGCCCGTGTAGACGGCGCGTCGTGCTCCACGCGCGCCGTCAGAGTGTCGGCAAAATTGTCGGGGCCCACAAGGGGGCCGTTGCCTGAGTTGCGGAATTGTTCGAAAGAGTTACCGCGGCCTGGGAACACGAAGGACATATGACGGAACACGGATGCGTTTTAGTCAGTAAAAATCTGACACACCCTCCCGCTTCACCCAGATCGGGAGACAGTCACTGGATGATTTCCCATCCTTAACTAAAAAAAAGACTAAGCAGAAGATGATTAATCTATTTTTATTTATTTATCCTCTGGTTGTAACGTTTTTTTTTAAAGAGAATTAGCAATCTTGTTAATCCCTCCAACTAAGCTAAATATTGTTACGAGCTGGGGTTCGGAATAGAATTAGTTAACGCCAATTAAACCAAAATTAACACTTTAATTAATTGAACACAAAATAAAAATTTAACACAATTATTCGCACCACAACACTTGTCACTTAACACTTAGATCACACTTAAATTGCACTGAAATTCAGTGGTAAATCTTCGATTATATCTCGTATTCGCCTCGTAATAAGACTGACACTCTGCGCCCCTTTGCGCTCTATTTATACCCCAGTCTATGAGTTCGAGAACATTCTTATAAAATCGACTCACTGTTTATACTGCCTAGAAAATACTCGAAATACATAGTACCGCTATTCGACGCTAGATGGCGTTAGTGTCTCGACTAGATATGCTCATTCTTGCTACTCGCCGCTAGATGGCGTTAGTGTCTCGAACATTCCAGATTTATGTCAAAGCTTCTCGACGTACTTCACTAAGCGACTGGCGTAACAATATGTTTGTGTCTGGAGTGGGTTCAATAGTATTGCGTGACCTCTCGATCACAACTGCGACACCTTAACCATTGGGCTATGCCGCTTAAAATGACATGAGAATCCATGGTCCTGTGTGCATTGGAGTGCTCGAATCGAATAGATTACGGTGTATCACAAACGTTAACTTGCGCAACATCAGTCACCGTTTCTCCAGGGTCCATATGTAGTCTTTTTTTTCGTGGGTGGGAAAATCATCAAATGACTCCTCCCGCTGTGGATGGAGTGGTAGGGAGTGTCAGACTTCTACTGACTAAAAATCCACCCTGTTCCTTCAGTTGCCCTTGCATTCCGGGGCCGCGGTATCTCGTTAGAACATTCCCGCAACCCCGAAATAAAGATTATTAAAAGATGGATTATGAGATAATTACATAGCTCATCAAACAGCAAATAAGAAACAAGCTCTTTGAAATAATGCTGCGTCACATATTTCCCATTTCAAATTGCCATTTATATGGCAATTTGAAATGGGAAATATGTGAAAAAATACATGGGCACGGCTCATGCCGTGCCCATGTATTTTATTATTTAAAATTCGATAACATAAGCGAAATAGAGAACTCGGAACTGGTTGATTGCACCTTACTAAGCGACACAAAACTGTGCACACAGGTTCCTAACTATAACAGTAATAATCGGGATTCCTTAACGATTCTATCTGTAAACATAAGAAGTATTAACTGCAATCTTGACCTATTATTGGTATTTTTATCTGCCCTAGATATGCCGATGGATGTTATAGTTTTAACTGAGTGCTGGACAAACGCTAGCACTTCCCCTCCCAACATCTGCAACTATAATGTGTACTGAACACAGAACAGTCTGAATCAAAATGACGGGGTAGTAGTGTATGTAAGGAATGACCTTAGGGCCTCATCCAATGAACCACACTTTTCAGAAGGTAACTGCCTCATCATCACAATCGAAACAGATTATACCATTATCTGCTTTAGGAATACCCATAATTACATAACCTCGCTGCAACACGCCTTGCAAAAAATTACGACACATAACATAGTTTTCACAGGGGATATAAACATTGACACCTTACATGACACTATAAAGGGTTCAGCACAAGAATATTTAAATCTACTTGCTATGTTTGGTCTCAGGCAAGGCATTACTAAGCCTACCAGGCATGAGGTATCATGCCTGGACCACTTCATGGTCAAGAGCTCAAGGGAATGGAAGACCATTGTATTCGAACAGCAGCTAACCGATCACTCTCCTATTCTACTTCACATCGGCAACGCCCGCATCGCTAATAGGAACATAAAACATCAAAAAGTAAACATTAACCATGAAGCGATCAAGGAATCACTCAGTAAAACGAAATGGGATGATTGCTATGAATCTGTGTGCCCCAACATTGCCTGTGAAATAATTCTTACACGACTTTTAGCAATAATAGAGAAAAACACAAATATTGTGAACAGTTCCAAACGATACCAACCGTTGAAACCGTGGATTTCCAGTGGAATTGTTAAGTGTATACGGAAAAGAGACAAATTGCACAAACAAGTTAAGAAACTACCAGCAGACTCACAACTAAAAGAAAAATATATTAAGTATAGAAACTCATGTAGCAGAATAATTAGAAAACTTAAAATCAAATATTACCAGGAAAAACGGCATGATAACAAGGGCAACATAAAAGAAACCGAACTACTGTATCTCAGTGATTCGCCTGTGGAGTCCTTAAATAAAGTAAACCCCTATTTTACATCGGTAGGAGGTACACTGGCTGATCACATTCTAGAGCAGATGGGTACAAGCGAAGACGAATTAATGCAAAGTTCCGAAAAACCAAACCAGCCTCTGAGATCAATGTCGTTAATACCAACGGATCCCGTTGAGGTGCGGAACTTTGTTTTAAGACTCAAAACACAAAGCGCCCCTGGATGGGACAACATACCAACAAAAATATTAAAACAATATATCATGTATCTTGCGGCCCCTATCGCTCATATGTGTAACTTGAGTCTTGAGACGGGCGTGTTTCCGGAAATGCTTAAAAGAGCGGTTGTATGCCCAATTCACAAGTCCGGCCCTAAAAATACTCCATCCAATTATAGACCAATATCACTCCTATCAAGTCTCTCAAAGATCCTTGAGAAAATAGTCAATAAAAGATTGATTAGCTACCTTGAGGATAATGGTCTGCTACTCAGTCAGCAATATGGTTTTAGGGCCGGCAAATCTACAGAAGAAGCAGTCCTTGCACTCACAACAGCCTTAACGTTAGCACTAGACAAAGGTGAAAGATGCATAGGAGTATTCCTTGATCTTCAAAAGGCTTTTGACACTGTGTCAGTGCCTCTACTACTTGCCAGAATGGAGAACATCGGAATTAGAGGGCAGGTGCTGGAATGGTTTAGGAACTATTTATCGGGCAGGTCTCAGCGAGTGCGTGTGGACGGATATGAGAGTACTAGTGTAGCATGTAGTTTCGCAGTCCCGCAAGGTAGCTCACTGGCCCCGACGCTTTTTCTTATTTACATTAATGACCTGTGTGCCTTGCCAGGACAAGATATATACATGTTTGCAGATGACACATTACTTTTATTCCATAGCAAAACATGGGAACTGGTTTTACAATTGGCTGAGACAGGGCTGGCGACCGTCACTAAGTGGCTTGAAAACAGTCTCCTCTTACTAAATGCAAGTAAAACAAAATACATCTGTTTCACTAAAACGGAATCAACCAAGGCCGGCATGGAAAATACACTTAAGATACATACATACCCATAGATAAACTATATTTTTTATTTCTGTGTACATACCCATGCAATCGCACCATTAATCGCGCTAATTGTAACTGCCCGGCACTCTCACGCGTCGAGCACATTAAATACCTGGGAGTAAAACTGGACGAAAAGCTAACCTGGAACGTTCACATAGCGACACTCGTGGGGAGGATTAGGAAATTGATTTACGTTTTTAAAAATCTACGTGACGTGGCAAACCATCAACTCCTAATCTAAACTTATAGGGCACTATGCGAATGTTTAATTAGGTACTGCATATGTGCATGGGGTGGTGCTGGAAAAACTCTCCTTATCACTGCAGAAAGAGCTCAACGGGTGGTACTGAAAGTGCTTATGCGCCTACCCTTCAGACATCCCACCACCTCTGTATACGAGAAAGCCGATGTGTTGTCTGTAAGAAAAATATTTATCTTCGAAACAATTAGGAGATACCACAAACGCAACATACGAACGTTACCACCAAACGAGACCAAAAGAGTCTTTTCCTGTACCATACCCCGAGTTAGATCCCAATTTGCTCGTAGACATTACTTTATCATTGCACCGCGCAATTATAATGCTTTAAACAAAAAAATAAAAACTCAGAATCTTAACAATCACCAACTGAAAAAGGCTCTCCTAATGTGGTTGAAAAACCTCGACTATGATGAAACTGAGAATTTGTTAAATATAGTAAAGTAACTTCCCTTTTCACAAAAACAAACACACACACACCCACACACACATCACATACATACACATGCATGCTATACAATTTTACTTTACCATTGTCATTAATTTTATTTTATCTTATTCCTTTTGATCCTATTGTGAATACTTATTGTTATTAATTCATTTCAATAATTCAATTTTATTATTTTATTATTCTAAATTTTAATATCCTGACATGTTAAATTACCCGTTTTTGATGTTTTTTTTTTATTTCGTATTTTATTTTAGTTTTTAGCTTTATTCTTTTCATTTTGTATAACTGCCAGTTTGTATTTTTTTTTTCTGTACGGTACTTTATTGAGCGGAATGCATTGGCTCCTGTCATACAGTTTACAACTAGTTCAGGAGTCAGGGAATTTCAATTGTAATGAGTATATAATCTTTACTAGGTTTACTAATATAACAGTTGCTGGTTGATGGCTCTCCTTTTTAATTTTGACGAATACAAGAAAACCTCGGCCCAAGATTGAACTCCTACATAGAATGTTATTAATTGTAAATACGTACGCGGGCGTTGTGTGGGTTAACAGTAAAACTTATTATTGGTCCTGAGAAACCCTACTTGGTAGATTACAGCCCACTCCTTTCCTAAAGTCCTAAGGGGGATTAAGAAATTGAGTGTTTAGAGTTAAGAGCTCATATCAATCCGTACTTATAGTAATAATAGTTCTTCTGACCAATTTTGGCTACGGCGACCACCACAGAATAGATAAAAGAGGTTAGAAAGGAAATAGTTCCTGATTTGTATGAGAACGCGTGTCGCCGCTTGTCTCCCACTTCTTAGCTCCACTACAAGCAAGAGGCCCGTTACGTATGCGAATTACGCACACAAATAAATTACACACACTTAAATCGAGAGCTTGCTACTGATTATAACTCACTGTCGATAAACATGCGCCGTGGATCACGGCCAATCAGGGTAAAGGACGAAACGTCAATGGTTGAAGTGTGGAGGACGCAACGCATGCAGTACATTGTAAGCGGACTTGGTCATTGCGTTAATTAAGCGAGTACGCGCTCGCCACGCCCACATTACTATTCCAACCTTATTCATCTATTCCGTCTCAGCGAAGATTGGCCAGCGGCGCAGCAGATATTATAGTGTACAAGTATGTGCTTACACAAGTACAGGTGCACCCTCTGTTCCTTTACTCTCATAGTCCAATGAGATGGCAACCCGACACGTCCAGAGAGAGATTTGGCGTAGGACAAACGGCTTCGCGTGCTTTCCGAGGTCCGGTGGTATCACACCTCTAACGTTCAATCTCCAAGTTACTACTGACATATTTCTAACAGTAAAATTCAAAAGCACTTGCCTGACCCGATAATTGAACCCGAGACCAACTACTCAGCACTCACATTTGCGAACGCTTGATCAACATGACAGTTCAACCGTATAATTAATGCAAAAGTCTGATACTCGCCGCTACAACAACATGGAAATACCTTCTAGGCAACCAAGAATGAAAAGAAATCTCCAGGACACGAAATTAATGCGGGCTTGCGGGCAGCGACTAGGGGTAGCTCACTGCCCTTTAAGGACCAGGCCCAGGACGACGGCGCGTCTCTCAAGTTTCTCACTGAAGGGTCTGACACTCCCATTCACTCAACCTTGTCAGGAGTCATCAGATGATTTTCCCACCAAAAAACGAACGGATACGAAATTAAGGATACGAAAATAAAAATTAACAATTAAAATAACAGACATATCTAGACTAATATTATAAAGAGGAAACCTTTGTATTTTTGTATGTTTGTATTGAATAGGCTCAAAAACTACTGGACCGATTTCAAAATTTCTTTTACCATTACTTAGAGGAATTCTTCCGAATCCGTATAGGCTATATTTTATCCCGGAAAATAGATAGAATTTTTCGTGGTAGTGAAAATTGTGGAGTAAGGCATCGAAAAAACTGGCGTACGTTAACGATTCTCGCGAACGCTGCCTATATTTAATATAAACATTGCACCCGTGCGAAGCCGGGGCGGGTCGCTAGTAGTATATATTATTATACAGACTGTAGGTATACTAGTATTTCAAAAATACTTTTAAGTTCTTCTTATTCAATATTCTGTCAGCGAATATATCCATAATTAACTATAACGTTTTTTTAAGGGGTGGTAAAATCATCGAATGACTTCTCCCGCTCTGGGTTCAGCGGAAGGGTGTGTCAGGCTTATTCTGACTAAATACCCATCCAGTTCCTTCAGCCACCCTTAAGTTCCAGGGCTGCGGTATCTCATTAGAACATTCCCGCAACCCCGACAGGCAATGGCCCTATGGGGCCCATCACCGGTGCTGACAGCTCCTTGAGGCGAGCGCGGGACACGACGCGCCGTGGACCCGGGCCTGGTTATAACCGGACGGTGCTACCCCTGCTCGCAATCTCCAAGCCCGCGCCTACGGTAGCCGAAGATCGGCTCGCGATCCCCGACGCCCGGAGACTACTACCTGGGGGTCTTTAAGTCAAGAGTGAGCAGGTTACTTCTATGAGGAATAATGGGTGTATGTGCGTAAGGCAGTGTAATTATTTGCTGAGGCTTTTCCTATGTCGGGGTTGTCTAATCCAATACAGCGGAAACCTAGTGTTTACATGTGTGGTGTGTGTGTGATGAGTGGGTACATAAATTTTAAACACTGAAACAGCATAAAACATACACACACACCTCATACACATGCATAAGCAAATATCTTAAATATACAATATATATAATAGAAGCAAGAAAAAAAAAAAACAACACATATTACATAATTCTAATACAGAAGTACTACTGTTCCATATCAATACGTCATGCTTAGACACAGCCACGATGAGATTGAATGTCTGGGGAAGAGGTATACTATGCGCCCGTGAGACAGTTTTTTAACTAGTACGGGGGTATAGGGTGCATCGTTCTAAAGACAACATGAAGCGACTTCCTATCTGAACTCCATGAACCGGTTGCTGGTGAGGACGATGCGTGACAGGGTGGGGTGTGTCAGATAAAACCCAGTACCTACATAACTCTCTAACTATCTATTATCTAAGCCAACGTTCAACTCACGGTTCCTATAGAATAAGGTCACGTAAACGAGCCCACACGACAAACGAGCAAACTCTCACGTGAATAAGCACCAAACCAAACTACACGAACACAAATACATAACTAGATACCCACCAACTGTTTTATTTTCGAGGTATTATCTCAAATACTTGGCTCACTGCCCACCGCACAGGCCGTTTACATGGTCGGGACTTTAAATCCCGTACCGAAGTTACTGAATGCATAGCTTAAAGTTAGGATAGTATAAGCTTGTGAAATTTAACCACTGAACATAGCACGTAATACGATTGATTGAAATACGTACGGATGAAGAAGATATCCACACCACAGATTAGTAAATAGTTACTTCGTAACAGATACATCACTCTCATTATTGCAATGTGGGATAACAACGAATATTATGAATAGATTATCAGACTGTCTGGCAGTTTGAGTGCTTTATATGGCCCACCCAAATGTCCTTACTTTGGTAATGTTCGTCAAATCGTTCCAGCTCCTTAAGGTTCTAAGTTGAGCTACGCGATATTTGATAAATGCGTGCACTGTTTGGACGGGCCTGCTCAAATCTGTTTGATTCTGTCCTCTAAAGGGCGCCACAGACATTAACCTACATGGCTCTCATATGATTTGGATTACTACAGATTGTCAGGACT
Source organism: Tholera decimalis (assembly GCA_943138885.2). NCBI lineage: Eukaryota > Metazoa > Arthropoda > Insecta > Lepidoptera > Noctuidae > Tholera > Tholera decimalis. The sequence continues at coordinate 20,328,581 of OW964573.2, read as the reverse complement.
TTAAAAGAGACGTTGACCTCTGAGTTTGTTTCAGTGTTTCTTCTGAGAGTAGTCAGTTAGGAAACACTGGCCTCATCTAGTTTACATTTACGAAAAAAAAGACGTGTGAAAGTGTTATTTATAACCTATTTGCAAAATAAACATCATTATTTCATTATACAAAAGCGAAAATACCTACGCTATAATAGCCTACAAAATCTTAATAATAATACCAGCTGTTTGCAGCGAGAAGAAATGTACCATAAGTACGCACTCAGACAGTTAAGATTGTTTTGCCGGCCGCGCGACCCACGTCATCGAGCGAATGTCCTAGGGTTGTATATCATGATGTTGGTAATAAAAACGAATATAGAAAAACAATTATTTTTTATTTGTTGATCAAATATGTTTCAGTTCAATAAAATGATAGATACATTTTTTCCTTCCCTGAATTCCCGATTATTAAACTTTAGTGTCGAAAATATTCGAAACCACGTATATAATTTTAATTTTAATAAATTCCGCGCAAATAAATAATCAAAAAGCAAACGGGAGCAAAGCGGAGGAAAATCAATTGTTTTTAGGTCGATCCATTATGACGTTGTCAAAATTATTTAAAAAGGCTCAGGCAGGCATGCAGCAGCCCACTGTCGGATGTACCGACGGCGATACGCGAAGCAGTAGGCATATAACACGTGGCCTTGAGCGAGTGACGGACGCCTGTCCACACACCAGTTGTGTTTTTAAAGGAATTAGCAATGTTGGTAGAATCCACATAACTAGCATCTTGTTAACCCCTCCGACTAAGATAAATAAGCTTATGTCTGGAGTGGGTTTACGGCAAAGACTATAAAACCACTTGACCGTGCATTTTGCTCTTATATATTGGCTACGATACACGAACCACTTTAATTGTGACCAAGTATTAGGCCTGTGTGCATGCTAAACAATTAAAAATTTTAATGTTTTGTACCAAATTTATAACGCATGATAATGCTTTCAAGCGCATTGAAGTGGTGTGGAAAACATTCCCAGATATCTAGATACCAAATGGATGACATAACTATTCATCAGTAATGAAATAATACGAAAGTTATTTATCATTTAATCAGATTAGAAGCCACCGCAGAGGTCTATTTAAAGTGGTGGTTTGAGTGGTCAAGGATAAATTTGAGTCGCGCGTTGATGTCTTTTGGAAAAGTCTCTTTCTTTCATGAAGAAATTCTAATTCTTTTATCCCTTTCTTTCCGTTTGTATTTTTATCATAAAAATCTGTGCTGTTACCTTTAACGGCTGAATACGATATCGATAATTATAAAATTAAACTTCTTTTTAGGGTTCCGTAGCCGAATGGCAAAAAACGGAACCCTTATAGTTTCGACATGTCTGTCCGTCTGTCTGTCTGTCCGTCCGTCCGTATGTCACAGCCATTTTATTCCGAAACTATTAGGACTATACATGTAGAACTTGGTAGGTAGATGTAATCTGTGAACCGCTTTCCGATTTTAAGAGAAAATTTAAAAAATATTTAAATTAAAGGGGGCTCCCCATACATGGAACTGAAACCGAAAAATTTTTTTTTTCATGAAACAGGTTTCATGAAAAAAAAATATTTTCAGTTTCAGTTGTTGTAGTTGCATAGGCGTGTGTGGTATCTATAAACAGGTCTTTAAAAATGACATTAAGGTTTCTGAAATGACTTTTTCATAACGTTAATCGTTTAAAAGATAATTATATGCTTCCAAAGTGGTAAAATGTGTCCCCCCCCCCTCTAACTTCTATACTAATGAAGTGAAAAATCTAAAAAAACCATATGTTGTAGATCTTAATGTAAACTTTCAACCAAAATTGGTTTGAACGGGATCGAGTTAGCAGTTTTTGAGATACAGTATATTTTCTAAAACCGCAAATACAACTTTGTAATTCATACAAATACTATGAATAACAAAGTTATTTGGCGTAGTTGTAAAAATTGTAGATAAGCCAGTTTTAAGAAATTTGTAAGGTGTTTTGGTTTTTTTTTTTTCAAATAAATATATTAAGTATATTATATTTATTATAGTTACTACGGAACCCTTCATGGGCGAGTCTGACTCGCACTTGGCCAATTTTTTTTAAATTCAATTCAGACAGTGGTCATAAAATACCTATCTACATTAACCGACTTTACACTTCAGTTGAGCAGTCGGGTTTTTGAGATTTTTTAAATAAGTTTTTTTTTCAACTTTTTAGTTAAAATATTAATTATCATTTTTTTAGTTTTCCCGGTCGTGTCACATTGGCACTCCACCAGATTCAGAAAGTGAGTCCATATTTTTAAACTTTCTCATTGTGTTATTTTGCTAGTATTACACTAATGATAAACATGATATACCTTTTTGAAATCCTTATGTTAAGCCCTTTAATTTGATACCCATATTGTAGTATTTGAAAAAAAAAATTTTTTTTTCACCATGTTTGATGGCTTCGCACAGCCGCCATGTTTATTTTTTTTAAATGTCACCTATCTTAGAACACTCGAGCTGTTAAGACAAATCTAACGATACCTCAATTGTGTGAATCTGTTCAGCGGTTCTGGAGATATGAGGTAATAAATAATATTACAAACATACATACATACATACAAGATACGCGCGAAAAACATAACCCTTCCTTTGCAGTCGGGTAAAAAAGGAGAAAGTTCTAATATTTTTTCTTCTATTTTGAGCTGAAACTTTGCATAGAGACTCCATGCCAGATGTTGTCTTTAGTCCTTTTGGATAAATATGGGGTTTCCATTACACGTTGTATAGCATACTTTTGTCCCGGGAATAAGTTCCTTTGGAATAATTTTAATGAAAGTAAGAAGATAACTATTTACCCAACTCTAATTACCCAACTTAACTTGATTAACAGTCTCGTTGGTATAAGGGTTGCGAAGAATTGGTTCGATTTCCGGATTTGCCAAAACGTTATAAATTTTTTCCAGATAAACTTTCTGGCAAAGTGACTTAAATATATCTAACTGAATGTGAGTGCACAATTAATTACATAAAGATAACCCTTTGAATAAAAAAAACTTTTTACCAAAAAATTAAACCGACTCCCAAAAACACTGCAAAGTGAAAAATAACTTTAATTTCGGTAGTCGGTGTCTTTAGTTTTGTATTTTCGTTTTTGGCACTGACTTCCGAAATTAAAGTTATTTTTCACTTTGCAGTGTTTTTGGGAGTCGGTTTAATGTTTTGCTAAAAAGATTTTATTTCACTCTTTTTAGTTGGTCGATTTTTAATTTACCTAGTTAAAAGAGCCTAAATGTCAACTACTTATAACCTTTTACAAAATATTGCTTTTCCCAATGCTGGGCCGTTAATTGTTGTGAAGTTCTGCTGGTACTTCACCATCAGCTCTACATCACCATATGCATTGTGACGAACATAAAGTGCTTCACATCCATATTCAAGTAATCGAATCGCAATCCACGAAATACTTGAAAGACAGAAAGAAAAGAAAGAAAAAACGTTTATTGACACATGCCACAAGTACACACAATAAAACAAAACTTACAAGAAACAAACAAAATCATATTATGAAAATAAAATATATTAAAAAAGTGAAATTGAATAGATCCAGGATGATTAATATTACTGTGTGACTCACGGATGCGCCAAATAGGCCCAGTTCAGCAAAAGCATTATTGAGTAGGTTCGGCGGCCATCTGTGGTCTTCATCATCAGTTGCACTTCTCCAAATGGTATTTTTGAGAGCAACTGCACAAGTTACTATAAGAAATACCCAAAACGCCATAGGTGTGCCTATAATATTTGAAAAGCTCCCTCGATTTCTCCAGGATCCCATCATCAGATCCTGACCTGGTGACAATGGGGCCAATTTCGAAGTATGCCCTTTCAAACCAAAAAAGAATTTTCCAAATCGGTTCAGCCGTCTTCGAGTAATCGGTGATCATACATAAAAAAAAAATATACGCGTCGAATTGAGAACCTCCTCTTTTTGTCGTCAATATCGCTATGTCACGTGAGATCAGCCCGAAAAATAATGTTAAAAATATGGTTCTCTAGTTCTAATCACACTTGACACTGCCCTCAAACAAACAGATGTTGTGTTATATCGCACACCTAGATAAAGAGTAGCACAACTCAAAATATCACTTTTTTCAGGAACAGCAAAAAACGTTTAAATCAATTTCTGTTTGACCAAAGTTTTGTTGTATATAATATTATAATGTTTATTGCATATTTACTTGTCTCTATATACATGCATTAGTTATTAATTCGTATTTTTCGTGTTGTGTTAGTAATCATAACTAAATCATTGTTTAATAATTTCATCAACTCAAATTGATCCGATATTAGAGAACTATTTTTAATTAATCTACTATTAAAATTTTAAATTTTTGTTTAGTCTTTACAAAAAGAGTGGTGTATCCAAATGACGCTTTGTATATTTTCTATATTATATTAATAAATTGCAGCATTTTAGTTAAATTATATCCTTATTTAGTATTTAGGTAACAAACATAATCAAAATCACAGCACTTGTGTAGCAAACATCTCCGAAATATAAGGAGCAACTCACATTATTATAAATTGAGATTCATATTTGTTTGAAAAATGTTAACATTTCGTATTAACATTCCTTTTTGGTATTTTTTGGTGTAATAGCTTATTTACTATGTGCAAATAAACATATTTTAACCTATCGTACTTACTAATATTATGTACTTACTAATATTTTAAAAAAATACAAATCTTCTTAGGTAGTAAATTCACAGCTTTTAATCATTACTTACATACTAACAGACACATGCCACGCAAACTGAAGTGTTTTCAGTTAGCTTAAATTAAAATAATAATAAAAAAAGAAACATAAAATTTATCTAAAATACGTTAACATTAATAAAAATAATATCACTCTCAGTGAAACTTTAAGTCATTATAGTAATAATAACTAATAATTACCTTTTTTAATCAGACTTTTACTTTGAATCTAGAAATATAAAATTATTATCAAAAATCTTAATAATTCAGTCTTTCAAGTCATTTGAAAAGATATTACCTATAAGTAAAAACGTCGTGCATACATAACTCCTAAAATTACTCTAGATCCAGTGCCCTTTTGTAATAATAATCGACGTAATTCTGTGGAATGATTTTCTTATCAATTAATTCCATAAGGTCCCGCTTTTTATTGGCTCCCAATGGTATTTTTGCAAATACATTTGTTTCAAAGGGGAAAATTCATGAACTTGTGTCCTCCTTTGATTTCTTACAAAAGCTTTCTTAAAAGCAGTCTCTTCATAAGATTTTTTATAAAAAAAATACCATTGGTTGCTGCTTTTCAACCCGCAGTTGTTTGATATCGTGCCATTTTATTTGTTCTCTGTCAACATTAACAGTGAAATTGTTTTCCCATTCTTCTTGCAGAGCCTTAAGATCACAAAATTTGTCATGCATAAGTTCTTCCACATGATAAGGCTTTCCGGTCTTTTTAGCTGTTCTTATTAAAGTAGCATATTGTTGTGGACAGTATATCGGGCCTGATTTAGTGTATCTTTTGATCTGTTTTTCAATAACGCTGTGCACGTTATCGCCTTCATTTTGCGAATGGCCACGTATGAGATATTTATGAGTGATTGAGTTTATTCTCATAGTTGCAACAGCAAAAGCGTATACAGATAACAAATATTTATTTTTTTGTTGGCCACAGCAATTGTCACTATAAAATATAATATCCAGTTCTGTATCTGACGCATTCTTCTCAACCAACATTTGCAGATATTGCAATACATACGACCCAATTTCCACTGCACCATGTTTACCTTCAATCACATCTCAAAAGAAGCATGTTACATCTTTTGCAAACAAGTCACTAATCGTTAAATTTAGGCATTTTTATATGTTTCGCAAAGATCGTATCTTTTTTCCGGATGTGAAAAGAAATATTAAAGTGCGTATTAAAAATCCGATTAAAAGTTGATAACGAAGCCAATGGTAAACGTTCATTTTGGCGTAGATCTTTATAATCACGGTATAGATCTGCCAGGGATTTATCACTAGGAATAAATTCCCTTGTAGTTTGAGCTCGGACATAATGAGACTCTATTCTAGGTATAGAATTTATAAAAGCCACAACACTCTCTTTTATTTCAGTATCTATGGTAGAATGCTGTCCGTGCTTACCTCTTCGGTCATCTGCTATGAAACCGTTCTCTTGTCGTTTTGTAAGTTCTGTCCTAATGCATTGGTCGCTTATATTTAGGGTAGCGCTAAAAATTTTTTTGCAAACTCTAATACGACTGCCTTCAACCTCAAAGAAAAATGCAGAATTAAGTGACCTGTAATTTTGGGTACTACTGTATCTGTACTTAGGTTTAATAACTTCAGTGTGCCTTACGATGAACTCCCTTTGTCTTTGGAGGTCACCTAATCTCCAAAAATTGTCGAACAACGATTTGCGTGATGTTTCACTTATTTTTGTTTTGCATTTCAATTTGCACTTATCTTGGCATGGAGGCTTGACCACTCTTTCAGGAACAGTCTTATTGGCTGAGCTTACATAGGCTTTTCCGGTATTTCGATGCAATTGCTTAACATTCGAGGACCAATTAGCAGGGTATCTTATCCTTTTCCTACCCCTTTGGCGATTTTCAGTATCAGTAGACTGGTCTATAGTTGGTTGAGAGGTAGCAGAATCCGGCATTGCTGATGGGACCGATTTAATACCTACTTCTGTTCTACTGCTGCCTGAAGATGTGCTGGAATTACTTGTTGATGAGGAGTTAGAATTTGAGGATGAGCAGGTAGTACTGGAAGCCCGAGACCTTTTTGTTGAAACTATGACAGGCGTCCGGCGGTGCTTTGCTTTAGGAGGTGGTTTGAAGAACGAGTCCGCATCGGAATCGTCAAAATCGCCATTGTCGCTGCTCTCCGGTGAAATGCAATTTGATGGATTTACCTGGGTACTGACTGGTGATGATTCTAAAGTTGATAAGGTTTTTTGGAACTCCAAGGTGTCATTCACCGGGACTTCTTCTGTCACTTTGGTGCTCGTTGAAGTTGTTGTTGAGTTCTTTTGAAGTTGCATTGCCATATTACTGTTCTGAGGCTCATTATAACTAGCTTCCATCGCCTTCTCTAGAAGCAACAGGCCACGACCTTTCATCATCTGAAGGGAAAAATACGAAGATTAATTAAATTCATGAATACTATACTAACTCAAAATATTATTCAAAATCGATATTATATTTTAATAAAAGAAAAAAATTATCATCAATTTCAAAAACATAAACACATCTCGAATTGTTGCTTTAGCAAAATAAACAATAGCACTTATTGTTTTGAAATTAGAGCGAATTTTAGATTAACCAGCAATACTCAACCAACTCAAACCATGTTAAATATTTTCACTAATATTAAACTATTTTTAGTTAATACCTTAAAAAATACTCACTTTTGTAAAGAATACCAGTGTAAGTAGAGATAATTTCAAGAACGGCCGAAAAATAAGATGGTTTAAATCATAAATATCAAACCAACTCAAAATAATTCACGCAATAAATTGCAAATCACCACTAATACAAAATTAACTCGAAATAATCTAGTCTTCGTGCGTATTGACAGCACCTTCCCGTGCGCCGGACATGTCGTAACTAGTAATTAGAGATGTGTAACTCAGGAGTGATTCGTAAAAAAGATTTAAATCCGTCACAAAAGATGTATAAATCAGTAACTCCCTCGTTTTCACAATACATCTTTAAATCTTTAACTCTATGGTTCATTTCTGATTGATTGAACATGAAAAGATGTAGAGTGAAATGACTATACTCCGTCTCGTTTTGTCTCGCCTAATCCTGCTGATTAGGCGAGACAAAACGAGACGGAGATTGATTTGTAAGTTCAAACTCTGTGTATGCGTAGGTACTGCAATGATCCCTGGAATTTACATTGAATCTCGCATGTACGAACGATACTATTGTCCCTATATATATTGTACTCTTTGGATACTATTTCTTCCGTCTTTGTCACAAAGTGTTAAATCTGGAGTATCTTAAAAGTCTAGTTAGATTACATTTCATATGAAAATAAAATATTGATTGACTAGCCGATCAAAATGCAAGTGAATGATTATTCAATTCACCCGCTGAAACATTGCTTTTGGTTAAAAGAAAAAGGATGCAGTGAGTGAGTGAGCTATTTAAAAGATGGGAGTTATTTGGGATTTAAAGATTTAAAAGAGTGATTTAAATCTTCTTATCAAAAAGATTTATAAATCTTTGTTCCTTTAAAAGATTTATTTTGCGCATGTCTACTAGTAATGCGTTACTGTTGTTGGTGGGGGCTGTAACTGGAGCAACTCAGAAAGACTCGCTTACAACGCCATCTCTGCTTTATTACTGGACTTATTTACACAGTTGTCTTTGGAGTTCACGTAGTTTTTGACGCAGATTCTGATAATGGCAATAACTCGATTTTAAATTATTTTGAGTTGTGCTACTCTTTATCTAGGTGTGCGATATGTTTATACGGTAATCCATCATCCAGGAGTCAGGACCAAGAAATAAGTAAAACATCTACATCTTAAAACTCGTATTAAGAACCACCTACTTTCGTATGCACAAAAAATCTCAAGTCGTTTTACTTCCAAGTCGTTTTTTACGAGTCCCGGAGGAGACGGTAACCTAATCTACGCCAGCAGCCTTGTAGAGCAAACTTGTAAATTAGTCAAACACCCACATAATTCTTGGTCTAGACTCGTACCTAATATTCCGTAAATTGCGGTCAGTACTATAAATAGGACGCTCCAACATTTTTTATGGTCACCTACATGTTTAATACTTTTTGGTTCTGGAGTAAGTTTTAATGGAGTGCCAACACAACCGACAGTTGGACGAGTGAAAGTTTTTTTTTTTAATAATTGATAGGCTTACGTTTGTCCACTATCTCACCTGATGCTAAGCGAGGATGTGTGTCCCAGGTTATAGCTACCAGAAAACACAGACTCCGGCAGAGAATTCCACTCCTTAGCTATATGCACGATGAAAGTATTCCCAAAACGTTTTGTGCGTATAGGTGGGATGTCCACCATGTAACGATGGCGCATCGCCATTTGTCTTGTAGTCCGATGATGGAACGGGCTTGGTGGAATTGAATTGTGCAATTCCATCGCACACTCCCCGAAATGTAACCGATAAAAAACTGACAGGCTTATAGATATTCAAGGCTCTGGAGCTTTGCCTCGACCAGTTTCTCGTTGCCAATGAGCTTCTTGGCCCGTTTCTCGATAGACTCAAGTTCATCAAGCTGGTATTTGGCAGATCCGTCCACGAGATGAGAGCAGTACTTCATACACGACCGAACTTGCGCTTGATAAAGGTTGAGCAGCTGTTCCGGTGTGAAGTACCGTCTCACCTTTGCTAGGATTCCCAGCTTTTTGGCAGCCAATTGAGCCTTAGCCTCGATAAACGGACCAAAATTAAGGGTTGATGTTAACGTAACCCCAAGAAGCTCGATGCGATCAGTTATTGGCACGATTGCACCATGGAAAGAAGGAGCTGGCTGAAATTGCCTCCTTTTTGAGGAGAAAAGACACGCCTGGGTCTTAGCAGCATTACCTTACCTTATCCTTAAAACATCATCATCAAACGAAAACTGATACTTTATTAGGCCTTTAATTAATACTTAACCTGATGATTAATCGTTGTCGCCATTTCATATTGTTGAGATTTCAGGTCTGCTGCATGTGTGGAGTCTGAAGTTTCTTGAAATAATGTTGTCGACACCAGGAATTACTTTGAAATTTCAGTATATCGCGAAGATTACAATTAGGTATAGATTAGAACAAAGATGCATGCGATGTGATAGTAATGATCGTAACCAACAAGAAAAAAAAGAGATTTTAAAAATTGATGTTGATGCGTAGCTCGGCGGTGATTGGTCGGCGGCATCCGTGGATGACCAATCGCTGTGTTGTAGATGGCAGACCCAGTCCTTAAGGCGATGAACGTTTGTTAAGGCGATGTCTCAACACATATACTTAAATATATTTTAACAATATTTACCTATATGATAACGCTGCCAAAAACTAGTTGTTCTAGCTTGAGTGCAGTATGCAACACCACTCTTTTGCTCGCAAATATATAATGTATATACACTGACGGACTCACGTTCATAAAAACAAAAATACTCTGATGTAACATACAGCCAAAAATCTTCTCTGACTCTTTCCTCATTCATCTTATCCGCCAGTTCGAATACATTTAAACAACGATTTTCTTTCATAACAAATAAGATAATTAATCTCATTCACTTTTAAAGACTTTTAAGTCTAAATAAATGAATAAACATCCCCTATCCGGCACTTCACGGATAGATTTGGGTAGTATACTGTAAGCTTGAGCCACAAATTTTTACATAATCACTATATATTGATGATCTTTAAAATATTCATAACTCCGATAAGCAACGAATATGAATGAATTGTATGGATATTGAATGCATCAAAATTATATGCATACCCTATTCAGACCTTACCAGACTCTGATCTAATCTAATGAAACCGCAAATGCTGCCGCAGAAATTACTACCTTCCTAGATAAATCAGCATATTATACCGCAAATCAGATACATACATCAAACCAATACCAAGAGACATTGCCGTTAGTATCTAGCAAGCTAGATAGACGTATTATGATTAAACTAACAAGAACAACAATACCGTAAAAAATACAAAGCAAACCAAATAAACATATGAAAAGAATCAATAATCATACTAATTCAAATCAACGTCGGCGCTATCTCGCACATGAGTCCCAGCATTATGCGGAGCGATGATCGTTTTGTGCAGGTGTAACACATTTTTCCTCAACAAGTTAAGTAAGTCCTTAATGTTGTTAATATGCGTCATGGTTGGAGTAAATAAATGCTTTTTCTTTCCTCAATTTGTAACTGGCTAAACTTAGAGCTCACTTTACTTTCATCTAACCAAACTCGGACCTATTTATTCTCACGATCATATTTTCAGGTCAGTGTCGTTGGACTATACCAAGCATCACCTCATAGGTCAATCCTGTGAGTCATGCATGAAAGACACTCCTCCGGCCTTTGCCGGGTCATCGGACTACCACTCCAGAACCTCTCAGCCGTTTTTCCTGTACTCTTTATTTGCAACCTATTCGGCGTAATAGCAATAACCATAGGCAGCTTGGTACTGAAAAATACTTAATTATTATGATTTTTATATTAGCCTGTAGTGTCCCACTGCTTGGGTAAAGGCCTTCCTCCATTTCTTCCAGCGGTCACAGTTCTGCGCCATCGACAGCTCGTACCGTCATCTCCTTGGTGGTAAAAAAATATAAAAAAAACTACGCCTCATGCGCTTCACGTCATGTTCCTCATTGCTGATTGTCGTGTCCTTCCTATGTCAGTTTCGCATTAATAATCTTCTTCCACTAGTGTATCTTGCAGTTTGGCATCCGAACTACTCCAAAACATGACATTGAAGAATTAATGTTGTCACCTATATGAATACTCCATTTATTCATATTCCTTGTTCAACTCCGACCTCGGATATAAGGGCTGAATATATTACAGATATTTTTTCACTTCAACTCTACTTTATTATGACAGTAAAATGTTAGATTCGGGTGTGATAAATTTCTTTTTTTGCAACTATAAAATATATGTAAAAAAATATATTTCGGCTAAACTACGTGAATCTTTTATCTGGGAGAACAATCTAAATAAAGTTTCGGCAAAGTTTATATTTAAATATAAACTTATACAGCAGTTGTATATATAAATTAAATACTTAAATGACTAGTATTTCCCCGACTCTACTATGTCTTCTATATAAATATATATATATGTAGTAAGTACGCGGTCGCTAGTATGGTCTAAAATTTAGACCATACTAGCCATATAAAACTAATGGCAAACGCGTCCACTGGGTGTCTATGCCCTATATGTTCAACTGAGCAGGAGCGGGTTGGGTTTTTAGTCAGTTGTCAAATTCTGATACTCCCTTCCGCTCCACCTAGAGTGGAGAGCTGGAGTCGTTATTTTGATGATATTTCAATCCAGAAAAAAAATGGTATGTAACTTTTTTTTTAATATCAGCAAAAACGTTGCCCTGATTTAAGAATTTCTCCTTTATTTGGTCGCGTTTACAAACATTTAAACTTCCTGAACAAATACCTAGTCTCAACATTCACACACACACAGAGTCTCGCTTTAAGTACTTAGGACGCACGTGGGTAAGCATACTAAAGAACATCACCAATTATAATACTAGCGTGCGTATATCTAGAGCGTTTAACCGCCCCGTTTTTTCTATACTTTTTGCCTACGTGAATTCGATTAAGTCTTCCTCGTCGTCCCAAAAATTATTAAAAAAAAACTAGTTACGATAAACATGTACAATTTTCGAAAGCTTCGTACATACTCCTAAAGTTTAAAAATATTTAAGTATTGTTATGAACAATTGTCGATAACTCTTAAATAAACTCTATTTTGTTACAAATTCGCCTATCCCCAGAAATAACGTAAGCGCTGGATTTTATTTGGTTAAGATTTACATTTACTATTTCAAAATATGGGAAATAGTGTAATGTATATCTAGTGAAACATAGTACCTGAGTAGACAACACAGTACTGGCCACAAAAACATAACACACCAAAATCGATGTTACAAATAAAAACACATCACAATAATACAAAAACGGACAATCAAAAATACGCAAGCATACAAAAACTGTTTTATTTCTAAAGCTCGGGCACCTCTTGACTAGGGACACACTTGTTGTGAGCAGATCGAAATCGTGCTATTATCATATACTTGCGTGGAACAGTCAACCGTCGTTTAGTAACTTCATCCAAGTCGGCATCGGAGGCGGGCCGCGTGAGGGAGAGGATGGCGTCCTCCCTCCAGCCCAGCCGTAGTGGTAGACGCCCACGGCGTCGGACGTCGGCCGACGATCTCCGGCCACCGTAGGCGCGGGCATGCGGACAGCGAGTAAAGGGCAACTCCAGCGAGTTGCCCTTTACTCGACCGACCTCGTCCGACCATGGACCATGACCGGGTCGACGGCGCGTTGTGTTCCACGCGCGCCTCAAAGAGCGTCAGCAATATGACGAGGCCCCCCCTGTAGAGGGCCGAAGCCTGCCGGGGTCGTGAGACTTATCCCATTACCGTGACCCCGGAACGTAAAGGGCTATTGAAGGAACACCGTGGATTTTAGTCAGTACAAGTCTGACAGTCCCTCCGGCCCTGCCCGGGGTGGGAGGACTTATTTGATGATTTTAACACGTAAAAAAAAAAATTGAAAGTCGTCATCAGCGTCGCTGGCTGTACCTCGTCCAGACAACTATAATACTAGAGCTTACAATATGCAGCTAAACACGTTGCGTTGCGTTGCTATTTACTATTACCAGGCGCATATTCTCAATCAACCAACATCATAACATGCAAAGGTTCCGTATGTGGGGGAGACAGTCAGTGGCGGTACCTTCATATAAGCCCAAAAGCCATGCCGGCATGCCTTACTAAAAAATGCTCGATAGAGAATCAATGTCAAACCCGAACTATTTAAAAGTTCGCGTGCTTAATTCTTATCAAAATAACACAATGTATCTACTGCTACACTACTACACATCGCGATTGTTCGCGCGCAGAGTGTCGCATTTGTAGCATCTAATGATCTACATATTGCTATCTCGCTTACACGCACTTATAGCGATGTGCCGTATAGCGAGTTAGGCCTTGTGCATAGAACAAATCGATCACTATGGCAGATTTAAGCAGGGCTTTTGGTATGAAGTTGCATGCGTATGCGTGACCTTGTCAGCTTGCCAACTCTGCAGTGTTGCCGTTTTAGCCACACGTTGAAAGATCTTGGAGATTTTTAACGAGTTTGGAAACTTTTTTAACATTTAGCAACAATAAAAACTAGCGACTTTTAAAATAACGAAATTAAATACAGTCAAAACCGTTTACAACAACATCATTTAGAACAACATACCGGTTATATAGACCAAAATCATAGGTACAAAATACTTTGTACCTTGAAAACATCACCGGTTATTACGACTATCGGTTTTTACAACCAAATATGAGTGGTCCCTTGGATGTTGTTATAACAGATTTTGACTGTATTCAAGCAATATCTTAAAAATAAAAAAAATTAGCTAGATTTTTCATATACCTGGCGACTTTTTTTGCCTAAATGACAACACTGAGTAGTTCCCGACATCCGAGAGTGCAACTAACTTCAGTTTCATTTGCTTGAGTGAGAAAAGGTTTTGTTGTTAAAGTTTTTTGTTTGTTTTCTAAGATTTCCTCAGTGATACAATTGTTTTGGTGATTTACCTACAACAATGGAGATAATTGTACCTTGTGAGGATTTAAAATGCGTTCAAGTTTTGATTGGCGAAGATAAGGTTAAAATCTTTAAACTTTGCTCAGAAAAAACAGTTAATTTCTTCATTAAAACCGACGCCTAATCTGTGTATTTCTCAGACTAGTAAATCGCATAAACGAAAATTTAATAGATCAGTGTATAAAACTAGTTGGATTGTTGGCTGTTCGCACACTAATAAGTTGTATTGCTGGTGCTGCATATTTTTTTCGAATGAAGATTCCGTTTGGAATACATCTGGTTATAATGATTTAAATAACATATCTGGCGCCATTAAAAGGCACGCAAATTCCCATAAACACCTGTGTGCAATGGTTTCTTTCGGTAATTTTTGTAAACAACGAATTGAGACATCTATATCACGCCAGTTATCTGAGGAAATTTCAAAATATAACACGCGCGTTGAAAACAACCGTAGTGTTTTTCAAAGATTAGTCGATATTGTTTGTCATTTAGCACAACAGGAACTTCCTCTGAGAGGACATGATGAGTCCAAAAGTTCATTAAATAAAGGCAATTTTTTAGAACTGGTCTCGTTAATTTCAAAATACGATGTCGTTTTAGAAAAACATATGCAGCATCAGGAAAGTGACAAACCGGGGCCGAGTTATTTATCTAACAAAATTCAAAACGATATTATTCATTCCGTAGCCGGTGTGATGCAAACTTGCATCGATTACGAAGTTAGACAAACAAAATTTGTTTCAATTATTATTGACGAAACCCCCGATGTTAGTCATAGAGAACAACTGTGCTTGATTCTCAGATATTATTATAAAAATGAAATTCATGACCGTTTTTTGGGCTTTCTTAATGTGTCGGAAAGTCGCACAGCAGACTCACTCTCTAATATTATTTTAGAATTATTGAATAGACATGATTGCATCGCAAAATTAGTAGCGCAAAGCTATGACGGTGCTAGTGTAATGTCCGGTGTAAGAAATGGAGTGCAACAAAAAGTTAAAGATGTTTGTCCACAAGCAATTTACATTTGGTGTAATGCGCATATTTTGGCCTTAGTGTTGTCTAAATCATGCAATAGAATTCAGGAGGTTAGTTTATTTTTTTCAGCCCTTCAGGCTTTGTGTAATTTTTTTAGTAATAGTACAAAACGAGCTGCTTTTTACGATACTCATTGCAGCAAAAAATTGCCTAATGCTCCCGCAACTCGTTGGACATACATGTCGCGAGTTGTAAACACGGTTTTTGAACAAAAAAGTAAACTTATTGAGTTGTTTTCTGATCTGTGCGACAATCCACAGAACTGGGACGGGGATACGATTTTAGCTGCGGACAATTTTGAAAACACTTTGCGATCTTATAATTTCATTTTTTTTTTCTTTTTATCTTTCATCGGATATTTGAAAAAACTAACTGCTTGTACAATATTCTACAAAAATCACAAGTTGATGTCGGTTATTGTATTAATAAAATAAAGGAATTTCAGGCATGGTTACGTGCTGAATTTCAATCCGAATTTGATCAAATTTATGAGAACACGTTACAAAATAACTCGGCTCCTCGTTTGAGACGCAACGTACGCTGTGCAAAAACGGAATACAGACGACTTTTTGTAGAAGTAATTGATAACATTAATACCGAAATTACTGACCGATATTCTGAAATTTATAAATTAAAGTTTTTCCAACTGCTCAACAACAAAAAATTTGACAATTATCACTCACATTTTCCTACAGAGGAATTAGATTCATTATTTGACATTTATGCAAACTATTTCGACAAACAAACATTAAAAAGCCAATTGATTTGCTTGTATTCTAGTCCTGATCTGAAAGATCGTAATGTTTTCGAATTAATTGATTTCATTCATGAGAATAACCTCGAAGATGCCTTTCCCGAGCTGTTAAAGTTAGCGTATCTTGTTGTAACTATTCCGGCTACAAGTTCTTCCGCGGAACGTGCTTTTTCGTCTCTTAAACGTATCCATACCTATCTGAGAAATACACAAGGTCAAGAGCGTCTTTCCGAATTATCAATGATAGCTATTGAAAAACAGTTGTTGGTAGAATTAAAACGATCACCAACATTTTACTCTGATGTAATTAAATCATTTCTTAAGAAAGATAGACGATTCCAATTAGAATATAAATAATTTATTTAAATTCCTTATTACATTCTATCTAGCTATTTTTTAACTTTCGTTTTGTAACTTTTTGTTTTGTTTTTTTTTTTTGTCTGTAACCTGGGTCCTGTTACGAAGGAAGCAACTACTTACCATAACTTTGTTCCCTCAAGCAATGAAGCAAACCAAACGGCTTTTTTCAAAGCCACCGGAGGTATGCAATTGCTGATATGTTTATTATATTCAATCTAGCACTAGCATGCCTTCAGTGTGCTTTGGTTACCTCATTCACCGCACGACAAGCAAGAGTGAAATTGAAGAAAGAAGAGGAAAGAAGAAGATGGATGAATTCACTTTTAATTTATTGTACCTAACCAGTAGTTTATGAGAAAATTGCGATGATACATACGTAGGTACCTACATACTCAGTCGAAAACTGAACTTTCTTTTTTTGAAATCGGTTAAAATTTTATTGGGCTTGCGTTATTTTGAAACCCTAGGCACGCCACTGGAGACAGTGTCCACGAGCAAGTGACAAAGTGATTGCTGTTGATTGAGTAGCCGTTCACTATCACTTATGGTATTGGAGTATCTTATTGAGATTTTTATTTGAATTATCGAAAAAAATTGCGACAGTAGTCTGACTAGGTTATTCCCTGAGTACCCCGATCCCCGAGGCCCCCGTCCCGGAGGACCACAATATATGTTTATCTTGCTAAACTCAATTAAAAGTCAGTATAGCTTAATTGTAACGTCAGCAAATGATATGTGAAATAAAATTTTATTATTTACTGAAATTATTATACTTGACTTAAAGGATCAGGATACAATGATCTTGTTTGGTTCTTGCTTGGTTAAGGTAAATATTATAATTAGAGAATACAATATAGAGCAATCCCAGGTTTTAATTATCGTCACAATAGTTCCTTTTTAACCAACTTCAAAAAAGGAGGAGCTTCGTAATTAATCAGAACCTTTTTTATACATAATGTTCCCCGACTTGGAAAATTCACATTACTAGCAATCTTGTTAACCCCTGCAACTAAGCTAAATATGCTTGTGTCTTGAGTGGGTTCACGGCAATAGTGTAATGGGTGGGGTTCGAATCCGCGACCTCTCGATCACAAGTCCGACACCTTATCCACTAAGCTATTGACGCTTAGTGTAAAACAAAGAACTGGCTGGTGCTCAGGTCAATTTTTTGCAACCCTTCTCAAACGGCTTTGCTTCGAATCTGAAATAATAATTGTTGACATAAATTACGAATTACAGGATTATTGGTAAAACACTAACAACCTCGCAAGACTGTATTACGCACATCATAAATAAAAACTTTTATTCTATAAGTTTTTCAAACTTTCAAGATCTCCACTGCTTTTGTATTATCAGTTTACCTAAATTACTTGCGCTTTATTTTGCTTCGCCGACTGCGAAACGTTTAGAGTGTACAATTGAGAATTTTTATTTTTGTATGGTAAATCTGATGAATTATAAAAACTTTTTAACAAAAAATTAAACCGACTCCCAAAAAACACTGCAAAGTGAAAAATAACTTTAATTTCGGTAGTCGGTGTCTTTAGTTTTGTTTTTTCGTTTTTGGCACCGACTACCGAAATTAAAGTTATTTTTCACTTTGCAGTGTTTTTTGGGAGTCGGTTTAATTTTTTGTTAAAAAGTTTTTATTTCACTCTTTTTAGTTGGATGATTTTTTATTTACCTAGTTACAAGAGCCTAAATGTCAACTACTTATAACCTTTTACAAAAATATTGCTTTTCCCAATGCTGGGCCGTTAATTGTTGAGGAGTTCTCCTGGTACTTCACCATCAGCTCTACATCACCATATGCATTGTGACGAGCATAAAGTGCTTAACATCCATATTCAAGTAATCGAATCGCAATCCACTCAATACTTATTATTGAGTAGTTTCGGCGGCCATCTGTGGTCTTCATCATCAGTTCCACTTCCCCAAATGGTACTTTTTGAGAGCAACTGCACAAGTTACTATAAGAAATACCCAAAACGCCATAGGTGTGCCCATAATATTTGAAGAGTTCCCTCGATTTCTCCAGGATCCCATCATCAGATCCTGACTTTGGTGATAATGGTACCAATTTCGAAGTATACCCATTCGAAAAAAAAAAAGAATTTTCCAAATCGGTTCAGCCGTATTCGAGTACTCGATGATCATACATAAAAAAATAAAAAAAAAATATATACGCGTCGAATTGATAACCTCCTCTTTTTGTCGTCGGTTGAAAATAATGATGAAACAACAACGATAAGTAGTCGTCAATGGTGATACTGTCATAGTCCTGAGAGGTTGTTAGTGTTTTTCAAATAACTCTGTATATGTAATTGTTATATAATTAAGTCTAGTAAAAGTATGATTCGAGATTGAAAAAAAACTACTTTCGTCTTATGTATTTCAAAACACATACATTTAAGCACTTTTTATGTCTGGCGTACAAGTTGCATATAATAGAAAAAAAAACTAACGATATTTATCGTATTCGAGGTTCTCCGGGACGGGGGCATCGGGGATTGGGGTACTCGGGGAATAACCCGTTGGACTTTTGTCCACTATTTTGTTTTTGTTTTCAGGGGGGAAAATCATGACTCCTCTCACTCTGGGTGGAGTGGAAGCGAGTGTCAAAATGACAAACTTCTAGTGACTGAAAATACTTACTATTTCTTTAGTTAGTTAGCGTTGATCGAGCTAGTTTGACTTGAAGCAACCTATTTGTTCTCAACTTATAAATACATTATACATGTGGTTTTTGGAGTGTTTTTATTTCTGGCCTTTCATTTGGGCTCCCAACAAGACCGAACCATTAAACAGAAGTCCTAAATAACAAAGACACTCCTAAACAGATAAAAAAAGCGAATTATATTGCGAAACCCTTAACAAAACCTTAAGCTAAGACAACACTGCAGTTACGACAACCAACCACGACTTCTGCCACGCCGTTTGATAGATAAAAACACATAGGGTTCGCACATCGTACGACGGACTGTGGCCACAGTACGCGAATTGGATTCTTTTTACTCAATACGGCCGGAAAACTGACACGGAAATTGTACTTACACTTCAGAATATTGCGGTAGCAAACTGAATATGATTTGGATTTTCGATTTTGAGTCATGTTTCGTTGGTATTGTATTTTGGTTTTCTTAGTATTGTGCTGTATCTATTCCGTTGATTTAATGTTTGAAAATTTTTCTGGACATTTAAATTATATTAAAGCATAAATTCATAAATTCGGAAACAAAAATAAAGAATTTTCTAACTAATATTCAAACTAAGCTTGTGTTTACTTTCATAAAAAAATACATAATAATGAATAAGCCTTCGTGTACACTAACGGGCCATCGTTACGAAAGTTACGTTTGAATTCAAATAATTTTAAATCATAAAACATTTATTCGTGTCACTTTTGGCAAATACTGGTATTTCAGATAAAATATGAAAGTGCTCAAAAGGCTACCCATTGGGCTTACACATATTAATTCGTAGAAGTGCGACTTAAAATTTCGTCAATTCCGCATTGTTACAGACTCGTTCGATAAAAAAAGGTTTTTTGTTATGAATCTCGATATATTCTGGGTTTTTTATTAAATCTATATTTATTTAGAGCCTTTTACATTACAAAGGTACGTGAGCCTCATCATACCCTAATCCAATTAATTATTACACCTAATTATAATACTATTAATATAATATATTATTGGGTAAGCGAGGGAGTCAGTGATGTAGCAACCATTTCATAAAGAAGTTTCGCTTCTCCCGAATTAGGTGTAGATAATGTTCTAATGAAAACACCAACATCAGACATATTAACTTTTAACTCCCGCATCACTATC
Organism: Tholera decimalis; assembly: GCA_943138885.2. Classification (NCBI taxonomy): domain Eukaryota; kingdom Metazoa; phylum Arthropoda; class Insecta; order Lepidoptera; family Noctuidae; genus Tholera; species Tholera decimalis. The sequence goes on along the minus strand of OW964573.2, from coordinate 20,308,246 downwards.
TCCCTCTTACCTCTGTTCTTTTCACATTCCACCAGCAAATGTTGGATACATTCTGGATGCTCACTCACAAATGCAAGGACCCACATCGATGAGTCGCTTATCTGTGTTGTTAAATCATTTTCATGTAACGGGTTTTCCAACCAGAGGTGTCATTTTGATATTCAAAGAAAAATGCCATTTTTAATATAAATGATCGGATGTTTATTTCATTATAAAGAAGAAGGTATGCCGTTAATAGTGGAAAATAGCATCAGGCAAATGACCACCAAAGTAGCTGTCCTATGTCCTCGATACCCTCACGATTTCCATCTTTGAGGTCTTGAATCGACGCTGGGCTGTTGGCGTAGACCTTCTCTTTTACGTGGCCCCAAAGGAAGAAGTCGGATGGTGTTAAATCACAAGATCTCGGTGGACTCAGCAAAGACACGACGTTGTTAATGATCGGCCGGCTTGAGTTCTTGTGTTAACTGAACTTGCATAATACGGTGTAATGACGATTGTGGAATGCCTAATTCCAAAGAACGACGAGAAATGGACAAACCTGGGTTTTCTTCAACACTTTCGGCTACAGCAGCAATATTCTTGGCTGTTCTTAACGACGTGCATGGATTTTATTCTTCACATCACTAAGTTGTCCCAACAGCTCGAATTTTTCCACCAATTTCTGTATTGCGGTCCGACAAGGTGCTTCACGACGACTCGAAAATGTTCGAGTTTTACGAACCGTTTCTGCCAAATTTTCGTCATTTTTATAGTGAAAATTAATAATTTCAATGCATTGTTGAAGCGTGTATCGTTCCATTTTTATTAATAGCGTAGTTTCTACTTGTCAAATGTCAAAAATGACAGCTTCAAAAGTGACATCTACCGAAATAGCGGGCTATTCAAAATAACACCTCTTATTGGAAAACCCTGTAGCACTTATTGCCACGAACTCGATGACAGACACATTTTTTTTACCTACATTCCGTCTTACTTCTGGGAAAGTTTCTCCTCTTTCTTCTTTTAAATGTTCGTTTCTTGGGGCGATTCTGGACAAGTTTGCAGGACAAATAGCACACTTTAACCAATAAAACAATTCACAATAATGATCAACTAAATTCTTTACTTAAGACGATACGTGAGCTCATACTACAGACTGTCCAGTGGAGTAAGTCAGTATTTCGAGCAAGGGGCAATTTACGAAGCAAATTGGAAGGTAGCCAACGTAACAAGGGCTGTAGCGTTTCGTTCGAATACTGCCAATTGTCTTCGTGTTCCAGTAATTTGGTCTGATGCGAGGTATTTTGTTGAGATGAAAATGGAATTGGTTATTTGGCCTGAGAGGAGTTTAAAAAGAACTTTTGGTGGTTTCAAAGTAAACCTAGGAGAAGCTTCAGATTGCTTTAAATGTCAAAATGTGACCTTATAACAAGTTGTGTCATAAATATAGTTCCGTGGCAAGTTTTTTGCGCTCGTTTTCAAAACTGCGCGATTTAATGGCACTGTCAGTGGTTTGATGAAATTTCTTGTTTCGTTGTGCATTTGAATTGGTGCCATTTTAAAGTGACGCAATATCAGTCAAGAGATATAATACATCTTAGCTCAGTTCTAAGTAATAAAAACTCTAAGTATTTGCTTCAAGTAATCATCTGTCTGCGTATGATCGTGTCTCAGTCTTTTTCAGCTAACCACAGTGAAACGCATGTCCCACTCGTATTTAGATGAAAGAACATTAATTTTGAGTAACTATAAAATACCAGAATATAGGCAGAGCACGAAGGAGATGGCGGAATAATCTGGATGGCTTCCTTAAGAATTGGAAGGATGAGGCGAATAACCGTGAGCGCTGGAAGAAATAGAGGGAGGCCTTTGCCCAGCAGTGGGACATCACAGGCTAACATAATAATAAAAATAAAAACTATAAAATAAAATGCATAAAAAACTAATAAAATAAAGTACAATTTCCATCACCGACTTGAGAACAGTGGTAATCTTATAAGTTACACAAAATAATGTGCCTGGCCGGGTTCGAATTCACGACCTGCAGCTAGCAAATCGAGCCAGTTACCACTAGGCCACCACTACTAATAATATACAAAAAATATTTTTATTTATTAAATAATTCATTGGCATGGCAAATAAAGTATTACGATTACTATTTAGTTATGGTTGTTGGTTGTATATTGTATTTCGTGTAATATGTAACTCTATTAGAATTGCATGAACATGGCTACAAAATATGTTTAACACAAAGGCAAATAAAATGTCTCATATATATATAATTGCTTACACACTTGTGTTTTATTACGTCTTTTGGTAAGATATTGTTTGGCTTATATTAAAAAAAAAAATACGGATATTCTTTCCTTTTTCCATCTTTCTTTCTTAAATAACCTCTTATAATCTCAAAAAGAGTAAGTATGGATAAAAATGAAGTGTATGGAAAATAAGATATAGCGATAGCCACATATTAAGCCAGCGACATCGAGAATGTTCTTACATAAATATTTATTGAAGTCCTTTAACATAGTGGCCGGCACCGCCGACTGTGTTACACGGGAGGACCATCTTTTTCGTTTTAGGAGAGATTTTTTGTCTCCCTTTGAAATATCACTTACAATTTGGTAAGATATAATGGGATTAACAGGAACTCATTAATAAATAAATTCTTATTTCTTACCACTTATAAGCTTACAGAGTATAACTTAACTTGCATATGTATATGGTATAACAAAATATGCAAATAAAACTTAACTAGGTCTACAATAAAATGAAAATACATTGCCATTAATTGTGGCGACTATAAAGGTTGCACAGTGTGTTGACCCTGTCTCCTGAACTAGGTAGTGCCCTGTATCTCAGGAGAACTGTAAGTAGTAAAAAGTACATGGCTCAACCAGTGTTGAGCCATGTACTTTTTCGATGTATGCTTCTAAAATGGTCTATGTGTCACTGCTATGCTTAATACATAGGTGCTCTAAGGTTGCTGAGATGTGTTTGGTTTCATTGGCACATCAAATCGGCCCACAGGCTACAACTAGAGGTGGACGTTTAAATGAAAAGCATATAATATAAAATGTTATTTAAAATTAGCAGCAGAGTAGTTTATAAAGGCATTTAAGGTTACCTGCTTATTCTGCTTTTTGTTAAAATTAAAACGCAACCGCGTTTTGATTCATCACGATGATGTGGTGGAAGATGCAGCACGCTTGCCTAGAAATAACCTAGTATATCAATATTAAAAATTCATAACAAAACATGCAAGATGTTGGATGCAAGTTAAATCAATATAAAAGAACAATTAACTAAGAAGTTTATGATCCACAATCCAATCGTAAGGGTAAACAGTGAGAGGATGCGGGCACGATATTTCATGATTTTTTAGAAATTCGGTATATAACACTAACTAATAAATTCTCTCACTCAGTTTTAAAATTACGAATAATGCCAACGGTGTCGATTGCCTAATCCTTTACTTTAAATTACAGTTTAGATAAAGAAATAAACTGTTTCATTATAATATTTATCACATGAGAATATTCTTAGCCAGCCATTGCCATTAAAATGGGATCTAAGACTTGACTTTCGACTATTTTTCGCCATTCCTTATATTTACCGAATTGGCCATCCACCAACGCTATAAAAATAACACCGCATACGTAGTACGCATTATTGAAATCCAACAGATGCCATTTCACAGACTCGCTCTACTAACCAAACGACGATTATAGCGTACTAAAATCCATATATGAATTCAGGAATGTCCACGAGTGTTTTGAAAGTGGTTGCATACGAGGTTTTGCCTATATCGCTTGGGAGGCATAAAACTGAATCGGCTCGATTGGCTCTGCCTGCGTATAACAGAGTAGTTTTCAGATCACATACTTGCTACCAATATTCTTTTGTTCATTGTCCTAAATGACGTATAGTGTTGTCGTGAGTTTGGAGCTTAACATTCTTGGGGAGTTTCAGACCAATCTTAAATTTTTAACGATGACTGTCACGTTTCATCTTTATAGCAATCGAATTGTGGCTAGTAATACTGTTTTTACACATCTTGCATTATATTGTCAAATTTTATGTGACCTAACTTTGGTGATTTTTGCTCAGCGGCGAATTAAAAGTTATTTATCCTTACATAATTACAAGTCTCTCACCGCTTCTGTTTGTCTGTTGCAAGTGCAAAGATGTGCGTTAATAACGTATGTTAGAATTAATAAACTGACGACACTGTAAACGCAGACGTCAATGGATTGGCTGCGCCGCACGGTGGGCTGAAAATCGGCTTTCATAGACTTAGGCATTTTATTTTGCAAGTGCGAGTTTTTTTGCCGGATATCACTTCTATTAGTTATAACAATATACAAAAATGACACCAGAATTGATTCTGCGCAGAAACGAAGGAATTATAATTTTTTTACGAAAATTTTGTATGGAGCTAGTATGAAAAATCGAAATATCTCTAAAACGGCAGCGATAACCGTAATATCCTTATAGGGGGTTATAGTACTAATTATTTATGATTTTTTGACATACGTTACATAATGGTTGTAGATGCCTTTTTTTTAAAAAATCGTCAAAATATTTTTATTTATTTTTACATATTTAAACGTTCCTTTTAGTGTTTAAGTTGAAGAATTCAGAGCTTTAACAACTCTTATCATAAAATAGCATCACCCCTATAGACCTGAAGGACTAGACAGAGGTGTGTAGTGTCTTGTTGATCTTGTAAGATTTCCAACAATACCAAATAGTTGAATATCAGTGTCAAAGTGCCCATGCTGTCGCTTCTTTTTGAAAGATAGGGGAATGAAATTGTTAATTGATCATACCCTAAAAGTATGATTACAACATAACCGGACACATAATAATAATAATATCCTTATAGGGGATTATAGTACTAACATTATTTATTTTAACATATGAAACTGTTCAAAACGATCCATGAACTGTGTCAAAGTTAAGAACATCGTTAGGAAGCATGCTTTTTCCCCAAATATTAAGAATATGTGAAAAAAAAAAGACTGTATATAAACTTTTTATTGATAGGTAATTTAAATAAAACAGAAGTAACAAAAATAATATCTAATAAATTCAATTATACAAAATACATATTTGAAACTATAATTTATGAAATTATTAACTAAACATATTGGTACAATAAACTAACATAAATAACAAAAGAACATAAAGAAAAATAATTAAATTTTACAAATTTTCTTTACAACTTTCGTTGTCGGACTCCAATTCCGAGTCAGAATCCAGATCGGATATACCTACAAACTCGAACTCAGTTTCCGGAAACTGTATTAGGTCGAGAGTTTCAGCAAAAAAGGTTGTCTTCCTTTTGGCATCTAACTTCGGCCTTTGTGCACTTAGAAAAGGATCCGAAGAAACAACAAGCATATTTAGGATATCTTGATTAGAATCTTGCCTGCTTCTTTTCCGCGAATGATGTTCCCGGAACCTCCTAAAATCTTTATTTCGAGACTCTGAGGCTTCTTCCGAGAGAGTCCCAATCGGGACAATATCATTTTTTTCGATTATGTCAGCTCCGTGTATTAATAGTTTATGTACGGTTGATGACATGTAGTACCAGTCGTATAATTCCACGTACTTTTCTGCTGTTTTGCGAGCAAAATCTTTAAATTTGATGACATCGATCTTCTCACCAGATGTTATTGCTTGCAAAATAACGGCAAACCTTTTTATCAGGTTTTGATCCAACCCAGTAATAGCTGCAGTTTTATTGGGAAACTCGAAAAACTTCCTTGCGGTATTCCCGTCATTGGTAGTTCCCGAGCCTTGTTTTACTATATCAATTAACAGATTCAGCTCCTCTTTAAATTTATTTTGAATGTTTTTTTTTCTGTTTTGTAACATATCTTTATGCTCATTACTTCTTGCTGCCCACTGTTTGAAGTCAAGTCTGTACGCAATGTGTAACAGACATTCCATGCAATTTATACGGGCATTTAGGGATGATAGGCCAAATTCATATATGTCAGAACACACAGTTTTTGATGTTACAGCATCTAAGTGGTTCATTTCTGTTGGTTTTGCTAAGCACAGGTAGCATGATGCATTTGATCTAGCTTCAGAAAGGTACGTGCAGACTTTTGCGTCGATCATTGTCATCATTAGTTTATGAGTCACCCTGTTACTATTAATGCACTCTGTGGGGTTAAGGGCCTCAATTTCCTCATCCATTTTTCTTTTGTTATCAATGACAACTGCATGGCTTTCTTTTACAAAAGTGAACTGAACCGGACGACAATAAAAAGTTGAGCATGGTTTCGGGTTTGTCCATATAGTATTATCTCCATCTGTCAGTTTCAGTGGCACCAAGGAGGTCATGAAAATGCTTGAATCATCATGCTCGCCGTCCATTTTCTGCTTGTATCGGCTTTGATTGGAAGCACCATCAAATCCCCACTTCGATATCAGCTTTAACTGCTTATTTTCCACATTATCAGAAAGACTTTGAAGAATCCGCTTCACCGTGATGTCAAGTAAAGCTTGAAGTGTAATTCTAGCTGATGAATCCGTAACTGATACTGATTGATTAGGAGGGTAGCATGCAAGCTTAGTTTGTTGCAGTTTATAGTAGGATGGGTAAATATCCTTAGCACCTTCCCGAATGGCAGTCTCTCGCAACGTAATATATTGCCACTTTGAAAGCTTAAGTGAAAGAAGCAATCCAAGTGCTTTCTCTGGTGTAAATATTACTGTTTTCTTAATGCTTTCCTTGATTTTAACGGCAGCTTCTGGATTTTTGATCATATAATTGATTACAGATGCGATATCTTCATAACCTTCTTCTTTTAAACGTGCTGCAGCTGCATATGCCAATTCACAGGAATCCTCGCCTATGTGCTCACTAGATCTTCTCTTTTTCTGTTTGCTTCCCAGATCTTTGAATGGTTTTCGGGACCTTTTTGTCATTGTTCCAACAGTCGATGATGTCGAAGGTTCTGGAGAGACTGAGCATGCTCTTGGTATCTCATCAACAGTTGGTTCTTGATTTATTAAAGTTTGCACGCAACTCGGCCAATCAATATTTGCTTGCAACCACTCTCCGTACGTATTTCTAAACTTATCAAAGAATCGTTTAGATTTCTGCCACCTGTTTAAAGCAGCTCGCGTGAATCTCCGGCAAAATTCTTTGAGAGTTACTTGATCTTCGGCAGAAAGGCAATCGCCTATGCGGGACACAATTGCACTAAACAATACTTCATGATTAAATGAAGGACTCTCACTTTTTAGAAGAACAAACAAATCTAAGTTGGTGATTAAACTTTCCATTCTAAGATTTTGTAGTCGCAAAGCAAATAGTTTTAGTGTTAGCAGTTACACGGTTGTGAACAATCTAAATTAGGGAACAAAATTATAGCCCTTTTATTGTATAAAGTCAATAATTAGTTAACTACCCTCATTACAGTTATAAAAGATATGATAATAAAAATTTATAATCGTCAAAAACATTTCGTAGAACTCATAGTAGAACTAATCAACATTAGCAAATCACATTAGCTCACTAATTATAAAAAGGTGAATGCAGTTCTTAGTTGGTATTGTTGCGAGATATTTCAAATCATTTAATCACTTAATAGGCTCATTAGAATCAGAAGACTACAACCATCATTCTAATTACTTAATTACTTGTCATCAGACTCATTAGATGACTACACAATATGTTATTTTGTATTTTGAACGTATGCAAGGTTTTAAAATTCCTTTTGTGTCGATATTATTATGTGTCCGGTTATGTTGTAATCATACTTTTAGGGTATGATCAATTAACAATTTCATTCCCCTATCTTTCTAAAAGAAGCGACAGCATGGGCACTTTGACACTGATATTCAACTATTTGGTATTGTTGGAAATCTTACAAGATCAACAAGATACTACACACCTCTGTCTAGTCCTTCAGGTCTATAGGGGTGATGCTATTTTATGTTAAGAGTTGTTAAAGCTCTGAATTCTTCAACTTAAACACTAAAAGGAACGTTTAATATGTAAAAATAAATAAAAATATTTTGACGATTTAAAAAAAAAAAGGCATCTACAACCATTATGTAACGTATGTCAAAAAATCATAAATAATTAGTACTAAAACCTCCTATAAGGATATTACGGTTATCGCTGCCGTTTCAGAGATATTTCGATTTTTCATACTAGCTCCATACAAAATTTTCGTAAAAAAATTATAATTCCTTCGTTTTTGTGCAGAATCAATTCTGGTGTCATTTTTGTATATTGTTATAACAAATAGAAGTGATATCCGGTACAAAAACTGGCACTTGCAAAATAAAATGCCTAAGTCTATGAAAGCCGTTTTTCAGCCCACCGTGCGCCGTTGCCTGTAGCGGGTTCCATACCCGTACCGAAACAAACGATTAATAGGCTACAAATATTTGTTCTGTGTCTAGATGTTTGAAAAATGCAATCACGACGATACAGACATTTTGGCTTTTATAACTAGATTAATTACAAATTGACCCACTAAAAGCGCGAAAATAAAAACTTTTTTGCAAAAAAATAAAACCGACTTCCATATCAAAACACTACAAAGCCAAAAATAATTTTAATTTCGGTAGTCGGTGTTATTGGTTTTGTATTTTCTTTTTTTTTCACACCGCCTTCCGAAATTAAAATTATTTTTGGCTTTGTAGTGTTTTGATATGGAAGTCGGTTTTATTTTTTTGCAAAAAAGTTTTTATTTTCGCGCTTTTAGTGGGTCAATTTGTAATTAATCTAGTTATAAAAGCCAAAATGTTAACTACAAAAAACTAAAAACGCGCGAACAAAAAACACAATGCAGAGTAAACGATAAGATCATCAATGTAAATATCTTTTTTTGACTTTTGTTGATTTTTCAGAAACGGCTTGTTCGATTTCGATAAAATTTTCATGGGACCATTTGGAAAGGGTATATTCCAACAAAAAAAGAATTTTTCAAATCGGTTAGCAAGCGACGGAGTTATGCCCGAACTCGATGGAACTTTCCCATAAACCCCGACAGGCAATGGCCCTATGAGGCCCCGTCACTGGTATTAACAGCTTTTTGAGAAGCGCGTGGAACACAACGCGCCGCCGACCCGGGCCTGGTCCTTACCGGACGGTGAGCGACCCCTGCTCGCCATTCGCAGGCCCGCGCTTACGGTGGCCCGAAATCGACTCGCGATCCACGACGCCCGGGGCGTCTCCCCCGGCGGCTGGGGTGCGAGGAAGAGAGTTGCCTCTCCCTCGCACGTTAGGCCTCCTCCTTCGCTAGCATGACTGCTTCGCAGCAGGAGGTGACTGCATCCCATTCCCTCTCGCTTCGCACCATGGTCTAAACCAGAGCAGGGCGCGAGAAGTCGCCGCCGCCGATCGCCTCTATGAGGATACGATGGTGCTCCACCCATGCAGGGCACACCTCGACCATTTGCTCCACCGTGTCTTCCAGTGTAGATAGGTACCTAGATATAATAATTATGCTCAAAGGTAACTTGTTAAATGGTCAACGGAATAAAAAAGCAAGAAGTATTAAGAGTATTGGGGAGTATTAAGTAGAGTAAATTGCCCGAAATTGCATAATTACTTACTTATGGATTAACTTTAACCGAGACGTTTGATGAATGCGGCTCGACTGTCCGTCCAGGCGTAAGAAGCCCGAATGTCAACAGTTCCACCCAAAGTGCGCGCAACGTGGCTTAAGAGACGCACAAGAAGCACCGCAGGGAGTGCGGATACAAACTGGAGCCAGTCTTCCAACAGGGTTTCCCGAAGTGGCTCGTCCCAATCAAGTTCAGTTGTAACAAGGGCAGGAGCACCAATTTTAGGGTAAAGACAACTCACAAGGGTGAGTTCAAACCAGGTCCTTCCCTCAACAGTGGTGACAGCCGTTTCGCCAATTCCCAAAATCTTGCCTGAAAAGTCGTTCACCTTCAGGCCAACCTGTCCCGCTAACCAAGACGACAAAAGGCAACCCTGGGCTCCCGTGTCCAAAATGGCACGGACCACAATCGAGTCACCCAAGGGTCCCCAGACCTTGACTGAGGCCGTTGGCAACAAAACCGTCTTATGTTACAAACCGTCCCACTAAAAAGCGTGAAAAAACAATTGTATAAAAATAAAAATAAAAATTCTATAACAAATATCTCAGTAGTAGTCTGGAGTTTGGAAGTTGGCGGTGTGACCCCCCCTACCTCGGAAAGCACTTTATGCCGTTGTTCCTGCGCCTGGTCTCTCTCTGGTTGTGTGGGATTGCCGTCCCATAGGGCTTTGAGAGTGAAGAGACAGAGAGTGCAGCTGTACGCTATATATATACATACTGTCTTATGCTCTATAATATTTCCTGCACAGATGGCTAATCTCCGTTAAAATTGGCCGCCGTGGCCAATTTCAATCAGGAGGACTATTATTATTAGAAAATTACAGTTCTTTTTACAAATGAGCCCGCTCTTGACCTCGATCACACCTGATGGTAAGTGTAAGATGAGGTCTACGATCGAACGAGCGAGCCCAGAAAATGCCTATTCATTCTTACTTTAAAGGCTGACGGGTCATATGCGGGACAGAAGCCGGCAGAGAGTTCCATGCCCTGGCTGTGCGCACAATAAATGTTGAAGTAAGGCGCTTAGTACGACAAGACGACCAAGTGTGGATGGTATATATATGGATGCGGTACGTCTGGTAGACCGGTAGTAAAAGGGGGATGAAGGGATTAGGTCGTGGAGCTCCTGCGCATACTCTGTGAAGTATAATCTGTAGAAGATAGACAGGCAAGCAACGTTTCGCCGGTGAGCCAGGCTGTGAAGCTTGCCTGCCAGAACCTCGTGACCTATGAGCCTTTTAGCTCTTACGGTACGATATTTTACCGTTCTGTGGCGATGAATTAATTACATCAACCACTCCTTCTCTTGAGCAAATAACTTTCATGTAACAACTGCTTGGAATGTTAGTCGGGATGACCGATTTGAAAGGCTTTTCGCGGCACGAAAGTAACTCAAAATGTTAAGGTTGCCCATGCATAAACAGGACTTGACAAGTTTTATTTAACCTTTAATATTCAATATATTCTTTAAGTAATTCGCATAATATTATTAAATCACGAGCTTCTAGAAAAAAGTGAAACCTCTTTAAATTCTAACACGTTCTTTCCTAGAACATTATTCGTCTTATTTCATTCTTTAAAAAGAAAAAAAAAAAAAAAAACAACCAAACATCCGAATTGAAAACCTCCTCCTTTTTCAGAAGTCCTCCTGGTACTTCACCATCAGCTCTACATCACAATATGCATTGTGATGAACATAAAGTGCTTAACATCCATATTCAATAATTGAATCACAATTAACGAAATAGGTACTTATTATTGAGTAGGTTCGGCGGCCATCTGTGGTCTTCATCATCAGTTCCACTTCCCCAAATGGTATTTTTTGAGAGCAACTGCACAAGTTACTATAAGAAGTACCCAAAACGCCATAGGTGTTCCTATAATATTTGAAGAGTTCCCTCGATTTCTCCATGATCCCATCATCAGATCCTGACCTGGTGACAATGGGACCAATTTGGAAGTATACCCTTTCAAACGAAAAATGAATTTTCCAAATCGGTTCAGCCGTCTTCGAGTAATCGGTGATCATAAATAAAAAAAATAAAAAATAAAATACGCGTCGAATTGATAACCTCCTCTTTTTGTTGTCGGTTGAAAAACGGTGGAAATTGTATTTCTCTTCTTTTCTGATTAATTTCGTTGCGGGATCTAAAATAGTGAAATTAAATCTTCGAGACTCGTCGGGCCTTTTTAGCTAAACTGCTTTTCTGGTGGGCACCACACCACATTTGATTTTGACTCTCATGAGTTTCAGTAGTTGCAGCGAGCCGGACATGTCGCACAAAAATTGTGTTATTTTACGTAAGCCTGCAGGGCCCAAGGTTTCATCTCTATAAGAGGAAATTGGCAATAGGTATTCATATAATCGACCACTTTTGTGACAGGATGATTGTCTCGTGACGTTTAAAAAAAACCATCAACGTATATAAGTAGTGCTGTCGCCATTAATTACTTTAAGAAATCTACCGGCTGGATATCGCTTTAACAACTGTCAAACTTGTTAATGAAAGCTTTAAAAGTCTTAAACGTTGGTCCCTCTACCCACAGAGAGAATATTAAACAAAGGTAATTTCTGAAACAATTTCAATTCTCACTTCATTAAAACTAGCTTTCATTCCCAACTATTTCATCTCAAAAGTGTGAAACTTAACATTGAAAATGATTAAGAACCTGCAAGTCTTCACAACAAAGTTTCAGCGGTTTTCGCAGAGCTACATAATACTAGATATGGCATTGTAATACTTGCTTTACATATTTCCCAAGCGTCTCAGCGAGTTTCATTGATAGCCTAGGCTATGACAACATCCTTCCAATTCTGTAAAACTTTCACCGAGGAAACTTATCTATAGTTAACTTATTGAAATTAGAGGTATTATAGTCTTCTTAACCGATTTCGACCACGGCGGAGATTAGCCATCTGTGCAGGAGACATTATAGTGCACAAGTAAGTGCGCAGGTGCACTGTGTTCTTTTACTGTTATAGTCCGGTTGGGCGACAATGCAACACGACCGGAGACACATCAGGCGCAGGACCAGCGGCTTAACGTGCGTGCCGAGAGATTACCTTATGAGATTTTTTTAATAGAATAACCCAATTTAATGTTTTGCCCAGTTTTGCTCGAGATCTCTTACTCAGCAGACGCGCTTGCGATTACTAGATCGACTAACCCGCAACTTCGTCAAAATTTAAATGTGTGCCTATATGAGAGAATTGCCCGTTGGGTTGCTTGGCCCGAAAGCTATCAATTTTCGGAGTTAATTTTCGAAACAAATATCACCTTTTCTACCATACACTTATAAGCCAATCAATCGGTATATTTGTTATATTAAAACTGAAGAAGTTTCATGTAAACTTCACGACCCCTCTCTTAATCCCGTCAGCCCGTGGTCAGCCCCATTAGTAATGGTATCCCAAGTTGCTCAGTGTGGCATTACCTTACTCTATGGTAGTTTTCTCTAAGAAACAAGAATTAAATTCCAAAGCCGAAGTTATTTTCCAGCCATTTATATTTTTTTTTATTGAAATGTCTTCTGTCTGGAATTAATCTTGAGGTACGTTTTGCATTCGAAATACCTTAAAGTACCTATTTTTTTAATTCAATTGCGTTCTATATTTAAATTTAATTTTCGTTGAATGAGTGTTGTTATAGTGTGCCAAAGGATTCGTTTTCTAGAAAATTATTCCTACCAGAGACATATTAAAAAATAATCATATTGTGACCTTGCCAAGCGAGCGAGACAAAAACAATGCATTTGAGGGTTACTTATTAAAACAAGAAAGCCTTAAAGTTTTGCCATGATAGTTCGTCGCTGCGATTTGACATAGTAATAGATTAATAAAGCCTTACAAAAGTGCTAAATAAAACCTAGAAAAATTACTGAAAAATAAAGATCCAAAATGTTCCCTTTGAGTTATGAAACTCAAAGGTATGATGGACGTGGTGAACATCAATGGTGACGGTCAACGTTCACCCATCCACATCCACGGATCGACCTTGGCAACTGATGCTTAACCTTTAAAATTGAATCGTGAGACTTATTATTTAGCCACGAACCCGTTAAATTAATGTTATGAGCCCATTCAAAATGTATCTCAAGCGTAGACTTTTCGCATATAAAGCGATACAAAAAGAAGAGACTATAAAATTCAAGTGGTTATAACGGCGGGCATTCTTCATACGCTTCATCGGGTTTTATTGTGCGTATTTGAATTTCAACTGAAAATTGACGATAAAATAAAAATATTCGTATTTATACGAAAATATACGACATATCCATTTATAAATTATGGAGGAGTCATGGGTATAACCGATACAACGATTAAGGTGAATTCACTGCAAGTTGAAGTCATATTTCCAATTTAAAATACTATAGTTTTGAGGAAGTAATTTTAATATAAATTAAATTACTTTTTTTGTAATGTATTTTTTTTTCATCTACCCAGACCCAGCTGAGAACCAGTACCTTTTAAGGTACTGGTTCTCAGCTCTATTTATAGAGCTACAGCCTAACTGTCCTCCACAATCCAGTAATCGGGTACAGTATCCTTGGCAAGACTTGTGACAGATTTTCTGACTACCAGTAACGACTGCCAAAGATGTATATACAACGTGTAACTTAAAGGGTATATACAGACCAAGTACATGGCTTCTTTGGATGATAACAAACGATATAGCACTTATTTGATAATTTTACGGTAAAATTATCAAATAAGTGCCATATCGTTTGTTTTTTTTTTTAGCGTGGTAAAATGTTTACCACGCTAAAAAAAAAAAAGGGTTTTGTAATCCTAAGTCTACGTGTCTAGAACTTATTACAAATTCCAATACACTGATACCAGAGACCGAATTTTTCAAATTAAGAAGAACGAAATGAATTATCGTGTTATTGGCAAGTGACGTGGAAAGTTATTGACCCTCGTAGTGCTGTGACACGTTTGTTATGATTGGTATTCAAGAAATATATGAAACCAATAGTTGGGTATCAATTATTTGAGTCAATTTTCAATATTTTGTGCTGAAACTGTGCATAGAGATTCCATACCAGATGTTGTCTTCAGCCCTTTTGGATTGATATGGGGTTTCCGTTACACGTTGTAAATAGCACCTGATTCTAACAGTTTAACATGCTTTCCGGGGCATGAAAGAATCTGGATATGTTAAGATGGTCACCTACCCTCAAACTGGCCTCAGTAAGTTTTGCTTAACTTTAAAGATTCAGATATATTAATCAGAAATAATGCGGAAACATTAAGAAAGAACTACCAAGAAAATGTTAATTTGACACACAATGAAGAAACAAAAAAATAAGAAACGTAATTAGCAATAACATTGAGTGCGACGTGCCAGCGCCAAACAGAAATTAAAAAAAAAAACAACTAGAAGTTGCTTGAGACTGGTTTTCAACTGAACCATTCATATACTATGATACAAGGAGTAAAACAAAGCAAACTACAGAAGGGTCAGAAAGACAAACCTGAGTGTTTTTTCCGAAACGTAAAACTTTATGGAAAAACACGGACAGAATTTCTCAAAATCCTGTGAACCACAATAACAACTAACAATAAAAACCTTAAACCAACACCCTTTTTTCATCAATAATAACAGGACGATCCACTGGAAAGTAACAGCTCAATTCGGTACGTATTGATATGTCTATCTGTGTTATTATCATAGCCTTTAATATCGCACTCGTAACCTGTCTCGGGTTCACCTGTATCGAAAATTGGTATATTGAATATTGCCTGATGGAGCAACTTTATCGATAATTCCCTTGATGTTTTCTTTATTCAGCTGCAATTGTTTTATATGTATAAGGTTAACTGTTACGGTTAACTTAACTGACTCGGTTTACATAACTGGTTTAGTGGTCGCAAGCATGAGTCGACTGCTAAGCATGAGGTCTCAGGTTCGATTCCTGAGTCGAGCAAAAAGTAGAAGTTAAACAAAAGAGAAACAAAAATAAAAATGCCTTTTATTTTTGGCATAGGTTTATTTATTTACTAGCTTTTGCCCGCGACTTCGTCCGCGTGGAATAGTTAATTTGAGCTAACGTTAAATTTAACCCCAATTTTGAAGCATTCTTCATTGGCGCTCTGCTCCTATTGGCCTTAGCGTAATGATATATAGCCTTTCTCTATAAATTGACTATTTCATTAAAAAATAATTTTTCAATTCGAACCAGTAGTTCCTGAGATTATCGCGTTCAAACAAACAAACAAACTCTTCAGCCTTATATTATTAGTATAGATAGCTGTTGCCCGCGAATTCGTCCACGTTTCCTTCGTTTTTCGTAAAAAAAAAGTAGCCTATGTCCTTCCTCACGGTTCAGTGATTTTGATGTAACAGACAGATTAACTTTCGTAATTTAGAAGGTAAATATAATATGTCAATCTATAATACTGTTGAAAAATATCGCAACACGGAACCGTACAATATTATTGTTAATAGCTGTGCCCGCGACTCCGTCAGCGTAAGTTAATGTATTGGTAATATTGTTTAGATCACGTTCACATGAGGCTTAAGTACCTATAGAACGAAATTTTATACCTTCGGCCGCGAGACGCGTCGAGCGCGGTGACCAATTCTCAAAAAAATCCTTATAGCATGATTCAGTATTCACGCGCGATTGCTTATTATTAGCGTATTTCTTGTATAACTTTGGTGTTTCTATACCGATTTATATGATTCTTTTTAGGGTTCCGTAGCCGAATGGCAAAAAACGGAACCCTTATAGTTTCGATATGTCTGTCCGTCTGTCTGTCTGTCTGTCTGTCTGTCTCTCTGTCTGTCCGTCCGTCCGTATGTCACAGCCATTTTATTCCGAAATTATTAAGACTATACATGTGAAACTTAGTAGGTAGATGTATTCTGTGAACCGCTTTCCGATTTTAAGAAAAAAAATTAAAAATATTTAAAATAAAGGGAGCCCCCCTTTATTTTATATGTATATTTATTTGACGAATAAAAAAAAACCTTAAAAATTTCTTAAAACTAGCTTATTTACATTTTTTTACAACTACTCCAAATAACTTTGTTTTTCATAGTGTTTGTATGAATTACAAAGTTATATTTGCGGTTATATAAAATATACTGTATCTCAAAAACTGCTGACCTGATCTCGTTGAAACTAATTTTGCTTGAAAGTTTGTATTAAGATCTATAGACATATATTTTTTTTAGATTTTTCACTCCAATATTATAGAAGTTAGAGGGGGGGACACACATTTTACCACTTTGGAAGCGTATATCTTTTAAACGATTAACCTTATGAAAAAGTGGCTTTAGAAACCTCTATGTCATTTTTAAAGACCTGTCTATAGATACTACACACGTATAGGTTTCATGAAAAAAATATTTTCAGTTTCAGTTCCATGTATGGGGAGCCCCCCTTTATTTTAAATATTTTTAATTTTTTTTCTTAAAATCGGAAAGCGGTTCACAGAATACATCTACCTACTAAGTTTCACATGTATAGTCCTAATAGTTTCGGAATAAAATAGCTGTGACATACGGACGGACGGACAGACAGACAGACGGACAGACATGTCGAAACTATAAGGGTTCCGTTTTTAGCCATTCGGCTACGGAACCCTAAAAATGGAGTAACTTCTCCCGTTTTCCCAACATTTCCCTTCACTGCTCTGCTCCTATTGATTGTAGCGTGATGAAAAGTATACTATAACCAGCTCAGGAGTATGAAAAATAATTGTACCAAGTTTCGTTAAAATCCGTCGAGTAGTTTTTGTTTCTATAACGGTTATACAGACAGACAGACAGACAAAAATTTTACTGATTGCATTTTTGGCATCAGTATCGATCCCTAATCACCCCCTGATAGTTATTTTGGAAATATATTTCATGTACAGAATTGACCTCTCTACAGATTTATTATAAGTATAGATAAAAGCGAAATACCACTCACTGATTAATCACGAAATCTCAGAAACTACAAGTAGTATAGCTCTCAAATTTTGCATGGGGGTTTCTTTTAGTACGTAGATGCTCGCTAAGACGGGATTTTGTTAAATTCCTACGGGATCGGGATTTACACGGGAATAACTTCCCACGCGAACGAAGTCGCGAGCAACTGCTAGTATACCTACCTATATAAAGGATACTCTCGAGTTTGACCACCATTTTATCTGATGGTAAGCGATGATGTGGCTGATGTTGGAGCTTGTTTTGAACCCGTGTGCTTAGCCCAAGAACAAAGAAAATCTATTTCTACACCAGTAGCTTATTTGGTTGTGTGCAGTACATGCATGATATGTTTTATTAGTGTCTGAACAATTAAAAACGCTCATTTATAAACATATTATACCCTTCGCATCGAATGAGACAGAACGCGTTATTTTTTAGGGTCTAGCTTGCTCTTTCATGTAGCAATCCATCTTATAAGACATATTCAGCTGGTGCAGACCTATGCCTATCGGTGACATCTTCATATTTACCTACTGCTGATATATCCATAATGCCTACTATAGATATAAATCGATGCCTCCCACGTAAGTTGTTGTAAAAACAAATAGCAATTTTACAGGAGAGTGTTTCAAAGATACTATTAGCAATAAAAACTGCATTTTTCAATTAATCTTTATACAATTCAATATGTGAATATATAGTATAATAGTAATACTGAATTGTATAAAGATTAATTCAAAAATGCAGATTTTATTGCTATTAGTATCTTTGAAACACTCTCCTGTAATATTGCAATTTATGGGTTACAACAACGTACGTGGGAGGCATCGAAATATAGATTGGGAGTCTTAAAGTCAAGAGTTCAAGTTCAAGGTTACTTCTAGGCAAGCGTGCTCCATCTTCGACCACATCATCACTTACCATTAGGTGAGATGGTGGTCAAACGCGAGCTTAACTACTATAAAAAAAAGATATAAGAACATTTATACGTCATGCCAAGCCGCAGCTTAATAACTCCTCTACCAGGGAACCATATGTTGGAACAAATATTCCTTCCGCAAACATCGAAAAAACAAACAGCCACGGAACATTAGTACGGGAATACAGGACAGTAACGTTCCACTTAATAATATCGGGCATTACCGCTCCGTATTCGTAAAATTTTATTGTTCACGCACTTTTGGTAACAGCTTTTGATATTTTGTGTGCGGTGGGAGCTCTGTCGTTTGTGTTACTATAAATATTGGAAGAGCATCAAATGATGGTGGAATTTTACAAACTTGGTGATTTGCACGACAAAACAAATCGGTTCTTCTTCGTTGCTTGTATATATCTAGGTTTCGAGGCAAAAACAAAGAAAACTTTTGAACTGAAACGATCAGTCAGTCAAAACATAAACCTAGTTGCACAATCCAGACTGAAGATCTCTAAGGAGAGTCGTCTTTGAAATCGTGTTATTTATGACAAATAAAATAAAAATATTAAGTAAATATATTTACATTGTATTCTTTCAAGTCTGGAACTCTCAATACAGGATCTATATATATTCTCGTATTGAGGGTATTCAGAGAAAATTACTCAACTAGGTACTTGGGAAATTTTCTCTGAATATCTTCAATATGAGGTATTTTTATTAAAGGGCGAAACAAACTGTTGACTACAATCCCCGATGTAGAATATACCACTTCTTTCCGCTTGACCTCAGGCGTAATATTAATGATATATGTTACTTGTTTTACAATTGAGTGTCCGGAACTTGTTTCAAAATTAACGATACGCACTAATCAGATGGGGCTGCGACAGTGACCAATTCTACATGTACTATATGCAAACACTAATTATAAGCACACATTTTTTGTGAACAAGACATTGATTTGTTTTGCACCAAGCACTCTAAGGAAGGTCTTAGCAAACCTATTTTTTACACAAGGGGCATTTATCTATCAGCACTTAAGCAGTGTGTTGTAAGAAAAGACTAGTAATTTAAATTAACTGTCATGTGCGGATGAATGGAATACCTATATTTGTCTGCTTTGTATTTGTATTTTGCTTGTTATGATAGTCCATATTATCTAGTTTTCAACCATCGACAAAAAGAGGAGGTTATCAATTCGACGCGTATATTTTTTTTTAATGTATGATCATCGATTACTCGAAGACAGCTGAACCGATTTGGAAAATTCTTTTTTGATTGAAAGGTTAAAAAATATTTCGAAATAGGTCCCATTTTCATAAATGTCAGGATCTGATGATGGGATCCTGGAGAAATCGAGGGAACTCTTCAAATATTATAGGCATACCTATGACGTTTCGGGTATTTATTATAGTAACTTGTGCAGTTGCTCTCAAAAAGTACCATTTGAGGAAGTGGAACTGATGATGAAGACCACAGATGGCCGCCGAAACTACTCAATAACAAGTATTGAGTGGATTGCGATTCGATTACTTGAATATGGATGTTAAGCACTTTATGCTCGTCACAATGCATATGGTGATGTAGAGCTGATGGTGAAGTACCAGGAGAACTCCTCAACAATTAACGGCCCAGCATTGGGAAAAGCAATATTTTGTAAAAGGTTATAAGTAGTTGACATTTAGGCTCTTGTAACTAGGTAAATTAAAAATAGACCAACTAAAAAGAGTGAAATAAAAACTTTTTACCAAAAAATTAAACCGACTCCCAAAAACACTGCAAAGTGAAAAATAACTTTAATTTCGGAAGTCGGTGCCAAAAACGAGAACACAAAACTAAAGACACCGCCTACCGAAATTAAAGTTATTTTTCACTTTGCAGTGTTTTTGGGAGTCGGTTTAATTTTTTGGTAAAAAGTTTTGTATTTATCTGTGAGGGTTTATAATTAGCAACAGATTATTGTTATTTTATTGTTAGTAGAAAATAAAATAAAATAAATATTGATAAGTAATATTTTGACTCCAGTGTCGTCATGTCTGGAGACACAGACTAGTTTTTTATACTTATTTATTAACTAGCAGTCGTGGGGCGTTTTGCTCCCGTGAAATTAATCACTATAAAAACATAACCTTCTTCTTTTGCAGTCGGGTAAAATGTAGCCTATAGCCTTCCTCATGCTTCAAGCTACTTTCATCCGAATCCACCGTGTACTTTCGCGTTAAGGTTAGCGCGTTTAAACAAAAACACGAACAATTTTTTTACTTTCAAATAACAATTATTTTACCCATTTGAATATGGTGTGGATCTGATTCAGGCTTTTGGCCGTGAACAGTGAAGTCCTTAAGGCTAGGCATAAACGAATCGGCTTGGAATCTCTGGAACTGTAAGATCAATTTTTTAAATTATTTTCTTAAATAAAAAATACACTCTTATGACTGAATGACATAAGCTAGGTACATTTTTTGCTGTTTATGCGAAAGAAACCGGGCAAAAGCTAATTTACTATAAAATAATAATTATTGTTTGACAGCGGGTAAAAAAGGAGACCCCTCATTTTTGAAGTCAATTACAAATTAGGAAAAAATTGGACAAGTGTGAGTCAGACTCGCCCATGAAGGGTTCCGTAGTAGCTACGTAAAATAACTTTGTTTTTTATAGTGTTTGTAAGAAATACAAAGTCATATTTGCGGTTTTATAAAATGTGCTATATCTCAAAAACTGCTGACTTCATCTCGTTCAAACTAATTTTCGTTGAAAGTTTTCATTAATTTCTACAACATATATTTCTTTAATTTTTCACTCTATTATTATAAAAGTTAGAGGGGGGACAGACATTTACCACTATGCAAGTGTTTTAAATCTTATAAACGATTAACTTCAAGAAAAATAAATTTTAAAAGCTAGTTTTTACCTCTTGTATCCATATAAATATTGTAAGATGTACAATAAAGTATATGATAAATAAATAATAAAAGCCTAAATGTCATTTTTCTATCTAACTAAGATATTTCACGTATAGATTTGATGAATAAAAAAATATTTAGTTTCAATTCCATGTATGGAGAGCCCCCCTTTATTTTATATGTTTTTATATAAAAATCCGAAAGGGGTTTAAGAATACATCTATCTACCAAGTTTCACATACACAGTCCTAATAGTTTCGGAATAAAATGGCTGTGACATACGGACGGACGGACGGACGGACAGACAGACAGACAGACAAACATGACCATTCTATAAGGGTTCTGTTTTTGCCATTTGTCTACGGAACCCTAAAAAACGGAAAAAGCGTTAGAATTGTAACAATAACATAAGAAAAACTTCATTAACATACAAAGCTGAGACACAAAAAGTCTCCCATATATATCATTTATTAAACAAATGAATAGCACCTTGCCAAACGAAATGAACTAAATAATATATGAAAACAAAATTAGGCAGCTCGCACACCTCAGACTAGTCGTAAAAAAGTTGTAAAAACTTTAGACTTCGTAAACTGCGTTTATGTATCTGTTTTATATGCTAATTTTGTATTTAGGTTCTCCGTGCATTTTTATAAGGGTTTTTATAAGAAACATACTGGTAATGTAATTATTTATCTACTTAAGTTTATTAATATTCAAAGTCGTGGCTTAGGCGCCAAATGCCCTGCGCGTCCAATACAACAATGTTTTCAGGATGATGTTGAAACTCCCTCGTTTCTGTAATGCCTCGGGGATGTTTGCCCAATTACGTACAGATGGGTTCCATGCTATCATCAGAAAAAAGGTGGCATCGCTGGTGACGAGGATGCGGGAGTGTGGCAATAGCATCCTGAAAGCCTTGGCTGAGGACCCGAGAGCTCCGGTGCTGAGGCATCTCATGCGGAATCATTGTCCGCATGAAATGCCTCGTAAGTACATCTGCCCTACACTAACTAAAAAGCCGCTAACCCCAAAAAGTATTTTTCGAGTAAACGTAGAAATAAGTGGGAAATGATTTTTCTACAAAACTACGCTAGCTAGGATGATGGTAAATTTTTTTGTGGGCATAGCTTCTATGCACAATATATGTGAGGTTTTTTTAAAGTAAATAAAAGTAACTTTTAGTATTGTATTATATTTTAGTATTGTATATACAAGTATTGTGGTTTAGTCACTTTTTAACAAAGGAAGTGAAAAAAAATATTTTGTTTAACTGCTCAGCAAAATTGCTATATCTCAAAAACTATTAATCGTAGGAAAATGATTCTTAGACTAAAAGATAGAGAATCGAAAGTAGTTTAAGTATACATTAAAAAGTGAAAAATGACCTTTTGTGGCTTAACGGCCTTTTAGATAGTGCAGGGCAGACATGACTCAATAACGTTTATTTTGTATTTGTATGTGTTACTAACCCTAGTGTATAAGTTGTAGCATTTAAGGTGTGTACTAACAAAAATGGTTCCTATGTTGTCCCAAATTAAAACAATAATAATAATATAATTAGGAATAACAGCTGCATTGGTAGGTCTTCAGAGCTGAAATACTTGGGACAGCCCGTGGCAACTACGTACCGGAAGATGTAACATTGGAGGAGGCCTCCTAAAATGAGAACAGATAAATACACTATTATATGGTATACTAGCAGTTGCTCGCGACTTCGGTCGCGTGGGAAGTTTTTCCCGTATAAATCCCGGTCCCGTGGGAAATTCACAAAATGGCGAGCATCTACGTACTAAAAGGAACTCCCATGCAAAATTTGAGAGCCTTGCTACTCGTGGTTTCTGAGATTTCGTGATTAATCAGTGAATGGCTTTTATGTATATAGATGTATATATACATCTTTGGTCTCATATATGATCTTTGGTCTTTTTTTATGATTCAAATTAAACGATTATCTGACCATAATGAGCCATGAGCTCGTGGCTTGATAATAACAGCCACACTGGTCTATCTATGGATGGGTGATCCTATTGACATATCAAGATTATTCTGTACCTCGAAAATATACGCGTCGACTTCATAACCTCCTCCGTTTTTTTCATCGGTTGACAATCACGTTAAGTCGTTGGTCCCGGCTGTCAATTGTACCTCTTTGAGATTCGTTAGAGTATCCAGAAAATCTGACACTGGTCTTGACACAGGATATCATATTACCCAGCGACTGGACTGCGGAGGTCAAACACTAGTACTCGGCTGCATCTTGTTAGACTGAAAGCCGACCCTCTTCTAATCTGCTTAGTCAGTGGGAAAATGCTAAGCAGATAATAATTTGAACATAATTTAGTCAATTTTTGCGATTTAATTGGATGCAGTAAAGTGCGAGTATTCGTGTAAGTATCGCATAGCAATGACGTATTATAATATATACGCGTCATATTCCCACAAAGCGCCTCTCAAAAACGGCACGAAATTCTCACTTAGAGCTCAGAATACAGAAAGTACCCCAGAAACCGCGCTCAACTGTAATTGCAAGCCGCGCTCTGTGTCCAAATACAAGACAAGAATCCCCTGCCAGCCACACTTCCCACCCGCGTAATGTTGCTAGCTCAGACATTATTTGCCCGTTTTAGGGGTAAATTCTTAAGTTAAAATTTTAGACAGTTATAATGTTACATAGAAGCATAATTTCATACACCCCTCCCCCTTCCTTCCTCACACATCACACACACACACCACAAATTTTGAAAATTTGTTTCGTATTTTTAATAGGTAACTACTATGTTAGTCACATTATCACATAGTACCTATTATGAATGTTATGCAATTCTAACAATATTATATACATAATTACATGAATACGGATCGCACTGATAACTTTTCTTTTTTCAAGTCTGTTAAAATATTTTTTGTTTAAAGTTATTATTATACTACAAAGAATAAAAGCCCTCATTAGGTAATATAAAGAAGAGAAAATCGAAATTCTTATGTTGGCAACACTAACAAGACATCATTCTCTTTGACAATTACAAACCGAACAATTTATTCGCTAATTAAATAAGACGATAAGTGAATGCGCTAGTTACAAGTGAAATGTGATCCCATCATATTTGTTTTAGTCCCGCGGCATTATTACAGATAGGAACGACAGAAGACATCATAATTTAAATAAATTGGACACCGGTAAAAGACGTCACGGGATATGACGTTCACAGAACAATTAATCGGCTGCGCGTCAAACTACTCCATTTAGGAGTAGTTTTTATTGCTTCAGGTTTAGGTGCACTCACGGCTTCTGGGGATTTTTCTGTATTCTGTGACTTAGAGAATTACTATCTAGCACGTAGTTAAGAAAAGGGAAAGAAAATAAATGCCACCTTTAGGTAAACCTGATGTTAGAGAGAGATGAATATCATCGTTCCGATGAAACACTGCATGTTTATTGGTCAAGCGCATGTGTAACGTAGCAATCAGAGGCATGTGGGGAAAGAAGGACACTTGATTTTTGTATAAAATAGTATTTTTAATTTATAAATATTAATGTAATATTTCACAACAGTAGCTATTGTTAAGGTGCAGTTATACAGTATGTTAACTAACAGAGGGCGTTCCCGTTTACCCGCAATATTATAGCATCCATACTATGCTAAAAGAAATATTATTTTTTATTATTTATACATTCGAAATCAAAATGTTTTTTTTATATATTAAAATATTCACTAAAAATGCTAAATTGATACGTAAAAGAAACACTCTGTACACGCGTACGCATTCATAAATAAATTGCAACGTTGCCGTCCTTCAAGTACGCATGTACCCCCAGGTTATAACTATCAGGAAACACAGATTCCAGCACGGAATTCCACTCCTTAGCTGTACGTACAAAGAAACTATTCCCAAAATTGTGCGTATGGGTAAGATGTCCATCATGTAACTATGGTGCTCTACAAAAACTCTTTACGAAAACGAGATCCCATGTAAAGATGGCGCGCTACGAAACCTCTACGAAAACAAGATATAAAATAGTTCGTTAACAATTTTCCTCCCCAACAAATCGCACGTGTACAACACGTCTAAACAAACCCGCTTGCTTGCTAAAACTGGTGGTCTTGCGTCCTGGCCGCACAGCGGCGGTGGCAGTAATTACAAATTAGTGCTACCGCTACCTGTGCTGTCAAAAGTGCAGCTAAGTGTGACGGCAGGCGAGTGTTATGTGTGAGAGAACCAGGAAAAAAATGTGCTGTAAATACCTATTATATTTTTTTTTTGAAAGAATAAATAAATCAACGTGCTTATTTTGTTGAACAGAAAGAACTTTAACTTTTGATAAGATGGTTTCGTGGAGGAGCCACCACAATTATGCCAATGTCACGTCTACAATGATAGACCATCAAACACAGAAAGTCGTCCGGTTACTTTGGATTATTAAAGTAAATTAAGAACATAAAGAACGAACGACTTTATTGTCATAACCTGATTATCTTCTTTTTAACACGCTTTTATTAGGTCGACCTGTATGTAACTAACTATGTAATGGAATCTAAGGTAACTAATTTAACCATCTTCCAAGGGTCGTAGCGTAATGAAAATTGGCAGTTGTATGTAGTTCTGATGATAATACAATGATATGGTACTGTTGAACTGATCTGATGATGGAGCCGGAAGATATGAATTGGAAATTCATGATGGAAAATCATATCATAGCTGTTTTGGATTTCTTAGAAAAGTCTTGTAAAGAACTTTGTCTACGATTAGGTTTTAAGGTCTGATGATGAAGCCAGAAGATAGGCACTGGCATTCCATGATGGAATGTCGTATCATAGTCATGTTTGCACTTGTGAGAAAGGCCATGTAATGGACTTCGAATACGATCAGGTTTTAAGGTTATAACAAACCTAAAGAAAATCCGTTATCGGTTTTCTTAACCTTTTTGAATTACCGCGTAATCCATAGATTTATTTTTTATAGATGTCACTTCCAAATCCTCTGGGGGGATCTACCGTTTAATTGTTCACTACTCGTAGGAATAATATGGCAAAAACTACAAAAAAAGAAACAGCAACACAAAGAAAACGGAGACTACAAAAAAAAAAGGAAAAGCGCGAACAATTTTTTTTTTGTTCTTAGTGCATTTATAAAAGCGTGTTTTCTAGTGATTTTTAAACTATTAATTTATTGTGACAGAAGACAGAAACACGACATTAGTTCCACAGCTTACAATTACATACATCATAGAGTTTCATATTTTGAGCAATTCAAAGCTGTTGGTCCCGGTTGACATTTGGACATATTTGTCAGTCGCTACGGCTAGTCAGAAGTCAGAAATTCTGACAATGGGCTGGCATTGGGTATCGTGTTACCCAGCTACAGGGTAGTGGAGGTCATATAGGCAGTCGCTCCATGTAAAACACTCATACTTAGTTTCATTCGGCTAGACCGGAAGCCGCTGCGAACATCGTTGAGAAAAAGCAAATCAGATGATGATGAGTTTCATATGAAGGGTCCACTGCAATAATGATGAATGTCCTTTATGTATTGTTCTGATATAATTAGATCTGAGATCTGATAGAGTTAATACCAAGACAGATAACTACAAGCCTATCATCGTTGAATTCACCTCGGTCCTAACCAAGGAAAGCGTATTGGAACACTGCAAACAGTTTAACAACCAGCATAAAAATAACAAATTGAATACATCTCATTTACGTATTAGTGGACCACCAAAGAATATTTATATCGTTGAACACCTTTCACCGAAAACTAGAAGACTGTTTTTCCTTGCACGTGACTTCGCGAAAACCAATGAGTACAAGTTTTGTTGGACAGCTGGCGGTAAGATCTTTATTCGCAAAAGAGAAGGAGAGCGTTCACTACGTATCAATTCAGAAGCTGATTTAGTTAAGTCAAGAGCTGAACTAAATATCTGACTAGATTTATTTATGATAATAATTTTTGTGTGCTGCCTAAACAGATTTTGTATGCTTTATGTTCTTAAATTTATATTTTTTAATTTATATCCCTTAAAAGTATGTTTATCTTTTAATCAACTCATGATGTTGGTCTGGTTTGATAAACACATATCTGAACAACTTTACTTACACGATACGCGCTACAATCACTTACATTCCTCACACATCTACAAACACACACACACACATCTTGTATACGACAAACAGATTTTTTATTACGTATTGGGTTTAATTAATAATAATGCTGTGGTGTCCGTAAGCGAGGCTAGAAAAGACAAAACAATACATATAAACTGGAGAATATTAGAGCACACATTGATCCAAAATATATTAAGTAATGGCTGAGTTTACTATTAATTTTAATAATGATTTAGATAATGTCACTGTAGCTCAGTCAGCAACATGTGAAATAGAGGATTGTAAAAACTTATTACAAAATCCTAAAACGACATTAAAGATTATGGTACAAAATATACGCAGTATTCACTGCAACTTGTCAAGTTTTGAAACGTTATTAAATAGATCAAATGTTGAGTGGGATATTATTGTACTGTCAGAGTGTTGGTTAGCACGCAATTCTAGCATTCCTTTTATCGACGGTTACAGGTGTTTCTCTACAAAAAATAACAAAACACAAAATGAAGGTGTCGTTATTTACTGCAAGAACTCTGATCCTTACACGATTGAGGAACCAGAGTCCTCAGATGCAAACATTCTCGTATTAAAAATCAATCAGGACACCATCCTAATAGCTATTTATCGCCCACCAAGCTATAGGAATATAGATAACTTCTTAATATCACTAGATACTTGCCTACGTAAATACTCTTCATTTAAGAATGTAATCATAGTTGGTGATATCAATATTGATATTTCCCTTAATACTCTTGACAATAGATCTTCTACTTATCTCGATATGATTGCGTTTCATGGCATGCTCCCAGCTCATACAATCCCTACTCATAGTCGCACATGCTTAGATCATGTATTATTGAGAACAAGGCTGACTGCGCATTGCTATGTTGTTCATACATCTATTACGGATCATGATTCGGTTGTACTGTACTTGGACACTGAGGCCAAGCAAACTCTAAAAAGAACCATTGGTCGCGTTAATTACGAGGGAGTGAATGAAAGCGTGAGAAGTATTGATTTCAGTTCTATATATAACATGACCGATGTAAATCAAGCTACAAATTTTTTCACAGCATCGCTCTCGCAAGCATTAGATAGAAATACTGTTAGAATTGATAACACCGGACGAAAAAGAATTTTAAAGCCCTGGATAACAAAAGGCCTCCTAAGGTGTATGAGGAACCGTGACAAACTTTATATAAAAACAAAAAAATATCCCGAAAATGAAGTTTTTCAATGCACATACCGAAGATACAGGATTTTTTGTAATAATATTCTGAAGAAGACTAAAATAAACTATGAAAAAGATATGATTGACAAAGCCGGCAAAAACAGCAAAAAATTGTGGGAAACAGTTAAAAATATCACTCATACTTCAAAAATAAAAGATAAACCAACACAATTAATTTGCCCTAACAGTCCCATAACCTCAGTCAACGACATAAACACATTCTTCGCTAGTGTTGGCCAATCATTAGCTGAAAAAATTACTCTTAATAAAACTCAGATATCACACTACAATAGTAATTCCACGTACTCTAACGATAAATCCATGGTATTTTTACCTACAGACGAACTCGAAGTAAAATCTTTAATTGCTAACCTTAAAAATGACTGTGCAGTGGGAGTTGATTACATCTCAGGAAATTTCTTAAAACAATTCACAGACGTCATTGTCCCGCCGTTAACATTCATTTGTAATTTATCTTTTGCCACGGGTGTGTTCCCTTCTGCTTTTAAAAAATCACAAATTGTGCCCATTTTCAAGAGTGGAGATAGATGCTGTGTCAGCAATTATAGACCTATTTCTATCCTGCCAGCAATGTCTAAAATACTGGAACGTCTGATGAACAGTAGACTAGTAAAGTTCCTGGAAACAAATAATCTTCTTTCCCCATCTCAATTTGGATTTCGGACACAAAAATCAACATCAGATGCTGTTCATCAATTAACAGAATTTATAATTTCTAAGTTGGATGATAGGAAAAGGGTAATGGCTATTTATCTCGATTTAGCCAAAGCATTTGACACAGTATCTGTCCCCATCCTAATTAACAAACTAGAACATCTGGGAATTAGAGGTCTACCTTTGGAATTGTTTGAAGATTATCTCAAGGGAAGAACACAGGTAGTAAAAGTGGATGGTTGGATAAGTGAAGAACTGCCTATTAAATATGGCGTCCCACAAGGCAGTATTCTTGGCCCGACATTGTTTTTGGTGTACATTAATAACTTATGTAACACAAACCTGACCAATGGGAAAATAATTACATTCGCTGATGACACTGCCCTACTTTTCTATGGAGATACTTGGGAAGAGGTTTTTAATTACGCTCAAAAAGGGTTTAATCAAGTATCCAGTTGGCTGAATGATAACATCCTCACACTAAATGTAGACAAAACCAAGTTCATGACCTATACATTTAGAAATCAGGACCAATCAAACCTTACAATAATTTCACACAATTGCAATGCACCATTTAATAATTCATGTAACTGTACGCGTTTATCAAAATCGAACACTGTCAAATATTTAGGCGTCATAATTGACAATAAACTAAATTTCCAACCACATATCGAGGCCCTAGTTCCTAGAATACGTAAACTTATTTATATATTTAAATCTCTTCGACATATTGCCGACTCTTCAATAATTAAAATGGTTTATCTAGCACTGTGCCAATCCGTACTGACTTATTGCATAACTTCTTGGGGTGGTGCTGCTAAAACGTACCTTCTGAAGTTAGAGAGAGCCCAAAGAGCTATTCTAAAAGTAAGTTCTTCCCTCCCCATACGATACCCAACCTTTGATCTATATCAACGCTGTAAGGTACTGACAGTTCGGCAACTTTTCATCTTAGGAACAGTAACCAGGAAGCACTCGGAACTTTCCTATGACCACAAAAACCTGTCTAATAAAAGAAGATCCGATGCTGTTTGCACGACCACTAGATTTAAGAGCAGTCTAGCACATAAGTTCTACGGTTTTCTGGCCCCATACTTGTATAATAAGATTAATAAACAACTGTTGATATATCCTCTTACTCGGGCAGAGTGCAAGAGGAAAGTTTGTTCTTGGCTTCAAGGTACTGATTACGATACAACAGAATCTTTATTGAAACCCTTACAATAACATAAATTCACTAACAATACCATAAAAATCTATCACATGCACACCAAACACAAACACGCGCTCGCGCGCACTCACTCACACACACACACACACACCCTCACACACTCCTCTCCACACACATTCACATATTCTCTACTGAACGTTAACCTACCAACCGCTTAGCTTTAGTTATAATAATTGTTTTTCCTATATATTTTTCTTATTGTTATTACCAATCGTTTCATTAATGTTTTATTTCATATTGTATTAATATCATGTTCATTTAATACAGGTCATATGTAAAAATTGTCCGACGGAGGGTAAGCCTGGTGATCTGTAATACAGGTTTTACCTTCAACAGACACCAGTCTCTATGTAATGTGCCATGTGACATTGTACTGTGTTCGTTCTTGAGAAAATAAATAAATATTAAAATTGGGTTTTAAGTTTATAAACGGTGAAAAAAGAAACTAGATTTAGAGATAAGAAAATATTTTTTATTAAAGTTACAGGACGCATATTATAGTATTCGCTCTATGGCAAATAATCATTCATAAGTAACTTTAACTTATTGAAATTAAATAATCTGAGGTAAGTCCTAAAAATTAAGGACGATAACGATCAATATCCACACTGTGCTCACAGTCAATGATCATAGTTGTTCTGTTTGTTAAGGAAAACGAAGTTAAAATAGCTTTAGTTAAAATTTGAATCTCTAATTGCGGCATGAGGAAGCTTATTATAATAGTCTTTCGTTTCAGGCCTACAGATTTTTTTCAAAAACTGCAGGTTATAATACTATTCCATGAATAGAGGCAGCTAGTCTTTATAAACTAAACCTGGTAATTTAATTTCTTCCTCATTAATGTCCTCCTTGATAGAGTAAAGACTAGCTGGTGTTTTAACCACAATTGATTTCTGTGGACTATTACTAAAATTTCTATGAAACATGAGCCGTGGATGTTCTTTCTGGACTCTTAATTCACGCACAGGTCTTAAGGAAAAAGGACAAGTTTGCTAAACCGGTTTTAGAAATGGGGTCCAGCCCTTGAATGCATCTTGTGAACATTCGATGACCTCGAAAGGTTTCGGTCTTTGTCGAGCTTCAAAATGGCGAACAATACGAAGCAATGGACATTGATCATTATTGCCGTAAATACCTGTGACGTTGAGCGTTCTAGCCGTGTAGCCAAATATTAAAAACTAAATTATTTCGGGACTGTAAGCGATAGCCAAGTTTGTAAACGAGATTATTAAATGTATATATCCAGGGACCGAATGACGTTAGTATTTTGAATTTTAAAATTTTTGAACATTCATCATTATTGCAGTGGACCCTATTTATGTGAACCAAATTGCAACTGAATTATACCACAAGGTTCGGAGGATCCGGACACGAGTCTTATAAGCGTTTCGATTTTTTAAACGGTCGTTCGCATCTTAACTAACCAATGAATAATTTGTATAAAATTAAATCACTGTATAGCTGCTCTTTCTGGGCAACTCTTTAAGTAATATTTAATTTAGAATAGCATTGCTTACACAATCATAAAAAAATATCCATTAAAACCTCTTTATGCCCGGCATTGTATTGATTCTAACCCAAAAAAAGATTTGACATCTATAACTAAAGGAAGTTTCAGGACAGTAATCCATCTATAAACGTCCAAAATACTCCGAACGCCGCAGAATAAGTCATTGTCACGTCAAATGTACAGACTAACCGGGCAAACTAGGGACAAAAATGTTTTTGTTAAAACTTTATGCAACACAAAAAGGTACAATGGCGCCTGGCGGACTGTACAAAAATGGATAATAAAACATTTGATTAAATTCAGGGTCATAATATTCGGCGCGTCGTGTTCCACGCGCGCCTCAAGGAGCTGTCAGCACCGATGACGGGGCCCCATAGGGCCATTGCCTGCCGGGGTTGTGGGAATGTTCTAACGAGATACCGCGGCTCCGGAACTTAAGGGCAGCTGAAGGAACAGGGTGGGCTTTTAGTTAGTAGAAATCGGACACACCCTTCCGCTTAACCCAGAGCGGAAGAAGTTATTCTATGATTTTCAAATCCGGCAAAAACAAAAAAAGAAGGGTTATAATATTATACTTATTGGAGTGCCCGTGAGTCACATACGGATTTCTTTACTTTTTGTACATTTATACCTAGAGATTTTAGTCATTTATTTTTTCTTTACTTAAATTGACATCGCTTATCAATGCATCGTAGCACGTGTTGAAATTAATAAAATGCAACAAATAGATGTACTTAAGACATTACACCCAAGTACACAAACAAAACTAAAGATGGTCCCAGATTGTATACATTTAACGTAGGTTTTTTTATAGTTCTTTTGAATTACCGTGTTTTAAATAGTTGATTGTCATTTGAAGTACTATCGACCAATCTTCCGCATGCTCACCTTTAAGGCTATAATCGCATAGCATGGCTCACAACTCGATCGCCTAATGCATGTATTTTGACCAATACGATACACGAAGCGTATTTTAGTATTGTTCGTAATAGTAAGTATTAATATAATGTTACACTCACAAAATGTATATTGTCTCTAATTGGGCGAAACCAGGAAGGGATGTGGTTTGTCACTACCTGCGCTTCTACAGAAATACTTTCTTAAGTGAGCATGCGTATCTTTGGCTGATAGTACATAATGATTTCATGCGTAAATAGATTTCAATAATCTTTAATAATGTCATGTGTCACCTTAAATTCAATATAAAACATATATTTTTGCGAACCGATGACAGTTCATTTGATACGCGCGTTTTTAAAACGTCACGATATTTATGACGTTTCAACGCGAGACAGTATTAGAGGAATATAAGGCGGAAATATGTGTACCTTATATGTAGGTACTGTTGGTGGCAGTTCTCCATTGTTTTACCAGTCAAACGCGTGGTACCATCAATCTAGACATATCCATTCTTTTCTATTGTAATGCGAAAAAGAGGGTTAAGATCTGGATAATACTGAATCACAAAAAAAGGTTCTGGAAAGTTAGACATTCAACCTGAAAGTAGGTCTTCTATTTTGAATATGAATAGATATTTTATACGGCCAGGTCTTATTTAAATACAAGAAACAGGTTTCTTTTTCTTTCGTTTTGAAATGTTTTGTTGTTATCTTTTCAAGAAGACTATGATCTTAAACCAAATATTCATCTGCCGTCTGGTTTTAACAGTGGGTTGATACGAATGGAAATATCACGGTAAAGAATAGCTAAGTATCATTAGAACTAAAAACTGGATATTTATCATGTGTATTTATTGTTTCGATTTTCTGATATTTTGGCACTGTTGCAAGCGCCATGATCGCAGATGAACTGAAGTCATCGCGGATGGACGTTTATGAGCAGCTGAATCGGTGTACCCTCTTCCCTAATCTTTTTTTCTTATTTTTTTCTGGTTGGGAAAATCATCAAATGACTGCTCCTGCTGTGGGTGGAGCGGAAGGGAGTTTATATTTTATTTCATTTTATCCATTTGGAAAAATAAACAGTTACACACTAAAGAAATAAGAAAACGAATAAGAGGAGTGCCAGAATTCTACTGACTAAAAACCCACCCCTCTCCTTCAGTTGCCCTTATGGTCTGGGACCGCAGTATCTCGTTAGAATATTTCCGTAGCCCCAGCAGGCAATAGCCCTATCGGGGCCCGTCAGTGCTACTGACTGCTCTTTATGGCGCGCGCAGGACACGACGCGCCGTCGACCCGGGCCTGTACTGGGTGGCGAGCTACCCCTGCTCGCCGCCTACAGTGGCCGGAGATCGGCTCGCAATCTCAAAAAGAGGCGACCGCATCCCATTCCCCCCTTCTCTAGTTAACAAGACAAGAAAGACAAGTTACATCATTTGTAATTCAATTTGACTTATTATTAAATATCAAAAAGGGTGTGGAAGAACTACATCACCTGTTGATGGAATTTGTACGATTTGAGTCATACAAATATGATCATTTTCGAGCCTTGAACTTCAATAGATTCGATTTAGGCTCATTCCACAGAGTTTTGTCACAACCAAATGGTGATTTGTTTATTCATAGGAGACGCAAAAGCTTTTTTAACAATTCTCATTATATAGTAACAATGTCACATGGGGTTCTGAAGCCTATTATAGAGTTACACAGCATGCATAAAAAACTACAAAGTACAGTAGTTCTAAAATTTTAACTTTTTAACTAAAAGAAAAGGAAATATAACAACTGGTAAATAATAATAGACGAATATTATTCACTTATGATGATGCAAAGAGTTTGTTCAAGCTCTTGGGAAAACGACAGACGTAGAAACATAA
The DNA here is from genome assembly GCA_943138885.2 of Tholera decimalis. Classification (NCBI taxonomy): domain Eukaryota; kingdom Metazoa; phylum Arthropoda; class Insecta; order Lepidoptera; family Noctuidae; genus Tholera; species Tholera decimalis. Next base: position 20,273,397 of record OW964573.2, on the reverse strand, counting down.
ATATCCATAGGTTTTAACTAGATCTAGGATAAGCAGTGCGTGTGCGTGCCTAATTAAAAAAGAAATCAAAATGTTTTATTTTGAACAACAAGTTTTATCTAATTCTGCTTCAATATCCGTATTATTTATTTCACTGTCTCCCTCTCACATGGCCGTGTCCCAACGCTACATAGGTGTACCAGAGCCGCCAGTCCGGACCACCTAATTAAAATATTTCGCTGACTTCATGCAAGACAAGTAAGGCCTTAATTATTTCCAGAAAATTCGGCGAAAATAATAATTATTTTTCAGTATAAATTATTTGCAAAAAGCCAGCGGCCGATGTGTCCGTTGGCTGGAAGGAAATAATTAATAGTCATATTCATATTGAAATGCCTACATAATTAAAGCCTGATTCGTCGTTAGCGAATTGTTTTAATTAATGGTTTAATATTTTTTAGCTTTGCTGACATTTACAGATATTTGTCAACAAAATTACTTAAAAATTTGAATACTAGTAGTCTTACTGTTAGGTACAAAATTCTGGCAAACGATATGCAACAGATTCGTCATTATATTTATAAAACAAGTTATTAAACTGAGCTGAGGGATTGAATATAATAAATATACTAGTATTTGCGTGTTGCGCGAGGTGCAAGCACCTCGCGTGCTTGTGGTGGTGGATTGTTCACTTTTAAAACCCCTAAATGAAGTAAAATGGGGGGGGGGTGATGGAGATGGGGCGGGGTTTGCACAATTATTTTGACTAAAGCATTGCCCTTATAAATTAATCTGAAAAAAAAAATGGAGGGGGGGGAGATGGGGGGTGTTTGCACAATTATTTTGACTAAAGCATTGCCCTTCTAAATGAATCTGAAAAAAAATAAATGGGGGGGGGGGATTGCACAATTATTTTGACTAAAGCATTGTCCCTCTAAATGAATCTGAAAAAAAAAAAATGTTCCAAGTCTCTTAATTTCCGAGATCCGCCTAAAGGTTCTCACCCAGAAGGAGGGCAAGGGGGGCGACTTTGAAAAATGGTTTTTACTTTACCGAGCCTCCTCTATACGAACCCGTAAAAATAAATACTGGTCTCGTAGTTTCCGAGATACGATAGGGAGGGGGGAGAAGGGGGGTGAAAAGGGGAGGTTTGGCACTTTTCCCGTAGGTTTGAGAGTTACTTGTTTACGAATCTGTCAAAATATACCCACCTCTCCATCCACCATCTGGGAGAACAATTATGTCAATGAGTGAGTGAGTGAGTGAATGGTAATTTAGCTTTATATAGTACTTGGCCGTTGACTTCGATGTATTAACTAGTAAAAGTGCATAGAATGTGTTCAACGGCCGGTTACATAAAATCTAACTATATTAATAAAAAAATCGCAGTAAAGATCCTTAGACTTGGCTTCGCTTTGCTTAGAGATTTCATTACTTTTTATAGAGAAATAAGCAGCCTAGGCGAGACTTGGCAAATTTTTACAGGATGTTTTTGGTGTGATTTCACTTCTTTTTGCAAGAAGCTATTTTTTTCTTGATTAATTTCTTAATTATACCTTTCATTATTTTAGGTTTTCTTATTAGAATAGTTTTTTTTTATTGTTTTTTTTTTTTTTTCTTTTTTGGTGTAGTTTTTTTTTATTAGTAATATTTATTTTCTTTTTTTCCGGTCAACTGCGGACTTAGCCTGTTTCCACCTTCACCACGAGGAGTTACTCCTAGCTTATGTTATTTAATTGAAGTACTTAGTGTGACTCTAGCACATTTTAATATTTCTAAGACATTTTAAAATACTTCAGACTCCAGTTTCATATTCATTTATAAGAAGGGGCTCGTCACATTGAATAACTTGTCAAGGCGCATTTCCATATCTCCCATAGTTCAGCTGAGCTCTAAGGGTTCTTCATCAGATACTTCAGACTTTCAATTTTTATACACATCAGTAGAAGGGACTCGTTACTCTGAATAACTTTTGTAAAGGCGTATTTCCATATCTCCCATAGTTCAGCTGAGCTCTAAGGGTTCTTCATCAGATACTTCAGACCTTCAATTTTTTATACACATCAGTAGAAGGGACTCGTCGCTCTGAATAACTTTTGTCAAGGCGCATTTCCATATCTCCCATAGTTCAACTGAGCTCTTAGGGTTCTTGATCAGATACTTCAGTCCTTAAAGTTTTTATACACATCAGTAGAAAAGGCTCGTCACACTGAATAACTTTTGTCAAGGCGAATTTCCATATCTCCCATAGATCAGCTGAGCTCTTAGGGTTCTTCATCAGATACTTCACACCTTCAATTTTTTAATTTCAAAAGAAAGGGCTAACCACGCTCGATAAACTTTGTGAACATAGCATGTCGATCACAGAAATCAAAAATTTTATCTATGATGTCGATAATTTCAAATTTTCAATAGTTTGGCTGGTCTGTTACGGTTTCTCCTCAGGGTCATAAGGTAGTCCAGATCTTTCATGATCCTAGTTTTGATAGTTTTTCCTTCATATAGGCATTAAACCCTACCTCTATACCAAATTTCAGCTCTCTAGGTTTATGGGAAGTACTAGTTCTATTTTGATGATCAGTGAGACAGTGGGTCTATATATGTCGAAATAGTACAACTTTGCTTTTGCATAACTTAGGAAATAAACAAGCTACAAACATGGAACTTTGTGGTTTAAGTGTGTGCTGGTAGCTTACTAGATAACGATAATTTCAGGGTTCTAAATCTATCCAGAGTCCCCAAATAGGGGCCCGAAAATACGCCGAAATGGTTCCAGAAAAGGATGGTACGGCAGTGTTTGCTTTGCGCTCGATTTGGCAGATACTACATCGCACGATTATACATAAGTATTTCTTTAATAACTTATAGACTGTTATTATACTAAATTATACTTTTAAATAGCTAGGTACTTGTAACTCGTAAAAATATGGAAAAACGCTATGCGGATGATTTTTTTTATTACGAACTAGTACTCACGCGGGGCTTCGCTCCCGTGGATTCTATTACGGTAAAACCATAACTCTCCTTTTTTGCAGTCGCATAAAAAGTAGCCTATAACCTTCCTCAAGCTTCAAGCTACTTCCATACCAAATTGCATCCAAATCCACCCAGTACTTTCGAAGATTAGCGCGTTCAAGCAAACAAACAAACAAACTTTTCCGCTTTATAATATTATAGTATAGATGAGCCCGCTCTTGACCTTGATGATAAAATTAAACTAGGAAAAGTGGCACTGATTTATAAGTCCACAAAATAAATGGCCAACATACTCCTTAATGAAACCTCAGACTCTAGACACGCGGGAGCGTGTCAAGCCAAGAACTGGCGCGCAGCTCACCGTGTGTAATATTACACGACCCATTTGGAGCCACTTTTGAGCCCCTCATAACTCAAAAACTATTTCACCTAAACTTGTCAAATTTGGCTCATATATTGAGACTGGTGAGATACATATATTTTCCAAATTTTATAAACATATCTCAAACGGTTATTTAGATATTAACGTCCAAAAATCGTCATTTTTATGACTGACCTATAGATCAAAACTATAACCCAGTTCCAGATGACCTAGAAAGTTCAAATTTGGCATGAAGATAGGTAATTAGGTGAATACAAAGGAAAAAATCAGAAACTGGTAATTTTTTATCATTTTATTATATTTTTCACTTAACTTATAATTAGTGCCTGTAAATCTCTATATGTGGATTTTGAGATCTTTACGTGAATATATAACGAGTTAAATACCACCCTTAATTTTTTTTTATCCAAATATTTCCGTTTTTGTACTTATAAATAAGAATATAGTAAATTTACGTATTTATTACGCGGAACTAACCGTATTCTACAACCACTAGCGCCACCTATTATCTTAGAGGGTCACTACACCAAAGAGGCAAAACGCGTAAAAAGAATTCCGCATACTGAATGGGCAATTCATTCGAACATTTCAAAGGTACAAGAAAATATAGAAAATAACACAAAAAGGACAATTACACCCCGTAAACGTAGGAAAATACAGTAGTTTAACAAAAAACCATTTAGTATTAATTTTGTTATAAGTAAGTACCTACTACTAATTTATGTACAAAAAGTAATGATATCCCATGAAAAACATAAATGTGAAATGAGAGCCAAGTTCAATATTATCATAAATGCCTTGGTTGTTGACTTCAACGACAAAAGAAGTGAAATCTAAATGAGTGCCAAGTTCAATGGTCAGTCCTGAAATTTATTTATAACAACATAAAATATCATTTATTCTTATAACTTAGGAGAATATATTGTAGCCTAAGGTCTGACTTGGCTAGTTTTCATATATGAATTATATTATAGCCTTTGCAAGTTCTAAACCTGTTACTTGTTGGTTCTTATTTTATTATTCCGAAAATTTGGCTTGCTGGTAGAAACTAACCATCGAACATAATAATTCGTATATAAGAACTAGCCAGGTCAAACCTTGGGCTACGATATATTCTCCTAAGTTATAAGAATAAATGATATTTTATGTTGTTATAAATAAATTTCAGGACTGACCATTGAACTTGGCACTCATTTAGATTTCACTTCTTTTGTCGTTGAAATCAACAACCAAGGCATCTATACTAATATTATAAAGCGGAAAAATTTGTTAGTTTGTTTGCTTGAACGCGCTAATCTTCGAAAGTACTGGGTGGATTTGGATGAAATTTGGTATAGAAGTAATTTGAAGCTTGAGGAAGGTTATAGGCTACTTTTTACGCGACTGCAAAAAAAGGAGAGTTATGTTTTTACCGTGATAGAATCCACGGGAGCGAAGCCCCGCGTGAGTACTAGTTTATGATAATACTGAACTTGGCTCTCAATTCACATTTATGTTTTTCATGGGATTATTTATTAAAAGAAACTTTATGCTCTGAATTTGTTCCGGAGTTTACTCAGTGAATTTAGTTATACCCTGTTTTTTAATCTCAAAGACAAAGTTGACATTACGACGGTTGCCAGTTTTTTGCAAATCTTAAACAGTGATGTGCCACTATCGAAACTTAACGTTAATAAAATCAAGTATCGGTTTTTTATAATACGTTAGCCTGAAATAATGTGTGGGTTCTAATTTAAAACTTAGAAATGCAAAATTAATAATGTAAGATATCTATACGCCTGTAATTAATTATGTTATTAAAATCATAATTAATCACAGGTTAATCAGATTCAAATAATGACTCCACTTCTTAGGAATATTCTGAATCATCAGTATCGCCACCTATTTCTATGGTAAACCTTAATGTCGTCAACTATATGGCCAAGATGACACATAAAAACACATAATAACTACCGAGTTACACAATAAATACTGATTTATTGCAAGCAGGTGGGTCCCAATCGAACATACCTATATATTTATAAAAATGGGATGGGTCCCGCCTGCTTGTCACTTTTTTAAATAAAAATGTGCTTGTTTCTTTCCTTTCAGTTGAGAAGTCAGGATTTTTTTAAATTACCTTTTTATTTTTTTGTTTAAATATGTTAAAGATTACACAGATTATTCAATTCTTGCTAGGAATTGTGGTTTTGAAGTGTATTTAGAAGTTTATTCGGATCAACTGCACAAATAGAGCCTTCTAGTGCCCTTACTCTGCTCAATACAATGTAGACCTTTTGTAAATAAATGAGAAGTTAAATACATCCCAGCTAAGGTCGTCCCTTGCAGTTAATATTGATGTCGGGCCGGGTCAGTGAGACACTATTCTCTACAATTTCATAGAATTAAACGTTCACCTATGTCATTGTCGGTATCGGTGCCGGACCGGGCCGCCCAATGAAGAAACGCACAATGTATTGATACTGCCCAGCACAATATAAGCGACAGCATCATCACAGGGTCAGGGACAAACCAATAAAATCATCACCACCTTCACCAAGTGAAGGTACACCAACTTTAGCTGGCCTATAACGTTATCAAATAACAATATTACAAGTCAAGGAAGAAGGAATAATTCCAACTTTATCCTTTCTTTAGTATTACGATTTTTCAGTCTTTTTATATGATATTTCATTTCTATTTAGTCTTATACAAATAAATCACATAATTATTTATAATGTATGTTTTTATAGCTTAGTGAGAGGGGTCAACCAGATTGCTAGTAATGTGAATTATACCCACATTGCTAGTTCTCCTTATAAAAAAAATACCTATTCAACGATATCCCACTTGATATTTCCCACAGTGTTGGGTTCCGTAGTTTTTATAACAGCCAAGTGCGTGTCGTATTCGCTGACTGATCGTTTCGTACCATTTTTTTTTTTTTTTTTTAACGGGGGGAAATCCTCATGGACTACCTCCGCCTGGGGAATGGCGGAGGGGTGTGCCGGATTCTTACCGGCTAAAACCACCCCGGTGTCTCCTCACACGTGCGTGGGGGGCCGCGGGAAACCTAATTCTTCCGCAGCCCCGCACTAGTGCTGGTCGGGTCTGTCCCGGCCTCGCCTCCTGCACGGGGTAGTGAGGTGTTGAACTACCCCGTGCATCGCCTCAGAGTGCATCCCTGCGACTCGGGTCCATCAAATAGGGGGCGAGGGACTTCCCCAAGTCCCTCGCCCCTGGACCCATTCATGGGGGCTGGAAAAGGGCGTTGTCCGCCCTTCCCCTGCGCCCGGTGCGCCTTCTGCGGCCAGGGAAGGGAGTGGAGATCTCCCTCTCCCTTTCCGCAGTTTCCTTCTGCGACATCACGTCCTCGCAGAAGGACACCACCGCGATCGTTTCGTACCATGCTCTAACTAAAAGCCAAACATGACTACCTAACTAATTTGACTTCCTATACAAATCCTCACCTGATCCGACAATTTTTCACGGAAAGTTTCAATATTTTTTTAGAGATTTGTATAAAACTTGTCATAGCCGGTGTTTTGAATTTAAATACGGACACAGAGCTACACTACTCAATCGTCACAAGAAACCAGCACGATACAACTGGCGCTTAGCGCCATCTATCGATATTTCTATAGAGTTGTTCGAAATTTTCGAGTCAAATACAATTGGTCGACTATTACTCGTAAACTTGTAAAGCCCACTTATGTGTGATAGTTTTCCTTTAAATTTTGTTATATTTAGGTACTACTGCCGTGACATTTGAATTTCTAACTATAACCGTTTAGTTGATAGAGGGGGGGACACTTGACTCTAACGAAAATTGGTACTTTAAAGCTTGATAAGTCACGAACGGTTTACCTAATCAAAAAACGGTCTTACCAAACCCCTAATATTTTTGAAAGACCTATCCAACGATATCCCACACTATGGGAAGAACGAAAAAAAAAAATATCATCCCACTTTACATGCATGGGAGGTACTTACCCTAAATAATTGTTTTTTTTCAAAATTTTATTTTACCACTTTTTTGGCATCATTTACCTGTATACTCATGCCAAAGTACAACTTTCTAGTACCAATTGTTTTTGAGCTAAACCGCGGACAGACGGACAGACAGACGGACATGGCGAAACCATAAGGGTTCCTTGTTGACTACGGAACCCTAAAAACAGGGTATAGTATAAAAATTGGCCAAGTGCGAGTCAGACTTGCCCATGAAGGGTTCCGTACTAACTATAATCTATACATATATTATAAAGCTGAAGAGTTTGTTTGTTTGTTTGCTTGAACGCGCTAATCTCAGGAACGACGGTTCTGATTTGAAAAATTCTTTCAGTGTTAGATAGCCCATTTATCGAGCAAGGCTATAGGCTATATATCATCACGGTAAGACCAATAGGAGCGGAGCAGTAATGAAAAGTGTTTCAAAATCGGGGTTTTTTTTTCATACTGAGAGCTTCCTCGACTTGCGCTGCGTAAACGGTGAGTTTCGCAAAAATCATGTATGACAGAATTAATCCTCTTTAAAAGTTCTAAAAATAGTCTGGGACAGCATATGTCTATCTTTTAAGGTTAGCTCACTATAACCTTTTATATGCTAACTAAATTTGTTCTAAAATAATGCATTATTTACGATGGTGTTTTTATAAACATGATATTAATCCTTATCCAAATAAATACGTTATTCATTCACAAGTATTTAATTTAAAATAAAATTGCCCTTTACATCATTCCATTTAAATGAATATCTTAGGAGTTATCGCAGTTTTAAAATAACATCACAGCAAAATAATGATCATCAATAACATAATACTGGGTAAACTTCCAGGAGATAACGTGAACTACATTGATAACGTAATGGATCAAGAGGATGCGGTACATTACCCACAAGAATTTTTAAATTTTCTAGCTTATTTACATTTTTACAACTACGCTAAATAACTTTGTTTTTCATACAATACATAGTGTTTGTATGAATTACAAAGTTATATTTGCGGTTTTATAAAATATACTGTATCTCAAAAACTACTGACCCGATTTCGTTCAAACCAATTTTGGTTGAAAGTTTACATTAAGATCTACAGATATATGTTTTTTTTTAATTTTTCACTTCATTATTATAGAAGTTAGAGGGGGGGGTCACATTTTACCAATTTGGAAGCTTATATCTTTTAAGCACTTGACTTTATGATAAAGTGGTTTTAGAAACCCTTATATCATTTTTAGATACCACACACGCATAGGTTTCATGAAAAAACTATATTTTCAGTTCTAGTTCCATGTACGGCAACCCCCCTTTATTATAAATATTTACTAATTTTTTTCCTTTAAATCGGAAAGCGGTTCACAGAATACATCTACTTACTAAGTTTCACATGTATAGTCTTAATAGTTTCGGAATAAAATGGCTGAGACATACGGACGGACGGACAGACAGACAGACAGACAGACGGACAGACATATCGAAACTATAAGGGTTCCGTTTTTTGCCATTCGGCTACGGAACCATAAAAACGGGCCTCATCTAGGTACTTCACACTAACAAAAAAAGAGTGAATCGTAGAAGTGTCATAGAAGTGCGCGCACTGCGGTGGAATAAACGCGTGCGGTAGAGTCATCGGTGGCCCCGGTCATTCTACCGGTGCGGTAGAACTACCGCAATTGCGGCCACCGCAAGGCAGTGCGCGCACGGCCTTATATGTACTTACTAGCTTGTGCCAGCGGCTTAGCCCGCGTGGGAAGTTTTCCCGTGTAAATCCCGATCCCGTGGGAATTTCGCAAAATCCTTTCTTAGCGGATGCCTACGTCATAACATCTACCTGCATGCCAAATTTCAGCCCGATCTGGAAGTTTACCCAGTATTATGTTTTATCCCAGAATTCCCACGGGATTAGGATTTACGAGGGAAAATCCTCCCACGCGAACGAAGTCGCAGGCTTAAGCTAGCCTAAAATATTTTTTAGAAGACTACGAAACATTATTAAAGGAATCTAAACCTATATGCGGCGTTAGATACTCTTCACCACATATAAATTGCTGCTATACTATTACATTCCAGTTAAGCGCCTACAACTAATGCTTAATAACAATAACAGCAATTAATATTCATAGATTTATAATTATTGCCAGGTGAATTACGCTTAATAGGATAGCGAGTAATTGAAAACTGTTCACAGAAGCCGCGCAGCGATAACGCGTACCTAGTAATTGATATTCACTATGAGCTTAGTCTCTAGTGGCTAAATAATAACAGCAGTAGTCGTGTTCTAGGTTAAGTAATGTTCGTGGATGGGTGACTTTCTTATCATATCGAAATTAGACGGAGCTGTTTGCAAATTCGACCCGTGCGGCCGTCACAACTTAGTCGAGGTAACTCGTTGAATTTAGTAGTATCTAGCTATGAAAAAATTACGCAAATAACTGAAGGAAGGCTTATCTATACACTAGCAATGGCACGATAAACACATAACCCTCCTTTATTCGCCATCGGGTAAACCTTTCTCAAGCATCAAACTTCTTCCATACCATATTCCACTAAAACGCGAAAAGGACTGGACTGATTCCATTCATTCTTTTCGCATTATGTTCACTCTCATGTATGAAAGGTTGTTAGAAAGACAACGTCCGTCGGGTCAGCTAGTACCTAGTACATATTGTTAGCCTCAGTCTCAGTGGGTTTGAAATTGCAGAAGTATCCACTTAAAATCTGTTACACAGTAAATAACGACGTCAAATAAAACCTTTTTTTACATTTATGCTTTAATTTTTATCATTAAAGCAACAATTTTACGGTTGCAACACAATGAAATAGAACTTTGCATATTTACTTATACCTCTCCCAAAGTTACATTTAAAAATATATACGAAAACAGACCTTCGGGACATGGGAATAAGGTTGCAACTAAATTTGTAACTGGTTTTAGAACGGCAATTATTAGTTGGTTAATCGTTAGATTTTATCAGAGCAACACTGTTTTCTGAACTAATTCTGAATGTGGGCCATTAATTAGACTAATTTGATCAGTAACGAGTTTTCCCAGATCGACTTAACGAGGTTGAGGAAAGAATGATCTATAAGTGTAATATTAGCAACTAGGTTCTGTCCGCGACTTCGATCGCGTGGGAGGGTTTTCCCGCGTAAGTCCTGATTCCGTGGGAATTCCGGAATAAAAAGCTATGTGTTAGGCCGTGCGCGCACTGCCTAGCGGTGGCCGCAATTGCGGTAGTTCTACCGCACCGGTAGAATGACCGGGGCCACCGGTGACTCTACCGCACACGTTTATTCCACCGCAGTGCGCGCACTTCTATGACACTCCATACTTCACAGATTTTGCGTTTCCAAAACGCAACGCAGTGCGCGCATGGCCATATTCCAGGATGTCGACTATCTGCTTACCAAATTTCATTCACATCCGTTCAGTAGTTTCTGCAGTTAATATTAGTAAGATAAGAAGTAAGATAAAAAAGATAGTAAGTTATTTATATCTTAAGTCGACATTGAAAAAAACTGTTTGTCTATTGCTGCCAGAGAGTAAGTCTTTGACTGCTGTCTTTAATTTTACAGATGGTGACAGGATTTTATTTGAAAGCCTGTGTCCTTATCTACTCGTACTTCTGAGGTGGTCCCATTGTCACCTAGTTAGAATCTCATGATGGGATATTAGGGACATCGAGGATACCTAGCCGTTATTATAAACGAAATTATACATGCAATGAAACAATCTTGTGCGCATTTCTTTAAAATAAATATTGAATTTAGATTTTAAAAAAATTAGAGTAATAATTATGACTTAGTTCTTTTTTTTTTAAACTAACAAAGGCTAAAAAAAAACACATAAATGTTTCGGGAAGCACAAACATAAAGAACTTTTTTATGTTTGTGTTTCCCGAAACATTTTGCACGTAACTACGTATCTATTTTATATTATAGTAAGCACGAATATACATTTATTAATGGGTCATGTTAACAGGGAATGTTCCTTAAAGGTGAACGCAGACCTAGCCGCACCGCAGTCTCTACAGTCCCCGCAGTCATCGCTTTTTGTTAATCCTCGCACATCTATCCGCGCCGCAGTCGCTGCAGTCGTTCCCGTCGCCGCACGCATCGCATTTGCAGTGTTGCCAGATTTTTGAAAGCATTATCTACCGAAGATTTAAAAAATCTGTAAAAAATCGGTATTTGGTATTGGTATTTTGCTCTTTTGTGTAATTTTATCTGTAGGTGCTATAATAGGGAATAAGCAAGTAATTATTTATACGAGAACAAGTAATTTTATTATAAACCGTTGACAGAGATTCTCTGTCTAAATTATAACTTTGGCAACACTGCGCACCGTGGATGCGAATAACGTCATCCGCGCTGCGCTAGCCGCAGCGTCCGCTGCGTGCGGGTGACGTCATCAGCTGCGGCTTGGGGAGTTCGGTCGTTTCAGGGACTGCAGCGACTGCGGCGCGGGTAGGTGTGCGAGGTTGCATAGAACTTCATATAAAGAATTCGAATGCAAAGACTGCGGCGCGTGCGGTGCGGCTAGGTCTGCGTTCACCTTTACTCTTCTCTAAAGCTCTCACGCGTACTACTGCGTGGGAAAATAACTCCATATCTATCGTAACTTACCGAACAACAAAAAGGTAAGCTTCACTTCACATCAGGTCATGCTTGTAAAATCTTTCACAGAACCATTTAAGCTCCTAGTTTATATGGGAAGCTGTGTAATATGTTTGTGATTACAACTTAGGGCCGGTCATAAATTGCATTGTATATGGTGTCGCCTTGTTTTGGTAGCGCAACGTAAATCACCTATTATACTATTGTTGAATGCACTGAACGCTCTACCTGAATCTAGTCCTGAACTGTGGATCTGTTCGCTGATCAATGAAAGATGATACTGTTAGAATATTAGTTTTAGATTAAAGTTTGCAGTGGAACAATATAAATACAGAGTAACTGTTTCTCTCGTTTCTATTATTCAACCTCACAACAGGATCTAAGAGTAGGGAAGCAGTCATGCTAGCTAAGGAGGACGCTGAACGCGTGAGGGAGAGGTAACTTCCTTCTTCACGCCCCAGCCGCCGCGGGAGACGCCCCGGGCGTCGGGGATCGCGAGCCGATCTCCAGCCACCGTAGACGCGGGCCTGCGGATGGCGAGCAGGGGCACTGTCCGATAAGTAAGGACTAGGCCCGAATCGGCACCTCCCTACAGGCGTCAGTGTAGTTTGCTACGCTGACGACACGCTGGTCCTGGCACATGGGGGGTCGCACGAGGCGGCGGCCGAACTGGCGATGCGAGGGGTTGCGACAGTCGTAGAAAGGATCCGGCAACTGGGACTCGAGGTGGCCCTGCACAAGTCTGAGGCCATGTGTTTCCATGGCCGTCGGAACGCACCACCTTCGGGTTCCCAGATAACGGTGGGAGGGGTTCGCATCGGCGTCGAGACGACGATGAAGTACCTGGGACTCGTCCTCGACAGCCGGTGGAACTTCGTCGAGCATTTCCGACGTTTGGCTCCAAGACTGGACCGGGCGGGGGCTGCACTCAAGCGGCTCCTACCCAATCTAGGGGGGCCAAACGCCTCCTGCCGGAGGCTCTATGCGGAGATCGTGCGGTCCATGGCCCTCTATGGGGCCCCTGTGTGGGCGCTGAATTTGCAGCGGCAACCAGCTAGCCGGCTGGTCGCGTCTCAGAGGGTCATGGCTATCCGGATGATCCGGGGATACCGCACGATCTCTGGGGAGGCGGCGAACCTCCTTGCCGGATTGCTGCCGTGGGATCTGGAGGCGGTAGCCCTCGCGCGCGTGCATTATTGGCGCGCAGAGGTGCTAAGCCGGGGTGAAACTCCGCTACCGCGGCAAGTCGCGGCTCAGCGGATAGAACTCCGGCGCGATCTCACGGCAGCATGGAAAGTGCGGCTGTCGCAACCGAAGGCTGGACACGCCGCAATCGCGGCGATAAGTCCCCTCTTTGAGGAGTGGCTGGAGAGAGGCCACGGCGTCCTCACCTTCCGCCTGACGCAGGTGCTGACCGGACATGGCTGTTTCGGGAGGTACCTGTTTCGGATTCAGCGGGAGGACACGCCTGGGTGTCATCATTGTGAGGACCACCTAGAGGACACGGTGGAGCATACGGTGGAGGTGTGCCCTGCTTGGGCGGAGCACCGCCGTGTCCTCGTAGAGGCGGTCGGCGGCGGTGACCTCTCGCGCCCTGCTCTGGTTCAGACTATGGTGCGGAGCGAGAGGGAATGGGTTGCGGTCGCCTCCTTCTGCGAAGCAGTCATGCCATAGATAAAATAAAGTCATGCTAGCGAAGGAGGAGGCCGAACGCGCGAGGGAGAGGCAACTCTCTTCCTCGCGCCCCAGCCGCCGTGGGAGACGCCCCGGGCGTCGGGGGATTTCCGGCCACCGTAGGCGCGGGCCTGCGGACGGTGAGCAAAGGTCGCTCACCGTCCGGTAACGACCAGGCCCGGGTCGGCGGCGCGTCGTGTTCCACGCGCGCCTCAAAGAGCTGTCAACACCAGTGACGGGGCCTCATAGGGCCATTGCCTGCCGGGGTTTGCGGGAAAGTTCTACCGAGTTACCGCGGCCCCGGAAATTTAGGGCAGCCGAAGGAACAGGGTGGGTTTTTAGTCAGTAGAAATCTGACACACCCGTCCGCTTGACCCAGAGCGGAAGAAGTCATTTGATGATTTTCCCACGCAAAAGAAAAAAAAAAAAGGCCCGAATAGGCGGCGCGCCGCGCCGTGTTCCGCGCGCGCCTCAAAGAGCTGTCAGCAGCATTGACGGGTTCCGATAGGGCTATTGCCTTATGGGGTTGCGGGAATGTTCTAACGCGATACTGCGGCCCCGGAACGCAAAGGCAACTGAAGGAGCAGGGTGGGTTTTTAGTCAGTAGAAGTCTGACACTCCCTTTCGTTCTACCCACAGCGGGAGGGGTCATTTGATGATTTTCCAAACCTGAAAAAGAAAAGGATCTAAGAGTAGAACACGTAGAGTGAGAGCAGGGCTGGGCAAAATACATGCTTTGCTTTAATTGAAATACAAATTATAAAATACTATATCGCAAGTAATTAAAATACGAAATACAAAATATCTTTAAGTTAGGTATTTGAAATATAAAATACAAAATACAGTATTTTAGCTATTTTTAATTGAAATACAAATTACAAAATAAGTAATCTAGACCAGGGGCCGAGTCTGCTATTGCAATGGTGTCGGAATGGTGGATTTTTAGGGTTCCGTAGCCTAATGGCAAAAAACGGAACCCTGAAAATATTATTTTTTCATGAAACCTATGCGTGTGTAGTATATATATAGTAGACAGGTCTTTAAAAATGACATAGGGGTTTCTAAAACATTTTTTTCATAAAGTCAATCGTTTAAAAGATATAAGCTTCCAAAGTGGTAAAATGTGTCCCTCCCCCCCTTTAACTTCTATAATAATGGAGTGAAAACTCTAAAAAAAATATATGTCTGTAGATCTTAATGTAAACTTTCAACTAAAATTGGTTTGAACGAGATCGGGTCAACAATTTTTGAGATACAGCATATTTTCTAAAACCGCAAATACAGGGTGTTCGCCGGCAGATTTTATACTTAAAAAAAACAAAATGAATCAAAAATATAAAGAAAGACAAAGTTATTTATTTATCATCTTACAAAATAATAATGCCGATTTTAGGTTTTAAAAATTACTCCACTCAAATAGCGTCCTTCTAGCCGCAAACATTCTTGCAATCTTTCTTTCATGTTGGCGAAAACTCTCTTGCAAAGTTCTGGACTGATAGCCGCAATCTCGCGTCGGATATTTTCTTGCAGGGCCTTTATCGTTGATGGCGAATTGCTGTAGACACGAGATTTGAGGTATCCCCACAGGAAAAAGTCGCAAGGAGTCAGATCAAGTGATCTAGGGGGCCAGGCTATGTCGCCAAAGCGACTTATCAATTTTTCAGGAAAAAGTGGTCTGAGTTTAGTCATATAGTCCCTGGAGGTGTGTGCTGTAGCCCCATCCTGCTGAAAGTGGGTTCTGTTATTGTAGCTAGCATGACAGTGCAGCTCCGGTATAAATAAGTTGTCCAGCATCGCGCAGTATATGCGTTAACGGTTTCACCTCTGTCGTAAAAATAAGGTCCAATTAAGCCATTTCCAGAAATGGCGCACCAAACTGTGGTCTTCGGGCTGTGGAGAGGCTTTTCATGGATTTCTTTTGGATTGCTCGCACTCCAATAACGCATATTCTGTTTATTAACGTACCCTCCGATGTGAAAATGCGCCTCGTCACTAAAAAATATGTTACATAACCGCGTAGGTGTAGAAAATCGTTCCAGAAGGAGTCTAGCATAATTCTGCCTTTTTATGAAATCATCTTCTTTCAATTGTTGGATGATTTGGAGCTTGTATGGATGGAACTTCAATTTTTTTTTTAATAATTTTGTGAACTGATGTCTTTTTCAAACCCGTTGATGCTGCAATCTTTCGAACAGACTTACGCGGATTTGTCATAATTTCCCGTCTCACAAGTTCTGCGTTTTCAGGAGTAGTAACAGACGTTGAAGGTCCAGACCGAGGCTCATTTCTGACTGATCCAGTTCCTCTAAACTTCTGTACCATATCAATTGGTTTGACAGACCTCGTCGGATATCGAAGTGAGAACAAAACCGACGCCTCGCCACATTGATCGAATTATTGTTCGCGAAATACGCCTCAACCGCAAAAGCGCGGTGCGCTCCCGTCCACTGACTCATGGCTACTAAACAACCCGCAACACTCCCGCGCCGAATGATACCCCGCTTCCCCCGCTGACGCTTTGCTAGTCGCCGTGAGCTCTGTTCAAAGTGTAAAATCTGCCGGCGGACTCCCTGTATAACTTAGTAATTCATACAAACACTATGAAAAATAAAGTTATTTGGCGTAGTTGTAAAAAATGTAAATAAGCTACTTTTAAGAAAATTGTAAGGTTGTAAGGTAATTATATTATATTATTATTATAGTCACTACGGAACCCTTCATGGGCGAGTCTGACTCGACTTGGCCAATTTTTTATTTGTAGATTTTGACAAGTTTGGTAATCAGTTATTATAATGTTCAACCCCTGACACTCCATTGAAAGAAATGGCTTAGAATGGTAATCTCGTACACAATGACAAATGAATGACTGACTAAGGCTGCCCGCCCACGTCTGATAATTGGTGACCGATTTTTTGTAGGAGAAAAATAGAACACACTGATAGCAATAATGCTCAAAAGCCAAAGACAAACCTTTCATGATTCCTTTACATGATTGTCTGGCAGTTTGAGTGCTTTTGCGAGGCCTCCAAACGTCCTTACCTTGGTTTTGTTCGTCAAATCGTTAAGCTCCTTGTTCTAAATTGAGCTATACGTAATTTGACAAATGCTTGCACTGTATGGACAGGCCCACTCAAATCTGTGAGCATCTTTCTTTAAAAGACCGCCTCAGACTAAAACCTACAAGGTTCCCATATCATTAATAATAAAATAAATTAATCATGGTGGACATCCCACCTATACGCACCAAACGTTTTGGGAATACCTTCATTGTGGCTAAGGAGTGGAATTCCCTGCCGGAGTCTGTGTTGAGTTTGGTGTCGGTGGCATGCTGCATATGTGATGAAGGTTTAATTTTTTTACGTTTAGATGTGGTTGTGGTTTTATAACCAGCAAATGAGAAGATCCGAGCGGAATTACTCACTATTACTTTTATGTACGTTTTATACATAGCGTTAGTGAAAGTTATTTTTTAAGTCTTTAAGTCAAGAGTGAATAGGTTACTTTTAGGTAAGCGTGCTCCATCTTCGACCACATCATCACTTACCATCAGGTGAGATGGTGGTCAAACGCGAACCTATTCTAAATAAAAAAAAAAAAATTAAACCAGTATAGATTTTATGGACTTTAAAAGAGACGGACCCCTGAGTTTGTTTCGGTGTTTCTTCTCAGGGTAGTCAGTTAGGAAACACCGGCCTCATCTAGTTAACATTTACGAAAAAAAAATGACGTGTAAAAGTGTTATTTAATAACCAATTTGCAAAATAAAGATCATTGATCATTTATAATAAATAAAAATAACAAAACAAAAATATTTTATTTTCAGACACAGTCCATAGATTAGATTAAAATTATGTTATTATTGTTCGTGTTATTATTATTATTATAAATTAATTTGATTCATTAAAATTAAAAACAAAAATTAAAATTATACACACAAAATCACAATAAATAGGTAAAAAGATAAATTATAG
Source organism: Tholera decimalis (assembly GCA_943138885.2). NCBI lineage: Eukaryota > Metazoa > Arthropoda > Insecta > Lepidoptera > Noctuidae > Tholera > Tholera decimalis. The sequence continues at coordinate 20,255,822 of OW964573.2, read as the reverse complement.
TTACAAATACAACAAAACAAATGACACATGCTCCCGCTCAGCAGGCCCGCCGAACGGGTTTTCGAAAAACTCAAAAATTGGCTAAAAGGTGTAGTCGGAGCCCCGCTTCGCGGGGCTCAATGGTTTAAAAAAAAATAACCACGAAGGTGATGGCCGGGTCTGTTCGCTCGCTGCGCTCGCTCACTAGACCCGGCCATCCCCTTCTAACCTAATCTGTCCGAGTCGGATTGCCCTAAGTCCCGAGCTCGCTTCGCTCGCTATTGCATCCTAACTTCTCCTAGTAACAGTTGGAACTACCATGAATATTATTTATCATATATTGCGTACTATTTCCCAATTTGTATGGAAACTTTAAATATTATATCTCGTAAGCCGTGAATTTCCGCAACTTTAAAATTTTTAATAGATTTCTATGTATTTATGAGTATAGGAACGTCCAAATCAACGTTCACGTTCCATTCCACAGTGTAAACAAAAATTCGTAATATTTTTGTGTGAAAACGTCAACGTAATTACATAATACAGCACAGCTATAATGCCCACTAATAACACACCAAATTTAATACGTGCATATGTGAAAATAAAATTATTTTTACGTAAAAATATGACATAAAATTGAACAAAACACACTTCTTCTGTCAATGGAACGTGAAATGTCAACTTTGACGTCTACCATGACAATAAACAACCTAAAAATTTGCAAATGGCGTGCTATTTTTCAGTATTAAACGAAACTTTAAAAACTTATATCTCGTAAACAGTGAATTTGCGCAACTTAACAATTTGTAAAAAGCTTTCTATTTATGAGTACTATTTACAGTAAAACTATGAACTTCCAACTCAACGGGCCATAAAGGAAAGTTTAGCCGGGCACTTAATTTGATTTTTTTTATGATGATTTATTGTTTGATTATGATGTAAAATTGTGTATGTAATAGTGTTTTCATTGTTGAAGAGCCAAATAAAATAACTAATAGAAATACCTACTATTCTAGACATATTTTAAGGGCTGACTTTAAAACTTCTCATCTTTTTTTAGATCAAGTTTCCAGTGATAGTCTAGTGTGCCATGTATGTTGGTAAGCTTGGGATGAGATACAACATCCAACAAGACCTGACTCTATTGTTGGTTATGTAAATGTATGTATTATGCTATGGCACATCACTTTTGAGGGAATGATCACATACACTGATTACAAATGCTACACATGAAGCTGCTATTAGAAATCTAGTTGCCTAACAGCACCTCATCAGGTAATATAATTATTGTGTTGTATGGTATGTAATTAATAATGTTGTTTGGTAAGTAAGTAGTTGACATCCTGGAATAACACATGGGCTTCTTTTAATCCCGGATCGGAGGATCGGTATTTACATCGGAAAACCCTCCTACAAGAATGAAGTTGCGAGCAATAGTTAGTTTATTATAATATTTAATTACATCAGCTGTTTGTATTTTATTACAGGTGACAAGAACAATTTACAGTTCTCTGTTATACCTGTTAGCTAAGACACAGACAGACACAGTGGATCATCATGTTCTGCGTTAAAACGAGAACCCAATACAGCAAGACATAGTCCTTTTCTTGAATCTGAGGCAGACACTGTAACTTTTACACAAGTAGAAGAAAGGAATGCCGATTCTTCTTCCTCAAATCAATGGTGGTAATACATTTAAATGTTATGTTGGGCCTTGTAGGTAGCCACAGTAGTTGTGGCCTCAGTGGCGTTTATACGATCTTTAGTGATGCATGCAGGGCCGAGCTGTCCCTATGTGCGAAGTGTGCGGCACACACAGGCGTCAAAGCAGAAGGGGTGCCGGATGTAATGCCAGCATTAATTATTGAAATTATTATTTTAAAACTACAACATATTATTCTTTATAATTGAGTAGGTACAAACAGTGTAAAGTTAAACCACAGGCGTGAGTATTGTCTTTGGAGACCCCAAGACAATACTCACGCCTGTGGAAAAAGTGTTAGGCGCTTTGCGCATTTTGCACACAGGTGCTGTCTTAGGTCAGCGCGGCCCTGGATGCATGTATATGTGCACTTTGGACACTCCGGCAGATGGGGCATGATTTGGTCAGGAGCACAACAATCACACTAGATGTCATTGTGTTTTTATGATGCCCCACTTCACTAAATTGTTCCTGTAGCAGCCTACTTAGGTTCGCAGTCGATTGAAAAAGAAGACTATGGGCACCAAGTACACAACAACAATGTTTTTTCCCTGGTTACAACAGTATTGTAAAAGCATTTAGTCCCATCATCACTATGCGTAAGTTTACTTTGTGATTATAATTACTACATGCCCGCAGATTGTAGAATCTGCTCATATCACTTGACCAGTAATTCATGGGATTTATTGTTGCAATCACTATTTAATCCTCTTAGAACAGGCCGCACAGAAATACAGCAGTAGTGCTGTAACTGTATTATCGGCAGCTGTGCCCAAGTCATGACAGTTTTATGGTACTTAAGATGGACAAATTTCAAAATAATATTTTTCCACCGGCACAATTTCTGGATGATGTTTCAGTGGTGTATGATGATGAACAAATTTAATAATAAAAATGTAAAGCAACTGTTTTATAAATATGTTGTATTATTTGACTTCAAGTAAATTATGCTTATTCATAAATACACACAACCTAATTTCTCCTTTCCAATCTGGTTTTCGTACTGGTCACAGTACAGTAACTGCACTTCTGAAAGTCACCGACGATATCCGCTGGGCTATGGATAATATATCACTTAGTGTTGCCCAAACGAGAGTCTCGCAAGAGTCTTGCAATTAGCGATTATCCTATTGCTATTTATTAAACGGTAGTTGAGATCTCAGAACAATGTAAGAGAGTCTGTTACATTGTTCTGAGATCTCAACTACCGTACCGTCGCTAATTGCAAGACTCTTGCGAGACTCTCGTTTGGGCACCTCTCAAATCACGGAAGGCCGCCGGCGGCCACAACAACCAGCTTAAGTTGACCTCTAAAATCGATAGGGGAGGAAAAGGGGTGGAAAAATAATTTTAGAGGTCAACTTAAGCTGGCCGCCGGCGGCCTTCCGTGATTTGAGGGGTTCTGTTACATTGTTCTGAGATCTCAACTACCGTTTAATAAATAGCAATAGGATAATCGCTAATTGCAAGACTCTTGCGAGACTCTCGTTTGGGCAACACTAATCACTCACCGTATTAGTCCTACTTGACTTCAGTTGCACGTTCAACTCAGTGGATTTTGACATACTTCTTGGAGACCTTCGTTCATTTAACTTCTCTCCTTCTGCACTATCCTGGTTTGACTCTTATCTTCGGGGTCGCTCTCAGTGTGTCCGCCTTGATGAAAAATTTTCTGATTGGTGTGATCTCACTGCTGGTGTGCCCCAGGGTGGCGTTCTTTCTCCTCTTCTTTTCTCTGTCTTTATTAACACAGTTACTCAGATTATCACCTCGAACTTCCATATCTATGCAGACGATTTGCAGCTTTACTGACACTTCTTGCGGGCTGACGCGGACTCGGCGATTAGTGCCATGAATTTTGACTTGCAGAATATTAGTCAGAGGCCTAAATCATACGGACTACAGTTTTTTTTTTATAAAGATAACTAGCAATGTGGGTAGAATTCACATTACTAGCAATCTTGTTAACCCCTCCAACTAAGCTAAATATGCTTGTGTCTGGAGTGGGTTCACGGAAATAGTGTAATGGGTGGGATTCGAACTCAGGACCTCTCGATCACAAGTCCGACACCTTATCCATTAGGCTATTGACGCTTTAACCCGTCCAAGTCCCAGGCTATGATCTTAGGTAGTCGATACTATCGCTCTGCACTTGACACTTCCTCTTTGAGGCCATTATCCCTTTTAACGGCTCGGTCATTGCGTACACGGATATGGCAATCTTGGTGTATTACTTGACAACAATCTTTCTTGGCGAGCGCAAGTAAATGAGGTTAGTGAAAAGTTATTCCTTTGCACTTCGCCGTATTAACTGAACTATTAGTGCAATATCGTAAAACACACGATGGCATATTTAATGCGTTTGAACGTTTTTTTTTCCTTTTAAATAAATAATGACTTATGCGCTCAAGATCTGACAAGCGTCTAAGGTGAAGAGCAGTCAATAGACCGCACTTGAACGCAACGCAGTAGTGATGTGTGGTGGGTGGCTTCTCTAGTACGTAGTACATATTACCACAATGTTTTTTGTAGTAAAATTTTAAAATTTATCGAATTTCTTCATTAGATTCACTCATCTTGACAGTACGAAAAAAAAATGAAAATCACACATTATCCTAATTTGAATTTGGAATTATGTTATTTAAACTTTCAATGATACCAAAACCAGCAAATACAAATAGTATAGCCAAAGAGATTTTATTACAAGTTCATACATACTACACACATCAAAAGTGTCTAGGGATCAAGCATTTTTATGCGGATTCTTGAGATTGAGATGTGGCTTTGTAATAAATTTATGATTTTATAAATTTATATGGATCCTTTTTGGTGCATTTCATAATTTGAAACAGGAACTGTTAATCAAATTCGAGTAAAAGATGAAAATCAGCTGTCAATATTTTCCCTATAAAAACATACAACGCATTGAAAACATTATTAGTGCTACTGTTTCCCTACTACTGATTAAAACCAACGTTATTATGGAGCGGCGACGTCATTTAAGCAGGGAAGAAATGCTCAGAGCCGTGGGAATGATAGAAGCTGGTTCCCGGCAACGTACTGTGGCTTTAGCTCTGAATACAAGTCAGAGTGTTATCAGTCGACTTTGGACACGTTACCGAAGCACTGGTACCGTGGCTGAGCGCCATGGAGGACGGTATCGCTGCACCACACGGAGACAAGACCGATACATTCAAATCTTAACTCGAAGAGCTCCAACAATAACCGCCATGATGTTAGCCGTGAGGCTTCATCACTCTTCAGGGAACTTAATTAGCGACCAAACAGTCAGAAACCGCTTGCATGAAGTGAACCTTCATTCCCGAAGACCGCTACGGGTACCACCTATAGCAATGCACAATCGTAGGATTCGATATCAATGGGCTCTTGAACACAGAAATTGGGCAGAAGAACAATGGCGTTTCGTGTGCTTTTCTGATGAGTCTCGTTTTGGTATGAGACCGGATACAAGACGTATACGACACTGGAGAACCCCTTGACGCCAACAGCGATTAAAATCCTTCCAGGAAGTCCATCCTTATAGTGGTGGAACCATCATGGTATGGGCGGGTATTTGGATCGGCGGAAGAACTGAGTTGATTTGGATCAGAGGCAACCTCAACGCTCAAATTTATGCTGAGACGATTGTATCTGACGTCATCGTTCCTCTACAAGTGCAAATCGGTCCCTTATTTCAGTTAATGCATGATAATGCACGACCGCACACCGCAAGAGTTGTAAGACAGACTCTCGCCGCAGCTAACATCAATATCCTGCTCTGGCCTGCTCAGTCGCCAGACTTGAACCCGATTGAGCATGCATGGGATATGCTACAGAGAAGAGCTCTGCCGAATATGGAGGGTATCCAGTCGCAAGAAGACCTTTTTTTGTTGTTGCAACGAACATGGGTGGCCATTCCACAGCGTGATTTGGATGAACTCATTTTGAGTATGCCAAACCGATGTTCTTGTGTTGTTAGTGTTCGCGGTAGAAACACGGATTATTAATTGTTTAAGTTACCCAATAAAATTTTAAAGAAAACTGTTATTTCAGTCTTTTTTCGAACTTTAATGTTAGTGGTTCAAATGTCAAAAATCCCTTTATTAGGAAAATGGCAAATTTCTTTATTAATGCAAAGGTGACTTGGTTTATCGTTACTGTGACAAACGAAAACACTTTATTGATGAATCCTTAAAGAAAATTTTAATTAATATCAATCAGGAGAAAAGTTATTGCAAAAATATATGTTGATCCCTAGACACTTTTGATTTGTGTATAATGCGAAAAGACTTTTTCCCCAACGTTATATAATCTTAAATAACTCTAAAATGCTAAGTTTTTTATGTAAGTACAATTTCTTTTACTTATTAATTATTGGAATTGCCCCCTATTATTATCATGATTATTTATTGTATATGTTCACTGTGGGCATAACATACTACGGCAAGTTGGCATGTCCCTTTGTTACTCGCAAATGTGTATCGTGTTACCGGGTAAGTTACTGGGTTGTAGACGTCAAATAGGCAGTCCAATTTAAAACAATACTACTAAGCTGTATCCGGTTAGACTGGAACCCGACCCCTACATACAAAGTTGGAAACGGGCTAAGCAGAAGATGATGATATTCACAAGTATCGGGTTTATTTTCGAGTAGAATTTCAGTAACCCAACAGTCCACAATTTGAATCCAAAATCGTTCATTCATATAAAGCATGAACCTGCATTTTCAACCGACGACAAAAAAAGGAGGAGGTTATCAATTCGACGCGTATATTTTTTTTTTTGTTAATGTATGATCACCGATTACTCGAAGACGGCTGAACCGATTTGGAAAATTCTTTTTTTGTTTGATAGGGTATACTTTGAAATTGGTACCATTTGTCACCAAGTCAGGATCTGATGATGGGATCCTGGAGAAATCGAGGGAGCTCTTCAAATATTATAGGCACACCTATGGCGTTTTCGGTATTTCTTATAGTAACTTATGCAGTTGCTTTCAAAAAGTACCATTTGGGGAAGTGGAACTGATGATGAAGACCACAGATGGTTGCCGAAACTACTCAATAATAAGTATTTCGTGGATTGCTATCCGATTACTTGAATATGGATGTTAAGCACTTTATGCTCGTCACAATGCATATGGTGATGTATAGCTGATGGTGAAGTACCAGGAGAACTCCTCAAAAATTAACGGCCCAGCATTGGGAAAAGCAATATTTTGTAAAATGTTATAAGTAGTTGAAATTTCAATAAAATAGAAGATAAAAATCAACCAACTAAAAAGAGTGAAATAAAAACTTTTTACCAAAAAATTAAACCGACTCCCAAAAAACACTGCAAAGTGAAAAATAACTTTAATTTCGCTTTGCAGTGTTTTTTGGGAGTCGGTTTAATTTTTTGGTAAAAAGTTTTTTTATAAACATTCTAAATAAATTGCATTGTTAATATTCATTCAGAGAATTTCTCAATAAGAAGTCATGTCCATCCTATCACTTCAGGAATGCATAATATTATGTAGTCATTAATAGATAATTACAATTTTGTTAATTGAATTATCTTAATTAAGTACATTAAATTGATATTTTCTTAATCTGGAGCATTTGCATTCGCTCGCAATTGACTACTAACTGTATTCTATACTAATATTATAAAGAGATAATAATTATATAATATAATATTTATTTAGACCAAAAATAATTATACATGTTAACACAATTTTCTAATAACAGTAGGTAAGCTTAAAAAAATTACAAAAAGCTAAGTTTGTGTAGGGGATAATCTTCAAACTAATTCTAAAAAAATCTTTCTTTGGTAGTAAGGTGCGTTATTGGTGAGAGCTACATAGGTACGCCTGTATGTAGCTCTCACCAATTACATCATAAATCATTCCATTGTATATAATAAGAAGCCTTTCTTATTATACAACGTGTAACGGAAACCCCATATCTATACAAAAGGGCTGCAGACATCTGGTATGGAGTCTCTATGCACAGTTTCAGCACAAAATAACTGACTCAAAGAATTGATACCAAATTATTGGTTTCATATATTTCTTGAATACCAATCATAACAAACGTGTCACAGCACTACGAGGGTCAATAACTTTCCACGTCACTTGCCAATAACACGATAATTCTTTTCGTTCTTCTTAATTTGAAAAATCGGTCTCTGGTATCAGTTTATTGGATTTTGTAATAAGTTCTACACACGTAGACTTATTTATTTATTATTTATTTATTTATTTACACTTTATGCACATAGGTACAAAGGCGGACTTAATGCCGTAGCCATTCTCTACCAGTCAACCATGAGTGGTGAAGAGATAGAGTGGAAGGTGCAATATGTACGTGAAAATTATATTGGAAAAATAATTATAATAATAATGATAAAAAAACCTAATATCATAAAATAGAAATATCATAAAATAGAAATCTACATAAATAATATATATGAATAAATACTTATATAAATACATATACATACATATATACTTAAGAAGCAAATGAAAATTAAATATGGAAATTCTGCTTATTGGTGAAGAAAGTGGAAGTGGAAACCCTTGCCATATCGTTTGTTATCATCCAAAGAAGCCATGCACTTGGTATGTATATACCCTTTAAACTACACGTTGTATACAATGGAATGATTTATTATTTACGTTCAAAGACATTTCTTCAAGAGCGCCTGCCCGTCACCTCTTCCTAATAGGTACTTATTAGCAGCAATTGGGCTATAAGTCCAGTTGATTGATTTATTTTAATTTTATAAAACACAGAATTTGTAATTAGCTTTCTGGCGACTATGTTCTTCTTCATTTGTAAGTTTTTTTTACTAGCTGTAAGTCTTTCATGTACTAAATAAATAAAAAAGTACAAAAACACTACTAGTCAACCAAAGGTAGTGAAGAGACAGCATTACAGGCAATGACGTATTTATATCTTTGATAACAGGTGCATAAAAAAAATCAAACAAAGTAGAAAATCGATTCCAGTTAAATGATAAAAGTAAAAGACTAAAATAAATTTAGCCTATTATAAGTAAGTACCTATGTTTATGTTTTCTATACAACTGATAGTGCTACATGTTTAGATAATTCCTTTCGCTTAACACTTTCACTGCCACCGTAGTTTTTACCTTGTCCTTAGCGATGCCGCCTACAAACGCCGCACAGTGATCAATTATTAAAAGTTAGCGTCCCATAATTATTTTTGGTCAATGTGTAGGTAGTTCGAAAAATCATTTTATTAAGACTTGAAGGTAAGTTGTTTACATTATACTAAAACATCACCGTTATACAGACAGTAGTTTAATAGATATGCCATTTCAAAGTTATCTCGAAAGCTAAATTATTATAACAAGACTGATTTATCGTTGTTTTGCGCTCCTATTCAAGTTAAGTTGGCTAAGTTATCAGTGTAAATTGCAAACTGAAAAAAATGGTGCACATTAAGGAAGGTTTGTACTTTTTATTGGTAGATATATAAACAAAAAATAAAATAGATCAATTTATATTATAAAAAAATATATTTGATAATGTACTGATATTTACTAACTTTTCTAAGTTTGAACTGTGTTACGTTCAAAAGTACAAATTAGTACATTATCATTTCGATTCCATTATACAGGGTTAAATGTAAAACACTGAAAACCTCTCAGGACTATGTTACTAACATCATAATCAACAACTTTTGTTCTATGACTTTTAAGAATCCGTCATATTTTAGTTCACCAGATTTTCATACAAAAATAAAAAAAATTAAATTGAACGCCCTAAATGTTACGAACTCTATGCGAAGCAAAAGAAAGCAATTTATACTATCGTTTTCTTTTGCTTTGTATAGACGCTACATGCGTTTAGTGCGTTCAATTTAAATATTTTTATTTTTATATAATGAAAATCTGGTGAACTAAAATATGACGAATTTTAGTTTTTTGGGTTAATTGTAAAACACCAAAAAGTGTTTTACAATTAACCCTGTATAGTAGGGACTTGGCCAAAAATATACATTTTTTTTTCCGGTGATTGCCGGTTTCTATAGTAAAAAGTGTTTTTTTAGGTAAAATAAAAATATTGATTTATTCAATATTTTGTCATTACATCGACCAGTGAAGCCACTGTAAAACAAAACCGAAACATACAATGCCAATTGATGTACTTAATCTTTTACAAGAACCAGAAGTTGTGTTAGATGAGGAGTGATGTAACAAAGTACATAAAATATTAATTACCAAGTTAAATTATGTGAAAATGATTTTTCGATACTATTTAATGTTATAAATATATCTTTATTTCATGATTTCAGCATTTAATAATTTCGTCTCTCTAAATTTTTGAAATTGATCAGTGTGCGCCGGTGACTTTTAGCGATAAGACCGCCCATTGTATCACACTTTTTAGTTGTTAAGTCCTTATTTGTTTTCTGTTATGGTGTATAATAAAGAGTATCTATCTATCTGGTTAATAAGCCGATAGGTCATTCACCATTCTATCAATAAAAAGGTTTTGGCGCTTCCTTAATTTTTTTAAAAGCAATCGGTGTTTTCTCTGGTTGCTATGAGTATTTGAGTAGGAGTTTTATTTATTTTACGCGAAAAAAACTCGCATGTTAAAATATTACTATCGTATTATCATCCCTAATTAAGTAAGTAATCTTCATCGTAACGTAATATTTCATTGCTTTTATTAATTTTACTTGGGGTACCTATTGAAATGGAGTGTTATTTTTAGTGTGGTTATGTTTCGTCACGGCATACTTTGTTGATAAGTGGTTTTTTTTTGTTAAGAGATAATTATAATTTGTATCACAAGTTCACAACTTCGCAAGCAGATATTAAAACTTGCAATATTAATTTATCCTAATAAAAGAAACTTGCCAAACCTATTAATATATAAGCTGGTGCTATTAATAGATGTTAATTTGGAATTTTGGACACTGCATGGTGTACTGTACTATACTACAAAGCAGAAGTACTAATTCATTTATAATTTGATCATAAGGGGCCAAAAACAGCGTCAGTTATTCAGCCCACAAGTCTGCGATAGTTGACTTGTGGGAGAGCGGAGTAGAATCACAAAGATTCATATCCCGAGTTCATCACCCGCTGTTCAGTCGAGTCAGTTAAGACCCTCCTGATGGCAACCTAATTTTTTGCGCGTGAATGTCTTATTCTACGCGCGGTAACACAACGATAGCGCGCATTTAAATCGAGCAACGCCATCTATCGAAGTAGGGTGTAAACTTATTCCGTAAGTTTTAGTAAATAGTAGTATAAATATAATTATGTTTGCTTTAAATAAATACTAGACATTCTATGTAGTTAATGGATGCTCTTATAACTTAGGTTAATAGTATTAGAACCTCAGAAAGTAATTCCTTCCTCCGTGCCTTTAAAAAAAACCTTGACATATTAATCTTGACATTAAAACGAAAACAATTCAACACAAAACATCAAATTGTTATGTCAAACACCTCATCATTCATACAAGATTTATTTTAATTACATTTTCTTTAAAATACTACAAATGGTACGCAAGTATTGATGGACAACAACGAAAAAAATACAACAGATGGAGATAAAAGTACGTCGAGTGAAGTAAAGGCAACTGAAAGTAAGAGTCAACGATCTACAACCGAAGATGCAGGACCATCCGGAGCGAACGACTTACCAGGAGCCGTATTCCATGCAAAACTAATGCCGCCCAAACCTGGAATATCCAAATCAGAACATAGCATGCGACACATTATAACAAGCAAAGATGTGACAGAAGCTCTAAAATCGCTAAGCTTCGGAACACCAGAACAAGCAATAAAGAACCTTAATCTTAAAGAATTAAAGATACCAATCCTAGATTCTGAGACAACTGCAATAGATGATTCCACGACTTTAATCGATCTAAAGAAACTCATGGCATCATGTTTCAAGTTTGTCAAAGACACCCCCAACGCTATAGTCTTGAGTGAAATACCAAACTTGCAGAACGTTCATCCTGTAATAGTACCCACTACTCCAGATGGTACTAGACGGGAAACTGTGGAGACACATCCAGGCAACAGTGCAGTGCAAACAGAATGTACACCAATTCCTATCAATACTAACGAAGTGATTGTCACTAAAACGATTGAAGCTAAAGTACCTAAAATTGATAAAAAGAAGACTGGCAGCCTTTCAGAGAAATCTGATTTGGGTGTAGCAGCAAGGGATTCGCTTTCTAGTATTGGATCCAATGTTTGCAGAATCTGTATGACACGTGGTAGGGAAAGGTCGGTATAAGATAAATTCTAATACACATTATAATATGTTTATTTCTGGTGTTGATGTTACATAAGATGTTTGCTAAACGTGTCCCACGATAGGGACTGAGTTTTTATTTGGTAGTTGAGTTCAAAGATTGGACATCTTATTACTGTATGGAATCTCATTTCGTAACGTATTGACATTTATCAATACGTTACGAAAGATCTTGTATATTTTGAAAAGGTCATGGGACATCGACAAATGAATATTTTGCCCTTTACGCAGGTAAACTCAGTGTCTCAATATTGCCTGTTTTCCCAGAGATGTTGTCGGTTTTCTTTGTGTTTTCTAATCGTCCACATTTGATTTTATTTTGTCATAGCAACCGTATTTATTACATGTTTTAGAGCGTCGAGCAACACGATTTTTAAACTCAGATAAGGATAACCATGAAAGTAATTTAAAAGATTTTTATTTAGCAGATATACCACTTTATCTTCATACCATATTTTCCAATCACATGCTTTTATTTTCTTAGTTGTAGATCTATAATGCATGTATTTATGTTAAATTTAAGTTCATTGATGTCCATCTTTGTCCTAGTCTTATACTACGACTTACTCAAAAAAATTACTCGATTTTGCAAAGTATAGAGCTGTATTTATCAGTATTATATATAGCCTATTTTTGACCCCCTTCTAAATAAATAATACATATCAATGTACCTACTAATGTATAATGACCGCCATAGTATATTAATTTTGTGCAAAAAGCGTAAGTACCGATTTCTGTATCCCCTTCTCACTCTATTTCTCTCACACCCATTTACCCTAAAATCCTCTAGATAATGTCGTCGTTGAAGGTTATTTGCTTATTGTTCTCAGATTGATATCACCATGCAACTGTAAGGGTTCGATGGCCAATGTCCATCTGAGCTGTCTAGAGAGATGGCTCAACCAAGTAGGAAGGAACCACTGCGAGCTCTGTGGTTTTAGGTGAGTGTTATTACTAGGTATTATTAAGTACCTACATAATTTCTCCATAAATTATGTGAGCAGTGCCAGGTTTGTGGGTGCGAACCGAGTCAAGCATATTACTTTATGTCATTTTCATCATCACCACTGCACCTAAAACGGCAAAGAAAAACATCTTGAGGAAACCTACATGTCCTGGAACTAAATACTAAGTGATTTCTAATAAGCCGCACTGGTCCTGCGTGGTGGGTTACTGCCCATTCCCTCTCATAGAGAGGAGTGTCTATGTCCAAACAATGAGGACATTATAGGCTGAAATATGATGTTCTGTGAAGGTGGTGTCTCAGATCTTATCAGGCAGTTACTTGCTTTGGCTTGACTTCCGTCTCAGCATGCAGTTTGATAGTAGCAGCAATAGTAGTATGATAGATTCAATAAATAGTCATTTATAAAGACCAAGCTGATCGTCTCTTTTTGAAAGTTTTAATTCTTAAATTCTTAAATCTTAAATCTTTTATTGGAACAATAACAGTTAATTACAATATGATTGCGTACGATAATAGCTGCAGTAGTTGGAAACTGTGTCGCAGCTACTAACGCCCACCTCCAGGAGGAAGAAGACAGAGTTCCATATATTACAGACAGTAAGTTGGTACAACAAGAAATAGAATCTGATTAAGTAAATGTATGATGTACGTACTGATGCTAGGTTTACAGTATGAGTGTTGTGAGTGTGTGTTATGTGCAATTGAGTTGTAAGTGCATTCATGTGAGGTGTGTGTGATGAGTGTGTTAAGTGTTGATTTTGTGGGATATGTGTTTGAGTAGTGCATGTAAGTCACAGAAGGTAGACATAATTATGCTTTTAGGATTAGGGTTTTACTAAGCATTCCAGTTCTTCGTACGTGAGAGTCTGCAACCATTTATCAACAAGTTTTTTACATACATTGGAAGGGTGTGGATAGATATTAAGCTCGGTGTTCACTCTGTTGTATAACACGGGACTAATAAAAGTGTACTGCCGTCGGACTATTTCAGATTTAGTAGAAACTACTTGGCAGACTCTGACAGTCCTACGCTTCCCTTTACCCAAATCCGGATCAAACAGCAGGTCTCTGTGTTTCCGTAATACTGTGCTTATAATGAAAGAGTGTCTTACGGTAGGTACTTTCCAAAGCAGATACAAATCCTTTGTAGGGAAACGTATGGGTTTGCATGCCATGACTTTAAGCACAGACCTCTGGGCCTTTTCTAGACGTAGTAATAAACATTTCCCAGCACCACCCCAGGCCGATATACAGTACGTTAAAACTGAGTGAGCAAGAGCAAAATACACAGTTCGCAGGGTACAAAAATTTACTGAGGTTCGAAGATTTTTAAAAATAAAAATTAATTTTCTCACTCTGGACACAAGCGAACCAATTTGCTCATTCCATGACAACGTGCTGTCAACCAGAACTCCAAGGTATTTTATTGAATCCGTACGCATTACTTTGGTACAGCCGCATTTTATATTAGCTGTCGAACCGCACGCATGCGCTGTCAGATTGTAGGGTTGGGCTGGTTGTGATGCTTTCCTTGGACTGAACGTAATGAATCTGGTTTTATCTAAGTTAAGGGTAAGTAAATTTTGTGTAAGCCATTTCATAGTAGCCTGAAGAGCAGACACTGCAAAATAGCGGACCTCAGACCAATCTCTGCCATGTACCAGGATTACGGTATCGTCAGCATAAACAATCATTTTGGAGTTAGCTGGAGTGAGTTTGCAAAGTTCATTTATATACATCAGGAAAAGGGTAGGTCCTAAGACACTACCCTGTGGAACTCCGTACGTTAGGAATACTTCTTTACTGGTATAAGTATCTATTTTAATAATTTGAGAACGACCACTGAGGTAACTCTTAAACATATCTAGCGCCAGGCCTCTTACACCATGCCTTTCCAGTTTACTGAGCAAGAGGGGGACAGAGACAGTGTCAAAGGCTTTAGAAAGATCAAGAAAGATTGCTACAGTCTTATCTTTATTATTTAAATTTTGAGCTACTGAACCTAGTAATTCTAATACAGCATCTTCCGTGTTTTTGCCAGATCTAAATCCATATTGGTTATTGGCTAATATGTTTTGTGAGTTAAGATAGTCCAGCAAGCGCTTATTAAGAATTTTTTCGAGAAGTTTGGATAGAATGGATAAAACAAAAATAGGTCTATAGTTGTTGACACTGCCTCTGTCTCCGCTTTTGTGAATAGGGTGTACAACGGCTTTTTTAAAGACGGTTGGGAAAATTCCAGATGTAAGGGCGAGATTAAAGACGTGACAGATTACTGGAATGAGCGTGTGTCTGGCATTAAAGATAACGGTGGCGGGGATACCATCCCAACCCACGGCGCTGTTTAGTTTAAGGCCAAGAATAAGTTGTTCGATCTCTTCGTTATCTGTGTCAAAAATAGCCATCGAATTAGCGATGCCTGGCGTACTCGATTCAGTGGTGCTTGGTGGGATATAATTTGGGGAATTTATGATTCTAGAAGCCAGCTGTGCTCCCACATTTGCGAAGTGTTCGTTAACAGAGTTGAGTGACTGGGATGGATTTGACGTTAAAGACAATAGCTCACTGGCAGAGGTTTTGTTAGATTGCATATTGGTGACGACTTTAATGAGTTTCCATGTGGCTTTCGGGTTATTACGACATTTTTTGAATTCGTTCCGTTCATACTCCTGCTTTAGTTTCTTTAGTAAATTGTTGCAATAATTTCTATATCGAGTGTAGGTGATTTTGAGAGTATCATTGTCAGTATTTTTCTTCGTTTTTTGGTGCAAGCTATCACGGTTACGAATACACCTAAGAAGCCCCGGTGTGATCCACGGCTTAAGAATTCTTTTTCTGCTCGGAACAAAAGAAAGACAACTGTTTTCATTAACAACAGACGACACGAGCTTAACCAAGATAGAGGCAGCCATGTCAGCATCACGACAGCTCGTAACGGCAGAAAAGTCGGTATTCTTAAGTATTTCAACGCAAGCGGCAATATCTACACGACGCTGCTGGGAAGGCGATTTAAGGATATCCAGTCTAAGATTACAAAAAACTAAAATAGGGGCATGGTCAGTAATAAGAGAGTCAAGAACAAGGGTAATAGCTGGTTTCTGTGATTTAAGAATAACGTGGTCAATGCAGTTATCATTACGTGTGGGGAAAAGGTGAGCAGGTAACATACCGTGAGACGCAACAGTATTTAAGTAAAGGTCTGAATTTATATCAGTACGGTTTCGAGCTATGTTAATATTAATGTCCCCTACTAGGATAATGGTTTTGAAATTATTTAGAGCATGAAGGATGGAATCTAAACCGGTAACAAAATTTGGAATATTTTTATTAGATGGAGACCTATATACTGCAATAAGTGCGACCTCATTCCGGTATTTGATTACGAGACAATTAGCGTCAGCTAGTATTGGTTTTTCGACTTTGAATGTAATCTCCACTTTAGTGTAAACAACCACTCCATCATTTTGGTTAGAGTGATCAGAAAAAGTGGGTACAAAGCTCGGAATAGAGGGACGATAATATCAAATTGTGCTCTTATGCGATGCAATAATAGGAGGAGATTATTAAAATTAGCAATATTGCCGATGCTTCTGATATTAACATGAAAAATTCTTAAGCCGTGATTAACATTATTTAGATAAGAATTAACTTGTTCCGGAGAGCATTGATATGAAACTGACGGTGAAAGTTGTTCGATATCATCTATTATTTGGACGTTATCATTCATGATGGAGACTAGAAATTAACAAATAATTTTCAGGAACTGAGACATTATGAATTCGGCATAAGATAGACCGAAATGACAGATACTGGGAATTATTAATACATGATAACATTTTGCTAGCATAGTAGCATGCTAATGCACTTGTACACATCTTTTTTAGTTTGAGATTGCGGCTGAAAGAGGTATACCTTCCGTTGTGAATAATGCGTAAGTGGATATGTGTGGCTGTGTGTTTATGGTTGTGTTGTATGGTATCTCGGTAAGTATGTGATGAAAGTAAAGTTTTCATTTTGTATGTTTTCAGTAATATTAAAATACAAAAAAACACTAAAAGAAGGTAAAAAAGTTTGGGTTTAAGAAAACTTATTACATTAAAAATTACAAGAATATTATAAATATAAAATTTTTGTCATTTATCCACTTTGACTATTGGAAAGTCAGACTCATCTTTGATCAATATATGCGGGGCTCCCTCCTTTTCTCGGAGAAATATTTTGCCATTTTTTACCCAGCAGTAGCGGTAATCGTTGCTGTTGGCAAAGTCCCGGGCCAGGAAAAACAGGCGTTTCATTTTAGGTGTCAGATTCTCAGACACAAAAACAGGTTTAGCAGGTCCACTGATTCTCAGATGTTCAGTTGTCAATTTGTTGTTTTCTTTATTATATTTCTTATACATCCGAACAAACTTTTCTTTCAGTAGATTACTGGTAAAATCCACGATTATAGACCTGTTGTCAGAGTTTTTAGAGCCTTTACGGAACGTGTCCTTTACTTCGAAAGGTTGAATTGGCACATTAAGAGTTGAGCCGATCTTAATAACGGTATTTAGTAAGACTTCTTTTGATTCCGATTTACTGATCGGTATATTACAAATGTCTACGCAAGATGATCTTGATCCTCGTTCCAGGTTCTCCAGTTTTTCTTCCATGGTTTTTACATACTTTGAATTATTTTTCCGTTCCATGTCTAGTTGCGATTCTAGTTGCTGAATTTTAATGTTAAGGTCTTCGTAGTATAGTGAAAGAGAGGTTACCGTGGATTGTATGTTACAATTTTGAGTTTTGATCTCTTCAATCGAGTTACAAATTAGCTCAATCTTTTTGTTTTGATGTTCCTTGAATTCGAGTAACATGCTTTTAATTTCAGACATGAATAATGATAGTTGGGTGTCCCGATCATTCCCCAACTCACTGCATTTCCGTTTATTGCGATGTGTAATATTGGGGAATTCACTATCAATCCTAACTAACTGGGCACTGTTTGTAATGTTTGGTTCTGAGGAACTGTGATACAACTGAGTTGCCGACGGCGGAGCAAGTGACGTACAAGTTGTAGGAGTTGGTGGTGGCGACCTGTTTATCGGCATGTTTGCTCACTCCACAGGTACCAAAGATTAATAATGTGATTCAGTGATCGCAGGAACTTTTTTGGGGCTATTGAACTCCTAGTGCGATATAAAGTCAAGAATTTACGAAATATAATTGATTAAAAAACGCCTACCTGTCACCAATTACTAATCCACTTTAAATAATACTAAATATGCCAACAACGTTAGTATCTATTCGATAATATCGTTGAATTTTCAGTAAAAACGATAGCTCTGCAATATTATAATTTTATAAACTTCAAAGGAATACGACTTTATGCATACAATACAAAAACTGCATCTATATGCATTTATTTTTATCTTTTACTCGAGAAGTGCGTAGTCATATACGACTAAAAAGTTCCAAGCAAAACATTTTTGAAGCTATTTAATATGTATTTTAGCGGCATAAGCAGTCTGATGTCTGTCGTTTTTCAAAAAGAATATAAAAGAAAATTGGCCAAGTGCGAGTCGGACTCGCCCATGAAGGGTTCCGTGGTAACTATAATAAATAGAGGGAAGTAGGGGGCACTTACGCAACCAGCATTCGGTTAGGACGATAATATCAAATTGTGCTCTTATGCGATGCAATAATAGGAGGAGATTATTAAAATTAGCAATATTGCCGATGCTTCTGATATTAACATGAAAAATTCTTAAGCCGTGATTAACATTATTTAGATAAGAATTAACTTGTTCCGGAGAGCATTGATATGAAACTGACGGTGAAAGTTGTTCGATATCATCTATTATTTGGACGTTATCATTCATGATGGAGACTAGAAATTAACAAATAATTTTCAGGAACTGAGACATTATGAATTCGGCATAAGATAGACCGAAATGACAAATACTGGGAATTATTAATACATGATAACATTTTGCTAGCATAGTAGCATGCTAATGCACTTGTACACATCTTTTTTAGTTTGAGATTGCGGCTGAAAGAGGTATACCTTCCGTTGTGAATAATGCGTAAGTGGATATGTGTGGCTGTGTGTTTATGGTTGTGTTGTATGGTATCTCGGTAAGTATGTGATGAAAGTAAAGTTAGTGTAGTGTAAAAACGATAGCTCTGCAATATTATAATTTTATAAACTTCAAAGGAATACGACTTTATGCATACAATACAAAAACTGCATCTATATGCATTTATTTTTATCTTTTACTCGAGAAGTGCGTAGTCATATACGACTAAAAAGTTCCAAGCAAAACATTTTTGAAGCTATTTAATATGTATTTTAGCGGCATAAGCAGTCTGATGTCTGTCGTTTTTCAAAAAGAATATAAAAGAAAATTGGCCAAGTGCGAGTCGGACTCGCCCATGAAGGGTTCCGTGGTAACTATAATAAATATAATATACTTAATATATTTAATTGAAAAAAAAAACCTTAAAAATTTCTTAAAACTAGCTTATTTACAATTTTTACAACTACGCCAAATAACTTTGTTTTTCATAGTATTTGTATGAATTACAAAGTTATATTTGTTTTATAAAATATACTGTATCTCAAAAACTGCGACTCGATCTCGTTCAAACTAATTTTGGTTAAAAGTTTACATTAAGATCTACAACATATGGTTTTTTTAGATATTTCACTTCATTATTATAGAAGTTAGAGGGAGGGGACACACATTTTACCACTTTGGAAGCGTATATCTTTTAAACGATTAACTTTATGAAAAAGTCATTTTAGAAACCTTAATGTCATTTTTAAAGATCTGTCTATAGATACCACACACGTATAGGTTTCATGAAAAAAAATAATTTCAGTTTCAGTTCCATGTATGGGGAGCCCCCTTTATTTTAAATGTTATTTAAATTTTCTCTTAAAATCGGAAAGCGGTTCACAGAATACATCTATCTACCAAGTTTTACATGTATAGTCTTAATAGTTTCGGAATAAAATGGCTGTGACATACGGACGGACGGACAGACAGACAGACGGACAGACATGTCGAAACTATAAGGGTTCCGTTTTTTGCCATTCGGCTACGGAACCCTAAAAACTGATACAGAACTACATCCTTAATATATTGATATTTAAAATACTTGTATTTACCCCGAGTCCCCGACAAACCCGGTTTTCATCCGTGCATTTAGCATCGGGCAACTTATAGTAATGTGACATTTTGCTATACTGAGCCTATTAGGCGCAGCCGTGTGACACAAAAGTTATTGTTTTATAATTAAGTTTATATAAATATCTTAAACTAGGCAAGCCTGTATTTTTAAGAGGCAGTGTTCAACTTCTTGGTGATTTTATATTAAATCTCTCTCGTTCTCTTTGCTTTTAAACATAGTTTTACATCTTGTCGCAAATAAAGTATAGGTATTGTTACAACTTTATAATCTGGCATCAGTAACAAACTTATCCGTAATTACACAAATAATGAACCACTGATTTGTTTACAACCAAAAACGGGCAATAAATATCGTCAACAAAACCTCACAGCTACAAAAAGGTAACTCGCAGTTTCCAATATCCGATTGTTAAAACTTATTTAACAGTTTCAAATTGAGTGGAACAGTCGGCCAGTTTGCCGCGAGCTTGTTCGTACCGTAATCATCATATAGGGTTGCTACTGACAATCTCAAGAGAAGAAGAAAGAAGCATAAGTATCTAAGTTGAGCTATACGTCATCTGACAAATGCTTGCACTGTATGGACAGGCCCACTCAAATCTGTCAGCATCTTTCTTCAAAAGATCGCCTCAGACTGAAACCTATAAGGTTCCCATATAATTTAACCAGTATAGATTGTATGGACTTCAAAAGAGCCGGACCCCTGAGTTTGTTTCGGTGTTTCGGTTCTTCTCAGGGTAGTTTGTTAGGAAACACCGGCCTCATCCAGTTAATATTAACGAAAAAAATGACGTGTAAAAGTGTTATTTAATAACCAATTTGCAAAATAAAGATCATTTATCTAAAAAAGTAGTAAAGCGTCAGTAGCTTAATGGCTAAGGTGTTAGACTTGTGATCGAGAGATCGTGGGTTCTTACCCCACCCATTACACTATTGCTCCAGACACAAGCATATTTTAGCTTAGTTGGAGGGGTTAACAGGATTGCTAGTAATATTGTGAATTCTACCCACATTGGTAGTAATTTTTTTTTACTATTTATTGCCATAGAAAACGACATGCATACAATATCGAAAACTTTTCAAAATTCCTAAAGAGTCATTAGTAAGAGGTACGAAGATGGCGACCTACGAATGACAAAGAACGAATGCTGATGGAAATAACTTGATATGACCCACGGTTTACCTGCTTGGAGATTCCCCATAAAGATTTTTATTGATAGTGGGCTTAATATTTTGCTCGGTGGGAGAGAAAGACAAGTATGACCGACCCCAAGTAAATGGGACACAGTCGAGTCAGTTGTTGGTAAATAAATTTTATTTACCAACAACCGAGAAATTGCCAGCCCTGCTCTCAGGTAAATGCTAGTAACAATTTAAATTTAATTCCATCAACTGCAATATTGTGGGACTAGATCATGCCTTCGGCTTGATTCGGTCCGAATCGGAGTTATTCGTTACCGGTAACTTACTTTCAGTTATAGTTTGTTTGAAATCAGAAACTGTAGTATGATACCGATACGTCATAACTTCTAATTTTAAACCAGTTTTGGAATAGTTGTGGATTTGGTTTCTATTGGTTGATTTTGTTAAAGATGGTTGTGATTATCATTCATAATTCGTTGGTTGTGATTTGAATTTTTACAGCATCTTGTCTTCGAATAATAATATATTCAGTGATATTGATTGCGAGTTATTCGCGTGAGATTTTTCACTAAATATAGTATTAATCGTATGTATTTTAAAAATATTTTTCAAAAGCTTCAGCAAAACAAGTTATTATTAAAAATGAAATAGCTACCTAACGAATTTGTAAGTTTTTAAAATTCCATGAAAACCAGAAATGGCACTAGTTGCACAAAAGATGCCATAGCGAAATTGCGCCATCCAATAGGTACAAAAATAGAAGAATAACTTTAATACGTGTCTTCTATGTATTTACACTTGGATATTGTACTATTTTTGTAACAGTCCCGTGCCTCGGGAAGCGCGGTAAGCTCGGACTGTCATTTGGACACCTTTGAGTTAACAGCCGTTACGTTGCCGGAGGCCAGAAGCCAAAAAATCTTACATACACTGGTCTGGCCAAGGGGTATAGTATTACCCAGCTACTGGGTTGTGGAGGTCAGATAGGCAGTCGCTCCAAGTAAAACACTAATACTCAGCTGCACTCGGTTAGGGTGCGTTTCCACCAGAGATGTGCGATGGAAATGTGTCGTGCGAGGATGTCTAGCTGTGCTGTGAAAATGTGTGGGTGTTTCCACCAAAGCTGTGCGATGAAAATGTGCCTACGAGGATGTGTAGCGGAGCTGTGAAAATGCGCATTAATGTGTGGTGCGAGGATGCGCAAACCACGCAACACATTTTTCTCAACGCACATTCCTCGCAACACATCCCTCGCAACACATCTCTCGCACACATCCCTCGCACACATCCCTCGCTTGTTTTGTATGCGCAAAAATCTAGCTCCGCTGAGCCGTTTCCACCAGAGCTGTGCTGACCGAGGCGAGGTAAATGAAGCGATTCTATTGGTTCTTTACAAACACATCCCTCGCTACGCATCCTCGCACATCTCTGGTGGAAACGCAGCCTTACACTGGAAGCTGTCCCCAACATATTGGGAAGAGACTGAGCAGATGATGACTATTTATGTAACATCTTTCGAATATGGCGACACATTTGGCACAGTCGATGAGTGATTGGCTTCTACGTTGTATGTCGGGGTTTCATACCCAAACGGAAACAATATTAGTAGTAGTGATTTGCCGGTTCTGGCGCACCAATCCCGTGGCTCACCGGTTCTGGCGCACCACCGCTTCTGGCGCAATCGCGGTCCAGGGCGTTCCAAACCTAAAAAAAAAACAAAAAAAAAACAAAAAAAAAAAAAAAAAAAAAAAAAAAAAAAAAAAGTTTTGGGGTCCGCTGATCACGTTTCTGCAATCCGTTTTCGCGTAAGATGCATGGTTCCGGAGATACAGAAATCAATTAACAACAATCTGTTTCATTTCCGGTGACCCGAAACCCTCATTATCGACTTTCATTGTTCGCCTTTTCTTATCTATTGTCCGTGCGTCCGGCCGCTCACCCTCATTAGGATTGCATTGACGTATGCATGTATTACTCATTGTTACTGCTACTGCTATTGTATACTTTTATTGTTCATAAACCATTGCTTACTTTGCTATTCGGGGTCATCAAAACGGAATCAATAAAACACATGCGTCATTAACAAATTTTATTTTTATCTACAAAATATGAGCGGAACATCTCATCCACTAAAATATCGTTGTACAGTGTGTTCCCTGTAAATATGTTTGTAAAACTATGCATTGAACATCCCTGAAACTTATATAGCAAATACATTAAGCAATATTCACCACAAACTGAAGTCCAATCATTCTGAATCCTATCAATACTCCAGCCCCATCTTTTACAATTCCTTTTCAAAAACTCGAGATGATATCGCGCAGGTGTTCGCCCATAAGAATCAAAATATTGACCGATGCCATTCGTATCGATATGTACAGCTACCCAGTGTGAACCTGGCTTATCATCCGCATCCAAATTGCATATTATATACGTTGGTGCATGGGTATACATAGGGAGTCTATTAGCAGCATAAACATTATTTTCTAGACTGGGATGAATCTTTTTCAGATGTTTTTGTACTTCTAGTGTATCCATGATATAGCATATTATTACACTACCAATCTATTCAATGGTTGTCATAGGAATGTTCAATTATAGTGATTTGTAAATATTAAATCGCATTATTTTGTAGCACTCACAAAACAGGTTGATGCCAGCAATGTGAGATAAGTTTGTTGACTCATAGAGTTACTATCAGTTTCCGGAGGAACGTGAGATAATTTTGGTGATTCATAGAGTTACAATCAGTTTCGTTGTATTTAGGAATTTGTTTTAGATAATAATGGTGCTATATAAGATCCTACCATTGCAGTCATGCAGTCAGTCTATGGTCGTTTGACCGCAGTGGATTGTATACGTCTACCAATACTACGTTTGTGTTACTTCAACGCATCAATGGCCATGGAGGTAAGTGTTTATTCTATTGACAAACTTACTTGTATTCTTGTTGTTGTTTCCTAACGTGTGTGATTAAGTGTAAACAAATTGATATTAACATGATAACTGTCTTGTTGCAGAAATCATTCAACTTCGATGAAAATACCTATAAACAGTATTACTACTCACCGCTCTCCCCTCAACATGAAGAAGAGAACGATGACATCGTTATTAATAACACATGTGATGGTGGAAAAAGGAAATCACAACCGATTGATCATTTTTTTGAAGTGGCACCAAAAATAAAAAAGAAGAAACTGTTATCGTCAACCGTGGCACGAGCCGCTAGAGATGGTGTATCATACATTTCTAGTAATTCTGACGACGGAGACCAAGCGAAGCATCTCATTAAAATTGAAATGTACGATATGAAGAAGCTATGTAAGATTCCAACTACTGATCATTGGAAACACGCTACCACGAGGATTAAATATTATGTAAAGAATAATAAGGATAGCATCTACGACAGCACAAACGGGCTCGTATACAACATTACAAAGACAATAGCAGAAAGTGAAAAAGTTAAAAAATACTTTTTTAACAATGACACCCATTAGTTGATTAGTGAATGTGATTCTGTTTACTTAAATTACTTCTGTGTACTCATTAGATTCTACCTGACTCGTCATTAATAACACATGCGATGGTGGAAAAAGGAAATCACAACCGATTGATAATTTTTTTTTTTTGAAGTGGCACCAAAAAATAAATAAGAAGAAACTGTTATCGTCAACCTTGGCACAAGCCGCTAGAGATGGTGTATCATACATTTCTACTAATTCTGACTACGGAGACCAAGCGTCGCATCTCATAAAAATTGAAATGTACGATATGAAGAAGCTATGTAAGATTCCAACTACTGATCATTGGAAACACGCTACCACGAGGATTAAATATTATGTAAAGAATAATAAGGATAGCATCTATGACAGCACAAACAGCCTCGTATACAATATTACAAAGACAATAGCAAAAAGTGAATAAGTTAAAAAATACTTTTTTAACAATGACACTCATTAATCGATTAGTGAATGTGATTCTGTTTACTTAAATTACTTCTGTGTATTCATTAGATCCAAGGAGGTGTCGTCTTGTGGTGCTGAGAGAAAAACAAGATTAGAAGGAAGAGATGAGTGTGGCATACGTGAACAGATCACTTCATTGAAAAGCAAAACTACAAAACTGATTGGAGAAGAAAAAGTGAAGAATATGCAGTACCCAAGAGCTGAATATCCATTTTTCAGTTCAAAATCTAGACGGTTGTTCAGTTTCGGAGACTGGCCACTCGTTATGAAACAGAAGCCTGAAGATCTTGCAGAAGCCGGTTTCTTTTATACTGGTCATGAAGACAGGACCAAGTGTTTCCATTGTGGTGGCGGTTTAAAAGATTGGGAAGATGATGATGATCCTTGGCAGCAGCATGTTAAGTGGTTTAGTCAGTGTGCTTATGTAAAGTTTAAACTCGATCAGTGTTCTGTATAAGATTGAATAGGGTGTTTATAATGAAATAAAAAAATAGTATATTGCATATAATTTGTTTTATTTAATTTTATAATGTTTCCTTTAGTTACATACACATAACCTTAACTACTATAGTCTACAGTAACATTTCTATTTTTATCTATTTCAATAATATTATCAAACTCAGCATAAACAATACAGTTAATTGTTTGTATTAGTGAGGATTCAAATCGTACTTCTAATCTTACACTACCATGCTTTATGAGATTCCAATGAGCTGATGAGTTAGCTGATAAATCAGGAGTTAAATCAAATGCTAAAAGACAGTAACCTTTAGCATACTGTTCACGAGAGATTGCATTTCCTTCATTTAGAAAGTGAATACCAGTCCCCGAGAATAGAGTATGATATGCTGATGTAAATATATTATTATTAAAAGATGGTTGCAAAGCTTTTGAAGGTATTTGTTGACCATCAATATATAAGCTGAAAGAGTTAATACCATAGTTTTCAAAGTTAAATGGATTTTTAGTAAGCGAACCATTAAATGCAGAATTGTTTACAAATCCAATAATACATCTTTTGGGTACCTGTCCTAAGAATATATTATCAAGAGTTTTTCCTTGAACACCTGATGGAATTGTTAAAACTTTAACTTCAGCACGAGTAATAGGATATTTAGCAGTGGTAGAAGCTAAAACTTTCTGATGTGCGAGTAATACACTTGGATTAATTCGTGCTCTTCGAACAATAAGAGTTGCGTCTGTAATGCAAACTTTAAACTTTACATCATTTGACCCAGCAATTAAATTAAAACTCTCTCTTGATCGAACTAATTTTACACTCATTTCAACGCCATTCATTAAAAATTTATCTTGATTGAAAATGTCACCATGAAGATGACCAATCATTTCTATTTCCCTACTTTCATTAACTAATTCCTGTCTTTTAACAAATCCTATGTTTTTACCATCTGTGGAATCCATTTTTCCTGCTGTATCCTCATACCAAAGGCTACAAGTAAGATGAGATTGTTTAGCAGCAGGAGCATAGTTTAAAAGAGTTTCCATGTATGCTCGATAGGCATAGGTATTATTAGGTGGTGATACAAGTTTTTGGTTTAAATAAACATCAAGTTGACTAAAAAGTGAATGCAGCCAATTATTTACAGGTGCTACTGCGGTAGCTGATATCAAGTTTGATGAATCTTGATTTAATACTTTTGCCTTTATCTGGAGTAATGTATGAGACAAATCTATGTAGTCATCGCCTGTTCCAGGAACTTGAAACTCGATAGGTCCATCATCAGCAAGAGACGAAATTGGTTTATAGTGAATCCACAATCCATTTTCAATGCTTGTTTGTGTAGACGGTAATGCAAATAAATCTAATTCTGACTTAACGCACTCACAAGAATGATTATGAAGGAAAGACATATTTAATTTGAAAATATATCTTCGATGTTTTTTGGTTTTAGACCAAGTTTTTTCGTAGCTTTCACTTTAGCAGTTAGTGGTGGAATGAACGATGCCAATCGTTTTCTTTTAGTTATATATCCAGATCCTGTCATGTTAAATCGATCAATTTTGTTATCAGCCTTTCGTTTTAAGTTCGTACTAACTTGTTTAAGACGATCTTTTATTGAGGCTTCCATAGGACGCGCTTGAACCATATCCGATAAAAGTCCTACTCCAGCGTTTAATGCCTCCTTACCAACCACTCGAACACCACTTGAAAGTAAAGGTAAAACTGATCTAAATAACCCTCCTAAGAAGCTCCCAATACCATGACCGCGTTGGTATGGTGAACCCTTATAAATTACACCAACTCCTGATCCAGCTTGATGTGAATAATAATTTTCATATGGACATTTATGATGATCATGAGGAGAATACATTATTATAATTTGTGGAAATGTAGTTTAATACACACGGTTCCAAACTGGAATGGTATTTTTTGTCCTGTGCTCGATCTTATATCTATTTCCAGCGTATCGAACTCTCTTCGCATTACAGGTAAGTAGTGAGGTGGAGAGAAAACGTGCATTTTATTCGCACCATAAATGTATTTTGAAGGATCTAATGAAATGACTCTTAATAGCGGAGTCATAACATCACCCACAATCTGAGGATCGATAATGTCACAATATAGAAATAGTTGAGATGGTAACCCTAAGTGTAAATTAGCAGGACACTTCCCAAAATTTCTGTCTAGAAGATTTGTATTTGGTTCATAACCCAGTTGTAAACTTAATTTGGGTGATAATGTTACGGATGTTATATTTTTATCCAAAACAGAAATAGACACAAATTTTGTTATTTCATCATAACGAAATTTCAAGTTCTCTCTGATACCATTTAACGCTCTTAAAATATGTTCAACGTTATCATAGTTGGTAGCCGGAATATGTTTTTTGTAGTACACTGTTGATGGTTTATCTTCATTAGGCATTAACATGGTTTTTGTAATGTACACAACATTTTCATGATCTTGAACAGTAAACATGGTGCATGGATATTGAAACTCGACAACTCCAACCGACCATTCACCTTCTAATTTCATAGCTTTTGGTAATTTTGTTGAAAAATTTGTGGTCTTGTTATCAGGAAAGTATTCCATTGAACTATTGCTGAGCAAAGTTAAATAAAAACTTTCTTTATTCATATTTCTTTTAAACTAGAAGCTAAAATCCAACTGTTAAATTTATCTGGATAACCTTTCCACTTCACTAATACTTCTTTTCTGTTACCCGAATAACGAGTACCAATTATTTTATCTATTTTATATTGTGAGGTGGGGTTGTAAGTGACCTTCTGTAATTCTCTTTCATAAAAAGTACCAACTATTGCTTCATCTTGTAAATCTGTTATTGTATAAACAACCCATGGAGATCTATCAATTATTGAAGATATAATAAATATTTCATCACTCCAATTTGATTCATATCCTTTTTGGAAAACATGTTTATATTTAGTTATTCGAACATAATCACCCACATTGAAATTTGGTTTTGGATTTTCTAAAGAAAGTTTGTTTGATCCTCTATTATAAAGATTAGTCCAAACTGTCATAATATTGGCGGAACTTACATCACATGGGCACATCTTAATACTAGAGTGAATGCTGTGATTATAAGAGTATATTAAATCCTGTAAAACATCTATGTATCTATAAGTATTGTTATGAGTGAAATAACGCCACATTTTCATTTTTAGAGTTCTTTGAAATCGTTCAACAATATCAGGATTGTTAGTGGTATAGTAATTTATCTTTTTGGATTTAAAGTATTTTTGTACATCTTTTGAAACAAATTCTGTACCTTTATCAGATTGTATGTGAGTAGGTGTGGAATTACTTTCAGTAAATATACTTTCAAAACATTCTTTAGTAGTTTCTGAGTTTTTCTTTTTCATTGGTCTTGCAAAAGCATATTTACTAAATACATCAATAACACAAAGTATATAGTTGAAACCATCATTATATTGAGAATAAGTTCGCATATCACTTAAATCAGCTTGCCACAGTTCATTAATATTTGATAGAATGTACCTATTACGTGGAAATTTTTTCCGACTGGGTTTATGTAATGTATATGTTTCTTGTGATTGTAACCATTCCTTTACTTGCTTTTTATCCATTTTACCCTTCATGGCTTTTGATAGTTTATCAATACTACCAAAACCAGCGGGGTTAGATGGATCATAATAAATCCTGTTAATTTCTTCTAGTACGGGGTCCATTTTTCCCAATCGAGCTTTTTACGTATTTTAGTTATAGATCTTTTATCTCCACTGCTCGGTGTAGAAAACTCTTGAACTTCAATCTCAGAGGTTTTGTTCAGATCTTTTGCTTGAAGTTGGTTAATAAACTCACATCTCTTTGGATTTCCAATATAAGTAAGTGGTACTTTAATATCTTTTAATGCTTTAGCAAATCTATCCCACCCTATCGGATCACTTCTTTTTAAGGGTCTTAGTGAATCATTTATTAAATCAACAATATTACTTCCAGGAATTTTTTCATTATCAATTATGACTGTGCCTTCATTATCCCAATGTATTTTACTTTTACTTGTTCCAATTAAGTTTAATAATGACTCACCTTTTTTATTATATGTTTTTGGTATTAAACTGAGTATTTGAGTTGGTGTGTAAAGTGGATTTGTGTCATTTTCTTTACTTTTAATGGATCCTTTCTCATCCAACAAAGATTCAGCATCAACTGAACTTTTTAGATCTCTATCTTTATTTTTAAAACCAATTTTAGATTCATTTGAATCTTCATTAGATGTATCAGAATAAATTGGTAATCTGAGTGGTTGACGATCCTCTTCGGTAAAGTGAAGGTATCTTTGTAGTGTTTGTAAATATAACATCCACTTCTTGCGGTCTTCCGTCTTACTATTCATAATATTTTGCATTTCAATATCTAATCGAGACAAATTACTATTAACCTTATTTTCTTGTTTTAATTTTTCAATCAATCCAGGTTCAATAAGTATCATTTTCTTTGCATTTTCCATGTTAACTGGCTAGTCCACTTACTAATCCACTCAATATTGCACCTAATATTATTGGTAAGAAAGCCCCTCCTTTTTGTATGATTATATTTTTTCTTAGTTTATGTTTACACTTATGCACCAGTTTACGGAGTATATTTTTGTGTTTATTCAATTTTTGTTTATCTTGATCTTTAAGAGGTACCTTTCCTTGTAAAACGTTATGAATACATTCACAAATACAGTTTATTTCTTCTTCATCACATGTTTTAAGTAACGCTCTTTGATATTTTGGTTTAAGCGTATGCAAAGCGCTTAGCAAATGTTTATGCGTTGTGAGTCGACGATGCATCATTTAGAAATGATTTGAATTGTTTGATTCTTGGTGTATTTAAACTCTTTTGTGGGGACGTAGACTGTACAGTGTCCATTAAATGGGAAGACATTTGTCTTGATACGACAAAAATCATTGGTATTCTGTTTTAAATCAACCATTAAATATCCATGCGCTTCTAAAGTTGCATCCCTATAGGCATCTTCAATGAATTTTGGGTTGTCTGGTGACACTTGTCGTGCTAAATATCTTATTTGAGTTTTATCTCGAGGGTTTTTAAAATATATTATATAACTTGAGTTTAAAGAAATGTCTCTTTGACCTTTACCCTGATGAAATAAATTTTGTGTTAAATAAAATACACTCAGATTCCTGTGATGACTACCTTTTGTAAATATATCCACAATTCTTCCATCAGACTCTCTCATTAGATCATCAATAATAACAAGATGTGGGTTTTCACCATCAAACATATTAAGATTTGGAATTCCTTGATGATAGTTAACATTTGGTAAATTATATAAAGGTTGCATTTCATCAAAGCACCATGTGATCTGATTAAAATCACAATTACATATTTCTTTAACTGATTTTATGAAATTTGTTACAAAATTTGACTTCCCACATCCACTTGGTCCTGCCACAATAGCAGTAAACGGATGGATAAAGTGAAACATTTCACACGTCTAGAGTTCAAAGGGAGGAAATAAAAAATGAAAATTATGTTGTAAAAATTAAATATATATATATTGCTAAAATTATTACTTATCAGAACTTTACAATCTTCTCAAATGTATGTTCACCGTTTTATTATTACTTAGGTATCATTATTTACAATCGAATAATTAAAACTAACACAATTAGTACATCAGAATTTTACAATCTCAAATTTAAACCTACAAATAAAAACCACAATTTTCTTACATTATTTACAATCAAACAATACATTTTAAATATGTAATAAACTATTATATAACATTATAGTAATATCATAATTTTACAATCAATATAAATTTCGTATAGGTACAGAAGTAAAAGTAAAAAGTATCAACACTTAACGTAATTTATAATGTCCCCAAGCCAATGTATCAATGTTGTTGTCCATAATACATCGTTTGCTATCATTATATGATAAAGATGCTTTATTTATTTTTTGTGTAAAAATGGTGTGTTTGATTGACTTAAACCGAAGCATACTACAATATTGCACATTTTTATTAAACAAACACGATTTGTAATTTTCCATATTCATTTTTTTGGTAACACTTTTGTTAACCCCTTTTGCCTTTGCTATAAATTTATCTTCTACTTCCAAGGCATACATTTTTGATCGCAACCCTACAAATTCCTTCAACACTTTACCATTATTCTCGTCTTTAAAAAAACCTAACTTCTTTTTATTTAATTTTGGATAATCATAAATATTATTTTCTGGATAGTCTGATGTATCAAAATAGTGAAGTAGGTCAGGTTTTATATCCTCATACAAATTATCTGTAAAAATTTGATATATCAAACTATCGGTATCGGTGTACAATAACTTAATTTTGTTATTAAACTTTTTAACCATGTAGTTATAATGAAATTCGTACATAAGGGTCTTAGATATATCTAAAATACAAAATCCTAAATAAATTGGCTTATCATAAATCAATTTTGTTTTTCGTAATTGTATTGCGACTAAATGTTCTGAAAATATTGATAAACTATGGAATTCTGGTTTTGCAATCAATTCCTGAGCACCTAAAACTTTACCACGATTATCCCAGTGAGTTAGTAGTTTAACGTTTACTCTTTTTTCAATATTTTCCATTGTCTTACCGAAGACAGAATTGTTCATTAATTTAAAAAAGTCTTTTTCAAAGTTTGATTTAGCTAACGTTCTCAAACTAGTATTTAAGTCTATGTATTTCTTTAGCCAAGAACTCTGTTTAAATTTTAAAATTCTATGTACTTTAATTAATTTAATTCCCATTTCAATGCATTGTTTTAAATTCCTGTAGTGAATGATGTATTTATTTTTATTATTTAAATTAGGAACTAATTTAGTTTCTTTAGTATTACCCACACATATGTTTTCAGGACATAATGGAAAGTCAGAATGCAAATTATGAAGTTCATCAGGATATTCCAAATCAACTTCTAAAACATAACCAAAATCAGACGTATCCAACACATTATAATCTGTATTACAATTTATCCATTCGAAACCACCAACAGGAAGGGATTGGGACATTGCCCAACCATATAAATTATTCGCATCAAAATATGTTAGATATGAATTAGGTTTTTCACCATCATAATCCTCCATGTATTTATTATTTGCCCCCTCTAATACCAGCTTTAAAAAAAGCAATTTTGTCATAGTCCGTTAACAATTCTAATTCTATTTTCGTAAATTTTAACATTGCATCCCAACTTAAACCTGGAGCAGTATAGTAATGGGCAGGATCTAATCCATAAGTTTTAATACAAAGCTTTCTGAAGTTTTCGAATATATCGGTCAAAAGTAAAACATCAGTTTTTAAATACAAATCGGAATAATCAGACATACTACTACACTTAAAATGTTGCCAAATATCTTTTGCATGATTATAATCATCGTTTGAAATATTTGAATCTGTGAGTGAACTATAAAACTGGTGTTGATCAGGAAGTGACGGATGTTTCAAGCAATCACTATTACGCATAAATTCATAAGGATAAATACCTTTCCGTCTTAAACGTAAAAAATCTTCATTAATAGGATAGTTTCTTTTTAGTTCTTTAAACTGATCGTCATTAAGATTTTTAGCTAGCTGATCTAAACTACATGATAAAAATTTCAATGAATCTACGAATCTTAAACTTACAGGTTGATTATTTATTGTTAACTGTTTTGAAAATGATATGTATCGTTCTTTATTTTGTGGAATAACTTCAACTTTGCCATCATCGAGGTTTAATGCATGGACAATAAAATGAGCATCGTAGTGACCGAGGTTATGTAAAAATATTGGAACATAACGAGGGGTTCTGTACTTAGAACTACACACTTGATGCGCAACACCCCTAAAACTGCCAGTGTACCAATCAAAATCGTAAAAAGGATCTTCATTTAACTGAGTTTCACAAATATGACAAATGTTTGAATTTGAAATTTTAATTTTATCTTC
The DNA here is from genome assembly GCA_943138885.2 of Tholera decimalis. Lineage (NCBI taxonomy): Eukaryota > Metazoa > Arthropoda > Insecta > Lepidoptera > Noctuidae > Tholera > Tholera decimalis. The sequence continues at coordinate 20,222,178 of OW964573.2, read as the reverse complement.
ATCTGATAATGGAACGGGACATTTTTGGAAACAATTTTTTTTAACTATTGTTTTCACATCTTCACAAAGGCGATTCATAAACACTTGTGCACAGTTTGGCCCACTATACGTCTCATATTTTGATAATCTGTCATCATATGAACATTTAATGTAATATCCGAAACTATACACTTCATGTTTTTGAATATTAATTGTACTAGGCTTGGATGGATCGTTACTACATGATTCTATTGGGTTCAAAAATGCTTCAAAGTCTGCATAAACCACAAAAGGCATTTCCAACTTTTTCACGAATTTATCAAATTTTATTTTATTATTTGATGTTGCTTTACCGAACCAATCCTTTTTGGAATCCTTACCGTTTGGTAATTCCGTACAAATGTGAGCGCAATCATATTGTTGATGGTTATTAAGTCTTTCCTCTGATGGGAAATGAAGTAAACATGAATCGCATATATAAACTGCGTGATGATTACTTGAGATTTGTGAGCTAACTAACCGCGATAACTTTTTAATATAACAGTAATGATTGTTAGTACCATTCGATAAATATAGTAGGTTGATATGATTAGGTGTACGACATTTTGTTAAATATAAAGGACCTACAACTGAATTACACTTTTTTTCTTTATTATACTCTAAACCAAAAACATTTATACTAATATTGTTTAATTTCTCTACTTTTGATATATCTACAATTTTAACCGGAAAAGAAATACCAGTAAATTTTAGTTTATTTTCATGAATTGCGTATGATGTTACGCGATCTACACTTTTACATACAGGATATAAACCGGAGAGTAATGCCCATTTGAAACACATATTATCATTATTTTTAACATTGATTACAGCTTTTTTTAATTTAATATCCTGAGGAAGATCGATATATGAACTACCACGTAAGGGGTTGAATTTGTTAACATTCATATCTATGTATTTAATTTGATTAAGACTCCAACCACTATCTTTTTTTTCAAATTGACAAATTTTACCAACAACAGTGTCTATTAATGATGAAAAAAATATATTTAAGTCATCACCCTGACAAATTATATAATTAAACGTTTGAAAATCAAATGTATTTTTAATATCTTTAGTTTGTTGTATGAAATCAGCATGCAATATGAAGTTTATTTTAAAAATTGTATGTTGTTGAATACATTCATTGATTAAAAATAAGATATCAATTTTTAATGAATTTAAAAACGATTCCGGTGTTTCAAAATATTGCCCCGATTGAATTGTTTTACTATTAATTCTATATGTTAAAATTCGGTTGCCAAAAGCGGTTTCAACAACTGTAACATTTGCTAGTGAATTATGTGATTTTAAAAGATTATTTTTGTGAACATTGCTTTTTAAATGGTTATTTAGATACCTTTTATTAATAAAAACATGACATGTGTCACATTCCACCTTATTGTTGTCCACGTTATTTGTTTCAGTCGATGATGTAGAAGCTCCTTCATCAAATTTTGCTTTCTTGGGAACCTTATTTTCGTCAGTAGTGATACCTCGTTTGATACCTCTTCCAACTTGTGGTTGACTGTAACAAAACAGCAAGAAAATTATTAGACAAATCTTAAAATAAAACAATACAACAATAATCTTTCTTATTGAGTTTGTACTTCTAATACTTACATCAACGCTGTTTCAACCATCGCACAGTGATTATACAACTCATCATCATACGATGAATCAAACAGTTCACACTTCTCCATTTCATCACAAACTTTAGGCAGCTCCTGATCGAATTCGTTGATGAATAGTTCCATATTCTCTTCCATGGGTGCGGAAAAGAAAGCACTGGTACACACTTCACTGAAGTTTTCCATCTTTATAGCAAAGAAGAAATTAGGTAGCACAGTAAGTAACAGTTAAGTGTTGGTAGACAAACCGATACCCAATTTCAAATAATGTTCATTACATAGAGTCTAGCAAAGGATTAGAAAGTCAGGTAGAATCTAATGAGTACACAGAAGTAATTTAAGTAAACAGAATCACATTCACTAATCAACTAATGGGTGTCATTGTTAAAAAAGTATTTTTTAACTTTTTCACTTTCTGCTATTGTCTTTGTAATGTTGTATACGAGCCCGTTTGTGCTGTCGTAGATGCTATCCTTATTATTCTTTACATAATATTTAATCCTCGTGGTAGCGTGTTTCCAATGATCAGTAGTTGGAATCTTACATAGCTTCTTCATATCGTACATTTCAATTTTAATGAGATGCGTCGCTTGGTCTCCGTCGTCAGAATTACTAGAAATGTATGATACACCATCTCTAGCGGCTCGTGCCACGGTTGACGATAACAGTTTCTTCTTTTTTATTTTTGGTGCCACTTCAAAAAAATGATCAATCGGTTGTGATTTCCTTTTTCCACCATCACATGTGTTATTAATAACGATGTCATCGTTCTCTTCTTCATGTTGAGGGGAGAGCGGTGAGTAGTAATACTGTTTATAGGTATTTTCATCGAAGTTGAATGATTTCTGCAACAAGACAGTTATCATGTTAATATCAATTTGTTTACACTTAATCACACACGTTAGGAAACAACAACAAGAATACAAGTAAGTTTGTCAATAGAATAAACACTTACCTCCATGGCCATTGATGCGTTGAAGTAACACAAACGTAGTATTGGTAGACGTATACAATCCACTGCGGTCAAACGACCATAGACTGACTGCATGACTGCAATGGTAGGATCTTATATAGCACCATTCTTATCTAAAACAAATTCCTAAATACAACGAAACTGATTGTAACTCTATGAATCACCAAAATTATCTCACGTTCCTCCGGAAACTGATAGTAACTCTATGAGTCAACAAACTTATCTCACATTGCTGGCATCAACCTGTTTTGTGAGTGCTACAAAATAATGCGATTTAATATTTACAAATCACTATAATTGAACATTCCTATGACAACCATTGAATAGATTGGTAGTGTAATAATATGCTATATCATGGATACACTAGAAGTACAAAAACATCTGAAAAAGATTCATCCCAGTCTAGAAAATAATGTTTATGCTGCTAATAGACTCCCTATGTATACCCATGCACCAACGTATATAATATGCAATTTGGATGCGGATGATAAGCCAGGTTCACACTGGGTAGCTGTACATATCGATACGAATGGCATCGGTCAATATTTTGATTCTTATGGGCGAACACCTGCGCGATATCATCTCGAGTTTTTGAAAAGGAATTGTAAAAGATGGGGCTGGAGTATTGATAGGATTCAGAATGATTGGACTTCAGTTTGTGGTGAATATTGCTTAATGTATTTGCTATATAAGTTTCAGGGATGTTCAATGCATAGTTTTACAAACATATTTACAGGGAACACACTGTACAACGATATTTTAGTGGATGAGATGTTCCGCTCATATTTTGTAGATAAAAATAAAATTTGTTAATGACGCATGTGTTTTATTGATTCCGTTTTGATGACCCCGAATAGCAAAGTAAGCAATGGTTTATGAACAATAAAAGTATACAATAGCAGTAGCAGTAACAATGAGTAATACATGCATACGTCAATGCAATCCTAATGAGGGTGAGCGGCCGGACGCACGGACAATAGATAAGAAAAGGCGAACAATGAAAGTCGATAATGAGGGTTTCGGGTCACCGGAAATGAAACAGATTGTTGTTAATTGATTTCTGTATCTCCGGAACCATGCATCTTACGCGAAAACGGATTGCAGAAACGTGATCAGCGGACCCCAAAACCTTTTTTTTTTTTTTTTTTTTTTTTTTTTTTTTTTGTTTTTTTTTTAGGTTTGGAACGCCCTGGACCGCGATTGCGCCAGAAGCGGTGGTGCGCCAGAACCGGTGAGCCACGGGATTGGTGCGCCAGAACCGGCAAATCACTACTACTAATATTTGTATGGCCTACAGATAAGTAGTTGTTCCGGATCTGGCTGATTGGGTGAATTGCAAAGTTTGTAAACACCTCCAGTACAAAAGAAATTACTCATGTAGAGCAATGTAATTTTAATAGAATAATAATCAGCTTATTAATTTATGAATTTCAACTTGAGATCAAATTTGAAACGAAAGTGATCGACCTTCGTGATGTAGTGACTGTTTCCATTACGAAAGTTTGTTTTGCAATCAATGGAATGTGAAATGAGCTTTTTTTCCATATTTAATTGTTTCCTCGTACTCTAAATTCAAATTTAGAAGCTTGCCAAGCGCTTATTACCACCATAGGCTTCTACCTTCATAGTTGCTACTCATTTCATTTTACTCCAAATAACAAACCCGACACACCAAAAATAACAATCAAATCGAAATTATCCGATAATCTCCTGAAATACCGGAAAAGGTATTCTCATAAAATAATCCAAATAGAATCTACCATAATACCATCGATTAAAAAAAAAGACGGACCAAAAAGGAAAATAATAAAAAAGTTGATTCCAATAATGACTGGGATTATGGCCGTCCAAGATAAAGAATCCCAATCATCCGGCGACCCCATTCGAATGAATTTGTCAAAGAATTTAATTCTCTTCCAGATTTCGGTCGGATTGAGAATCTTAATTTTCAATGCAGCTGAGGTTCGTATAGGTTGCTTTCCACCAGAGATGTGCATTTGTGCAATAGCTGGGCGATGTGCTACCGAGGAGAAATCCACTTATTTCCTCAGTCATTTTGCTAGCCTGGCAGAAACGGGCTAGCGAAGCTAGGTATTTTATCATAGCTTAGTTTTGGAGGAAACATGCACACATTCATTCTAACCGCCACTACACATTTTACGAGTAGCACCCCCTTTCTACCTCGCCCATCTCTGGTATAAAAGCGCCCTTAGAGGGTAGCTAATAATATCTCTCATTGAATTATTATGGCGATCAATCAAATTGTGCCGTCACACCTGTTAAGCCGGATAAGATAGAAATGTGCATCTCAATCAATCATTGTCGGGTTGGAAACGTTCACTGCTGAAGGCGATCCCCTAATAGATCACAAAAAGGATTCGTGGGAATATGCAGCCAAAATCAAATCAATTCTGGCAATTGACGCAATTTGTTTCTGTGTTCCCTGATAGCTGAATCTTGGGATTTTCTTTAAGGCAGGAGTGAATAAGTTACTTCTAGGCAAACGTGCTTCATCGTCGCGCTTCGGCCAAAAATTGGTGCCTTTCTAGCATGATAAGTCAGTCGGTTTTTTATATACATATATGTCACGTAAAGTATTAATATTTTTGGATTAGGATCCCTCTCAGTTGTTCTCAGCCAACACCCTTCCAAAGTTTCAGCACAATCCTGTACGTCGATTCTGTAAAATTCGAACAACAACTCGCATCTCACATAGCTATTCACTGCCACTTCGCTTATGGTTCAAAGTGACCTTGATTTTGCATTCTGTAAACAGCGTCGAAGTGACGGAGGAATTACCTTACCGAATGCCACTTCTCACGTCATCTCATACTTTATCTGTCAAAATCTTTAGTTCAACACGCTGACATGCACAAGGGTAGCGCTAGTGTAAATTCGAATTAACAACCGAGTTTTTAGAATGCCAATCAATAAACTCACAGCGGATTCAGATTCGAAGTTTAGAATGAGTTCTTACAGAATAACACAGCAGATCGTTGGTTTAAGATAGAAGGCAAACATACAAACGTTCATTCATTTCTTCATTCTTATTTATATAGACTAATATTTTTTCTTTGTAGTTATTGAAAGAAATGACGTAACTCGAGCACATGCTACTGTACCTTGGGTACCTACTTATCTTTTTTATGATATAATTAATAGATGATTTGGCTGACCATACATAAACAAATTGTCGAATCCTTAGCACTGTAAGCCATGAATTCTCTATCAATTCGCTAAACGAATTTCAGTGAAAAAGTTCGGTACGATAGAGGGATCAGGATTTGAAGTCTGTTTGAAATCCCCGGCGTCTGGTCATTGCTAAGGAGATTTATCGGAGACTGCGCTCAAGTCTCAAGAAAGACGCCTGCTACCGCGTCGGCGGGTAATCCTTTAATGTCTTTTACGATGCTCACGGGGAGAAATGGGTTGGTTAATTCTTAGCCAGAGGCCATAGAAAACAAAAACATAGTGATAAGCTGGTACAGACCAAGTAAACAAGAGCAAACGAATGATACGCGCTGATGTTTGAATGCAAGCAAGCTTTCGTTGATTCCCAATTGCTAGTGAGGATCCGTACTAGAACTACAATTAATCCGATTGTTTTATGAGTTTTGTCTCGCAGGTCAACCTATGAGGTTGTTGGCTGCTTAACCGGAATTGCCTATAGCCGCCTAAATTATAGTAATTAAAGCCTCCAGCCAGGGCTTATTAAAAAGGCAATTGCACGCTAAGGGCACACGCTGTGTGTGAGGTACGGACCTTGGCGTCGCTGGGGGAGGGCTGGTAGGGACAGGCTAGATCGCACAAGCACAAGTAATACGAATTCGATGCGCGAGCTTCATCTGAATTGGAAGTGAACTTAATTCTGATCGCTCTCTGTCCGTTCCCTTATTCGTCCAAGCGAGTGTGCAGTGTCATCAGCTATTCCTATCCGCTCGCTTGGTCTATACATAGCCTAAAAACAAAAACAGCGTAATACCTATTTTGGTATGCCTTTATAGCGAACTGTATAACTTGACGGTACCTACGTTTGGGGCAGTCGCCGGTCAGTCCCTGGGTGTAAAGCCACCGACTACTGCGGCGGCACTGGCAGCTTTTATTCCCTTTCGAAAAATATATTTTTGTGTCAGTCTGTAGGTACTTGGTCATGTGAATTTTGTGACTCAAAACGAGTCCACATGACGAGAAAATCCCTTTTCATCGGGTACAAAAATATAGAAACCCATAATTAGGTACCTAAATTTAATACGTGTTAAATAGAGTTTTATTCTTTGCTTCACAAAACTAAACATTTTTAAGAGCTGTTTCATGTTTCACGTATACAACATTAACAGTGTAGCATAGCGATGTATTTTTTATAAAATATTAAAACAGTCTCAATACTCGAACCACTTCAAACGTTATAAATATATGAAGTTATAAAACTATGCTATCGTTTTCAATAGAAAATACAGCAAAATGACTGAAATATCGATAAAAATATTAAATACACGCCAGGCGTGTTGCCGGCGAACACGACAAGCGTGTCAGTGGCAGTGAAAGTGTTAAACATGTAAGATTTTGTCACAACGTACGACGAGTTGTCTTCTGTAAATAATAAATCTAAAACGCGAATTAAATGCTGTTAACCCTTAAATCATGAATTTGTAAGAAAGGCACAATAGCACAATCGTTGATGAAGAAAATAGTAAGAATAGACGCAAATTTAAACCACAATTTAGCGACCTATACTCCAATAATGACACTTCGCCACCGATATGTGAAACGACACACCACGCTTTTTCCCTCCAAAAAACTAGTTCCCGCTAAAATCCGCCATCTTTTTTAGCTACCCTGCAATTCGGACGCCGAGGTACACTGTTCTACAGGCACTTCGGCTGTGGTTTGGGAACCCGAGGAACAGGAGCCATTTACAGGTGAGGTTTATGTTCGAATTTCAAATAAATTCAGATGTACGGGAAATGGAACGGTTTTTTAGGTACAAGTTTTTCAGTGTATTGGAAGGACATTTAAAAAAAGGGAAAAAGGGGACTTCAAATTTATTACAAAGCATATCTATATCAATTTAGTTAAATAGTTAAAAAAACTCTATTATTATCAGTCTGTCTGACATATCGGTTAAGGTTTAGTGTAGTCGTGAGACACGCTTATTTCACACATTTTAAATCATTTCTTAATTAAGATCTCAAGATTCAATCTCAGTAACTCGTACTGTAATTCAAAAGATTATCAAAACAAAATACCAATCCATACAAATACAAAATCCAACGGTCTAATCTGAACAAAGATTTAGAATTCCAATAACTTAAGAGTCAATTACGACAACGCACAAGAACACGCTTACAAACTCCAGCGCTCGAAAATTCCATCCCCCGTTTCATTGAAAACTTAAACCGGTGGAAATATTCAACGGCTTTCAAGGAAGCCAGTTTCAATTGGGACAAAGTACCTTTAAACCTAACAGACGCGACTCGATGCGCCCTTGACACGTCAACGCCCGTCACTCCGACTTGAGATTAGAATCGATTGGAGCAACTCTCGATTCTGGGTGACTGACGTGCTTCAAAAATGTTGGGAAACATCTGTTTGCATAGGACTTGTTCTTTTCTTTTAAGTTATGGGATATTTGAGTTTAATAGAATGTTGTTGGTTTTAAAGATATAGATAATGGAAATAGAGGACCAAAAATGTGGGGAGTTCCTGGGTGCTACTGCTTGGGTCTACGCTATTTAAGCATGTATACTTAATTATCAATTATGTTTACCCTACCAATCTGTTTTCGAAGCATTTCTTACTTTCGGTTTTAAAGTAGATAAAGACACAAAGCGGTAAAGTAGATTCGTATTAATGACAAATTTCATAGTTACTTACTTACAGATATTTTCTTTGACACACAAAATTATCTCTTTAAGACTATATTATCCTAGTCATAAGTATTTCATGTAAACCCACAAGTCCATATTTTTTGGAACGCAAGATACGGATTTAATATAACTTGATAATATTACGTAAGAGAATATTACCTAAGAAACGCGTCAAATGAGAAATCAATTTGAATGTCAAGGGCAAAAATTAACCAAGCCTATAGTTTAATTACTTTAATTAAAAATAAATGTTTAGTTCTAGTCCAAACTAAGTGCATACTTATATGCAGAAAAAGAAGTACATACATAAAGTTAGGCGTCACATAGTACCTCTTTCCTCATAATATGACGCTTACATGCTGGCTCGTTCTATGGCCAAAAACTAAGCGTTGTCATTTAACGTGGAAACGCTGCCAGTCTTCTGGGCACGTTTCCAGATGACAGGGGTAACCATAGGTGAAGCAATGTTGTTAATACGATGTGTTTAAATTTTGGTATACAATAAAGCATATTCTATACTCTATCTATATGTATTTCTACATATACTTAAATTTACCATCTAAACTCTCCATAGCAGAGAGTCACTGTCAAGATCATACTCATCAGAGGTTGAGCTCTATTCTTTGCAGATAACTTCGCAGTATTAGTATAAACTTAATAAGAGCTTCATCTTCAAGGTATTGAGTATCTTGTCCAGCAATTATCCAACCCTATCTCAAAGATTTAAGACAAGAATCACAAGATATCCCTTCAATAATCAACCACTAAATTTAGCAATCGTCTTACAATTTGCTCTTCAGACACTCAACATTTCAATATTTTGGTCCGAGACTTAATCGTGTAATTTCAATGGAAATTTCAAATGGCTTCAATCGCCACTCCGATTGTTTGACGAAACCTCGATTAACATTAAAATGATTTGATCAAGCTGCGGATTGAAAATGAATCAAGGTTGTGTTTGAAACGTTATTCTAGGTTTCAGTGGTTTTACTTTTTTGTTGGAGGTCAATGGAATTAAGAAAAATAGGTAGTAGTTTTAAAGGCACTTAACTTTATTCCTTTTTGGGTAGAATTTCCATTACTAGCAATCTTATTAACTCCTTCTTGTGTGTCTGGAGTGGGTTCACGGCAATAGTGTAATGGGTAGGTTTCGAATCCGCAACCTCTCGGTCACAAGTATATTCATCACCATCACACCTTAGCCGTTCGGCTATTGTCACTTCAAACTTAACAATACCATTTCTTTTACGCTTTTCTTCCCCACTGAAGCCGTAGAATTTTTAAAAAACTTTTTTGCAAAAAATAAAACCGACTTCATATCAAAACACTACAAAGCCACAAATAATTTTAATTTTGGTAGTCGATGTTATTGGTTATGTATTTTCTATTTTTTTTTCACACCGCCTTCCGAAATTAAAATTATTTCTGGCTTTGTAGTGTTTTGATATGGAAGTCGGTTTTATTTTTTGCAAAAAAGTTTTTATTTTCGTACATTTTAGTGGGTCAGTGAATTTTCCAAATCGGTTCGTAAATGACGGAGTTATGCGCGAACAAAAACCTCAATGCAGAGAAAATATTAAAATTAAATATAATAAGTAAATATTTTTTTAGACTTTTGTTGATTTTTCAAAAACGGCTTGTCTGATTTCGATAAAATTTTCATGGGACCATTTGGGAAGTATATCCTTTCTAAAAAAATCAAATCGGTTGGCAAGCGACGGAGTTATGCGCGGACAAACATAAAAAAAAAAATACAAACACTCCTCCTCACCTCCTCCTTTTTTAGAAGTCGGTTAAAAACAAAAGCCTGTGATACTCGGCAAAATATTGCCTACGATTAATTAATAAAATTCTAGTTACATTCTAGTTAATGTAAGTACCTAATCGAAATTTGATCCTCGATCTATAGCTTGTTTTTTTTTTTTTTAAATTGTGTTTCCTCCCACGTAAAACACGCTTCTGGGTACAAGTATTTTATATTCAGTGAAAATTATTTTTTATTTAAGCAGATCCAACAGCTAAACTTACTATTTAAATCAATGGCTAAACTACAATTGTTGCAGTTGTATAAGTAACACAAAGCCCAATTACAGGCTCTCACGGGTACAAAACAGAACGTTTTGTGTTTTTACTTCTGAGTTATTTACTTCAACAAAAAATTAAAAAGTCTTTTGCAATATAAAAGATCCTGTTACTTTTAAACAGATAGGTAAATAAAGTTTATCGTCTTTATTTCTATAGTATCTTACAGTTTAGCGTAGTATTATAGGTATACAGAAGTGGTCCACACTGAATCACATCTTCCTATTAATAGCCACGGCTACGTGAAAGGAGTCTTTGAAAATGTGTTGATAGCAAAAGTAGGATAAAACTTCGTTCTGGTATAAAGTGAAAGTTTAGCGAAAAAGAAGCATTTAATCCCGTTGATTTCTTAGTACACTTTGTTGTACTACTATAGCTATGGGATTGACTAATCAGATACGCAGTTACTGCCTCGCCTCAACACAAACAAGTACCTATCTCTGAGTTTTTCAGATGTTTCATATTTTATAAAATTATAGAAACAATTGCAAAAAATTAATCAAAAATACTTTTTTATGCTTGCATTGCATTTTAATCTCAACAAAACTGGACAACAAATACATTAGGTATATTATTTTTTATCAAGCATTCGTGTGCAGTTGATGTCATTTATTTATGAAATTTATCTTGGTTCAATTACAAGATTTCGTCAACTGCATCAGACTGCTTGACTAGTAGTTTGTTTTAGACGTTTAGGTGGTCTTTTTTTCCAAATAAAAAATCTCGTTATACATATCATCGATTGAACAAGTGAGGGTTTCTAGACTCTTCCGCACTAGTGCGAAATAATATATAGAATATATATGCTTTGGAAAGTTCCACCGCGTTAAGGCACGCCATGAAAAGTCTTCATGTAAGTAAAAAAACTGGACTTACACTAGGTTAGAACTAGACTAGAAAAATATCAGTACCTACCTACATGTACTGATTGATTGGAAGGGAAATCTGAGTTTTGATGCTTTTACTACATATTTCTTCTTAGCATGCATGTCGATGATTTTTTAATGGCACCTTATAGGCACAGTATTCAACTGGAAAGTATTAAACTTTTTTCCGTAATCGGCATTCAGAAGTAGGCGGTAATTCTGTGTGGCATGCGAGCTATGTGTCCCCAAAACATAAACAAGACCTTTGACGACCCCAAATTAAATCCAAGAACGCGCGACGTTCACATCGTTCAAAATTAACGTCTAGTCAAGCGTTTCTCAAACGTTGACAATATTTCACGCGCTCCCGCTGACCGCAAGATGGCGCCTCAAAGATGGCTGAAACAACTTGACGTGACGCGACACGCATATATTGGATTTCTGTTGTCACACTGTCATTTATTGAATTACGTAGCGTCTAGTGGCGACAGGCCTGCTTTGTTGTCCTCGAACATACACAAAATATAATATTAAAGATGATGTTTGTATGTAAATTTCTGGTCTGATGTTATTGCAGGGTTTTTATGTTTCTCAGGTGTTGCTGCTCAAATATTCAGGTCTATTTTACCAGTGAAAGTCTAGGCATCAAAAATAGTTTATATTAAGGTATATCTGAGACAAACGCTACAAGATATTGACTACGTTTATGTACTAAAAAGCCTTCAAATATTTTTACCAACTAGCTGCTAGTTCTTGACACCTTAACTTTATTTACACCTGAGATAGTGCTGATTACCCTAGCATAAATAAACGCTGAAGAACGCTAAGCAAGTTGTAGTTATATGCATCAAATCCGGTAAATCTAATGGTGCATCATTTCCGACATTTATTTCTCCTTTAGCATTGCAAATCCCGAACGCATTAAAGTAACAAAAAGCTTTGTCCCAAAACTTGACAATCTCGCCCTTAAATCGATTTGCAACACCCAGTCTTTTAGAAATCTCGCAGTTCCGAAGTAGATGATGAAATATTCCAGCGATATAACACTGTCGCTTCAAATCTTCGGGTTTGGCCCAGCGTTCCGAGGGTAGGTACCACTTTTGACAAATATCCTTTTGACGTGGACACTCCCCCTTTCGTTAGTTACCTACTGCTATATTTCACTCAAGAACGCTGAAAAACAGTTTCATTTTCGCAGTAAATCCTTTGTTAGGTTGTAACCGATATTTATGAAGGTTTTTTAAATAGAAGCCTTGTAATAAGATCCAGAAATTAAATATAATTATGCTTACTACTACTTACCTATGATATTTCTCGATGTGTTATTATAGGTATCATTTAGGGTGCTTTTTAACACGATAAGTGAAGGAGTCTTCTACTGTAGGCTACGGAAAACGCAGCTATGGGAGCATTCTACTTTCCTTTAAATATATAGGTATAAAATGTATTTCCTTAAATGAAAATTAATTAAAATATGCCTTGAACCTTGAACGCTGTTCTTTAAAGGCGAGTACCAAGTGTCAGGCTTCCAGTTAATTAAAATGTCTATCACATTTTCCCATGTTGTTGTTTTCCGATTTCAACATAGACGGGAGTCGCGGGCACATCCCCTACAGGCACAAACATGACCTTAATGAAAATCCCGACACATTACAGCAAGCTATTCATGCCATACTTTTATTCCGCAGTCGGATTGTCTGATATTCTGGTTGCTATCAACCGTCACGGCTGGCCTGCTAGCAGTATGCATCGTCGGAACTCAATACTTTGTGATTGAAGGCACCAATTTTGGTAAGCTCGACGCAAGCGCTCGAAAAGAGGAAGGTGTGTTTTGTTTTTGCTTTTTTTAATTTTGTTTTAGGGTTTTAAAAGGAAATTTTGCTGTTTGAGAATTTGTCAGTTTAATATTTGTTAAATTTCCAAAAAGTTTTTGTTAGTCGGGGGAAATGCAAAAGCAAAATTGCCTTTTATTATTTTTCTCATGGATAACAACTGTAGTAGGTACCTCATTTTTTAGGTTGATATAAATAGCCCTATTTTTCTTAATATAAATTATCTATGGGTGAAAAAATTAAATAAGGAATATGCTAATTATTTTAATATCTAGTTATCTGTAAGTTTAAAGGTTTTCCCGTTACAAATTTCTCAGCAGCAGTCCGCAGTCTGCCCAATAAAATGCTAAAACCTTTAAACTTACAGATAACTAGCGACATATGGCTGTACCGGTCCTAAATATATATACACTGTTCAAGACTGCAATAGGCCCAGTGCAACGTTAACTGGGTGTCCTAAACTTGTCCACGATACGCGGAGACTAACGTTGCTCTTGAAACAAGGCTGCACTATAGCCCGTTGGGCTTTTCCCCCTTTATGGTTAATAATTATTGTCACTTACCCAAGAAGCTGATGACGACAAGCTACGACCGTTCTTGAGGCCGCGTCCGTGTGTGTGTGTGTATATGTAATGAGTAATTGACGTATAGTGAAAGACAAGTGTGGATGGACACAGGTTCTCCAAGATGCAGTCCTCCCAATACGGTCCGTCTTCAATCAGCACACTTAATTCCAACAACGCGCGTGCCTTAGTATGGCGTCAATATGGCGTAATTGTTCGAAGAAATATCACTGGATTCTTGATAATCCGAGATTACAAAGTTCAATCAAGCACTGAACACAATTAATATGTTAATACACAATAAATATGCTCAGCCCATCGGGTATTACGCTAATATTGGCATAATGAAATGTAATTTTTCATTTTAATCATAAATTAGGGATTCATATGCAGTCTATTATTATATTGTATTATACCTATACAGTCTCAAACAGTACAAAACATCGTGGAAACCAAAGAACCTACCTATGTCCAAACTGAGAAAGTGATTTGCGATAGAGTAGGTAGACACTTTAATGGGACTTTCAAAACGTGGTAGCTATCTCTTCCAAGCCATTAAGGACACTCCAAGGTCCTCTTCTGAAATCCTCTTGTTGTGAGTATGACTCACATTCGAACTTCCAATCCTACCAAATAACCGCAAAAAGAACTGAAAGCAACCCTGTCTGACCAAGTCCAAAATATAGTTCTATCAATATTTTGCGTCAAAAAGACAAGTTTTAATGAATGATTGAGTAGGTCTCTTTCCAGGTATCTCCCACCGGATCACCGAAACTGCCATGGACTTCTTCATGGCCATCGTCCTTTGCGGCTACTCCGTCACTGTGTACCTGCTATGGAAGGACCATTACGTCATGTGGAACCGATGGCGAAGGGCCAACGTCAACGTCAGGCTACTCCTGACGCCAGACTCGCTTCCAGTACCTTTCGTGCCAAGAGCTAGATATAATGTGGTTTAATTGTTTCTTGTCGTATTACTTAGCAACTTTATGTGATCAGTATAAAATATTATGTGATTATTGGTTTAATTTTGTTTATATACCTTTTTCAACAAATTTGAGATTTTCTTAAATCTATCCAGCCGTTTAGACTACATAGCGTCCCTTAGATATACAAACATTTTATAGTCCTACTTTTACTGAATAAGTCTCAATGTTATACCTATTGTGAGCTTGAATCCAGAGATTGACGTAATTTATTCTAATCGACATACAGAATCTCGACGGGAAATCTTTGATTCTTTACAGTGTTTCGTAAGAGCCTAAGTAGGATATTCCAGAGATACATCCCATAAACTTCCCATAAATTCCTGAGTAAACAAATAAAACACAATACAGTCATAATTTTTTAACAAAAGTCCTTGTTTACAAATAGTTACAGGGATAGCAAATGCCTATGATTTGCAACCAGTGCCGTTTGGCACGACGCCAGGCCCAGATAATCTCAGAGGTATAGGTGTTGAGTGGCTTTGTAAATTCACCCAATGAAAAGATAAGATAGGGAATTTATGCAAAATCAGGTGTGTTAGCAAACTGGCAAGGTGCCATTTTGAATTAGTGTATAAAATACCACATGCGGCTTCATTCTGTTTTGGTAAATGGGGATAGTTTATATGCTTAGAACAACACTGGCCACTCGTGTCCCGTAGTTGCTCATAAGCGTAACGAAATTCTGTGATTTACGTTTAGGTCGAAACGTTCGTGGAATGGCAGGGGAAAACGATGAAACTTTCATGTGCCCACATGAAAGTATTTTATTTTTACCTGACGTCAAAAAAGGAGGTTCTGTTTTCGACTAGTATGTATGTTTGTATGTCCGCGATTTTCTCAAAAAACCACTGATACGATTTCGATCGCGTTTTCGTTATTTTTTTAAGTATATTTTACAAGGAAGGTTTTAGTATATAAAACATCAGGTTCTGATGAAGATCTTCAAAGATTTACTCGTGTTTACTGCCCTCGTACATGTAATGTTTAGCATAATCATCCTATAAATATCTCCACTGCTCAATCACAGACCTTCCCTATGGATAAACGTAGGGGAGTGGGTGCCAATGACTGTGGATGCAGCACAGACAAACTCGAGATGATAAGTTATTGATAACCCGTCCGATGGCGGGCCACTGCGAACACTTCTTAACTCATCAAATTATGGCCGAATGTGCTAAGCCGTTTACGCCATCGAGCTCCTTGAGTCTTGTTTCACACCTTTCTATAACATAAAATCACGACTGAAATATGGTTTTAGGCGCCGAATATTCGTATTCGGTACATTCGGCATATTTTTTCATGTTCGTATTCGGCCGAATATTCGGTTGATTTGCCGAATAATTACCGAATATATAAATTATTAAATTATTGTTAATATTTTAAAAAAAGAACATTTTATTAAACAGGTGTGGTTTATTCCGAAAAAAAAAATAATGAAAGAAACCAACCAAAAGAAGTTTTTTATACCAATTATTTATTGACAAAATAAAAAATATTTACTTTAACAATCAATTTAAATATAATTTTAATCAAACAAACATCTGCTTTTTTTTACAAATGATAAATTAAATTTCTAAGAACAACTTTTACAGAAAATATTTTTTTAGAATATAATCTAATAAATACTATCTTTACGAACCTACACAATTATTAAAATATGTACCTATGTAATCAAATTAGATTTTTTTTTTAAATAAATGTCTATATCAGAATTGAACCGAATAATTCTGCTGAATATTCGGTTCGGTACGTTTTGGACCGATTATTCGGCTGAACATTCGTATTCGGTTGAACCTACATTCGGCGCATCTCCTACATTACATATCGAGCCCACTAAAAAGCGAGAAATAAAAGAACTTTGTAACAACACCGACCGAACAAAACAAACAAACAACAAAACCGACTTCCAAAAAAACCGCAAAGGAAAAATTACTAAAATTGCTTTTTTTAGGTCGGTTTTATTTTTTGTTTCAATTTTCTTTTATTTCTCGCTTTTTAGTGGGCTCGATATGTAATGTAGGTAGGTTAGTTACGAAAAGCCTAAATGTCAACTTATCACCTTTTGCAAATTAAGAACCTCCTCCTTTTTGAAGTCAGTACAATAATGGCATATGTAGGTAGGTACACCACAACACGTTAAACGTAGTATTTTATAATCTATTTAACTAAGCAAGACAATCAGAAAGAACATCAGGAATGACAGGAAGAATACAAGACAACAAACGCTAGAATCGCATATAATATCAGGGGGCGTAAAGAAAGCATTAAAAGAAGTCAGAGAAATAAACCAAGACTGGATACCAAAACTCAACAAACAAGCGAACACTTCTACAACCAGAAGAGATATTAACAAAACAGCTACTAAATTCTACAAAGATCTATATTCGAACCCAGACTAAAAGCTTAAAAACGATAAAAAAAAACTACCAAATTGAAGGAAACCGAGTGGAACGAGAACCAAAAGTACTGCCTAGTAAGGTGGAAAAAGCTATACACAGTTAGAAGACAGAAAAGCTCCCAGCCCAGACAGGATCACAAACGAGCTTCTCAAAGGCACTCTCGAAGAGCTACTGCCCATACTTACATCAATATTCAACGAAATAATCACAGAGTACATTATATATAGGGTAAATAATGAAGACCGGTATAATCCCCACACAGTGGAAAACATCACACGTCATCCTTATATTTAAGAAAGGAAAAAAAGAAGACAGGAAACTACAGACCTATAAGCCTGATGTCGAACATCTACAAGGTATTCTCCAAAGTTATACTGGAAAGAATAAGTAAAAAGCTCGAAAACCAACCACGAGTACAAGCTGGCTTCCGACAAAAGTTTTCAACCCTGGATCATATACATATACAGTGAAACAAATAGTTGAAAAATATAAGGAATACAACAAAAACCTGTATATGGCTTTCACTGATTATTTCAAAGCCTACGACAGTATAAGCCACAAAGCAATATGGGAGAGCCTGGAACAACAAGGGATACATTCGAAATACGTCGAAATCATCAACAACATTTACTCAGATAGTGAAGCGAGGATACTACTTGAAACTCTAGGAGAAAAGTTTAGGATCAAGAGAGGTGTAAGACAAGGGGAGCCTATCACCGAAACTGTTCTCGGGCGTACTGGAAAGTATTTTCCGCAAAATGGACTGGAATATACACGGTGTAAAACCGAACCATTTAAGATTTTCGGATGATATAGTACTGTTCGAAGAAAACCCGTTACATCTCGAAGAAATGATAAGCAAACATAGCGAAGAAAGTGAGAAAGTAGGGCTACTAATGAACAAAGAAACAAAACTGCTCACAAACTCCAAACCAACAGCTATAAAAATTAACAATCAACCACTTGAATACGTATCAGAATACATACCTGGGGCAGATTATCTCCCACAATGACCAAACTACCAAAGAAAGAAACAGAAGAATAGCAAATGGTTGGAATAAGTATTGTTAATTGAAAGAGATCTTCAAATCCAAGGAACAAAGCATGTCAACAAAAAGGAAAGTCTTTGACACTTGTGTACTTCCACTCTTTACCTACGGATGCGAAACCTGGTCACTCACCAAACCACAGATAAAAGCTGGAACGATGTTAGAGAGCCATGGAGTATGACAGGAATAAAGAAACAGGACAAAGTGAGAAGTAGCAAAATAAGGGACAAAACCAAAGAAGCAGATATACTTACCCGAATAGACCAACAGAAGTGGAGGTGGACTGGACACATGATCCGTGATGCACAAAACAAATGGAGCACAATTGTCTCCGACTGGTACCCCAAAGACGGAAAACGAAGCAGAGGTCGCCAACAAACGAGATGGGAAGACGATTTGACGCTCACTGTGGGACATCAGTGGAGACGGGTAGCGTGAGACCGAACCCAGTGGAAAAGGTTAGAGGTGGCCTATGCCATGAGGCACGCTGAACTGCGTGACATTTTATAAGGAAACCAAAAAAATATATAGACGCATTGTTTAACTAATCGTTCAGAATAAAGAGCTCGGTGCCAAGATAAATGTATAGGTTTGATCACCTCGGGCGTGCCCCAGAATGCGGCGTACTTAGAGTCTATCAAAACTATTCATTGGTTAGACACCGAGTTCGTATTCGGAAGTTTTTGAAGTAAAACGGAATCAAATATCAACATGTAATTCTGTATTACCTCAAAAACTTACGTATAAAATATTTATGATTCAAAATGTCATCCCTTTTTAGCCGACGAACAAAAATGGAGGAGGTTATCAAGTCGACGCGTATATTTTTTTTATGTATGATCACCGATTACTTCAAGACGGCTGAACCGATTTCGAAAATTCTTTTTTGTTTGAAAGGGTATACTTCAAAGTTAGTCCCATTGTCATGGAGAAATCGAGGAAACTCTTCAAATATTATAGGCACACCTATAGTGATTTGAGTATTTAAGTAGGAATAAAAAGTATTCCATGGGTCCAGCTTCGATTACTTGAATATGGTTATTAAGCACAATATGCTCGTCACAATGCATATGGTGAAGTGAAGCTGATGGTGAAGTACCAGGAGAACTCTTCAATATTAAATGGCCCAGCATTGGGAAAAGCAATATTTTGTAAAAGGTTACCTATAAGTAGTTGACATTTAGGCTTTTGTAACTAGGTAAATTATAAACCGACTAACTAAAAGAGATAAATAAAAACTTTTTACCAAAAACTTAAACCGACTTCCAAAAAACACTGTAAAGTGAAAAATAACTTTAATTTTGGAAGTCGGTTTAAGTTAAAACTTAAACCTGAAAACGTCTATCGTAAACTGAAGACGTCGGTTTAATTTTTTGGTAAAAAGTTTTTTCACAACTGTGATACGTAAGAGTATCAATTAATCTGCATAGCCTTATCTCAACTACGTTTATGTCGGGTCAATTCGGGTCCCAGTTTATTTAATTATTCAACATTTTTAACACTGAACGTAACCGATGAAACCGAACTACGAGTCAACGAACGCACCCTAAGATAAAGTCGTTTAATGGCGGGCTGCGTTTGTTGACTTTTATTTGTTGTTACGACGGAAACCTATAATTTCACTATTATACTATTTAAATTGAACATATTTATATTAAAGGCGGTGCCTTTTCAGTTGCCTAAGGTTTAATAAACTTGAAAGATGAGTTTTAATTTCGGCGCGGCTACTACGACGGCAGGAAGCGCATTCGGGAGTGCCACCCCTTCTACTGGTAAAATTTGTTTAAATTATTTTATTATTTTTATAAATTACGAACGAATAACCGATTTTCTGAATTATTTCCTTACTCATGGTATATTTAGAGAAACTATCGACAGTCTCAGTCTGATGTAAAATCCTAACCTAACATTTTTATCATTGTAAAACATTAAATACAATTACAGTGTTTTCCGTTCATTTTAAATGCTTGCACTCAAATACTTTGCTTAATTCAAGTAAAGGCTTCCTATTACTATCTTATTTCAACATGAATAGAATATAAAAGTATATTGTGGATCATCAAAACTCAGAAATATTTGACTTCGACTTTTTCAAAGATCTATGTGATAAACTTTTTGGTGGAAAGTAAAGCAAAATTACCTACTGTTTTCAGGTGCTGGCTTTGCATTTGGCAGCGGAGATGCTGCTAAACAAGGACTATTTGGTGCTGGAGGCAATAATACAGGTGAAACTATTATTTAATTGATTATCATAACTAAACTCATCCTTTTTTCCATTAAAATTATGATAGAGATGTAGTTTTGTTGTAATGTATACATAATTTTTACATTTCTATTGCAGAAAACAAGCCAGCGTTCAATTTTGCAAGCTCTTCAGGAGGAGGGTTTGCATTTGGAGCTGCTAAAACTACAGCGGCTCCCACATCATCACTTTGTAAGTAGATCAAATTGCATTAATGCCATAGAGTGGGTTCAGTCACACAGCTACTCAGAAATGTGAATGCAGTGGCATGCACATTGCTATTGATTATTTGCGCTTGAAAGATTATGCAGATGTCTGGAAATAATATTTCCTGTGAAGCAGCAATAAAATAATTTCCTGTTAGGTAAACCAGAGGTAATGAGATGTACTTTAAATCTGTTATTTCCAGTAGTAAATCTTAAATGTAGTGAAGAATAAAAATATATGTAAGTATCTTCCAAAAATCTAGCTGAATGACTTTAAGACCAACTCTTAGAAAAGGCCCAAGAAAATAAGATTGCTTATGAATGGTTTGAATATTAACCTATTGAGCAGGTGGCGACTAATGGCTACAGACACAACTTTTAAGTTGCAGGAAATGATTTCGAACTCAGGCAGGCTCATTACTCTGTCTAATTTTCAATGTCACCATTACTTTCAAACATTGTAAGGAAACCAGCATGTCTTAGGACTGAAAAATCTGATGACATGTGACATACAATACACCACACTGGGCCCACATGGTGGATTACTGCCCAATACCTCTTCTATAGAAAAGGCCTGTGTCCATGAAGTGTGAATATGAATATACATTGAGCATGAAAGGGATATAGCCTAGCCAAGATGTGATATAATTTTTTTTCTTGCCATCTGCATATCTTAGTAAATAGTACATCATGGACTGCATATTATGCATGCAGATTTATTTTCTCCTTCTATGTCAAATCCATCCAAAAGTTGTCTGTAAAAAATTATAAAAAAAATTTTAGTGTTAAGACTGTGTCACCCTTTTTAGGGTTCCGTAGCCGAATGGCAAAAAACGGAACCCTTATAGTTTCGACATGTCTGTCCGTCTATCTGTATGTCCGTTCGTCCGTATGTCACAGCCATTTTATTCCGAAACTATAAGGACTATACATGTAAAACTTGGTAGATAGATGTATTCTGTGAACCGCTTTCCGATTTTAAGAGTAAATTTAAAAAAACATTTAAAATAAAGGGGGCTCCCCATACATGGAACTGAAACTGAAATTTTTTTTTTTCATGAAACCTATATGTGTGTGGTATCTATAGACAGATCTTTAAAAATGACATTAAGGTTTCTAAAATGACTTTTTCATAAAGTTAATCGTTTAAAAGATATACGCTTCCAAAGTGGTAAAATGTGTGTCCCCTCCCTCTAACTTCTATAATAATGAAGTGAAAAATCTAAAAATCCATATGTTGTAGATCTTAATGTAAACTTTCAACCAAAATTGGTTTGAACGAGATTGAGTCGGCAGTTTTTGAGATACAGTATATTTTCTAAAACCGCAAATATATCTTTGTAATTCATACAAATACTATGAAAAACAAAGTTATTTGGCGTAGTTGTAAAAAATGTAAATAAGCTAGTTTTAAGAAATTTTTAAGGTTTTTTTTTTTCAATTAAATATATTAAGTATATTATATTTATTATAGTTACCACGGAACCCTTCATGGGCGAGTCCGACTCGCACTTGGCCAATTTTTAGTGGTTAATTCTTTATTTGATTCTGGTATGGTGTACAGTAAAGAATACTTTTTATCTATCTATAAATTTTCTCCATATCAGGTTTGTTTTTCAATCAAGGCTTACTCTTTGTCTACATACAGTGTTAGCTAGTACCATCATATTATATTCAAAGAAAACAAAAGACTATTATGCAATTGTATTGCTTAACCTAAAATATTGACATCCACAGTTTCCACACCGACTACAAGCACTGGAGCTAGTACAGCATTTGGTGCTGCTAAACCAGCGGTGAACTTTGGAGGGTTTACCTCACCACCCAACCAGACCGTTGGCAGTCCGGGCTTTGGACAGGTATGTGTCTAAAATCATATAAATTTATTAACGACCATCATGGTTGTGTCACATACTAAGTTAGTTAATTAAAAAATAGGTGTATGACAATCAGTAATTAATAGTTGAAGGTTATTACATTTTTTCCATCACATTATTATGAGCAAAAGGTCTTGGGTTCGATTCCATTCTCCATTCTCATGGAAATTTATCAGTAGCTCGGAGTTTGGAAGTTGGCGGTATTATACCCCCGTGCCTCGGAAAGCACGTTAAGCCGTTGGTCAGCTGTCATCTGGACATCTTTGACAGTTGTCACGGGTACGTTTTTGTTTGTTGTTAATCACTTGGAGAGCAACAATACCCTTAAACACAAAATAAATACATTTTTTAATATAAGGTTTAGTGCCCGACCGAAGTTTCGGTTACGGCCAAGTTTCGGCCAAAAATCGTGTTTCGGCCGAAGTTTTTCGGTTTCGGCCCAAAATCTGCCGAACCTTTCGGCCCGCCGAAACTTGCATTCTAGATTTCTTGGGTTACGTTCGGCTGTTTTCGGCTTCACAAGCATTTCGTTCGTATTCGCTTGACCTTCAGTACATCCACGCATGATATTCTGTCTCAGTATTGATGAATTGGGAGTTCATACTATGCACTATTTTTATTCAGTAATATTTAAACTTTGTTCTACTTCCTTCCTACTAATACTATAAATACGAAAGTTTGTGAGGATGGATGGATGGGTACAAAGACGACTGAGTGGATTTGATGAAACTTTACAGTAACAACAATTTACAAAGATTTTGGGTAACTTGACGATAAGTATCAAGTAAGTAGGAGAAAATCCTGTCCTGTGAGAGCTATATTGGCGTGTTACACGAATAAAATGTATATTGTGATTGTTTGCCGTAAATAATTTAAAAAAGCCGGGGCTCCCGGCTGTCATTTGGACATCTTTGACAATCGTTACGGGTAGTCAGAAACCACTATATCTGACACTGGTCTAGCCAAGGGGTATCGTGTTACCCAGTTACTGGGTTGTGGAGGTCAGATAGGCAGTCACAACATGTTAAACACTAATACTCAGCTGCATCCAGTTAGACTGGATGCCGACCCCCACATAGTTAGGAAAAGGCGAAGGAGATGATGATGATGATAATGAATCTTTAATTACGTGTAAATTCATATAATTAAAAAAACACTGGATATAAACTACAAACTAATAATAATGATATAAAACTTTTTTAATTCAGAATAGGCTCGCGTATGACCACCGTCTCACCTTATGGTAAGTGATGACGTGGTCGAAGATGGAGCACGCTTACCTAGATGAAACCTATTCACTCTTGACTTTAAGGTCCGTATTACAGAACGTTCCTCAAGTCCAGTTTGAGCTTAATTCGCCCGATCTCAGTTTAAACATAGAATCTGCACTTGAGCATTGGTCTTATTCCAGAATGGTAATAAAACTACACTCAGATTCAAATCGAGCCTCAAGCAGAGAATATCTAATTGTCTATGCATCAGTCTGTTTTCGTTTACGTTTTATTTTCTTCGTCTCCGTTGTTCCGATCTACGAATGATCGTAAATAATTCAATTTACTTTAATACCAAATTTTTAAGAATAAAAAATATGTATTGCACGGTTTCACTATAGAAATTATTTTTTAAGAATTTGTAAAAGCAAATTCTTGAAGGTAAAAAAAAGGTGTTAAGGCAATCTTTTCTAACATATATTTAGTATAGTATAGTTAGTAGTAGTTTAGTTTAGTATAGTATAGTGTAGTAACTTGTTCGTGGAACGGAGTGGATCCTGATAATGTCTGTGACAGTGTTGTTTTGAATTGGTCATTAATCATATAATAAGTAATAGGTATTCAAATAAATAATGGTTTGGGAACAACGATCAATAAAAATATTAAAAGGAAACAAAGTTATAGTTAAAACAAAACAGAAATGCATATGTTTTACCAAATCTTGGTCAATAGATGGCAGTATTACAAATTGTCAAAAATCTTCATCTTGTGAAAATCTATACCATTTCAAATAATTATTAGCAAGATTGTATGGGCCCTTCACATGGAATGTTGAAGTTCTGTTTTTCTGTTCAAATCATCGGTGAAAAATCATTGTTAAAACACGGGATTCATCTAGTAACTTAAAATGGCAAAAAATTACGTGTAAAAGTGTTATTTGTAACCAATTAGCAAAATAAAATGTGATTTCATCATCATTCGCCAAAAATTACCATTTTTATATCAAATAATAAACTGTAAAGCAAATAGTTAACTGACAAGGAAATCTCTGCTCGAGCGTGGTGTCGACCATAATTGGGTGATGAATCTACAACTGAGTAACAATCTAGAATAAAGCCGTACCCGGCTGAACTATGATCGATGAATCTATACTTGAGAAACATTCTAAAATTAAATCTCGACTCAAAACTAGTTTTAAACAGTTTTCAGTGCTCGAGTTTCGTTCTGTAATACGGGCCTAAGACCCCCAGGTTATAGCTATCTAAATTGAATAATTATATGAAGATGGTCAAATTCTAGCAATATCTATTTTAGTACAATTAGTAACTTTTCCGTATCTTCAATTCATTGTTTTCAGCCTGGTGCAGGCTCTCTTGGCGGAAGTAATCCACAACAACCGGCTCCAGCTTTTGGTACACCCACCACACAAGGTAAGAGTAGTTCACTCCTTTTACTATTTAGTCATTTACTATTAAAATAAACATGTTTTTTGCTTTGTTGATCAGTGGTTGCTGAAAACAAGAGCTTTTAGGATCTGATTGTCATTATTCTGATGAATATTTTATTTATATTTATGGGTTGGCATGTTGCTTCCCGGCAAAAAAAGTGTCATAACGTAAAATTTACTAATTCGAGATAACGAGACTAGTATGTTTTTTACACAAACATACTATTATTTGTAAATAAATTTTCAGTTATTTAAGCCTGCGCCGAGTAAAATAACTCAAAACGGTCTTCACAACTAAAGGAATATAACCTATAATAGTACTTTAATTACCATACAAAAATATGTAATGAACACTAGAATAAATGTGTTAGCAAACATAGTTGGCAAAATTTAAAAATATTTTATAGTTTATTAAACAAAAATACATAAAGTTGGACAAAAATCCTTACAAAACATGCTCGTGCGTCGCTGAATTTTGATAGTAAACTGTTGAATTTTTTCATAAACTTCAATTCATATTATTCTCTAATTATCATACTATCATTTACAGCTTTAACATTTCAAAAATGTCGCTTGGTTGTTTTCATTTTAATTTTTTCTTCTAATTTGCGCGCTATTTTGAACCATACGCAACGTACACCGGTCGAAAATTCAGTCGTCCACGGGAGCTCAGAGAGGGGTCACGTCTCATCGTAGAGCGTTTCGCCGGTAACGATAATTCGCGATCTATTGTGTACGTATGTATTGCAGCAATCCGTTGAATAACATAAGTCATATTTTTTCTTTTTTTGAGTACGATATATTATGCATACCCAACAATTACTTTTTATTGTTCAATATATATTTCCTTAACATTTTTTTTTAAATATTTGTTTTATTATGGGAATATGTAAAAAAAAATATTATTAGAAGAAAGTTGGCGCAAATTTTCGAAAAAAAAAGCCATTCTCATAAAAAGTACGTATTTCTATTTTGTGATGTTATTATTGCTTTTTAACCGACTTCAAAAAAAAGGAGAAGGTTCTCAGTTCGTCTTAAACTTTTTTTTATGTATGTAACCTCAAACTCGATGACAGCTGGACCAATTTGGAATTTTTTTTCGTTTGAAAGGGTATACTTTCTAGTTGGTTCCATTGTTATGAAATCAGGATCTGATGATGGGATCCTGGAGAAAGCGAGGGAACTCTTTAAATATTATAGGCACACCTATAGCGTTTTGGGTATTTCTAATAGTACCTTGTGCAGTTGCTCCCGAAAAGCACCATTTGAGGAAGTGAAAGTGATGATGAAGACTTTTTTCAAACATTCGATATGGGTATCGTGTAATGGGTTTTTGGGGGTGGTGATTGCAAATCTGGAATTTATTTTTAAATTCAAGATGGCGTATGCAACTTTTTCTCAGAAATTCGATATGGGTACCGTGTAATGGGTTTTTGGGGGTGGTGATTGCAAATCTGGCATTCATTTTAAAATCCAAGATGGCGGATGCAACTTTTTCTCAAACATTCGATATGGGTATCGTGTAATGGGTTTTTGAGGGTGGTGATTGCAAATCTGGCATTCATTTTAAAATCCAAGATGGCGGATGCAACTTTTTCTCAAACATTTGATATGGGTACCGTGTAATGGGTTTTTGGGGTGGTGATTGCAAATCTGGCATTCATTTTAAAATTCAAGATGGCGGATGCAACTTTTTCTCAAACATTCGATATGGGTATCGTGTAATGGGTTTTTGGGGGTGGTGATTGCAAATCTGGCATTCATTTTAAAATCCAAGATGGCGGATGCAACTTTTTCTCAAAAATTCGATATAGGTATCGTGTAATGGGTTTTTGAGGGTGGTGATTGCAAATCTGGCATTCGTTTTAAAATCCAAGATGGCGGATGCAACTTTTTCTCAAACATTCGATATGGGTATCGTGTAATGGGTTTTTGGGGGTGGTGATTGCAAATCTGGCATTCATTTTAAAATCCAAGATGGCGGATGCAACTTTTTCTCAAACATTCGATATGGGTATCGTATAATGGGTTTTTGGGGGTGGTGATTGCAAATCTGGCATTCATTTTAAAATCCAAGATGGCGGATGCAACTTTTTCTCAAACATTTGATATGGGTACCGTAAAATATTGCATCACACATCGTGTAATAGGTTTTTGGGCATACCGATTGCAATCCTGACATTCATTTTAGAATTTACGACGAAAGTTCATTGGCTACTTTGTTAGCTTACAATTTACACTGGGTTATTGACAATTTAACTGATCCTAGGTTAAGTGACTATTCAGTATTATCTAGGGTATCTAATAATACTGAAATTAATTGTTTAAACCCTTAGATGTGACAAAGGAGAGGTATAATAACACAATTTTACTATATCATCAGAATATAAATCGTTTCTCCGGCAAAATATTAGATGAGGAAATGTTAATAGATAAATATGATATAGATATCTTATGTTTTTGTGAAACCTGGCTAAAACCAGATAGAATGTTGTTTAAAATTAATATTTTTCTGTTACTAGTGCATACAACAGGTCCTCAGTAGGAGGTGGTACTTTAATATTACGTAGTAATTCTCTTAGATATAAGGAACAAAAATATATCACCGCTTGCTCTGTTGATTGCTTGTGTGAGGTAGCATGTACAGAAGTTGAAGGCCAAACTTTCTTAAGTGTTTATAGACCACCAGCATCAAACTTGTCATCATTCTTAATGATAATGGGAGAAATTTT
The DNA here is from genome assembly GCA_943138885.2 of Tholera decimalis. Classification (NCBI taxonomy): domain Eukaryota; kingdom Metazoa; phylum Arthropoda; class Insecta; order Lepidoptera; family Noctuidae; genus Tholera; species Tholera decimalis. Next base: position 20,194,194 of record OW964573.2, on the reverse strand, counting down.
AAGTACCTAAGCTTATAAGAGATAATAAATTAGTTTTCGTTTGTGGTCACCTAAATATTGATTTGTTAGTAAATTCACCTGAACACTGCAAGCTTACTTCATTGTTTGGTTCATTTAACTTAAAATGCACATACAAGGAAGCAACAAGAATAACAGCAACATCAGCTCAATGCATAGATAATATTTATACTAATTGTGCCATGAAATACTCGTCTCAAATTAGTGGAGTTAGGTCTGACCATACAGGTCAACTAGTTGGTCCTTTGAGTTGGTTAAAAAGCGGCAATTAAATAAGACTATTAAATTTAGGCCGCTAACTAAAAAGAAATTAATGTTTTTAATGATAACATGTTAAGTAATCTTTCAATGGCCAATTTTGACTCCCATGACCCCAATGAAAATTACAGGATATTATTTTCTTCACTATGCCACGAATTTAGTAAGACATGTCCAGTTAAAAAATTTCAAATGAGTAATAAATCTAAATTTAATGAATGGGCCACTGCTGAAATAAGAATAAGCTGAGACAATGTATACAACTTATACCATGAAAAATCATTGACTTCCGATGAAGCCTTCCATAATTATGTAAGAAACTACTCAAAGATATTTAAAAGAGTATGCGCCCTAAGCTAAATCTAAATCAGAAAGTAATAAAATTAGCATTTCTAACAATAAAATAAAAACTGTGTTAAAGGTGATAAACAAAGAAACTGGAAACACAAACCAATAGGGTTAGAATGATTTGACTTTGAACATCGATGATCAGGTCATCTCAGATAAGTCAAAAGTGGCTGAGAAGTTGGAAAATTACTTTACCAATATTCCAGTAGAGGTTACTAAATCTCTAAATTCTTCGCCATTATTAGCAGAATCTTTTTTAAAGGAAAACTTCAATAAGGATATACCAACATTTTCATTTAAGCCCATTTCTATTGATGTAATTAAAAAGCATTCCAAAGTCTTAACATAACAAACACTGATGACTTATGGAGTGCATCTGTCAGGGTTCTTGGTAATATTATTGACTCAATTGCTGCTATCCTAACAGGCACATTTAATTAATGTATAGACAGCGGTAATTTTCCCGATTTAATGAAACATAGTAAAGTAGTACTAATTTTTAAGTCGGGTTGTAAGAGTGATCCCTCTAACTATAGACCGATATATGTGCTTCCAGCATTAAGAAAAATATACGAAAAAATCATGCTGGACCAGATGCTATCATATTTTAACTCAAATGGAATTCTGCATAGTCGGCAGTTTGGTTTCACGAAAGGTAGGTCAACAACAGACGCAGGAGTAGCGCTCATCCGTCACATTCTGGAATCTTGGGAGAAATCTCAGGATGCAATTGGCATATTTTGTGACCTCTCCAAAGCTTTTGATTGCGTTGACCACAAAACACTGATCTGTAAATTACACCATTACGGAGTTCGTGGATTCGTGTTCTGCTGACCTTGTTCTTTCATATTTATCAAACAGGCAACAAAAATTTATTGTTAATGGAGCGACATCTGCAGGATCCCTAGCCAAGATGAGTGCTCCGCAAGGTTCAATTCTTGGCCCTTTCCTTTTTATAGTGTATATCAATGACATACATGATGACCAACTTATCGGATATTTTTTATTTGTAATTCCATTGTGCTGTATTAATTGGTCTATACGACAGTATAGACCAAAGTTTTAAATATAATTAAGCATATCTTAGAACTGGAAACATATCTTACAACTATATAATAATATAGGTTATCCATCAGAATTCAGACAGGCTTTAATTTATAATCATATTGTGGGAAGTACTAATTTCGCACGGGTTCCCGTTAGTATATGCTTAAACTAGACTTATGGTCTCATGGTGCGTGGTGCGCTGGTTGCACGCTACTGGCATGATTGCTCTATGTTATCTCTTAAAAAAATAGTAGTAGAGATACCTACTACTGTTTCTTGTGATTTTTTTTTATTTTTGGCTCGCGTTTGAATTTTAAGAAAAAAATTAATTCAGACTCAAAATGTTTTATTTCACATAGGCCTACATGGGCACTTATAAAACGTCAGCAGTTTGGCGCAGGGCACGGTTCGAAATTGGTCGTTTTCTATGGAGAAGATCCGGCAAGAAACTCCACAGTTACTCTTTTAAAATATCATTCTTACAATGTATCTATAATACAGGTTAATTAGGTATGAGAGGACATTAAAGCCTGTCTGAATTCTGATGGATAACCTATATTATTGTATAGTTGTAAGATATGTTTCCAGTTTTAAGATATGCTTAATTATATTGAAAACTTTGGTCATTACAAGATATTTTCTAAATTTAAACCCACGACCTACGTCATTTAAATTTAAAAGTCAATTATCTGAAATTAAGTATTTCAAGTGGCGGGAGACTTTGTTAAACATAAAAAACACAGTGATACGACGTCAATGTGGAGCTATTTTTTAGTTGCGAAGGATAGAAATAGTGCCAAATGTAACCGATGGTCAGCCATTCTCAAGACTTTGGATGGATCGACTAAGGGATTACATACACATTTGTCATCAAAACATAACATCAAGCTTATATCAGCTTCAACAAGTCTAGACTCTGATAATCTGAACACAGCACCGCCGCCAGCCGAGCGAAAGTTAAATGATTATTTTACTAAAAGTGCCGACGATAGCCTCGATGATGTTTTGGCAAGAATGATTGCATTAGATGGATTTCCATTCAGTATATTCATAACTTCAGATGATACGAGAAAATTTGTCTTTGCAAAATACACGGATTTACCAAAGTCAGCCGTCACCATTCAATTACAGTGAAAAAATCAGAAAGCAAGTAACTGCAGAATTGAAACATTTGAAAAGTGCAGGTGAAAGATTTAGTCTTTCTTTCGACAAGTGGACTTCAACATCCAATAAACCATACATGGCTGTCAACGTTCATTCATATAAAAAAAATTTGGAATTTAGGACTTGTTCCTATTTATGGAAGTATGAAAGTATGGCTGAAAATTGTCTTCGTATATTGAAAGAGCGTCTAAGTATATTTGATATTTCCCTGGATACTAGCTTTATGAAAAACATAATTATTTCAAAGACAGCTCTACCTCAGATGATACTATAAATGAACCACCTGTGGCTGTTGATCATATGGACGACATCGATGATGATGAACATTTAGAAGACTTAGACAGTCCAGAATCAGACTTAATCTTAATGTCACAAAATGACCTTGCGCTATAACACATACCAGAGTTAAAAACAAGATGAAAACATTAATGAGCTGATAAAGAAAATCCGCAAAGTTGTAGAGTGTATTTCAAAAGATCACCATTGAAAAATGAAACAGTACTTCAAAAATAAATGAAAATTGAACATGGAAAAGAGCTGTCACTTCTTTTGGACTATAAAACCAGGTGGAATAGTCTTTTAACAATGCTGGAGCGATTTTATCTTTTAAAAACCTTCATTCAAAAAGCTCTTATAGATCTCAATCATCCAATTCGTTTGGAAGAAGTTGATTTTGAATTGGTAAATAAAATTGTTGATGTGCTGATCCCAATTAAATTGACAGTAGAAGCAATCTGTCGGCGAGATGCTAATTTATGCACAGCTGATTCCGCTTTGAAATTTCTTATAAAACAGCTATCTAGCATAATCATTTTTTGGCAAGTGCTGACACTTGCCAAAAAATGAAAACATCCTTAGTGGAACGTATGAAGCAACGACGAAGTGATGATTTGACTGGTGTGTTGAATTAATTACAAAATCCATGAAAAGATGATGAAAATCAGTTATTATCGGATTTGGAATGGCATGACTTATTTCCAGTTTCTACACAGGCTTTAGTTTGGAAGCAAATAAAGTGTATTGTTAAAAAACTTAAAAGTCGAGATGACACGGCAGAAGAAGAAGGAAGATCAGGATCACAAACAGATGATGAGTTAAGGCCACAAACCTCCCAATCCCAACCCCAATTGACACTAAAGGAAAAGTTATAGCTGGAAATTGATAAGAGTATGAAATCCCCAGATCGTGAAGTACAAATACAAAATTAATCGGGGTTGGCAAAATATAGTATTAGACGTGAAATAAGCCTGTTTGAAAATGGAGGAATTAGTGGATATCACTTAGAAACAGCATATAAGTATCTATTGTCTATTCCTCCAACCAGTGTAAAACCTAAACGAGCGTTTTCAGCTGCTGCTTATGTTGGTAATAAACGAGGCAGGCTTGGAAGTCTAACCTTGGATGCATTGATATTTCTACGATTGTATATTCAAAATTCGAAATAAGTTTTATTGTCTTTTTATTTCTTACAAAGTATAGTATCTTTTTGTCATTTTTTCTTTTCTTACTATACTGTGATATGTGTAGTGTACCAAAATTAAAAATATATATTTTAAGAAATTACTCGTTTTTTAGAGTTCAGTTGCCGAATGGCAAAAAACGGAACCCTTATAGTCTCGTCATGTCTGTCCGTCTGTCTGTCTGTCTGTCTGTCCGTCCGTCCGTATGTCACAACTATTTTATTCCAAAACTATTAAGACTATACATGTGAAACTTGGTAAGTAGATGTATTCTATGAAACTCTTTCCGATATTGAGAAAAAAATTAAAAATAATTTAAAATAAAGGAACATACTACTACCCCATACATGGAACTAAAACTGAAAATATATATTTTTTTTCTTGAAACCTATGCGTGTTTGGTATTTATAGACAGGTCTTTAAAAATGACATGGGGGTTTCTGAAACCACTTTTTCATAAAGTCAATCGTTTAAAAGATATAAGCTTCCAAAGTGGTCAAATGTGTATCCCTCCCTCTAACTTCTATAATAGTGGAGTGAAAAATCTAAAAAAATATGTATCTGTAGATCTTAATGTAAACTTTCAATCAAAATTGGTTTGAATGATATCGAGTCAGCAATTTTTGAGATACAGTATATTTTCTAAAACCGCTAATATAACTTTGTTATTCATACAAACACTATGAAAAACAAAGTTATTTGGCGTAGTTGCAAAAAATGTAAATAAGCTAGTTTTAAGAAATTTGTAAGTTTTAGTTTTTTGTCAAGTAAATATACATATTATATTATATTATTATAGTTACTACGGAACCCTTCATGGGCGAGTCTGACTCGCACTTGGCCAATATTTGTAAAATGTTATAATAAGCAATATAACATTAGATTTATAGATTTCTTTTATTATTTTTTTCTTTTAAATTAAGTTACACTTGATACATATATTGTTATGAAATAAATTACGCTTATATTTTCTGCGTAAGTAAGTTCGCTAGACAGCATTAATGAAAAAATGTTTTTTTGGTATGGCCCCACGTATATATAATAAAGTACCGAATGTTATTAAAAATATGACAGTACATCAGAATTTAAACGAGCACTAAATGAAATTTTAATAAACAAAACTTATTTCAGTCTGGTTTTATTATGACATTACATAATTATATATTTTTTTATTTCATACTGGTTTTATTATTCAAATAAGTACTGCATACTAGGGCGTGCAATATCGCAAGGTTCTCAATTCCGGAACTGAGTTCCAATACTGGAAATCTGATTCCGGAATTCCGGAACCAGTTCCGGAATTCTGGAAACTTTTAAAGTTGGTTTCAAATCAAACAAGATTTATAATTATATCAGTCTTTTAACCTTTTGACCACCACGTCAAAAAAGCAAAAGCGTGCCCTCAACGCCAAGCTTCGAATTCATCTTTTAAACCTACAAAATAGTAGTGAGGTCGAAATTATATCGATAAAGCTCATGGAAAACTGACAATATTTTTTTAAATAAAAGAATAAAGATTTTTTTTGTTATTATATTTGATAGGCTTGCGTTTGACCATAATCTCACCTGATGTTAAGCGATAATGTGGTCGAAGATGAAGCACGATTGCCTAGAAGTAACCTATTCACTCTTGACTTAAAGACTCCCAGGTTATAACTATCAGGAAACACAGACTCCGGCAGGGAATTCCACTCCTTAGCCGTATATACAATGAAAGTATTCCCAAAACGTTTCGTGCGTACGGGTGGGATGTCCACCATGTAACGATGGCGCATCGCCGTATCGCCGTTTGTCTTGTAGTCCGATGATGGAACGGGCTTGGTGGAATAAGACTGTGCAATTCCATCGCACACTCCCCGAAATGTAACCGATAGAAGACTGACAGGCTTGCAACACGTCGCCGATGTTCTAGGCTCTGGAGTCTTGTTTCAACCAGTTTCTCGTTGCCGATGAGCCTTTTGGCCCATTTCTCTATAGACTCAAGTGCATCAAGCAGTACTCCATACGCGACCGAACTTGCGCTTGATAGAGTTTGTTTTTTTTGGCAGCCAATTGAGTCTTAGCCTCGATAAACGGACCAAAATTAAGGGTGGATGTCAACGTAACCCCAAGAAGCTCGATGCGATCAGTTATCGGCACGGTTACACCACGGAAAGGAGCCGGTTGAAATTGGCTTCTTTTTGCGGAGAAAAGACATGCCTGGGTCTTGGCAGCATTAAGCTTGACCAAGTTGGCGTCGCCCCACTCAGAGACAGCCTTCAAAGTCAAGTTCAAGCGCCCCACCATTGCCTCTCGGAGAGACTGGACTTGTGACCCACTAGCATGCGCGCTAGATATATATCTCTCAGCAACAGTGCTGTCGTCTGCATACCCAAAGGTACCGGGCATTAGCAGATCGTTAATATGCAGCAAGAATAAAGTTGCTGAGAGAACTGACCCCTGAGGGACCCCGGCATTAATAGCCAATTGGCCAGACGAGCAACCATCAATAACCACTCGAATAGACCGATCTCTCAGGAAGTCTTCTATCCAAACGCAAAGTTCAGTGGGTATACCGAAAGAATAAAGTTTAGCAATAAGGCTATCGTGCCACACCCTATCGAAAGCCATACCATCCTTGTGTTGAGTTTTATTTCAACCCGCTTTGTCCTTTATGACATAAATGTAATCATTTGTGTCACATTTACGGATTTTATTACTATTTAAATCCATAAATAGAATCAACAATCGATAAAACCAAGTCAATACCATCACAGCACTATTGTCCATCATGACGTAATTTTTGGTCATTCTATGACGACAGTGGCGCAGCTGGCACGGATTTCTTGACATTGCTCGCTTCTGCTCTAGAGGTGCGACACCGATACTTATTAATAATATCGAAATATTTATTCTTATTGTTTGTACTTTCAACAGTGTCAAGTAATAAAATGTAAGTTTCTTTGAAAGAACAATCAATTTAATGTTTTTTCAACACATTTGCTCGTAAAGTGCACAGTCTTATTCCACCAAGCCCGTTCCATCATCAGACTACAAGACAAACGGCGATGCGCCATCGTTACATGATGGACATCCTACCCATACGCAAGAAACGTTTTGGGGATACTTTCATTGTGCGTACGGCTAAGGAGTGGAATTCCCTGCCGGAGTCTGTGTTTCCTGATAGTTACAACCTGGGAGTCTTTAAGTCAAGAGTGAATAGGTTACTTCTAGGCAAGCGTGCTTCATCTTCGACCATATCATCGCTTAAAATCAGGTGAGATTATAGTCAAACGAAAGCCTATCAACTCTAAAAAAATGGTTCTTTATGAACCGCTATTAGGTCCATAATGCAGTGTATGAGAAACGCGTGCTTTTTACTTTACGTTACTGCACTAGTGCTATAACGCCACAGATAACTATTTACTAGTTGCAGGTTGGAGATAGCGGCTTGTGGAAAGTTCCACAGACTAGTTTGGTTGCGTTCAGAAAAAATAATAATCCAAATATCAAAAATTTATGAATATCGGAATTCCGATATTACTCCTCTCAATTCCGGAATTGAAATACCAGAAAAATTGTTACGGAATTCCGGAATTCCGGAATGCATGCCCTACTGCATACCCATCTACCCTAACTTGCTACTTACCCAGTTTCGAAGCGTCAATAGCCTAATGGATAAGGTGTCGGACTTGTGATCGAGAGGTCGCAGGTTCGAACCCCACCCATTACACTATTGACGTGAACCCACTCCAGACACAAGCATATTTAGCTTAGTTGGAGGGGTTAACAAGATTGCTAGTAATGTGAAATGTACCCACATTGCTAGTATTCTTTAAAAAAAATCTGAGGAGTTTAAAATATAAAATCAAAGTTTTATTGCAATAGGATGAATAGTGAGGGAACGGATAATGTATTACTACAGTAAAAACAAACGCTAATTTTTATATAATAGGTATAATTTATTAAATTTATTTTTGTGATTTATTTACGTACCTACTTGCTTCATTTAGATCCATCCAGCCGTTTGAGCGTGAAGAAGTAACAAACATGCAAACAGACACATTCATTCACAAACTTTCGCCTTTATAATATTAGTGTGATAAATAAAACCATCTAAATAATTAATATTCGTTTTTCAAGTTTATTCAACATAACGACAAAAAATTTAAAAATGCAAAGTTAGCAAACTTCGTCGTGCAACGGCAAGCGGGCCTCGAGCGAACTTGTCATTGTGTGTGTGACAACGCACACGGCTAGCCCGCTGCAGTAAATACCTATTTTCCGCGCGTCTCGTAGGCTCGACACCCTCTTAACTCCTATAATTTTTACATTACCAATCAAATCTTTATCATTAAAAATCTTAAAAGTCTCGTTATCTCGAATTAGTTATTTTCATGTTATGACACTTTTATTGCCGGGCAGCGATGTCATGTACTATCGGCCAAAGATACGCATGCTCACTTAAGAAAATATTTCTGTGGAAGCGCAGCTAGTGACAAACCACATCCCTTCCTGGTTTCGCCCAATTAGAGACAATATACATTTTGTGAGTACAGGGCGTGTAAGATTATATTAATACTTACTATTACGAACACTACTGAAATACGCTTCGTGCAGCCTATTGGTCAAAATCATGCATTAGGCGATCGAGTTGTGAGCCGTGCTATGCGATTATAGCCTTAAAGGTGAGCATGCGGAAGATTGGTCGAAAGTACATTAGAAATGAGCTGCTCTAAGCCAAAAAATGCTGTTTGTTTGAGTTATGGGACAGAAAATATATTATGATCACTGGATGTCCATTGCTAACAGACTGAACACAATTTTTTGTATGGGTAACGGGTCTAAGCAAACATTCTGACGATCGATTTCTATAAATTTTATTAGAAGTAGATTTTTTTTCATTAATTTCAAATAAAAAATGACGACTTCCTTGAAATAAGTTTCATTTTCTTTTAATTGTATTGAAATAAACCGTAAATCAAAATAATAAGTATTTTATAAATGTAGTGCTTTTGTCAACCGACGACAAAAAAGGAGGAGGTTATCAATTCGACGCGTATATATATATTTTTATGTATGATCATCGATTACTCGAAGATGGATGAAGCGATTTGGAGAATTCTTTTTTTGTTTGAAAGGGTATACTTTGAAATTGGTCCCATTGCCACCAAGTCAGGATCTGATGATGGGATCCTGGAGAAATCGAGGGTACTCTTCAAATATTATAGGTACACCTATAGTAATTTGAGTATTTTTTATAGTAACTTGTGTAGTTGCATTCGAAAAGCACAATTTTTGAAGTGCACCTGATGATGAAGACCACAAATGGCCACTGGTACTACTCAATATATCAGTAGGAATAACAAGTATTTCATGGGTTCCGCTTCGATTACTTAAATATGGTTATTAAGCACAATATGCTCGTCACAATGCATATAGTGAAGTGAAGCTGATGGTGAAGTACCAGGAGAACTCCTCAACAATTAACGGCCCAGCGTTGGGAAAAGCAATATTTTGTAAAAGGTTATAAGTAGCTGAGATTTAGGCTTTTGTAACTATGTAAATTATAAATCGTCCAACTAAAAAGAGTGAAATAAAAACTTTTTACCAAAAAATTAAACAGACTTCCAAAAAACACTGCAAAGTGAAAAATAACTTTAATTTCGGAAGTCGGTGCCAAAATATACTAAACTAAAGACACCGACTACCGAAATTAAAGTTATTTTTCACTTTGCAGTGTTTTTTGGAAGTCGGTTTAATTTTTTGGTAAAAAGTTTTTATATAGCATTGCATTTATAGTTGACTTATTATTTTGATTTACGGTCAATTTTGCATAATTAAATGGCTTTCAATGTTAACGTAGATTTAATAAATTTTTAGATTTTAGTGCCTATATTAAAAATTATAGTTATCGATTCCATACAAACTTATTTCAGGATGTGCATTATGTTAAATGTTGTATAACTTTGTCTACCTCATATTTTACTATTATAAATGTTTATGTAATAACTTTAATTTTTTTCTTTTCAGCGTCAACCGGTTTCGGCGCATCGCCATCTGGTTTCGGCTTCGGCGCGTCCAACCCGCCTGCATCGTCGGCTTTCGGCCAATCTCCTCAACCAGCTAATACGGGTTTCGGCCAAACTCCTCAACCAGCCAGTACGGGTTTCGGCCAACCCGCTCAACCAGCCAGTACGGGTTTCGGCCAACCCGCTCAACCAGCCAGTACGGGTTTCGGCCAACCCGCTCAAACAGCCAGTACGGGTTTCGGCCAACCCGCTCAACCAGCAGCGGTTGGTTTCGGTACTCAACCTGCAAGTTCAGGGTTTGGTTTCTCGACGCCAGCTTCGGGTTTCTCTGCACCACAACCTAGTGCTGTAAGAAATTTTACTGTAATTTTTTATCATTATTAAGCTATTTAGAACTTAAAACGGGATATTTACCATGTGTGTATCTTGATACTGTTAGTGACCATGTTAGCTTAAAAACTTATATTGTTAGGCTCGTTTTTTTTTATTATTAGACACATTTCGACAAAAATATCACCTGATGGTGGTAAGCATTGATTTGGTTGATGTGGTCAGTGGAATTCTAATACTAAGCTATCATTCCATCACAGTGCTGAATCATTCAGAATATACTATGACTAACTGTAGTATGTAAGATTCATTCATACTTCTTATTTAGAACGCTCATCAAATTAAACTGCATCCTTGGTATAGTGGTCGCAAGCGCGACTGCTGGGTCTCGGGTTCGATTCCTGGGTCGCGTAAAAAGTGCAATTGCGTTTTTGGGCTTTGAGTTTGGAATCTGTGTGTGAAGCCATTGGTCCAGCGCCTGATCTCTCTCCGGTCGTGTCGGATTGCCGTCCCATCGGACTATGAGAGTAAAGGAACAGAGGGGGCACCTATACTTGTATATACTTATGCACCAAATACAGACCACCAATACAGATGCAATCATAGCTCTTAAAGAAAAGACAATTATCAAAAAGATTAAAGACCCCCATGCTAGGAAAATCCTGTGTTATGGGGACATTGAATCCGTCCATATGAACTTCTTAGTTCAATTACACTCTTTTGCAAAAAAAACGGGCACCTAAGAAAATTTACGTTCTAAGGTCGATTTGAGTTAATTAAATGAAATTTATTGCTTTGACGTAGTCTGTATACTTATAACCGTGTAAATTAATGCGCGTGAAGTGAATTCGGGCAATTAAAAGAAAAAAAAAACGATGGATTCTTTAAAACCGATGTACACGCCCAAACAATAAGAAGTGGTCGGTAATAAAGACAAGATTTTTTTTAACTTTTTTTAATTAAATAAAGTTACAAATGTAAAAACCTAATAACGAGTGTGACCTCCTCTTGCCAAAATCACAGCTTGAATCCTTCTGGGCATGCTTTCCACGATGTTTTTAATAACGTTTTGAGGAATACGTTCCCACTCTTCTGCAATGACTCTTTAGCTCCCTGATGTTTTGTGGAGCAGGTTGCACTGATCTTACCCGTCTCTTTAGAACATCCCAGACATGCTCAATTGGATTGAGGTCAGGACTTCGAGCTGGCCAATCTAAACGACGGATCCCAACTTCTTGCATGTACGCTTCCACGTCGCCAGAACGGTGCGGGCGAGCATTGTCGTCCATACAAATGGAATCTTCCCCAAGTGCAGTCAGTGTGGGTTGTGCATATGGAATTAGGACTTCCATTATGTACCGGTGTGCATTTAATGTTCCATTTTCTATGAAAACTAACTCCGTACGCTCCGTCGAATTAATTGCTGCCCAAAACATAACGGAGCCTCCGCCATAAGGAGTGATTTCTTCGAAACACACTTCCGCATAGCGTTCCCGTGGTCTTCGCAGCACTCGCCGGCGTCGGTCCTCTCCACACAAAGAGATTCTAGCTTCATCAGAAAACACTACTTTATTCCAGTCCTCCAGAGTCCATGAAGCACAGTTCCGAGCAAACTGAAGTCGAGCAACACGGTGCTCACGGAGTAATTTAGGGCCCCGAGCTGGGCGGTAACTCCTGATATTGGCAGCCAAAAGCCTCCTCCTGACCGTCCACAAGCTAACTTCTACCTCTTTCTTCTTCAAGGCTCTTCTTCAGGTCCACACTTGACGCTTTACGATTCCGCAACGCCTGACTCACCAAAAAGCGGTCATCTCTTGGTTCTGTGCATCGTTTTCTTCCCGAACCGGGTCTTCTTTTGACCGAACCGGTCTCTTGATACCGTTGCCAAGTCCTCTGGACAGTTGAACGACTCACATTTAGCCGCTGAGACACGTAAGTTTGCGAACAACCTTCTTCAAGTAGGGCTATAATTTTACCGGCCCTTATCGCTTTATCACTCATATCAAAAAGTGGTATTTAATGTAAAAAGAAAGATTAAATTGTTTAATTTGCAGAAAATATCCAAAAAAGTTTTAAAATATCGAAATCAGTTAAAAATCGTTTCAGCAATTCGCGCCATTAGTAAAGCAATTTTAGAATAATCCACAATAATCATTATTTTTCGTTTATTAATTTCAAATTTTAAATTTGGAACGTAAATAATCATGCCAGGATGCTTCAAATAACATGCCAATACATCGTCAAATTAATAAAACTTATTTCTTGTTGTTCTTCATTGAAGTAGAGAAAAAAATCTACAGTGCCCGTTTTTTTTTGCAAAAGAGTTTATATTTTGCAAGTAGGTGACACATTTTCTTTGTTAATAACAATTTAATTTACATTTAAGTTCCGACCAACCATCAAGGATGAGTTTAAAAAGAGTAATGTAGGTGAAATTATGTATGTATATGAGTTATGTATGCGGTGGGTGTATGTGTGTGTGAAGGTGAGGTGAGTGCAAGGATCTTTGTAAGATGATGGTGTATGTGTGTAGAATGGTATAGTGGTGTGTGATGTGTTAGAAGTTGATGGTATTTATACAAATATATGAGTGTGAGTGAGAAAGAAACGAATTTGAGAAGTATTATAATATTTGAGATAATTAGTTATTAATTAATTACTCAGATTGTCATTTGTATGGTGAGTTGAGTTGTTTGAGCCTGTTGGTGTAGTGGTCAGTGGCCCTGACTGCTATGCGCAAGGTCGTTGGTTCGATTCCCACCCAGGACAAATGTTTGTGTGATGAGCAGGATCATTTGTTCTTTGTCTGGGTGTAATTTATCTATAATATGTATGTATTTAGAAATATATAATATGTATGTTTATCAGTTGTCTAGTACTCATAGCACAAGCTCTGCTTAGTATGGGACTAGATGGCATTGTGTGAAGGTTGTGGAATTATTATTATTATAATAAAAGCTGAAATTGGCAGGAGGACTTTCTGAACACTGTCTTGGGAACCTGAACTGCGGTAGTCATAATACATTATTTATCAATAGCGTGGACATATTACCATGAAATATGAACAATGAAAAAAAATTAAGCTGAAAATAAAAACATTCAAATAAAATAAAAAGTACATAAAACGTATAGGTATGTATTTGTGTCTTACTCTTCTCAGAAGTGAAGCTTTTCTCTATTGCTTTTGCAGCTGTGATTTAAAACCATGAATGAGCTTACAATATGTTCTATGTTTAGCGATAAAGATTAAATCTACCAGCATCCCGATCACACATAGTTCATCTAGCCCCTTAGTCATGTCAATAAAAATCTATAATAAACTACCTGAGTCACTGAGAAATTAAAAAGATATGTTTTATTTTATTTTATTAGGGAAAACCAACAATTGTACATTTTGTCTTAAAACTAGATATACATAATTACATAGGTAAACGTACAATTCACAATGTTTCCACAAATTACAATTTCTTTTTTTTTTATTTTGACTTACATACAGTATTGATAGCTTATAATATTAGGGCTTATTTTAAACTTATACAGTTAGGTTTTAAGTGTATCAATCAATTCTTTTTTTGAATAAATTATGAGATAATGCGAATATGTCTATTTTAACAAAATATTGGTTATATATTTTGACTAATCTGTGGAGAGGCGCCCACATGTTTACAAACAAATAAAAAAAAAAAACTATAGTGTAAATGAATATTATTTTATTTTATTTATTATATACTTTATTGTACCTACCACCTTTATTGTACCTTACAATACACTTAAGGATACAAATAATAAAACTAATGTACAATGGGCGGTCTTATCGCACAGGGCAATACCTAGAAGATAAAATAAAAGGCGTAAAACAAAAAATCATAAGTAGTAAATTCATTATTAAGTGTGGGTTCCCAATTGTACCTATTTACATGGATAGATAGAATATACTTTATTGTACACCAATAATTCAAACACACTTAAATAACAATATTTTCCACCTAAGCAAGCATGTGGTATGCAATAAACATATTGAATACCTACTAGCTTTCCGCTCGCGACTTCGTTCGCGTGTTCGCGTTATTCCAGGCTGTCCAAATTTCATTCAGATCAATTCAGTAGTTTTTGCGTGAAAGAGTAAAAAACATCCATACATCTACAACGTGTAATTTAAAGGGTATATACATACCGAGTGCACGGCTTCTTTGGATGATAACAAACGATATAGCAAGGGTTTTGTAATCCTATGTCTACATGTGTGGAGCTTATTAGAAATTTCAATACATTGATACCAGAGACCGAATTTTTCAAATTAATAAGAACGAAGAGAATTATCGTCTTATTGGCTAGTGACGTAAAAAGTGATGACCCTCATAGTGATGTGACACGTTTGTTATTATTGGTATTCAAGAAACATATGAAAACGATAATTTGGGGTCAATTCTGTGAGTCACTTATTTTGAGCTGAAACTTTGCATAGAGACTCCATACCAGATGTTGTCTTCAGTCCTTTTGGATAGATATGGGGTTTCCGTTACACGTTGTATACAACCATCTTCATAAAGTTTCGCATTTATGATATTAGTAAGATGTTAGTAGGTAAATGATCAAATAATTGTGCTCCTTCATAAACTAGGTTCTATTTGGCATAAATTAGCGTTAATAGCTTAAAGGCGAAGGTGTCGGACTTCTGATCGAGAGATCGCGCGTTCGAACCCCACCCATTACACTATTGCCGTGAACGCACTCTAGACACAAGCATGTCTAGTTTAATTGGAGGGGTTAACAATAGTAATGTGAATTCTGACCACATGGCTAGTTCTGTTGGGACCATAGAGATATAAGAATAGAGTGCAGAAGTGCTACACTAGCCTGCAAGTGGGAACGATAGAAGCGAGGAGAGAGACAGACGCCGACTATTCATCCATCTCTCTCTTGCAGAGCGTTGTGATTGGCCCTACTGAAGTTGGTGAAGTGGGAGTTTTCTCACACTCTCCCACTCTTTTTTTCACCTCTGTTATCGGCACTGAATTCAAATAATACTTACGAATGATTTTATAAATATCCTACAAACCAAAGAATCAGTCAAAATGAAAACAAAAAGGTGCCTGTATGTATAGGTATTATATACAGTATACGTATGTATACACGACTTTCACATAGCTCCACGTCTGCTACACTCTCAATATACAAGCGATAGGATTTGCTAGCAAACACTGCTGATTAGCCAATCACAGTACTCTGCAAGAGAGACAGATGAATAGTCAGCATCTGTCTCTCTCTTCGCCTGTATCTCTCTATCGTTATATTTAACCGTTTCTGCACTTTATTCTTATATCTCTATGGTTGGGACTGCCACGCTTATATAGCGCAATGGGTATGTTCGCTGACGCGCATACTGATGGTTTCGCTTCCATCAAACGCGTCGTCGATGCACAGAGTGCGTCGAAGCACCAACACTCTCCTAAACTTAATTGCTTGCAAACACGATTGTGTGCTTATGTATTTTCTAATTCAGTTGCATTTACTAACATAGTTTTAAGGTATAATATCACTAATAATTATTATTGAATGTCACAAATTCTGAAATAAATGAGTATATTATTTCGTTTATTTTCATTTTTCATTTATTCAAAAACAATTTACATTGTGTGCGAATATAAAAGCTTAACAACTAGGTACACATGCAGTAAAAACTAATAATTGAATTGCTTATAATGGGACTGATAACAATAAAAAATATAAGAAAATAATGGTAATAGTAATGTCAAAAAAAAAATAGAATTATACAACAAGAATTTAAAATAAAAATACTGAAATCTTGAAAACAAACAATGTCAATACATTTCAAAAAATTAAAATTATTATTAATAGTTTTAATAAATAAGTAATAACAATGTCAACAAATAATAAATAATTTTAATCTAGTATTTTACAAATCCTTTACAGAGTAGGGGCATTTCTCCAACAGGAATCCCTTGAGCCTTGCTTTGAACGAGCTTGTATATAATATGCTTTTTAATTCAAGCGGCAACCTATTAAATATTTTAACTGCCTGGTACTGTGGACTGTGTTTAACAATGTTAAGTGTCGGAATGAGTTTGCTATCTAAATCTTTTCTACGTGTTTTTTCCCTTACCAGTCTTTCCTCATGAGTTTCAAAGTAGTAAATGTATTTCTTTAACGTGGATAAAAGTACCAATATATACAATGCAGGCACTGTGAGGATGCCAAGTTCTTTAAAATAGGGTTGACAGCTTTCCCGTTGCGAAGTACGAACAATGGTTCTAATTGCTCTTTTCTGGAGAATGAACGCCCTTTGAAAATTATAATTGTAGCTGTTACCCCAAAACTGTATGCTGTACCGTAATCTAGACTCTATTAGCGCGTAGTAAACTAGTTTTAGAGCTTCTAAACTTACTTCATCCCTAAGAATTCGTAGAGCATAACACGCCGATGATATGGATGAATCAAGTGCTACTAATTCTTTTTTCCAATTTAATAAATCATCTATATATATTCCTAGAAACTTTACTTCCCTGACAAGCTGAATTTTAACCTTATTTAGTTCAATATCCATACTATCTTTATTACGTGCAGTCGTTTTAAATTTATTTCTAATACATATATATAAATAACATTTTTAAATATTCCTATAAAAAAGAACATAAATATCGGGAACAGGTCCAAGCTACCGGCAGTCAGGGCTCCAGAGAGAGGAACCTCCTAACGATACGCGCCGTGTCCAGGAGTACCGCTTTCTGAAGCAAGCCCTTGATCCAGCCGCCTAACGAGAGCCTCCTAAGGTGTTGGTCGAGGCTCTTGGCTATTAAGCCATTGACTGAGACAACTATCGGTACAATGATTGCCGAGTTCACATCCCACATGTCGACAATCTCTCTTAATTTATTATTATAACATTTTCCAGGCCGCCACGACAACAGCGGCGGCGCCGACGCAATCGTTCATGTCGGCGGGAGCACCCGGCGGGTTCGGGCAGACCGGCTTCGGCGCCAAGCCAGGATCGGCTTTCAGTTTCGGCGGAGGGAATGCTACAGCGGCGCCTGCGTTTAGCACTGCGCCGGCTCCCAGTAAGTAAAGTGCGATCCAACTAAGCATAGGTTCCACTTAGCGCCATGTTGTGACCTCATAGCTGTCAAATCGAACTATTTGGGTAGAGTGAACAAAACAAGATATTTTATTTATTTATTTATGTACACACATGACACTTATAAAGGAAAAAAATAAATACAGACAAAAGAGCACAAAGGTGCTGCTTATTTCCTAAGAAATTTCTTCCAGCAGACCTGCGACAGGAGAGTTGAAGAGATGATAGACACAGTGTGTATAAATACTAATTACGATATAAAACATACTTAGCTATAAAATTAAACTAAAATGATATATTTAATAAATATATACATACATAGAATTAAAATACATATTTATATTAATGCTATAAAAATATATACCTATAATAAATATATAAAATTACGGGATGTTAGATAGGTAATGATCTTTGACCTGCTTTTTGTAAATACTAATGGATTTAGCTTCACGGATTTTAGCGGGAAGTGAGTTCCACAGTCGTACTGCATGAAAGGAGGAGTGGGAATAGAAACAGGTTTTATGGGATGGGAAATTGAGATGGAGTTTAAGGTGGGATCTACAAAGGGCATCAGTAGGACGAGTGAATGAAAAACGATCGCGCAGGTAGCTAGTATATGCAGGGTTGAATATCAGGATGTTGTACAGAAGGAATAATATTCGAGTGTTCCTGCGAAGACGGATAGGGAGCCACTTGAGATCCTTGCGAAACTGAGAGACATGATCGTATTTCCTCAGACCAAAAACAAAGCGAATACATAAGTTTTGCAAGCGCTCAAGCTTACATAAGAGCTCCTCAGTGGCATCCAAATAGCAGGCATCGGCATAATCAATAATCGGCTGGATTAAAGTTTGAGCTAAAGAGATTTTAGCTTTATTATATTGAGTAAAACCAAAATTAGTACTCTTTCCTTACTTTGGTGGTCAAACGCTAGGCTATCATCTATATCTATACATATAATAGAACAGTAAAAAAAGTGTGTCTGTACATTAAAATTTTATACCAAAATAATAATTGCAGTGGGTTAGGAAAACGGTAACACGACAAAAAAAAAGTGTCTGTTTGTACACGCTAATCTCCGGACCTACTGGATGGATTTTGATAAAATTTGGTAAATAGATAGTTGACATCCTGGGATAACACATAGGCTTTTTATCCCGGAATTCCTACGGGATCGGGATTTACGCGGGAAATCCTCCCACGCGAGCGAAGTTGCGGGCTGCAGCTAGTGATAAAATAAGATAAAGAATAAAAATCTACATTTATTCTGCGCACCACCAGGGTGTAGAAATCTCTGCCGGCTTCTGTGTACCCTACCACATTTAACCCGTCTGCCTTTAAAGCAAGAGTGAACAGGCATCTTCTGGGCTTGCTCGTTCCATTGTAGACCTCATCTATTGCTTACTGTCAGTCGAGATCAAGGGCAAGAGCGGGCTCATCAGTAATAAAAAGAAATATAAGGTTTTTTTTCAGTTACTGTATCATAATTCAGAAAAAAAAGCAATATGAGAAAGAAATAATCGCAAACAGTTAGTGTTTGTAACATCAAACCTTAGTTAAAGTGGGCTATAAAACAAATGAATGATGTGATAAGGATATTAGAATAAGTTCTCAGTGCCAACATCAGTTCATTATTTTCAGTAAAATAATTGAAATAAATATTTGTTTATGTAGTTTTTTGATAGTGGTGAAATATTATACACTGTATAACTAGTATTTGCGTCTTGCGCGAGGTGCAAGCACCTCGCGTGCTTGTGGAAAAAAAAAAGTGGGGTGGGATGATGGGGGGGGTTTAGTATTTGCGTGGTGCGCGAGGTGCAAGCACATCGCGTGCTAGTGAAAAAAAAAATGGGGGGGGGGGGGTTGCAGAAGTATTTCGACTAAAGCATTGCCCCTCTAGATGAATCTGAAAAAAAAAATGTTCCAAGTCTCTTAATTTCCGAGATCCGCCTAAAGGGGGTGAGAAGGGGGGCGACTTTGAAAAATCGTTTTTACTTTACCGAGCCTCCTCTATACGTATCCGTAAAAAGAAAAAAATACGGGTCTCGTAGTTTCCGAGATACGATAGGGAGGGGTGAAAAGGGGGGGTTTGGCACTTTTCCCGTAGGTTTGAGAGTTACTTGTTTACGAATCTGTCAAAATATACCCACCTCCCCATCCACCATCTGGGAGAACAATTATGTCAATGAGTCAGTCAGTCAGTCAGTGGTAATTTAGCTTTATATAGTATAATTGATACCTCAAAATGGCTTATTTTTTTTGTTTAAATTTCAAACATGTATATTGTATGTATATAATAGTGGCCCGAAGTCATTGATATACCAAAAACCCAAGATGCACACTCAACGTCTCAAAACCATCCGCATAAAATGAGTGCTTAATTCAAAATGATGCGCTCATTTCAAATAGTAACGGCAAATTTCAATGGCCACGTTTTCAGTGTCAAAACAATGTATTATGGCATCTTTTTTATTTTAGTCGCATAATAAAAATTACCCTGTTGAACAAATAATGGAGTCGATTTTTTTTTTCTTGTATTTATTTATTTTTTATTAAGGCGAAAGGATTGGCTAAATTACAAAATAGACCTCTTTTTGAAAGACTACTACTACTAGACGGATGGACTAAATAGATAAAAAAAAATACCTAATACGCGTAACATATTTGACTTTAAATTTTAAATTTAATTTTTTCATTATTGTTCATACTTTTCTTGGAAAAAAATCGAATATATCCTCTTTATTTTTGCAATAATTTGCTTACTGCTTTGAAATAACTGAACCGATTTAAATATTTCTTTCACACTATTATAGAGAATTTATTGCTTTATAAAATTTAAATTCAAAATTTTACAAAATTATTACTTAAGTGCCGTTAAATCAATAATACCATATTATTACATTAGCGCCCGGCGCGCGCGCTCACTCATACGCAAGGGCCAGTCTCACCCTTGCGTTCGCACGGGGAGGCTGTGTCGCATGTTAGCGCGCCCCGCTCTTTAAACTTTGCGTCAAAGAGTAAACAGCGTAGATAGTACGTTTGGTACAGTGGTACGGTTGAGCTATTTAAAAACCGGACATTTCGTTTGCGCTTGGACGTATGTGAATATTTAGTTTTAGTGTTGATTGCGAGTGGACTAAACTAAATGTTAAGTAAATAAAGATATTATTTTTATATTTTAGTTTTTATTGTTTCGTAGCCAAATGACACAAACCATTTTTTCTCCAAGTCAATTGTTTGAAATATTATTATTATTTAGCCTGCACTGTCCCACTGCTGGGCAAAGGCCTCCCTTCATTCCTTCCAACGGTCCCGGTTCTGCGGCAATTCTTTCCAATTCTCAAGGAAGACATCAAGTTCGTCCCGCCATCTCCTTCGTGGTCTGCCGCGACCTTGTGTCCCTGTTTCAGGGCACCAATCTTGAGGTTTACGGGCCCACAGCTCGTTCGGCATGCATATCGTTCGTTTGAAATATATTTATTTATTTTATTAACACTATGAAAAACAAAGTTGAAAGAAAAACTGCTTGCTACTATGGAACTCTTCATGGGCGAGTTTGACTCGCACTCGGAAAGTTTTTTATTAGGGTTCCGTAGCCGAATGGCAAAAAACGGAACCCTTATAGTTTCGGTATGTCTGTCCGTCTGCCTGTCTGTCTGTCCGTCCGTCCGTCCGTATGTCGCAGCCATTTTATTCCGAAACTGTTAAGAATATACAAGTGAAACTTAGTAAGTAGATGTATTCTGTAAACTGCTTTCCGATTTTAAGAAAAAAAAAAAATAATAATATTTAAAATAAAGGGGGGTCCCCATACATGGAACTAGAACTGAAAATATTTTTTTTTATGAATCCTATGCGTGTGTGGTATCCATAGACAGGTCTTTAAAAATGATATAAGGGTTTCTAAAACCACTTTTTCATAAAGTCAATGGTTTAAAAGATATAAGCTTCCAAAGTGGTAAAATGTGTCCACCCTCTAACTTCTATAATAATGGAGTGAAAAATCTAAAAAAAATATATGTCTGTAGACTTTAATGTAAACTTTCAACCAAAATTAGTTTGAATGAAATCGGGTCAGCAATTTTTGAGATACAGCATATTTTCTAAAACCGCAAATATAACTTTGTAATTCATATAAACACTATGAAAAACAAAGTTATTTAGCGTAGTTGTAAAAATGTAAATAAGCTAGTTTTAAGAAATTTTTAGGTTTTTTTTATTCGTCAAATAAATATACATATATTATACTATTATAGTTACTACGGAACCCTTCATGGGCGAGTCTGACTCGCACTTGGCCAATTTTTTAAGTACATTATAAATACTTTTTACCAAAAATTAAACCGACTCCCAAAAAACACTGCAATGTGAAAAATAACTAACCACATTCAAGTAGGTAATCGAAGCGGGACACATGAAATACTTATTATTCCTACTTATATATTGAGTAGTTCCAGTGGCCATCTGTTGTATTCATCATCAGGTCCACTTCGCAAATTGTGCTTTTCGAATGCAACTGCACAAGTTACTATAAAAAATACTCAAATCGCTATAGGTGTGCCTATAATATTTGAAGAGTTCCCTCGATTTCTCCAGGATCCCATCATCAGATCCTGACTAAGTGACAATGGGACCAATTTCGAAGTATACCCTTTCAGACAAAAAAGAATTTTTCAAATCGGTTCAGCCGTCTTTGAGTAATCGGTGAACATACATTAAAAAAAATATACGCGTCAAATTGATAACCTCCTCCTTTTTTGTCGTCGGTTGATAAAAGCGTTATTATTTATTTTCACAAAAACAAATTGATATTTTTTATATTTTGATTCACTCTAACTACAATAACTACTCACAAAAGAATATTTTGTTCTCAAAACAAGCATTGCAAATGTTCTGAGTCCGACTATATTCAATCGATTTATGATGATAAAAGCTAATATGTAGCGACAAAAATCCTTCGAACGTATCTGCGTCCGGTGATACCTATGACATTCGGGGGAGCGCGCGGGCGCTCGGGGTGGTCAGCACTGGCCGCTTGTTTCACGTTCAATGCTCAAGGACGTTGGGCAATCCTTTCACCTTAATAAGTTTGTGCTTTATTGTCCATATTGTCCATACTAATATTATAAATGCGAAAGTAACTCTGTCTGTCTGTGTCAAATAAGCCGCTTAACCGATTTAGATGAAATTTGGCATGGGAATAGTTTAGGACCGTGGGAAGGACATGGGATAGTTTTTATCCCGAAATTCCCACGCGATCAGGATTTATGCGGGAAAAACCTCTACGTGAACGAAGACGCGGGCAAAAGCTAGTATTTAGAATAGATTAAAATTAGTGTTGCCCAAACGAGAGTCTCGCAAGAGTCTTGCAATTAGCGATTATCCTATTGCTATTTATTAAACGGTAGTTGAGATCTCAGAACAATGTAACAGACTCTGATACATTGTTCTTACTCTTCATTCGCAACACTAATTAAAATAAACTTTATTGTACACCAAAAGTTAAACACATGTCGCTTCCCGGCAAAAAAAGTGTCAGAATACAAAAATAGTTGTTTCGAGAAAATGCAACTTTAATAGTTTTTTGTTCATGTAGACGTCAATAATTTAAAAACTATAATAGACAGATCGCTGAAATATGGTGTGTAAATAGCTTATTTATATATTTATTATAGGGCATTAAATTTAATAGCAAAATTGTATTTTTATTTAACTAACTTTTAAGAAACTTTTAATTTGATGAATATTATGACTCTTTATTCGATTAAAATTTCGGTAGTTTAAAAAATAATACACATTATACTGTATGTAATCACCATTACTTTTATAATTAAAAGTCTTCAATATTAATTAAAAATAAAGAAAAAGTAACCAAATTATAAACTTTGCATTAAAATAAAATAAAAACATCAAAAAATAACTTCTTAATTATAAATTACTAGTTTTGGCCTAATTAACAATCAGTCTTAATTCACTCCTTGGCCGATAACAATATAAAAAATTAATCTTAGATCTAACATGAAATTATTTGTCTTAAACATACGTCTAAATGCAATCATCATCATCACTTAATTTATTGGTTAACTGTCTTTACTTATAAAATTTAGGTACCTACAATAAGAAAAACTAACTAATTAAAACCTTCTCTTTAACATGTTTTTAAAATAAGAAAAAAATTCAAAACAAACTTCTTTATAGGTAAAAATATATTTTTTACGTGAACTTACAATCAACTAAAAAAAAGCTAAATTATTCACTTAAGAGACTTATAAAAATACTCATAACAGGGGGGAATATGACTATTTTGTAATAAATCCTTCAGTTTATTTTCTTTGAGTTTCGGTTTCGGTTTGTTTCGGAGAACTGATGTTCTTTAAAAGAGGTTTTAAACAACAGCTTCGTAGGATCGTCCTGCAACAGTTTGAAAATCTTCTTCTCAGAAATTTTAAAAGACTTTGCTGTAGTGTGTAGTGTAGTTTGTGTTTGCCCAATATCCTCAGACAGACGCTTCAATGAATAAAAATCACTAGATGACATTTCTGTCACGGTCTAGGGATTGCCTTTTGCTTAGCACATTTAACAGCTTCAACGTATTGGCTGGGTACTTAAATTGGACCTGATCTGAGTCTTCTTTGTATTTGTTTTTCTATTTGCTCCTCTTCCGACAATATTGGTGAATTCCGCTTATTACGTTTTCTTATAGTCGGCCGACCAACGCTACTGCCTGAGGTAGAACTCTTATACCCACAGTCAGTTAGTTAAAATTTGAGTCTTTGACACTGTCATCACCGTCTTCGAAATAAAAATTTTCTTTATCTGATGTATTTCCATCTAAAACAATGAGAGTAATTTGATTTATCAAACCTTAAAGTAAGAGTACAATTTAAATATCAGTTCAATATTAACAAGCCTGTAAAAAAGGTTCTCTTATATCCTCAATAATATTTGTACTTGTACATTGCGTATGCATTATGTTTTGATCTTCAGTTTCGTACTGCTTATTTTCACATTTTTTCGAAGTAGATGTGTCGAGATCTAAAAAACAAAATAAATAAGTGTCCCTGGACAACTGACATGCGGCTGTCTGATTCCGTACTGTATTATGGTAATCATGCAGCTGATAAACATACATAAAAGTAATCAGCCTGTCCCACTGCAAGGCAAAGACCTCCATCATTGAATTCATGTCACCATTATAATGATAGGATCTGGGAAAATCACTACGCTTAGCATATGCCAGTTGGTGATTATAAACCAGAGCAAAGTTCAAAATTTCGAGATACTTTTTGCTTGATCCGGGAATCGGCTCCAAGTCCCCAAGATCATGGTCCGGTACATAAACCACTAGAACATCGGGGCGTTACATTACATTTATTTATATTTGACTATAATATAAAACACTAACCTTGCATTATAACATCATCGTCGTTCAAATCATTTTGATTACAAATATTTTATACTATTATATTTTATACTACGACTATTATTATTATTCATATTGATCCTAAAAAAATAAACAGTTAGTAAAACTAGTACTATTAAATAAATAAAATACGCAACGTGGCATTAAGATTCAGTTCAATTTTATACAGAAAAAAAGACCGAACACAATATATAACTCGTGATTATTATAAAAGTTTACAACAAAAACGACATTACATGTGTTGCGTTTTTTTATAAATTCCCTTAAATCGCGATTATAGATCAGAAACAGTAAAAAAAGAGACACTTTATATGTTATGTCTCTTTTTTGTATGATCTGGCAATATTTACAATGCTTTTTCGTCAACAATACAGTCATAACACAGATTGTGCCGCCTTTTTAGTAACAATTCTAATATTTAAACGTAAAACTTATCGATAAAAAGTCACATCATACGTTAAAACACTTTTCTGGCGACACAGTATACGTCTATTCTGTATTAACACAAATGTGACATTGTTCACGCCGGTGTTCGGAGCAAAACGGCTCCGTGAAAAAGAGAACTTAGTGCTCTCTAGCAGTAACCATGCGCAACAAAATAACGACATTTTTTGAGCCGGACAAATGAAATACGCGCTATTTAATGCTGTAATTATGTCATTTTGTACCTAATATGTGTTGTGACAGTTTTCTTGCCGGGAAGCGATGTATTTTACAATAATTAATACTAATTTAGTTTTTGGCAAATATGAATACGTTATATAATATACTGAAGGAAAAGAGGTCATCAATTTTACGGTTTTTTAATGTTCATAAATAAAATAAATAAATAATTTATTGAACATAAAAATATTACATCTTTCAAGTGAAGCCCCTGACTCCTATGCTAAGCGAGCCTGTGTTACAGGAATCAGTGTCCTACGCTATACATTAAAACACATTTCAATTTTTATGTACTAAATTACAAACAAAAAGTAACATTAGAAGGTATTGAGAACAAAAGAAATAGAAGCGAAAGTTTGAGTGTATGTGCGTAATTCCGTGTGTGTGTGTGTCTGGAACTTTGGACGCGTGTGTGTTAACATGAGTGTGTGTTTTGAATAGCTTAATTTACTTTACCGACGAAATGATTTTTTTAATATCGTCATAGCTC
Organism: Tholera decimalis; assembly: GCA_943138885.2. Classification (NCBI taxonomy): domain Eukaryota; kingdom Metazoa; phylum Arthropoda; class Insecta; order Lepidoptera; family Noctuidae; genus Tholera; species Tholera decimalis. The sequence continues at coordinate 20,167,889 of OW964573.2, read as the reverse complement.
AAAGACTGAAGCCATGGTTTTAAAATTTGTTTGACCTTATGTCACATAAGCTTCTAAATTGGGATAGTTTTATTTGCTCTATTGTAGATCCTAGAACTTAATGCCTAAAAGTATCTAGACGTAAGTTTAGTGTGACATTTGGTAACTTTACAAACGGGAGACCCAGTGCGTTTGCTTATTAAATCTGAGCTTACTAGTAACAATCTGTGTCTACGTAGTATGGTACGGAGGATATATATTGGGAACTGTAAGTACTTGAGCTTCCGAGTATAGCAGTCCAGTGGGATAAATTCGTTTTTTGAACGACATCACTTTAAGTATTGCTCATTGTGCGCGTTCCGCTATTAGTATTACACTTTTAAACGTCCCTCCCCATACTGGAATTAATTAAATGATTTAATAATAGAATAAAAATATATTTTAAGTATATCGATTCATTATGGGATAACTTATGGGATCAACACATGCGGTATGCTAATGATAAAAGTGTGTGTGAGTGTTGCTTTGGCGCAACACCAATCTCATTAAAAACTTCTTATTTTTATACTTTAGTTTTTCTCGTGACCAAATACGATGCAAAGAACGGACATCAATCGTCAGCCAACAAAGGCGAGAGATTTTTTTATGGCGAATTTTTTTGACGAAGATATTATGTATATCACGGCAAAAGGTATAAGCTTTATTGAATTAAAAAAATTAATAAACGATTTTAACAGTTAATATTTGTTTCATTGATATACACATGTTCTACCCAAAAACATTTACGCTATAATTACTTCTTTAGAACATAATTTAATAAATTTATAATACTAACAAAAATGTCTTATAAAAATTTTAGTATAAGGTGTAAGTCTCCACTCAAGGCCTTGTCCTATAGAGCAACGTCAATCGTAAAATTTGATTGTCTTTCGCACACTGCTTTGTAAAAACAACTTTAAACAATTGTCATAAGATGGAATTTGCAAAAACATATTTTATACTTATAGCATTACTATTACTACGTAGGTGGTGAGTGTTTGGCGACTGTTTCGAGCGTCACTTTTCTTCGAGACTGTGCATCTTGGGTTTTTAGTATATCAATGCCCGAAGTGCAATAAAAATTTTAAGTAATGATTTTGTTTAGGTAATGGAAGGTATATAACATTATTTTCAGAAAGTCCACAAAACATTTAAATAAGAAATATATGGCTAAACATTTGTTTACATGTCTTGAGTGGTTTTCCAGCGCCTCCAATTTTAGTCTATATAAAATATGATTGAAAATTCTGCTTTTATGAATTTATGTTATAACGGCTTAAATAAAAAAAGAACATATACAATTTAGTTAAAGTACGCGATGCTGAGTAATCTTTGAAAATAAGACATTAGTTCATCCTCAAATCATGTTGAGAAACTTGGTGACCACATTTTAACAAACTATGTATTCATAACTAATTTGACCAATTTATTCTCCCCAGCATCAACTCCAAGCGCTTTCGGGCAAAAACCAGCCTCTCTTAGCTTCGGTGGCATCGGCGGTACTGCCAGCACTACTACCGGTCAGACCGGTCAGACAGGCGCTCTTACCGGTCAGAACACGGGGCTTACCTTTGGTGCTGGCCAAACTGCGGCCACTTCGGCGCCGGCGTTCGGTACTCTGACACCAAGCTTTCAGACTCCTCAAGCTCAGCAGCAGAGTCAGATGACATCATTTGGTGGTGGACGTAAGTTGAACCAATTGGTTACTTAACAAAGCAGTCAATAGCCTAATGGCTGAGGTGTCGAACTTTTGATCGAGATGTCACAGGTTTGAACCCCATGCATTCCACTATTGCCGTGAACCCACTCCATAATCTTTTAATGAATTATATGTGTCCATAGTAAGTTTGGTTGAATATTAATTTGTCATGGACAGTGAAAATGCTTACTTTTATGTGTTTAGTTTAATGTCAAAAGCTTTTCTATGATTTCCACTTTTACATTGAACTTCTAAAATAAAGTTAAGCCTTTTAAATTGGAAGTTTAGTAGTTTTACAGACAAAATTAAACAAACATTATAGTAATTGAATTATTATTCACCATTATCATTAATTATCATCATCAGCAATGGCATTATCAAAATCAATTTACAATAATGAATATTGTTTTGGTACTGAGAAAAACCTAAACAACTTAACATCATTCATTTATACCTCTAAAGACCAATAGATGTGGTTGTGCAATGACGTATGTTTTTTAGATTGGTGGATGTTACGATTTTCATACTAATCATGTTTTTTTTTGTTTTATTTACTTTCTCTGCTTTATAATGTGCTATTTAATCCTTTCACTCCGTTTTATCTTAAAGACTGCTTTCGGTTTCTCCGTGACATTCAAAGTCCTTGAGATCATCGAAAAATTTAGAATTAAGTGTCCATATGCATTCCACTTCTTTCTTCGATAAATCTTTCACTATCCAAGCGGCCCGTTTGTGGAATGCATTACCCATATATGTGAGGCATGCTCAAACATTACCTACGTTCAAAAGAATGGTGAAGGAGCATTACCTCTCACTATAATTTTTTTCCCCTCCTTTCTCTATTATGAAATTGATATGTATTAGTATATGTTTATATATTACTAGCTTCTACCCGCGACTTCGTACGCGTAGGAAGGTTTTCCCGCGCAAATCCCGGTCCCGTGGGAATTTCGTTATAAAAAGTAGCCTATGTGTTATTCCAGAATGTCATCTATCTACTTACCAAATTTCATTCAGATCCGTTCAGTAGTTTTTGAGTGAAAGAGTAACAAACATCCATCCATCCTCACAAACTTTCGCATTTATAATATTAGTAGGATATTTTGTGGTATGTATTTTATATTATTATGTTTAATTAGTTTTATGTATGATGTTGTACACTGACAGCCCTAAATCTATCTCTTTTAATTTCTGTCCATCCAAAGGTTGTCTGTGAAAGATTGCCCTGTTCGATAAGACCGCCCATTGTACACTAGTTTTATTATTTTTAACCTTTAATGTATTGTAAGGTGTACAATAAAGTATAATATAATAAATAATATTGTTTTAAATCGTCGAGAGTCGTTTTTGCACTTTTTGCAAGTTTATTGTTATACTTTTAAAAGTGATTTTTTTTTTTATTAAAAAGTAGGTTCGCGTTTGATCACCATCTCACCTGATGGTAAGTGATGATGTGGTCGAAGATGGAGCACGCTTACCTAAAAGTAACCTCACTCTTGACTTAAAGACTCCTAGGTTGTAGCTGTCGGGAAACACAGACTCCGGCAGGGAATTCCACTCCTTAGCCGTACGCACAATGAAGGTATTTCCAAAACGTTTTGTGCGTATGGGTGGGATGTCCACTATGTAACGATGGCGCTTCGCCGTTTGTCTCGTAGTCCGATGATGGAATGGGCTTGGCGGAATTAGACTGTGTAATTCCATCGCACACTCCCCGAAATGTAACCAATAGAAAACCGATAGACTTGCAACTCGTCGTCGATGTTCAAGGCTCTGGAGCTTTGACTCGACCAGTGCATCGTTGCCAATGAGTCTCTTGGCCCGCTTCTCGATACTCAAGCGCGTCCAGTTGGTATTTAGCAGATCCATCCCAAAGATTAGAGCAGTACTCCATACACGACCGAACCTGGGCTTGATAGAGATTGAGCAACTGTTCGGGTGTGAAGTACCGTCTCACCTTTGCTAGGATTCCCAACTTTTTTGATGCTAGTTGAGCTAAATAATTGTTGTAGCTTTAAGAACTTGTGTCCGTGTGAATTTCATGTCAAGTGAACAAAAAAAAAAAGATGGAGTGTAATTTTAGGGGTAGTTCGACCTAATGAATGAAACAGAGCCCTTGTAGGTTAACTTTTGTCTGTTTGTCCATCTGACACATTTTTTTAAATTGTTAATATGTTCGCTTTTGACCACCATCCCACATAATGGTAAGTCATTGTGTGGTCGAAGATGAAGCACGCTTACCTAGAAGACTTTAGTAACCTATTTAAACTTGACTTAAAGACTCCCAGGTTATAACTATCAGGAAACGCAAACTCCACCAGGAAATTCCACTCCTTAGCCGTACTCACTATGAAAGTATTCCCAAATGATTTTGTTCGTATGGGTGGGATGTCCACCATGTAACGATGGCGCATCGCCGTCTTGTAGTCCGATGATGGAACGGGCTTGGTGGAATTAGTTACATAACTATGTCAATAGAACACGTAAATTTTGATTTTTACACAATGTACGGTCGGCCAAGAAAGTGGTGTACCAGTTTTGATTTAGTTTCCCGGTCATCGAAAATTACAACAAGGTTCGTTATAAAAAGATATTGCTGAAAGAGACAACATTATCATGACGTAAACCTATGTATTTAGTATTCATACGTCATATGTCACATATAAGTACATGACATTTTAACCTTTAGTATAAATGAAAAGGACATTAGTTTCTACAAAGCAATTGAAATGTTTCCAAACAAAAGTAATAAAAACTATTTAGACAACCGAATTCCATTTGAAAAAGAAAACTGACAATTGACATTTTGTCAAATATATGCAAAAAATCGATATATTTTCCGTGTTATTTTTCAATCAACTGCATATAAAATCATCTCAATGCCTGCCAACTTGACCATTGCCGAAAGAGCACAAATAATTGCCCAATTTAATGAGGGAAGCAGTATCAGTGCGATATCCCGGAATTTGAATATATCGAGGCGTTCTGTCCGCTTTTGGATTCGTCGTGAAGGAGAGGAGGGAAGTTTGTTGGATCACAGAAGAAGTGGTCGCCGGCCTGCACTCTCCAATAACGATAGAGAATTCATGAGACGGGAATATGAAATCAATGGTTTTAAGCCCACAAAACATTTTGCGGAGATGTTCGATGTGAGTGCCCAAACAATAAGGAATCATCTACATTACATGGGGTTGCACCACAGGCATTACGCCAAGAAAATATATTTGACGGATGCTCACAGACTTGCTCGTCTGAACTTCGCCAGAGAGCACTTAGAGTTTGATTGGTCTAATACAGTGTTTTGTGATGAAAAAACGTTTAAATCCAGTCAGCATGGACGTCTTCACCTTTGGCGATATAATTCAACACGGTATAAAGATGATCATGTAATCCCAAATAGAGAATCAGGTCGAATTTCCGTAAATATTTGGGGCTGGATGAGTACGGATGGTGTAGGAGAATTGTGTTCTCTACCTCCTCGAGCGACGGCTGTAAATTATATCAACGTGCTTCAGAATGCAATGCTACCGACAGTCCGTAATGTTTACCCGGAGAACGAAGTGCCACAATTTGATTTTGTTCAAGATAATTGTTCAATTCATAATGCGAGGATCGTAAGAGCCTGGTTTCGTTCACACACTGACGTAAGGGTAATTCAGTGGCCCTCAAGATCGCCGGACCTCAACCCGATAGAAAATCTTTGGGGCCTTATGGTCCAACGATGGTCGCATCAAAATGAAAGAACCAAACAAGCTCTTATTAGTCACTGTAATTATATCTGGGAGGAAATGCGGGGAACCGATATTTGCTCACGGCTTGTTGGTTCAATGAGGTCTCGTCTTTTAGAGGTTATAGAGGCCAACGGCGGTTACACCCGTTTCTAATTTTTAAAAATTTTCAATATCTTCTAAATATTACTATATATGCTATGTTTTTGTTTGTTATAAGTATTTTAAAATTGATTGTAGAAATTTAATAAAAGGATAAATCTATTTTTAGCTTGTTTTTTATTGATATTGTAATTACAAGTTTACAGAAATTGTAGGTTTGTGGACTCGCCTTGTGCCTTTACAATTTTATGTAACTTGTTGATTACAATTCTGAATTTGTAGATACAATTTTGTCATCAAAATCTACAGCCCCCCGCCGTTGATTTTACGACGTCATTGGTTCCATCAAGTTCAAACTAAGAACAGCTGTCACGTTACAAACAGTAATAGTCGTTATCAATAATCAGATAAAGACAGCAATAGAAGTTGTCAGATCGATCTGCAAGCGAAACTAATCTTTATCACCTATGAATCTGCAAGCGATATTCAACCTTAGGGTGGTACACCACTTTCTTGGCCGACTGTATATAGTATATCACTTCGATTCCTAAGATGAATCTAGTGATGTCTCAAACATCTAAATGCATCTTAGGAATCAAAGTTATATGCACAAAAAATCATGAAAATTTGTCAAGCCATTTAGAAGGAGTTCTATATCAATCACTGTGACACGAATTTTTTGTATATTAGATAGTGAAATTAAATAAAGTAACTCATTACAACTTCATATCATTTACAGAACAAGCCCCACTAAGCTTCGGCTCAACCCAACCAGCTAACCAACCACAACAGCAAACCGGTCTCAGTTTCGCCCCAGCATCGACCACTACATCCCAACCCGGACTTAGTTTTGGAGCCACAACTACCCAATCGGGCCTTAGTTTTGGCACATCGCTTTCTACACAAGCCCCTACAAGCACTGTTGGGGCCATTGGAACGTCGGCAGCGAATCAGAAGTCACTTGTATTGGGACAAGCATCGTCAGCGGGACAATTTCCCAAAACTTCGGCTGCTCCAATTAGTTTTGCACCAGTTTCTAGTACTCCAGGTAAAATCTTTATTTTATTTTTTATTTTATCTTAGGACATAAAACAGTAGTCCAATGAAAATTGTATATAAACATGTAAAATCAACAATACTTATCGTACTACTTACATCAATGTCCACTTATTACTATGTGTTGATGCTACGTAAGATATCAGTAAAAAAAAAAAACAAAAATTAGTTACGATATATAATTCTAAACTTAGAATACAGAAAGAGCCGCAAGCCGCGATAAGAAGCAATAGTTTTCCTTACTAAACGCAAAACGTATGTGCGTCATAAAATATCTTTACCCAGGCGCATACACTCATGCAATATTAGCGGCCGACACGCACACGAGCGCATTTTCTTGAAATAAGGATTGTTTTAACTTTGTTTCCATTTTAAGTTAAATGAAAGATTTTGCCGTCGAAATTTAACACTATTTTTTAATTCAGAAGCCGATTCTGAACCAACTACTTTCAGGAATTGTGTTTATTCTGTTACACGTTGTATGCGGGTCGCACTAATAACCTTTCTTTTTTCAAGTTAGTTAAAATATTTTTCGATTATAGTAGTTAATAATATACTACCTACAAAGAATAAAAGCCCTCAGTAGGTAATAAAAAGAAGGGAAAATCAAAACTCTTATATTGGCAACACTAACAAGATGGATACATGACAATTACAAACTAAACAATTTATTCAGTAATTACATAAGACGACAAGTGAATGCGCCGCTAGTTACACGTGAAATGTGATCCCATCCTGTTTTTTTTTAGCCGCGCTGCATTTTTAGGGTTCCGTAGCCGAATGGTAAAAGACGGAACCCTTATAGTTTCGACATGTCTGTCCGTCTGTCTGTTTGTCCGTCCGTCCGTATGTCACAGCCATTTTATTCCGAAACTATTAGGACTATACATGTAAAACTTGGTAAGTAGATGTATTCTGTGAACCGATTTCCGATTTTAAGAGAAAATTTAAAAAATATTTTAAATAAAGGGGGCTCCCCATACATGGAACTGATTTTTTTTTTTCATGTAACCTACACGTGTGTGGTATCTATAGACAGGTCTTTAAAAATGACATTAAGGTTTCTAAAATGACTTTTTCATAAAGTTAATCGTTTAAAAGATATACGCTTCCAAAGTGGTAAAATGTGTGTCCCCCCCTCTTACTTCTATAATAATGAAGTGAAAAATCTAAAAAAACCATATGTTGTAGATCTTAATGTAAACTTTCAACCAAACTTGGTTTGAATGAGATCGAGTCAGCAGTTTTTGAGATACAGTATATTTTCTAAAACCGCAAATATAACTTTGTAATTCATACAAATACTATGAAAAACAAAGTTATTTGGCGTAGTTGTAAAAATTGTAAATAAGCTAGTTTTAAGAAATTTGTAAGGTTTTATGATTTTTTTTTTCAAATAAATATATTAAGTATATTATATTTATTATAGTTACTACGGAACCCTTCATGGGCGAGTCCGACTCGCACTTGGCCAATTTTTACAGTTAGGAACGACACAAGACGTCATAATTTAAATAAATTGGACACGGGTAAAACACGTCACGTGATATGACGTTCACAGAACAGTATTCTGTGAACCGATTTCCGATTTTAAGAGAAAATTTAAAAAATATTTTAAATAAAGGGGGCTCCCCATACATGGAACTGAATTTTTTTTTTTCATCTAACCTACACGTGTGTGGTATCTATAGACAGGTCTTTAAAAATGACATTAAGGTTTCTAAAATGACTTTTTCATAAAGTTAATCGTTTAAAAGATATACGCTTCCAAAGTGGTAAAATGTGTGTCCCCCCCCCCCTCTTACTTCTATAATAATGAAGTGAAAAATCAAAAAAAAACCATATGTTGTAGATCTTAATGTAAACTTTCGACCAAACTTGGTTTGAATGAGATCGAGTCAGCAGTTTTTGAGATACAGTATATTTTCTAAAACCGCAAATATAACTTTGTAATTCATACAAATACTATGAAAAACAAAGTTATTTGGCGTAGTTGTAAAAATTGTAAATAAGCTAGTTTTAAGAAATTTGTAAGGTTTTATGATTTTTTTTTTTCAAATAAATATATTAAGTATATTATATTTATTATAGTTACTACGGAACCCTTCATGGGCGAGTCCGACTCGCACTTGGCCAATTTTTACAGTTAGGAACGACACAAGACGTCATAATTTAAATAAATTGGACACGGGTAAAACACGTCACGTGATATGACGTTCACAGAACAACTGATCGGCTGCGCGTCAAACTACTCCATTTAGGAGTAGTTTTTGTTGCTTCAGTATTAGGTGCGCTCACGGCTTCCAGGGATTTTTTTTTTAATTTATTTAACTCAAATTATTTAATAAAAATACAATCTTTAATTCTGCCAAACCGTAAAACAGTTTGTCGGCAGCTCATCTTGTACCATCGTACATAACCCGTATTCACAAAACTTATTATATTTCACTAATAATACACTTATAGTCTATTAATTATATCTACTAAACAAAAACAAAAGCGAAGCTATTACATTTATACCTATATTATACCTACATTTCATCTCTAAACTGCTGTGTATCAGTGTATCTATAGGAATACTATGGACACATTGATAAATAGTGCTTTATTAAAATCTTCTTATGTCATTTTTAGGCTGTAGCACACGATACCAACTTCGGTGGGCAGCTCATTGATTAACATCGGCGTCATATATTTACGTGTGCATTTTCCAAAGTAATTAGTCACTTTGGGTACAGCAAGTGACTTGTTTTGCCAGACGTGTTGAGTGGATACGCTTACGTTCCACTTTGTTACGTTCATTATTAAATTGTTCCGACAAGATAACCACCTTGATTTTTAAATGAACTGGGAGCGTTTTACAAATTTTGAACAACTCACCATAATTTTTATTTAAGCTATATTTAGTTTTCTTGTCGACAAGTATGTAGGTTCTTTCTGTATTCTAAGATTCTAACTCACCTTGAAGCTAAAAAACACAATCGACAGGCGCCTAACAAGATTGAACTATACATATTATGATAACAGAGGCTTAACTAGTTAAAACAGTTTTAACTATAGAATGTTTGAATTTTATGTCAGAGAGTTTAAAACAGCCTATGTTCTCAAATCCACGTATTGGCGCAAAGAAACGCGGTGAGACCAGCATTCGAGTTGCACACGTGGCTTTAATATATGCTAAGCGGTACAGACGCACTGGTCTCTGCATGACTGACCTCCGAACGATGTAACAAAGCTTATTTATTAATCGATTATATGAATCGTATTTATTGTGCACAGCGCCATATAGAAACATTGTTTCGAGCCTTCGGGATTCTAATGGTAACAGTTAGTAGTTTTCAACCGACGACAAAAAGAGGAGGTTATCAATTCGACGCGTATATTTTTTTTTATTTATGATCATCGATTACTCGAAGACGGCTGAACCGATTTGGAAAATTCTTTTTTTGATTGAAAGGATATACTTCGAAATTGGTCCCATTTTCATAAACCTCAAGATCTGATGATGGGATCCTGGAGAAATCGAGGGAACTCTTCAAATATTATAGGCACACCGATGACGTTTTGGGTATTTATTATAGTAACTTGTGCAGTTGCTCTCAAAAAGTACCATTTGAGGAAGTGGAACTGATGATGAAGACCACAGATGGCCGCCGAAACTACTCAATAATAAGTATTGAGTGGATTGCGATTCGATTACTTGAATACGGATGTTAAGCACTTTATGCTCGTCACAATGCATATGGTGATGTAGAGCTGATGGTGAAGTACCAGGAGAACTCCTCAACAATTAACGGCCCAGCATTGGGGAAAGCAATATTTTGTAAGGTTATAAGTAGTAAGACATTTAGGCTCTTGTAACTAGGTAAATTAAAAATAGACCAACTAAAAAGAGTGAAATAAAAACTTTTTACCAAAAAATTAAACCGACTCCCAAAAAAGACTGCAAAGTGAAAAATAACTTTAATTTCGGAAGTCGGTGCCAAAAACGAAAATACAAAACTAAAGACGCCGACTACCGAAATTAAAGTTATTTTTCACTTTGCAGTCTTTTTTGGGAGTCGGTTTAATTTTTTGGTAAAAAGTAATTGTATTTATTTTTACCTGCGACGGGACCCTTTTTTGTGGCCATATGTGTGTACGGTTACAATGATAACTTTAATTTGAGAATAGACCCTTAACACTAACCGTTTAAGTTGAAAACTTTTTACCAAAAAATTAAACCGACTCCCAAAAAAGACTGCAAAGTGAAAAATAACTTTAATTTCGGTAGTCGGCGTCTTTAGTTTTGTATTTTCGTTTTTGGCACCGACTTCCGAAATTAAAGTTATTTTTCACTTTGCAGTCTTTTTTGGGAGTCGGTTTAATTTTTTGGTAAAAAGTTTTGATTTCACTCTTTTTAGTTGGTCTATTTTTAATTTACCTAGTTACAAGAGCCTAATTATCAACTACTTATAATCTTTTACAAAATATTGCTTTTCCCAATGCTGGGCCGTTAATTGTTGAGGAGTTCTCCTGGTACTTCACCATCAGCTCTACATAACCATATGCATTGTGACGAGCATAAAGTGCGTAACATCCATATTCAAGTAATCGAATCGCAATCCACTCAATACTTATTATTGAGTAGTTTCGGCGGCCATCTGTGGTCTTCATCATCAGTTCCACTTCCTCAAATGGTACTTTTTGAGAGCAACTGCACAAGTTACTATAATAAATACCCAAAACGAAGTAGGTGTGCCTATAATATTTGAAGAGTTCCCTCGATTTCTCCAGGATCCCATCATCAGATCCTGACGTTTATGAAAATGGGACCAATATCGAAGTATATCCTTTCAATCAAAAAAAGAATTTTCCAAATCGGTTCAGCCGTCTTCGAGTAATCGATGATCATACATTTAAAAAAATATATATATATATATACGCGTCGAATTGATAACCTCCTCTTTTTGTCGTCGATTGAAAATGAGATAGCAAGTCGGTTGAAGTAAGTTGGTTAAATATTGCAATGAAAGAAGAAGGTTCTTTCTATGCAGTTTTTAGGAAATCAATCAACAAATACGGTTGGGGGCAAAATTCCAATGATTCACTTTATTGATGTCCGAAAGTCCTGTTATTGAAGGGAATGTATAAATAAGTGTAATAAAATTAACATTTATATGAGAAAGGAGGAAGAACAAAGTTTCTTGTAAACCGATCTTTTGCGATTAAAGTCGAAAAAGAAGTTTTGGTTTATTGGTTGCGACCGTTCGTGGCCCATCGGGGGTCACATATGGCCAATGTTGGCTAACATTGGAATGAACTCAACTTTTGACGCAAAAATATGATGAATATTACCAAAAAGCTATCAATTAAACGATTTTCAAAAACAGTGCTCCATGTCACGTTTACCTACCTAACTGTTTATTTAGTGCACCTGAAAACTAACCAATAAACGTAAACGAAACTATCGTTGGGATTGATTTGAAAATACATTGATACAACCAACATCAAACCAGATTTAGATCTATCAACAAATTGGCTCTTGTTACACAAAATCTATAGAACAAACCTCTAAAATAGTCACCGATCACCCCGTCTATTACCCTGAATTGAAACGGATTGGTTCACCAAACAATATATGAGAGCAAATATACAAATTGCTATTCCAAAACTAACCGAATCTGAGCAAAAACGATACCCGTAACTCGATTAACAATATACCCACAATGTATTCCTAAAGTTGACAGGGATGGCAAAAGCTGAATGATATCAAAACGAACTTGATTTTTAAGGTTTGGGTAAGGAAAACTCACCTACGACCTAAGCACCTATTTCCTGACAGAGTGTGATAACTATATACATACTCTAAGGTTTTTTTTCTGTGTAGTACGCTCTTGGCCTCGATCGTGTCTTATGGTAAGAGATAGATGAGGTCTTAGATGTAACCAGCGAGCCAGGAAGGTGCCTGTTCACTGTTGCTTTAAAGGCTGACGGATCATATGTGGTAGAAAACAAAAAGTTGACACAGAGTTCCACACCTTGGCTGGGCACTCAATAAATGCGGAGCAGAAATGCAGCATTTTTAAAAGCTTTACGTAAAAATTGTGTCAGAACCAGTGCGCACCATTATCGACTGTATATGATCAGCCGAAATGGTGGAAAAAGCTATGAATAAGATTCCTAGTGACACATACAAACTGCATGAAGATATTATCATCACGTTCTTCATGGTTTGACTCCGATCAAAACCATAGCCCTTTTAACTGATTTTCGGTTTTGCCAAACATATTACGGATTAGACATCGAAGCGGATGATTATCGTTGTAAATACCATCTGGAGATAGTGGTCAAACACAAGTCTATCATCTAAAACATCTCAAAACTTTAGAATTAACGTAAGGTCAGGATTTTGTGAGACACTGCGGCTAAGGCAACAGAATATTCAGTTTAAATTTTAATTTTGTAGAATGAACCAATGTTACTTTACTGAAAATAAAACAATAAAGTAACTAAACTTTTTCAAAAACATAGTTATAGTTTTTATAAAAACTTTTTACCAAAAAATTAAACCGACTCCCAAAAAACACTGCAAAGTGAAAAATAACTTTAATTTCGGTAGTCGGTGTCTTTAGTTTTGTATTTTCGTTTTTGGCACCGACTTCCGAAATTAAAGTTATTTTTCACTTTGCAGTGTTTTTTGGGAGTCGGTTTAATTTTTTGGTTTAAAAAGATTTTTTTTTTCAATTTAGTATCAGAAAAGTGGTGGCCCAGTGGATACGGCCCCGACTTGCGAGTTTCAGATCATGGGTTTTAGCCCAGTCAGGCACATTACTTTTTGTTATTTGTATCATCACCATAATCACTGCTGAGACCGTAACCAGCGAATCAGAAACCACTTATTATGGAACAAACATTGCCAGAGGGACAGTTTTCAAAGAATTCAGCTGCTCTAATTAGTTTTGCTTCAGTTTCTAGTATAGTAGTATCTTTATTATCAGACTGGTTATGACCCGCGACTCACGGGTTGCGGGTCGTTGGTTCGAGGTGTTTGAACCCAGTTAGGCATTACTTTGAGTTATTTATATCAGCATCACTACTCTCAAATTGGTGTAGAAAATGATAGAGAGATACATAGAATACACTTTATTGTACACCAATAATTGAATCACACTTAATTAATAATATAAAAATTTGGTTTCAATGGTGGTCTTATCGCTGAGAGCGATATCTTCCAGACAACCTTTGGAAGAACTTTTTCCTAACTGCAGCAACCACAAACAAATTTAAATTTAAACAAATCTTAAATACCTGGCTAAAGACAATGGTGTATGATGTAGAGAATCTTCTAAAAACATGTTAAATATATTCTGCAAAACACACACATTCACACAGCCATACACACAAACATATAAAGATATACACACATACATATACAGACATATACACACAAACACACAAATGCATTCACAGATATACACACAAACATAAACTCGCATGACAACACGATTGTTAAATTAAGTTTATTAAATTATTAGTTTATATTATTTTCTCTAGCTTTAAATTTCACTTTCAAAATGTTTCTGTATGATATAAGAATATTGTTACTATATATTAAGGGGAAGACAGTAACACCTGCAACACAGTGTATACTAGCGCAAGTGTTACAGATTCCTATCATGCTATTGTAAAACTTATGTCAAAGTCAATAAATAAATAAATAAACAAACCGCACTGAATCCGCTTGGTGAATTATGGACCATTCCTTCTTTTAGAGAGGAAGCCTGTGTCTCTGCAATGAAAATGTAATATGCTGAATTATTGTTATTAACAAACATTATGGGACATAGGTATTGTTAGGCTCAATTTACACCGCCGCCAAATGGAACGGAAGCGACTTTTTGCAACGAAATTGTACATAGCATAATGAACGTTATGTCAATTGTATAACATACAAACTAAATAGCCAAAAAAAGGTCGCACGTCTTCCGGGAATCCTCGCGCATTCTCGATAATTCCCCTAGTTACTACTAGTTTGGATGTTATACAATTGACATAAAGTTCATTATGCTATGCAAAATTTCGTTGCAAAAAGTCGCTTCCATTCCATTCCGCGGCGGTGTAAATTGAGCCTTAGTGATGTGATAACAGTTTGAGCTTACATGCTGTGTTAGTATTCGATTTACTGTATTTGGCTTAATTACTAATTGCTGTAGCAAACTGGACCACCAACTAGACCTTTTAACGCCATTGCCATCCTAGAATGTTGTCATCTCAAAAACACTACAAAAGTGTCATGTTTAAGGATATTTCAACTACAGGCTAACCAACCAGGGTTCATCTAAATCTTTTAAAGAAAACTTCCTCCTCTACCCTCGACCCTTTAAGTAATTTTATTTGAATGGCATATTAGCTAATGGCTCATTTTATGTTAAGTTAGACCTATCTGGCTCATTTTATGTTAAGTTAGACCTATCACCACCGCCTATTGGCAACATTAGAAGCAGAGCATTTAAGACAATTTATTTAAATGTTTTATCACACTAAAGACACGTGAAACGTGTATGGGATCGGTCTAACAGGTTGCTGTTTCAGTTTTTTACAGGGAGCAACTACCTCTATAACCATATATACATACATACATAGTGCCTCTTGGTAAGGTTGGTGTTAGATTTCTATACAGTACATCTATGTACCGCTAACAACTGCCAAAGACATACATAATTATGTTAGTATTGGTGAGTATTAACTCTCACCCATAGACAGACTTAAGCAAACATTACTGTATACCCTAGAGATCCATCAGTTTGATTGTTTAACCATAAGGTCTTCCATGCCATGCTATTATTATAACTAAAGTATTGAAATCCGTCAATGAAGAAAATCCAACAATTTAAAAAATCCGGCCGTTATCCATTTTGCTAGCAATTCTGGCCGCTATGTGTTTTTAAATTTGAAAACAATGTACATAAACAATTGAATAATAGTTAAAACCTGGGGGTCTTTAAGTCAAGAGTGAATAGGTTACTTCTAGGCAAGTGTGCTCCATCTTCGACCACATCGTCACTTACCATCAGGTGAGATGGTGGTCAAACGCGAGTATATTATAAATTAAAAAAAAGACATTACTTACTAACAATCTTTTAAAACAAAAAAAGAATTTTCCAAATCGGTTCAGCCGTCTTCGAGTACTCGGTGATCATACATTAAAAAAAAAAAAAAATATACGCGTCGAATTGATAACCTCCTCTTTTGGTCGTCGGTTGAAAAACTCTAAGCACCTCCCGTTTCCAGGATCCAGTGCAGCATCAACAACCCCAGCGTCGTCTGCAGGCCTGACAGCGTGGTCTACTCCACTAGCCACAACAACACAAGCCTCCACCGGAATTACTTTCGGCACGAGCACAGCCGCCTCTACCGGACTTAGTTTTGGAGCGGTACCTACAGCTGCTTCAACTGCAACATCCGGGTTTGGATTGGGAACTAGTGCTACTAAATCTGTGTTGGGTTTTGGTAAACCGGTTACTTCGGTTGCTGCGTCGTCTGCAGGTAAATTATTATGGAATTTATTTACACTTCATGCACATACATGGGTACCAAGGCATATCTACCATGTTCTTATTAAGACACACTAGTACCTATTTAGCTGATGTGTGTCTTTCAAATAGCTTGAAGATATTTAATCTATCCAGTCAGTTCTACTAGCCATAACCAGCACTATACAACGTGTAATTTAAAGGGTATGTACATATCAAGTGCATGGCTTCTTTGGATGATAACGAACGATATGGCAAGAGTTTTGTAATCCTAAGTCTGCATATGTAGAACTTATTACAAATTCCAATACACTGATACCAGTGACCGAATTTTTCAAATTAAGAAGAACGAAAAGAATTATCGTGTTATTGGCAAGTGACGTGGAAAGTTATTGACCCTCGTAGTGCTGTGACACGTTTGTTATGATTGGTATTCAAGAAATATATGAAACCAATAATTTGGTATCACGAAATAGAAAATACAGTGGAAGTGCCCCTCTGATATCGCACGCGTGTCAACATTAAGCACAGATGCGCGACATTAGCTTATTCGCTGTCAAATTTATGTCGCGATTGGTTGTCTCTAAAATACACGAAATATTAGAAATTATGCCTTGTTGTGCGGTTTGGACCTGCAAAAACGAAAGCAGTAAATAAAATGTATCTTGTGGAGGCGTATCGTATCATCGATAAGTATTAAAGTTTGTTAATTTTAAATATATTTGATTTTAATGTCAATACCACATTTCATGACTTCAATGCAAACTATAAACAACCTTATTTTCATTAACACAACGTTTAAATCTACTTGGTCGTTATCCGGAGGAACATACTAAAAATTCTAGTAACTTCGACGCTACTCAATTAGGGATGCGACATATTCGTAAAGTAGGTCTGTATCGATAATTTTTATTTATTCCTTTTTATAGCTGGCACCATCATTCAGAAAATTTATTTCGGACGGTTTATGTGTATAATTTATGAATGTTTAATCACACGTAACCTGCACCCGTCTGTAGTAGATACGGGTCGCTAATCACACCGCCTATTGTACACTAATTTTTATAAATAATTGTCCTGTGTTAAATTGAGGTGTACAATAAAGTATATAATAATAATTACACTAATATTATAAGTCAAAAGTTTGTGTTTGTTACTTCTTCACGCTCGAAAAGCTGAACGGATTTCAATGAAACTTGGTACCATGTCCTGGAATAGAACATATGATTTTTTCCTGAGACTATGTTCCCTTGGGATAATTTTCTACTTTCACGCGGGTGAAGCCGCTGGTAGCAGCTAGTAGTTAATAAATATAACATCACATAATGTAAAACCGTAACATATCAATTTCTGGATATTGACCTCATAAAAGTAAAAAAGTAATTTAAATATTTCAGTTTTCTCCAAGATCCTTTTATTAAGGAAAGTGGATGTTTATTGGGTCGTCAATATTCCAAAACATAATCTATCATCAGTTAGGGGAATTTCTTACGTCTAATCATATTACCGACTTAATGAAAGCCATCACGGCAAAATATATTAATATACGCTTTCATCACCTATTAAAATTAAACATAAAACTATCAAAATGGCAATTATTAAACAAATATGTATAATTTCAAGGTCAATAAATATTTTTAATACTATCTATTAACATTTCATTGAACACTAGCTTGTGCCAGCGGCTTCGCCCGCATGAAATTAATATTTTGTTATATGATTTATAGCCTATCTATAGCATTCAAGAATAATGCAGCTACATATTAGGGAAAGAATTTTCAGAATCGGTTCAGTAGTTTCAGAGATTACACCTACATACAAACTTACAAATTTTACCTCTTTAATATTAAAATAGATTAAATTTTTTTGAAGATGATCAACCTTTTTCCATTACTGACCATTTGTATGATGTCGATAAATTATTACATTGCTCACACGAATAAAATACGTAATATCGATATTAAAATATCGATATTTGTCTACATCTCTATCTGAGTAGCAAAAGACATTACATGTGCATGCAAATATGACATCTATTTCAAAGAACTTAGCGTTCCGAATAGAATAAATTGGTTACAGTGCCATCTAGCGTTGAGTAGCTGAACTCGATGTAAATTGTTCGATTTATGTTTTTTAAACGATAAACGCCTTTATTGATTATGTCATGTCAAATAATAACAACTTTCGGTCGTTGTAATAAGACTCAATATTTTTGACAGCATTAAGAAGATGATTTGTTAAAGTTGCGTTTCAACTTTGTAGCCAATTATATCACTGTTTTTTATGTGTGTAATTGACATTTTGGTTTTGCAAATGTGTGAGTTTGGCGACACTGGTTCTCGTTTTGAGAGAGTGTAGGGGCACTTCTACTTATTTTTTTTTTCTGTGTTTGGTATCAATTCTTTGAGTCAGTTATTTTGTGCTGAAATTGTGCATAGAGACTCCATACCAGATGTTTTCTTCAGCACTTTTGGATAGATATGGGGTATCCGTTACACGTTGTACAATTAGTTTGCATTGAGCTTAATATAAGTTAGTAAAAGAAGAGAGCCCTATTTGTATTGGACTACGCTCAGAAGTCACATGATCATCATCTGTATCCTTTTTTCTGCCCTTTCCTTAGTTGAGAAAAGACGAGGTCGGCTCTCTGTAAAACACCAGTAGTTAGACAGTACTCCAGATAGAACTAGTAGCTACATCTGACCACGACGCAGTAGCTGGGTAACGCAATACTCCTTGACGAGACCGGTGTCAGATTTACTGGCTTCTGGCTACTAACATGAAAGACTGTCAAATGTGTACAAATATAAATGATAGCCGGGACCAACAGCATTTGTGGTGTACAATGAAGTATATTCTATCTAACAGCTTTACGTGCTTACCAAGGGGTGTAAACGATAAAAGAACTCATATCTCTTCATATTTCCCATAAGGAAATAAATAATTATTTGGTTGATTGACACACAATATGACAAGATATGTTTTATTTTTCCCAATAATTAATTTTTGAAAAAATAATATCGTTTAAAATAGCAAAAGCAATGTTTGATTGTTTAATTAATAAAGACATTTTATGAAGACTTTTCGAGGTTTAGTTATTCAAGATCGCAAGCCAACGTTGTTCAGTTTTTCTTGTTAGTGTGCATTCGTTGTAAAGTTTTTCGAGTAGGTGAAATTAGAGATTTAGTTATTCGAGATCCCATGGTTACGGCGTTAGGTATTTCGTGGTAGCGTGCATTCGTTGTTAAGTGTTTCGTATATATGTTAAGTCGTCGATATGTTAAGACAGATCGGTCTCTGCAAGCGTTGCTTAATTTTGGACATCAAGCCGTATAGCTGTTGTTATTTAGCCACAAGCTACCTAATCATGACATCAATTATTTACACAAGTCTTTCGCCAGACAATAATATATTTCGAACATTACGTACGATTTCAATTCTCTGTTCAAATATTTGAAATTGTGTCATGTTGACATCAGAGGAAAATTGTCCGTCATAAATTTATTTTGCATAATATTTAATGATATTTTATACAAAATTACTCGTAACTGATTATAGCACTTATTGCTTAATAGATAGAGAAATATTTCTGCTGACGTTTCGAGTTAATTATTAAATACTTTAATCAGCCATTTTAATACGAACTGAATTTAAGAATCTCAAATTATATTAGTACTAGGCTCAGAACAATAACTAAAGCATAGAAACCATGTAAAAATAGCAACTGAAAACAGATAGCTGACACGTATTTTGCTTATGAGCTTTTGCGTATGGTAGAATGAGACAAAAACTTCACTCTGTTTCTATTATTTTCATGTTGGTCACGAGTTGAAATGTCAACGGACTTCATTGGACTCCTTTAAAAACGACTAAATTCAAAATAACATAATTAAGTTCATTGTCTGTCAAATTAGCATCTTGCTCACTTGGCCGGGTTATAATGGCGAAAAGTTTTTGTGGCGGAATTGTGATATCTGCGAATTAAGAATAAAATTGTGCTATAATTCCCTCGCGAAAAGGTGTTTACCGGTGTTGTGTTTGTGCTTCATGAAATGGCAATCTAACTGAACAATGTATTGTGTGATTGAAGGATCTAAATCCCATTCAGGACGAAAAGAAAATAGTTCTGAAGAAATTACATTTCATCGGTAAGTTTTTCAATTCTAAGCGCATGAAATAATCATAAAATACGTCCTAGTATTATAATAATATTGTCAATTCTATATTGTATTGTTTAAATTTCAACTTATAAGGTATTTTGCTTGAAATTATCATTTATTCCTTATTTCAAATTAGGTTAGATTTTTTGCTAGTGATGTGGTAAAATCACGTACATGTATCGATATTTTTTATGGCAGTCATTGGTTTCGGGCACATTTTTGTAATAATATGAAGAAAAATAATGTTGAAATTTCATTACAGCTTCCCGAAGGATGAAGCAATTAGGAAGGAGTGGATTCGACGAAGTTTCAAGCGACATTGGACAGTAAAATCACATAGTCGGATTTGTTCCAAACATTTCACAGCAGATTCATTTGTGTCGAATATAAATATTAAAAGGAGGCGATTGAAACACAATGCTTTACCTACGTTATATTTGCCGAGCTCTAGATTAATGGTAATGAAAATTTCATTTAAAATTATAACAATAATCTTGAATATTTTGTGCTTCACTCTTTAGTATCAATTTTATAAAACGAATTAACAACTATTGCTATTTTAAACGATGTTAATATAATATGTTTTTAGACTTCAGAAGAAGTACATAAGGGTCTCAGTGAGACAGAACAAATTAAAGTTCCAAGTCTCCCATCAATTATGCCTCGGGCTTATCTCCGCGAATTAGACTTACAAGGATATCCCGGGATGAGCATGTAAATCTTGTATATTTTGTACTTCACTTTTTAGTCCTTATCATCTTGCTGCCCTTATCCCATTCTACTCTCTAGTATCAAGTTTATAAAACGAATTAACAAGTATTGCTTTTTTTTTAAGAACTGATTTTTCAATCATCTGATAACTTTGTTCAAGGAATAGTTTTGAAATTTTGCCAGTTATTTCATATAAAAACTGTCAAACGTCAATTTTATTATTAAATTAAAAGTTATCTGGGGATGGAAAAATCAGCACTTAATGGTATTAATAATTATTTCCTTTTGTTTTTAGACTTCAGAACAAGTACAAATGGACGTCTGTGCGACAGAACAGATTAATGTTTCAAGTTTCCCATCAATTACGAGTCGGGCACATCTCTGCGAATGAAACATACAAGGATATCCCGGGGTGCATGTAAATCTAAATTTGGACTGCAATTAGGAAAACATCAACATGTCATGGCCACTTCTAACAAAATTTGCCGGACTTTTATTAATACTAAAATTTTCGACGGCCTTGTTGATCATTCTTTAGAAATTAGTTTTGAAAATAATTACACAATTTTGTTGATAAAATGGATTTGTCAGCTCTATTTAAAAGCACAAATTCATCACATCATTAAATAATCTTGTATCCCGACTGAAATGATAAGGACGTTTTAGAAAAAACCATTTTATTTAAAGGACAATAATTTCTTAAACCTATCCTACATATAATTTGTGAACAAAGTGTGCATATAGTGGAAGTACCTAAACCTGTAATTACTTAAATTTACACTTATTACAATGTAAAAAATCTGTTAAAAATATATCTTGAATTACGTTTTTCCTTTTCCCAAAACTAGATAATATTTTTCCCTAACTGAATGTTCCTCAAAGCCGATAGGAAAACCTTTCGTTGGTTTACGAATTTTGCTAAATGGCGCTTTGATCTGTTAAGAAAATATCTGATTTTATCTATCAATCGAAAACCGGATTGACGCTTTTGAAGATCTGTATTCCATTTCAACTCTAGTATTTAAATTAAAACTACATCACTCACCGAACGTCCACTGCTGGACATTGGGTAGGGCCCTACCCAATACTGGGCAAACGGCAGAATATATATTTTAGTCATGTCAACCGAATTTTCGGTTATTCATAAACTCAAACGAAACATTTTGTCGATAAATATATTTCATTGACGTAGTCAATCCCTAGCACTTCAATACCCCGTGACAACCTGCACATTTACGCAAATAGCGTCGTATATGCATCTCTTTCTGATGCTTTGACAATGTCATATGTAAAAAAGAGTGCAGCGTATTGTACTTTGTTGTTATTTTTACGCGGTTTCTATGCTTTAGGTTATTGTTCTGAGGTACTAGCTGACTCGCCGGTCAGCTACGTACCGCCATATTATTTTTTCCATATTTTCTCACCTTAATAGGTAAAAATATTTGTAGAAGTCCAGGAAAGGTTTAATAACCTTTCTTGGACTTCTACAAATATCTTAAAACCAAAATTTACTAACAGCAATTGACTTGTTTAAAAATAAATAGATTTCTAATTTACTGATTGTATTTTTCAGCATCTACAACAGCACCCTCTGGTATAATAGCTCTTGGAAAAACTACTGCCGCCACCACAATGGCGTCTTTGAGTACTGCTACCACGTAAGTAAAACCATAAAAAGTTCGAACATATTACATGTAATTTTCATAACCTGACATCGTTGTCCGACTGCCGGCGAGAAAACCACTAGCTATCGGTGATTTATTCGCTCAAGAAACGCACAATGAAATATACATTCCGTGTAAACGAAAGATATGCATGTATTAATAGTTGCTCTCTGACTGTTCACACTGCCGGCGACGACACGCTTCACTAGTTCTGTCGCTCAGTGACAAGAGCTGTCAGAGATAATACTCGCTCAGCGATGCTCGCTTGGCGGTCAGAACTCACCAGAGACCAACTAGCGAGTAATCGCCCGTCGCACTCGCCTACTCGCCAACTATATGCTTGCTGTTCGCTGCTTGCCAACTTGTTTTCTGATGCTAGCTCTACTTAGGGTAAAGGTAAAAGGCAGGTAAAGGTGTTTTCACAATGGAGTAAAAATTCAAAATTAAATGTAAATTTCAAAAGATTAAGTTTAATGGAAAAAAATAAATGAATTGTCTTAAATTAGTAACATTTTTTAAACAGTGTCACTAGAATCTTCATTTGAATTTATTATGAAAGAATTTTGTTCTGCGTTCTCTATGACGTCATCCAAATTTCACATAAAATTTTCTTCTTGTATCACGTGGTCGCAGCATTTCTTCCATCGATTAGCATCTATTCGTCACAAAATATTTCTTTTCCATCACTCATCTTAAATGTTGAGTTATTGGCACTAACATATTTTTTTTATGTGGGCCCACACCAATTCAATAGGATTTAATTTAATTTAATTATTTAATATAGGTAGGTAACGCATAAAAGACAACCGTTTCGCCAAAAGATCTGCAGTTAACTGGTCAATGTGAACTTAGCTTTCTAATTTGTTGCGACTTGATTGGTCGAGAGGCGCGGACAACGAATACGTCACTATTTTCTTAACGTGAACCAACTATAGTTTGTGCAATTCCTTCGCACACTCCCTGTAATGTACCTTGATGCACTTGAGTCTAATGATTAGTCGAGCAACGGGCCAAGAAGGCTCATTGGCAACAAGAAACTGGTCGAGACAAATCTCCAGAGCCTCGAAATCGGCGACGTTTTGCAATCATATCAGTATTCTATCGGTTTCATTTCGAGGAGTGTGCGACGGGTTCATTGGACTACAAGTCAAACGGCGAAGCGCCATCATTACATGGTCGACATCCCACCCATACGCACAAAACGTTTTAGGAATACTTTCATTGTGCGTACGGCTAAGGAGTGGAATTCCCTGCCGGAGTCTGTGTTTCCTGATAGCCATATATAACCTGGGAATCTTTATGTCAAGAATGAATAGGTTACGTCTAGGCAAGCGTGCTTCATTTTCACACACATCATCGCTTACCATCAGGTGACATGGTACTCAAACGCGGGCCTATCTACAATAAAAATGTAACTGATAGAAAACCGTTAGGCTTTCAAAGTTTCTTTTACTAACAATTCTATACATTAATTTTAAAGATTCTTTATTTATTCTAAAAGAACATACATTGTTCATTTAGCGAATAAATACATAATTAAGGTAGGCTTAGTGCAGTAGCTAACAGTATTTTTACTTACAGTAGGTAGGTATGAATACGTTAGTGTTCTTAATGACATACTGTTTGAGTTTTGCTTTAAATATATTAAAAGATCATGTCGCTGCGCACTGATAAACAAGCTCAGGGTGTCATTCTACACAAGAGTTGCCCTGAGTAATAATGAAATAGTTACTGCTGTGTACCGGACCGTCCATCTCTCAAGGGAGGTAAAAGACGTTTTTAGAGTTTAGGTATGTATACCACGTATTTTTTTGTTTGTGTGTTTCAGTTTTTATGTTTTTGTTTTTATTTAGTCTTTTATTTTATTAAAAATTTTAAAATATTTTTTATTGTTAGTTAACCCATAATATACAGACACATTCGTGTCTGTATATTATGGGTTTAAAATTGCCTGAAATAAACGATATTTAATTTAATTTAAATTCAAAAGGGCCACAAGTCGAAAAAATTACAAATCCTTTTTAAAGCAAAAATCGTATCAATTCTGCCTTCTTTTTCATATTCGAAAAAAACACCCAGTATTTTCGCATTAAAATGGAGCTAATCGCACAACAGCCCTTTTTGCAGTGACCCTGCAGTCAGTGCGAGCGCACGTTTGTTTTGTGAAAAAGGGCCACATTCCGAACCACCTTAACTTTGCATAATATTATATCTCATTGTAAGTCAAAGATCTACGTCGCCTTTTAATTTGTGATTTATTTTAAGAGAAGATTTAATTTAGATACGAAAATAAGCAATTTAATAATTTGTTAAGGACGTAAGTTCGAATCTGACGTAAATAAGCTGTTTTTGGGTGCCTTTTCCGACTAATATAAAGAAATTCAAACAAAACTAACAGTTGCAGTAGATAGATTACTTCTTTATCTCCAAAGCAGCCGTGTTAAAAATACAAAAAATATGGTTTTTAGTATTGTAAACACGATTTTTCAAAACCTCTGCATACAAAGTTGAGGAAAAAGGGTTAAGTTTAGGATTCTTTTTCTGCTAAACATTTACATATTTTGATTCTTAAAAAATACCACAGGCTAGCAGATATAATTACCTCAAAATGAGCCTATTAATAATAACGAAAATGTAACAAATAGCTTCACAAAAAAAAAAAACCCTTTTAAATTTTTCACATATTTTGCTACAGCGCATGAATCTTAACTAGTCGCATTAAAGGTTATTTTCGTTGGTCACTGTTTAGATTTATTGGACAGAAAAGTGTAAAGAAATTTTAATACGCGGTCAGCCGCCTTCGTGAGTGGACGCTATGTCGCTTGTCAACAGAAATTTGTCTAAAAATAGATCGCTGTACGAACACAAAATAATTCATAATACTACACAATACTTATTTCGATACTTTACGCATTTTATATGAGCAACTTGAGAAAGTAAGTTTTTTATCTATTGTTTGGGAATAATTGTTATCTTTTTTGAACAAATGTCTAAACCCAAGATGATACCGATTTTTTTAATGGGTGCAAACGACTCGGTTTTTTTTAAATGTATGTTCCCCGATTACTCGTAACTAGACCGATTTGAAAAATTATTTTTATTATTTGAAAGGCACCTGGTAGGTATATTTCCAGGTGGTCCCATCGTCATCAAGTCAGGATCTGATGATGGAATCCTGTCGAAATCGAGGGAACTCTTCAAATATTATTATTTTTTAAAGTAACTTGTGTAGTTGCTCTCGGAAAATACCATTCGGTGAAGTGGAACTGATGATGAAGACCACAGACGGCTACCGGAACTAATCAATTATAAGTATTTCATGGGTTGCGATTCGATTACTAGAATATGGTTGTTAATCACTTTATACTTGTTAAAATGTATATGGTGAAGTTGAGCTGATGGTGAAGTACCTGAAGAACTCCTCAAAAATGAACGGCTCTGCATCAGAAAAAGCAATATTTTGTAAATGGTGATAAGTAGTTTACATTTAGGCTTTTGTAACTAGGTAAAGCACTAGTCGACAAACCAAAACACTAAAAACAAAAAAAAATACTTCCAACTTGTTATTTTTGGAAATCTGTCTTATTTTTAGTTAAAATGATTTTTTTCGTGATATTTTTTATTATATATTTATATAATAATTTAAAAATTTATTTTTTATTAATTTAATTTTATAAATTAATTTATATAGTAGTAAGTAACTATAATGATATAATATAAGTAATATGTATATTTATTTGACAAAAAAAATACTTACAAATTTCTTAAAACTAGCTTATTTACATTTTTTGCAACTACGCCAAATAACTTTGTTTTTCATAGTGTTTGTATGAATTACAAAGTTATATTTGCGGTTTTAGAAAATATGCTGTATCTCACAAATTGCTGACCCGATCTCGTTCAAACTAATTTTGGTTGAAAGGTTATACTAAGATCTACAGACATATATATGTATAGACACCGCAGCCCCGGATCACAAGGGCAACTGAAGGAACAGAGTGGGTTTTTATTCAGTATTCGTCTGACACTACTTTCCGCTACACCCAGAGTGAAAGGAGTCATTTTGATGATTTTCCCCCCCAAAAAATTGGCCAAGTGCAAGGCAGACTCGCCCATGAAGGGTTCCGAAGTAACTATAATAATATAACATAATATGTATATTTAATAGACAAAAGAAATAACTTGCAAATTTCTTAAAACTAGCTTATTTACATTTTTTACAACTACGCCAAATAACTTTGTTTTTCATAGTAGTTGTATGAATTACAAAGTTATATTTGCGGTTTTAGAAAATATGCTGTATATCAAAAATTGCTGACCCGATCTCGTTCAAACTAATTTTGGTTGAAAGTTTTTCACTCCATTATTATAGAAGTTAGAGGGGACACACACACACATTTTACCACTTTGGAAGCGTTCATCTTTTAAACAATTTACTTTATGAAAATGTCCTTTTAGAAACTTTAATGTCATTTTTAAATACCTGTCTATAGATACCACACACGCATAGGTTTCATGAAAAAAAAATATATTTTCAGTTTTAGTTCTATGTGTGGGCAGCCCCCCTTTATTTTAAATATTTTTTAAGTTTTTTCTTAAAATCGGAAAGCGGTTCACAGAATACATCTACCTATCAAGTTTCACATGTATAGTCCTAATAGTTTCGGAATAAAATAGCTGTGACATACGGACGGACAGACAGACAGACAGACAGACAGCTTTGGGAGCTGAGTCACCCGTGTCCGTAAGAGGATACCCGTTTGCAAATCCCTACACGTGGCCCTCGGGTGGTGCTAATCAGGTGACATCAAACAGGTGGCAGGTTAAAACTGCAGGCTTGTGACCACCCACAGGGCAAAGACGTACCGCCAAACGGCCTAGCCGTGTTCCGGTACTAGTGTTGCCCAAACGAGAGTCTCGCAAGAGTCTTGCAATTAGCGATTATCCTATTGCTATTTATTAAACGGTAGTTGAGATCTCAGAACAATGTAACAGAGAGTCTGTTATATTGTTCTGAGATCTCAACTACCGTTACCGTACCAACACTATCCGGTACGATGCCCTGTGTAGCCTATCAAGGAGTTGGGTCGAAGTAGTTGCTTCACTGCTGAAAGACCAATCTGGCTCGCACTAGTGCGGACGTATCGGGAGATTAGTCGCGGAGAGGAGCGGATCCGAGGCACGGTGCGCCGCTGGCCGACCGCAGGTAGTTGGGGGCCCAAGTAGTGTGCCAGCCACACATGACAGGCTGCCCCACCAACTGACGAAACATCCCGGAATGCACCATCGTGCTGGTTGGCGACCAGATGAGAGGGCCCGATGGTCATTCCCGGGGGGGCTTGGGCGTCCCCGCAGTCTCCAGACTAGTTCCCCAATCAATACCATCCGTCTAGTGTGGGTCTGGAGGTTAACAGCGTGAAGCCTCACTTCACTTCCTTCTTCTCTCCTCTTCACTCTCTAAATCATGAAATGGAATAAAAAGTTAAACAGCGGCTGCACTCCCTCTCTCTCAAAGTGCACCTCAGTAATATCCGAGGTCTGCACTCAAATCTCGTCGCAGTCTACCACCACCTCGAGACTGAAACCTGCTCTGCTGTTTCTTTCGGAGACGCAGATCAGATGTCCATCAGACGTGTCGTATCTATCATACCCAGGGTTTACCTTGGAGCACAACTTTAAACCACGTGCGGCGGTATGTATGTACGCCCGCGACGACATCTGCTATTGGCGTCTCCGGAACCTTGAGGACTCCAGGTTTTCTACACTTTGGGCTCTGGTGGACACGGACATAGACAAAATTATCTATGCTTGTGTCTACCGCTCGCACAGCGGAGATCATGAGAGAACCAGGCTCACACAATACATCAGTGAGGCGGCAGATGCGGCCCAGCAGCTCAGTTCGTGTTACTGGAGGACTTTAATGCCCATCACCAGGAGTGGCTCTTCCCATACCAGTGCACGGACCATGCTGGGCGAGAGACGCACAATCTTGCACTTGCATTAAATCTCACTCAGCTGGTCCAGGGAGCAACGAGGGTGCCGGATGTTGAGTCACACAAAGCCAATTGCTTGGACCTTCTACTGACTACAGATCCAGACCGCTACTTGGTAACGATATCTTCACCGTTAGGTAGTTCCGACCACTGTCTGGTGAAGTCTGTACCCGTCTCCTCTCCGCCCGATCTTAGCCTTAAAGTCATTCGGCGGGTTTGGCGATATAAGTCAGCGGATTGGGATGGCATGCGATCTTTCTTTGCATGTTATCCTTGGCAGCCTACTTGCTTTTCTTCAAATGATTCATCGTCGTGCGCAAACGCCGTGGTAGATGTTTTGCGACAGGGGATGGAGTACTACATACCGTTCTCTGACCTAAATTGTTAGGTCAGAGAACGGTATGTAGTACTCCACATTGGTCCGGCAAAGCTCGACCTTGATTTGGCGCAGAATGTGATCGCGCTGAAGCGCTTAAACACGGGACATACTTAGCATGGGTCGATGCTCGAAACTGCAAAGCAAATGACGTGGATCAGAAGAAGAGAGCCTTCAACAGGGCTGCCAAGTCCAGCAAGAAGGTTTTGCGGAGGGTTCGGTTTGACCACGTTAGCCGAATCGGGGACAAACTCGCTTCATATCCTGCTGGCAGCAAAGCGTTTTGGTCCCTGGCAAAGTCGGTCGAATTCAACTTCTGTCGTCCCTCACGGTAGTGTAGACCGTCAGGTTTGAGCAGTGGTGGTAACCACTGCTCAAACCAGCAAACTTGTTTGCCGCCCTCTTTGCGGAGTTTTCACGTCTGGATAGTAGTGGCGCTCACCCTCCTGATGCTCCTATTGGATGCGAGACGTGTATGTTGGACATTCGCATCCATCAGAAGGACGTCCGTAGAGTGCTGCATAATCTTGACGTGAACAAAGCTAGTGGCCCCGACGGGATACCAGCAATTGTTCATAGAACTTGTGCGCCTGAATTGTCTCCAATCTTGACACGCCTGTTTCGCCTTTCGTTAGATGACTGGAAAGGTGCTGAAAGCATGGAAGCTGGCTAACGTTCAGCCTGTACCCAAAAAGGGCAGTCGTGCTGATCCGGCCAACTACAGGCCTATTTCAGTCACGTCCATACTCTGTAAGAGTATGGAGCGTGTACATAATAGTAAGCTCCTGGCATACCTAGAAGCCAACGATATCCTCAGTGACCGACAATACGGTTTTCGCAAAAAACCGGTCAACTGGGGATCTTCTAGCGTATGCCATTAACATCTGGAGCGACGCCATTGAGAAGCAAGGGGAAGCACTTGCTGTTTCTTCTTCGGCTTTTTGAATTCAACAAGATTTATCTCGAAGCCAGAAGACAATGTCCTCAACAATACATCAAAGTGTTTGATGATTATAACATCCAATCCTGTGATCTGAGCACTCAGTTCGGGGTTCCCGAAAAAACGTCGAGCTTTGTTTCTATCATTTGTGGAACTAAATCCTGGCTTTGGTTTGTCCACAATTAATCCCGTTTCATGCTTGAATCGTTGTTTGATTTCGTCTGATCGTTGTTTTACACTTGCTTTTTCCTCTGAAGACCTAACTTGCCATTTCTTAATATCTAACTTATAACTAATGTGTAAAAAGCACTCAAACGAACGAATCCAAGCATGTAATGTTGACAAACCCAAGCCAAAATTATCTTGATTCATCATTCTGGGAGTGGCCCCACAAATATAGCATTTCTGCGATGAATGTGTCTCTGTCAAAGCTTTGCACACTTTTCCATCAGTCATAGTCAGCAGAAGCTTGTACTTAACAGAAATTTCAGAACCACCAAGATCATAAGATGTAGCCTCCAAGTAGTCGTTTATTTATCCCAAAACCTTATTTGTTTCGATTTTTGTCAATTCCGTTGTTTCTTTGGCAAAAATGAATTTAATTGGACGACAAAACATCGTCGATGATGGACGAGGATTTTGCCAGATAATGTTGTTACTCTCGTCGATTAACCTTAGAGGAACCAACGAATAAACAAAAAGGAACTCATCAGTGCCTTCGCTGTTTTCAAATCTTTGTTTGTAAGCACTATGACCGGAACTTCCGTCACATCCCCATTTACTTATAACAGATGTTGTGTGATAAACGATGAATTGGGTATTAGATTGGGGAGCACACTTGTGACAACTTCTCTCTGAGTTTCTAACTACTAAACGTTCTGCTGTTTTATTCAAAATAGCTTGTAGCTCAATTTCTGCTCGAGATTGTGTCAAAACAATGTGCTCCTCGGAAGGATAATATGCTTTTTTTGATTTAACAATGCAATCATATGATGGAAACACGTGATGCTCGACTTTCATAATCCACTTTCTAGTCTGTTTATATGAGTGAGTTGTTGAATTTGAATCAATATAATACGCTAATGCCTCGTCATTACTTAGCAGTCTATCACTTGCACAGCACTTGGTTGTTGAAGGCTAATGCATGTACTTGCAGAAGCTGGATTCTCGCGAATGTCCTTTATAACTCTGGCAACGTTTTTATGTCCAGTTGACCGTGCAGTAACCTCTGCAGCTGTCATTAATACCCCAAAAGCCTGATAAGTTCGAAAACAAAGAAAAACATGCCTTTTTTATGAATTCACAGATAGTCTATTTTATGACACATTAAAATATTCTAATAAGAAAATAATATAGTACATACCTTCGGAAGTAAAATCCATCACTAAAACTTTTCACAAAATTAGAACTGCCACCATGAGATATTTAGTGCAAGTGTCGCAAAAATGCAACTGACCAATTTCTTTAATTGCATTTACCTCATTACTGTTTTTCACTTACTTTCCTCCAGTCGGTGATCAAGGTCAGCGGAGGTGCACGAGCGGGAACCGGTGTAGGATAACGGGACGGTATTTGGACATGTGGCCAAAAAATATTTGTTATTAGATCGTAACTACCATAATAAATTTTATCTAAACAGAGACCTCCCGCCACCTCGCGTCTGTCTGTCTGTTTGAACGCGATAAAAAGCACATAAGATTTTGATACGGTTTTCACCAAATACACGGCAATGATATATAGTAGTCATTTGAGTTTGTACAGTTACATCGGACGGCGCTATGTTCTCCACATAAATATACTGATGGGATATTTTCCGAGATATACGCGGTCGAAGTCGCGGGCAAAAGCTAGTTGTAAATATGTGTCATTTTATTGTGACCATCAAAACGATCTGGTCCTCTTTACACAGGATTTATGGAGGCAGTCGCGATACTCGCAGTACACACGAAGAGCGTCCGGAAAGATCTGACCAACAGATTTGTAGTACTTTTTGTGGCAGCAATTTGGAAACCACTAATGTTTCAATACATTTTATTGTATTACTGTTTGGTTTGTGACAGAAACACTTTTTAATCAACTTCAAAAAATGGAGGAGGTCCTCACTTATTCGGAATCTGTTTTTTTTATGTATGTTCTCCGATTACTCGAAGACTACTGGACCTATTTGGAAAATTCTTTTTTATTTGAAAAGGTATACTTTCTAGTTCGTTCCATTGTCATGAAGTCAGGATCTGACGATGGAATCCTGGAGAAATCGCGGGAACTCTTCAAATATTATAGGCACACCTAGCAATTTGGGTATTTTTATTAAAAAAACATAAATGGTATTATCAAATTCAAGGGCAGTTGCGTATTACTAGGCAAGACTGGTAAATTAAAGTTTGAAATCATTGAAAAGGACTTTTAATTCTGAAAGGAAAAAATGGAAACCCACTTATTTCGATTTTACAAAAATTGTCTTCTTCCAGAATTGATTGATCCCAAGACGGGTAAGAAATATGGAGTTACGAGCTCATTCCTCATATATTCCAAGAATATAATATAATAATATAAATTGATTTTTAATATTAAAATATTGTTTCACCCAGCTTTTGTCAAGATCGCTAATGCTATCATACCAAGGAAATGAAACACACGGTGAACAGTTTAATTGGCGAAATCTTTGATTTTGAACCCCATACGTTATTACTTATTAGCGACCCCGAAAACCACGAAATTACACACCTACCAAACAGAATGGACCCAAACTTGATAAGCTATTCTTATCGTCTAGGATCTTCAAGAGCGGTTGCTGTATTCCTGCAGGCCACTCCACTGAGTTCGTATAATTATAATATCTCATCGTATCTAACAATACAAGCTCGAACTTGGTTGATATACCGTCTTGTCAAGCGCTTCTCCTCCACATTTATTGTGCGCACAGCCAAGCTGTGGAATTCTCTGCCGGCTTCTGTTTTCCCTGCCATCTTTGAGTCTTTAAAGCAAAAGTGAATAGGTATCTTCTGAGCTCGCTCGTTCCATTGTAGACCTCATCTATCGGTTACCATCAGGCGAGATCGAGGTCAAGAGTGGGCTCATTTGTAAAAATTGGACAAATGCGAGTCAGACTCGTCCATGAAGGGTTCCGTAGTAACTACGCCAAATAACTTTGATTTTCATAGTGTTTGTATGAAATACAAAGTTATATTTGCGGTTTTAGAAAATGTGCTAAATCTCAAAAACTACTGACCCGATGTCATTCAAACCATTTTACTGAAAGTTTTCATTAAAACCTACAGCATATTTTTTTTATTCTATTATAAAAGTTAGAGAGGGGGGACACATTTTACCACTTTGGAAGCGTATATCTTTTAAACGATTGACTTTAAGAAGAAGTAGTTTTAGGAACCGATATAATTTTTAAAGACCTGTCTATAGATACCGCACACGAAAAGGCTTGATGAAAAAAAAAAAACCCGTGTGGCACTCGGGGACTGCCACGGTAAAGCTATTGCATAGCATTTTTTATAAACTTATGCAATTATAATTATTTATATATTTTTTATTTTTGCAGTATTTTTTTTTTCTTTGATATTAATTCAAGTTACCGGGTCAATTATACCACATTTTTAGTTTTAAGCTATTTCTCGCGGCGTTGACATTTTAGACTTTCTTTCTCCTATAAAAAAATGTAAATGTTTCTTATTTTATTCAACAAAATATTTACAAAATATCTAAATCCATACTAATATTATAAATGTGAAAGTAACTCTGTCTGTCTGTGTGTTACCTTTTCACGCCTAAACCGCTGAACCGATTTAGATGAATTTTGGCGTGGGAATAGTTTAGGACTCTGGGAAGGACGTAGGATGGATTTTTATCCCGAAATTCCTTCGGGTTCGGGATTTGCGCGGGAACCCCCTTCCACGCGAACGAAGTCGCGGGCAGAAGCTAGTAAGTATAATATAAAAGTACTTTCAATAAAAAAGAAATCATAAAAAGATATGATGAGACCCTGGGTTTGATCCAAAATACTGACGGTTACCAATCCGATTCTTTACTAAACACGCTAATAGAACGTTAGTAACCCGAATTGAAATAACTGACCATATTCGACCGTATTAGGTTTTATTTTCGTTACGGAATTTCTTGATTCGGTCGCCGCACTCAAAGCCCGCGATAAAAGCTATGCAATAGCTTAAAAATATTTTTAGGTTCAGTTCCATGCATGAGGAGCCCCCCTTAAATTTATATATTTTTGTCTATCAATCGGAAAGCGGTTCAACTCGGCGGAACAGAATACATCTACCTACCAAGTTTCACATGTAGGTAGTCTTAACAGTTTCGGAATAAAATGGCTGTGACTTACGGACGGACGGGCAGATAGACAGACATGACGAAACTATAAGGGTTCTGTTTTTTGCCAATCGGCTACGAAGCCATAATAAATAAAAAAAACTGCACATTTACATCTTGTTGTCAAAGAGATCCAGTACCAGTCATCGAAGTGTACCTACAAGTCACTCCAACAATTTCATGACATCAAACAGCACACAAAATAAAAGCAACCATGAAGCCATTAAAAAAAAATTAAATAATCTAAAGTATCAAAATGACTTTACGTACCCATAATTCGCGGAGCTATTCGTACGTTTGAGTGTGTTTGAGCCTTGTCTATGTAGTGATGCGATTTGATACCTATCAATTTTGAACATGCGTCCTTAACATGGTGTGCTAGAGATTTATAAGCAATTTGTGTTTTGTTAACTTACTTAAGTACATTTTTTCTTTAGAAGCTGATGTAATTTTAAGTTTTGTTTTTGCATGTGACATGGTTAGGTGTTGATATTGCTTATTCCAGTCAAAATTCTGGATATCTTGAGATTATCTCTAAAAGTACATTTAAAAATGTACGTTTTTTATTTGTTTTGTATCTTTTGATGGTTGATTTTTTGTAATTTTAATGCAAGGTATTGCTAATATGCTACCATTTAGTTATAAACAAAAAGTAGTATAATAAACATAAAACATTATACGAAATGACACAATAAAACTTATTTTCTGTTTGAGTTGTGGCTTTTTATTTATAAAACATTATATATGTTTTTTTTTTATAATCAAAAGGGACTAATGTGATGTTTTTATTAACTGGGTAAAACTTATAGGAAATATCAAATTAAAGACAAATAGAGGCTTAAAATATACATCCGATGATATATAACACAGATTTACAACGTAGAATAATAAAAACAATAAACAAAAACATATATCAAAACTTTGACGGGCTCTCCTGTAAAAAAGTGACTTTTCGACTTGTGGCCCTTTTGAATTTAAGCAGCGATGTGCTCCTGATATCTGCCGGTAAATTTTTATAAAGTTGGACGCCTTCGTACATTATGTTTCTCCTGCCATATTGCGTTCGGGGTGGGCGCGTTTTTAATTGGTTAGGGTTTCTTTGGCTGTATTTTGATGTTTTTGTGTTGAAGGATAACTGTGTGTGTATAGTTTTGTTAAGATTTTTCTAATGAGGAATATGGCACATAGAACGAGGATTTGATATAACTACTACACACTTCTATAAATTATCTTAATTCTATAATTTCCAGCACAACAGCCGCAACCCTTCCCGTGCCACAAGCCGTGACGTCAATATCGTTCGCCCAACTAGAGGAAAACATCAACAAATGGACGCTCGAATTAGAAGAGCAAGAGAAAACGTTCATTAACCAGGCGACGCAGATCAACGCGTGGGATCGACTGCTCATAGCTAACGGAGAAAAGGTATGTTTATCATAATTATTAGAGATGCCACGGATAGTTACTTGGCCGAATACCAAATATTCGGCAAGGCTCTTGGCCGAAGCACCGAATATTCGGTAACACTTAGTACTTTCCGCTGGTGACAAGTCACACCTCGTCACTTACGAGTTTAAACTTGCATCGCTGAAGTAGCACGTAGGCGCGGGCAGTTGTTTCATTTGTAATTAGGTCACGGTCGTGTCATAACACGCTTTATTTGTTGATTGTTGGTGCATCATACTGTACGTACTGTATACTAAAAATTACTTTAAATGTGATTATCTTAAGAAATATCACCCACCCATATACACAAAACGTTTTGGAAATACCTTCATTGTGCGTACGGCTAAGGAGTTGAATTCTCTGCCGGAGTCTGTGTCAAGAGTGAATAGGTTACTTTTAGGTAAGCGTGCTCCATCTTCGACCACATCATCACT
Organism: Tholera decimalis; assembly: GCA_943138885.2. Lineage (NCBI taxonomy): Eukaryota > Metazoa > Arthropoda > Insecta > Lepidoptera > Noctuidae > Tholera > Tholera decimalis. The sequence continues at coordinate 20,131,712 of OW964573.2, read as the reverse complement.
TACCATCAGGTGAGATGGTGGTCAAACGTGAGCCTATTATCAACAAAAAAATCACTATTTGTTCAAGAAAAGCAAAATGATTTAAATATCTGCTTACCACTTTTCTTGACCCCGTTTTAAAACTAGTTTCTTGGGAGTAGTTCAAACACAAACAGCAAAAAAACATCTTATAGATACTCTGATAAAGAATAGCACCAATAATGATTCATCTCCACGTCGAAAGAAAAGGAATGCCAATGAAAATGACAAAACCATTGAGACACATGATGGTTTCTGGAATTGTTTTGAGTTACGTTCAGATAAAAGTGTGAAACAAAAAGTTCGGTAGCAAATTAGCTTGATTTTTACATGGCATCTGTTCGCCAAGATCAGACAGCAAACTCTTACGTAGTGGTCAGCAAATCAAACGCAATACGATATCCAACCGTTTCACTATTTGCTACAATGTATTTATCATCTCCCGGTAGCAGTGTAGGTATATAGTGAACAGCTGTTTTCGGAAGCAGGTATAATTTATGAGGAAAAACGCAATCGTTTGCTATCGGCAAATGCTGAAAAAAATGTTTCAATGCATCATAAGTTCTCATTGGTAGACTTTAAACATTAATATGTTAATTTGTTGGTTAAATAAACATGCCGATTACCTCATAATGATTTTTTCACCAATTTGAGAGCAGCGGTGATGATAAAATGTACACAAAGTACATTGATTGACTGGGTTCGAACTCACGACGTGCAATGTTTATATAGGAACAGACTATAACACAGGACAAATTACAAGTAAAACGATGATATCAGCAAAAGCATAAACTGTAGCACAGAAACGAGATAAAGGAATTCCTGTGCTTGGTAGTCATAATTTCAAACCGCAACTGCTCACTGTCACATCCTTGATTCGATTAGCAGTTCATCATCTGGCTAGACATTTCCCGACTTTGTCAGGGGTTCGCTCTATAGCTTCGCTCGCTATCGTTCGCTCGTTCGGGTCCAATCTATAAAAATGCATCTGAGTAACTATTTTACGTCTAGCGACTACTTATCCGGCCTCCACAAAGCAGTAGCTCAGTAACTGATCTGTCTGCGACCAAATAAAACTGTTGTTGCTATTGGATGCTGGTTTGTTACTGTTTCTTCACATATAACAAGATAGTGAGAAAAAATTTATAAATGTCTTTTGTCCCACTTAATTCTAAATAATTAAAAATAATATTGTATTTACGATCGCTCAAAATGGTGTTACAATCGAATCTAGTACAAACCTGGTCAATTTTAGAATTCATACCTCTACATAGTCTGTAGAAGGCAATAAGGCACTTCGTGATTCAGAAAAAGTTGGTCTTTCAAGCATTGAATTTCCGAATAATTTAAATATTGGTCAATCTTACTAAATATAATAGTTATATAAAATATATCAAAAGTAGTGGTCATGTTTTTTTAATGTAATTTCTCATTCGTTCCTATAATATTTTAATTTTAATTAATTTGTTAGTTATTTTTATTATGCATGCTGTGGTATGTTATAAGTGAAAGAGTACACCTACAAAATACTTAATTTATATAACCTGTATGTGTATAAACTGTGTAAATATATCTTTGTTTGAGATCCTAAATAAATAAATAAATCGAAAACTCGTTTTGTCATATTTAAAGCCCAGGTTCTGCCCCCTCGGGGTTGCGGGTATGTTCTAACGAGATACCGTGGCCCCGGAACGCAAGGGCGCAAGGAACTGAAGGAGCAAGGTGGGTTTTTAGTCAGTAGAAGTCTGACACTCCCTACCGCTCCACCCACATCGGGGGAGTCATTTGATAATTTTCTCACCCAGAAGAAAAAGTTCTCCCTTCTTATTGATTATTTTTATTCCTTCCTCAGATCGTGGAACTAAACGACGCCGTCCAATCAGTTAAAAACGAGCAACAGAGCCTGGAACACGAGTTAGACTTCGTATTGGCGCAACAGAAAGAGTTAGAAGACCTATTAGCGCCGATGGAGAAACAACTCTCTGAGGAAACGGTCGACAGACTGAGAGATCCGGAGAGAGAACATATGTTAGTATTGTGTTTTATTTCTTTAATAAGACAACTAGCAGTGTTGGTAAAATTCACATTACTAGCAACCGTTAACCCCTCCAACTAAGCAAAATATATTTGTATTTTTACTATGTATGACATATTTACTATGTGTATAATATTGGTAAACCCAACACGTAAAACAATATCTTAATTTGTTACAAGTAAACAAGTGCTTACTTAGGTTATAAATTCGTTTCACTTTTGTTTTAGTTTTGACTTGTGAACACACTATTAATTTATTGTTCCAATTGAGAAAAAAATAAAGGATTAGTTGACATTTCCAACAGGTATTGATCAATAAAGACGTATACGGCATATTACATTCAAATAACTTCACACTAATTTAATTATTTTTGTGGGGAAACCACTAGAAAAAACTAAAAACAATCCAAGTGCCATTATGCAATGTAAAGTAACAAACAATGCCATATCCAATCAACAATTATAGCTTTCTATTATCAGCACGATACGAGCTTTTGTGCCTTTTGTTTTTTTTTGCAGGTCTTTTTGTATATGTTAATAAGAATATATCTGTTAATCTTTTTTTTATGTATAGTTTTGTTTTTTTTTTTTACGAAGCCTTAAAAACAAATAGACGAGCAAAGCAGAAATTAAGAAAGAATTTTAGAAATTTGATCACTACGAGTAAAATGACTTTCTACCGTGATAACCGACATCTATACGGACGAAGTCTAATATACGATAATTTCTGTTTCCAGGTATTCCCTAGCAGAGAACTTAGACACACAGCTGAGACAGATGTCAGAAGACTTGAAGGAAGTTATTGAACACCTCAACGAGACCAATAGGAGTCAAGACAGTAATGACCCTGTAAGTGATAGATAGATATATTCATTATTGTACACCATAACAGTAAACAAAATTATGGACTTAACAATTAAAAAGGGTGATACAATGGGCAGTCTTATCGCTAATAGCGATCTTTTACAGACAACCTTTGGATGGATTTGACACAGGAGAAAATAAATACGCGGGTAGTCTACGGTGTACTATTTATCTATAGGGTTTTACCTTTTTCTTTGCTATCGGGAATAAATCTACTAGAGGCGCACGGTTCTTAGGTACCCAGGAGAGAGGGATTTTTAACTCACTAAAACCAAACCAATAGTTACTATCATGGACTGCGTTAACTCATTATCTAGTGACGCGCCCTGACTTCGCTCTCATATCTAGTCCTCAATGGATTTTTTTAAAGGGAATTAGCAGTGTGTGTAGAATTCACATGACTAGCAATCTTGTTAACCCCTCCAACTAAGCTAATTATGCTTGTGTCTGGAGTGGGTTCACAGCAATAGTGTAATGGGTGGGGTTCGAACCCGCGATCACAAGTCCAAATTTGATTTACATGGTTGAATCAGATAGGTTGTCACTTAATGTAACTACCGATATTCAGCCGCATCCATAAGAACTGCAACCAACATCGTAGGGAAAAGACTAGACGGGTTTATTAGACGTTATTAGTGGATCCACTGTTCACAACATTCAGACGATCAAAGTTTTTGAAGCATCATGTAAATTATTATTATTTATTCTTTATTTCGGTATTACCCATAAATTTGTTAGTATTGACTTAAACTATGTTAGTATATACTTATAATAAATCTCGACAAAATTAAAACTATTAAACAAACAAGACCAGGATCTACCATCCTCTGGGAACACCCGGTTGCAGCACATGCATTGCGTACAGGTGTCCCATCAAGTTGCCCTCGGTCTTACTCACAATCACATTCAGGAGACTGTTGGCACTGTCACGCAAACGACGCAGCAATGATGCAGACCTTTTACGCATTATTGCAAAAAAGTCGTCAGTGCGTGCTTCTGCGAACATCCCTGACGCGCTACAAAAACGTGGTAGTGACAACAGTATCCTAAATGCATTGTTATATTGCACGCGCAAGGCATTGTACGTTTTTAGCGTGTATCTGGTCCATACGCTGCAGGTGTAAAAAGATTGGCAATATGCCCTAAACAGAGTAATCGTGACATTACTGTCGCATCTCGCAAACCTATGGGCCAGCATGTTGCATCTTACGGCCAATGCCCTGCGCTCTCTCTCCATGTCACAGGTATCCGAGCCATCTTCTGTAACCCAGTGACCGAGGTATTTAAACTGCTTAACTCTATTAAGCACCGTACCACACAACGAGACTTGTGGTACTGTTTCATAGGTCTTATTATGTGCTTTGAAAACGAGCAGCTCACTTTTCTTAGCGTTATACCTCAGTCCATGAGCACCAGCGTAAGACTCACAAATTTTCAGCAGTTTCCTAAGCGCACTGATTGATGGACTCAGCAACACCATGTCATCAGCGTAGCTAATGTTATTAAAGGAAACTCCGTCCATCATGCATCCAACTCCAGAGCTGCTGAGTTCCTCAATCAGCTTATTCACATACAAATTGAATAGCTTGGGCGAGGTTAAACCTCCTTGCCTTACTCCACATTCTAGCCTGTATTACCGACTGTATTAGCCTGTATACATCAGAGTAGGAATCTGCCCACCGCACAGTGTTATGTTGGTTACATACGCCATCTGAACTCATATCAATAATAGGAATAATATAAATGGACAAGACAATTTGTCTATTTGTTTGTGCCTTTGATTTGTAATCGATTTTGAATGCATGTTGACACCTTAGTAGATCGAGTTCTGGATAGGACGGACATACATTATTTTTATCTCGGGAAAGTGATCCCTTTTTTCTGGTGCCAAAATCATTAAATGACTCCTGTCTTAACAAGTATTCACAATACAGGATAAATTACAAAAAAAGTACGTAACTTTACAACGATATAATGAAACTGGTTTGAAACTTACAAAAGTACGTTTTTCGTGATATTACTGGAATTCCTGTTCAGCAAGATGTTATCAAAATCATGTTAACTGTCACAATTACTAACCATTATTCAATCTCCTTTTCAGATCGTTCAAATCGGCCGCATACTAAACGCACACATGTCCTCAATGCAATGGATCGACAACTCTATCGCCCAAATATCTACAAAATTAGACCAACTGAAGGCGACACACGACACATTACGGAGAGACAACGAACGGTCATACCAACTAACTTACAACTGATGTTAACAGTAATTGGTGTTATGTTAATTAATTGTTAAGATATTTGGTTTTGCTATGTCACTGACTAGGTTTTTGCTATCTTATATAACACGTAACATAATTATTGTAATTTACGTCATTTAATTATATGAAAAGGTAGCACTTCTCATACATCGATTTCGAAATAATGCAAGGTAGGTACATTCCAATGAAAAAATGTTGACAATTAGATCATTGGTTTCGGAGATTACCCACGACATACAAACTTACAACCAAATTTTACCTCTTTTATGATATTAGAATAGATTACAAAAAAAAAACTATATTTATAATTATATAAAACGATTCTGAACATACTCATATGTGCATTTATTACGTTACATGTTATATTATGAAAAAAGGGTTGGTTGATAAACTGTATTGAACTAAACTCGTTTCCACTAAGTAGGCTACAACAAAAAATATATTCATTAGGGGGGAGTTTAGGCACCAGTCTGCCACAAATTATTTCTAAAACAATCAACAATAATACCAAATAGAATAACTAGAACTAGAACAAACAACAATAATATCAACTAGAGAAACAATATAGTATTAGACAAAATTTATTCTGACAGCGGTAATGTGGCGATTGTTAAACCGCCAAAGATTAGAAAAAAAAAGCTAAATGGCAACAAGGTACTGAGTAATCTATTGTTTTAAGTCCTAGAATTTTATATTTTTTGTATATTTCATGGCTTTGTACTAAGGGAAACATTTTTTATCAATTAATATGTGGTAAATTATAAGCCCTGTTCTCTTCATTGCATTTTGAAACAAGTCTACGATTTTCCATCACTAAAATATCGCTGTAACTATTTCAAATTTCCACATTTCAGTAACAAAAAAAAAGAACATAGAGACTTGATCAAAAAGTCCAAAGGAGAGCACAGGACTTAATATTGCAATTGCTGATAAAAAGCTTGGGCCTAATTTAAATGATGAACACTCTGAAATAATGTTTATAATTCTGAATAATACTGTCAGGTGCATATAGAGCTATACTTAGCCCAAACTGATTAGAAACACCGCCTCGACTAAAATGATGCAATAATACATCAAACTCTAGCCACCTAAACGAGTTAGTTACAGATAAAGTGCCATACTATAAATATAAACCTCAGGCAGTATTACAAAACGAAAAAATCAAGTTATATTGGGACAGGACCATATTTACTGATTAAACCAGTATACAATAATAGACCAGATACAACTACATATCGTCGTTGCGCTTGCAAAAGGCGCTATGTGGTGAATAGTCAATTTTCGTTCTTTTATGAAGTTTCAATCGTTATTTTAGTACACACATGTTGTAAAAAAAGCTATCTGATAAACGCAATATTGAAAGGTAACTCTCTAAATATTTCGTTTATTAGATAGCTGTTTTACAGCCTGTGTGTATTAAAATAACGATTGAAACTGCATAAAAGAACGAAAAAGACTATTTACCACATAGCGCCTTTTGCAAGCGCAACGACGATATGTTAGATAAACAGAAGAAATTAGTATGTATGTATATGATATTACCGTAAGCAACACTCACAACCTTAGAAAATTACAGACTAAGGCTCAGCGCAAACAGAACGGAGCGCAGCGGACAGGATATTACTAACGCACTTGAAAATACACTTTAAAATTATTACAATAAAGTGCATAAATGCTTGAACCTGACAAAAAATGCTCGCGCGTCCTCGAAGATACGCGGGAATCCCCGCGCGGCGTCGAGTCGGTGCCCGCGTCGTACGCGTACTTTCAGTATTGTCACTAGACATGCGAAATGTAGCTCACTGAAAAGAAAAGAGAGATATAGCTCTTTTGATCAAAAGAGCTATATCACTCTTTTAGCTCTTTAGCTCACCGAATAACTCCTAACTCTTGAGCTCAATTGACTCACTTGAGAGCTACTGATCAAATTAAGCCGCGCTATTTTACGCCAGTCAAATACGTAAAACAAAACTCATTTCGATGGTAAAGTCGTACACAATGTTTCACCAAAACAACACCTTTCTTGCCAACATTCCTCGACCATTCTTTGACTTTCTGACGCCTTATTTTATTAACATGTTCTTCCATTTCTTCTTCCGCCAAAAGCACAATTATAATCATATCCCAGTCCACCATCGTTGACGAACTTTCGCGATAAAGTGGCATGTTTACTGTAGTATCCGTAAAGAAAATGCCCGAGACCGCGCGAGGATTATTCCTCTCTGTCTGCGCTGACCATCCATAGAAGTCAAAACGCAATGGAACATTACTCTTACAAAAACCATCCCCATCATAATTATTGTCCAGTACTGGAGTCGTACCGAAACCCTTCATAATAGCTTAAATTAATTAAATATCCCATCGACTTACCTCCTAGTACATTATAAACAGACATTTTAAATACATGCCGTTTTTAACTCGAAAATTCTTGAATAGCTAAATTTTATACATAAATAAATGTACTTGGTGATCAGTGTATCAGCTCTAAATTTTGAGTAATATGTTCATCATTTTTGTATATTTCATGACCGTGTAAGAAAATAATATTACAAATTTTGTCCTGCTCTACACATTGCTCTTTGAATCAACTCGACCATCTCACTTCACTGAAGTATAGAAGTTTTGATTTATGATACTTTTCCATATAATACACCTTGAGGAAATTCTATGGAAAAATCTGTCAATAATTCAAACATATATATTTAAGGACAGGGAAACCATAGAAACTTGATTAAAGTGCAATGAAAAGAGTAGGAATTGTACATTATAACAAACTTATTTCAATTTGTTTATATGAAATGGATCACTTTGTACAGTCACGAAATACGCAAAAACGATGAAATTTAATGACTTTCTTAACAGATTACTAAAAATTTAGAGCTGATACACTGATCACTTGTATATTATGTAACATATTTATTATATTTTTTTTTTCAAGAAAGAGTTTCACTTAGTACAAAGTCATGAGACTCGGATTACTCGAAATTAGGGCTGATAGACATACAGTTTCGTAGAGTTACATACATGCTATGCATTGTTCTTTATCCGGTTGAACGTATGGCATTAACATATGTTACATTTTGATGAGCATAGGTCATTGAGCTAATGCATATACCACATACATTTTGCAATTTCCGACGTTACGTGTGATATTAAGTAATTTAGTCTAAGCTTTCAGTTTATTTGGGTATTATAGACCACTTGTATTTACTGAAAATGTTCAAATAATGTATGTAGATAATACCTATTAAAGAAAACCTTACATTAAGTGGTATGAAAGCAGTGAAAAACCCGTCACCAAGGTTTTTTTACAAGGTTTTCATAGGTATAAGGTATAATACAACGAGTACGAGGTTAGCAATACATTTCAAGACAAAATCGTTAGAAATAGTAGTCAATTCTTCATAAAACTTATTAAATCACTTTTCGATGTATTTTGACACTTTACAACACAAATTGGGCACTTTGTACACACTTTCTTCAATTTTTAATCCGGAATAACGCTATTATCAACCGTACTGGCGAGTTTCTCAGACAAAAATGGCGGAGCCTATTTTGATACAAGGTTCTCATAGCACGTCATTGATGGCGCTGATTCGAAAGTTTGCTAAAGTAATCTGTGCTTACCGAGTTTATAAAACCAAAGAACAAATTTTTTTTTTTTTTTTGAGGAAATGAGACATCCGAGGTTTTCACTGCTGGGCGACGATATTATAAAACAAAGTCCCACTGCGTATGTCAGTCTGTTTGCGATAAACTCAAAAGTACTAAACAGATTCTCCACATTGGATTCATGAGGAAGGTTTTAGCGTATAATTTATTTAACCTCTATAGCCCCGCTGGCACAAAAACGTGCCAGTAAACCAGTATCAGATGAGCCCCGCTGGCAACAAATTTGTGTGCCAGCGGGGCTCAACTAATAGTTAACGTTAATAATAGCGGTCCATGAGAGGTTAATGTTTATGTGAATTAGTAGGATGAGAGTGTGAGACCATGTGAAACTTGGCCGGATCGCTAGTAGAAATCTATAAGAGGTTTTACAATTTAAATTTTATCTCATCCTTATAAACCTATACGTCAAACGCTCATACGTTCTCTCTATCTCATTACATCTGAGAGAAAAAAAATATAGTATAAGTTTAGCCTAGTCAGTGCATAACAAAGTTAGGGCCGTAGTTTGTATATTAAAATGTAAAAGGATACGATTACGATTAGGAATGTCGTGATATTTTGTATTGCGTATTACGAGGACCATTACTGAAAGCCATATTGGTAAGTCTGTTGTGTAATTAATATGACGAAGGCATACTAATTACACAACATTATAGGAAGGATCATTGGTCGAATAAAATACGAAAAGCCAATAAAAGATGTGATTTGACAGTAGAATTTGTTAGGGTTTTGAGGCATCTTAGGCTATTATTTTCTGATCAACAATAATGATGGACATTGGACATTTCTTGCATGCTTAGATTACTATAAATGTACAACTTGGCGCATTAATAATAGTAACTTTATTGAACACCAAAAAACCTTTGTTACATAATTAGGTTACAATACAGTTTTGAATTTAAAAATGCGTCTTAAACATTCATTAAGTGTTAAAATTTCGAAGTAAATTCGATTTTTGTAGTACATTTCATCTAAGCTTGTATCATACTATTATTTGGTACTTATTTGGAAACTTAAATAATAATATTGTCTTCATCCATACTTTTTTAATCTGCGACTCTAAACAATAATTTATGTACCTACAAGTTGTGATAAATTATAGAATTATTGATGCTATGAAAGATTTTGTAATAAAATTTAAGAATTTATATTTTCATTGAAATAATGTTTTGGAATAATGTCATTAAGAATAATGTCATGGCAAAAAGTAAAGAATTATCATTTCAACTTTGTTAAACTGGAAAATTTTTTGTTACTTGTATTTATTTCGTATTTTCTGTGAAATAAAGTGATTAATACAATTCATAATTGCATTTTAATTAAACATCGCAAACTAACCCTGCGATAGATTGTGGCAATTGCCGAGATTTCAGTTACTAAATATTATGTTTGCAATGACATAAATTGATAAAAAATATGGCGTAATTTGGAAACTGAAATGCCAAACATTTCAGAAACCGACAAGTTGTACCGTAGTAAACTAGTGACTTTCAGTAATATTTACAAGTACCAGTCCAGTCAAATTTCAAAAAGCTGGTCAAAGACCTATCTAACATACCGTAATTTTATATATTTGTAGGAGTGTCAGGGTGGAGGAGGAGTGCCGAGAGATATAGCATCAGGGTTTGGGTCCCCATTAAGATAAACAAGTTGGTTTAAGCAAAATCTGATATTTATTTACTGAGTTTACTAATAATGAAATAATGATGTTTATTTTGCAAACTAGATGAGGCCAGTGTTTCCTAACTGACTACTCTGAGAAGAAACACTGAAACAAACTCAGAGGTCAACGTCTCTTTTAAAGTCCATACAATCTAGGTAAAAGATAAAGCAAATTACAAAGAAAGAACATAGTTAGGCGAACAGACCCTTTTAAGGTCACAGTTCGTATAGTGGTCAAACCACCCAATTACAAAGTGTATCCGCTTGCTAATAGCAGGGTTATACAGCTATTGTAAATATACAGCAGCGCTGTACCAAATAAACCGACAGTTTTGTCGGGAGCAGGGAAGCTCTTTATTGAGTCAGATCCGAAGACAGACTGCTGAGCTTACCAAGTGCACGGTCTTTTATAAGACGATACCCGCACTTTGAAATCCCTCCAACTCTGTCCATTGGCGCGAGGAAGTGCGTCACGTGTTTATTTGATACAAAACGTACTAAATCTTATGAGACTTATGTTATAAAATAATCAAATAATACAAGAGTAATTATCGTTAATAAACAATGGTGATTTTACAAAGTTTAAATTAAAGAAACATGTCATCCATTGTTTTAATCAAAACTATCAGTCACACTTATCGAAATAAGTTGCCAAAAACCAATTAGTGCGTACACTAAGTACTTAATAAATTATGTTTCGATTTATCAGACAGTAATTGATACTGAAAGATCACTTAAATTCATAACAAGAAAATCAACTCTTAAGAAAATATGATGAATACCTACCCACAATAACTAATTGTAATTGACAACCAACTCCGACATATTTATTATTTACTAGCTGACCCGCCACGACTTCGTTCGCGTGGTATCCTACCCCTACCCAACCGATACCACCCCCTATCCTACCGATACCCTACCCATACTTTACTCTACCCCTACCCTACCCAAACCCTACACTACCCCACCCCTACCCTACTCTCCATTTTATTTAGAAAACGTTTGTATAGGAAATAGAAAAGGGCTGTTTTGAGGGTTTTCCCGGCAATTGTTCGAATTTTTCTCAACTTTTAAACCCTCCCTAGACCTCCACGAACATTTCAAAACCAAGATATATAATTATGATAAATCCGTTCAGCCGTTCTCGAGTTTTAGCGAGACTAACAAACAGCAATTCATTTATTTATATATATAGATAGATGTAGGGACAATAAGGCTGCGTTTCCACCAGAGATGTATGAGGATGCGTAGCGAGGGATGTTTGTAAAGAACCAATAGAATCGCTTCATTTACCTCGCCTCGGTCAGCACAGCTGTGGTGGAAACGGCTCAGCGGAGCTAGATTTTTGCGCATACAAAACAAGCGAGGGATGTGTTACGAGGAATATGTATTGAGAAGAATGTGTTGCGAAGTTTGCGCATACTCGCACCACACATTAATGCGCATTTTCACAGCTCCGCTACACATCCTCGTAGGCACATTTTCATCGCACAGCTTTGGTGGAAACCCCCACACATTTTCACAGCACAGCTAGACATCCTCGCACGACACATTTCCATCGCACATCTCTGGTGGAAACGCAGCCTTAACAGCTACAATATAAGGCTGCGTCCTTGCAACACATCTTTCGCACACATCCCTCGCTTGTTTTGTATGCGCAAAAATCTAGCTCCGTTGAGCCGTTTCCACCAGAGCTGTGCTGACCGAGGCGAGGTAAATGAAGCGATTCTATTGGTTCTTTACAAACACATCCCTCGCTACGCATCCTCGCAAAAGTGCACAAAAATAAATCATTCAGTTTATAAACAATATTGCAGCCCACTGCATTATCCGCATATTAACATTGCAAATATAAGCAGTAGGTATGTGCCGCTGGATAAGCTATTCAAATAATCAATTTTATTGTAACATTAAAATAAAAATGAATCATACAATGAATTAGTGTAGAAATGGGACTCAAGTTAATTTTATTAGGTTAGATTAGGTAAGGATAAGATGCATTTATAAAATAAAATCACTACATAGTATAAAACAAAGTCGCTACCCTGTCTGTCTGTCCCTATGTATGCTTAGATCTTAAAAAATCCGCAACAGATTTTGATGCGGGTTTTTTTTAATAGATAGAGTGATTTCTGAGAAAGGGTTTCAGTGTATAATATTAATAAGTTAAGGTTTTGTGTAGATTGAATGAAATACGACGATATTACTTCAACATGTCGGAAAGAATTAAACCCATCGTGAGTTTTAAACGAAAACGATGCCAACCTTTTGAGTTATAAAAAAAATTTTTAGCAAAAAATAGAACCGACTTCCATACCAAAACACTACAAAGCCAAAAATAACTTTAATTTCGGAAGACGGTGTCAAAAACGAAAATATATACAAAACTAAAGACACCGCCTTCCGAAATTAAAGTTTTTTTTTTTTTTTTTGGTAGGGCCACTCGTAGATCAGCTCAGTAAGGCTGTGCGTCTACTTAACCGGTCTGTGTTTATTTTTGGCTTTGTAGTGTTTTGATATGGAAGTCGGTTCTATATTTTGCTAAAAATTTTTTTTTTCACACTTTTTTGTGGTTTTGTTTGTAATTTATCTAGTTACAAAAGCCATAATGTCAACAACTTATCACCTTTTAATTTTTGAGGAGTTCTCCTGATATTTGACCATCAGCTCTACATCACCATATGTATTGTGACGAGCATAAAGTGTTTAACATCCGTACTCAAATAATCGAATCGCAATCCACGAAATACTTATTATTGAGAAGTTTCAGTGGCCATCTGTGGTCTTCATCATCAGTTCAACTTCCCCAAATGGTACTTTTCGGAAGCAACTGCTCAAGGTACTATAAGAAATACCCAAAACTCTATAGGTGTTCCTATAATATTTGAAGAGTTCCCTCGATTTCTCCAGGATCCCATCATCAGATCCTGATTTCATAACAATGGGACCAACTAGAAAGTATACCCATTCAAACGCAAAAAGAATTTTTCAAATCGGTCCAGCCGTCTCCGAGTTATGAGGTAACATACATAAAAAAAAAAAAAGTTCAAGACGAATTGTAAACCTCCTTTTTTTGAAGTCGGTTAAAAACATTTTACCAAAAAAAATTAAACCGACTCCCAAAAAACACTGCAAAGTGAAAAATAACTTTAATTTCGGTAGTCGGTGTCTAAAAAATAAAAAGAGCCAGTATCAATGATATTATAAAGTAATATTTTTTTTCAAACAAACTATATAGGTAGCAGTAGGTATGAAAAAAAAAAATTTAACTCTATTTATTTTTTACCTATGGGTAAGGCCGTCTAATTTTGTACATAGTAACTCTTAAGACATTAATAAATTAGTAACACACGGTACCGCAGTAACGCTCGCGACCCATCTAAAGCTAGGTCTACAATATAATAAACTAATTCAGCAATCAACCTAGGTTAGTTGTTGGATTCGTTTTTTTTTATGACACGATTTGACACGTTCTTCACTGGTTACTAAAGTAGAATATTAATTTCGATGGTAATTTAAAAATAATAAAAAGACATGTTTAAAAACAATTTAATTTATTACTAGTAATGTTTTTTTAAGTATGGCAGTTTTTCAGTCTCATCGAGCTTTCAAATCACACCAATTTCCTTAAGAAATAAGCAGTACCTTTGTACTCAAATATTATAATTATGTTGTCCTATTATATTTTACTGTGTGTACATAAATAATAAAATAAATAAATAATTAACAAAGTAAACTCTATGACAACTTTCATTTTTTAAGAAGTACTCTTTGGAACTAAATATTAACTCAACTTTCTTAACAACATTAGATGTAGGCACTATATATCTCTGTTGACTTTTATTGGTTTTACAAATTTTAAAGGATTAATAACAGTAAAAAAAATAATTATACAATAAAATGTCTCAACCTCTTCATTTGCAACGTTTTCAATAAAACCCACATAGAACCTCCAAGATATTTTTTCGTCCACCTTCCTTTATTTCAATATATTTTGTTTCTTTTTCTCTAAAGATTCGTGCTTCTTTTTGTCCTCCAGTTTGAATATTGTTACATTTCTTATTTTCTTCTTCTCTTTGTACTCTCTTTGTGATTCCCATAATCCTGTTTTCTTCTTTAACTTTCTTTCTTTCTTTAATAAAAAGGAAAAACAATTAACGGTTCCTATTTTTTTTGTGAAAAATAAACAACAAAAGCAGAACGGTTGACAAACAGAGAAGAAATAGGTGCTGAACTCTTTTGTTTTTGCTTATTTAGATTAGGTACATATAAATTAAAATAAGCATATTTTTATGAGCTTGTGTCTTTTTCGTTCAGTTAAAAACCTCTAGCAGGTGAAATTAATCATTTATCATGAAGAAAAAACCAAGTATATAATAAGCAAAAAGTTGGTTAATTCGAAAAATCTCTCGTGAATAATTCTTCCCTGAATGTAAACTCTGCCTAAATTATGTCCCGAGTGTTACGTAACTCTCCTAGTAACGTTCGGTATCACTCGCGACAGAAAAATGTTGCGAAGCTAACTTAAAAATCTAGTATCTCTTATAAAAAAGCAGATTATTACCACAGCCCAAGATATTTCTTTAAAGTAATAATGTAGCTATGAGCGGAACGCATAAAAAGAACGCAAATATGCAATACGAACTTCGAAATTGGTATTTTAACGCCACAAAATAACCTGGACAACTCGTTCAACACACAGAAAAATCCGGATCAAGTGGACGATTGGACGAATATTTTATTTTTTACATTCTGACATAATGAGCATCAGTACTGCCGCGCTAAGGAATCTTATTCGGCTTTGGAAACACACATATTAAGCCAGTATTTAGTAACTCTCTTAGCGTAACGCTTGCGACATGAAATTCCGGGACACATATTTATGTTCACATAAAATTTTATAGAAACATAGTTAAATTAACAAAATACGAGCGTTATAGAGGAAAATTAGTAATAAATTCATTAAAAGCTACTTCTTAGCGCTAGAAGTTATTTTTTTCAAAATATTTTATACATAATACCCAAGAGATGTATTTTGGACATTGATTTTTTGTATGGGAAGAAAAAGTTACAACTTTTAAAAATACAAAAAGAAATGGTAAATTGCATGGTATGATAAATTTAACGATGATCACCATTAATTCATGATTCATATAATCAGTTGCCACAATATTATCGATGTCAGCACAGTATTTAATGAGCTATTAACACATACTTTCTTCGGACAAAAAAACAAACGAAATGTACAATTTTACACGGCCTTACCCCTATATCAAATAATAAGAAATTGTTACGTAAAAAAATACATGTGGTTTAATGAATTAAGTTTATCTATTCCGTCCTTCTTATATTTACGCGTTAGAAAGGAAGTGTAATCTTTCATTAGTCCCGAAGGCGAGAATAGTATTTTTTGTGATTTTAGTACTTAAAAACCAAATCCTGGGACTCGGCGAATATCCATATTATTCTAACCTATGGCAAGTACATAAAACAGCTCTACCTACCGGTCGCTAGTTTACAATAATACGTATAGTCCCCAGCACGTAAGTTGGCAAGGATTTGGCGTAGTGGGGGTAAGTTCGCGCATCGTGCATTTAGTGGAAGAAAAACTTAGTCACTTTTATTGCTTCTATGGTTATTGCTATCAATTATTTTTAACCATTTTTGATTTGAAGAAAATTATAAACAAAGGAGAGAAATTCGTGACTTTATTAGGTGTCGATTTCTATGATTGACTTTGTTTTATTCCTCGTTTTTCCTGGTGTCCTAAAGACAGTGAGGAATTCGAAATTTCTGTAAGAGTATGGAGCGTGTACTTAATAGCAAACTCCTGGCATACCTAGAAGACAACGACATCCTCAGTGACCGACAATACGGCTTTCGAAAAACCGGTCAACTGGGGATCTTCTAGCGTATGCACACACACACACACAAACACACTCTTAAGTCACTTTAAAGCTGATTTACATCTGTAGCACGTCCTCACTACATAAGGTCCAGTTGAAAACCAGCGTCAGGCAATTTGCATTTGTCTGGCATTTTACTGAACTGGGCCTATTTAGCAAAGCCGTGAGGCACATGCAACGCTGTTTTATTTTTTATTTAATTAAGTTGTTCTTTTAGTTTTATTGAATTACTTTTTTTAGTTTTAGTTTTTTTTTATTTATTGCGTGCCTTTACACCTGGGTCAAATAAATATTATTTTCTTTCTTTCTTTCTATGCCATTCACATCTGGAGTGAGGCCATTGAGAAGCACGGGGAAGCACTTGCTGTTTCCCTGGACATCTCCAAGACCTTCGATAGGGTCTGGCACGACAGCCTGATTGCTAAGCTTCCTTCTTTCGGGTTACCCAGAGTAACTTTGCGTTTGGATTAAAGACTTCTAGAGAGATCGGTCCATTCGAGTGGTTATTGATGGCTGCTCGTCTGGCCAATTGGCAATTAATGCCGGGGTCCCTCAGGGCTCGGTTCTCTCAGCAACTTTATTCTTGCTGCACATTAATGATCTGCTTATTCCCATTACCTTTGGGTATGCAGACGACAGCACAGTTGCTGAGAGATATGTGTCCAGCGCCCGTGCTAGTGGGTCACAGATCCGGTCTCTCCGTGAGGACATGGTTGGGCGCTTGAACTTGTCCTTGAAGGCTGTCTCCGAATGGGGTGATGTCAACTTGGTCCAGTTTAATGCAACTAAGACCCAGGCGTGTCTCTTCTCTGCAAAACTTTTTACCAAAAAATTAAACCGACTCCCAAAAACACTGCCAAGTGAAAAATAACTTTAATTTCGGAAGTCGGTGCCAAAAACTAAAATACAAAACTAGACACCGACTACCGAAATTAAAGTTATTTTTCACTTTGCAGTGTTTTTGGGAGTTGGTTAAATTTTTTGGTAAAAAGTTTTTATTTCACTTTTTTTAGTTGGTCGATTTTTAATTTACCTAGTTAAAAGAGCCTAAATGTCAACTACTTATAACCTTTTACAAAATATTGCTTTTCCCAATGCTGGGCCGTTAATTGTTGAGCAGTTCTCCTGGTACTTCACCATCAGCTCTACATCACCATATGCATTGCGACGAACATAAAGTGCATAACATCCATATTCAAGTAATCAAATCGCAATCCACGAAATACTTATTATTGAGTAGGTTCGGCGGCCATCTGTGGTCTTCATCATCAGTTCCACTTCCCCAAATGGTATTTTTTGAGAGCAACTGCACAAGTTACTATAAGAAATACCCAAAACGCCATAAGTGTGCCTATAATATTTGAAGAGTTCCCTCGATTTCTCCAGGATCCCATCATCAGATGGTGGCTGGTGACAATGGGACCAATTTCGAAGTATACCCTAACAAACAAAAAAAGAATTTTCCAAATCAGTTCAGCCGTCTTCGAGTAATCGGTGACCATACATAAAAAAAAACGCTTCGAATTGATAACCTCCTCTTTTTGTCGTCGGTTGAAAAGGAGGCAATTCGAACCGGCTCCTACTTTCCGAGGTGTAACCGTGCCGATAACCGATCGTAACGAGTTTCTGGGGGTAACACTAACTTCCACCCTCAATTTTGGTCCGTTTATCGAGGCTAAGGCTCAGCTATCAGCAAAATAGTTGGAAATCCTAGCAAAGGTGAGACGGTACTTCACACAGGAACAGATGCTCAATCTCTATCAAGCCCAGGTTCGGTCGTGTATGGAGTACTCTCATCTTTGGGATGGATCTGCGAAATACCAACTGGACGCGCATGAGTCTATCGAGAAACGGGCCAAGAGACTCATTGGCAACGATTCACTGGTCGAATCAAAGCTCCAGAGCCTTGAACACCGACGACGAGTTGCAAGTCTATCGGTTTTCTATCGGTTACATTTCGGGGAGTGTGCGATGGAATTACCTACACAATCTAATTCCGCCAAGCCCGTTCCATCATCGGACTACAAGACAAACGGCGATGCGCCATCGGTACATGGTGGACATCCCACCCATACGCACGAAACGTTTTGGGAATACTTTCATTGTGCGTACTGCTAAGGAGTGGAATTCCCTGCCGGAGTCTGTGTTTCCTGATCGCTATAACCTGGGAGTCTTTAAGTCAAAGAGTGAATAGGTTACTTCTAGACAAGCGTGCTCCATCTTCGACCACATCATCACTTACTATTAGGCAGGTGAGATGGTGGTCAAACGCAATCAACAAAAACAAAAACGACTCTTGCCAGGTTACGTGCCGGGCACTAAATAGTTGATTCCTACAATTTGATTGCATAATGTCAAAAAAATTATTCATTTAATATAATTTAATTTGGTTTCTGGCTGTACTACATATTCAAATTCATGTAATTGTACAACAAATCAAAATGATTAATGTTGTGAGACAAACGACGCAACAGATTGACTAAAATACATTTTTCATCCCCCCATCTCGGAAAGAGTATTTTTGCTCTTCGATATCTGAGTGCAAAAGCCGTTTTTATCCGCTAGCTAGAGGATAAAGTAAATTGAATTTACAGTACCTAATAAAATATTACCTATTACACTTAATTTAAGTAACTGTAGCAACGTTACTTTCAATTTTTCTTAATTATACCTAAGTATTATTTGTTATAATTTAAAGATTATTCTGTAATATTTACTTAGCACTAGATTTTGCCCGCAACTTCGTTCGCGTGAGAGGTTTTTCCCACGTAAATCCCGATATCATGGGAATTCAGGGATAAAAATATCCTATGTCCGTCTCCTGGTTCTAAGCTACCTCCTTACAAATTTTCAGCTAAATCGGTTCAGTCGTTCTTGAGTTATAAATAGTGTAACTAACACGACTTTCTTTTATATATAGATTTGTGTGTTTATTTTTTGTTTATGTGTAAATGTATCTCTATATGGACTTTGGTCTGAAAATAAAGTATTTTATACACTTCTGGACACATCTATTGGCCCACCTTGTATTTTCAGTTTCGTTTGGTCCTAGCTAAAATTTTATATTAGGTCGAGCAAAAAGTTTTTATGCAGTTTTGAACCTGGCACATTCACAATTTCATTCAATAGTCTTTTTTTGAATTTCGAACACAGAATTTAAAGAAACAAAAGACAATTTGGAGCCTGTTTGTTGATATCAAACAATCGAATACTAAGAAAACTTGGTTTTATTGGTTTATTTGGATTTAATTCTTGAAAAAGTGATTGATATCTTTGCTTTTGCAACAAACATTACTTATTCTTAACATTAAGGTGAGGTTCTATCAATAATCTATGGATACTTCACCTGAAGTCGCCGCCCAAGCTGTGGCACTTATTCAGGCCGGACACAGCCAAAGAAACGTGAGTGCTCAACTTAATTTAAGTCGATCTGCGGTCCGAAATGTTTATCGGAGGTACCTAGAGACTGGCGGCTTTGTTCGTCGCCAAGGAAGGCCACGATCTCGGGTCACAACTGAAAGGCAGGATCGATTCATCGTGACGACCAGCTTGAGAAATCGTCACCTTACCTCCATTGAGATACAAAACCAACTTCGCGACTTCCACGGAGTATCTGTGAGCGCTCGAACTGTTCGGAGAAGGTTAAAAGAACGCGATATGGTACCACACAAGCCAGCTAATGGGCCCAAACTAAAGCGAGCCCACCGAACAGCGCGCCTTCATTTCGCACGCAGTCATTTAAATTGGACACAGCAAGATTGGAGCCGTGTACTCTTTTCTGATGAGTCTAAAATTGTGTTACATGGCAATGATGGAAGGAAGAAGGTCTACCGGCGTAAGGGAGAGCGTTTCGCACAATGCTGCTTTGAAGAGAGGGTTGCTTATGGCGGTGGCTCATGGACTGTCTGGGGCGGTATATCCGCGAGCGGCAAAACTCAACTTGAGGTTGTTACAGGACCACGGCTGCCAACATTAAATGCTGAAAGATACATTCGTGAGTGCTTAGAACCTCACGTGATACCATACGCGGACTATGTGGGCCCAAATTTCCTTTTTATGCATGATAATGCAAGAGCCCATGCGGCCGGCATCGTCAGGGAATATCTTCGGGATGTGAACATCACAGTTATGGACTGGCCAGCCAGAAGCCCAGACATGAACCCCATTGAGCACATGTGGGACGAGCTAAAAAGGCGTGTTAGGGCTCGTCAGGCAGTTGCCCAGACGATGCAGGAGTTGAAAACTGCCATAGAAGAGGAATGGGAGATGATCCCTCAAAATTTCATAGAGCGGTTGATAAACTCTATGCCTAATCGTATGAGAGCTGTGGTAGATGATGTTCTGATTGGTCGTTGGGTTTTGTCAAATCGTGACTGTGTGCCGTTAAAAAAAATATGAAGAATAATAAAGAATAATATTGCTCATTTTATTACAATTCCTACCTTTTTTTGAGGATGGCAAATCATCAAATGACTCCTTCCACTCTGGCAGAATAAAATTCCTACATAAGTTCCGGTTTTTTTTAAATAATCCACCAATTCCGGAGGAATGTCCATATTAATATATACGTTTCGGATCAATGACCCCATTTCAATCTACCTACTCCGATCACTGATCATTACGCTAAGGCCAATAGGAGCGGAGCGCCAATGAAGAATGCTTCAAAATCGGGGTTAAATTTAACGTTAGCCCAAAGTAACTATTCCACGCGGACGAAGTCGCGGGCAAAAGCTAGTAAATTAATAAAATAATATGAAATTTATTTTGTACAGATGGAAGGCTTTATTATATTTAATTCACTATGATTCGTTATTTTTTCTTGGTTGTAATAACAAATTAAATATGACCATTCGATCTTCTTATCGCCTTCCTGTAAAGTTGTTAGAAGTATAGTTGACTCAGTATTCTTAAGAGCCGTCGATATCATTTTTAAAGGCCTGTCTGTAGTACCACACACGCATAGGTTTCATGAAAAAAAAATTTTTCAGTTCTAGTTTCATGTATGGGGACCCCCCTTTATTTTAAATATTTTTAATTTTTTTTCTTAAAATCGGAAAGCGGTTCACAGAATACATCTATCTATTAAGTTTCACATGAATAGTCTTAATAGTTTCGGAATAAAATGGCTGTGACATACGGACGGACGGACAGACAGACGGACAGAGATATCGAAACTATAAGGGTTCCGTTTTTTGCCATTCGGCTACGGAACCCTAAAAATGGAGTAACTGGCCTCATCTAGTTTACATTTACGAAAAAAGACGTGTGCAAGCAATATTATTTAATATTTGCAAAATAAACATCATTATTTCATTATCACTGCTCTGCTCCTATTGATTGTAGCGTGATGAAAAGTATACTATAACCAGCTCAGGAGTATGAGAAATAATTGTACCAAGTTTCGTTAAAATCCGTCGAGTAGTTTTTGTTTCTATAACGGTTATACAAACAGACAGACAGAAAAAATTTTACTGATTGCATTTTTGGCATCAGTATCGATCCCTAATCACCCCCTGATAATTATATTGGAAATATATTTCATGTACAGAATTGACCTCTCTACTGATTTATTATAAGTATAGATAGATAATGTAGTAGTTAATACCTAAACTGAAATAAAAGTATCTTGTGAATATAAATGTTTTTTTTTTTTTTGCATTTAGTCATTTCCTCGCTGAGGTGGGATGAAAAGTTATGAGTTGCACTCGAGTGCAAAGATTTTTCACCTCGTGCTCCTTTGATTCCCTCGCTAACGCTCAGCAGTGCTATTCTCTAAATGACAAATTCATGGCTGTAAGCTGCGACGAACTCGTCGACGAGACAGCCTTGAGATCGACCGAGCGTGCAGCGCTGATTCAAACTGTATTCCCTAACGTGATTGTGGTCGTCGACGAACTCAAAGCTGTAGCCTCCCGTCGCTGATTCGTAGACGAATAAGGGCTTGACAAAAATTCTTATAATCATAATCGATCAATCTCGACTGAGCGTTTTATGGGTTCAAAATATATTTTAAAGATCTATCTTTAAGTATTTTAAGGAATAGAGTAAAACTATAAACAAATTTCATATTAAAAAGAGTTTATTTCATATTTTTATTATTACATTTTTAGGCTGAATGATGATTCCTTTGCCTATTTTGGACAACGCGACGCGGCGATGAATACAAACAACCGGTGTTGTCAACTTAATAGGATTTCCACTAAACCTGGGTTTTTATTTAAATTACTATGATTACATAAGTTGTTTTATTTTAATTCAATCAAATCTTCAAATGGACCTCGTAAACAGCAACTGAACATCGGTACTATGAAAATAAATAAAATAAAAAATGTGACTAATCTAGTTTCATTCTGGTGTTTTGAAAAAGCACCGCTAGTGGACTCGGCAAAAAAATGTTGGCAACATCATAAACAAAACAATTCGGAACCCACGCCACGCTAACCACTTGAACTTCTCTGTGATTTCAAAATTATAGTTTGAAAGCTTTAATTTCATACATTTTAGTGCATATTATCGATAATATTTAAATATCTGTGTCAGCGATTGCTTTGAATATAAGTAGAACTAAGAACACCGCTCCGAAGACGGCCCACTGACCTTTCGAAATGTGAGTATTGTTAATTTCACGTAATTTAAGGATAAAATTAATGTGTCACATTATGAATGTATGATCCACGATTTACCTACTAATGAAATGATGGAAACTACATAACAGTTGTATGTAGGTACATAGAGCTTTAATGCTGTAACGAAATATTTATGTTTTAAGCATGCCAAGAAGTGCGATCCCATCCCGTGCGCAAGTAGAGGTGTTAATAGAGAGTTTGGAAGAGCGACGTTGGCTTGCCACAGGGCACCCTCGGACATCACATGCACGAGACCGCACACAAGCTGCATGGCAAGAAGTAGCCGTCAAGCTAAACAGTGATGGAAGTGGCTGCATTAAAAGTTGGAAGCAATGGTCAAAGGTTTGTTAACAGCATGTACCTAGGTATTGCATTACTTGTGTGCTTTGTCAGCTATGTATGCATGCATACTGTCAAAGTACATAAGTTTCTTAAACTAAGTTAAATTCCAGTACTTAAGTTATGTACATTGGACATATTTCATTACTTATTATGTTATGATGCAAAATATTTAGACATTTTTTTTTTTTTAGTATTGGAAGGATAAGAAGTCAGCGGTAAGAAAAAAAGCTAGTCAAATACGGATGGCTAGGCAACGAACGGGTGGTGGTGAACTAGAGGAAGGGTTTCTATCTGCAATAGAAGAAAAAATAGTTGCAATAATGGGTGGCGAAAGCTTTGTAACTGGTGATAGGGAGCTAGAAATTGACCTTCATGTATTTATGTTTTTTAGTTATGCTTGTTTTAATTTCATTTATGAAATCTTTACTAAGGTGCATAAAATAATAAGATATTTCCTGAAATATCAATCTAATTTTCAATTACTTATTTAATTTTTAGCCTGCTAATGAACCTGGGCCAAGTTTTAATTTTACTCCTGACATGCCAAATGCTGAAGTACCAGATGATGTGCTCTTGGTATGTTTATTGAAATATTATTCAACACATATGTACCTGTTTTACTTCCTAAAAGCATTGATAGAAGACCAAAATTTGTTTGCAGAGTATACAAGATGTCACAGAGGAGGCAAATGTAACACCAGTGTCAGAGAGCATAATTCAGGTATTACTAGATTTCAATTACTTATATTACATAATATGAAAACTGTATACTGTGAAGTTATAAATTACAAATTTAATTTTGTAGAGTCATGTCCCTGTAGAACATACTACGGCAGACATGCTCCGGACTGAACAGTCCACACCTTCAATACCAGTAAGTTAATTCTAATAAAATAAAATATTGTGATGTTAAATTCTAAATTAGGTTGATGATGCTGATTACAATATAAAATATATTTGCAGGATGTACAACCAGGACCATCTTGGCGTAGAGACAACTCCAACCAACCTATAGAAAACCATCCTAATACGGATCAAACGGTGAGGTTTCAAGTAAAAGTCTTACAATATGTTAAAATGGACAATTAGATTTAAAAAAAAAAAAAACATTTTTGTATTACAGTTTGAGACTAGGACAACACCACCTGCAGTGCCTCTCAGGAGTAATGCCCGAATTGCCTCTCTCTCATGTAAGGTTAACTTAATTTGATTAATATTATTGGTTTAGTGTAAATAGCACTACATTGTATAGTAGTATGGTCTCACTTTTGATACCTAGGTTGGGCCAAGTTGTTGGGATTTTATTTAGGTTTTTCAGCAGCAGCCCAAATACTATTATTCAATCAACACGTGTATAAGTATTTATACTACATTCCTTCAGAGAGAATGATGTGACGCTGTCATACCTACTTAATGTTCTTTAAATTTGTTTTACCTTTAGTTAGCTATTAATTTGTTGCACTTTTTATGTTCATAGCACCTCATAGGCGTCGAACGGTACGACGCCGACTGATCCAGCGCTCACCACCTTCTCAACGGCGTTCACAAATGGCGAGCCTGACTGAACGTTTTGTCGCCATTGAAGAGAGGCGTTTGGAAAACGAAAGACTCCTAATTGAAAACCAGCAGAGGTTGTTAGAGACATTTAAAGAAATAAGTGAGTCATGGTCCAGGCAGACACAAGCACTGCAGGATTTATGTGCATCCATCAGAAGAGGGAGTTGAATGTCTCAAACAATTGTTTTTTATCTAAGTTTAGAATTAAGATTATGATAGATTTTAAGAAATTTAAATTCATGTGTAAGTACTGTTCTTTGTTGTAAATGTTAATGTTTGTAATGGTAAATAAAACATTATTATGTAGGTATCTATTTAATTTCTCATGATGCCCCATACTGTATGCACATTATTTTTTTTTAAAATAGTAACAGGAGTAAATACATACTTAATCTAATTATTTTTCATTATATTATTACCTAGGTAGGTACCATATTATTTCACATCTTAGTTATATGACAAAATTGTAATTGTTTATCTAAAAAGCTAATACAGATTCATCTAGCACTAAACACTACAATAACAATTACTTAAATTAAATTATACTTTAATTAAAAATAAGAATGCCTATCTAGTCTTACCATAATTAGCTAATCAATTATGGTGAGTACCTTTATACAATCTAAACATGTTTTCCACATCTGAAAAGAAAGAAGCTCTTCTTTCTTTTCAGATGTGATATTTAGAATTTTAGATATGACGTGCTCGCCATAATTGATTTACCAAATCTCGCCTACTTATCTGACCACTCACTAAGTCATCATGTGTTGGAGCCTGATGTATTAGGATTCCAAGTAACCTAGATTCTTCATCTAAGTCACATTGGTCTAAATTAGGAGCTGGTAGCCCGGCTCTGTTACACATGTTGTGTAAAACGCAGCAAGCTATCACTATTTTACCCACCATTATAGGATCATAGTGCAATACCCTATGAACTAATAAACATCTGAACCGTCCTTTCAGTACTCCAATAGTCCTTTCCACACTGTTTCGTGCACTGCTGTGCAAATCGTTATAATGGCTCTCTGGAGTCCCAGTTTCTGGATTACTAAAGGGAGTCATTAAATAAGGCCTTTGAGGATATCCTGAGTCACCTGAAATCAATTAATGAAGCTGGAATTAAGCACAATCTTGACTTGTGTTAAGTTATCATTGTGTTGTAAATAATAACTTACCAAGTAAGTACACTTTTTCTTCATTATTATTTAAATTTTCCAAATGCTCCTTTACTCTAGTGTTTGAAAAAACAAAACTATCATGTGTTGCACCCCCAAAAGTCACATCCACATGCAAGATGTTCAGATCAGCATCATTAATCTGAAATAAATAGGATAATAATTATATACAAAATATAGATTCCTTGTATTTATTCCTACATTATTTTAAATAGGAAAGATCAAGTTTACTTACAATTAAAACATTCCGGGCATGATAGCCTTTTCGGCAATAATATCTCTCCTCATGTTCCTTAGGACGTATCATGGAAATCAGGGTGCCATCAACGCAACCTAGCACCCCTGGAATTTTGAATTTCTGATAAAACCTGTAATCAGCATTCAAACAAACAATGGCTCTTGTTAATCAAGACTGAGACTAACAAGAAAACAGAAACTTTTGATAAGTACTTGCCTTGACTTGAGCATTTGTCGATCATTGTAGTTTTGCGGAAATCTAATATATTTACTAATGACCTTCTTATTATTCAGAGCATCAACAACTTCGTGGATTGCCCTAGAGGCAGAAGCCTGAGATATGTATGTGTCTACATTCTTGCCAATGATTTTTTGGTAACTTCCATTAGCCAAAAATGAAAGAGTGCATAATATCTGAAACATCAAAAATTCAATGGGCTTTTGTTGGTGTTGTGACCCTTATTATCTTATGAAACCTTTAATTAGCTGTTAACAAACCTTGAGCCTCTTGGTTAGACCACTGGAACGAACTCGCGGACGCATAAGTGGAGTTAGGTCATTTTCCAATAAATTTATTAAATCCTCAGAAAGCCTGTAAGTATGTATAAACTCTGTATCACGGGAAATTGTTTTAAACTTTCTTATTTGTTTCGCTTGTCGAGTTTTCTTCAAATCATCACTTTTCTTAGCTTCTTCTAATAAATGCAGCTTTATAATTAACCGAGCTGCCATTATTTCAAATAAGTGTTTATTAAACTATATTTTATGACTCAAAACATTTTTTTAAAGGAAGTACAGTTTTATTTTTGTCACGAGTATGCGCGAATATTGTAGCTTTCGGATTTGACAGCTAGAAGCATGGCTGTGGGCGAGGCTGTAAGCCACTTCGTCGCTGTTTTTTCTTACGGAATACCAAAATGTATGAAGAACTGTCAATTTGCCCGCCGCTGGGTAGTTTTAACTCACAGCCGTCACAGCCTTGAGCGCTAGTGTAGCTTTACGCAGCTTAGTGAATACTAAACTGAGTTTCGCCGCTGCGGCAGCGCTGTACCACAAGGCTGTATCCTTAGAGAATAGCATAGCAGGATTCTAGTGTTCAAATTCAATTTTAGAACCCTTCGCTTGCTCGGTGATCAAAATTGAGCACGCGGTTAAAAAACAACTTTGCAATCTTGTATAACAAATAACTATTAACACAGCTTTTTAATTACTGACATGAAATATTTATTTGCAATGAATGCATTTTAAGTCGTTATTCACTACAGCATTAGGCGTACAAAAATCACACAAAAGTACGCCCAAATATGGTGATGGAATACTTATTTTGTTTTATTCTTATAAAAGAGTACTGATTGCACAGAAAACAGTAGATTGCCCGGGGCACCGAGCCAATATTAGTGAAGAAATCAGCCGTTCGCTCCATCAAGTTTGATAAACTCGAAGAACTCTCCGACATTAAAGAGGAGAAGCCAATAATATTGTTACGCCAGTCGCTTAGTGAAGTACGTCGAGAAACTTCGACATAAATCTAGAATGTTCGAGACACTAACGCCGTCTAGCGGCGAGTAGCAGGAATGAGCATATCTAGTCGAGACACTAACGCCATCTAGCGTCGAATAGCGGTACTATGTATCTCGAGTAGCTTCCTGGAATTTTCTTGGCTGTATAAACAGTGAGTCGATTTTATAAGAATGTTCTCGAACTCATAGACTGGGTATAAATAGAGCGCAAAGTGGCGCAGAGAGTCAGTCTTATTACGAGGTGAATACGCGATATAATCGAAGCTTTACTAGTGAATTTCAGTGCGACTTAAGTGTTAAGTGACAAGTGTTGTGGTGCGAATATTTGTGTTAAATTTTTATTTTGTGTTAATTTTGGTTTAATTGGCGTTAATTATTTCTATCCCGAACCCCAGCTTGTAACAATTTGGTGTCAGAAGTGGGATAGAAAAATGCCGGTTTTACCGAAAGACGATATTGTCGTTGCGCGTGCAAAAGTCGCTATGTGGTAAATAGTCATTTTCGCTCTTTTATGCAGTTACCTTTCCACATTGCGTTTATCAGATAGCTGTTTTTACAGCATGTGTGTATTAAAATAACGGTTGATACTGCATAAAAGAACGAAAATGACTATTTACCAAATAGCGACTTTTGCACGCGCAACAACGATATGGAAGGTGTAAGGACAAGAAATCAACGCCAGCAGGAGATCGACCTGAGGCGGTTTGAAAGCTCGCCATCGCCAGCACCGGGTGGAAATCAGCAGACGATGGAGGCGTCTGCGAGTACTTCCGGAGTTGCTCCAGTGACTACGTCTCCGGCTGCATTTGATATCGCTGCATTGAAGGCTATGCTGCAGGAACAGGCCCGCCGCCAGGAAGAGCAGGCTGCTCGTCTGCAGGAAGAGCTAGCCCGCCGCCAGGAAGAGGAAGCCCGCCGCCAGGAAGAGCAAGCCCGTCGGCAGGAAGAGCAGGCTGTTCGCCTCCAGGAAGAGCTAGCCCGCCGCCAGGAAGAACAAGCCCGCCACCAGGAAGAGCTGGTGCTACTCACGAAGGAAATTGCACCAGCAAGAGGAACGGATTACAGAAGCTGAGATTCGTATCTCCGGAGCTGAAATCGAGATCGCTGACATGAAAAAAAGCTCTGGGTGTACTGAAGTCAATAAATGAATATGAATATGAGGTCTGGAGATTTGACTACAGTTCCTGTGGCCGCTGCTCCTTTGGTGCGAGGCTTCAGGGTACCTCCATTTGATGGAAGCTCTTCATGGTCGGCCTACAAGATCCAGTTTGAGGCCGTTGTAAAAGCGAACGGATGGAGCAAAGCGCAGGCTATGACGGCGCTTACACTGGGCCTTCGTGACCAGGCCCTAACCATTCTAGAGGCACTCGGGAAGGAGGTCACCTACGAACAGTTGCTAGAGGCGTTAGAATCTCGCTATGGTGACGCACATCTGGAACACGTATTCCGTGCTCAGTTGAAAGACCGGGTACAACGTAGTACTGAAAATCTACAGCAGTGGGCCCTCAAAATAGAAAAGCTGGTCCGAAAAGCTTACCAATCATCGCCTGCACTCATCGACGGTAATTTGGTCCAGGCGTTTGTCGATGGGATTCGTGACTTGGAAGTGAGGGCTGCTGTGAGACTCAGGCACCATGAGTCTCTGAAGGACGCCTTGGCCCATGCTCTGGAAGTGGAAGCCGTACGACAGGACCATCGAGCACACCACATCAGGGAAGTGATGTCATCACCTACTCATGGCATTCGACCAAAGTTTAGCCCTAAATGCTACGAGTGTGGAGAGAAGGGCCATCTGAGATCAAGTTTCCTGAAGCGAAATATTGGAAGGGAAGAAAGATCTCAGGAAGGTCAGGTGGCTAACCCAACCACCTTCCAGCAGCAGGGAAACGAATAAACGCCAGGACCGCGGGGCGGGTGCTGGCTGGTTTTGAAAAAGCCCCAAGAATTTCGATCACACAAGCCCATGATGGAAACAGCTTAATCATCGAAGGCGAAATCAACAGAACACCTTGCAAGCTGACGATAGATACTGGTGCTTCTCGTACAGTGGTCAGCACTCAACTTGCAAATCACTCTATTGGGGACTTCTTCCGAAACTACGAGAAAATCCAACTCCTGACAGCAACCGGCCAGCACATACCCGTCCGAGGCGAAAAGAAGGTGGAGATTTTACTGGAACCATTGCCGAGACGACGTAGAAGACTGGTGCCGCAAATGCACTAGTTGTGCATCTGTAAAAGGACCCCAAACACGCAGTAGAGGAGCTTTAAAGATCTATAATGTGGGAGCCCCATGGGAACGGATAGCGCTGGATGTTGCGGGACTATTTCCTGAGAGCGAGAGCGGGAACAGGTACTTTATGGTCGTAATGGATTATTTCACAAAGTGGTCAGAAGTTTTTGCCATTCCTAACCAAGAAGCTACCACAGTGGCAGATAAATTGGTTAATGAAGTATTTTGTCGCTACGGAGTACCCTTGGAAATTCACAGCGATCAAGGAAGGAATTTTGAGTCACAAGTATTTCAGGAGACATGTCGAGTAATGGGTACTCATAAAACCAGGACCACTTCGTATCACCCACAATCTGATGGAATGGTGGAACGTTTTAACCAGACATTGGAGGGATATCTGGCTAAAGTTGTGGAAAGCAGGCAAAAGGATTGGGACAAACACATTCAGCCGTTCCTTCTGTCATACCGAAGTGCAGTTCATGAGAGTACAGCTGTAACACCTGCTTTCGTGAACTTCGGACGAGAGCTTAGGTTGCCTGCAGACCTAATCACTGGAATACCGCCGGATGCACCTTGTAGTGTAACAGACTACGAGAGTGAATTACGAAACAGAATGAACGACATATACGAGCATGTCAGACAATCCGGTCAACAAATGTCTCAGAAGGTGAAGACTCGTTACGACCGAAAGATGAACAATCAAGGATTTGATCATGGCTCATTCGTCTGGTTGCATAATCCGGTGCGCAGCAAAGGAAAGTCACCGAAATTACAGGCAAAATGGGATGGACCATATCGCGTTGTGACTAGGATTAATGACGTCACATATTGGATCCAGAAAGGTCCACGAGCTGCGCCAAAGATTGTTCATGTTGATCGACTGGCGCGTTACTACGGGTCTAACGATGCTCGGGTCGAGCATGTCTTAGGAGGGGGCAGTGTTACGCCAGTCGCTTAGTGAAGTACGTCGAGAAACTTCGACATAAATCTAGAATGTTCGAGACACTAACGCCGTCTAGTGGCGAGTAGCAGGAATGAGCATATCTAGTCGAGACACTAACGCCATCTAGCGTCGAATAGCGGTACTATGTATCTCGAGTAGCTTCCTGGAATTTTCTAGGCAGTATAAACAGTGAGTCGATTTTATAAGAATGTTCTCGAACTCATAGACTGGGGTATAAATAGAGCGCAAAGGGGCGCAGAGAGTCAGTCCTATTACGAGGCGAATACGCGATATAATCGAAGCTTTACTAGTGAATTTCAGTGCGACTTAAGTGTTAAGTGACAAGTGTTGTGGTGCGAATATTCGTGTTAAATTTTTATTTTCTGTTAATTAATTAAAGTGTTAATTTTGGTTTAATTGGCGTTAATTATTTCTATCCCGAACCCCAGCTTGTAACAATATCGCCTTTTATATTAGTAAGTATTGTTTTAAGTTTTAAGTGTTTTTTATGGTATGTCATATCAGCCGAATACGTCAGAACGTAAAATCAGTCATAGAACTTCCGTCGTGTAACTTCGGCATAGTGATACGTCCAATTTGGTACCTTACACAAGCATCTAACGCCTGTGTAAGTTTATGTGAAATAAAATATTTTGAGTTTGAGCCTGTCTCTTTCGCAGCTGTATAAGCATTATACGTCAAAGCTTTATAACTTCGTCAGTGAAGAGGATATTTAAATAAATATTTCGTGATCACTCACTAGATTTAATAAGTTATTTATCAAACAAATAAAAAAAAATACATTGCATATTCCATATCTATAAAAAAATTAAACATGTAATTAGATTTTTTTACAGAAATGTGATTTTTCAGATAATTGAAACTGGGATGTGATGGAAAACTTATGCCGTGCGATTATCGCAAACACAGCACTCAGCGGTCAAAGAAATAAAATTCAAAATAAAATAATTCAGCAATTTATTTTAATATACAATCCCGCTAATAAAACACTGTAACTTAACGCTCTCGTCAGTTTGTAAGCACAAGATTACGAGCTTCTTATCAGGGACCGAAAGGTTAACCCGTATGAGGGTTTTAAACCGGTTAATTTTTACAAAACCCTCAATAAAGGTTAACCCGTATTATAGGGTTAATCAGCCTATAAGAACCGGTTTCGACATAAGGTGCATTTTAGCACATAAAACATCTGCAAGAAAGTGACAGAGATAACTACCACGCGGTGTTTGATCGTGTACCGACATGACTCTCGTAGACACCGCGTAGAATGCATTGAACTTTGAGCCCTATTAATGTTGCACAATACTGTTTTTAATATTGACTAATGTTCGACACTAAAATATTAAAAATAATATTTCGATTCTAGCGCATTTCACCGACCGACACGGTTGAATTGTGAGTGTGTTTGTACTTGTACATATCGTCGTTTGTCGTAGGTACTTAGTAGAACTTTGTTATTTTTAACAGACTTCAAAAAAAGGAGGTTCTCAATTTTATTCGTCTTGAACAATTTTTTTTTTTAATGTATGTTAAGTACCTCATAACTCGGAGACGGCTGGACCGATTAGAAAAAATATTTTTGCGTTTGAATGGGTATACTTTCTAGTTGGTCCCATTGTTACAAAATCAGGATCTGATGATGGGATCCTGGAGAAATCGAGGCAACTCTTCAAATATTATAGGCACACCTATAGCGTTTTGGGTATTTCTTATTGTACCTTGAGCAGTTGCTTCCGAAAAGTACTATTTGGGGAAGTTGAACTGATGATGAAGACCACAGATGGCCACTGAAACTCCTCAATAATAAGTATTTCGTGGATTGCGATTCGATTACTTGAGTACGGATGTTCGTCACTATGCTCGTCACAATACATATGGTGATGTAGAGCTGATGGTCAAGTACCAGGAGAACTCCTCAAAAATTAACGGCTATGCATCGGGAAAAGCAATATTTTGTAAAAGGTGATAAGTTGTTGACATTATGGCTTTTGTAACTAGATAAATTACAAACCGGCCCACTAAAAAGCGGGAAAAAATTATTTTTTTGCAAAAATTAGAACCGACTTCCATATCAAAACACTACAAAGCCAAAAATAACTTTAATTTCTATATGGAAGTCGGTTCTAATTTTTGCTAAAAAATTTTTTGATCTCATAATTAGCACATACATAAGCAGCGTTATTACCAACCTGTTTTGAAGTCAAAACTTCTTTAGCATCGTTGTGATTTGAAAGTTTATGAAACAAAAAAGTGACAGTAAAAAGAGACAGACACAGGAATTCATAAGAAAAAAAAAGCCAACATTGAAGGTTTCACTTCTACCACGTGTGAATTGCCCACATGTTTTTTTTTTTATTTTTATACCTACGTGAACTTATAGTGATCTGATTAAGTATGCCTAAAACCAGGCGTCCGTCACTCGCTCAAGGCCACGTGTTATATGCCTACCGCTTCGCGTATCGCCGTCGGTACATCCGACAGTGGGTTGCCGCACGCCTGCCTGAACCTTTTTAAATAATTTTGACAACGTCATAATGGATCGACCTAAAAACAATTGATTTTCCTCCGCTTTGCTACTGTTTCCATTTTGATTAATTATTTATTACAATTATTTACGCGGTTTCGGATATTTTAGACGTTAAAATTTATATAATCGGGAAATCAGGGAAGGAAAAAAAATGCATCTATCATTTTATTAAACTGAAACATATTTGATCAACAAATAAAAAAAGAATTGTTTTTCTACAACATTCGTTTTTTTACCAATATCAGCATAGGTACAACCATAGAAATATAATATTATATTTATGGGTACAACCCTAACACATTCGTGGGCCGCGCGGCGGTTAAAACAATCTTAACTCTCTGTGTACGGAATTATGGTACATTTCTTCTCGCTGCAAACAGCTGGTATTATTATTATTAGGTACCCGCGCTCGCATTGAGCTGTATTGCGCCAAGATATCATCTCCGTGAGCGGTGTCTATGAGTGCGTTGCTCGAGCGCGCTTTTTATGTAGATTGACTTCTGAACCTATCTATTTTGTGGCTGCACAGTGGGACGGCACCGCGTGCCTATCAATTATTGGTCGTTAGCTTAGATGTAGCGCTCGGCGGCTATGTTACTTACTGGTTTTGCATTACAAGATAAGGACCAAGCTAACACAATCAATGTACAAAATATAAAATCCCACCAAAACATCCTGTAAAAAATTAGCCAAGCCTCGCCTAAGCTGCTTGTTTCTCTATAAAAAGTAATGAAATCTCTATTTCTGGGCATAAAGGTACAATATATTAAAAACGGCATTATAATCATACGCACTTTAGCGACAGAGGAAGTCTACAGAAGTCAAGCAAATTCAGCGTATATTCACCAAACTTTACTGCGTTAACAGAAAATCCTGATGACATAGTTTACAGAATTATGTATAATCTCTTGATCAACTCTTCATCGATACCCGTGATTTCTGCAGAACATTGATAGGTTTGGAAGAATCTCCTTGCCGTATTTCCGTCATTGCTGTTTCCAGAATCTTGACGAGGTTTATCAATGTGTAAACCAAGCAATTTCCGGAAGCGAGTTTGAACGTGCTTCTTTTTCTCTTCTTTGATCTTTTATTCTCTGGAGTCGATTCAGCCCACTTTTCAAATCCTAGGTTATAAGAAATATGCAGAATCATTTCCATACATCTTATCCAAGCATGTAAGGTAGACAACCCGTATTTAAACGTATCTTCATTCTCAATTCTTGCAGTTACTTTTGTTATATTGTGCATCTGTCTAGGAGTTGCTCCACAAACAGTACATGAAGCACTCGATGGCAACTTTCCCGTCGATCATTGTCATAAACAGCTCATGTCTTACTCATGTTACCTTCTTTTGCTGCAGGCGTTCGCGTTTGACTTAATTCATTAATTTTTGCTTCAAGTTCACTTACAACAGCTGTAGTTTTTTCAGGAGTTTCTTTTGCTAATTCCAGAAAAATGGGTCTGCAATATCTAACTGAAGAACATGTTGGATTTTGCGATATAACCACTTTATTCATCCACTAGTCTCAATGGTACAAGTGAAACTATAAACATATTAGCATCCGATATTTGTTCATTTTCGTCCGGTAAAACTTGTTTATACTCACTTTGTCCCGAGGATCCATCGCAACCCCATTTGCTATACAGTTTGAGACGGGTGAACTTTTTCGAAACCGAGTCTATTTTTAAAATACGACAGGCAGTATGATCTGAGAGTTCTTGAAGGTTCACTTTAGCACTTATATTCGTTACGGATATGCTTGACGCAAGAGGATAGCAATCCTTCTTTGCTTCAGCCAAAATTTGGTATGATGGAAATACCGAAAATAAGTTTTTCTCAACAAGTCTCAGCCTCAGGTAGGAATATTGAGCTTTGGATAGATCGGTTTCAATATACAGGGTGTGGCGGAAATAATGGATAACCCTGTAACTGCCAGTAGGTCATATAATGGTCTATCATATATCCCAATTTCAAACTCAGTTGGTCAGGCATTTCAAAGTTATTTTTATTTGTTTATTTTTTTTTGAAAATATTGTACCTATTTTATAAAATCAGCTGCCGTTTCAACATTTAACGGAGTTTTTTTATTCTGTTTTTTGCGGTCTGCTTCTGAATGTTTGTGTAATCACACGCGTATGAAGATTTTTTGTTACACTCTAAGATGATTTCAGAAAAAAACACATAATACTTACTTTTTAGTTTTTTTAATTGAATCCTGTAACTTTGACTCCATACCCTGAAAAAAAAATGTATCGCACAGTTATGGCCCATTACTTTAAAAAGTTGTCCATATCATGCGGATTCTAAAATGGTATCATAGTGGCCAGTATCGTACGAATGTGCAAAACTATTTCAGTTTGAATTCAAAAGGTCCATAATTTCAAAAAAATATTAAATTCAAAAAAATGTGATTCTGTATTTTACTAATCTTCTGTGTCATGTAAATTGTTGTAAAAACGTTTCTAACTCACTTTGACATTGCTAAAACACCACTCAGGTAATAAAAAACCCAGTCTCACTTTCTTTGGGATGACAGAGCTATTGTGCTTCCAGGCTGTGGCTTTTTATTGATTTACTTTAAAGAGGTAGATAATAACGAGTTTAAGACTCCTTACTTAATTAGGTAATTATTTTACAGGTCAATTGATACAATAAAAAGCAATGTTCATGACACAAATGTATTTAAAAATCATACAAGATGTTCGAAATGAGCCCCATCGGCTGCGATGCAAGCTCTGCACCTTCTAATAAATGAACGTTTGATGCGACGTGCAAAGCCTGCCAAACTTATTTCCTGAGCAGCAGACTGCACACGTTGCCGCAATTGCTCCACAGACGTAATCTCTTCTTTGTAAACTTTTTCTTTTAAACAGCCCCAGTAAAAGAAGTCTAATGGGTTCAGGTCCGGCGAACGGGGTGGCCACAATATTGGCCCTAAGCGCCCTATCCAACGTTCTGGATATGTCTCATTCAGGTGCTCTCTCACTCTTGCCGCATAATGTGCAGGGCAGCCGTCGTTTTGCAGCCACATGTTCTCACGTGTTTCATTAGGAACGTCTTCTAACAGCTCGGGTAAATTATTTTGCAGGAAGTTCAAATAGCTTTCAGCATTAAGAGTCGGTGGCAGCTCAAACGGACCAATAATTTGGCCGTTAATTATTCCTGTCCATAAATTGATTTTCACTTGGTACTGCGATCGGTCTTGTCTAATTAAATGTGGATTTTCAAGCTGCCAACTGTGTAAATTGTGTATATTCAAATACCCGTCCTTCCTGCATGTAGACTCGTCACTCCAGAGGATATTTTCAAAGAAATGTGGTTGTTCTCTAATTCTTCTCAACATTATACGAAAAAATTCTTTTCGTGCTCGGTAGTCCCTTGGAAGTAATGTTTGCACCCTTTGATAGTGGTAAGGGTACAATTCGTGACGTTTTAATATGCGATGTACTGTTCTGGTTGACATTCCATTAAACCGAGATAAAACTCGAATGGATATGGTAGGATCTGCTTCTACTAACTCCATAACTTCTTCTTCGTTATTGTAGACTCGTGGTCGTCCTTCACTCGCGCCGCCCACATCTGTACCAGGTATTCTTCCCTCACAGTAGGCATTGTGTACGCGAATAAAAATTCGGTAATCAGGGTGTCGACTATTCGGGTACCTTTCTCGGTAAAGTCTTGCCACTTCATTGGCGTTGCCTCTACATTCACCATAAATGTAGTGCATGTTGGCATATTCTACCGATGTGTAACGTTGAGGCATTGTCAACAGCGCACTTGCCACAACAGTCCGGGTACAGTAAGCAATGTCGTCGGGATCACTAAACAACGCAAGTCCAAATCACAGGCAAATCAGAGTCCGAAAAGAAATGCAGTAAGTCACGAGTTAGATTTAACGAACGAAAAACAGGGAGCAAAGGCGCGTGCGACTACGTACGACAACGAACGGGATCACACTGAATGATGTTATGAGGAACTATTGATGTGGTGATTCTAAAAAAAATACAGCTTGCCTTTTTCTATTTTGCACAATAGCTATATTGTTTCCATCGAGCCAGAATTCCAGGTAGCCCCAAACAAAGAAAGGACCGGTTTTTTTTTTACCTGAGTGGTGTTTTAGCAATGTCAAAGTGAGTTAGAAACGTTTTTAC
Organism: Tholera decimalis; assembly: GCA_943138885.2. Lineage (NCBI taxonomy): Eukaryota > Metazoa > Arthropoda > Insecta > Lepidoptera > Noctuidae > Tholera > Tholera decimalis. Next base: position 20,093,964 of record OW964573.2, on the reverse strand, counting down.
AACAATTTACATGACACAGAAGATTAGTAAAATACAGAATCACATTTTTGAGATTTTAATATTTTTTTGAAATTATGGACCTTTTGAATTCAAACTGAAATAGTTTTGCACATTCGTACGATACTGGCCACTATGATACCATTTTAGAATCCGCATGATATGGACAACTTTTTAAAGTAATGGGCCATAACTGTGCGATACATTTTTTTTTCAGGGTATGGAGTCAAAGTTACAGGATTCAATTAAAAAAACTAAAAAGTAAGTATTATGTGTTTTTTTCTGAAATCATCTTAGAGTGTAACAAAAAATCTTCATACGCGTGTGATTACACAAACATTCAGAAGCAGACCGCAAAAAACAGAATAAAAAAACTCCGTTAAATGTTGAAACGGCAGCTGATTTTATAAAATAGGTACAATATTTTCAAAAAAAAATAAACAAATAAAAATAACTTTGAAATGCCTGACCAACTGAGTTTGAAATTGGGATATATGATAGACCATTATATGACCTACTGGCAGTTACAGGGTTATCCATTATTTCCGCCACACCCTGTATATACATAATGCTTCTTCTTTGGTATGGGAAGGTACACCATCTGGACTTCGTAAAATGACTTTTTCTCCTCCTTTTCTGTATTTCTCGTAATACTCACAATCGAAGCTTCATCATTTTCACCCATAGATCGTAAACCTTGAACATAAGCGTAATGCACATGTCCCATTCCATACTCCTGGAGTAATTCCAAGTTTTTACGTTTTTTTCGTACTCTCCGAACACGTCAGGATTTTCTTTTTTTTCACGTACTCTAAACTCGCCATTTAACCAATTTGTGTTTTGGCTCTCGAAGCAATCTGGTTTTCTTTGAGCTTTCACCCATTTTTGGTTACAAATCGTAATCAAATTTTTTTGAATACTTTGCATAACCGTGCTCACATCTGTTGTTGATAAATGGAAATTGTCCAACAAATATTTTCAATAACTGAAGTACTTTTCCCGCTTATTATTATTATTATTACATATATCGCGTCGAAAACACACAAATTCACTCATTTTAAACTTTTTTCAGCAAATTCACAGTTACCGAAGGAAGGTATCCGGACACTGATGAACACGCTGCAAACCCGAGTATTTATAGGACCCTAGTTTCAGTAACTTGTGCAAAACCAATAAGAAAATTGATAAAAACAGTTTTCACACTAATACTTATTATAATTACAACAACAGATAAGAACTATGCAACATGATTTTTATCATACGTGTGGTTAAAATGGTTCCCGCAAAAAAATATCGTGTGAAAATATATTTAGGTCAACATTTTTGCTTCTAGTTCGAAATGGCGCAGCAATGACGCAGGTTTTTTTTTGTATTACTGAATAGGTAAGGTATCTAAACATGTCATTAACTTGACATCGGGAGCCATCGGTAACAAGGAAACCTCAACTTGAAAATTAAATAGACGTAAAATTTCCTTATGACAATTAAAAATTATATTAAAAAATTCGAAAATATATTTTTCATCACAAAATAACGTAGTTATGAACTAGAAATCTTAAGTTGAACTTCCATAACGAGTAGTCTAGTTAATATCAAATTATCAAAGTATAAAGTTTGGGTGTAATTTAATGTACCTAAAAATTATTTGTATTTTTTTTACTATTATATCGGGTGGCTTTATCATCTTAGAATGTAAAACAATCAAAACAGTTTCAAAAACACGACTTTTGTCCCAACTAATTTTGAGATGGAAAATACCGGTTGGTCCCATAGTGCGTCGCGCCGTGCGCGTCTAGTGGCGTGCTGCGTGTCCTGTGTTGTGCGCCGTATCATTGCGTATATATGCTACTAAGTGTCCAAACAAAAAAGGTTTATAAAATATTAGATTCGATTTAGTTACTTATTCCGAACGAACTATATTCACATTTCGCATATACTAAACATAATGTTGTATACTTACGGGTAAAACATTCCCACCTCGGAACACCTTTCAGGTGTGTAATATACAGAACAAAGTAAACCAATAAAATAGTAAAATAAATAAAAAAAAATGGCCAAGTGCGAGTCAAACTCGCCCATGAAGGGTTCCTTAGTAACTATAATAAATATAATTTAATATATTTATTTGAAAAAAAAAAAAACTTAAAAATGTCTTAAAACTAGTTCATTTGCAATTTTTACAAGTACGCCAAATAACTTTGTTTTTCATAGTGTTTGTATCAATTACAAAGTTATATTTGCGGTTTTAGAAAATATGCTGTATCTCAAAAACTGCAGACCCGATCTCGTTCAAACCAATTTTGGTTGAAAGATTACATTAAGATCTATAGCATATATTTTTTTTCATATTTTTCACTCTATAATTATAGAAGTTACAGTGGGGGGGACACACATTTTACCACTTTAGACGCGTATATCTTTTAAACGATTATCTTTATGAAAAAGTGGTTTTAGACACATTTATATCATTTTTGAAGACCTGTCTATAGATACCACACACGCATAGGTTTCATGAAAAAATATATTTTCAGTTTCAGTTCCATGTATCGGGAGCCCCTTTTATTTTAATTTTTTTTTCATAAAATCGGAAAGCGGTTCACAGAATACAGCTACCTACCAAGTTTCACATGTACAGTTCTAACAGTTTCGGAATAAAATGGCTGTGACATACGGACGGACGGACAGACAGACAGACAGACAGACAGATAGACGGACAGACATGTCGAAACTATAAGGGTTCCGTTTTTTGCCATTTGGCTACGGAACCCTAAAAAGATACCTAACCTGTTCTACCGTCTATCTACTTACTAAAAAAATTTTTTTTGCAAAAAATAGAACCGACTTCCATATCAAAACACTACAAAGGTAAAAATAACTTTAATTTCGGAAGGCGGTGTCAAAAACGAAAATATATACAAAACTAAAGACACCGCCTTCCGAAATTAAAGTTATTTTTACCTTTGTAGTGTTTTGATATGGAAGTCGGTTCTATTTTTTGCAAAAAATTTTTTTTCACTCTTTTGAGTGGGTCGGTTTGTAATTTATCTAGTTACAAAAGCCATAATGTCAAAAACTTATCACCTTTTACAAAATATTGCTTTTCCCTGTGCATAGCCGTTAATTTTTGAGGAGTTCTCCTGGTATTTGACAATCAGCTCTACATCACCATATGTATTGTGACGAGCGTAAAGTGTTTAACATCCGTACTCAAGTAATCGAATTGCAATCCACGAAATACTTATTATTGAGGAGTTTCAGTGGCCCTCTGTGGTCTTCATCATCAGTTCAACTTCCCCAAATGGTACTTTTCGGAAGCAACTGCTCAAGGTACTATAAGAAATACCCAAAACGCTATAGGTGTGCCTATAATATTTGAAGAGTTCCCTCGATTTCTCCAGGATCCCATCATCAGATCCTGATTTCGTAACAATGGGACCAACTAGAAAGTATACCCATTCAAACGCAAAAAGAATTTTTCAAATCGGTCCAGCCGTCTCCGAGTTATGAGGTAAAATACATTAAAAAAAAAGTTCAAGACGAATTGTAAACCTCCTTTTTTTGAAGTCGTTTAAAAAGACACCTACCTACTTACCTGCCTACATTTCTCAATTTGCTTTTGTCATTGATTTTTTAATGTTCACCATACACTTACCTACCAAACATTTTCATTCCACTGTGCGTGGTTACGCACATAATTTTGAATAAGTGCAAAATTCAACAAAAGAGCGACAAATAAACCTGAGCAACATTCAGCCGCGTGTGACGTAAGATACCGCGACGCAGCCGAGATTGTGCAACTTACAGGTTCTGTCTCTTTCATTCAGATTAATCAGCAATATTTTATAGATTAACCTTTATAGTATACAGGTTAACCCGTATAAAGGTTAATCAAACAAATGGGTTAAACGTCTAACCGGTTAACCTTTTAATCCGATTAATGGGTCCTTGCTTCTTATGCACTATACTACAAATAGTTCTGTTGCTCGATATCTGGTCGGCACTCAGGAACATTGAGAGTTTCTTCGCGTCTACTCGGCAATAGCAGATACGGGATATGTCTTCGTTTGCTTGCGTTTCTTCAGTTTCGGAGTCTGAATGTTCAATAGGACCTGAAAATTCAATTATTTGAATAGCTATATATTGACTATTCTTATGAATTTCTAGCTGATGCCCGCGGCTCAGACTGGGTGTAAATACTATAGCCTCTTTGTAGATTAAAGCTATGTGTCTATTCTGAAACCTTCGATCAATAATATTGTACTAGATTCCCGATGAGCACTTCAAATATGGCCCGAAAAATAGGAGCACAAATAATTTGGATTCCCAAATGCTTTTTTTTATTTGTGTTTAATTTTGGTTAGTGGTTATGTAAATTCATAAAGGGTACCAGTAGCTAAAATAATCATTGTTCGTGTTCCAATAATAATAAAAAACCATCTTGTTAGTTCCTACATATAGTAGGAATATTTCATTTTAGTTTCTTTTTATTGCTAATTGCTGTCGTATTTACTAATTTTTTACTAAATACAGGGTGGCAGGGACATCGACGCACAAGCGCTTACCATTGATTCAGTAGGTACATGATTCGAGACGGCGTTGAAATTTTTCGTCGGCTTTTTCTAAAATTTTCCGGTTTTTTCTGCATTTTTTTTTACTGAAACCTGCATAAAATCATTGTTTCTAACTAACCCAATGAGATTTTAATTAAAAAAAATATAATTCACTTGTTTCACTTAAAACAGCAATGTAAATAAATCTCGAAAGGGCTACCTGATCAGCTGTTTTGCTAGAGTTCATTGGCGAGGTCAACAAAGCTGATCAGGTAGCTCTTTCGAGTTTTATTTACATTGCTGTTTTAAGTGAAACAAGTGAATTATATTTTTTTAATTAAAATCAAGTGAATTTACTGTTTCTTTTTGCATCGGCTTTTTCTTAATTTTATTAAATTAAGAAAAAGGCAACGAAAAATTTCAATGTAGGGGGGTCCAGAAGCGTGTACTGAATCCATGGTAAGCATTTGTGCGTCGATGTCCCTGCCATCCTGTATAGACCAGTTGACCTTTTTACTAAACTGTGTATCCATTTTTTCAATCCTTACTATCAACTGACTATTCTGGACCTTTATTGCTTGGAAAAATAATAATAATATTTTCTATTTCCAAATTCTAAAATTTTTACAATAGTGTTTTGTAAAAATTGTAACTAAGTGTATAGGTAAGTACTAATTGTAACGAGAGTTGGGCATTATTCGAATAAATTTTTATCTGAAAAATTATTCGAATATAGGTAAGTACTAATTGTAACGAGAGTTGGGCATTATTCGAATAAATTTTTATCTGAATAATTATTCGAATAAAAATTTATTCGCGTTAAAATTATTGAAACTGGGATGTGATGGAAAACTTATGCCGTGCGATTATCGCAAACACAGCACTCAGCGGTCAAAGAAATAAAATTCAAAATAAAATAATTCAACAATTTATTTTAATATACAATCCCGCTAATAAAACACTGTAACTTAACGCTCTCGTCAGTTTGTAAGCACAAGATTACGAGCTTCTTATGCACTATACTACAAATAGTTCTGTTGCTCGATATCTGGTCGGCACTCAGGAACATTGAGAGTTTCTTCGCGTCTACTCGGCAATAGCAGATACGGGATATGTCTTCGTTTGCTTGCGTTTCTTCAGTTTCGGAGTCTGAATGTTCAATAGGACCTGAAAATTCAATTATTTGAATAGCTATATATTGACTATTCTTATGAATTTCTAGCTGATGCCCGCGGCTCAGACTGGGTGTAAATACTATAGCCTCTTTGTAGATTAAAGCTATGTGTCTATTCTGAAACCTTCGATCAATAATATTGTACTAGATTCCCGATGAGCACTTCAAATATGGCCCGAAAAATAGGAGCACAAATAATTTGGATTCCCAAATGCTTTTTTTTATTTGTGTTTAATTTTGGTTAGTGGTTATGTAAATTCATAAAGGGTACCAGTAGCTAAAATAATCATTGTTCGTGTTCCAATAATAATAAAAAACCATCTTGTTAGTTCCTACATATAGTAGGAATATTTCATTTTAGTTTCTTTTTATTGCTAATTGCTGTCGTATTTACTAATTTTTTACTAAATACAGGGTGGCAGGGACATCGACGCACAAGCGCTTACCATTGATTCAGTACATGATTCGAGACGGCGTTGAAATTTTTCGTCGGCTTTTTCTAAAATTTTCCGGTTTTTTCTGCATTTTTTTTTACTGAAACCTGCATAAAATCATTGTTTCTAACTAACCCAATGAGATTTTAATTAAAAAAATATAATTCACTTGTTTCACTTAAAACAGCAATGTAAATAAATCTCGAAAGGGCTACCTGATCAGCTGTTTTGCTAGAGTTCATTGGCGAGGTCAACAAAGCTGATCAGGTAGCTCTTTCGAGTTTTATTTACATTGCTGTTTTAAGTGAAACAAGTGAATTATATTTTTTTAATTAAAATCAAGTGAATTTACTGTTTCTTTTTGCATCGGCTTTTTCTCAATTTTATTAAATTAAGAAAAAGGCAACGAAAAATTTCAATGTAGGGGGGTCCAGAAGCGTGTACTGAATCCATGGTAAGCATTTGTGCGTCGATGTCCCTGCCATCCTGTATAGACCAGTTGACCTTTTTACTAAACTGTGTATCCATTTTTTCAATCCTTACTATCAACTGACTATTCTGGACCTTTATTGCTTGGAAAAATAATAATAATATTTTCTATTTCCAAATTCTAAAATTTTTACAATAGTGTTTTGTAAAAATTGTAACTAAGTGTATAGGTAAGTACTAATTGTAACGAGAGTTGGGCATTATTCGAATAAATTTTTATCTGAAAAATTATTCGAATATAGGTAAGTACTAATTGTAACGAGAGTTGGGCATTATTCGAATAAATTTTTATCTGAATAATTATTCGAATAAAAATTTATTCGCGTTAAAATTATTGAAACTGGGATGTGATGGAAAACTTATGCCGTGCGATTATCGCAAACACAGCACTCAGCGGTCAAAGAAATAAAATTCAAAATAAAATAATTCAACAATTTATTTTAATATACAATCCCGCTAATAAAACACTGTAACTTAACGCTCTCGTCAGTTTGTAAGCACAGGATTACGAGCTTCTTATGCACTATACTACAAATAGTTCTGTTGCTCGATATCTGGTCGGCACTCAGGAACATTGAGAGTTTCTTCGCGTCTACTCGGCAATAGCAGATACGGGATATGTCTTCGTTTGCTTGCGTTTCTTCAGTTTCGGAGTCTGAATGTTCAATAGGACCTGAAAATTCAATTATTTGAATAGCTATATATTGACTATTCTTATGAATTTCTAGCTGATGCCCGCGGCTCAGACTGGGTGTAAATACTATAGCCTCTTTGTAGATTAAAGCTATGTGTCTATTCTGAAACCTTCGATCAATAATATTGTACTAGATTCCCGATGAGCACTTCAAATATGGCCCGAAAAATAGGAGCACAAATAATTTGGATTCCCAAATGCTTTTTTTTATTTGTGTTTAATTTTGGTTAGTGGTTATGTAAATTCATAAAGGGTACCAGTAGCTAAAATAATCATTGTTCGTGTTCCAATAATAATAAAAAACCATCTTGTTAGTTCCTACATATAGTAGGAATATTTCATTTTAGTTTCTTTTTATTGCTAATTGCTGTCGTATTTACTAATTTTTTACTAAATACAGGGTGGCAGGGACATCGACGCACAAGCGCTTACCATTGATTCAGTACATGATTCGAGACGGCGTTGAAATTTTTCGTCGGCTTTTTCTAAAATTTTCCGGTTTTTTCTGCATTTTTTTTTACTGAAACCTGCATAAAATCATTGTTTCTAACTAACCCAATGAGATTTTAATTAAAAAAATATAATTCACTTGTTTCACTTAAAACAGCAATGTAAATAAATCTCGAAAGGGCTACCTGATCAGCTGTTTTGCTAGAGTTCATTGGCGAGGTCAACAAAGCTGATCAGGTAGCTCTTTCGAGTTTTATTTACATTGCTGTTTTAAGTGAAACAAGTGAATTATATTTTTTTAATTAAAATCAAGTGAATTTACTGTTTCTTTTTGCATCGGCTTTTTCTTAATTTTATTAAATTAAGAAAAAGGCAACGAAAAATTTCAATGTAGGGGGGTCCAGAAGCGTGTACTGAATCCATGGTAAGCATTTGTGCGTCGATGTCCCTGCCATCCTGTATAGACCAGTTGACCTTTTTACTAAACTGTGTATCCATTTTTTCAATCCTTACTATCAACTGACTATTCTGGACCTTTATTGCTTGGAAAAATAATAATAATATTTTCTATTTCCAAATTCTAAAATTTTTACAATAGTGTTTTGTAAAAATTGTAACTAAGTGTATAGGTAAGTACTAATTGTAACGAGAGTTGGGCATTATTCGAATAAATTTTTATCTGAAAAATTATTCGAATATAGGTAAGTACTAATTGTAACGAGAGTTGGGCATTATTCGAATAAATTTTTATCTGATTAATTATTCGAATAAAAATTTATTCGCGTTAAAATTATTCGCGAATAATTCATTCATTAATAATTTATTCGTAACTAAATTAGTTACGAATAATTTTTTCGTGATTTTATTCGTTATTTTAAATAACTTTTACAGCTTATTTATATCACATTACCAATATTTGGAGACTCTTGTTTTGCGGATCTCAAATATATAAAAGAAAAGGGGATAAGGCGATTTGGTACAATTACTATAATCTACCTGATTCCTGGAATTTGATGAAAGGTAGCGGGTAGCGGTAAACAAGAAAAATATTGTTATTAATAAGTTATGAAAAGAATATATATATATTCAACGTGTAACGGAAACCTTAATCTATCCAATAGGGCTGAAGAGTGAAGACAACATCTGGTATGGAGTTTCTATGCACAGTTTCAGCTCATAATAAGCAACTCAAAGAATTGATACCAAATTATCGGTTTCGTATGTTTCTTGAATACAAATCATAACAAACGTGTTACAGTACTTTTTTTACGTGTGGGAAAATCATCGACTTCTCCCACTCTGGGTGGAGCGGAAGGGAGTGTCAGACGTCTACTGCCTAAAAACCCACCATGTTCCTTTAGCTGCCTTTAAGTTCCGGGGCCGCGGTATCTCGTTAGAATATTCCCGCAACCCCAGCAGGCAATAGCCCTATGGGGCTCCGTCACTAGTGCTGACGATTCTTTGAGGCGCGCATGGAACACGACACGCCGCCGACCCGGGCCTGGTCCTTACCGGACGATGAGCTACCCCTGCTATTTATTCTTTGTTTTATTTTTATTCATTAATCGAATAACGAATAAAAAAAATATTCGTCATTCGAATAATTTTCCTTTGAATAAATTATATTATTTATTATTCGCGAATAACTATAGAAATAATTTATTTATTCGCCATTCGAATAAATTTTGCCTAACTCTGATTGTAACAATACAAGAAAATTTTAAAAATCTCGAGCTCTAGTAAACTTGTGTAATGAATTTACCTCCAAAAGCCTCCACACTCAGTCCTTTGAACCTCGTGGACACTTTAGCCATGTCAGTCTTGATCTGTAAGGTCAGCCTGCCTTCAGCGGAAGCCCTGATAACTACCTCAGAGGCCATGGTCCTCATTCTGTCTATGGTCGTGCGGAGCTGCTTTAGTGAAGGCAGCTCTATTGATATCTGTAAAAAATAATTGACTAGCTTATTAAGTCGCCCTTTTGAGCCTCTTTGTTTTTAATTACGGATTTACAATTGATTCACTAGTTGTAACTTGATGTACTTGAAACATAGATCCATTAAACACAGTATTAATAAATATAATATTAACAAAAACACAGTATTATAAATCAAGTCTCGGTCGCGCACTCGGTCGTGACAGGCGCGTATCCTCGACAGCGCTAATTACCTATATCGCGTTAAAATGACGAATGTTCTCAAGTGCAATTCGTGTAATATCGTAATCGATGAAATGTTGTCGTACATTCAAAATAAGGTGTCGGTGATTGACGAAGTAACGTTGGTGCAAATCTGTAAGTCGGCATTCACCAGTGCCAAGATTAAATTGTCGAAATCTCTTCTATTCGACGCGATTCGAAGTGACTTGCGAAAAATAATTCGTAAGAGCAAAGGCAAGGAGGAAAGAGACCTGGCAGACATTATGAAGCTGTTTAAAACACATCCAGATGAACTTCCAGTGTTTGTGGCACGGCAACTGGAAAAGTTACCGCCCATTACCTTTGACCACCTAGACTGCACGAAACTTCTAAAAGATCTCATGCGAATGCAAACCTCAATCGAAGAGATCAAGTCGACGTATGCAACGCTGAATCATTTGAAAGACTTAAAGGATGAGGTACTCCACCTTGAAGAACGATTCGCTACCGCCTTCTGCCGTATCTAATGTGAATGCCAAGCGTGGTGCATGGTTGTCAGATAGTGGTCCAGTGGGATTATCGTATTTACATGATGTGCAAAATAGTAAGGATTACGGCTCTAGTGAAAATACACCCCGATATCGAGAAATCCGGCGGGTAGAAGATAAACAATTCGAATGCCGTGAGTCATGTACGGAGCAACGATCATCGACCGCGGCGATGACAAGTGCTAACGAAACCGGTTCGACAAGTTACGTCGCGGTAGCACGTACAGCGGCGCAGACGATGACGTCACTGCGCTCGAGCCCCGTATCACCTGCGCGTCAGCTGTGTCCCGCTGATAACGCTAATGACAACAATAGTAATTGTCTAATAAAGCAGCCACATTTGTGTGAGAACGAATCAGATTTAATTGTAAATCCTGATAATGGGGGATGGAACAAGGTTGCATACCGTAAAAAACGTTCCAGCTATCGTTACCTGGGTAAATCGGGCATAGCCAGTGACATGAACTGTAACTTTAAAGCTGCTGACAAGAAAGTTCCCGTCTTCATAACGAACATACATAGTGAAACCACCGAGAACGACATAGTTGTATATATACGCGGTAAGACACAGGAAACTGTATCACTCGAGAAAATTACTATGGAGAAAGAGAAAGGACACAAGGCATTTAAATTCTATGTTTCTGAATCGAAATTACCTATTTACCTGGACGAAAAGATATGGCCTAAAGGGATTATATTCAGGCGTTTTATGTTTTTCAAGCGCCCTTATTCGAGCAGATTGTTATCTGCGGCCGGCAAAAGTGAAATAAATAATGAATGATTCTGTTTATCGGTTCGCTAGTTTCAACTGTAAAAGTGTGAAACGCTCCATTGAGAGTATAAGGGATTTATGTGACACCTGTGATCTGATTGCTTTGCAAGAGACATGGTTGCTACCGGATGATATACCATATCTAAGTACGATCGACAGTGGCTTCGGGAGCACGGGAACGTCAGCGGTCGACACGTCCGCTGGCATACTGCGCGGCAGGCCGTATGGCGGCGTCGCTCTGCTTTGGAAGAGCAGTGTTTTTCAGCAAGTGTCAGTGTTGCGGTGTGATAGTGCGCGTATATGTGCTATAAAGATAACAACAAGTGATCGCCCTACAGATATCCTACGGTGCAGCTTTACTCGGACTGTAGGGTCTTGACGGTTCGTCAGTTGTTTATACTTCGCTCAGTCCTCAGATCTCATTTGAGCATACCACCGTCGAATCCCAAAAAGCGGACAAACATCCCTTTAGGTGTCCCACACAAAACTACCTTTGCTAAGCACCAACATTATGTAATAAGTAGGTACATTTACAAAAAATACACAAACAGCTAAACATACTTGACCTAAACACTCACAATGTTAAAACTAAAACTAAGGAATGGCTATTGAACCAAAACTACGACAGCACAGAAGCATTACTAACATACATAGTATAATATTAACTATATATATATATATATATGCCATATACAAGTACACATACATGCCCACACATAAAGACATTCAAACATCCACAAACAAACGCACGCACACACACACACATATACACACATATAGGAAAACACTAACAAACCACTCTATCAAAAACAACAGGCACATCTCGCTACACTAATGATCAATTATCAACTATTAGATGTTCACGCGTTTCGCATATGCACTCAATATGTACATAAATTCATATAAATGCCGAACACTGCCTCTTAAGAGACAGGTATAAGCCTAGTTTAAGAGACAGGGTTCAATATAGTGTAATGACCAAATATGTACCAACTTCATGACTGATTTTAAGAAATGCACTGTAAATGCACTGTACTAACTTACCTATGGAGATAAATAAAACTTTTTATTATTATTTCCTTTATTTCTAATTATACACATATAAATTACATTTTTAAATATTTCTATAAAACACAAAAAAACATTTAAAAATATAAAAAATAGTAGCCCACCGGTATCGGGAACAGGGTCCAAGCTACCGGTAGTCAGGGCTCTAGAGAGAGGAACCTCCTAACGATACGCGCCGTGTCCAGGAGTACCGCTTTCTGAAGCAAGCCCTTGATCCAGCCGCCTAACGAGAGCCTCCTAAGGTGTTGGTCGAGGCTCTTGGCTATTAAGCCATTGGCTGAGATGACTATCGGTACAATGACTGCCGAGTTCACATCCCACATGTCGACAATCTCATGCGCCAAGTCAAGATATTTGATTTGCTTATCTTTCTCGGCTTTCACGAGGTTCTCGTCATGCGGGATGGTTATGTCGACAATCATGGCACGCCTCTCGTTTCGGTCCACCACCACTATATCAGGCTTATTGGCTACAATAGTCCTGTCAGTGATGATGGACCGATCCCAGTATAATGTGATAAGGCCATTATCGAGAACTGGGTCGGGCACATACCTATAGTACGGCACTTCCGATTCCACAAGAGAATATTTCAGAGCAAGTTGCTGATGAATAATCTTGGCTGCAAGGTTGTGCCTATGCAAGTATTCTCCATTAGCAAGACGAGAACAACCAGAGATAATGTGACGGATTGATTCACCCGGACGGTGACATGCCCGACACATGTCAACCGTGCCATCCTTCACAATAAATTTCCGGTAGTTGTTCGTCATGATAACTTCGTCCATAATTGCACAGACAAAACCTTCGGTTTCCCCAAAGAGGTCACCGAAGCGCAACCAAGCTACGGACGCTAATTGGTCTACATCGGGCCCATGAAGGGCCCGGAAAAAACGTCCGTGTAGCTCCTTACTCTGCCATATCCCCCTTCGATCGTTAGTGTTCAGCACTGCAGGTTTGCGCCAGTTCTCATTAGCTAAGGAAAGCGGGGTGAGTCCCTTGTCCACTGCTACTACATCTCGATGCATACCCACTTCAGAAGCAAGGAAATGTTCCCTGAGACTGTATACCTCGCGGTTGTGGAGAGTTTTAGCATTCAAAAAGCCTCGACCTCCACATTTCCGCGGGATATACAGCCTCATCACTGACGAGCGTGGGTGATGCATTCGATATGCAGTCAGCAATGTACGAACTCGCCTATCCAGGGCGTCAAGTTCAGTTTGAGTCCATTTGAGTACGCCGAAAGAGTATATTAACACTGGCATGACCCAACCGTTGAAGGCACGCACCTTATTTCCGCCCGATAGAAGGCTTTTAAATACCTTCTTTAGGCGTCCAAAGAAGCGCTCCTTCAGCGATTGCTTCATGTCAACTTCATTGATACCTAACGCTTCCGACATTCCCAAATACTTATAGGTTTCGGTTGGGGAGAGGCTTCTCAGGTTTATGGAATTCGAGGGTTGAAATCCCACGGATTCCACAATCTCCCCTCGCTTTACATGCATAATCGCACATTTGTCGACACCAAACTCCATCCTAATGGCACTACTGAAAGTTTCAGTTACCTTCAGTAGTTCCGTCAGTTGTAGACTAGTGGCGCCAAAAAGTTTTAAATCATCCATGTAAAGGAGGTGAGAAATAACCTGACCACCTCTTTTCAACCTATAGCCTAGGCCTGAATTCTCCAGCAGTGTGCTTAGAGGATTCAAGGCTAAGCAAAACCAAAGCGGACTCAAACTATCGCCCTGAAATATACCTCGCTCGATCCTTACCGGTTCGCTGTACCTTGGGATATATCGACATCCTGGATAGCGAAGAACTGTCCTCCATTGTCCCATACATGATGTCAGAAAGGTGCGTAAAGTTGCATTAATTTTATACAATTCCAGCACCCTCATGAGCCATGTATGGGGCACTGAGTCATAGGCCTTCTTGTAATCTATCCAACATGTCGACAGATCTTTTTTGGAACGTCGAACCTGTTGGCTAATGGCCATATCAATGAGGAGTAGCTCCTTAGTACCGCGGGATCCATTCTTACATCCATTTTGAGAGGTAGACATGATGTGATTGTCTTCAATGTGTTTGTTAATTTTAACCCTCAAAATGGATGTCAGAACCTTATAGACCGTTGGTAGACACGTGATTGGTCTATAATTTTTGGGTTCCGCGGTGCTACCAGATTTGTGGAGCAGGTGGGTAACTCCAGTGGTAAAGAACTCAGGTAGCGAGCCAGATTCTAGGGCAGATTGGTACTGAGACGCCAAGCGGGCGTGCGATCTTGTTAGCCACTTGATCCAAAAGTTATGCAGTCCATCCGGCCCTGGAGACTTCCAATTAGGCAGCGGACGGACTGCATGGGCTACATCTTGGGGGCTGATAGTGATTGCCCCCATTTCTGGTATTGGATCGCACACTCGCTCGACCTCCCGAGTCCAATCGCCTTCGGTGTGACTGACAGGTACCGACCAGATGTTGCGCCAGAATGTACATAAGGCGTCATCATCAGGTAGGCACATATCAGTCGCACCTTGCTCCGGTCGCTCCCAAGCCCTATATACGCACCTTTCGTTACTTCGGAATGTGCGATTCTGGACGAATCGCTCCACACGCCGTCCATACCTCCGAATACGGTTTGCCCATGCATACACCTTCTGCTTTAGGAAGTCGATGCGCTCTGTGATACAGGACATATAATTTTGTGGGTGAATATTGGTTCCCAAAAACGCCCGTCTCACAAAGCGCATCACTCTAAAGCAAAGAAGTTTTCCGATGAGTGCCCTGGCCTCACCAATACGGCGCTCGATCCTACACTGCCAAGCTGGCACAGCGGGTTTAGGTCGTGTAGCTATGTCATTAGGAATTTTAACATTAGCTACACGACATGCCGCGACAGCTGCGCAGTATAAGACAGAGTGGGTATCGGCGAGGTCTTCGCAGTTATCAAAATAGTCTGACAACTGCGAATCCAGAGCAGCCACCAGTGCCCTATTCCTATTATGCATGGGCAAACGAGGTAAGCGTGGTCTTATTTCAGGCGGCATGTTGCGATATTCCCGAATAGCACACTCCAAAGCACTCCTCAATTGCTCATTATACTGGGTACTTACGTTTGTAACTCTGTCACTACTCTCCTCAACTTGGATGTTGGGCTGTGGTGGTACCACCACAGTCGGCGTCGGATGTGAAGTGACACAGCTACTCATTTCCGAACGGAGGCGATCAAGTACGGCTTCATCCAACATATGGTTACGTTGGATGACACGCACTTGATCCGATAGACGCTGGGCCGAAACGTTGACAGTTGGCTCAAGTACCTGAAACAGAGAGAGCATCCGACCACGGTACGCAGTCAGGTTAGTTCCCCCCTCTGTAGCCCCATAGTATGAGCGCATGACGTTCTCATTAATGGATTGAGTCCATCGCATGCGCTGCACACTTCCACCGGCAGCGGGAACCCTATCAGAAGCCGGCGGGCCTCGGGATTCCAAGCTGGCCGGAGGTCGGCCTCTTCCCCGTCGACGCGCAGGTGGTGGTGTCGTCGGCGGCGAGAAGTATTCGTCGCTCGAGCTCGACGCAACTGCAGCGGCCGGAGTCTCTTCACTCACGGCTGGAGCTGGTCCCGGCGGCTGCGAGGCGGAGCTGAGCGACGAATCCGAAGATCTTGGGCGTGTAGTTCTGAGCAATCGTGCCCGGTTTCTGGTCAACATGGTTTTCAATGCACGATGTTTTCTTTCGCATTAGTCCATTTTTATAGATATAGTATATAGTAGATGTAGTGTGGGATTAATAGTAGTAGTAGTAGTCGTTTTTTTTTTACTATTTTCGTTTTATCGAACATTTTAAATAACTATTTTGTATCAAAATTATTAATAAAATCGGGTTGAAAAAATTTTTGACGTGCTTGTTGACAGCCGGGCCACAGATTATTATTATTATTATTATTATTATTATTATTATCGACCAGTGATCGTTATGAGTGTCTACATGCCTACGAATTCGGTGGACAACCTGCCTGACTTTACGGATTGTCTAAGTACGGTGAGCGCTATTGTAGATGAGTATAGCGTTGAGTCTGTGTTTGTGTTAGGCGATTTCAATGCTGATTTGCATGAATTGTTTTATAAGGAACTTAAACTTTTTTGTACTGAGCAGTGTTGGTCGTGTGTAGATGTTGATTTTCTGGGTACTGAGTCGGGAGCTTACACCTTTATTAGTTACGCGCACGGATCATGTAGCTGGTTAGATCACTGTGTTGTGACTCAAGCGGCTAAACGTACTATTGTGAATATTTTTATTGCATATGACACTAATTGGTCTGACCATTTTCCCCTAGTTCTTGAATGCAACTTAAAGCTTTTTTTTCGCAGTGGGTAGCGTGTGGTAGGCCTAGGGCTGGCATCATGTATGCAGAAATGTGTGAGAGCAGAAGGGTGTTCAAATCACGATTGAAGGCATGCCAAGATCGTGAAGATCAGATTAGGATGAACACCCTTGCGGAGAAGCATTCTGGTGGTGATTTCCGTGGGTTTTGGAAACACACGAGCAAAGCGAATGGTAGGACGAGTCTTCCTGTGAGCGTCGATGGAGTTAGCGATCACAAAACCATCGCGAATGTTTTTAAGGATCATTTTTCCGTGCAGTCCCCTCTGGGTTCGGCTATTGAGATGTTCAATGCTGAGGCGGCTAATGGGGTCGTGGGTGTTCGAATTTTGGCCAAAGAGGTGGCTTTAATCATAAAGAACATGACGAGAGGCAAATCCCCTGGGCATGACGGTCTCAGCATTGAACACCTGCAACATGCTGGCCCTCATATTCATCGAGTCTTCGCGATGTTTTACTCTCTATGCGTGAGCCACTCTTACCTGCCCTCGGATCTTATGAGGTCTGTGGTGGTGCCTCTTGTGAAAAACAAAACCGGTGACCTTGCTGATAAGGCGAACTATAGGCCAATTTCGCTGGCCACCATCATAGCCAAAGTGTTTGACGGTTTGCTTAATACACAGTTGAGTAAATGTGTGGACCTGCATGATAACCAATTTGGTTTTAGACCGCAGCTGTCCACGGAGAGCGCCATACTGGCTCTTAAGCACACCGTCATATACTATACGGAACGTAAGACCCCCGTATATGCGTGTTTCCTTGACTTATCCAAGGCCTTCGACCTGGTTGCCTATGATATCCTGTGGGATAAGCTGGAGAGTATTAACCTTCCTCCCGAACTTGTGGCAATCTTCAAGTATTGGTATACGCATCAGGTTAACCATGTCAGGTGGGCGGAGGCGGTGTCGGAGCCATATCGTCTGGAGTGTGGTGTGAGGCAGGGCGACTTGACCTCACCCACCCTTTTTAACCTCTACATGGATGCACTCATCGTTGCGCTCAGCAGTGAGCATGTCGGTTGTCATGTTGACGAGGTATGCGTCAACAATTTAAGCTATGCTGACGACATGGTGCTGCTGAGTGCGTCGGTCTGTGGTCTGCGGAGGTTGCTGCATATTTGTGAGGAGTACGCGGGTGCACATGGCCTTAAATATAATGTGTCAAAGAGCAAATGCATGGTCTTTGAGGCAGGTGGTGCTAAGTGCCCAGAAACAGTGCCTCCAGTACATCTTTGTGGTTTACCTCTGGATAGAGTGGAACAATTTAAATACCTTGGGCATTGGGTTGTGTCTGATCTCAGAGACCACGCTGACATCGAACGGGAGCGGAGGGCTTTGTCGAGAAGAGCAAACATGCTCGCCCGCAGGTTTGCACGTTGTTCTAACTTAGTTAAGATCACCCTTTTCAAGGCGTACTGCACCTCTTTGTACGGCATAATTCTATGGGGAAATAGTGTAGATAGCAACTACTTGTTTATACTTCAGCAAAAATGTGTCAGAATTATCGTAAACATTCACACTGACGAAAGTTGTAGACCGCATTTCAAGGAACAAGAAATTCTTACTCTAGCATCTATCTATATTCTAGAAAACCGTAAATTTGTACGACAGAACCCAAATTTTTACCAAAAAACTATAGATCTACCTCGCCGATACGCACAGCGTTCACGATTTAAACATACGCTTGTAATACCCCCATCAAAATTAAAGTTACACAGCACGAGCCCTCTTGTGACATCCATTAAAATATCATATCATATCTACCAAATGACATGAAATCCGAGCAAAACGACAAAATATTTATAAAACGCGTTCAAAAACTACTCATCGATAAATGCTATTATACATTGAATGAATTTTTTTACTCTGACTTTACAACGTAGTACCGAAAGACATTTGCATTTTATTATATTTTTTGTGACATAGTACATGCGTAATGTAATAATTTGACCCTAATGTATACTGACATTGCTATTTTAGCTTGACATTTATTTAAATTTCCTGATTTGATTTGACATTTATTTAAAATACCTATTTTAATTTGACTGATGAATTATTCCATTTAGAGCTTTGCAACATTAATTATTGTGATTATTTTTATTTTGATTTTCTAGTTTGTATAAAGCCACTCTAATCTATACAATATGTAAAATTGCTGTGCCCCACAGGCCTAGAGCCTAGTTACCTATATATTATTAAGATCTTCTTAACACATGTTATTGCAATAAAGATTGAATTGAATTGAATTGAAATTTCTCGCAAACCCCGGCAGGCAACGGCCCTAAGAGGCCCCGTGAGGAAGAGTTGCCTCTCCCTCGCGCGTTTGGCCTCCTTCTTCGCTAGTATGACTGCTTCGCAGGAGGCAACTGCATCCCATTCCCTCTCGCTCCGCACCATGGTCTGAACCAGAGCAGAGCGCGAGAGGTCGCCGCCGCCGATCGCCTCTACGAGGACACGACGCAACGGTGCTCCGCCCAAGCAGGGTACACCTCGGCCGTATGCTCCACCGTGTCCTCCAGATGGTCCTCACAATGACGACACCCGGGCGTGTCCTCCCGCTGTATCCGAAACAGGTACCTCCCGAAACAGCCATGTCCGGTCAGCACTTGCGTCAGGCAGAAGGTGAGGACGCCGTGGCGTCTCTCCAGCCACTCCTCAAAGAGGAGACTTATCGCCGCAATTGCGGCGTGCCCATCGGCTAAACCCCTGGCGGAGTAGTTTTAGTAATTTAAAATGCAAATTATGTTAGAGCTTCTTATCAATCTTTCTACTTCTTATCATTAGTGAAGCGCAAACTTCGCCAGAAAGCTATTAATTTGTCAACGTTATAATTTAAGGGTTTGAACGTGGCTGCGCCAATGAAACGCGGAGAACCGCACGGCCACGAACATATTTAAAACTAAACGTTGCAAATACCAGAAACGCAAAAAGCAGATTGAATTTGTAAAAATACAGAAGAAATATCTACAGTTTAAGGCCCACTTGCAGCAACACTTTAAATCGAGATTTACAGTACCTAAATCGAGATTTACAGTACCAAAAACTCGATTTAGGTACTGTAAATCTCGATTTAAAGTGTTGCTGCAAGTGGGCCTAAGAACTTAGGGCCACTTGCAGCAACACTTTAAATCGAGATTTACTGTAACAAAAACTCGATTTAGGTCTAAATCTGATTTAACGTCTTGCTCACTACTGATTTAGCTTAAAATCTCGATTTAAATGACAGATGACGTTATTTTAATCAGTTCAAATCAGTTGTTCTTTCTGATATTACGTGAAAATGGATTTATTGGCTTTAGAAGTGTACAATGATATTGATTTGTTATCAGATGATGACGAGGTAATCGTGCAGTATTTAGAAACCCCGTTTTTTCTCTCGAAAAGTCTATACTGGAAGTGATTTATTTAATTTAAGATTTAAGATTTTGAGTTAAATCTAGCGTTAATAAAATCGAGATTTTAGAAATTTTGCTGCAAGTGGCCCTAAGTATATGAGAGTAAAACCCTATGGTAAAACTTCACGGCCGCGCCATTGAAAAGGTGGAAAAACGGTATCACCAGTATCTCTCTGCAAAAGCGGATTTGAATTTGTTAAAACTAGTAAAAATCCTAGGTTTATATTTCAGGAGCTGACGAACCATGCGAATTAACTAAGATTTGAACGGCGACTGCTTAACAAAAAGCCTTTCGCGGCGGGACGGGGCGCAATGGCGGGATATATATTTAGAGCCTACATATTGAACCGCTGCGATTGGTTAGACAGCCATCACTCGTATCCAGCGCTGCACGTGTGTTCGCTCTCCTATGTACAGTAGAGTGTGTGGCCTTATTGTGGATCCTTTAATGCAATTCAATGTATGTATTATCGTTAAATATTTTAATAATGCTGCCGCGAAAAAGTAACTGTTTTAAATATTGTTACGAGCTGGGGTTCGGGATAGAAATAATTAACACTAATTAAACCAAAATTAACACTTTACTTAGATAAACACCAAATAAAAATTAACACAGTTATTCGCACTACAATACTCGTCACTTAGCACTTAAATCACACTAAAATTCACTGGTAGAGTTTCTACGATATCGCCTCGTATCTTCTAATAAGACTGCCTGTCCGCGTTCCTTTGCGATCTATTTATACCCCGATTTGTGTTCTAGAACATTCTTGTACAATCCACTCACTGCCTATACTACCAAGAATGTTCCAGAAGCTACTTGAGATACACAGTACTGCTACTCGCCGCTAGGTGGCGTTAGTGTCTCGAACGTACTTTAGTTGGTCGAAGTTTCTCGACGTACTTCGCTAAGCGACTGGCGTAACACTGCTCGACCCGAGCATCGTTAGACCCGTAGTAACGCGCCAGTCGATCGACATGAACAATCTTTGGCGCAGCTCGTGGACCTTTCTGGATCCGATAAGTGACGTAATCTTAGTAACAACGCCATATGGTCCATCCCATTTTGCCTGCAATTTCGGTGACTTTCCTTTGCTGCGCACCGGATTATGCAACCAGACGAATGAGCCTTCATCAAATCCTAGATAGTTCATCTTTCTGTCGTAACGAGTCTTCATCGTCTCAGACATTTGTTGACCGGATTGTCTGACATGTTCGTTTATGATGCTGAATCCAAACTGATATTACGCCATATTTTGAAGCAATTTTATTTAATAATAGTTAAATGCCCGCTGGTGTCCATACACAATTTTTTAATGTCGGAACATACTCGTCGTTTAATGTTTTTTTATTTATGAAATTCATAGACTTCATTAATTCTCTTGATTCCATCTAAATCTTATGGTGTACAGATGGCGTTGCAGGTCCAAGAAGAGGCTTACCAAGTTTCTTCCTTTTGCCAAAGCTTCCATTTACGGAGTCAAACAATTGGTTAAAAAAGAGTGGGATGTCTGGTGTATTTTTGGCTTCTTTTGATATTATGCCTTTATCTGTAAAACAAAAATACAAGTTTTTGCATTTATTACACTCTTTAAATATTAAAAAGCCTTAGGACTGTATAATAACAAATTAATAATAATATTCTACAACTTTCACACAACGCCATCTAGTCCCAAACTAAGCAGAGCTTGTGGTATGGGTACTACACAACTGATAAACATAAATATTATATTTCTAAGTACATACATATTTTCCTATTATTTTAAACATTTGTCTTGGGTGGTAATCGAACCCACGACCTCCGGCATAGCAGTCAGGGCCACTAACCACTAGACCATCAGGCCAGTCAAGTATGGCAAGTACTTATATTGTTTTCTTTTACTAATACTATTGTGAGTTGTATAAAATAATGTAAAGGGTATTCACCTGCAAGATATCCCATATTTGATGCCACAGTTTGGCTGAATAGCTGGGTAGCGTATTTAACCTTCACCCGGGAATTTTGCTTGGGTCACAGCGAGAATCGGTCAATTTTGATATTAGTCGAATCCCTTTGTACCCTAGGTTTTCCTCGTGCAATGAAATTATATGTTCCCAGTTTGCAACTTTTGCATCATTATTTTTAACATATTTTAAATGTTTTGAAATTAAATTATTTCTAACTAGCTTTTGCCTGCAGCTTCGCCCGCATTATCCCGGAAATCTTCCCTAAAGGATGTTAAAAGGGTGTTGGAATTTCGAATAGGGAATGAATAATGTCCCCGCCCTCCCCACACACATATTACACTTCAAACGCTGAACCGATTTAAATGAACTTTTGTATGGAGATAGTTTTAGACCCTGGAGAAGACATAGAATAGTTTTTATCCCGAAAATCTTCCCTTAAGGATGTAAAAGGGATGTTGGAACTTTGTTTCTCCCCCTCCCAATTCAATCAGATCGCGTATTCAAGAACCACTGGAAACAATTTTTTTTTTTAAACTACTCAACTATTTACATGTAGGCTATACAAATCTTTGTTTAGTGCTGGGGTTGGACTGGTGCATGACCCACGTCATGCATCAGTCAACCGTTACCCCAACCGTGTCGTTTAAATTTTCACCAATCAAGTTAATATACGAATTATTTCTATTTTAAAATCAGGGCCTTTATTTTCAAAAGGACAGCCGCATATTGCGGCTGTCCTTTTGAAAATAAGAGAAGATCGTGTGGCAACAGCTATCAATGGGATGATTTATTTGAGCTCTGAATTCTGTAACATAGTCCAAGATACAGATAATTTAATAAACCACGTTTATTCGGATTTGAAAACAAATATGAGGGATAGAGAATGGCTGCGTGAAAGAGCAATTTTGGCACCGACTAACGAAATTGTACGGCAGATCAACGAAAAGATTATGTCTCACGTGGATGGTGATGATGTCGAGCATAGTCGAATATCTGTCCGTCGACAATGTCATGGATATTGAGCAAGTGACGTCATACCCTGTAGGGTTTATGAACTCTCTGGAATTGTCAGGGTACCCCATCACATTAGTTGAGGCTTAAACTTGGTGTCGCAGTCGTGTGATGCGTAATCTGGATGCACCAAGGCTCTGTAATGGTACGCGACTACAAATTACACACCTTGGACGCAAGCTCAGTTGTTCAAGCAATAATTATGACAGGAACAGCAAGCGGTGAAAACGTAAAATATTCCTCGCATTCCAATAATCCCGACCGATTTGCCATTCCAGTTCAAAAGACTCCATTTTCCCCGAAAAGCAACATTCGCAATGACCATAAACAAAGCTCAAAGACAGACACTGAAGTCGCAGTAAAAAGCTGATTTTCCCATGGGCAACTAACTGTATGTGGCGTGCTCACGAGTATCCAGCTCACAAAATCGACACGTTTTAGTCAAGGACAGGAAAACCAGAAACGTAGATTACAAAAATGTATTCTAAACTACGTTTTCGGTTTTTTTTTTAATAAATTTTAAATACTGTCTGTCTATTTTTGGGTATGGATGGACCCTGGTGAAGGTTTTTTCGTAGTTTCGATTCCCACCCAAGACAAATGATTAAAATAAATTAGAAAATATGTATTTAGAAATATATAAGTATATTTATCAGTTGTCTAGTACCCATACCACAAGCTCTGCTTAGTTTGGGACTAGATGGCGTTGTGTGAAAGTTGTAGAATATTATTATTATTATTACGTTATTATACAGTCCTAATTCCTTTTTAATATTTAAAGAGTGTAATAAGTAACAAAAACTTGTATTTTTATTTTACAGTTAAAGGCATAATATCAAAAGAAGCCAGAAATACAGCAGACATCCCACTCTTTTTGGACCAATTATTTGACTCCTTAAAAGGAAGCTTTGGCAAAAGGAAGTAACTTGATAAGCCTCTTTCTTCTTGGACCTGCAATGCCTACATCTGTACACCATAAGATTTGGATGGAATCAAAATAATTGATGAAGTCTATGAGTTTTCAACCGACGACAAAAAGAGGAGGTTATCGAATCAACGCGTATATATATATATTTACATATATTTTTTTTTAGTGTATGATCATCGATTATTCGACGACGGCTGAACCGATTTGGAAAATTCTTTTTTTGATTGAAAGGGTATACTTTGAAATTGGTCCCATTTTCATAAACGTCAGGATCTGATGATGGGATCATGGAGAAATCGAGGGAACTCTTCAAATATTATAGGCTCACCTATAGCGTTTTGGGTATTTCTTATAGTACCTTGTGCAGTTGCTCTCGATAAGCACCATTTGAGGATGTGGAACTGATGATGAAGACCCCAGATGGCCATCGAAACTACTCAATAATAAGTATTTCGTGGATTGCGATTCGATTACTTGAATATGGATGTTAAGCACTTTATGCTCGTCACAATGCATATGGTGATGTAGAGCTGATGGTGAAATACCAGGAGAACTCCTCAACAATTAACGGCCCAGCATTGGGAAAAGCAATATTTTGTAAAAGGTTATAAGTAGTTGACATTTAGGCTCTTGTAACTAGGTAAATTAAAAATAGGCCAACTAAAAAGAGTGAAATAAAAACTTTTTACCCAAAAATTAAACCGACTCCCAAAAAACACTGCAAAGTGAAAAATAACTTTAATTTCGGAAGTCGGTGCCAAAAACGAAAATACAAAACTAAAGACACCGACTACCGAAATTAAAGTTATTTTTCACTTTGCAGTGTTTTTTGGGAGTCGGTTTAATTTTTTGGTAAAAAGTTTTTATAAATAAAAAACATTACACAACGAGTATATTCCGACATAAAAAATTGGGTATGGACAATAGAGGGCATTGAACTGTTATTAAATAAAATAGCTTCAAAATATGGCGTAACATCAGTTTGGATGTGGCATCTTAATCAGGATCCAATAGAAAACTTCTTTGGGTTTATAAGAAGCCACGGATGCCGCGACATAAACCCTACGCCAGAAAAATTTTAAGCAGCATTTACTACACTATTAGTTAACAGCCTCTCTAGTGTCCATGCTCCAGGGGCAAATTGTGAAGCAGACAGCTCTTACGCATTACATGAAGTACTCATCACAGGCGGGGGCAGCAAAGACCAAAAACATTGCGAACTGGAAAATATTCACCCCTCGAAGAAAAAAATGATCCTCGCAAAATCGGCGGTTTGCAATATGTGAGCGGATATTTTGTTAAAAACGCCAAGAAAAGAGTCTTCAAGGGGTGTGATCAATATAATAAAAATTTAATATAAACACATAAGCCTGAATATTTAAAGTACAGGGAATACGAAAGTAAAAAAACCGGTCAAGTGCGTGTCGGGCCACGCGCAGTGTAGGGTTTCGTAGTTATTATAACAGCCAAGTGCGTGTCGTATTCGCTGACTAATCGTTTCGTACCATGCTCTAACTAAAAGCCAAGCATGACTACCTAACTAATTTGACTTCCTATACAAATCCTCACCTGATCCGACAATTTTGCACGGAAAGTTTTAATTTTTTTAGAGATTTGTATAAAACTTGTCATAGCCGGTGTTTTGAATACAGGACACAGAGCTACACTACTCAATCGTCACAAGAAACTAGCACGATAAAACTGACGCTTAGCGCCATCTATCGACATTTCTATGGAGTTGTTCGAAATTTTCGAGTCAAATATAATTGATCAACTATTACTCGTAAACTTGTAAAGCCCACTTATGTGTGATAGTTTTCCTTTAAACTGCGTTATATATAGGTACTACTGCCGTGACATTTGAATTTCTAACTACAACCGTTTAGTTGATAGAGGGGGAGGACACTTGACTCTAACGAAAATTGCTACTTTAAAGCTTGATAAGTCACGAACGGTTTACTTAATCAAAAAACGGTCTTTCCGAACCACTAATATTTTTGAAAGACCTATCCAACGATTACCCACACTATGGGAAAAACGAAAATAAAAAATTATCATCTCACTTTACATGTATGGGAGGTACCCTAAATAATTGTTTTTTTCAAAATTTTATTTTACCACTTTTTTGGCGTTATTAACGTGTATACTCATGCCAAATTACAACTTTCTAGTACGAATAGTTTTTGAGCCAAACCGCGGACAGACGGCCAGACAGACGGACATGGCGAAACTATAAGGGTTCCTTGTTGACTACGGAACCCTAAAAATGGCTTTGCAGTCCTAGCGACTCTCTCTTAAATTGTATTTCGAATCTGCAGGATATTAATTATACAATATTAAACGAACATTTATAAAAAAAAAAACATTTAAAAGAATTAATAAAAACAATTATACTAATGCATGTTGATTTCGATTTTGTGCAATGCACCACTCACAATGAGACGTAAATTGATTTTTTTAATAAAAATATCCTGTAGATTCTTCATACATAATTATTGTAAAGATTTAAATAAAATATTAATAAGAGAGAGTGTGATGAACTGATGATGATGATACAGATTTGTATAAAATGAAAGCCAAAAACTGTATAAGAATTGTTTTTAAAAAGCAATAAATGAATTGAACCGAAGAAAAACATTGTTTTACTTTACTTTTTCCTGTAATACATAAGAAACAATTCTAATGTATAGCGCTTGAGGTAGAACATAAGTATAGATACGTACGTTTGTATGTACACCCGTAGCTATACTTATGTTACGATTAGTTCCAAAACCAGCAGGCAGATGGCGCAAATCGCGTTACTCCATTTTCTCCCTGAGATAGACCTCTATTTCAACTATAAAATAGTACTCTGTGATATACACTTCTCATCAGAAAAATCGAAACACTTCCGTTTTTATGGTTTCTGTCCTAATTTAACACAAAAGAGTTTTCATTCCATGAAGAAAATCACGATTGTATAGCGGGCAGTTTGGCCATTACAGTGTTAAGCGAAAATTCTAAATTCAAAATTAGAATTTCATTTGTTTAGCCTATAAATGAAATGATTCACTGTTTTGAGACAAATGTTTGTTTAGATTTGGAGTACATTTCACCTTTGAAAACTAAAAATTAGCGCTTATCTTAAAACTTTTTGTTCTTTATTTGTTTACTGTGACTTTGGGATGTTTGAAAAAGTTTTTTTTTTCTAAAACATATTTATTTATTTATTAAAACTTTATGCAACACAAAATGTACAAAGGCGGACTTAATGCCATAGGCATTCTCTACCAGTCAACCATGGGTGGCGAAGAGATAACATGGCAGGTGCATAAAAAAAATAAACTAAGTAGATAATATATTCAAAGTAAAATTTTTATTACAAGTGTATATATACATACATAACTAGAATAAACTTTCACACATATTTATCATAATACATTCAAAAAAAATATTATATATATTAATAAAAAGTTATAGAAAGGGAGTTATGAAATATATGGATACTTCGCCCGCATAAGCCACCCAAGTGGTGGCATTGCTGGATTCTGGACTTAGTCAGCGTGTTGTGGCTGAAAGATGTCTCTAAAACTAAATACATGGCCTTCGCACATAGAAAAAATCTACTTCCGCCTGCAGTTCTTTCAATTACTGCCCATTCTTGTCCTCATTCTGTAACATCCGCTTGCCAGTGTCCGTTGCTGCAGGGTGTTGAAACCATTAAATACCTCGGCGTTATAGTAGATCAAACGCTCAGTTTTAAGCCGCACCTTGACGCACTTGTGGCCAGATTGCGTAAATTGATATACATATTTAAAACCTTGAGACACATTGCTGATCGAAGAATAACAAAGATGGTTTATTACGCTCTCTGCCAATCCCTTATTAATTACTGCATCACTACATGGGGAGGAGCAGCTAAAACCCATATTATAGAAGTGGAGAGAGCGCAAAGAGTGGTTTTAAAAGTTGGTGCTGGACTCCCATTCCGTTTTTCAACAACGGAGTTATACAGTAAATGGGATGTATTAACGGTGAGACAAACCTTTGTATTAAATATTGTGCTAAAAAAACACTCTAATTTAGCTTATGATCCTGACTTAGCAAGAGACAGTAGAAGAAAGGGAAGAATATGTCAGGCACAAAAACTTAACACCCAACTGTCTCATAGGTTCTACTGTTTTCTGGGCAGTTACCTGTATAATATTGCTAATTCTTCACTTGACATTTACTCGCAGTTAAAATTTGGCTGTAAAGCATCAGTTACCAAGTGGTTAAAAAAATTAGACTATAATGCAACTGAAAAGTTGTTACACCCAATGAAATAACATGAAACTCGCACTCTTCCTTCGCATACACAGCAACATACAGACACAATCACAAACAGGCACACTCTTGAACACAACAACACACAGGCACACACTAGAAAACAAGAAAACACACGCACACACACACACACCCAAACACTCACCCACACACACACACACTCACACACATAAATGAACATGCCTATTTTGTTTTATTTATATTTTACTTTATATCCTTTGAATTTCTCTTATTTAATTGTATTTAATTGTTCAGATTGATTATCTTATCATTCACAATATGCTTTCCAAGTTTTGTCAGCGGAGTGGGGACCTGGTGACTTGTAATACAGGTATTGATATACCTACCATGGGCACCAGTCTCTTACAAATTTGTTAACATAGCATAGTATTAATAGCGTATGTACTTACTTTATAAGTTTGTAGGGAAAATAAATGTATTATATTAATGCAGTAATAAAAGATGACATCTAAGCCGGGAGCCGGGAGACTGGCTTGTTCACGCGCCGTTCAGGATCTGGCAGGAATCGGGTCATTTCTGAGCAAGATGATCGATTTATTGTAACAACTTAACGAAATCGACGCCTTAATCGTTTTCAACTGCAGCAGCAGCTTCATGTTTACGTAGGGTGGCTGTAAGTGACTCTACAAGTAGAAGAAGGTTGAAGAAACGTGGACTGGTACCGCACAAGCCAGAAAATGGGCCGAAATTAACTGCAGACCATTGAAGAGCACGCCTTAACTTTTTACGTGATTACCAAAATTGGTCATACCTCCAGTAGAACAAAGTCCTCTTTTCTAATGAGTGTAAAATTATGCTGTATGGTAACGGCGGAAGGAACAAGGTCTACAAAAAAGATGGAGAATGCTTTGCTCAATGCTGCATTGAAGAAAAGGTCAACTATGGTGCCAGTTCGTGGACGGTTTGGGGAGGAATCAGCGCCGACGGTAAGACAGAGCTTGTCTTTGTGTCTAGGCCACGTCTGCCTGCACTAAACAGTTTCATATTCATGCACGACAATGCTAGAGCTCACATCGCGAGCGTCGTACGAGATTATATTAGCGAAGTTGGTATCTCCATTATGGAATGGCCAGCAAGAAGCCCGGACATGAATCTGATTGAACATCTATGGGATTAATTAAAGAGACGAATTCGTGCAAGAGATCCTGCCCCAGAAACACTTAGCCAGCTGCAAAATGCAATCCAAGAGGAATGGAATAGAATGCCACATTTGAAGCAGTAATAAGAGCTCGGGGAGGGAATACAAGTTATTAAAGAAACGTTTCTTAGCATTTTTTTTCATTTATGTGTGTTTTTTATCAATTTCCTTCATACTCCATACAGGGTAAAAATGACTTGTTAAACAAAATACGAAACCTATGAAAATTTAATTTGAATTCAGAACTATATAAATAATATATGAGGTTTTCAAATCCTAATGTTAATCATTAGGAATTGAAAACCTCATAAACGACATTTGACATATATTCCTAAATATACACATTTTTCTGATAATCTTACAAAACATAAACTTGCAAGGTGTTTCGATTTTTCTGATGAGAAGTTTATATGAAAGTACTCTGTGGAGCGAACTGAACTATCGGCCAAGTCGGCCAACTGAATAATCGTCGTGTGTGCGCGCGCGGTAGTTATCCAATACTGATGTTGGACGACAGATTAGTTTGAAGGCAATCGGGAAGCACATCAAACTTTTTTATTGGCTGATACTGAATCGCTGTAATGTGCGTACGTGCATACCCCTCCATACTGATTAACACTTTCACTGCCACTGACACGCCGGTCGTGTTCTCGTTAATTTTTTCGAGGTGCCGGCAACACGCCTGGCGTGTATTTAATATTTTATCGATATTTCAGTCATTTTGCTGTATTTTCTATTTAAAATGATAGCATAGTTTTATAACTTCATATATTTATAACGTTTGACGTGGTTCGAGTATTGAGACTGTTTTAATATTTTATAAAAAATACATCGCTATGCTATGCTGTTAACACGCTAGGCGTGTCAATTATCGGATGTAGACATAGATCGTCAACTATGGGCCTACCAACCCACATGGCTGGTAGGCTAATTTTGGATTGCGTGAACCGATTTTAATAATGTTTTTTTTTTTTTTGTTTGAAAGAAGATACGTTCAGGATAATAAAATATGTAAACTAAGTTTAAAAAAATGCTTGCATATACGGCAAAATTACAAACTTAGCTCAGAAAATATTTTGTACAACTTTTCAAAAAATGTTCTTCCTATCAAGTTCAAAATAATTTTCCTAGAAAGTCTTTATAAAACTCTACTTTTGAGATTTTTTTCATATTTTCTAAACTTATGGTTCAAAAGTTAGAGGGGGGGGACACATTGTTTTTTACTATTGTAGCGATTATTTTAGAAATTACTGACACTATCAAAAAATGATTTTAGTAAACCCCTATTCATTTTTAAAAACATATCCAACAATATATCACACGTTAGGGTTGAAATGAAAAAAAGACTTCCCACTTTACATGTAGGGGGCTACCCTAATAAAACATTTTTTTCTAATTTTTATTTTATCACTGTTGGCGTGATTGATATACATATTGGTACCAAATTTCAGCTTTCTAGTGCTAACGGTCACAGAGATTATCCGAGGACGGACGGACGGACTGACAGACTGACATGGCGAAACTATAAGGGTTCCTAGTTGACTACGGAACCCTAAAAAACGTAAACGTACCCGGGATTAGTGATTAGCTCTGAAGCATTCATAGTAGATTAGTAATACCAAGAAAAACATAAATGTACTCGTAACATAAAAGCAGCCAGGTTCGGTACCGAGCTGATGTCACCGGTAACAGAGTTGAGATAACGGAACATGTGTGTACCGCACAATCTTAATATAAAATAGTTTTCGTATTGTGTTTCTACCAAAGCTCACTGAAATTGTTTTTATGTTAAACATGTCAAATCTGTATTTTATGAAATAAAGATATATATTATTATTATTAAATCGAAGAAATAAAAGAATATTATGTTGATTTGCTTTACTTGTTTTATTTGACAGATTTCCTCATTACAAAAATTTCTTTTGAATCAAAATACTTTGACTGATATCATAATTACTCCTGCTTTTACCTAAGTACCTACAAAGCTAAATTTAAAAAACGTCAGTACCATATGAAATGAAACTAATCTAGACTTCAAAATACCGTGAGGTTGACCCTAAAACTGAAAATCGGATGTTTCAAAACAATGTAATAATTGGAGGATACAGTTTTCTCGTCTTCCATTTGCTTTTCCAATGGCATACCTATCCCACCGTGTAGCATTTTCCAATTGTCTCCAAATTCAAATTATTTCATTCAGGATTCATTTCATCCATGTTATCAGTGTTTTGAATTGAATTTAACTCAGGAGTGGTGCCATCAGGATCTATTATCTTCCTCGGATGACTCAACTACAAAGTTTTTGGGACTGCGAAGTAATTAAAACACAATGTATGAAAATCAATATAAATAGTACAAAATGTTGATAATTTCTGCTAATATTACGAAACTTGCTTACCTTTAATCTTATTTTCAGACATATTCATCAATTTATGTGCACAGATCGCTGAATATTCACTTTTTAGATGCACCGTACAACTAACAAATGTCGCAATCAACAGTAAATACACTAATTACCATATTTACAATTTACCCTATGTACAGTGCCGGTGGGCACGCTTAGCGTGACCATTAATTTCATCTTGTAGTGCCAGTCACACGCGTTGCGTGTTCACCGGCGTTTGTAGGCGGCATCGCTAAGGACAAGGTAAAAATCACGGTGGCAGTGAAAGTGTTAAGAAGCCGACCAAACGGCCAATAGAAAGTTTGCAGTCTGCGGGGGCTCTTATAGCTCTTTAAACTACAAACCAGGGATATTTTTAATTTAATTTAATCTGCTATTGCGTAAATTCCAGGTCTCTGCAACACTTAAATTTTAAAGATCTCCGTGACCACGCGGTTCTACCCGTTTCAATGGTGCGGCCACGTCCAAAGCTTAATAACTTTCAAACCATAACTTTGACAAACTTTTTTTAAACGATTATCTACAATTACCAGGGCTTAATAATAGATCTGCGAAATACCAACTGGACGCGCTTGAGTCTATCGAGAAGCGGGCCAAGAGACTCATTGGCAACGATGCACTGGTCGAGTCAAAGCTCCAGTCCAAAGTTAAAAAAAATTAGGTGAAGGTAAAGGTATGGTGGGAAATTTAATACATAGCATCACATTGACATGTACCTGAAGCGGGGAGAGCAGACAGCCGTGACTATGTACGATTATTTTAAAAGAGGTAATTAATCTTAGATTACTGAAGTGAACATGAATCATTTTAATGGGACTTCTATGGGATCACTGGTTTCATTACTGTTCTTAACATTGGATTTACAATTGTGAAGGTGGTCCCTACACCACTTAAGTATTGATCTTCGAACTCCAGAGTTATCTAACTTTGTCAACAATGTGTCTCATCTAAGAGTATAAAACGCTTTGCTGAAGTTGATGAATAGCATTAAGAGATCCTTCGATTTTGTCTGTGAACTTTTAATTTTGCTTGTTACATACATACAGGACTGGTGCCATGGGGCCGTAGCAAGCTGCAAAGGTGATGATGTCTGTATGTCAAGAGTGAATAGTTTACTTCTAGGCAAGTATGCTTCATCTTTGACCACATCATCGTCTACCATCAGGTGAGATAGTGGTCAAACGCAAGCCTATCTTGAATAAAAGAAATAGGGGGCTTACCTGTTCCGTTTCTTTTGCAATTATCTAGGTAGGAACCTAGAGAATTGCAAATGCATTCAAAATCATGACCAGTATGGGAGTGGATACAGTATGGCCTAGTAATTATAATAGTATTATCAACTCACATCAGGGTCAGGTATCCTAGGTTCATGGTAGTCTGACCACAATTTTCTTGGTATCACCGTTACTGGTATATCATGTGTGACTTGTCTTGTTTGCTGTGATACAACACATGGCTGAAAAGAAAAAACTATACTCAAACTTACAAAAAATAGAATTGGAAGGGGTCTATTATCTATACTAATATTATAAAGCGGAAAAGTTTGTTTGTTTGTTTGCTTGAACGCGCTAATCTTCGAAAGTACTGGATGGATTTGGATACTTACTTACAATATTTTACCGTGATAGAATCCACGGGAGCGAAGCCCCGCGTGAGTACTAGTATTATATACTAGCAGTAGCACGGGGTTTCGCTCCCGTGGGCTTAATCACAATAAAAACATAACCCTCCTACTTTTGCAGTAGGAAAAAAGTCGGACAAAAAATAATCTATAACCTTCCTCAAGCTACTTCCATACTAAATTTCATCCAAATCCACCCAGGAATTTCGAATATTAGCGTGTTTAAACAAACAAACAATATTTTCCGCTTTATAATATAAGGATAGATTGTATGCTGGGAAAACCAAGTTAGGATGCTCATTGGCTATAACGCACTAGTTGAATCAAAGTTCTAAGGCCTAGACTTGAGCACAGACTTTGACTTGCTAACTGGTATGTTTTTCTATTGATTGTACAATTTTCGAAACAAAATCCAAGCAAAAAGGGTCTAGTCTGGTGAAGACTACAATCGGTATTTAAAATAGTTCAATCCTTACTAGGATTGAAAAGTGAAATAACTGGCACTTATTTTTTTATCAGAAATTTAAAGTTGAAATTCCGAAAAAGCTTGATTTAAGAAAAAGCATTTTCAATTTTCTGAGTTTGAGTGAAAAAAAGCACTTATACTTGCTTGTTACATAGATTTTTATTTATTATTTTAGATTAAGATACTCTCCATGAAATCAACTTATTACTTTTAACATTATAAAGGATTTTTTACATTGTACCCATACTTTATTTAAATAAAGGATGGATACACAGTTTAGTAAAAAGGTCCTTGTCGGTATTTACTAAAAAGTGAGTAAATACGACAACAATTAGCATTAAAAAGTTAAAATTAAATATTCCTACTCTATTTAGGAACTAATAAATAAAAAAATGTTATTTAAAAATCTAAGAAACCCGACTGCTCAACTGAAATGCAAGAAACAAGCACATTTTTATTTTAACCTTTTCGCCGCCAACGTACACAAAACGCAATGCCTCGCCGAGCGCCAAGCTATAAATGTATAACTAAATATACAGTAAACAGTAGTGATGGGGATATCGTCATATCGATGAATAAGATTTGTACGCGTAAAGTTAAGATTTAAAGTTGATTTTACGAATATAAATAAAAACTGATTTAATATTTCCAGATTTGTTTTATTTCACAGTATCCTTAATAAGAGAAAACAGTATAAATTATGAGTATCAAAGAAACTAATACATAACTCAATTAGAACTATAAGGAATGGGGTACATCTCTATTTGTTTCATGATCTCATTCTTTAACTTCATATCAAGTTATTGGCACTGAGGGCACGTTGAATTCGATTCTGATCAGGGATGGGGTCTATGGTCTTTCTTTCTTCTATTTTTGTTTATTCCTGTGTTTTTTTTAATAACTTCAGTCAACGTTTTTTACCGTAGGTATCTAAGTGGCAGAATTTTTAATTGTTTTTAAAGTGTTTTTTGAAATGGAAAGTAAGTATATATTTAAATTCTATCACGCTTGTAGCCGTGTACTTATCAAAGCATTGTTTTTTAAGTGTTGTTTCTGTTCTTTTCTAAACTCATGTATCGGTAGCGTTTACCATCTGCGCGCGGGGGACCCCGCGCACAGATTGCGTTTCTCTATTTACCCACGACGGAACGGAGCAGGTATATGCGTTTAGGGTGAGAGATGTTTGTGTGTGTGTTTGTGCAAAGTAATGTTCCCACCTATCTTCTCTCATTTTTCTATTTGTTATCAAGTGAAAGAAAGAAAGATGCGTGCGCGCGAATCCGATTTTGTGCTGCACTATGCCAAAGTGACCTTGACAGCCGCACGCCTATGACGTCACTGACCAACTTCTATAGTAGTTCGTGGCACTCGGTGGCGCACAGGGGCATAGACGACCAATTGTTTTGTAGAGATGGGAAAATAACTATCTACAAGAATTGGTAACAACTTTATAATTACGTATCGGCATCTACCTGAAGGTCGAAATTCATCTACTATCCTTTGTAATGAAGTAGATAACTAAGTTCATATTTTATTGACCTCAAACTGTTTTCGACATTCGTAACTTTCTGTATTTATAAATTTTTCAATGGTGAAATCAACCTTTCACGGCACATCACTGGCCAACTTGATATGAAGTGATTGGCGTTCTGAGGAAAGTAACAAAATTCGGAGTTCCTGTTTTTGCCGATTTTAGGACAAACTAGGGCTTATTTTGTGTAGAAAAATAAAAAACAGGGTAGTAGACAATGCTATCTTAAATAATAAAATGAAACAAAGCTTTTAATCACATTAAATTTATTTTAATAAGATAGTTAATATGAACAACTTCTATAGAAGTTGTGGCGCTGGTGGCACGAAAATCTCGAACTTCTATAGAAGTGCTTGGCGGTGAAAAGGTTAATAAAAATTGGCCAAGTGCGAGTCAGACTCGCCCATGAAGGGTTCCGTAGTAATTTTCATTACTGTGTTTGTTAAATATTTAAATGTACCGCACAGTAGGTAGGTACGATTTACCGCGTGATCGGCTCGTCCGCGGTTCAACGATGCATTCGTCGCCGTCGACACCACCGAGCTGCGCTCGCGCCGTGTTAGTGTCGTCGCATTGACGTGATATCCTAATTGGCTTGTTCTTTTTCCTTTAATATTTTCATTTTTTCTGTGCTTTTCCACCGTATTCAGTACTTAGGTATTTACATAAAAAATATAGAAACAATTGATTTATACATAAAATACCGTAGCAAATGGTATAATACCGTATTATACGGTATTTTTCGTTTTATACATGTCAATACAAATGGTATATATAATACAGCACTTACATCTCTACTCCCCATACATGGAACTGGAAGTAAAAAAATATTTTTTCATCAAACCTGTACATACGGTGTCGGTGTCTATAGATAGATCTTTCAAAATGACAGTGACGACGAGGATTCCTAAAGTAATTTTTTCTCAAAGTCAATCGTTTGGAAGATATCCACTTCCAAAGTAGTAAAATGTGTCCCCTTTAACTTTTAAAATAATGAAGTGTAAACTAAAAAAAATATATGCTGCAGATTTTAATGAAAACTTTTAACTAAAATTGGTTTGAATGAGATATAGTCAGTAGTTTTGATATATAGCATTTTCAGAAACCGCAAATATATCTATTTATTTGTGTACATATATGACACTTATAAGAGAAATCCAATTACAGAACAGAACCTCCTTTTTGAAGTCGGTTAGAAAAGAGCACAAAGCTTATTTTTTTTTTATTACCGATGGGCCCACTCTTGACCTCAATCTCGCCTGATGGTAAGCGATAGATGAGGTCTACGATGGAACGAGCGAGCCCAGAAGATGCCTATTTACCCTTTATTTCATAAGATTTTTTTTCCAGCAGACCTGCGACAGGAGAGTTGCGTAAGAGATGATGGACAGTATGTACAAATACTAATTACGTAAATTAAAACATACTTAGCTAATAAAATAGATACATTAATACTGAAAAAATATATACCTTTATAAGTCATTATAAGTTAAGAGGTACTTTCCATGGCCAGGACAAAAAAATACATTTTTTATACTAACTTCCTAATTAACCTATTTATTACTTAAAACTAAATGCTTTCTTCATGCTCACAAATTTATTACAGAAATGTACGTAGTTTAGTCACAATAAGTTCTAATATAAGAAAAAAGTCTCTCCCCTGGTATGTCCCCAAACCGACTTTATTTGTAAACCAGTTATTATGAATGTATTAAAATTCAATAATTACTTTATCATCGTTAATTTTATACAGAACAATAACTTAGTCACAGTGTCCTATAAGTAAAATTACTTATATTCAAATTTTTCATAAATAATGTCAACGCCGAAATTTGTCCTCCGTGTTTCGTGCCTCGTCCCCTGGCTTTTTGTTTTCGTTTAAAAATCAGTTTTGTTTTGCTAGTTCGTGGAAGTTGTGACCTTGAGCGCATAGGATGTAACGTGAAGCTAGCAGCAAGCGGCGCATAAGCCGACTGCGCAGCCATTTTAACTGTCATTTCAGTCACGCCGCTCGCTGGGTGTAGAAGTGTTGAGTGGTAAGTTTTATTTAGCAATTATTTGTTAAAATACTAATATCGACTTAAATATTCACTATGAATAGTGCATACATTGTTACGCTTGATTGTGAATTGCGTACGAGAAACACTTTAACGGCTATTTTAGATATCAATAGAAAATGTATTTCCCCTGGCTTTTTTGATGGCAGGGGAGATACTTGATGTCCAGGGGAGATACATTTGTATGCGTTTTCATTAATACTTCTACATTTTTCTCTGAACCTTTACTTGGCATTATGTATAATTAGCTTTACAATTTAATATGACTTTTTTTACAGAAAAAATGGCACCTAGAAAAAAAATGACGCGCGAAGAACGGCTCGAAAAAGAAAGGATAGCAGAACAATTAAGATAGCAAAGAATTAAAAATGACAAAGATAAGTACGCTCAACAAAAAATCAAGGAAAGGGAAAAATATGAAAAGAAGAAAGAAAAAGGAGTTATTAAGACAGTTCAAATGACTCCCAGAGAGTAGCGGAAGGTTAGAAAAGTATGGAGAGAAAAAGCAAAAATTCGTAGACGTCGTTTAGCACTCCAAGTTATAAGCAATGTTCCTGAAATACCACCATGTTCGGATAATGAAGACCCACCGCCCTCTCATAATAATATAAACAGGCGAGCGCAGGCAGCACAGCAGAAGTCAATTCGAGCAAGAAAAGCAAGAAACCTGATAATAAGAAAACAAGAGGCTGAAATAGCTCAACTTAAGTCTGCAGTCCAACGCTACAAGAAACAAATACAACGGATCAAAAAAACACCAATTAGCACACCCAACACCAAAGTAAATTCACTTATAACAGCAGTAAGTGCAGGCGATAAAGAAACTATAAAGAAGAAACTGCTTTTCAGTGAAGTTATTACTCAACAACTTAAAGATTTTTTTTCAAATTTTTCAAAAAAAGCAGCAAAATTAGGTTCTGCTGAAGGTATAAAGACTTTTTCAGCCACACTAAAGGTTCACCAAGTTACCGGTTGCGTATTTAAACCTAATTGCCTGACATTGAGAAGTTTGAGCTGCTTCTGTGACTCAGAGCTATGTCGTCATTTTCAATTGGGTACTTTGGATTATCCACAAACACATCGTAAAATTCCTCTACTTATTGATAATATATACGGAGCTAGCGATTCAGAAGATGAACCACTAATCAATTTCACATCTCAAGAACACATGAAGAAGCCTCAAGAAACATCACAGCATTCTGTACCTACCAGTATTAAAAACAAGCTGCACAAAGATGATTCAAAGCCCTCAACATCTGAAAAGAACAACTTCAAGATACAAAAACAGAATATTGTTATGTTGCAATGTGCACAGGTGTTGAACAAGATGATGAACTTGAAGTTATATTTTGTAAAATCTGTGATGAAACTGGAAAAAAAAAATAATGATGACGATATTTCTTTCATCACCTGGGATCAGGTTTTAAAAAAACTACCCTCCCCTAACTTAAAAATGAGAGGGCAACGTATTTTTTATGCATTTAATGAATCTATTGATGTCTTTGAACGCGGGTTTTAGAAAAAGAGTTTTTTTTAGTTACCTTTTACTTAAAATGTTTTTAGAGTTTAAGTACAAGAAAAATTTAATACTGTTACTCAGCGAAGTTTTTGCTTCTTTTTATTTCATTATTGACTATTAATAGTAAAGTTAAAGATATTTTTGTTTTGATGGAAAGGAAAAGTAAGAACCTTTTTATGTTTTGTACCTAGCGCTTGAGGAACATTTAATTTAATAAACAATGACTGCTAAGAAATGACAAGTCTGATTATAAATAATTCATAATTAAAATAAAAATAAAGTTGATTCTTAAAAATAACCCTGTCTTTAATATGTCTATCTCTCTTCCCTGTCCATAAAGTATCCTCCCCTATGCATTTTGTCTCTACCCTGTACTGAGTATTTACCCTGGTCACTTATAAAACGAGATAAAACCAACAAATTGACTGGCCACTTTGTAAACGTTTTCAACTTAAGTTTCCATAAAAAAAGATGTATACTTAAGTAAAAATATAAAAAAATGCCATGTCGTCACTTCATACAACATATTACCTCATAATGACCCATATATAAAATTATGGGATGGTGGAAAGGTAGTGTAGTAGTAGTAGTAGTGGGTAGGTAGTGTTCTTTGACTTTGT
Source organism: Tholera decimalis (assembly GCA_943138885.2). Classification (NCBI taxonomy): domain Eukaryota; kingdom Metazoa; phylum Arthropoda; class Insecta; order Lepidoptera; family Noctuidae; genus Tholera; species Tholera decimalis. Next base: position 20,054,312 of record OW964573.2, on the reverse strand, counting down.
TTTTTGAAATATGTATCACTAGTACTCACGCGGGGCTTCGCTCCCGTGGATTCTATCACGGTAAAAACATAACTCTCCTTTTTTGCAGTCGCGTAAAAAGTAGCCTATAACCTTCCTCAAGCTTCAAGCTACTTCCATACCAAATTGCATCCAAATCCACCCAGTACTTTCGAAGATTCAAACAAGCAAGCAACCAAACAAACAAACAAACAAACAAACAAACAAACAAACAAACTTTTCCGCTTTATAATATTAGTATAGATTTGAACTTTACTGTTCATACAAACACTATGAAAAAGAAAGTTATTTGGCGTAGCAACTACAGAACCCATCATGGGCGAGTCTGACTCGCACTAGGCCAATTTTTTTTTTCACATGGCCAGTTATGTATGTTGCTTTATCTAGATCCGCAAGGAAACCAATACATTCTAATACCACAAGAAAATAGGGCTAAAATATTGTATATAATACTTTAAATCTATTCTTAACAATATGCTTAACAACTATCTTTACTTTGCGATTCTCTATCCATAGCAAATTTGATAGGATTAATAAAAACTTTACCATCTCTTCATCAATTATTCAGTTTTTTGCATTAATAATATGTAGTAGTAGGATTATACGCGGGTGAAACCGCGGGGCACAGCTAGTTTAGGAAACTACATGCCGAGACCCTTTTGGCTTGGACACCCACATATTAAATTTTACATTCAGAAATAAGTACTTTTTTAACGTGGTAAAATTATCAAATAAGTCCTCCCACTCCGGGCAGGGTGGGAGGGACTGTCACACTTTTACTGACTAAAATCCACGGTGTTCCTTTAATAACCCTTTACATACCGGGGCCACGGTAACGGGATGAGTCCCACGACCCCGGCAGGCTTCGGCCCTCTGCAGAGGGGGCCTCGTCATGTTGCTGACGCTCTTAGAGGCGCGCGTGGAACACGACGCGCCGTCGACCCGGGCATGGTCCATGGTCAGACAGCGAGTTGCCCTTTACTCGCTGTCCGCATGAGTACTATAGCAATAAAACTGTTCAAAACTTTCTTCTTCAATATGATGGAAAATCAATTGTATTGAGCTCAGAAAGTAGCCACACTAGTTTGTCAGTGGCATTTAGGTGATCTTCATATGTTGATTTTAAACTAAAATTATATTTCTTTTATTAACTCAATATAATCAATTAATAATAATATAAATAAATATAAATCATTACTACTGTAGAATTATTTACAATGTTTAGCACTTACCGATTCAATTTCTAATGTAAGACATGGACATTGTTTCTTCGTCAACTTCATTTTCAATGATTTGGCTGTTTTTAAAGAGACAAGGGATCTTGCTAAATTACCTGGAAAACGAATGTTAAGTAAGTTTTTTTTATCATCGTTAATGTGGTTTTATTTTTGAGTTTTGAAAAGATTGCTTGTAAAAAAGCTACGAAAACTTATGATACATTCGCTTACCTGAATTTAAAGCCATATAAATATCCTTATGTTCCTCATCTAATCCTATCATTTGGTATTCAGAACAAAACATCCTTTGAGGAATTTCACACCACAATATCGGTGGACTCGGTCCGCTATTCTCTTCACTCACAATAAAATATAGCTGGTCATCAGTCAATCTTAATACGCATTCTTTTGATAACTTTGATATTATAGTCACTACATCTGTAAACAATTATTGTATTCTGAAAGTTGCAAGGGAAAGTTAATTTATATATTTTTCTAAAGAGGTTATCTACTTGAAAATTCTCGCATCGGTCCAGCGTCTATCATTAAAGCACGAAACTTCATGTTTTAACTTTAAATAATAAAACGTAAAACAACAGAATTAATTAAAGCATTTATCGATATTCCTTCCTATACATTTCGCGGGCTTCCAACACTGACGTATAAATCATATGGACTGGAAATGTTTGACTATAGAAAAAACAGTTATACAATTATGAGGTATATCGACGCCAAATTCATAAAAATACTGGCATCTCTTTTTAACTTTCGTAATTTTGCGTAAATGAAAAAGGATAGTAGTATTTTTGACAGTTACTATAATGGCAACCCTTCATTCCAGCGTCATTGAAATACCTATTTGCGGCCGAGTCGCCATTTTATCCTCTCGCTGTTTGGTACCAAAGTTGGGTACGTCAGCTGTCAAAAGCTCTTGAGCTGTGCTTTTAATTTGTGAATTTTTGAGTAATTTGCTGTGTTATTCCGTTTGAACATGGTTCTATAGTGGAAATCGTCAATAGCGAGATGCCCAATTGCAATATAATCGGATGTGGCAATAAAAGAAGCGGAAATCACCCGAACATAACTTTGCACCAGTTCGTACTAAATTTCAGCTGAAATATCTTTAGATTTAGATAATAAACAATAGATTCTGCATTTGTTAAAGAGTTTCAACAATAAAGCATTCATAATTTCCATTTTATCTTTATTTTCAACAGTTGTACTTCATGACATCATTATTTAATTATTGAAGGAATAGAGTAGTGCATTTAGACACTTTTATATTTATCGATAATGCTATTTTATGGTTCTTTATTGTTTTTTTGTTTTACTTTCAAGGCTCCTACTAAAAAAGGAAAAAAGAAAATTTGGTTGGAACAAAAAGATGTCAACAAAAATAATCCATATTTGTTCTCTTCACTTTGAAGAATCATGTTTCAACCGGACACTGAATAAAGTAACATTGCGTGCGTGTAATTGAGGTATACTTCATGAATTTGACATTCAAATATGGGAAGAAATCTATGGAAAGAATATCTCATAGAAATTACCTGAACAAAATTGTATTGTTCAGAAATGAGTGAGATTGATTTGCTTAATATACTTTATTATAATTATTGTTGACTTTTAATTAAAACCCACAATCCTCTGCATTTTAGAAAAGGTAGGTGTTGAAAACTTAACATTAAAAACAGTTTGCAAAACATTTTTTAAATTTTCTGGTTTATGTTCCCCCAAGACACATATTCAAAATTAATTTATATACGTTACACGTCCATGTTTGGGTCACAGAAATTCATATTATGTGTAGGTACTAAAATTCAACTAAATCGATCCGTTAGATTCGGAGCAAATTGGCTGTGACAGACGGACGGACAGACAGCAACTAGTTACCTTTATAGAGATTCTTTAAGGGTTCCTTTTTAACCGACTATGCGACGCATAGGAGGGTAATGTATTTATCAATCTATTTATGTATGTATGTTTGTTCCTATGTGGCGCTCTAGAGCCCAAACGCGTAGGCCGATTTTGATGATTCTTACGTCAATTGATTCTTTTCTTTTCTTTCTTTCTTTCTTTGGCAACTGAGCCGTTGTCGACTATTATGCCAGCGTCAAGTGTTGACGGCTATGAGGAGGTGAGCCGTCGAACTGTGCACTTTGTGGTATATCTATACTGTTAGTAGCTGAGAGGACAACACAATTTTTGTTAGTAAACATAGAATATTTTGTTTTATTACTATTTTTATATTATATCTTTATATATATATATGTTAATAATTAGAAATATAGACATGAATATATATATGGTTATATTGCTACCCATAGACCTACATTTTGATGTCATTGTCATTTAAAAATTTGGATAGGAGCTGGATAACTTTATGAGAAAAATGTGTCAAAAGGGAGTTGAAGTTAATAGGGAGGGGGATTTTAATTTTAGGAAGCATATGGTACAAGTCGAAGGATTGGGAATTGGAAGGGCAAGAAAAAAAGATATGGTCCAGTGTACCATCGTCAAGGCCGCATTCGCACAAGGAAGTGTCACGTACTCGTATCTTATTCAGGAATACTGGACTACAGCAGTGGCCGAGTCTCAGTCTACACAGGGATGAGACAGTTCTTTTGGCTAGTTTTGGGCATTTGAAAAACCAAGGTTTCCGCTGAATGTCCGGTTGGATACTAGCATAATGTCTAACCTTGAGTTTCGAAGTAGCATGCCATGCTGCAGACCACGAGTTGTGAAGCTTCAGTTTAGTGTCTGAGCGTAGGTCATAACTGTGGAGCATATAATGTCTTCGATCCACAGGGTTGGATGTCGCATATTTTGCCAGTGAGTCAGCGCACTCGTTACCGCAGATGCCCGAATGACTGGGAACCCAAACTAACTCAATGTTTAAATTGCTGTTGTGACAAGTGAATAATAGCTTTCGGATTTCCATTATAATTTTACTACTAGTTTTTGATTTTAATTGATTTTCGCATAGAGCTTGTAGGCTACTCCGAGAATCTGAAAAAATGACCGAGTTTTTAATTTTGTGAGTATGAATAAAGTTGTTGGCTTCTAGGATGCCAATGCATTCTCCTGTAAACACAGAAGCTTCTGGGGGGCATTGGAATAAAAGAGCCATCTTTGAGTTCTGAAAGTATGTTGACACACCTGTACACCCTGTTGTCGACAGTTTAGATGCGTCCGTATAGAACAAATTCCAACCTTTCCAGAATCTTTCAACAGCTTTGTCGAAGTCGCCCTTTATGTCTTGGGAGTTTTTGGAAATACCAAGTCCCAAAACGACTTTTGGCTCGAAATGGACTATCTCATATGCGGAAGAAAAAACCGGAAGCGAGGGGTATTAGGCAAACAGGTGAAGAGAGATGTTTAAGCTCTCTAAACCTATTCATCAATGGAATATTTTTGTTGTTCCAATAGGATGAGGCATTAAGAGAGAGGTAGATTTCTTCCAATATAGGGAGTAAAGGGTGGGACGATAGGGAAAATACTTTAGACAAAAAACGATCTGCTAAGTATTGTCTACGAAGGGTAAGAGGAGGTTCTGCACATTCAACCTGGAGAGCTTTTATGGGAGAGGATTTCATGGCTCCTAGTACAATTCTAAGACATTTGGCTTGTATAGAATCTAGTCTACTTAAAGCTGCTTTGTTGCATGGTTCTATTAGGTAGCAACAGTAATCTAGCACACTTCTGATTAGCGCATTGTAGACCAGTTTTAAGGTGTATGGGTGAGCACCCCACCAGACACCTGCCAAAGCCCTTAGAACAGAAACCGAACGTTCGCATTTTTGTGCCGTGTGGTTAATATGATCCACTCCCGACAGTTTGGCATCAAGAACAACCCCCAGGAACCTGGCCTTCTCTTTGACTGGGATGGTGTGGCCATCAATATTGATGTCAACTTGGGGTATACTACGTTTGCGGGTAAAAATAACTGCTGTACTTTTTGGAGCGCTTAAAGATAGCCCATGATCTAATAGCCATTGGTTTAGCGAGGACAATGATATATTCAAGGATTGGACCGCAGTCTCGATAGAGTTGCTGCAGACCAATAAAGCAATATCGTCAGCATACTGAAGAATTTTACAATTAAAATTTAAGCATAAAGGGAGGTCTGACGTGTAAATATTATATAAAGGGGGGCTAAGCACGGAACCCTGAGGGAGGCCCCTCCAAGCTAACCTTGGCTCAGAGCCCTCCCCAGGAATCCTTAATTTAATGCTACGTTGTAATAGCATATTACAAATGATCTGACATATCCTAACCGGGATTCTCAGCTCTTGCATTTTATGCCTGAGAACTGGGAGGAAGACAGAATCATAGGCGGACGAGATATCTAAGAAAACTGCTACCACAGACTCATCTCTACTCAGGGCCAACCGGATCTCTGATGTGAGAGTACCCACACTATCAGCTGTACCCAAGCCTTTCCTGAAGCCGAATTGAGTCGTTGGCAGCAATTTCCTGTTCTCAACAAACCATACTAAACGATTTTTAATTAGGTGTTCCATCAACTTGATAAGTATGGACGATAGAGCTATTGGTCTGTAAGAAGTAATATCACTAGGATCTTTACCTGGTTTGAGTATGGGAATCACAACTTGAACCTTCCAGTCGGGGGGAATATATCCAGAGGAAAAACAATAATTGACTAAGTCCAGATAGTACTGATTCGGCTTTATCTTGTGAGTGTCACTAAAGACATGACAGTAATTAAAATTCAATATGGTGGCAACCAGACGCCATATTGTGATAAATAAAAAACTTAAATCGACTAACTATGTCAAGTGGGGAATCGTTGAATAGGGTTTTGAAAATCATCTTGAGATTTCTAAGATCGTTTTTCATTTTAAAGTACCATTTAGAATCTATAACGATTTAAAATTGGTCAGCAACCATGCTCACTTAAATTTTCATAAAACTGTAATATCATAAAGTTTTTAGATAATCGTATAAGTAATATGTAGAAAATAAGTATTATTTTAGAATTCTTAAAATCGAATGAAAATCCCAGAATTTTTACCTAATAGGTACAGTGGGAGAAAAATAATTCTAACTAAAAACTGTAAAATAAAATGGTAAATATAAAAAATTTAAAACCCGACTGCGTTAAAAGCGATCTTTAAAAAACATGACCTAATCTCATGCAGTCGGAGGCAACAGGTGTTTATTTGTTAAGTTTAGTTGTTTTTTTCCTTGAGGTTTGGAACCTTAAAAATAATGATTATGGTGGTTCCGTCAATGTAGCCCGTGAAATTAAAATTTTTATACGTTTTTTGCAAATTGCAGCTCATAGATCTGATGTATTAGGTCGTATGTTAATCAAAATGTGATAGGTATGCGCTGTGCGACAAAAATTTAATTATTATTAAAATTTTACGATACTTAATTATTTTTTATTACATTTCAAAGGCTAGAAAACTTTGGGGTATTTTTACTCGTAGATATTGTACTGTGAAAACTTGAAAACATTTCACGATCTTTTATCGATGTTATTACCTATATAGAAATATCGATAGGGGCTGCCCTATTAGCCGCCATTTTATCCTCTCAGTAAAGTGTAGGTATACACGTTTTTCTTGTAGGTATGCCAAGTCCATATGATTTATACGTCAGTGGCTTCCAATGACATTGACGAAATACATTTGTTTTTTTTTTTTTTATTTATTCATAACCATGGATACAAGTCCTTCAGTTGTAGTCATTAAACTAAAATTTCATTTGTTTTGGTCAGTGTTGCCAATCTAACCGAAGCAAAAAGCAGCAGATCAGACTTAAAAAAAACCAGAAAACAGTAAAATGGTAACTTTAAAACATTAAGTCTACTACTTTATTAGAATTGAAAATGAAACCCATTAATGAAATTAAAAACGCAAGTACATAATCTTTATTACTAATATGAATAATTGACAATTTTTTTGAAATATGCTTACAAATAATTATAAACCATTTTAAATGTCTCTTCGTCTTCGATATTTTTTTGCCTCTTTTTAACCGACTACAAAAAAGGAGGTTCTCAATTCGTCTTGAACTTTTTTTTATGTAGGTATGCTACCTCATAACTTGCAGATGGCTGGACCGATTTGGAAAATTCTTTTTCTGTTTGAAAGGGTATACTTTCTAACTGGTCCCATTGTCGTCACGTTTGGATCTGATGATGGAATCATGGAGAAATGGAGGGAACTCCTCAAATATTATAGGCACACCTATAGCGTTTTGGGTATTTCTTATAGTACCCTGAGCAGTTGCTTCCGAACCATTTGGAGAGGTTGAACTGATGATGAAGACCACAGATGGCCACTGAAACTCCTCAATAATAAGTATTTTGTGGATTGCGATTCGATTACTTGAGTACGAATGTTAAACACTTTATGCTCGTCACAATACATATGGTGATGTAGAGCTGATGGTCAAGTACCAGGAGAACTCCTCAAAAATTAACGGCTATGCATCGCGAAAAGCAATATTTTGTAAAAGGTGATAAGTTGTTGACATTATGGCTTTTGTAACTAGATAAATTACAAACCGACCCACTAAAAAGCGTGAAAAAATTTTTTTGCAAAAAATAGAACCGACTTTCATATCAAAACACTACAAAGCCAAAAATAACTTTAATTTCGGAAGGCGGTGTGAAAAAAAAAAATGAAAATCCAAAACCAAAAACACCGACTTCCGAAATTAAAGTTATTTTTGGCTTTGTAGTGTCTTGAAATGGAAGTCAGTTTTATTTTTTGCTAAAAAGTTTTTTTTTATTAAAATCATACATATTTTTATTGAATTTCTTCACATGTTTTTCAGTTGCATTAAGTGTATACATTCCTTTATTTCTGTTTTACTAGGGTCAACCAATGACCTTCTTTAATACTATACTCTAAGGCAGGCCGTAGACGTCCGGTTTCCTGATCAGGTTTCCTGATCAGGAATTCAGATTCGGAATTCCGTGAGACTAGCGCAAACGTCCGGTTGTTTTCATTCGGAATTTTACGTATAGAGACCGGTGTTACCAACTTAGTTCGACCCCCCTTTTAGTGGCGAAATATTGCTTTTAGTGGTTGGTGGTTTTTTATAGTGGTCAAGTAGAATTCAGTTTCAATTACTGAAAGTGCTATTACTCAACTACTAAGCCACTAAAACTTTACGAAATATATTATTTTTACTTCATTAATGTACTTAATTTATATTTACTGCGTAGGCACAATAAAAATGCAGAACTTATGGCAAGAGTTGATGATCTATGGCGTTCACTCTCAAGTTTTTATCGGTATGACATGATGAAAATCTGTATGGATACCGAGAAATCTGTCTGGCAACACTAATCTGAAATTAAATTTCCATGCGTGTACGGCGGCCGAACCAAAATGTACGCCAGCGCTGCGTTCGGAATGACGTCATCAGGTTTTTTCCGTTCTTACATTCCGGAACGCATCGAACCGAACGTCAGGTTTTTTTCCGTCCGGAAAAAATAAGAATAGTGTGCGCCTTGTTGAACATTTTGTATGTAAGTAGAGCATTCAGGTTTCCTGATCAGGAAACCGAACGTCTGCGGCCGGCCTAAGGGGTCAGCGGTCAAGTATAATAAACAAAATATTGTCAATATCATTACTGACATTATTGTTGTCTGACATGTTATGACTTGACTTGTTTTGTTAGACTAGACCATAGGTAGATAAAATTTATACGGATACATACATGCATATCATGAAGCTAGGTATTTAAATTGGAGGGGTTTTATCGTTTTAGACGAAATCTCTAAATATAATAATAAAAACAGTAGAATTTGATACTAAAACAGAAAACAGGGATGTCACGGTAAGAACAGTAAATCTACTGTTAAAACAGTAGGGTTGGCAACGCTGGTTTTGGTAGAAGTCAGCATAGACAAAAATAACAATCGCAACCACAATGATTTTAGAATTTTAGGGTGGTATGGTGGTAGTATTAAAAACTCTTAACACATCTAAGTATAAAAATCTACTAAAAGGTAAAGATTAAATAAAATCGACTAAAAATGTCTTCAAAAACGTAACAATTTTATGACTTTGTAATATGATGAAAATGCTCAGACTAAGGAAAAAAGAATGGACAAGAAATATCTACGAAAAAAGCGTGCTAACCATTGATTTAAATAGTAAAGATACGGTCATCAGAACATTTGACGGACGCGGTCGCCCTACAAAACACACTAGCGCCATCTATGATAACTAAGATGTCAATCGGCGTGGTCTGCTCCTAGACGTAGCCTTGTAAGAGCGGGGTGTGGTATTTTTCGAGGTACAAAGAAATAAAACAAAACCTTTTAGTTTTTGAATTTTATATTTGTTATACATAAAAATACATTTTAATTTGCTTTTAATAAACAATAAAAAATAATTTTGTACATAATTTAATCTTATAGTAATATTATTAAATCTTTTTATTTCATCGGCTGCAACGCGCGCCGCTGCAAAGTTATGTCGCACTTTTACGCGGCTTCGCGTTGTCTATGCTAAAGGTTGAGACAAACAAGAAAGAAAATTGTTTTAAATAATGTTAGAAGTTGATTTAATGACATATTTTTAATTTACCGGTGATATGAAATGTTATATTTTTTTTATTGTGCTTTACGTCGTAGTTCACGCAATCCTTCATGACACAATTTGGCATTTTTGCTTGTAAAACTGACGACCCCTCCCGAAGATAGCCGATCGCGTTCTAGTCGCTAGGAGTATATGTGTTCTGTGGTTCTAGTTCACTTCGATAAAGGTTAGACCACTTTGGGACCAAGTTCGAGGCGTCATTATAACATGCGATCCGCCCATTTTTGTTTTTTTTTTTTAGGTAGGGCCACTCGTAGATCAGCTCACTAAGGCTGTGCGTCTACTTAACCGGTCTGTCCTGTGGTGACCTCTAATAAATTAAAGGCCCCCAGCCAGGTAAAGGCCCCCAGCCAGGAGAGCGATCCGCCCAGTCCTTACGAAGTAATATATATGTCAATGGTGCTAACCTATTGTGAGCACAAAAAAGATGGCGGCTTGCCATAGAGCTGCGCGCATTATAATATCGATAGTTGAATTGCACGGTGCTCACAGAATTCAAAATTGCCAAAAATGAATTTTACGTTTAAGAAATTCATGGCCTTTTGCTTTAAGTTTTTGCTATTTTTAACTAATTTCCCTATAAGCCTTAGTTCATTTTGCAAGGATTAAAAAAAAATGAGCCCTCAATCCAGATGCACACGTTTCTTTTAGCTTTCTTCAGTTTTATTTACGTGGTAATGTGAGCTATAAAAACGCACACGCTCAGAGTGTCATTTAATATGGCAGGCAGGGCACATGGATACTGAATATATTTATTTATTTATTTGTTCCATAGTTCACACACATTATTTACATTTAAGTTGGTGCCAACATAAACTCAGTAGAGTTTTACCGTGCACCAAAAAACATCGACTACATAATTTTACAATCTTAAGAAATATTTGTTCAAATAATTAAATTACATTGGGGGTATAAGCTAAAAAAAGTAACAGTTATTTACTACAACTAACGAGCACACATGGGTGACCATTCTGGCCGGCCGTCTTTATAAAGCCGGCTCTACACGTTGGCCAACACAGTGGCGAATGTAGTGGCCAGTGCCTATTCGCCAACGTGTAGAGGGGGTGTTTGTGCATCTTGGGTTGTATTGGAATGATGGCCGACGAGTTGGCGCGAGATCCGTGTGGTGTCGGTTTTTTGCAAAAGATCAAAGGGTTGTTGGCCGAGTATTGGCTACCGCGTCCACACGTTGGCCGCGCGTTTAGTATGCTACGAGCTCCCAGAACGATCGCAAGCACCTGATTAAACATTTTAACCGACTTCAAAAAAAAAGAAGGAGGTTCTCAGTTCGTCTTGAACTTTTTTTTTATGTATGTTACCTCATAACTCGAAGTCAGCTGGACCGATTTAGAAAATTCTCTTTTCATTTGAAATGGTATACTTTCTAGTTGGTCCCATTGTTATGAAATCAGGATCTGATGATGGGATCCTGGAGTAATCAAGGGAACTCTTCAAATATTATAGGCACATCTATAGCGTTTTGGTTATATCTTATAGTATCTTGTGTAGTTGCTCTCGAAAAGCACCACTTGGGGAAGTGGAACTGATGACTGATGATGAATGATGAAGACCACAGATGACCACAGAAACTACTCAATAATAAGTATTTCGTGGATTGCGATTCGATTACTTGAATATGGATGTTAAGCACTATATGTTCGTCACAATGCATATGGTGATGTAGAGCTGATGGTGAAGTACCAGGAGAACTCCTCTAAAATTAACGGCTCTGCATCGAGAAAGCAATATTTTGTAAAAGGTGATAAGTAGTTGACATTTTGGCTTTTGTAACTAGATAAATTACAAACCGACCCACTAAAAAGCGTGAAAACAACTTTTTAGCAAAAAATAAAACCGACTTCCATATCAAAATACTACAAAGGCAAAAATAACTTTAATTTCGGAAGGCGGTGTCAAAAAAAGAAAATATAAAACCTTTTTATTTTTTGTTAAAAAGTTTTTACAGTCACGCGTCGGTAACAACTAGTGTAAACAAAATGTCAGTAATGACTAATAACGAAGAAACTTTTCGGTTTATAGAGCTCTACCAAGCCGTAAATTGTTTGTGGAACCCAAGAAGCAGAAGTTAGCGTCTCAATATCCATTTTAATAAATACGTCCGCACATTGGCCTGTACCGTAGCAAACTGAACGACCTTCCAACGTGTGGACGCTATCACAAACTCTTGGCCAATATACTGGCCACTACATTCGCCACTGTGTTGGCCAACGTGTAGAGCCGGCATAACAAAAGTGGTGGTGGAATGTTGGACGATACAGGTTGTTCCCAGAAAGTAAAATGTTTATTATTAATAGTTATTTTTTTTTCTTAAATAAGATTTTTGTTTTGATATCAGGTGTTATTCTTGATTCTTATTAATATATTTTTAGGTATTTATATTTTGTATAAAGTATTGTGTTAATTTGTTTTTTATGTTTCTCTGAGTCACTTGGTCCCTCAATGGTATAAGGAAGTTGGTTTATAAGGTAAGGTATTATATATTTTAACGATCTTTTGCCGTGTAAATTCGTGTACTTTGGAAGTAACAGCTTAGCATTGATGGTGCCACGAGTCCTAATTTCATTATTTTTTATAGCTTTTATTTTCTTTAGGTTCTGATTAAAAAAGTTTTCCTTTAATAGTGCAAGTTTAGTTTTTTCATGTATAGGTATTATTTTACAAAATTCAAATAATTTACGGTAGTCATCTTTGTATTTCTTTTTAATGTTATGCGGGACAATTGCTTTTAATATGCGTAGTTGAAGTGTATATATTTGATCAATGCTAGTGCAATTAAATTAACTATCTATATTCTGTCCTTGTAAAGGGTGTGTTCATAATAAAACAAATTTTACTATGGTATGGTATGTCTATCCCATTAATTCCCAGTTGCCACCGCGGCGATAACGAATTAAAAAAAAAACTGTAGCCTTGTGATCGCTGTGTTCATTGCTCGCTTTTTCCTGTGAGCGTAGTATGTGACCGAAATTGCGGCCAGAACAACTGTGGTGACCACGCTCAACATGGTGGTTACGAGTAAAAAAACCAACACACAGTGCCGCCGGCTGGGGAGGTTGCTTAGCGCTTGGAATTAAGATTGAGTTTCGTGCGGACTTCCAGTTTCTGCGACTTGTGCCGGGGCATATGTGTAGGAGCATTATTAGAGTATCACTATTACTGATCAGCATACCACGACTGCAGTACCTGTACCTAAGGTCTATAATTACCAAATAAAAGAATAAATAAATACTTACTTATAATAAATACCTTCATTGTGCGTACGGCTAAGGAGTGGAATTCCCTGCCGGAGTCTGAGTTTCCCGACAGCTACAATCTAGGAATCTTTAAGTCCAGAGTGAATAGGTTACTTTTAGGTAAGCGTGCTCCATCTTCGATCACATCATCACTTATCATCAGGTGAGATAGTGGTCAAACGCGAACCTATTTTCAATTAAAAAAAACTAGATACGGTTTTTTTTTCTCGTTTGTCAGACTATACTTATTTTTATTAACTAATAATATAACTTAACATTTTTATTTTAAGTACTACTACTTGGCTCGATCATTCATAATAAAACGAAAATTACCATTTTACACAGATTTATTGAAAACGATGTTTTGACAACGAACCGTTTTTAAAACACCGTTTTACTTTCTGGAATGGTGAAACAGTTTTTATTTCATGTTGGTTTAATGCTCTAAGGTCAAACCAGTCTTCGTTGCATAAACCAGTCTTCGAATTATTTGACACTCGTCGCGACGTCATTCCGTTTCGTTTCGCACAAACAGTTATTTCAATGAAAAGTGAACTTTTTACCAATGTAATGCAGTCGATATTTCATAACCACTTGTCAGCGCTATCGTTCCTGAAGAAATGGTCAAACACGTAAAGCTTATGTTTCGTTGACTTAAGGTACAAAATCGCCTTGCATAATGAATTAGAATAATTTCTGGAATTCGAATCAGTCAGAGCGCGTGTTTGTTTACATTTTTTTGGTCAGTTCATCAGTTATAATCTTGCACTCGCAAACTGAAACTGGTAATTATTTATTTTGTTTTTTTACAAATTAATGTGCTTACGAGTGAATTGTTAAAATTCAAGTGAACATAATATTTCATAACCTAACTACTTATATTAAATTTAAAACCCATCGCAATGTCTGCACCGCGAAAATACACAAGAGTTTTTGCTCGCATTTCGATAATGACAGTTAACATAAAAAAGCTAAATGCCATTTATGCTTAGAGCATTTAACTTTAAATGCTCTAAGCATTTATGCCACGAAAAATTAAGCTAAAATTCATAATGTCGTCCGATAAAACGTATTATCCAGTAAACCGTTTCATACATTTGCAACTTGAAACCGTTTGTACTGTGTACGTGGTACGTTGCAAGAAACTGCAACTACTTCACTCGACAATAGTTTCGTCTATCGAGCCGTTTTCAAACCAGTTCCAACGACGACCGTTTTCTGCAACCGTTTCCGTCGTCGGAAAAACGGTTGCGTTTCGTCCGCTTAAAATTCGATAACGACCCACAACTACATAACATGTATATTAGTTGATTTTGATAGATTGATTGAAGCACAGCGAGTGTTGCCAATGGTTAAATATTTTAGTTCCATTTCATGACTTTTTGCCAAGCTGTACATGTACCTGAAATGAAATGAAATTTATTTTAGATATCAATAATATTTTATGCTATCTGGCTATCAGTACCTAGATTAGAATATTAACGGATTTTTGGAAAATTTCTAATTGCATGCATTTCTCCAGCTTCAAACTACTTCCATACCTTATTTTTTCTAAATCCACCCAGTACTTTCGAAGATTAACGAGTTTAAACAAGCAAACAAACTTTTCCGCTTTATCAACGAGACAGATAAAAATTATGAACGAGTGATGCGTTATTTAATTTTTATTCTTTAGTTTGGAAAATTAAAACATCATATTATTTATTTATTATAATTATACTTTATTGTACACCTTACAATATTTCTATGGATAGAAAAATTAAAACTAGTGTAAAATGGGCGTATCATATAAGTATATCATGGGTGTAACATATTATGTAAAACACAAAAGAAATATTGTTTAAATAAAACATTTATTACGCGCTTATACAAACATGCGAATGTGACTAAATTTTACATATTTCACAAGTTGTTTCTTTCAAACAACAGATTACGCGCAGTCGGAACGCATGGTTAAAGTGTTTCAAAAATAAAAAAAAATAGCTAAAAACGACAATATTTGATATTATGATACATATAAAAATACTCTCATGATGATTTACTGAAACTTTAAAGTTATCTTCACAAGGAACAGCATGCTTGTTTTAGACACACGTGATAATTATTTTATTTAGTCGATTTTGTCTTTTATGAATGTTATTATTTCAACCATAGACAAAGATCTATGCGTTCTCATTTCCTACAAAAATGGCTCAGAATGGCGCTGTCGTGTTGATAAAGTTCTATTTACGGTACATCTTCCCTCTCTCTCGCACATGCTTCGATTTTGAAACGTATGAATGAGAAAGGCAATGTTCCATTTTGATTGTAACGAATACTAACGAATTGTGGTTATATGAAAAAGTTTCTATTTATTATACTAAATTAATGTGCAATTCAAAGTCATTTATTCGCTGTTATATTATTTGTATTGTTTATAATTTTTATTAGTTATTTTATTTTCGTAATAATCTAAAGGCGAGGTGGATAAATGGAGAAAAATGAACAGTCAAGGTATGTGGACGATCGATAATGTCGTCATACGAATGTGTTATAACCGCAAATATACTTTCTTGCTCACTTATTCTCAATTGTACCTCGCTTATTTGTTGTTATCAACCTCATTGTTGACATTGATGCGGGTATTTAAGACAAAATGATGACAGGAGCTGAATTTTGGGATATTATTGGCACAGCGCTCAACGTTGGCCATAACGTTTTTCCTTCGAATTTGATCTTCGAATATTTAACGGATTCTTATTTGAAAGGAAATCGTTATTTTGTATTTTATTTTAGCTTTCATAGACAGCGTAATCGAATTCCCAGATTTCTACTCGAAGTTTAATGCGTTTTTCGCCTTCTCAAAAACGTTCACTCTATGCATAACGACGTAATAGCGTAATGCGGTTCAATGTCGTTCGTGATTAGGCGTGATGATTATGCAACGGTACAATCGGCCATTTTATTTGCTTTTTTTTCGCATAGTTCGGTAATTTTATATTGAAAAATGCTTATAAAAATTTTGTGAAACATGATTTTCGTTTAGGAACGCACTCGAGATTATCTGATCATGAAGATAGTAAACATGTGCGTTGATAGCGCTTGTGTTTACTTTCCTTATCCGGAACGTAACTCAAACGTAGGTTGTATGCAAAAGTCTTTCCACCTTAAAACAAGGAAGCAGTCTACATTTTGAATAAGGAATTAAGTCAAAATTAGTTTTTTACTATCAGTAATCGCCATGAACAGGGAGAATCAATATAAAAAAATGTGCAATAATTAAATCAAAGCTGAGTTAGCACAAAATAAAGCTACCTACTATCTACTAAGGTTTCGCTAGGGTCCTATGGATTTCGAAAATGAGCTAAGCATTATATAATTATAAGGAATCGAATTAGATTTCGGACATGGCTTTAAGGGGGGCTTGAAAATTATAACTTTTAATCGTTTTATTCATCATACATATTTTTTCGGTTACTGTATGCTATGCAATGGAAGTCAGAAGCCAGTAAATCTGACATTGGTCTAGCCATTTCCAGTACCTCGGTGTAACAATAACCCTGTTGGTGTACCTCAAGGTCAGCAGGTTTTCGAAGTATGACTCATTGTAAAGTCTACTATTTTTAGCATCCCCTTGAAAATCTCGGGATCCTCGTTTCTCAAGAACTACAGTTATTAATGATGACTGGATGGAATAAATCGATCGTATTACTCAAATTCATTTTAATAGATACGTTTGCCATCTATTCAAGTTGCCAATAACTTAATAACTTACAATTTACTTGTTCCTTTATTACATTAATATACATAATTATAAAAACAAATATAATACAGGCGAAAATAAAAGGGAAATTATAGAGCATCGAAAAATTCATCAACACCCCTATCAACGGGAAAAGTGTCCAGAACAAATCCAGAAAAGTATCCGACCAGAGCTTCTGCTGCAGGAAAGTGCCATGATGTCCGAGGCGGTTGACTGCCGCACCGCATTGACAGCTATGTGGAGCACCGCTGGGAGCATCCAGACGTAGACACTAGTCTCGATCCGGAAAGTGTTATCACTTAACATAGTACCTATATTGAGAGTAGGTAATGCTTGTAACCAAAGGCCCGACTCCCATTCACCCACAGCCAACAGGCGCGAGCGCTCAGCAGTATTGGTTGACGTATTTAAAAGGTTATTCCGTACCAAACTGCAGAGCGGCTCGTCCCATTGTCTCTGGGAGGATGGGTTCTGGGGTAACGCTGTATTTGGACAAGCCATTTTCCAGGCATTAACTGCATCGGTCGAACACGACACCTCGTAGTTAACCTGAGATTGTGATAAAATTTTCTTGGTTAACGTCTCAGTGCTGCGGACCGAAAACAGAAAAGCCGGTAGGCTTATATTGGAAATTTTTCGAATGCCGAGCCCACCAAAACGAATGGGTAGTGTAGCTTGCAGCCACGCTCGGTCATCCAGAGTCACATTTAAAATTGATGTAAGGGTATTTTTTTATAATAAGATCAATTTTGTGCAAGAACTGAGATTGCTTCCATAGTGGAGAAGAACAGGAAATAAATAAAATTTGGACCAAAACAACAATATCTTATGAGGATGTAAGCCGTGTAATGTAAGTTAATTTGGAAAAATCTTTCTGAAATATCATTAAAATTATTAATTTTGCTATCAATAAATGGGGAAAACTTCAAAATTGGGGAGCCTAGGAGATGCAATGAACTTTTTTGCAAAATTTTGATATCAGGGGATATTGTATAGAATTTGTTTAGTGTCGCTTGTCTGTCAGTATTTTCACAGATATAAAGTTCACATTTCGAGTGGTTCAGGTCAAGGCCGATGGATTGGAATTGTTCTTTCAGGAAAATAAAATCTTTGATTACGGTGTCTACATCACCTCCTACAGTTCCATCATCTAAATACAACATATTAAATTTAGAATTTAGTTGTTGGATTTATTTGGATGTTGGACCGGTTTCTTACGTTCAATGTTGAAAAACAGCTGATGTTATTTTTATTTCTGTGAGAAGAAAACATGTTTAAATCCTAGAGGATTATCATAATTTAAAATAATGACGTCATTCTGAGATTGGGTGTGCCTGCACTCATACTCAGAACTGAGTATGCAAATAGGTAGGTATGCCCTGAAACATTCAACATCTACTACTCCTTACTGAGACTGCGTAGTGGATGCCTATTACTAAGTTCCTACGCTATATCAGAGAGGAGTCCCGTGTTCTTATAATTATACGTTGATATTCTAACAATTAGGTCCAATACCTATCCTAGTATCCTATAATATATCCTCATTAAGTTTAAGAGCTATACTTTCCAAGTCTATAGGTAACACAAAAATATCAGTTAACATGCTTCCTTGCACCTTCCTTGGATAACCTTGGCGCAGCCTTTTTGCTGACTCGGAAGAATATTAGCGAACAGTCTCTACGTGAACATTACTTTTGCGCCCGTTGCATTTTTGACCAGTTTATCGCACGCATAGGCGTAGGAAGGGGGGGAGCCGGGTGGGCCGTGCCCACCCCAGAATGGTCTGGTGCCCACCCGAGAATTTTTACTAACAAACAATTATGGCTGAAAAATTTAAAAATCTGGCCAATCGCTTCTACTACTGGGGGCCAGGCCCCCCCTGGTAAATATCTCTAGATACACCAATGATCGCACGATGAACGAAAGTCTTATCCCTAAGGAATCGTAAGTAAGGACAGGTACTAATGCCCGGTTCCATTCTAAGGTCTTTTTGGACAATTTCTGAATAGCTTTTAATTTCCATCGAAGTGAATACACAAAAGAGGAATGATTTTTTCCTAAAATGGGAAAAACAAATCTGGCTTAAGAGAAAAAGTGTGCAGAAAGGTATGTGCATATTTGTGCACAAATCTCTGCTGGGATCCTGTGACTTATCTACTATATTATCGAGTAAAGATGACCAGTAATCTTCATTCGCTTACCCTTTTCATAACTACGTTGTGGCTTCCAATCTAACCGGATGTAACTAAGTATTAGTGTTTTGCATAGAATGACTGCCTATTTGACCTCCATAACCCAGTAGCTGGGTAACACGACACCCCTATCCACGACTTGTGTTAGATTCTCTGGCTTCTCACTACGCGTAGCGACTGTCAAATATGTACAAATGGCAGCCGAGACCAATGACTTAACGTGCTTTTCGAGATACGGAACAATCTCGCTATATAAAGATAGTCGTCCACCCTCAAAGCGACATCAGCAAGCCACGAGCTCCTCCACCAAAGATGATAAGTACAACTCAGCAAAGTTACTACATCTTACAAACTGTTGATCCTGCTCTAAGGCCAAAACGAGGCGTTAAACTAATTTCTTCCTTCATCGACCAAGGAGTCTTTAGTTGGCACACCTCAAACGGAAATCGACAGCATGACCTCTACTTACGTAAGCTGGTAGAATCCAAAAGGCAAGACATTAAACATTATTATTTTCACGGTTCTTTCGCGCAGTAATTGGAGCTCTAAATGACATCGGCACCAGGTGCATCAATATAATTCCAAGCCACATGTCGGTAGTACGTTGGATTTGAAATACTTATCGTAGTGAATAAATAATAGACATGCCCTAGGGACGTCGATCCAAAAGCTATTCGGTCCCTCCGTTTACATTTTAGGAGAAGTCTAAATAGATTTCCGGAAAGGAATTAACATGAATTTTAAGAAAAATTAATGAGGCAATTTACTCTATACTTGTAAATTATTATTATGGGGTCGTTTACTTAGCTGGCATGTACTAAATCATACTAGGTATATATGTTTTAAATTACTGAGTACTTTTTCCTTCGTGTTACATAATATAACAGTAAAATTTGATTGCCAGAAAAAATTACGAGAGCAAGGAATTTCGCTGCAATACTACTGCTACTACGCGTAGGTTGGGCTCTATGACAATCCTAAATTCTTTCCTCTAGTCCTATACCAATGTCTTCTGATTCATGACTACTATATGTGAGTACTATGTTGACCGTTTCTTATTTCAAGTCGATGGCTCATTTTTCGATAGTGTTTGTCCCAGTCTTTCAGGTCTTCAAAATTGTAGTTTTAAGGTCACTTGAGGCACTAATGATGTACAATGGTGAGAACCAATGAAATACTGCTGTATAAACAGGGTGGTCTCCAATAAACGTTTAATTACATTTCTTCACTAGTAATGTGCCTTGCCTCACTTCTCAGAGTTGTCACGTATCCCTTTATTACACTGTAGAAACAGGTTTCGTTCAATCAGTCAAAATTACCGGACACTCGACAACTTATTTCTATTCGGAGAGGAGGAATCTTGATGACATGTAATCACAAGAGCGAACTAATGTTTTTTGCAAACACTACTACACTACAATATGTGAGGTTAAACAGATTTAAAGGCTTACTAAAAAGTACACACCATCAGGTCTTTTATTTATCTCTCTGTTACATTTTAAGCGCGTTAAGCTGTCTCCCATTGGGCAAGAGAGTAAATGAATAAACTGCAACCGTGTTTACGAATACCTACACTTGTGCACTGTAATATCTCCCCTGCTGATTGCTATTCTCTGTCGGAAATTGGGTCATAAGGACTATTATTTACCCCCGCAATCTGGTCCGCCTAATTTCTAAATTCAAACTATTATATGTCTAATTGTCCATGTTGCAGAATGGCTGAAGAAAAAGGAACAAAATCTTATCTGCAGTTCCAGATAGAGAGGCTGAAAGTCTTGCAAGCTAAACTATCTACAGAAGCTGAAGAAGATTACGTAATTATCAAAGAAGAGTAAGTATTAGCTTTTTTTATAATAAGACTTTCTGAAGAAATCCGGTGTTCGATTGGAATGAAGATTTGATTTGGATCATAGAGCAACACGGGCCACCGGCGGACCGGTGGATACATGCGTTCTTATCCAGTCCCTTTACTACATAGGTGTAACTGTATTCGTCGAAGGTCTTGGCTGAGCCGTAGTGTACCGTGTATACAGCAAAATAAAAATATCCAGTTATACCTAATTTCCTACTTTTTAAATCATAGTATATTTACTTCGTGAAATAGCGCGTAGAGCTTTAAATTTGAATATATGCGATCTTTACCCAAGAAATGTATGCAGTGAATCACAGCCCAATTAAGCGTTAACTAAAAGATATTACAAAATGTAAGAAGCATATCGCAGATTAATGAACATCGCTTCTAAATTACCACAAAACATCTTATTCTCACAATTAAATCCGAGCTATCTACTTCCATAAGTCTACCTCTTTATCTATTAAGGCTGAAGTGGTTAGTCCTGTTCGGAATACCACGAGATGCCGTCTGTCTCTATAAGGACTTCGGAGTGAATTGGATTAAATAATAGCCTTGCTGATTTGGTAAACAAGAACAGCTAAATGGGTTACATGCAGAACAGGTTAGGAAGCCTGTCTAAAGCATGGATCAAAGAGCGGTCTGTCTTTTGGCAGAAGGTATTCAGTACTTTAGGTATACAGTTTTTACTGATTTATTAATGACAGGCTCGCGTTCGACCACCATCTCAGACTTGTACTGATGATTGATGGTAAGCCATACTGTGTTGGAAAACGAAGCATGGTTACCTAGAATACCTAGAAGTAATCTATACACATTTGACTTACAATACCCAGGTTATTCGTATCTGGAAACAGAACTCCGGCAGTGAAATCCACTCCTTAGATAACTAAGGAGTGAATACGCACAATGAAAGTATTCCTAAAACGATTTGTGGGTATGGACGGGATTTCCATCATGTCCTAGCTGTTACTATAGGTAGAAACATGGTAGAAATCGTCAATTTACGGATTAGATAGTGATCTAATTGCTAACCTAACGTATTGAAAAAGATGCCGTTGAATACGTTTGTTGCCCGTGGTACCAGTATTTTACAACCACAACAGTCACAACTTATTTTTTGGGTAACACAATACAACTAACTGGTTGTCATAGTTTCGTGTAAATGTCATCGGTATTCTTAGATGATTGAAATCATAATGGTATTGTACGTAGCGATTGTCAGCTCATACAAAAAGCAACCTTTCGTAGTTATCTAAAGGGAAGACCCATGCATTAGTCCCCTAGATCTACTTTGACGTAACGTTATCGGGTACAGTACAACCCACGACTTTGTACAGAGTGAATGCACGGTTTCTTAGGTGGAATCGGGCGCGATAGGTTAGTTCATCGCGTGTTGTTTTGCGGCTAATGAGTCTTGATGTTTCCTTAGGGTGAAATAAGATGATTGTTCACTAGAGTGGCCTAGGCGCCCTTCACACTCACTTCAGTTAGTTCAAATTTAAGTGACAGCTCTTTATATTAATAAAATAAACAAAAAAACTTCAGAACGCTTACGACAGGTTTTCGCGTCCGTTTGGCCCGTATCTTACGCTAATGCCTTACCCTGTCATTATCATCTGCTTAGCTTTTTCCCAATTATGTTGAGTGGGGCCCATCTGACCTCCATAACCCAGTAGTTGGCCCGGTCCCGGCTTGGTGCCCGGCTTTACGTGCTTTCCGAAGCAAGAGGGTATCAATCAATCAATCAATCAATTTATATATTTCAGGCAACTTGGCTCATACAAATAAAATACATCCTACTACAATAAATAACTACAAATAAACTAATACATATACATATCACTTAACCAAAACTTATACATATTATATTACACGAGTTATCGGCGTCGTGTGTTGCGCAGTGTCCGGTAACCGGCCTCGAAAACGCCGGAACATTATTCCTCTCGGCCAAAATTCCTCCTTCAAGAAAGTTGAAAGATGTTCGGCCGGCGCTCTCACCACAAAAGAATTAAAATTAGTTCCGTGATGAGACTCTAGCTGTTCCACTCTCATGGAGAAATTGGATTTCGCCAAAATGTAATTCACAATATCCTCTGCCCTTGTGGAATAATGCAGACGGGACACGTAAATCAATTTTGTAGGTACGGCTGGACGCAGCAGTTGGTTTGGTTCGGCCAGCGCAGTGCCACACTGATTTCGACAAGCTGGCTTCCTCTTCCTCTTCACCACCTTGATGAAGCCATCCTGGTCGCACTTGTCCTTCTTAAGACTCCGCTCTCTCGGACCCCCATGGGTTGGTTTGCAGCGGCGTTTTTCGATTACCCTTAATGGCTGCTCAGCGGGCTTTCGTGAGGAAGCTGGTTTATCAGCGGCAGCAATCGCAGCGTAAGAACGTTCAGGGGTCGATGCACTTATGTCAGTCGGAACCGCGACCGAAGTCGAGGGAGCGATGGCAGGGCACAATGCATCGCCAGCGTTACAGGCAATCGCAGAAGTATCTAAACTTGCCGATACAAAGCTACTGACGGGGGAAGCATTTTGCGCTCTCCGACGTGTATTCACATTAGCAGCGTCAGGTGACCAACTTGCCGAAGCAGTGCTGCGTAACAACAAAACTTCAGCGCGCAAATCACCGATAGTGTTCTCCGACGCCTCTAACCTGGATTCAACAGCGGCCAGGCTTGTCTTCAGGGTTGTGATGTCCTTCCTTCATGTATCACACCGCCACTCCCAAACCACAGATTACTAAATAGTTACTTCGTAACAGATACATCACTCTCATACAAAAGCGAAATTACCTACGCTATCATAGCCTACAAAATCTTAATAATAATACCAGCTGTTTGCGGCGAGAAGAAATGTACCATAAGTACGCACAAAGAGAGTTGAGATTGTTTTGCCCGCCGCGTGACCCACGTCATCGAGCGAATGTCCTAGGGTAGTATATATGATGATATTGGTAATAAAACGAATATAGAAAATCAATTATTTTTATTTGTTGATCAAATATGTTAATAAAATGATAGATGCATTTTTTTCGTTCTCTGACTTCCCGATTATTATTTTAGTGTCGAAAATATCCGAAACCGCGTAAATAATTTAAATTTTAATAAAAATCCGCGCAAATACATAATCAAAAGGGAAACAGGAGCAAAGCGGAGGAAAATCAATTGTTTTTAGGTCGAGCCATTATGACGTTGTCAAAATTATTTAAAAAGGCTCAGGCAGGCAGCTGTCGGTTGTACCGACGGCGATACGCGAAGCGGTAGGCATATAACGCGTGGCCTTGATTGACGGACGCCTACCCAAACTCCGGGATACTACTGAGAAATTCCTTACAGAAAAACCCAATAGCACTTTTTACCCGATCCGGGGAATAAACCCGAGACGTTTTGCTGAGCAGTCTCGTTAGCTACCACTAGACGAGGCACTAGCCGAGACAGTTTAATGCCTTATCCTGAGACCTTATTGGTATCGGGGGAAATTTTCAAGAGGCGGCTAGACTTAGGGAAAAGATCAGGGAATGTGGATTTTTTACCTGATTAATCCACCACAAAACCAGAGGGGGTCCCTAAGGAGACATAAAGGGGTTTGAGCCTTGCTACTTTACTGAGGTCTACAGAATCGAACGCCTTCGCTATACTAAGATATTTTGAATAAAGAACGTGGGTGTGGAGCCTGTTTGTGCCATGTTATTCACACGAAACTTAAAGGTGCGTCAATGACGTCATGATTCAGTACCTAGTTAACTTTTTGTTCCTGGGTACTATTTTAGTTATATAAGTATGTAGGTACTGTAGGTAGGTACTTATTATTGTTTATGAATGGTGCTAGTCATGCGCAGTCCGTAGTTTTTCAGTTTCCGCACATGTGCGGAAATGTTGATCTATATAAATATTACTAGTATTTTCGTGTTGCGCGAGGTGCAAGCACCTCGCGTGCTTGTGAAAAAAAAAAGTGGGGGGGGAGATAGGGGGGTTTAGTATTTGCGTGTTGCGCGAGGTGCAAGCACCTCGCGTGCTTGTGAAAAAAAACAAACAAAAAAAAAGAGGGGGGGGGTGATGCACAAGTATTTCGACTAAAGCATTGCCCCTCTAAATGAATCTTAAAAAAAAATGTTCCAAGTCTCTTAGATTCCGAGATCCGCCTAAAGGGGAGGAGAAGGGGGGCGGGGGGGGGGGGGACTTTGAAAAATGGTTTTTACTTTACCGAGCCTCCTCTACACGAATCCGTAAAAAGAAAAAATACGGGTCTCGTAGTTTCCGAGATACGATAGGGAGGGGGGAGAAGGGGGGTGAAAAGGGGGGGTTTGGCACTTTTCCCGTAGGTTTGAGAGTTACTTGTTTACGAATCTGTCAAAATATACCCACCTCCCCATCCACCATCTGGGAGAACAATTATGTCAATGAGTGAGTGGTAATCTAGCTTTATATAATACTAGTATTTGCGTGTTGCGCGAGGTGCAAGCACCTCGCGTGCTTGTGAAAAAAACTAAAGCATTGCCCCTCTAAATCAAGTATTTGCGTGTTGCGCGAGGTGCAAGCACCTCGCGTGCTGGTGAAAAAAAGTAAAGCATTGCCCCTCTAAATCAAGTATTTGCGTGTTGCGCGAGGTGCAAGCACCTCGCGTGCTTGTGAAAAAAAAATGGGGGGGGGGGAGATGGGGGGGTTTAGTATTTGCGTGTTGCGCGAGGTGCAAGCACCTCGCGTGCTTGTGAAAAAAAAAAAGGGGGGGGGGATGGGGTGGGGGGTTGCAGAAGTATTTTGACTAAAGCATTGCCCCTCTAAATGGATCTGAAAAAAAAAATGTTCCAAGTCTCTTAATTTCCGAGATCCGCCTAAAGGGGAGGAGAAGGGGGGCGGGGGGGACTTTGAAAAATGGTTTTTACTTTACCGAGCCTCCTCTATACGAATCCGTAAAAAGAAAAAAATACGGGTCTCGTAGTTTCCGAGATACGATGGGGGGGGGGGGGGGGGGAGAAGGGGGGGGAAAAGGGGAGGTTTGGCACTTTTCCCGTAGGTTTGAGAGTTACTTGTTTACGAATCTGTCAAAATATACCCACCTCCCCATCCACCATCTGGGAGAACAATTATGTCAGTGAGTGAGTGGTAATCGAGCTTTATATAATACTAGCGACCCGCCCCGGCTTCGCACGGGTGGACATTTATTTTTTAAGCTCTCTTTTTTGTAGGCATTATTGAGTTCTACAACTTTTCTATAGAAGTCAACCATACATCTCTAACTATTTAGGCAGCGTTCGCGAGAATCGTTAACGTACGGCAGTTTTTTCGACGCCTTACTCCACAATTTTCACTACCACGAAAAATCCTATCTATTTTCCGGTATAAAATATAGCCTATACGGATTCGGAAGAATCCCTCTAAGTAATGGTAAAAGAAATTTTGAAATCGGTCCAGTAGTTTTTGAGCCTATTCAATACAAACATACAAAAATACAAAGGTTTCCTCTTTATAATATTAGTATAGATAACTAGTATTTGCGTGTTGCGCGAGGTGCAAGCACCTCGCGTGCTTGTGAAAAAAAAAAAAAAAAAGGCGGGGGTTGATGGAGGGGTTTAGTATTTGCGTGTTGCGCGAGGTGCAAGCACCTCGCGAGCTTGTGAAAAAAAAATAAAAAAAAAAAAGAGGGGGGGGGGGTGATGGGGGGGGGGGTTGCACAAGTATTTCGACTTAAGCATTGCCCCTCTAAATGAATCTGAAAAAAAAAATGTTCCAAGTCTCTTAGATTCCGAGATCCGCCTAAAGGGGGGGAGAAGGGGGGCGGGGAGGGGGGACTTTGAAAAATGGTTTTTACTTTACCGAGCCTCCTCTATACGAATCCGTAAAAAGAAAAAATACGGGTCTCGTAGTTTCCGAGATACGATAGGGGGGGGGAAAAGGGGGGGTTTGGCACTTTTCCCGTAGGTTTGAGAGTTACTTGTTTACGAATCTGTCAAAATATACCCACCTCCCCATCCACCATCTGGGAGAACAATTCTGTCAGTGAGTCAGTGAGTGGTAATTTAGCTTTATATAGTATAACTAGTATTTGCGTGTTGCGCGAGGTGCAAGCACCTCGCGTGCTTGTGAAAAAAATAAAATAAAAAATGGGGAGGGGGGTGATGGGGGGAGATGGGGGGGTTTAGTATTTGCGTGTTGCGCGAGGTGCAAGCACCTCGCGTGCTTGTGAAAAAAAAAAAAAAAAAAAAAAAGAGGGGGGGTGGGTGATGGGGGGAGGGGTTGCACAAGTATTTCGACTAAAGCATTGCCCCTTTAAATGAATCTGAAAAAAAAAATGTTCCAAGTCTCTTAGATTCCGAGATCCGCCTAAAGGGGGGGAGAAGGGGGGGCGGGGGGGGACTTTGAAAAATGGTTTTTACTTTACCGAGCCTCCTCTACACGAATCCGTAAAAAGAAAAAATACGGGTCTCGTAGTTTCCGAGATACGATAGGGAGGGGGGAGAAGGGGGGTGAAAAGGGGGGGTTTGGCACTTTTCCCGTAGGTTTGAGAGTTACTTGTTTACGAATCTGTCAAAATATACCCACCTCCCCATCCACCATCTGGGAGAACAATTATGTCAATGAGTGAGTGGTAATCTAGCTTTATATAATACTAGTATTTGCGTGTTGCGCGAGGTGCAAGCACCTCGCGTGCTTGTGAAAAAAACTAAAGCATTGCCCCTCTAAATCAAGTATTTGCGTGTTGCGCGAGGTGCAAGCACCTCGCGTGCTGGTGAAAAAAAGTAAAGCATTGCCCCTCTAAATCAAGTATTTGCGTGTTGCGCGAGGTGCAAGCACCTCGCGTGCTTGTGAAAAAAAAATGGGGGGGGGGGAGATGGGGGGGTTTAGTATTTGCGTGTTGCGCGAGGTGCAAGCACCTCGCGTGCTTGTGAAAAAAAAAAAGGGGGGGGGGATGGGGTGGGGGGTTGCAGAAGTATTTTGACTAAAGCATTGCCCCTCTAAATGGATCTGAAAAAAAAAATGTTCCAAGTCTCTTAATTTCCGAGATCCGCCTAAAGGGGAGGAGAAGGGGGGCGGGGGGGACTTTGAAAAATGGTTTTTACTTTACCGAGCCTCCTCTATACGAATCCGTAAAAAGAAAAAAATACGGGTCTCGTAGTTTCCGAGATACGATGGGGGGGGGGGGGGGGGAGAAGGGGGGGGAAAAGGGGAGGTTTGGCACTTTTCCCGTAGGTTTGAGAGTTACTTGTTTACGAATCTGTCAAAATATACCCACCTCCCCATCCACCATCTGGGAGAACAATTATGTCAGTGAGTGAGTGGTAATCGAGCTTTATATAATACTAGCGACCCGCCCCGGCTTCGCACGGGTGGACATTTATTTTTTAAGCTCTCTTTTTTGTAGGCATTATTGAGTTCTACAACTTTTCTATAGAAGTCAACCATACATCTCTAACTATTTAGGCAGCGTTCGCGAGAATCGTTAACGTACGGCAGTTTTTTCGACGCCTTACTCCACAATTTTCACTACCACGAAAAATCCTATCTATTTTCCGGTATAAAATATAGCCTATACGGATTCGGAAGAATCCCTCTAAGTAATGGTAAAAGAAATTTTGAAATCGGTCCAGTAGTTTTTGAGCCTATTCAATACAAACATACAAAAATACAAAAATACAAAGGTTTCCTCTTTATAATATTAGTATAGATAACTAGTATTTGCGTGTTGCGCGAGGTGCAAGCACCTCGCGTGCTTGTGAAAAAAAAAAAAAAAAAGGCGGGGGTTGATGGAGGGGTTTAGTATTTGCGTGTTGCGCGAGGTGCAAGCACCTCGCGAGCTTGTGAAAAAAAAATAAAAAAAAAAAAGAGGGGGGGGGGGGTGATGGGGGGGGGGTTGCACAAGTATTTCGACTTAAGCATTGCCCCTCTAAATGAATCTGAAAAAAAAAATGTTCCAAGTCTCTTAGATTCCGAGATCCGCCTAAAGGGGGGGAGAAGGGGGGCGGGGAGGGGGGACTTTGAAAAATGGTTTTTACTTTACCGAGCCTCCTCTATACGAATCCGTAAAAAGAAAAAATACGGGTCTCGTAGTTTCCGAGATACGATAGGGGGGGGGGAAAAGGGGGGGTTTGGCACTTTTCCCGTAGGTTTGAGAGTTACTTGTTTACGAATCTGTCAAAATATACCCACCTCCCCATCCACCATCTGGGAGAACAATTCTGTCAGTGAGTCAGTGAGTGGTAATTTAGCTTTATATAGTATAACTAGTATTTGCGTGTTGCGCGAGGTGCAAGCACCTCGCGTGCTTGTGAAAAAAATAAAATAAAAAATGGGGAGGGGGGTGATGGGGGGAGATGGGGGGGTTTAGTATTTGCGTGTTGCGCGAGGTGCAAGCACCTCGCGTGCTTGTGAAAAAAAAAAAAAAAAAAAAAAAGAGGGGGGGTGGGTGATGGGGGGAGGGGTTGCACAAGTATTTCGACTAAAGCATTGCCCCTTTAAATGAATCTGAAAAAAAAAATGTTCCAAGTCTCTTAGATTCCGAGATCCGCCTAAAGGGGGGGAGAAGGGGGGGCGGGGGGGGACTTTGAAAAATGGTTTTTACTTTACCGAGCCTCCTCTATACGAATCCGTAAAAAACAAAAAATACGGGTCTCGTAGTTTCCGAGATACGATAGGGAGGGGGGAGAAGGGGGGTGAAAAGGGGAGGTTTGGCACTTTTCCCGTAGGTTTGAGAGTTACTTGTTTACGAATCTGTCAAAATATACCCACCTCCCCATCCACCATCTGGGAGAACAATTATGTCAATGAGTGAGTCAGTCAGTCAGTGAGTGGTAATTTAGCTTTATATAGTATAACTAGTATTTGCGTGTTGCGCGAGGTGCAAGCACCTCGCGTGCTTGTGAAAAAAAACTAAAGCATTGCCCCTCTAAATCAAATATTTGCGTGTTGCGCGAGGTGCAAGCACCTCGCGTGCTTGTGAATAAAACTAAAGCATTGCCCCTCTAAATCAAGTATTTGCGTGTTGCGCGAGGTGCAAGCACCTCGCGAGCTTGTGAAAAAAAAAAAAAAAGAGGGGGGGGGTGATGGGGGGGGGGGGTTGCACAAGTATTTCGACTAAAGCATTGCCCCTCTAAATGAATCTGAAAAAAAAAATGTTCCAAGTCTCTTAGATTCCGAGATCTGCCTAAAGGGGGGGAGAAGGGGGGCGGGGGGGGGGACTTTGAAAAATGGTTTTTACTTTACCGAGCCTCCTCTATACGAATCCGTAAAAAGAAAAAAATACGGGTCTCGTAGTTTCCGAGATACGATAGGGGGGGGGGAGAAGGGGGCGGAAAAGGGGGGGTTTGGCACTTTTCCCGTAGGTTTGAGAGTTACTTGTTTACGAATCTGTCAAAATATACCCACCTCCCCATCCACCATCTGGGAGAACAATTATGTCAGTGAGTCAGTCAGTCAGTGGTAATTTAGCTTTATATAATATAATATAATCCATATCTATGCTAAATTCATCCATATCCATTCACAAATTTTGGCGTGATTGAGTAACAAACATGCATCCATCTAAACTTTCTCATTTATCGTGTTTGTATAAGCGAACAGAATATGAAATCGGTTCATTTTTTATTGTCTCTTGAAAGATGGTTGAACAGCACCTAGGCTGCAATGTCAAAGTTTGCATAAGTTTTCATAAAATACATGATCCAATTACTCGTACCTACAGCTGTCGATGGTCTACAATGTTTTTTAATGTAAAAGTTCTAGTTTTAATATTTTAATCTTCCCCTATCCCAACAGCGATTACGTTGTCCAAATATTACATAATTAATATATTTGAATGGTGAAGTCAATGGGCACGGACTGTTAAAGTTTCATTTACTATACACATACAAATACACTCGAGAGCAATGAATCCGGGTCACTTAAAGAATCCTAAAAATTTCGGAAACTAAAAATGCTAGGTTAATGCAATAAATTGTATTTAATAGACAATGTAATACTCCTTAAATGAAGGTATTAAAACTTCTTAGTTATTGTAAAGTTATATCATAAAAAAATCAAATTTGAAAAAGGGCCACTTTCGAAGATGGAACTACGAAATTACAGCATTTTGTTTTGCTTTTGTTTGTAATCTGTCATTTATGTGGGTACATAAACCATGTTGATAGTGCTCTATATTCATTATTCAAGCTGAAATTATGTCGCTTACGCCTGAAGAATGCACCATAATACTTACAATGCTGGAAACCGGCCGGAGTCAGCGCGATACAGCCAGGACTGTCGGTGTGTCGCTGTCAACAGTACAAAGAGTTCTCCGACGTTACGAAGAAACTGGTTCTAACCTACGCAGATCAGGAACGGGCAGAACCAGGTGTACCACAGCACGAGAAGACCGATACTTGGTGAACACCATGCTTCGAAATCGCTTTCTCACAGGAACTGAACTCACCAATCAGTTTCGACTCCTCGGAGGAAGTAACCCAAGTGCATGGACAGTAAGACGTCGGCTTGCTGAATCTAACTTAAAACCCCTTAGACCTGCAAACGGCCCTAAACTGGAGCGTGGGCATCGTATTTCAAGACTAAGATATGCCCAGAGCCACGTAAATTGGAGTATTGAAGATTGGTCAAAAGCTATGTTCTCCGACGAATCAAAATTTATGCTCTACAAGCACGATGGAAGACACAGAGTGTATCGAAGACCAGGGGAAAGATTCAAGCAAGCATGCATCGAAGAAAAAGTAGCCTACGGTGGTGGGTCTGTACTGTACTTGTGTGGGCCGGAATTTCTTCTGAAAGTCGCACAGAGCTGGTGATCATAGAAAACGGCTCTTTAACTAGCGTAAGATATGTGGAAGAAATCCTCAATGATCACGTTGGTCCATTTATGGTCAATTTAGGTGAGGATGCTATATTTATGCATGACAATGCCCGACCTCATACAGGTAGGATTGTGAATGACTACCTTCAAGAGATGAACATTACTCGTATGTAGTGGCCAGCGCGCAGCCCTGATATCAACCCGATCGAGCATGCTTGAGACGAGCTAGGCAGATGCGTAAAACAACGAAACCCTCCCCCAATCACGCTTCGTGAGCTCAAAATTGCTCTCACAGAGGAATGGGAGAATATTCCCCAAAATCGTATAAGGAACTTGGTGTACAGCATGCCAAACCGCGTAAACGCAGTAATGGAAGCACGAGGAGGCAATACGAAGTATTAAAATTCAAGAAAATCGTAATAAAGTTAAAAAATTTCATGTTTCCTATTTTTGTTTTAAGGAGAGATCAGTAGTTTTTTTCTTTATGTAATTTTGTGTTAATAAAATGTATGGTGACTCATATTTTTTTTGTCTATTAAATACAATTTATTGCATTAACCTAGCATTTTTAGTTTCCGAGATTTTTAGGATTCTTTAAGTGACCCGGATTCATTGCTCTCGAGTGTATTTATAAGATTAACAAGAATAAAAGGAAAACTAGGTTAAGGCAAATACTGCGCGTATATAGTTGATAGCCTTTGTCTGACCTGGAAGCTGCCTATCCGGTATAGAGTACTTATATTGTGAGCTTATATCTCACAGAGACGGGGTCTGTGTTACCACTCGTCAAAAAACCGTCTATCAGCATGTACTATTATTTTTATGGACATGTTTATTTGTTTAAACAACATATTTACAATGAAATTCACGATAAACAATTTTTAGTTAGTACCATAGATATGTATAATAAATATTTCTATGGTTAGTACCTTTAGTGTAAAGAGTCAAAGCTCCAAACAGACAGGCTTATCGGTTTATCGGTTTTCTATCAGTTACATTTCGGGGAGTGTGCGATGGAATTGCGCAAACTAATTCCACTAAACCCCTTTCCATCATCGGACTACAAAACGGAGGGCGCGGGCGGCGCGGCGCAGCGATGCGCCGTCGTTACATGGTGGACAGCTAAGGAGTCTTGAGTCTGTGTTTCCTGATAGCTATAACCTGGGGGTCTTTAAAATAAGAGTGAATAGGTTACTTCTAGGCAAGCGTGCGCGCTTAACATCAGGTGAGATGGTGGTCAAACGCGAGCCTATCATCAATAAAAAAAAAAAATTAAATACGCCATGTTATTGGTAGTGGTTTTCTAGTCTTTGGGTACAATAATGTACAGTAAATTCTTACTTAATACATTAAATAGGTATCTATAGATTTTGGACGTAGCACTCTGCAAATCAGTATCATTCCCGACTAGGGTTACCATATGTAAATATAGGGATGCCTGGCTATGGTACCTAAAATGCCTGAATTTTCAGAAAAATGCCTGTCTAAAGCAAAACGCTGTAGGTAATAAGTAAAAGCCAACAGATAATAATGAAGAAGGATATTTATTACTGATATTTGTCAGAGGACCTAGGAAATAGGTACCTACGTAGTCATTGTTCCCGACATAGTTAAATTCAGTTAAGTTGTCATAACTTTTTTCAAAATTATGAAATTCGTATGACATAATCTGTGGTTAATTACTGTTTGACCTAGGTAGAAGATCCTTGGTTTGACCTTCCAGCAAGAATTCCGAGTACCAACATAGCCACTACGGTCAATATAACGGGTTTTTCAATAAGAACTTTGTTTTTTAAAACAAAATAAAACAAAGAAGTTAAAGGAAAATGCATTGGAAAATGAATAAAATTTTTATTGTATTACAAAGCGAAAAGTTTGGCAAGTATGAATGAAAAATGATATGTGGCAAATTTTTAATCACTTTTTGTCAAAATGGAGGGTCTATTTCGTTAGTGACATCACGGATTTTGAGTTTTAAGGCTGCAATCGATTCGATTGGTTCCGTATAGACTCTGTCTTTAACATAGTCCCAAAAAAAATAATCCAGTGGTGTTAAATCACACGATCTGGCTGGCCACTTAACAGCTGAATTTCGCGAAATAATGTGATTGGGAAATTTGGTTTGCAATAACTTGATCGTTTCATTGGCTGTGTGATATGTGGCACCGTTCTATTGAAACCATGTTTCAGTGATATCCAAGTCATCAATAATAGGCTAAAAAATTTAACCTCAATTGTTAAGAACGTCGTGAAATTGACAAATTTTGATCTTCCTCATGGCATGGCCTGGCTCACGGCGGCGATGTTTTCTGTTGAACGACCCGATCGAACACGTGTTGGTGTTGGCACATTTTGTACCGAGCCTGTCTACTCAAATTTCGCGACCAAATTCATAATAGCGGTCTCAGAAGGTCTCGATCATGTTGTCCGAAAATATCACGAATTTTAGGAAATGTAACTTTAACAGAACGACCATTTTCATAGTGGATTTGAATTATTTTAATGCGATTTTCGAGCGAAATTGAATTCATTGTAACAATTGCCAAAGCACCTACTACGTATACCGCCAAAAACTAA
This sequence comes from Tholera decimalis, assembly GCA_943138885.2. Lineage (NCBI taxonomy): Eukaryota > Metazoa > Arthropoda > Insecta > Lepidoptera > Noctuidae > Tholera > Tholera decimalis. The sequence goes on along the minus strand of OW964573.2, from coordinate 20,020,090 downwards.
ATGTCAAAACTATCACGTTCTTGGTGTTGCTCCAACTGAAAAACAAAGTTCTTGTTGAAATACCCTGTACATATTATATGACTCTGACTTTTTATCGACTTTGGCGTGGTTTTGGCGGTTTCGGTTCAGTTGGAAGGCGCCACACCGAAGCTTGTTGACTAGCTTGCATGTCAAACCCGTTAATCCTCGTATCGTCACCAGAAACAATGCGTTTCATGAATTGGAACCAGAATATGAAGCACGCTTGGCTAGAAGTAACCTATTCACTCTTGACTTAAAGACCTCCAGGTTAACTATAGCTATCAGGAAACACAGACTCTGGCAGGGAATTCCACTGCTTAGCTGTAAGGGATGTCCACCACGTAACGATGGCGCATCGCCGCCGCCTTTTGTCTTAACCCATTGCGGTCTTCGGTCGGAATTGACTCGCAAGAACTCAGTGAGTCTTATGCGATTGAGTTTTTGGAGAAACTTCAGATCTTTTGGGTCAGCCGAGCGGCAACATGTTTCATTCCCAAGTGATTATTTAAAATAGATCGACTCGTGGACTTAGGCCCGTATTACAGAACGAAACTCGAGCACTGCTCTCTGTTTAAAACTAGTTTTGAGTCGAGATTTAATTTTAGAATGTTCCTCAAGTATAGATTCATCGATCATAGTTCAGCCGGGTACGGCTTTATTCTAGATCGTTACTCAGTTGTAGATTCATCACCCAAGTATGGTCGACACCACGCTCGAGCAGAGAATTCCTTGTCAGTTAACTATTTGCTTTTCAGTTTATTATTTGATATAAAATTGGTAATTTTTGGCGAATGATGATGAAATCACATTTTATTTTGCTAATTGGTTACAAATAACACTTTTACGTTAATTATTTTAAGAAATGGTATAGATTTTCACAAGATGAAGATTTTTGACAATTTGTAATACTGCCATCTATTGACCAAGATTTGGTAAAACATATGCATTTCTGTTTTGTTTTAACTATAACTTTGTTTCCTTTTAATATTTTTATTGATCGTTGTTCCCAAACCATTATTTATTTGAATATTACTTATTATATGATTAATGAGCAATTCAAAACAACACTGTCACAGACATTATTTAGGATCCAATCCGTTCCACGAACAAGTTACTCTTGCTATATTTTTATATGTTAGAAAATATTGACTTAACACCTTTTACCTTCAAGAATTTGCTTTTACAAATTCTTAAAAAATATTTTCTATGGTGAAATCGTGCAATACATATTTTTTATTCTTAAAAATTTGGTATTAAAGTAAATTGAATTATTTACGATCATTCGTAAATCGGAACAGCGGAGACGAAGAAAATAAAACGTAAACGAAAACAGACTGATGCATAGACAATTAGATATTCTCTGCTTGAGGCTCGATTTGAATCTGAGTGGTTTTATTACCATTCTGGAATAAGACCAATGCTCAAGTGCAGATTCTATATTTAAACTGAGATCGGGCGAATTAAGCTCAAACTGGACTTGAGGAACGTTCTGTAATACGGACCTTAGAAAGTCAAGTTCAGCGGCTATTTTTCTCAAACATGAACGCGGATTTTCAATCACTATTTCCTTCACTTTTGCGATGTTAACTTCAGTTGAAGACGTTGATGGCCTACCAGAGCGAGGCAAATCTTCCATCACATCTCGATCGGTTTTGAACGCTTAGTACCACTTATAAGCACGCGTTATTGACTAAATCGATTCACCCTAAGCCTTCTGAAATATTTTCAGGGACTCCGAACACGAAATTCCATTGGCGATGCAAAATTTAAGACAAACCCTTTGTTCGATGTTTTTGTCCATTATTAAATTACAGCACTGTATTTCATCTAAATAACAGATGCAACTCAAACTCCGAGCCACAATGGAAAATAAAATGTGCTAATCTAACAAAAATAATTACTTCGGGTAATAATTAATTCATATCAAAGTGCACACGAAAAAACAATTTTTCTTACAGTCTAAACTTAATATAAACCATAGATAAATTAATCAATTAATTTTACGACATTACTGCCCAATTCAAGTAATCCAATGTAAGTACACAACCTGTGTGTCCAACTTTCAGTAAATGATTATAGAAAACTATTAATAACAATTACCTAATTAACTTTAAAACTTAATAATATACCTAATTTATCCTCGTAATAGTTGTTATCAGACAAAAACAACAACTTTCATGATATGACACATTCATATTCTTATCATAGATACCTACCTCCTTATTGTTGAACCCACTGAGTATTTTATAAGAGGGAAATTATTTACCTCACTATTTAAATACATACATAAAGAGTGATGAGCGGGTGATAAATAAAAAAAAACTTACCTACAAATGATTAAGTTCTTCAAATTTGAAATGCAAAAACCTATCCTGCTAAGGTCTAATTGATTCTAGACTAGAGGTAGACTTCTCTCTACTTACTTTGCTTACAAATTCTTACACCTGCGTAAGTACTAATCAGACTCTCACATCTTTACAATAAATTGAACTATTAAGTATGGAATTCCATTCCATGGTCATTATAGCACAGCCCTGGGCCATACGGGGGGGACACGACGGTGTTGCCAGAAACTCTTTTTGAAACCCCCTAAAAATTAAACTTAAATGCTATAAAAAAGAACTATTACTGAAACTACTATTGAAATAAAATTCTAGGCTTAAATGTATCTACATCATAATTAAGTTATTAATTCAATCATGTGCATATTTGATATAGAGTGAATGACCAGCCTTGACAAAATCAGCTTAAAATTTAAATGCCAGTGTCTCGCCAACGACGCTTATTTATTTCTCTAGTAGGTATTGTTATTTGCTTGCAGTTCGTTTAGATTTAATTTATAATCTAAGGTAATTAAGTAACGTATTTGACAATTTTTCCTGCTTTTTTTACTTTTTTGCAGTCTGAATAGTACAAAATCTTCTCGGATCGAATATAGAATTATGTACATATAACACTTGTACGGTAGTACCTCATAGTATTAGCAAGCCTGCAGCTGTGTGGTATCAAGCGAACAGCCTTCTGCATTGCTTAATAAAGTAGTTCTTAAAGAATCCATTAAAAAAAGCAATACTCTTATCGGGCTTAAGTTTACATTATAAGATCAAAAGCTCTATGAAGTGTTTTTAAATCTGCCAGTTTGTATTTTCTTTATACATATATTACAGTAAGTATAATTATACTTCATATCACGTATTTTACAAAGAACACTCTTTCTTAGTCTTCCCAAATGTCATAGTATATCGTACACTAAAAATAAGAATAAAATTAATTTTAATTACTGTTTCGATAACCATGCCACCACCGTTCAAATGTAGTATATTCCGTTTGGGACCTCGGTGTTATTATGGACTCATGTTTACACTTCGACATGCACATTGATACTATCGTGAATAAGGCCTTTCAAATGTATGGTTTCGTCATGAGATCCTCTAAAGACTTTGTGAGGCCCTCTACTTTTCTGATATTATACAAATGTTTAGTACGATCACAGCTGGAATATGGTATATCAATCTGGAATCCTTATTATCTTAAATATAATAACAAATTAGAAATGGTGCAGAAAAAATTCTTACGTTGCCTGAACTACAAATGTAATCATTCAAAGATTCCCTATCCCCTATTACTTAAAAAAATACAAACGTCGGGCTTCCAAGCTTTCAGAGCTTACTTTTACTTTACGGACGGTTACTTTTGGATATAATGATGGATGATGTATGGTTTGTGCCATAATAGGTTTGATTGTACTGACATTAAGAATAAATTATGTTACACGGTATCTTTTTTTTCTGGGTGGGAAAATCATCATATGACTCCTCCCGCTCTGTGGGTGGAGCGGAAGGGAGTGTCAGACTTCTACTGACTAAAAACCCACCATGCTCCCTCTGTTGACCTTGCATTCCGGGGCCGCGTTGTCTCACCAGAACTATTCCCACAACCCCGTAAGGCAATGGCCCTATCGAGCCCCATTAATGCTGCTGACTGCTCTTTGAGGAGTGCGCGGAACACGACGCGCTGCCGACCCGTGTCTGGTTCTTACCGGATGGTGAGCTACCCCTGCTCGCCGTCCGCAGACCCGCGTCGACGGTGGCCGGAGATCAGCTCGTGATCCCCGACGCCCGGGGCGTCTCCCGCGATGGCTGGGGCGTGAGGAAGATAACTGTCTCTCCTTCACGCATTCAGCCTCCTCCTTCGCTAGCATGACTGCCTCGCAGAAGGAGGCGACTGCATCCTATTCCCTCTCGCTCCGCACCATGGTCTGAACCAAGGCCGGGCGCGAGAGGTCGCCGCCGCCGATCGCCTCCACGAGGACACGGCGGTGCTCCGGCCAAGCAGGCCACACCTCGACCGTGTGCTCCACCGTGTCCTCCGGGTGGTCCTCACAATGACGACACCCGGGCGTGTCCTCCCATGTTACCTACACGGTACCTAGAACTGTTATCAGACGGGGGCTCGCGTGCCACGCTTGTTCCATGTGGACGCATGCTAAACTAACACCGCGCCGCGGCACGATTGCCTCTACGTCGTCTTGTGGAAACCTATAATACACACTTCATGTAACATGTACTTGGGTTTAATTTAATTACAAACGTTACTAAATTAAACGAATATTTTAATATAAAATGCCTTTATTCTCTTAAAGGAGTACACCTCAAATCCATATCTGAATCAGTTTCTGAATCGCTAGAAATTGGATTTAATTGACTCACTATTATTTTAAATAAAGTATGTACAAATGTAAATAATGTTATCATATTAAAATATACAATAAAATTAAAACATAAATTAATTTTAAATTAAATTTGATTTAAAATATCGATAGTGTATAGTCTGTGGTCGCGATGAATCATCGCCCATCACTTATTAGGTCGGCATGCCCATAAAGTATGACATTGATAGGTACTGCCTGTACTGGTCTGTAGTCTGTACTATTGTAAAATTCAGGACTTTATAGGCATGATTCTACTGACAGTTGTCGCAGAGATCAAGCTATGTTTTATGAAGTATAAATTCTAATAAAAATGTTTAAAACTAACAGTTAAATTTTATTAAGCCGTTATTGTTTTCCATTCAATATGCTATTGATTAATCCGTGGACAATAGTGTGGGTTATGTGTTTACCTATATATCTTAAGAACATTAATGTAATATCATAACATGTAACTGTTTTTTGTCCCTAATAAATAAAATATATATATATTTTTTTATATTGAATATTAAGTGACATTACTAAGTGGAGAATCCCTGCATTGGCAACACCATGCCGAGAGACAACGCGCCGGTTCCCGCGTCCGCCGCACGTTTCGTTCTTTATTCAGTCCGGCTTCGCGCGCGTTACAGCCGAGATTCACCGCGGCCTGCGTAAAAAAACTACCTAATTAAAAAGGTAAACCAAACCATCTACTAACTTCATCATTTTGGCGGTATCGTGAAGCTTGACGTGATGTTCGCGTTAAAATAAAGAAAAAGTGCTAGAATAATGTTTTGCAACAATGATTCTAAGATTAAATAGTGTTAAGGGTGTTTTATTTATTGAATACGTTGTAATTTGTGTATAAGAGATGCAATATCAAAGTAATGACGACGACCTGCAGTATCGGATTTTTGGCGAATCCTTTAACTTTCCCATCGAGAACAAAACAGTCGCCGGCCGGCGTAGAAAGTGAGTGTTTTATTTTTTGTTTGTACCTACTTATTTGATATATTTTGCATAGCAGAGGCAGAAAAGTTACATACATATACCGACCTAGGTTAAAAGACGGAGATTCTTTTACTAATATAAATGGTAATTAATGCTAGTAATCTCCCGTCCTCCGAATATCCTGAAGCGAAACCATGTTTGTTTATAGGTAGGTACCTATATTATCGCTTCAGCTGCACAGCTGTTTGATATCTCTGACCTATTCTCAGCAATAGATTATGAATGAACAGCAAAGTAGTATCAAGTAGGTATTTAACCCTGAATGTGCGCATTGCAGCGGAATGCCTGAGTAAGTTGGCACGTAAGTACTTACTAACATGGTCCAATACATTACCGCTACGAGGTAAACACTACCACCATACCTAACCTTCTTTAGCCGTGGCGTGACATATCAAGTTTACCTGCTTGTGGAGCTCGTGGCGAAAATAAGCCGCACGGGTTAATCTTAAAGGTTAAGCAATGTATGTAGCAGAAAATAAGCCAAAATAATAATAAATATAATAATAAGCCAAAATAAAATAAGCCAAAATAAGCCGCACGGGTTAATCTTAAAGGTTAAGCAATGTATGTAGCAGTGGATGGGTGTCCATCTGAACATTTCTCCGTGCCTCGGAAAGCACGGTAAGCCGTTGGTCCTCGCAGTCATTTGTTCATCTTTGATAGTCCTTACGGGTAGTTTAGAAGCCAGAAAATCTGACTCTGGTATTGCCAAGGGGTATCGTGTTTGTCTGCCGGGGTTGCGGGAATGTTCTAACGACATACCACGGCCGCGGAACGTAGGTGCAGATGAAGGAACAGGGTGGGTTTTTAGTCGGGTCTAAAACTCCCCACCGCTTCCGATGATTTTCACAGCGTAACCCAATAGCATGTAAATAAGTAGCGTGTTACCCAACTATTTGGGTTGTGCAGGTCAGATATGCAGTCGCGTCATGTTAAACACTAATATCCAGCTATATCCGGTTATACTGGAAACCGAGCTCCACATAGTTGAGAAAAGTCTAAGCAGATGAAGCGAAGTTTACCTTCCAAAGACAAGGAATGCATACGAAACCTTATAGACTTTCAATCTTTCTAGGCAATACGTGGGAGCAGGGGCATACCACTTGCACTGTTAAAATTAGGTAGCTTTAGCAGGTTTAAGTAGTAGTAAGATCTTGAGGGCTTAATCTTCTATCCTGCCCAGTAGCTCAGCAACTTGGAGCCAAAACGATTTCGACGCCGCCACCGCCACTAACAAAATAGGTATAAAGATCGTCGAGCGATGAGTCTATAACCATAAACATTATACATCTTTCGCGTCAGTGATTTGATTAGATTTTACTTTCTTATTGTTGCTTAGTAGGTAACTAATTAGTTAGGTACTTACTTACCTTCAACATTTTTTTAGTATTGATATAGCTGCATTATACACACTATACACACCAATATTATAAAGTGGAACGTTTTCTATTTTGTTAGTTTGTAGGTACCTACTGGATAAACTCAAAAAGTACTGAGACTTTTTCAAATAATCTTTCACCAATATAAAGCTACATTATTAGCTCAGTAACGTAGGCTACTATAATTATGCTGAATAAAACCTTTTCAGGCGAGCGAAGACGTAGATAGAAACTAGTCTACCGATATAACTGCCAGCCCGTGACGTAACCAAGCCATTTGCAAAACCACTAAAGCTAGGTCCACGGCCTAGGTCATTCGATATGCTCACTAAAGTGCCTTGAGTACCGTCGTCGCATTGTTTAAAAAGTTCTATTTCAAGTTTTAAACATTATTGTGTATGGGTAACATTAATAGCTAGCTTTATTGTGCCCGATTGGACAGTTTGAGTCTAGTTTCACTTATTTACGATAGCTATTCAAGTGATGATTTTGCCTGGGTATCCATGCTGTTGTTTTTTCGGTGGGATAATCATCTTATGGAGAAGTCATGGCTGTGAGTGGAGCGGGATTGTCAGATTTCTACTGACTAAAAACCCACCCCGTTCCTTCAACTGCCCTTAAGTTCCGGAGCCGCGGTATCTCGTTATAACATGCCCGCAACCATGTTTGGCTCTCTTATCACGACATGCATTATCATAGTATTTGAAGTCCAGTCTAATGAAAGGGTAGTTGGTGCGTATTACCTAGTAATATTGTTGTGGTTGCGGTATAACGTAGTATCTCCATGTAAAAAACTGGTACTCAGTTGCATCCGCTTAGACTAGATTGCTATTTCCATGTAGTAGGAAAACGCTAGACGTTTGCACGATGACGAGTTGTTATCGGTATCTCGTATCGATACTAGAATAAAATTGTCAATTCCCATCATTTTGGGATGATATACCTGCCTACGTACAACCATTATTATCATTTGCTGAGCTTTTTTTCAACTATATTGGTGTCAGCTTCCAGTCAAATCGCATTTATTTCGGAGTAGGTAGGTACTATAGTGTTTTACCGGTAGCTGTGTAGCAGTTGATTGTAGGTAGGTGGTTGCACAAACGACAGCGGGGACCAAAGGCTTAAAATGCTGTCCAAGGCAAGGATAAATATCGATATCTTACAATGGTCACCCGTCCACCGACCGACCTTTGCAAAGGTTGCTTTACTTTGAAGATCAACCCGTGGCTCAACGTGGATCAACCAATGACGTATTATAATATATATCTTTGGGATCAACTCGTGGCTAAATTGTAACAGTCGCGTGGTTGTGAGCTCGTCACCTACTACTACGTATAATCATATTATAATCAAAATTAGTATTAGGGTAACCGTGACTAGGTAAGTATCTATCGACTGTCTGTACTCTGCTTCATTCATTAATCATTTAATGATCCCATTATTATTTTGCTACAAAAACAATCTCCACAAGGCAATCTAGTCTGACTGGTACCAGAGTCGGTACGGTACGTACTTAATACCTACCTGGAGGTATACATAGCTACTGCCTATTATGTACCGTGATCGTAAAATACGAATGAACCAAATATTAACGTGTATGCGGTATACCATAATCCTTCCCTATTACGTAACAATTTCGTGAAATAAACATCTCTAGAGGCGCAAACTTGTTTCTTTATCGTCCTTCGAAACAATTTTAGCGTAAGTTATTAAGGCGTCATCAGGTCAGGTGGTGACGACATCACTAAAAACCACACAGACAATCCTGATACGAGTTGGCAAAGCTAAAATAATTCCTTTTTCTCCGATTCTCAGAAACACAAAAAACTAAGTGATAGTTTCTTGTAACTGATAATTTTTTGTTAGTAACTTAGTAGCTTTAGTGTTAGAGTCAAAGCTTCAGACAGACATAGGCTTTATCGGTTTTATATTCGTTACATTTCGGGGAGTGTGCGATGGAATTGCACAGTCTAATTCCACCAAGCCAGTTCCATCATCGGACTACAAGACAAACGGTGTTGCGCCATCGTTACATGGTGGACATTCCACCCATACGCACAAAACGTTTTGGGAATGGTTTCATTGTGCGTACAGCTAAGGAGTGGAATTCTCTGCCGGAGTCGTATTTCGTGATAGCTATAACCTACGAGTCTTTAAGTCAAGATTGAATAGGTTACTGCTAGGCAGGTGTGCTTCATCTTCGACCACATTATCGCTAAATATCAGGTGAGATTGTGGTCAAACGCAAGCTTATCAACAATTAAAAAAAACTTGAGTATGAAAACGTGCTCTGGCATAGTTCTACAATAGGAAGATTGTAAATGATTGCAAAGTTGAAAGTAAATATTTATTGAAGATGTTTCATACCCTGAATATTAATCATTAATTGAAAGGCAGAGAAATTGTGACGATAGGCTCTGTTCTCCAAGTGTTGCAGCACGACTTTTATCTACTCTTAGAGAGAAACGACAAAAGCAAAAAAACAATTTCGAATCGTAATAGTAGATGGAATGCAATGCTGCACATTACATTCGCAATGTAAGTAAGCATTGCTTTAAATAATGTTAAAGTAAGCATTATTGATGATGAATGCTGAGCCTCGCGATATTCATGTAGGTACGTAAACTACCTATGTTAAACCGAGACCTTGATTACAGTCACAGTGGATTATTATGGTGATATGTTATGCGGTAACTAAGAGGAAGCAAGCACGTTTAAACCTTGTTTTCTTGAACTTTTCGACCTCGTAAATAATTTGGAGGCTAGCTTGTTTGAAACATCCCCATTAGTGACCATTGAAAATTTAGATCAAGATTTTGACAATAACAAAGGAGTAAGATAGCTTGAACTTGAAGAAAAACTACAATGGATAAGAATTAGACTTACGACTTCAAATACAACGCAGATAAATAAGAAGTTAGTATTGAAATAACTCGTTTCTCTTAGAAAGATGTTATCTTAATGCTCTTAAGAGAACAAGGTCGTTTTTTTTTGTACGTGACCGGTTGGAATCCAAAAAAAAACTCCTTTATCAGCTGAGAATTTTACTTGGAACTAAAAGTGAACCGCCATGCTTTAGGATATTGAACAAACTCTGGGTGAGGCAGACTGAAAAAATAGAGGCTTAGTTAGACATTCATATTATATGACGGAAAAAGGAGTCAATAATAAAGGTGACGGGAGAATTGGAGGCTAAAAACAAATAGCGATGATTTCAAGTACCATAAAACAATTCATTAATAATGCGCTCAAGACACTAAGGCTTTACTACCCTACATTTTTTATTTTTATTTGCTTTAGTGCTATTAATCACCCAAAAAGTACCTGAATAATGTTTGTGTTGAAAAACTATTGTGGGTAGTTGTTACTTTAAATCGTATGCTTTGCAAAGATCAGAGATATTTGTATTCCGAGGAAAAGCTGTAAAAAAAATTCTTCTACATAATTATGTAGAAGAATTATTTTTACAGCTTTTCCTCTTATTCTCTATTATTTTCCTTTTATTGTAATGGTAAGTACAAGCCCATGAATAGTTATAAAGCATGTAAGTGAAGCTTGCAGCTTCAGAAGCGACGTAATGAGACTACTAGAAAAGGAAGCTATGGATTACAAAGCAAGCCACACGCGAATAAAATTTAAATATTTAAGTTGGTTACGACTTGACTAGCAAATGGCCCGGATAATCCTGCGTGCTTTCGGTGGCCTTGAAGTGTAACCAAGGTCTCACGTAGCTTTGCGAGATGCCAGTGCTAGCGTAGGTAGTGTAACTAGTTGGGTGTTGGGTGATTGAATGAAGTCATAGCCGGCTTCATTCAAACCCATAATGTACGGCCTTGTATTGGATTATGGCTTTTTAGGATTCCGTAGCCGAATGGCAAAAAACGGAACCCTTATAGTTTCGATATGTCTGTCCGTCTGTCTGTCTGTCTGTCCGTCTGTCCGTCCGTCCGTATGTCACAGCCATTTTATTCCGAAACTATTAAGACTATACATGTGAAACTTAGTAGGTAGATGTATTCTGTGAACCGCTTTCCGATTTTCAGAAAAAACAATAAAAAATATTTAAAATAAAGGGGGGTCCCTGTTCGGTCCGACGTGAAACAGAACGCACCCTTTTGACATAAAGAATTTGATCTTGACATTACTTGACTTTGACAGATAGACTTTGCTCTTTTGGAAAAAATGCCGTCCGATTGGGACCTGTTGAGTTAATTATAATTGGTAAAATATCGTTGGATTCGCCTGTTGAAACTGATAATTGGGTCGCGAATTATCTATTGGTTGAAGTGTAATCCCCATTTGACGAAAACCCCGGGATATTTTGGGATTTGCCGCCGGTTGGTTGCCACGGTTGGAAATCGGATTGGATCTCACGTGTTATTAACAGATTAATTGTGTTCAGTGATTGATTGAACTTTGTAATCCCGGATTGACGAGAATCCAGGGATATTTCTCGGAACAATTACGCCATATTGACGCCATACCAAGGCACGCGCACTTGTTGAAAAAAGGTAGTGAAAATTAACTTCAATCTGGAAACGAGTTAGGCTGTGATGCTGTTGGACCCGCGCCATCTGGAGATTGACGCCTTGTGAACGTCCTAGAACACGTAACTTACATCACACGTTTCAATTACTCACCTCATATTACATACATACCACACTTTGGACGTGATCAAACAGATCCGGGTTGCCGTCTACAGCTCAGGTGAGTGTTGTTTGTAACTATTTATGTATATGGTTGTAGGCCGAAGCCTAGTAGAAGTAGGCCTTTGTAAGAACTTTGTTTGAAAAGCAACGGTAGGCTCCACGTATCGTGGACAGTTCCGGACACCCCAGTTATCGTTGCACTGGGCTTCTTGCAGGTCTGAACAGTCCCCATACATGGAACTAGAACTGAAATTTTTTTTTCATTAAACCTATGCGTGTGTGGTATCTATAGACAAGTCTTTAAAAATAATATAGGGTTTCTAAAACCACTTTTTCATAAAGTCAGTCGTTTAAAAGATATAAGCTTCCAAAGGAAGGAATGGTCTGGAGAATTCGAGATTAACGGTAACTATTAGTTTTAATTGATTTCTCCAATGCTTTCAATACCGTTGATCACGACATCCTCCTGGCCATTCTGTCACACATTGGGGTATCTTCATTGGCACAAGATTGGTTCTCATCTTATCTTCGTGGTCGCCAGCAAGCGGTTCGTGCTGATCAGATTTTTTCTGAGTGGTGACCCTGAAAACTGGCGTCCCACAAGGCGGCATACTCTCTCCACTTTTATATTTTCTCTTTTCATAAACTCTATTACCACTATCCTCAAATGCTCTTACCATTTGTACGCTGATGACCTACAGCTCTACGCGCAAGCTGACGTTGACAACCTGGACAACTGCATCTCATTGCTGAATGCTGACCTTCTAGCTATCAGTGATTGGTCAAGCAGGTTTGGTGTCGCTGTCAATGTCAGTAAGTGTCAGGCTATCCTGATCGGTAGCTCATATTTCCTGCGAAACTTGGACACCAGCCAACTTCTCCCGCTTAACTTCAACAATACTGTCATCCCTTTCTCGCCACACGTATAAGACTTAGGCCTTATATTGACGACAGGTTAAGTTGGAATAAGCAGATTGCACAGGTTAGCCAGAGGGTAACAACATTCACACTGCGATCTCTCTATAGATTCAAGCATTTCCTTCCTTGTAGCACTAAAACCACATTGGTCCAATCACTTGTGCTTCCTATCATTGATTATGCTGATGTTTGCTATTCTGTTCTTTCTCAAGAACTTCTTAACAAACTGGATCGACTTCTCAACAACTGTATTCGTTTCATTTTTGTCCTTCGAAAATATGATCACATTTCTTCCTTCCGTTCTCAGCTTAAATGGTTGCCTATCCGTCAAAGGAGATCCCTCAGATCCCTCTGTATGCTCTTCACTATTATGAACGATCCTTGTGCTCCTGTTTACTTAAAACAAAATTTTAAATTGTTGGGCAGTTCTCATGATCTTAACCTTCGCGCATCCAAAAACTTACTTCTTCACATTCCTTCTCACCGCACCGGGTTTCTATCTAATTCTTACGCTATTTCTACTATTAAACTCTGGAATTTGCTACCCCTTGACATCAAGAAGGCTGAGTCAAAATTTTCTTTTAAGCGCAAAATTAAAAACCACTACTTAAGGGGCTGTTATTCTTAGTTTGGTCTTCGTCATAATTATTATGAGCTCTCTTATTCAGAAAGAATATTATAAAGCACTGTATCTATTAGTTTGTCATTTTAGCATATATGTGTATTTTATTAGTATTATTATATATTAGTATTATATTTATTAGTATTATATTTAATAGTATTAAATATATTATTTCATTCCATTTTCTTGTACACCTACCACAGTGTGTTTTTTTTTAACCCAAAGGTTGACTGGTAGAGAATGCCTTGTTGCATTAAGTCCGCCTTGTAACACAATTGTACATAAAGTTTAAATCTATACTAATATTATAAAGCTGAAGAGTTTGTTTGTTTGTTTGTTTGTTTGTTTGCTTGAACGCGCTAATCTCAGGAACTACCGTTCTGATTTGAAAAATTCTTTCAGTGTTAGATAGCCCATTTATCGAGGAAGGCTATAGGCTATATATCATCACGCTAACACCAATAGGAGCGGAGCAGTAATGAAGAATGTTTCAAAATCAGGGGATTTTTTTTCCACGGGGACGAAGTCGCGGGCGGAAGCTAGTAAATAAATAAATAAAATGTGTGTCCCCCCTCTAACTTCTATAATAATGGAGTGAAAAATCTAAAAAAAATACATATCTGTAGATCTTAATGTAAACTTTCAACCAAAATTGGTTTGAACGAAATCGGGTCAGCAGTTTTTGAGATACAGCATATTTTCTAAAACCGCAAATATAACTTTGTAATTCATACAAACACTATGAAAAACAAAGTTATTAAGCGTAGTTGTGAAAATGTAAATAAGCTAGTTTTAAGAAATTTTTAAGGTTTTTTTTTATTCATCAAATAAATATACCTATTATATTATTATAGTTACTACGGAACCCTTCATGGGCGAGTCTGACTCGCACTTGGCCAATTTTTTATTGTTTTTATTTTGAGTAAGTGTTATAGACATTTTTTCAGATCGCTATGTGGAGGGTAGTTTCAAAACTTCTTTTAAGATAATTTTTAAACATACATAGCTTAAAAATTAACGTTCAAAGAACACCTTTTAATTTTCCGGAATTTTAAAAGAATCTCATAAATTGATACTAAACTAAATAAAATTATAATAAACATTGTGAATAAAAGATGATGTTTCATCAAGAATTAATTTTAGAATCTTAGAAAATAATCCGCTCTAAAATTATTGATTTTTACGATAAGATACTGTGAACGAAGAATTTTTATTAGGTACGGTGTGAGCTCTATAAGTTCAACATAATTTTTGACACGAAATTGTTAAGTACCTACGTCCATTCGTAAGAAATAAAGAATTAGTCCTTAAAACGTAACATATTTATTCGACGTCATGTTATAGACGCTTCTGCCCTCGACTTTGCTCGCGTAAAAGGTTAATTTTTCAGCTGTAAAAATAACTATGTCACTCTCCAGATCTTCAACTATCTCCAATAAAATCGCGTCAATCCGTTGCTTCGTTTTTGCGTGAAAAAAAAAACATACTAACAAACACACTCGCATTAATTATGTTATTATTATTAGTGTAGATAAAGGTAATATTTAGTTAGAATAGGTATTTACGATGCCTCCACGTTGGATTATTTTTCACAATGTAAATGACTGTGCCCGGAGTTCTCTCCAAAAATCCCACCACCTTACATCGAACCTCTGAGAGGGTCTTGAATCCTTTGTCCCCCATGGGAGTCCAAACACCAAACAATGTACCTGGTGCATTGACCACGTTGCAACCCCTCTGTGCTGAGGTAAACGACCATTGTACCGAGGGTGGCACCCCCAAAGCCGATGGCCTTAATTGCCTCACGTGCATTGCGGCAGATGGCAAGCAAGGTGCGAGTAAGTGATGTCCCTCGCTTATCGATAAAATGCGCTTGCTACTTTTGATCTTTGCGCTTGTACTTTTGTTTATAGTTTTAAAATGCATTTTGTTATTTGCGTTGTGTTGGGTGGTTTAAATTTTATGGTTGTTATTTTTTGTTTTATTGCTTGCTGTATGAGTATTTTATAATATTATCTAGTATGCATTATAAATCCTGTGAAAGAGTTGTAGATTTTATATGACTGTAAAGACTAAATACGATTTTAAACTATCATGATTCACAAGTCGCATATATCATACAACTCCCAAGTAATATTGTTAGTGAAATTATCACTAGTAATATGATTTTTAATTTGAATCCAAATTCCTATTTCTAATGTACGTTAGTTATTATATTAGTTAGCTAACGTACATTAGAAAAACTACCTTTGCTCAAGTTTAATATTGAATATAGTTCGTTTCATCTATATCAATAAAGTATCGATAAGTTAGCGGACCAACCATATCTAACGTGGCTTGTCTATGAATACTAAAGTAATTGGGGTGAGTGTAGGACTTAACTTTCACACGATTGCAACTGCACCCAATGCTAGAGCACATCATATTATTTATTCTTTATTATGAGTTTATTAAACATGACAGTGAAGTTTTTACTGATAGCTAGACCAGTTGACATTTTAGGAAAGCGTTTTTACACGTAATGACACACCAATAAATTGCTACAAGGAACACAAGATGAATATTTATTACCTTAGACGTACAAAATAACTTTGAGTCACAATTCAAGCGTTTTAATAATACCTATGGAGAACCAGTCTAATTTCCGACCACGTGGAGACAGGCCGTGTTTTTTTTAGTTTTAAACAGTGAATAGACCAGCTGGTTTGATGTCAGAAGAAATATTGTATTCAGTTTAGAGGGGACCAAGAAATTGAGGGAGCTATTCTTTTTTGGGACCGTCTTAACAAAAGTTCGTACGAGCCTTTCTTTTGTTATCCGCGAGACGGATTCGCAATGGTTGACGAGTACGTATGATTTTTTTCGGCTATGAATAAGTTACATGGGTCGATCTTGTATTTGTGTCAAAGTTCATCAAGGTCCCTTTAAGTAGAGTTGCGAAAAGATCCTGGAATCGTGGATAAAGATCGAAATTTATTGACAGTCCCCAATTTTTATGAAGCTCGAAATCTTATTTGGATCAATACTTTTACTTTAAAAACGGCGTATTTATTTATTTCGAATTTTGACATACAAATCCCTTAACAATTTAGCTCTTTGGAACATATTGGTATCAGGAAACACAATAGGTTACATACATTCCCAAAAATAAATACAATCGCTATTTCTACAGTTTTGCCCAGCAAAAACATGTGATTGTGTGCACAACGGATGAATGAATCGATTTATGCCAGCGATGCGTAGGTGTTTCGATAAGCTGCGCTTGCGATGGCGCGTGCTATGCCTGCGAGCCGGGTGTGTTCAGAATTACTTATGCACCGAAGATGTTTAACGTCGTGAGTTTATTCAAATGAGGTTTTTGCTACCCCCACGGTGCGTCAGACAATTTCTTCGTAGGCGCTTTTGAAGAGCGACGATGTATATCAAGTACCCCTATATTGGTCAAAGTTTGCCTTGTCTCAAAATCTTCAACCGTGAAAGGCAAACACACCAAAAAGGTTCCTTATTGATGTTCTTTTAGAATGAAATCCTGTTTAGTATAAAATTCCTGAACGGGTTTTGGACATGCGTCAGTCTATACAAATGTCGGGCGTCTTGAGTTCTGATATCTTCAATGCCCTTTGCCATCGTTGTAATTATACCCAGGATATTCGTCACTGTTTTACGTTTATCAGTGTATTACAGGAAATTCTATACATTTTCAATGTACTGTTGTGTTGAAACTTTGTTGTTTGTTTAAAAGCTTGGATAAAATAGTAAATAGAGCACCGTTTTTGTAAAATCCTTTGTTCTTATAGTTTTTAAATTCTAGCAGATGTTTTGTCGTCGGCTGTAATGTCTTCCCTATTTTCTTATAAAGCTTGTCATGACTTATTGCCTTAGCAGTTGTTCCATTAGTATATTCTGTAAAAAATACCTATCTAAATATATTTTTAATTGGTAGCGTACATTAAAAATGTATGTTACATTTATTACGACTTAAAGGTTTTATCTTTCATCATGTATGTATTACAAAACTAAATGATTAATGAACACACCTTTGAAAAAATATGTCTTCACTAGATAGCAGCTATCAATGAGAAGTGGTTATACTTTTATGACTTGTATTCTATTGCTAAAGTATCTTGCAGTTGTTAAAACCACAACTATTAACTTAGTAAAAAGTGCTTGGCAATGCGGGTATTAAGACCAAAGGAGAATTTCTCAAGGGGCCCCTATGTTTTAGATAATTTCACTGTTTTATGGAAAATATTGTTAGTTTCCCATTATCTTGTATGGGGGTTTTTTAAATAGTTATCAATTCCTTTATTTCCGTCTGCCATATGTCGATCGAATCGATTTTATGGATCCTACAACATGTTACACAATATTTTATATTAATATTAAACCAAAATGATATTAGAATAACATTTTAGACCGGTTCTCTCGGATATTTCTTTAATGCCCATTCATGAGTGTTTTAAATAACTTTGGAATAAGCGATGGAATTACTTAAAGCGTGAACATGTTAGTAAAACTTCTTTCTTGAACGTGAACCAATTTTGATGATTTCGTAAAGCTTCGTGCAAAATCACGAAACGGGTTCTTTTACTGGTTCTGGATCTACAAGGTAGGTACGCCTTACGCACATTTACTCTGCAGATTTATTTGAATTTATGGTTCCTGTGAACTTCTTGTTTCATAATCTTTGTAACTTGACTGGGTTATCACCCAAATATTTCTTTGCGTTGATGACGGATGTAGAGAAAATAGTAACCATGGCGTCTCTTGCCGATTCTCCTCCATAGAAACCAACCATTTTTAGAAATGGTTAGCCGTGCTCTGGCTTCTGGCGTTTTATAAATGCCCATATCAAAAATAGTTTTTATTTTAATATTCGAGATATAAAAAATCAAAACTTTATGATTCTAATCGGGATCATATATGAGGGGCGTCCCTAATAGAATGAAGATTTAAATCAAGTCGATAAAGATGCTTTTTTACACGCCCTCGATTGAGATCATGCTTAAACTCACCAACCATATAATCTTTCTCATTGCTTATGTATTCATTCCTAATTAAGCAGTAATGGTATCGTTTAGTTATCGCTGAGCGTGAACACCATATTGTTCACAAGTCACGGTCATGCCATGCTCTGATGGTCTGCGAAGATGTGGTGACATGGGAACCAGAATAAATTAAAAAACTTGTACCTACTAATTATGGTTTTTTCAAGTATTTACCGGCCACAAGTTGCCTTTAGATAGTATCTTCCATTATTTATCATTGGATTTATACTAAGTACATTTTTTTATGAAGAAGTTTTTTTTTGTGGGCGTTTGACACAAAGTGACTGGTGATGATTTGATTAGTTAACTTAAACATACCGACTTACAAAAGCATAATCATAAGGAAAATCAGTTTTCAACTAAGTCTCCAAGCAAGGATATGCCTACTCTACATGACATCTATACACTTGGTACATAAATCCGTATATCTATTGATCTGTATTCATAATTCATGCTTTTTAATACACTTAGCAATAAGATTTGATATTATGCGTTGTAATTCCCGCATCGAATTACCCAATCACGCGTGAATGGAATCAAAATACTGATTGTAATTTATTGCACTTATAATTAATGTAAGGGTAGACGAACCACCCTATTTTACAGGTAAGCATGGCGTATTCCCACGAGTCAAAAAACAGGGGGCTTGCATAGGCTCGGACAAGGGGCTAAAGCATTGGTGCATGTCCTTTCTCATCTTTTTAATCTAAATTTGTAAACGATGAACAAGCAGATGCGGTGACGACATGTGTATGAAATTTCCCATGTTCCCATGTTGCTTTCTAACCTCAGATTTGGGTTACGCAAGTGGAACAACTTTATTCAGAAACATTTTTAAACTACCCACCTATTGAAAAAGTAAGTTAAATTATTGTCTTTTGGGTTGGCTGCTTTGTTCTTTAAGTGACATCATTTGTTTTTGTATCAATTATACACATTATAGATCCTACATTAGCTGTTATATTTAATAATTGTATTGATTGTGGCGAGTTTCCTGATTTAATTAAATATAGTAAAATAATCCCACTATTTAAATCGGGTATTACATCTGACCCTACTAATTATGGACCTATTTCTATACTGCCCACTTTCAGTAAAATTTTCGAGAAAATTATTTTAATGCAGATGCAAAGATAAAAACACAAATAAACACAAATTGCTACATAATAAATAATTTGGTTTAGCAAAGAGTCGTTCAACAACTGATGTTAAACTTTTAGGACACATTTATAATGTATGGGAAGATAAGTGCGATGCGTTGGGTATTTTTGCGATTGGTCTAAGGCATTTGACTGTGTTCCCCATGAGACATTAATCAGGAAACTGCACCACTACGGATTCCGGGACGCCTCTGAATATTCTGACCTCATACTTGAGTGGCAAAAGATCGCCGGGATCTGTGGTCAAGATGGGGATCCCCCAAGGCTCAATTTTAGGTCCCTTTTTAGGGTTCCGTAGTCAACAAGGAACCCTTATAGTTTCGCCATGTCCGTCTGTCTGTCCGTCTGTCCGCGGTTTAGCTCAAAAACTGTTGGTACTAGAAAGTTGTACTTTGGCATGAGTATACACGTTAATGACGCCGAAAAAGTGGTAAAATAAAATTTTGAAAAAAAACAATTATTTAGGGTAGGTACCTCCCATACATGTAAAGTGGGATGATAATTATTTTTTTTCGTTCTTCCCATAGTGTGGGATATCGTTGAATAGGTCTTTCAAAAAATATTAGGGGTTTGGTAAGACCGTTTTTTGATTAAGTAAACCGTTCGTGACTTATCAAGCTTTAAAGTACCAATTTTCGTTAGAGTCAAGTGTCCCCCCTCTATCAACTAAACGGTTCTAGTTAGAAATTCAAATGTCACGGCAGTAGCACCTATATATAACGAAATTTAAAGGAAAACTATCACACATAAGTGGGCTTTACAAGTTTACGAGTAATAGTCTACCAATTGTATTTGACTCGAAAATTTCGAACAACTCGACAGAAATGTCGATAGATGGCGCTAAGCGCCAGTTGTATCGTGCTAGCTTCTTGTGACGATTGAGTAGTGTAGCTCTGTGTCCGTATTTAAATTCAAAACACCGGCTATGACAAGTTTTATATAAATCTCACAAAAAAAATTAAAACTTTTCGTGCAAAATTGTCGGATCAGGTGAGGATTTGTATAGGAAGTCAAATTAGTTAGGTAGTCATGTTTGGCTTTTAGTTAGAGCATGGTACGAAACGATCAGTCAGCGAATACGACACGCACTTGGCTGTTATAAAAACTACGGAACCCTACACTGCGCGTGGCCCGACACGCACTTGACCGGTTTTTTTTGTTTCTTGTTTATATAAATGATTTGCCGTACCTGATCAAGAATCATGACATAGTGTTATTCGCTGACGATACTTCTCTTTTATTTAAAATCAAACGTCAACAGCAGGTTACTGAAGAAGTAAACAGTGCCCTTGCAACTGCAGTTAGCTGGTTTAATGTTAATAATCTTCTTAATGAGAAAAAAACCAAATGCCTAAAATTTACTTTAGCTCATGTTAGACAAGTGAATACTAGTGTATCAATAAAGGGCGAAATGTTGAAACCCGAAAATACCACAGTATTCTTGGGCATAACTTTGGATGCAAAGCTTCAGTGGGGTCCTCTTATAGATCAATTGTCAAAAAAGCTAAGTTCTGCAGCATATGCCGTTAGAGAAATACGTGGATTAACTGATATCGAAACAGCACGTTTAGTTTACTTTAGTTAATTTCATAATGTGATGTCATACGGCATTTTACTTTGGGGAAATGCCGCCGACATTCACACAATATTTGTGTTACAAAAAAGGGCTATTCGTGCAATTTATAAATTAAGTCGCACTCCTTAAGAGACAAATTTAAAGCGATTAATGTTATGACTGTGCCATCTCAGTATATTTATGAGAATCTCCTGTATACACACAAAAATTTTAACATCATGTTTAAAAAATACAGTGATATTCATAGTGTAAATACGAGGAAAAAGAGCACATAATTATGTCATTCCTAAAACAAGGTTAAAAAAATAGGTGGTTCGTTTAGATGCCAATGTATACAAAATTCCTAGCCATATTCAGAAACTAAGTATTCATAAATTCAAACAAATCTTCTTAACATAGTATAAAGCAAAGTCGCTTCCCTGTGTCTGTCCCTATGTATGCTTAAATCTTTAAAACTACGCAACGGATTTTGATGCAGTTTCTTTCAATAGAAAGAGTGATTCAATAGGAAGGTTTTAAAATATATAACATGCATAATATAGTAGAGGAACACTGATAATTTTTGAGGTTTCTAATGTGATGTCGCAAATAAACACATTTTTTTGCGCTTGCTTTGCAAACGCTGGCTGAACCCTACGAGATAGATCAAAATAATGTACTACAGTATTGTACATCTTAAAAAGGTCAACAAAAAAGTCCTCGACGGCATCTGTCTATCTCTTATAGATAACCCACAACAACCATTTTTTATCCTTTACTTTTTACGAGAAATACGAGCATATTTTACGAAGCGATTTTAAGCAATACAGCATTAATCCTTATCCAATTAAGTACCATAAATACATTGTGCATTTAATATTATAAATCAATATTGCCCTTTACAGAATATAATTTAAATAAATAGTTTCGAAGATATTACAGATTTAAAATGCAAGGACATAGCGGTTGCGGCGCGGTGCCGGCGGAGGCACGGCGCGCGTGTCTATGTTGCTTAGATTTGAGCGTTGAATGTTTTTCCCATGGTAAATTATGTCACACTTTCAAGAGTAATGACTAAAGAGAACATGTATGTCGAATGACAAAAAGGCTGTCAACGAGGTATATAAAGACATTCTATACTATATTTAATATAAACATTGCACCCGTGCGAAGCCGGGGCGGGTCGCTAGTTATTTATAAAACGTAAGCTATGTCAAAAATCTTTTTACATAGTTAAAGATTATATTGAGGACAAGAAGGCTTGAGAATGAGCTGCTCCAGTGACGTACGTGAGCCTGTTTTATTTTTTAAATTTTGATTGCTGCGTGGTTATTTCCTCAAAAGAACACACAGACACGAACCTACATGCTTCTCATATACAAATTTTATTGACTTTAAAAGAGACGACCGCTGAGTTTGTTTCGGTTTTTCTTCTCAGAGTAGTCAGTTAGGAAATACCGGCCTCATCTAGCTAATCTAAACTTAACACGAAAAAAACATGACGTGTAAAAGTGTTATTTATAACCAATTTACAAAATAAATATTTCATTTCATTTTGGTAAAATTAAACATGAAATTCATCTTGACATCTATATCTATTGAAATTAAAAAGAAGCGCTATTTTTATAAAACGTATAAAGAACTTCATCCCAACGAATATTAAAACCTACTACCTAACCTGATATTGATACTGTATCTTTTCATAAGGAAATCTTCCTTCAACGTCACAATTATTACAAACGTTTGTTACATCCATTAGTGAGAATTCACACTTCATACCAAGATTATCCATAACAAATCTGCCTTAAAACCTGTTTCGGAACTTCGAGAATTAGATTTTTTTAATAAGCACCCCTTTAGTTTAAATGGGAGACTATTGTTAAGATTTTGAAAGTACATTGCCCTCTTAATGAGTCATTTCGCTGAAGGGATTTTGAGGCATTTAAGGAGGGTTTAAATAATGCTTTGTTTAGTTATAGTTGAGGTGGGAAATCCTGGGTTTTAACATTAACCGGAACCAAAAGAAGATAGCTTAAACAAAGATTAGGTCCTTGGCAAGTCGGAAACTCTGCCAGTCTATTCAGTGTCATCAAGAAAACTAGCTTAAAGTGTTTTGTAATTATACTTGATTGGATGGATTGTGAACTAACTTCATATTCAATTCGCCTAAGTTTCAATTGCGAGATTTTAAAAGAATATCACAACTGGACGGAGAGGTATAAGTAAGTATAGGAGGATATGACGCTTTTTCACAAGCAGTGAGGTACTACGAATGAAAAAAAATCTTTTAGCCTTATTCGACAGAGGTTCATTCAAGAAAGAATAATTTTCTCTCGACCTGTTTCCAATCTAAATAATATCCTCATAATACCATAGGAAACAGACATTCACTAAAAATTTCTAAACTCATCAAACAATTTGTTATACCATCCGAAACTAAAAAGGAAATGATAACACCTTAAAATAAACATAATATTACAACACAAAGGCAACCCCTACTTTAATCACTTTCCATTGACTGATTCAGAGTCGGACGTTCCTGTTTTGGTATTGGTTGGCTTCGCGCATCCCTCGTAGGCGCAGCTGCGCTCAATGCGTGGGGGTCGCAGATGTCGCAAGCGCACTCCCGCGTCCCGGAATTGGGAATAAACGTACTAAAATCGATATTTTGTATGACTTGTTTCGTTGTATGTGTAATGTAAGTTTAGTTGATTTGGCGTCTGCGTCTGTGCTTGTTTTCATGTTTTTGATAGGTTTATAAAAAGTAAAAATTTCATCTTCAGTTCACTCAAATCCTTACTTAATTAACTATGTATCTAGTAGCTGTATATATATATATACATATATTTAGCTTTTGTTTGTTTATTGTAAGTAATAGAAAAATTAACCGCCTTTCTTGCTGCTACGTATTGTTCAAAAGTATTCTGAAAACAATATCCTACATGGTGTGTAAAAATACTTTTCCATATTATCCAATATTAATATTTGATTCTATTCCTCGGACACTCACAAACAATATTCTCAAAATACTCACAACTTCGAGGAGGTCCATGCACTAATGTTTACAAACTGCTTTATAATTAGCAGCTGCGAACTAAAGCTAACCGATAAAGAATAGCTCATTTAAAATCGATAAAACAAAAATCTGCCGATTCGTGCTTTGCGGGAATAGTGCCGGGTCCCGATACTGGAACTGGACCCTCCCGGTAATGATTATTGCGAATCAGTATCGGTATCATAAATTCGGCGTTCATTGACACGTGGCAAGCCAGATGGCGTATCACCTGCCGTCTGAGTAAAGAGGTATAGTCCTGTATGGGTTTGCGGAACAAGACCGTCGGGGACCGCATTCTTTAGTAAAACGAATTCCCATTACTACTACTCGGTCGTTGACTTGCAGTTCGATTTCTTATAATTTTTTTACATGGATTTGGAAGTCTTGTTAATGAATTAATTAGTATGGTTATTAGAATTTTTGTTTTTAACTTTTTCTATACCTGAATAATATTTTTATTTGGCGTGATGAAGTATTGCTTAAGCCGGGTCCGCTGCGCCAATTTTCTAACAAAACATGTTAGTAAAACCGCCAGTCCGCTGCACCAATTGTTGTAATGTTTTTGTTTAATTTCAAAAATGAGTTCCGACGAAGAAGACGTGGAAGCTGTTATAGCAATAGTAGATTTAGTTCTCCAAAGAAGAAACCGAAATAGATTCCGGGTCCGACCCTACCCGCAACCTCGTTCGTTCAATATAATATAATAGCAAGAACTGAAAATTGATGATAGGTTCGGTATAAAAATTGTTTTAGATGTTCAGAAAGTTAGTAGTTTACCAGTTAGTTAGTTAGTAATTTTACCAGATATAGAGAAGAAAACAAAGTATTAAAAGTCAAAGTATTTTCTTTATTCCACTCCATCACAAACCAAAGAGAATTGTCATACACAATTAGGGTTGCCACCTTTTTTGTTTGCAGTTAAAGTACATTCGTTAAAATAGGTAAGAAAAAAAAGTACATAGCATCAAAATAAAGTAGGTACAATTTATTTTTAAAGTCGCTTTCCGCTGTCGATTTGTCGCTGTCCTTATGTATGCTTAGATCTTTAAAACTTCGCAACGGATTTTGATGCGGTTTTCTTTAATAGATGGAGTGACTCAAGAGAAAGGTTTATATGTATGTATAATAAATGCATAATATAGTAGAGAAACAATGATACTTTTAGATGTTTCTAATGTGATGTCTTAATAAACATTTTTTTTTGCACTTACGCTGCAGACGCTGGCTGAACCGTATGAGATAGATCAAAATAATGTACTACAGTACTGTACACCTTAAAAAGGTCTACAAAAAATTCCGCAATGGCATGTGCTTATCTCTTATGGATAACATACTACAAGGCATGTCTTTTAAGTTTTGTCGTTTGAAGAAAAAAACACAACTAAAACCTTATAGTACTTTTTATTGTTTTTCAAAGTATTCACCACGTAGCTTAATACACTTTTCCCATTCGCTCAAACCAGTTATTATGACATTTATTCCACTCTAAAGTGGGGGTGTTCAAAATGGCTGACTTTAAAGCGTCGACTGCTTCTTCACCGGACTGGAACCTTTGACCACGAAAACTTTTCTTAATTTTAGGAAATGTAAAGAAATCGTTAGGGCTTAGGTCAGGACTGTATGGAGGGTGGTCACGAATTTCTACTTTTTCCTCCTTCAAATACTCAATCGTTTGACGAGCGCTGTGTGAGCTTGCGTTGTCGTGGTGCAGGATGATGCGTCGCTTTGAGTTAGATTTTCGAAGTTCGGCGAAGATTTTTAGTAAACAAAATGTGGTATACCACTCTGCGTTAACCGTTCTACGATCTTCAAGTGCAATAGTCGCAACATGGCCGGTGTTTCCAACAAACGTGGCCACCATCTTCTTTGAAGTGCTTCGAGAACGAACAACTTTAGTCGGCTTTGGCTCGTCTTGAAAGACCCAGATTGTAGATTGTTGTTTGGAATCAGGATCGTAGGCATAGATCCAAGATTCGTCATCACTGACGATGTCGTAGACGTGATTTGACTCTCCTCGGTTGAACCTTTGCAGAGTTTTCTTACACCGTCTGACGCCGGCCGCCTTGTGATCGTTGGAAAGCAGATGCGGTATCCAACGGCAAACTAGCTTTCTCACACCAAGCGCTTCATGCAAGATCTTCTGAATGTTGTCCTTGAGATGCCTAACAGAGCCTCTATCTCACATGACGATCTTCGAGAATTAGTAGATTTGTCACTAACACTAGTATGTTCACGCTGGAATTCTAAATACCAGCGTTCAACAGTCCGCATACATGGGGCTTCATCACTGAACACAGATGTTAGCTCTTTAAAACACTGAAGCCGTGTCAGGCCTCTTCTAAAGTTGTAGAAAATTATTGCACGAACATTTATCTTAGAAAGATTCATTTTCGCACGTAACCTGACAGATTCCAATCGAGGCTGTGACTAAACAATAGCATTAATCCTAATACTTTAAACTGTTTTGAGATTCAAAATTTAAACATATTCGAATATAGAACAGTTCCAAATTTAAAATTGCCGGGAAATATGGAAACGACAGAACTTAAAAGGCATGCCTCGTATATATCCATTTTAATACTTTAAAAAATGGGCAATTATAAAGCAGTAATTGGAAAGCTATTTACATAAATACTGCATTAATCCTTATCATTTGAAATACGTTAGTTGGCTTGAACATTTTATGAAGATTAATTCTTCCCTTTACCCCATGCAGATATACTTCAGGAGATATAGCAAAATAATAATGCACAACGAAATTAATTTCGTGTTGCCGTGATTTGACCGGGCGGGGCGCCTCGCTTCCGAGCCGGGGGAATCCGAAAGTTTATGTAGTAGGTATATCAATGTATGGTGGAATTGTGTATCTATACTAATATTATAAAGCTGAAGAGTTTGTTTGTTTGTTTGTTTGTTTGTTTGTTTGTTTGCTTGAACGCGCTAATCTCAGGAACTACGGTTCTGATTTGAAAAATTCTTTCAGTGTTAGATAGCCCATTTATCGAGGAAGGCTATAGGCTATATATCATCACGCTAAGACTAATAGGAGCGGAGCACTAATGAAGAATGTTTCAAAATCGGGGGATTTTTTTTCCACGCGGACGAAGTCGCGGGCGGAAGCTAGTCTTATATATGCCTACAGAAAAGTCCGCGATGGCATATGTCTTTATGTTAAAGATAACATCCTACCTATGTCCATTTTAATACTTTAAAAAAATTGGCAATTATAAAGCGGTAATGTAAAAGGTATTTATACTAATAAGGTATTAATCCTAATCATCTAAATTAATATTATGTATAACGAGGAAAGATGATTGATTTTTTGTTTGTTACGATTTAACTCAAAAACTACTCAACCAATTTTACCGAAAGCTACATCTCCTCCTCGGAGTAACATAGGCTATTTTATGTTTTCCGTAAAGAACCCATGCGAAGCCAGGGCGGGTTGTTTACTAAAATTTAATTGCCGAATGTATATGTACGTAAGCGCATTAGTTCAGAACAGCTGCATTTATTTGACTATTTTTTTTGTGTTCGTAATTGTCTGGATAGGGTTTAGAAAGAAAACTGTATGATACCGAAAGAAAAATTGCACCCGGGCGAAGCCGGGGTGGGCAGCTAATTAAAACATATTTCTTATTACTTTTTTCGGTTTGTATCAAATTAGTATATCTACTAAACAATTGTACAGCATCTTTACAGTCTATATTTAAATTAAAGTAAATAAGTAATTCATGTTTTATCAAATTCAAAGACGCTTTGTTTATTACTACTAAACTTTTCAAAATCCCAAAGAAATCACATAATGCGAAATAAAGTATGTTCGTGTACTTTATTGTTCTCATAAAGTATAGAGTACAATTACCTGAAATAACGTACAATACTTTATTATAATGTACGGGTGGCAACCCTACCTGTGATTGACCAAACTGTGAGGAGAAGGCTGCATGAAGTTAACCTTTATGCTCGCAGACCGCTTCGTACCCCAGCACTACGCCGAGGAAATCGTGGACGACGACTAGAGTGGGCTCTGGGAAGATAACCAGTGGTCTGTAGTGCTGTTTACCGATGAGTCCCGGTTCGGTTTCCATCCCGATACACGTAGAGTACGTGTTTGGCGAGTTCCTGATCGTGAGAACCGTCTGCAACATCCTCAGGAACTCCATTCATACCACGGCGGGACAATTATGGTTTGGGCGGGAATTCGTGTTGGCGGAAGAACAGGCCTCGTTTGGATTAGAAATACCATGACGGCTGAAAAATACCGTAACGAGGTGCTAGTACCAATAACACAGGCCGACAACATTTTTAACCAGAAACCAGACTATATATCCGAAGATTTTCATGCTCTGAATCGACCTCTCGCGCCCGGCCCTGGTTCAGACCATGGTGCGGAGCGAGAGGGAATGGGATGCGATCACCTCCTGCGAGGCAGTAATGCTAGCGAAGGAGGAGGCCGAGCGCGCGAGGGAGAGGCAACTCTTCCTCACGCCCAAGCCGCCGCGGGAGACGCCCCGTGCGTCGGGGATCGCGAGCCGATCTCCGGCCACCGTAGGCGTGGGCTTGCGGACGGCGAGCAGGGGTAGCTCACCGTCCGGTAAGGATCAGGCCCGGGTCGGCGGGCGTCGTGTTCCGCGCGCGCCTCAAGGAGCTGTCAGCACCAGTGACGGGGCCCCATAGGGCCATTGCCTGCCGGGGTTGCGGGAATGTTTTAACGAGATACCGCGGCTCCGGAACTTAAGGGCAGCTAAAGGAACAACAGGGTGGGTTTTTAGTCAGTAGAAATCTGACACACCCTTCCGCTTAACCCAGAGCGGGAGAAGTCATTCAATGATTTTCCCACCTGACAAAAAAAAAGCCAACTATTCGCAAAGAAACTGAAGTAGTCACAGACAATGCGAGAATTTAAAGAATTACTGTCCAAGAAATTCCTGCAAATGAACAACTCATTAACGCTAGAACAGAAATAAATCAACCTCCATTTTCGTAACCCATAACTCCGCAATAATGTAATAAACTGTGGCAATTTAGAGGCACGCCTAGGAACAATGACCTCATACAATAATACGGTCTTCCAGAGGCCGGGCGAAATCTGTTTCTCATATGTTGTCACGGCCTTATTGTTTACGATATGGTGGGTAATTGTTGAAGTGGCAATCTATAATAATGCTTTCAGGATGCTCTTGCGACTGCCTCGTTACTGTAGCGCCTCAGAAATGTTTGCACAAGCTCGTACGGACGCATTTCAAGCGATTATACGTAAGAAAACGGCTTCACTTCTGAGGAGAGTAAGGGACAGTCGTAACAGCATCCTGAGAACGGTGAGTGAGAGTGTGTCCTCTCCTATTATGAAGCAGTTTGTGCGGAGGGTGATGGGTACTAATGGATAATAAGGTATTAGGTTACTAACATTTTATGGATTTTTGTGGTCCGAAATAAAAATATTCTATTCTATTCTATAATGTGGAGCTACTTATTTTCTTAGTCATTGACATATAAGTATATTACTGCGTAAGAACTGCAGACTGCATGTTATAATGACGCTTCGAACTTGATCCCAAAGTGGTCTTCCGTTTATCGAAGTGAACTAGAACGCGATCTTCGGGAGCGGTCGTAAGTTTTACAAGCAAAAATGCCGAGTTGTGTCGTGAAGGGTTGCGTGAAATATGACAAAAAGCACAATAAAAAAAAATATAACACATCACCGGCAAGTTCCAAATATGTCATTAAATCAACTTCTAACATTATTCTTTCTTATTTGTCTCAACCTTTGGCCAAGATGACGTGAAGCCGCATAAAAGTGCGACATAACTTTGCGCGCGTTATAGCCGATGAAATGAAGATTCAATAATATTACTATAAGATTAAATAATGTACAAAATTAATTTTTATTGTTTGTTAAAAGCAAATTAATATGTATTTTTATGTACAACAAATATAAATTTCGAAAAATAAAAGGTTTTTTTTATTTCTTTGTACCTCGAAAAATACCACACCCCGCTCTTACAAGGTTACGTCTAGGAGCAGACCACGCCGATTGACATCTCAGTTATAAATTATAATAGATGGCGTTAGTGTGTTTTGTAGGGCGACCGCGTCCGTCAAATGTTCTGACGACCGTATCTTTATTATTTAAATCAATGT
Organism: Tholera decimalis; assembly: GCA_943138885.2. Taxonomy (NCBI): domain Eukaryota; kingdom Metazoa; phylum Arthropoda; class Insecta; order Lepidoptera; family Noctuidae; genus Tholera; species Tholera decimalis. The sequence continues at coordinate 19,989,838 of OW964573.2, read as the reverse complement.
TCTTAGATTTTATGTTAGGAAGTTAACAAATCAACCAATCATTTTGTCTGATAATTTTCTTAAACCAGCAAGCTTAACAGTCTGACAAACGTTTTTTTGTAAGCACTCGATAAGACAGTTATGTATTTAAATTCACAGACAGAAACTTACAGCCTTGGCCAAAAGTATTAGGCACCCCAATAAAACACAGATTATACAAAACGTATTAAAAAAAAACAACTTATATTTTAAAGAAAAGCCAAGGTAGGGCCGCCAAACGATAATTAAAACAATGGCAAACGAATTTCTATGGGCCATAAAACATCTGGTGAGCAAAACCCATATAATGTGTATTTTCAAAAAAATACTCATAATTATTATCAGTGTTCCTTTACTATTCATAGCGTAAAGAAGCTTCCGTATGTGATCCAGTGGTGAAATTAACATTCCCCGTTTTCGAAAATCCAAAAAAAAGGTGAACTTTGCTACGAAAAATGAATTAAAATCCAGTTATTGCATGAACAAGGGAAGTCCCAAGTAGATTTTGCCAAACTTGTAAAATGTTCGCGGTGCGCAGTGCAATCTGCTATTAAACGGTTTGCGGAGACTGGTTCCCACGCAAATAAAATACGGACTGGCAGAAAACGCGTGACTACTGAGCGCCAGGACAGGAAACTCCTCCGCGATTCTCTACAGGATCGAAAAAAAACTTCTTCTGAGCTTGCTGCCGCCTTATCCGACGAAACTGGACACCCCATTAGTGCTCAAACGGCAAAAAGAAGGCTTGCAGATGCGGGTTTAAAGGAGCGTAAAGCAAGAAAGAAGCCATGGCTCTCGGCAGATAACAAAAAGAACCGTTTAGAATGGGCTCTACGTCACCAACACTTCGCGGAGGAAGATTGGTCAAATATTGTGTGGTCCGATGAATGAAACTTTGAGGTAAGCTTCTATACCATTTAATAAAAACAATAAAATTGATCGCTCTTATTTTAGTCTGATTTCGTAAAAACTATGAGCACTCATTTAAATTCTTCTTTTTACTATTTTTCCAGATATTTGGAACTGCGGGTGTAACCTACGTGAGGTGGCGTGTCGGCGAGGAATACCATCCAGATTGCGTGGTGCCCACTGTTAAACACGGGGGAGGTAGCATTATGATCTGGGGTTGCATGGCAGCCGATGGCGTTGGCGAAATGTTCGTTTGCGAAGGCAGGATGAACAGTGAAAAGTACATAAATGTGCTCGAAACTGCGCTATTGCCTTCGCTTACACGCATTTTCGGTGACACCAACTTAGATGGAGTGAAATTCCAACAAGACAATGCTCCTTGTCATAAATCAGCGGCCACCATGCGCTGGTTTAGAAACAACAGTGTCGACTTGTTAGAATGGCCGGCGCAATCCCCAGATCTCAATCCTATCGAGCATCTTTGGGGTATTCTGAAGCGTAAGGTCCGAGAGCACAGTATTACATCAAAATCAGCGTTAAAAATGCTTTGATTCAAGAGTGGGACGCCATAAGTGCAGCCGATTGTAAAAAGCTTGTAAGCACCATGCCCCAAAGAATTGCTGTTGTGATCAATGCGAAGGGTGGGCCAACTAAATATTAGTATATTTTTGTTATTTTATAAGCATATAGTAAATTGGAAAACAATTTTATTTTATTTTTCACCTTAAACACGAAAAAGTCAGAAAATTTGAAGGTGCCTAATACTTTTGGCCAAGACTGTATATAGGTATAGATTCAACACAGCCGAAGTCAACATGAAATTATGAACAAGAATCTAAATATTTTTTCCGGTGGTAGGTAAGTCACATCATGCACACGGCTTTTACAAGACAAAGGACACCCCGAAAGCTTAAGACACATATTACTTAATAGTTACTACGTAACTTAAGATATGTTTTGAGTTAGTAACTACAACGTTTCACTTGGTTTCCGAGGTCCTTAAGACAATTTCGTGTCTAGAATACTCATGTATTATGTATTACTAGCTTCTACCCGCGACTTCGTACGCGTGAGAAGGTTTTTCCGCGCAAATCCCGATCCCGTGGGAATTTCGGGATAAGAAGTAGCCTATGTGTTATTCCAGGCTGCCAACTATATACTTACCAAATTTCATTCAGATCCATTCAGTAGTTTTTGCGTGAAAGAGTAACAAACATCCATCCATCCTCACAATTAGTAGGATATTAAAATATCAAATACAACTTTTAAGCCCGTAGTTCATTATTTTGTATTCGTTGACTATAGGTACATTTCCACAAGCAATACTGAAAGGATCCTTTTCGCACCAAAAAATCCTGATTCAAATTGCATTCAGACTACATTCTTTACGTGCAATCACGTTGTACGCTTCATCTTCATTGTAACCGTGACGATGTCTTGATTTGAATAGAACGGTAGGAGACTATGATCGATTCACGATGTAACTCATTTGAGATGCTCAATTGTTTTGAATTGGTCCTTAAAAGGGAAATACTCGCCAAGTCACTGACATTGGCAATCTTTCTATAAAATAATTTGTGGTGATGTCAAAATAATAAGAAAAGACGAGAAGATTCAGACATGTTTTGATATGAAATGAAACCGAAACTCACTCTGTAAATTCTTTTAGTTTTATTTGCTTTTATGCACGTTTATTTTTTATGCATCGTTTATTTTTATGACTCCACAGCGAAAGGTTTTCGTATCTGATATTAGTGTATTTCTTAACTTCATTACGGTAATAGGCTGATTGAATGGAGGATTTCGTCTACATTCCTTCCTAGATTTGTTATCGTAATTTTTTTTTATAAAAAATAGAACCGACTTCCATATCAAAACACTACAAAGCCAAAAATAACTTTAATTTCGGTAGTCGGTGTTATTGGATTTGGATTTTCTTTTTTTTTCACACTGCCTTCCGAATTTTGGCTTTGTAGTGTTTTGATATGGAAGTCGTTTCTATTTTTTGTAAAAAACTTCTTTCACGCTTTTTAGTGGATCGGTTTGTAATTTATCTAGTTACAAAAGCCATAATGTCAACAACTTATCACCTTTTACAAAATATTGCTTTTCCCGATGCATAGCCGTTAATTTTTGAGGAGTTCTCCTGGTACTTGACCATCAGCTCTACATCACCATACTGGTATGTATTGCGACGAGCATAAAGTGTTTAACATCCGTACTCAAGTAATCGAATCGCAATCCACGAAATACTTATTATTGAGTAGTTTCAGTGGCCATCTGTGGTCTTCATCATCAGTTCAACTTCCCCAAATGGTACTTTTCGAAAGCAACTGCTCAAGGTACAAGGTATAAGAAATACCCGAAACGCTATAGATGTGTCTAAGATATTTGAAGAGTTCCTTCGATTTCTCCAGGATTCCATCATCAGATCCTGATTTCGTATACTATACAATGGGACCAACTAGAAAGTATACCCTTTCAAACGCAAAAAGAATTTTCCAAATCGGTCCAGCCGTCTCCGAGTTATGAGGTAACATACATAAAAAAAGTTCAAGACGAACTGTAAACCTCCTTTTTAACCGACTTCAAAAAAAGGAGGTTTACAATTCGTCTTGAACTTCTTTTTTTTTTTTTATGTATGTTACCTCATAACTCGGAGATGGCTGGACCGATTTGGAAAATTCTTTTTTTGTTTGAAAGGGTATACTTTCTAGTTGGTCCCATTGTCGTCACGTTTAGATCTGATGATGGGATCATGGAGAAATCGAGGGAACTCTTCAAATATTATAGGCACACCTATAGCGTTTTGGGTATTTCATATTGTACCTTGTGCAGTTCCTCTTGAAAAGCACCATCTGAGGAAGTGGAACTGATGATGAAGACCCCCAGATGGCCACCGAAACTACTCAATAATAAGTATTTCGTTAATTGTGATTAGATTACTTGAATATGGATGATAAGCACTTTATGTTCGTCACAATGCATATGGTGATGTAGACCTGATGGTGAAGTACCAGGAGGACTCCTCAACAGTTAACGGCCCAGCATTGGGAAAAGCAATATTTTGTAAAAGGTTATAAGTAGTTGACATTTTGGCTTTTGTAACTAGATAAATTACAAACCGACCCACTAAAAAGCGTGAAAAAAAACTTTAGCAAAAAATAAAACCGACTTCCATATACACACTACAAAGGCAAAAATAACTTTAATTTCGGAAGGCGGTGTCTTTAGTTTTTTATATATTTTTGTTTTTGATACCGCCTTCCGAAATTAAAGTTATTTTTGCCTTTGTAGTGTGTATATGGAAGTCGGTTCTATTTTTTGCTAAAAAGTTTTTTTTCACGCTTTTTAGTGGGTCGGTTTGTAATTTATTTTGAAGTCGGTTAAAAATAGAGTTGACTGCCGCTGCAACAGAACGGCATCTATGTTCAAAACGAAAACAAAAAATAAACACAATATTTACAACGGGCACGCCGCAATTGCGGCGGTAAGAACCCCTCTTTGAGGAGTGGCTAGATCGGCGTCACGGCATCCTGACCTACCGCATGACGCAGGTCCTCACCGGACACGGAAGTTTCGGCAGGTACCTGTGTCTGATAAGAAAGGAGGAAACGCCTGGGTGTCACCACTGCGAGGGTCGCCCTGAGGACACCGTAGAGCACACGGTGCAAGACTGCCCCGCCTGGGCAGAGCACCGACGTGTCCTCACGGCGGCGATAGGCGGAGACCTCTCGCGCCCGGCATTGGTCGAGGCCATGCTGCGGGGCGAGAGGGAGTGGGAAGCGGTCGCCTCCTTCTGCGAAGCAGTCATGCTTCCGAAGGAGGGGGCGGGCCGCGTGAGGGAGAGGATGCGTCCTCCCTCCAGCCCAGCCGCAGTGGTAGACGCCCATGGCGTCGGACGTCGGCCGACGATCTCCGGCCACCGTAGGCGCGGGCATGCGGACAGCGAGTAAAGGGCAACTCGCTGTCCGACCATGGACCATGCCCGGGTCGACGGCGCGTCGTGTTCCACGCGCGCCTCATAGAGCGTCAGTAACATGACGAGGCCCCCTCTGCAGAGGGCCGAAGCCTGCCGGGGTCGTGGGACTCTACCGTGGCCCCGGTACGTTAAGGGTTATTGAAGGAACACCGTGGATTTTAGTCAGTAAAAGTCTGACAGTCCCTCCCACCCTGCCCGGGGTGGGAGGACTTATTTGATAATTTTACTACGATAAAAAAAAAAGCTTCCGATTCAAAAGCACAAGCAAAAACATTAACAAAACTACATTTCCCAAGCACGCGACATTTTATAAAAAGTCCTCGATAAAAAAGGTTAGTATAAATAAAAAAAACATATAAATAAATGGTTCATTAACGCTTTCTCTAAACACCTTTAGGAACGCGTGCGTAATTATTGTAAGACGATTTATAATAAGGGAGGAAGTTGAAAAAAATATAAGTCGGGGTAGAAATGTCAGGCCATGTGCTAGCGACCGCGGGGGCGAACCATTGTACTGTCTTAAGACATTAATCTTAGGGGGTGGCCAGGTGAACACCCTTGAACCTTTGTACTTTCAACAATACGTAGTAAAATGCCGAAAATGTTGACCGTTTTGTATAGCTGATGTTTTTCTAGGGTCACCAAGTTGAAAGTAAACTGTTATTAGCAATGATGTATTATTATAATATCTTTGGTTATCAGAACATTATTTTTACGTTACATTTTTAAAGTCAAGAATCTATTTTGTGGCTGAATGAGTCGATATTTGCAAATACCTAACGAATTTCAATTTTATTACATTGTTAAAACATTTTCCCATGATATGGAAGAGTCTTTGATTATATATTCTCGGAAGAGTACTCAGACTTTCAGACTGTAGGTAAATATACTGCATACTTACCGTTTTAGGTGTATTTAAATTCATTACATTGTGCAATTCAAAAACCATGTTATGCTAATCAAACAAGTTGCAACTTCAAACAGGACACATTTTGCTCTATTATCTCGTATTTTTTCAGATAACTAGTTTTTACATTCCGCCAACCTATTCAATAACAGCATTGTAGCTTCATTTTAATCTCTTCCATTTGCAAAAGGATCTATGAACTTCAGTAATTCCTTCAAAGCCTTAACAATAATCATGTGAACGAAATTGAATCTTGAAGTGATCAAGTACCATTAGACAATATAAAGATCCTATCGACTATTAGGAGCCTCAAGTAATTTCATACATGTTGCAACTTGTACGTACTGATGCTAACCGTTTTGAAAGCAGCTGTCGCCTTGTGCGCCCCTCGTATGGGTCCTAATGTCATCTATGTATAACTGAATTTAATTATGGTACTTAGTTTTCTTCGTTTTTTAGCTTTGCTGGTTATTTTCCTGTTTAGATTATTGCATACTTTTGCAAATTGCATTTTTATGTTTTCTAAAGGTTCCTTATTTCTGACATTTTCATTATGATTATACTTTAAATAAAAAAATTACTTACTTACAGATGACGAATCTCCAAAAAAAAACACATTAAGATAAAGAATATCCACGTTCTCTTACTCCTAACGCAATTAATTCTTATCAATTGTTTGATAAAATTGAGACGATCGACAAACAGACGCTAAATGGTAGCAAAAAGTTCACATATGTTTTAAATGTGTCATCCACGAGTCCACGGCATATGTTCGTACGGCTGTTGCCTTTGACACATCAAGATAGGTATGAAAAAACTCCCCCTCTATTTGACTAGTAAGTCGGAAGTTGCTTCCAGATTTTGTAAAAGGAAAAGATGTTTTTGTTGCAATGTCGTAGCTGGACTTATCAAACTTTTATTTGCATTCGGCGGTGCTAGAGTATGCAAAAAAGTAACCATGTAATATGTTCATTGACATATCAAACCGCGAGGACTTCTATTGAATTGGAATAACCTTTAAAAGTTATTTATTTAAAGTAACATTAATTAATTACAATAATATGCTGTCAACGATAAGACTGATATAGAGACGGACTAACACAACTATGATAATGATGAATCGCGCATGGCCACGCAAGACCTTTATCCATTGCGTGAGAAAGTACATTAATAGACAAGGGTTTCTGTTTTTCGCATACATCCCCTTCAACTTGGCCTATCATTCTTTGTATAATCGTAGCGAGCCGTCCTTTCATCTAATGTCTATTTATCTACTTTGTAAAGGACTAAGAACCTGTTTCTAACCCCTGCCTATGATTTAGGAGGGAATCTATCTTAGTTCAGGTGTTCTACGCATTGTGTAGATATTAAATAGATTCTCAAGGGTGAGATCAGAATGAACTGTGGGTAAATTAGAGGTGATAGTTGCTATCTGTTCAATAGATGCTTCAAGGCCATGAAATCTTTGAAAAGTACTGCTGGTTCTTATCGATTATTCGTGTCCATCTTGATGAGTATTTCTGTCAATGTCAAGAAGTGTTTGGTATAATAGTTCCCATAATTTCATCTGATGTGTGTTTCAGCTTCCAATCGCAAGAGCTGTTGGTAAATTCTTGATGACCAGCTCTTATTCAGCCACAACTCCTATTAGGTTTTTCGATTTCATCATAACAATGATTTCGTAAATATTTAAAATACTTTACAGCAAAAACATTTATGAAGTAAAATATTTGCATATACAATGATTAAACCTTCGGGCGTTTAAAGAACATACTATTTTCTGTGACAATATGCAACTATATAATTTGCTAAATAATAATATTTTAAAACTAGCTTTTGCCCGCGACTTCGTTCGCGTGGAATAGTTACTTTGGGCTAACGTTAAATTTAACCCCGATTATGAAGCATTCTTCATTGGCGCTCCGCTCCTAATGGCCTTAGCGTAATGATAAGCCTATAGCCTTTCTCTATAAATTTACTATTTAATTAAAAAATAATTTTTCAATTCGAACCAGGAGTTCCTGAGATTATCGCGTTCAAACAAACTCTTCAGCCTTATATTATTAGTATACATAGCTGTTGCCCGCGACTTAGTCCGCATTTCCGTCGTTTTTCGTAAAAAAAAAAATAGCCTATGTCCTTCCTCACGGTTCAGTGATTTTAATATAACAGACAGATTAACTTTCGTAATTTAGTAGGGAAATATAATATGTCAATCTATAATACTGGTGAAAAATATCGCAATACGGAACCGTACAATATTATTGTTAATAGCTGTGCCCGCGACTCTGTCAGCGTAAGTTAATGTATTGGTAATATTGTTTAGATCACGTTCACATGAGGCTTAAGTACCTATAGAACGAAATTTTATACCTTCGGCCGCGAGACGCGTCGAGCGCGGCGACCAATTCTAAAAAATAATCCTTATAGCATGATTCAGTATTCACGCGCGAGGGCTTTATTATTAGCGTATTTCATGTATAACTTTGGTGTTTCTATACCGATTTATATGATTCTTTTTAGGGTTCCGTAGCCAAATGGCAAAAAAACGGAACCCTTATAGATTCGATATGTCTGTCCGTCTGTCTGTCTGTCTGTCTGTCTGTCTGTCTATCTGTCTGTCTGTCCGTCCGTCCGCATGTCACAGCCATTTATTCCGAACTATTAAGAATTAGTAGGTAGATGTATTCTGTGAACCGCTTTCAGATTTTAAGAAAAAAATTAAAAAATATTTAAAATAAAGGGGGGCTCCCCATACATGGAACTGAAACTGAAAATATTTTTTTTCATGAAACCTATACGTGTGTGGTATTTATAGACAGGTCTTTAAAAATAATATAAGGGTTTCTAAAACCACTTTTTCATAAAGTCAATCGTTTAAAACATATAAGCTTCCAAAGTGGTAAAATGTGTGCCCCCTCTAACTTCTATAATAATGGAGTGATAAATCTAAAAAATATAAATTTCTATAGATCTTAATGTAAACTTTCAACCAAAATTGGTTTGAACGAAATCGGGTCAGCAGTTTTGGAGATACAGCATATTTTCTAAAACCGCAAATATAACTTTGTAATTCATACAAACACTATGAAAAACAAAGTTATTTAGCGTAGTTGTAAAAATGTAAATAAGCTAGTTTTAAGAATTTTTAAGGTTTTTTTTTATTCGTCAAATAAATATACATATTATATTATGTTATTATAGTTACTACGGAACCCTTCATGGGCTAGTCTGACTTGGCCATTTTTTTTATGAAATAGTTAATAATGTTAACTTTTTCAATTAGGGCTGACTGAGAGTGTTATAAACGTAAGAGTAGACAAATATTATAATCAGAAAGCTTCAAACTGCTAAGCTATCGGGAGTTACACGTGTTATTTTGAGTCAACCATAAAAGATAGACATATGCTGTCGTGGGATATTTTTTATATAATTTTAAGGAGAACATTTCCGTCATGAAATGATTTCTGTGTAGCTTTAACCATTAAGGTTGCACACGCGACGGAAGCTTAAAAAATGGAGTAACTTCTCCCGTTTTCCCAACATTTCCCTTCACTGCTCTGCTCCTATTGATTATAGCGTGATGAAAAGTATACTATAACCAGCTCAGGAGTATGAAAAATAATTGTACCAAGTTTCGTTAAAATCCGTCGAGTAGTTTTTGTTTCTATAACGGTTATACAGACAGACAGACAGACAGACAGACAGACAGACAGACAAAAATTTTACTGATTGCATTTTTGGCATCAGTATCGATCCCTAATCACCCCCTGATAGTTATTTTGGAAATATATTTCATGTACAGAATTGACCTCTCTACAAATTTATTATAAGTATAGATACATTCTTAGTCTGAAACATTATATTTGCATATTGCAAGTAACTCTTGTCTGTTCATATTATTATGTCACATTTTGTAAATAGCACTGAAAGCACTAAGTAATTAGTGCTTTCAGACAGTAAAATAGTTTCAATTTATAATATTTGAAGGTATTTTTTAACACTACACAAAGGCACTTAACTTAAGACTCCACTATTCTTATTATAATTAGGCAGTTTGGACACAGTTGCTCTTTTTAACAGACTTCTAAAAAAGGAGGAGGTTCTCAATTCGGATGTTTGTATTTTTTTTTTTTATGTTTGTCCACGCATAACTCCGTCGTTTGCCAACCGATTTGAAAAATCTGATTTTGTTAGAAAGGGTATACTTCCCAAATGGTCCCATGAAAATTTTATCGAAATCGGACAAGCCGTTTCTGAAAAATCAACAAAAGTCTAAAAAAATGTTTACGTTGATGATCTTTTCGTTTACGCTGCATTGCGTTTTTTGTTCGCGCATAACTCCGTCATTTACGAACCGATTTGGAAAATTCACTGACCCACTAAAATCACGAAAATAAAAACTGTTTTGCAAAAAATAAAACCGACTTCCATATCAAAACACTACAAAGCCAAAAATAATTTTAATTTCGGAAAGCGTTGTGAAAAAAAAAAAAGAAAATACAAAACCAATAACACCGACTACCGAAATTAAAATTATTTTTGGCTTTGTAGTGTTTTGATATGGAAGTTGGTTTTATTTTTTGCAAAACAGTTTTTATTTAATGTTAAGTATAAAATAATTAGTTGGTTCATTGTAAAATGATAATAACCTGAAATATGTTCAGGTATTTACTGATTATTGATCTTATGTATATCCAATTATCCACATGTATGATTTAGCTAGTCACCATTATCATGCCAACTTGCAATAAAACTATCGCTTTGTGTTCCATAAACAAGCTGACTAACCAATGTATTTCTAGACAGTGTGAGAACGTAGCATTAATTTTGCAAAGGGGTGTTTATCTAATAAAAGCCCCATCTGTTCTCCTATGACTCTAAATAGAAAATAGCATCCAATGAATCATTCATTTGGGTCAGGTCGTTTGTCCGACCAATATGGCGGTTCAAAAGCAAGGAGCACTTCTGTTAATTTTTGAGATGAAAACGTCTGGGACAAAAATTAATATTGTAAGATGACCTCCAATGGAAATGAGCATGATGTCTGAAGAACTTTTGATGATTTTTACTCAAATTTCCGGAGTATACAAAATATGCGTCACTTTTTGCGGCATAAAGGAATTAAACTGCAAAACTCTTTACCTTAACCTTGTACCTTTGCTTCGTATTTCACACTGATTAGAAAACCACACTCTCTGGTATTTCAGAACCATTGGTGAGATATATTTCTAAACTCTATCCTCCGAAAGCTTCTGATAACGCCTCAGGTTTTCATACAACATTGTCAGTTTCACAAGATTTGTTTTTTCGCTATTAATCTTAAGGACGACAAATTAATTCCGTTTGATTGCTCCTGATTAAATTACACAGTGGGCCACCACATCGAATCGACTTTCTTAGTTTTCATCGGCACAGATTCCGGTGTCATATTGCTGAGCAAAAACAACATGGAGATTTAAGGTCTCTCTTTTCGTATGTAATGTCGTAGGATGTAATACATTTTGATCAGAACTTACTGAGGTGACAGAATCAATTACTCGCTAATGCTATGTTGGATGCGATTATTGCGTTTTATAAAATGTTCGATTTTTGGCAAGCATTTATTTAACAAATATAAATATATATCAACAAGGAAAACAGGTTATTTGCATTGGACTATATGTACATTCTATGTTAAATTATGTAACCACACGTTGCGTGATTGATAAAGTTTCTCTACTTTATCTACATGTCGCGTCATTCATTCAACGTTCCGCGTCCAATGCACATGTCAACAAGGCATCTTATTCAACGCGTAATAAGAGCCCGCCAATGTTTATCTAAATTATTTTTACTGCAAACTCGACTCTTTACTGCTTTGCCTTAATTGTGGGAGAGACGTCATTTGTAATGCTAACCGATTGACTTCGAAGAAACGACACTGAACTAGAATATAAATCTGATATGGAAAGAAATATGTTGATGTTAAAATTGACATGGGAAAGCGAATTGTTGAAGATATAATATGTGAACTGGCTTTTTCAGATTCTCCCATTGATGGTATTGTTTTAATGCTCGCGTTAACAAATGAAAAGATTTCGTGTTGTCAACGATGAGTGGCGTGTTCCTATTAATAAAGTAATTTACTAATTTAGTTGATAACTGTTCCACGCGACGATACACGAGTACTTGCTTTCTGACTATCTGAAGGAAATTGATTCTTATTGTTAAATGCAAAACGAGACTCAAGTATACAGGACTGCTTGTGTACCTCCCTTATTAAAACAAGTTAATTTACGACTCTTGGTACTTACATCAATTACTTTAGCTTGATTCAAGGCAAAAATTGTACCGAAATTTGCAAAAATTCTGCCCAAACATTTTTATCTGGGTCTAAAACGTCACTAAAAAGCTGAAATCGTTTTATGCAGACTTTTCAAAATACGCTATAAATAGAAAGACTGGCATCATCTTGCTTCTTAAATTTATGAAAAAAAAAACTTGTAAATGTGTTATTCTTACAATAAATCTGCAAAATATAATTCCTCTATTTATCATTTGGACTTTCATATTAATTCCTTGCTTTGTTTTAACTGCAAGTAATGTGGATTACAATGGGCTACGTTTCAAAACTTATTTCCACTGCGTTGACTAAAATATTTGTCCTTAAGCTCGATCCTTACGTCATACTATAAGTAAATTTTATGACCGTGTTTATAAAATATGGTCGTTCAATCACATGAATGACCTGAAAAAACATCCTTAGTACATATGCATAAGTACATGTCTAGACTTTAGGCGCCACAAAGGATTACACACTTTATCGTGCATTCCTTCTTCCCATGGGAAGAAAAAGGCTGTTATCAATGCATTTTCAGCCTGATATGAAGCTGGTTTCTAAAGAAAAAGAAAAAAAAGAAAGAAAAGAAACGAAGCTTTAAAAAGCTGAATCTTATACTCAATGGGTTAAACGAGTTAACCAACGCGGAGGATTTTACGATTTTCTTCTCTTTTTGTTAATACGATACGTTCAACGTATAACTTTAATGACAGTATCGCCTTCTTTCATCAGTCGTAAGTGCATTAATTTATAAAACAAATATTTAATTAAATCTCCATTTCATGCCCAGATCAGAGCAGATTAAATTTCATTTATTATTACGTTTCCAATATAACATTGCCCTTATCGTATGACCTATATGGACGGCATTATGAAATGTTAAAAGCTTACCGATAAAATTGAATCATTTGCGTGTGTTTTTATGTTATTTCCTGTGCGGTAGTGTTACATTTTGACCCCCACGTCGACTTACTTATTTATTTTTAATACCAATATTTTTGGGCTTTATGTTTATATTTTTCTCTTGACCAACATTTTTTTAAGTTTAGAACGTTTTGTTTTCTAGAGACGGAATTCCTCATGAATGCCTTCCGCCCAGGGGCGGGCGAAGGGATTGTCAGGCTTAGACTAAAACCACTCCGTGTAATAGGACACTAGCGCAGGGGCTGCGGGATCACTTAGGTATTGCTGGACGTGCACCAAGTATCTATTAATGTGTATAAAAATAACTCTACAGGATATCGATATTCTAGGCTTTAGATCTGTTTAAAGCCTATGATGCAATCTCATTCGTAAGTCAAGATGAATTATGAATGAGCTGCAACATTTGTTCATTCTATTTTAAGCTTTGCCATCGTTAATATTTGTGTGTCGTGTACTTGTATTTGTAATGGTTACTCTTATGATCTGAAGGTTATGGCAAACGAAAGTAGAGACTGAAAAAGCGCGGAAAATTTAAAAAATATTAGCATAGCAACCCCAAAACTACAATGAAATACCTATTTTTTTTAGGGGTGGGAAATCATCGAATGACTTCTTCCGCTCTGGGTCAAGCGGAAGGGTGTGTCAGATTTCTACTGACTAAAAACCCACCCTGTTCCTTCGGCTGCCCTAAATTTCGGAATAACATTATTTGATACTTTGGAATCATCTATTTTATTTCATCGGAATAAAAATACAAGAGTTATTTTAGGTAGGTAATAGTTTAGATATTGTCTTAATTCGAATTAAAAAAACACAACAGTATTCTAAAATAGTTCTGATTTATTCACTATGATCAAAATCTGAATGTAAGACTTCCATGTGGAAAGTTTCATTAGAGTTACTGGAATGATTGTTTCCTACATTAATTATAAAACTTAATGTAGGAATTATAATTATTTTCTGTAATTCTGTCCCTTTCTTTATATGTATTTATTTTCAACATGGATGACATGATCAGTAATTTTCTTTCACTTCTCGGAAGTTATAGTTTCAAACGACTCTTTTATAACTTTCTCTAACTCCACTGCAGGCAGAACAATATTTTTACTTGCCACCTTACGTTTACCCAAACTCCATACTAACTCAATGGCATTTAGATCACAGTGGTAGGGGAGAAGTCGCAATACGTCGTGCCCATTCTGCTTCAGAATTTCATTAGCTTCATATACTGACTCTGGTGTGTTTCGTTTTAAACTTGTTTTCTAACGATATAAAATTCGTTAATTTTGTTACGAATAGCATCTATGTCGAAACTATCGAAGTCGGTGTGGGTTTATGTGGCCCTTACGCGCACCTTCCTTTTTAATTCTTTTTAATGTAGTAATGCTCACTTCTATAAAGAATGGTAAAACAGAATGTTTAGGTTCTGCAAATCATGAATTCAATTACATCTTTATAAAAGTTATGTACTCCTAGTAAAAACTTACCAGTGAATGAAGCTACTTCATCCAAGTACTGGTTCTGGGTTCTTATCCTATCTTCCTGCTCGAAATCCGTAAGTTTTTCAATAGTTTTCACTATCTCATCAACCCCTGCTACATCCACCAGATTTTCTATAAAAGAAAAAAAAAATTGTTAAAAACCATGCAACATTTAATAGTATGATAAATAACCATAATGCATTATTATGAAGGTGTTTAACATACTATAAAATGAATGTGAATCAAAATAGATAAATATTTTTCCTCGCTAAAAGATAAATATAAATTATGAATTACGACAAAGTACAACTTAGTACCGTCATACTAACTTATGAAATCGAACACCACACGTAAACAATCTTGTTTTTGTTTGAATTCGGCGTCTTTCCCTGTTGTTTTTCTTGATATTTAGACATCATGCGAAACAACATCTCCCGTACTCTCATTTTTCACTGAATAAACGCTATTAACAAGATCACAACAAATCATCAACAACACGCCATCTTGTTTTAGATAATTGAGTTTGACATTAGTATAGCATTGCCATATAAAAAGTTTGCAAATAATTCGAGTGTCTACTTTCGTTTGCCAGACTCTACAACTATTCCTAATTACCATACTTTTTACTACAAGATTAGATGTCACTTAGTTTGTTGCTTGCAAAATGCTCTGTCCTTTCATTCACACTATTTTTGAAGTTTGACTGTTTCGATATTGATTTACCGTTTTATAATAGTTCTAGTAATCAATTTCAATTTCAATTGGACCAGAACGATAAAACACTACTGTTTTCCTACTAACGACTTCAGCGCATTTATAAATCAACGCCACGAGCAACCAATGTTCCAAGTACACGTCAATGACCACGTAAAGAAGTTGTAAATTTCTAACGGGTACTAAGAATGTTTTGAGTAAACCCGAGTCCCGAAGTGCTAATAAGCAGGTCATATACGACAAAAGGCGACAGAAGACAGGATACACGGGCGATGCGTGAGTTAATTCGATGCTTCCTTAGGGAACCCCTTGACATTTTTTATATCTTGTTCCCCTTTTAAAATTGGCGATGTCCATGCTTTTGTTTTGAATAAAAGGAAATGGTTTGTAGTTAATTGGTAGTCGTGAATGGACTCTAGGTTTGTATTAATGGAAGCCGGAGGTCTTGATAAAGAAGTTAGTAATTTGAGAGCATGCAAAGTTATAGATGTAGACATAAATATTGTAATGACGATTTAGTTAGAGTGTAGACGGTTTTTTTTCATTGCAATCAAGGTTCGTATTAAATTCAGTCTAATGTTTTCTTTTGCATTGATCTTGTTTAAGAATGGCGTTTGTGATTGGATAATTCTAATTCAGACTTATAGATGTAGGTAACACATTAGCTAGACCGTGGATTAGAGAACCATCGAAAAATGAATGTGAAAATGGGACCAAAACTCAGTAATACTCAATATTAAGAATATGCGTGGTACTCGACTGCGTCCGCAAAAAGATGAAGAGTTATACACCCCTCAGGGTGCGTAAGACCCCCGGTGGCCTCAAAACCGGTAATATGGGTGTCAAGTTCTATGTAGATTATCCTAGAATTTAAGTTAAAAGAACATAGACGATACTAAAATAAATAAAATGGTAAAAAATAGGGAATTCTCCCCGGTCACAATTTCATTAATTTAATCTGAAAGTTGGTTAGGGTTTTAAATAGTCAGTGATAAAAAATCAGCTTTATGAACGTTGATATGTCAATAACTGTTAAAGCTACGTAAATAATCCGTATAAAATACGTACACGTATAAAATAATAAGACCGCCATTGTAACCATATTTTGCATTATTGTAAATCAAGTGTTTCTTTAAATTATTGGTGTACAATAAAGAGTATTCTATCTATAATCTAAAAGATTCTAGACAAGCTATAATATGTACGAAACAAATTGCATGTTCTAGGTTAAATAGATTTTGTGTCATTTGGGGGTCAGAAGTATGTTTTTCTAGAACTTGGCAGGACACGCTATATTTGCTACTAGTTTAAGCCTCAACTTTAATGAAAACGTAAAACCCTTAATAAACCATACGCCAATTTGAAAGCTACGGATTCACGGACGGTCTACGCACCTTCCGATAGAAATCTTTAAAGAACATAATTTAACTTTAACAAGGTTACAGATACCTTTTTGTTCCATTTCCCCAAATAATCGCTCGTGAAATCAAATGTACATCAGCCTAGGGCTGGCCACGACTGGACAGGTGAAATGACGACACAAAATGGCTACCACTTCCTCATTTAAATTAGTTATGCCTCATATGTGATTAAAATGTGATCTAAGATTATAGAAGTTATTAAATATTATTATTATTATCCTCAATAGCGGTTCTATTGTCGATTAATTACGACATTTTCGTACTTCAAAGAATTTATGTTCTTATCCATTGTTGATAAGATTTATGTTTGTTTAGAATCAAGTTAGTAGCTCACAGAGTAAATTTTGAACATCATTATGATTTTCAACCGACGACCAAAAGAGGAGGTCATCAATTCGACGCGTATATATATATATATTTTTTTTTTATGTATGATCATCGAGTACTCGAAGACGGCTGAACCGATTTGGAAAATTCTTTTTTTGTTCGAATGGGTATACTTCGAAATTGGTACCATTATCACCAAAGTCAGGATCTGATGATGGGATCCTGGAGAAATCGAGGGAACTCTTCAAATATTATAGGCACACCTATGGCGTTTTGGGTATTTCTTATAGTAACTTGTGCAGTTGCTCTCAAAAAGTACCATTTGGGGAAGTGGAACTGATGATGAAGACCACAGATGGCCGCCGAAACTACTCAATAATAAGTATTGAGTGGATTGCGATTCGATTACTTGAATATGGATGTTAAGCACTTTATGCTCGTCACAATGCATATGGTGATGTAGAGCTGATGGTGAAGTACCAGGAGAACTCCTCAAAAATTAACGGCCCAGCATTGGGAAAAGCAATATTTTGTAAAAGGTTATAAGTAGTTGACATTTAGGCTCTTGTAACTAGGTAAATTAAAAATCATCCAAATAAAAAGAGTGAAATAAAAACTTTTTAACAAAAAATTAAACCGACTCCAAAAAAACACTGCAAAGTGAAAAATAACTTTAATTTCGGAAGTCGGTGCCAAAAACGAAAAAACAAAACTAAAGACACCGACTACCGAAATTAAAGTTATTTTTCACTTTGCAGTGTTTTTTGGGAGTCGGTTTAATTTTTTGTTAAAAAGTTTTTATGTTTGTTTTTATTATTCACTAGCTTCCGCCCGCGACTTCGTTCCCGTGGAAAAAAAATCTTCCGATTTTGAAACATTCTTCATTAGTGCTCCGCTCCTATTGGTCTTAGCGTGATGATATATAGCCTTCCTTGATAAATGGGCTATCTAACACTGAAATAATTTTTCAAATCAGAACCGTAGTTCCTGAGATTAGCGCGTTCAAGCAAACAAACAAACAAACAAACTCTTCAGCTTTATAATATTAACTAGTATTTGCGTGTTGCTCGAGGTGCAAGCACCTCGCGTGCTTGTGAAAAAAAAAAAAAAATAGGGGGCGATGGGGGGAGATGGGGGGTTTAGTATTTGCGTGTTGCGCGAGGTGCAAGCACCTCGCGTGCTTGTGAAAAAAAAAAAAGGGGGAGGGGGTGATGGGGGGAGATGGGGGCGGTTTAGTATTTGCGTGTTGCGCGAGGTGCAAGCACCTCGCGTGCTTGTGAAAAAAAAAAGGGGGGGTGGTGGTGATGGGGGGGGGGGTTGCAGAAGTATTTTGACTAAAGCATTGCCCCTCTAAATGAATCTGAAAAAAAATAATGTTCCAAGTCTCTTAATTTCCGAGATCCGCCTAAAGGGGGTGAGAAGGGGGGTCCCCACCCCCCTTCTCACCGGGCGCGACTTTAATAAATGGTTTTTACTTTACCGAGCCTCTTCTATACGAATCCGTAAAAAAAAAATATACGGGTCTCGTAGTTTCCGAGATACGATAGGGAGGGGGGAAAAGGGGAGGTTTGGCACTTTTCCCGTAGGTTTGAGAGTTACTTGTTTACGAATCTGTCAAAATATACCCACCTCCCCATCCACCATCTGGGAGAACAATTATGTCAATGAGTGAGTGAGTGAGTCAGTGAGTGGTAATCTAGCTTTATATAATATAACTAGTATTTGCGTGTTGCGCGAGGTGCAGGGGGGGTGTGATGGGGGGAGATGGGGGGGTTTAGTATTTGCGTGTTGCGCGAGGTGCAAGCACCTCGCGTGCTTGTGAAAAAAGAAAAAAGGGGGGGGGGGAGATGGGGGGGTTTAGTATTTGCGTGTTGCGCGAGGTGCAAGCACCTCGCGTGCTTGTGAAAAAAAAAAGGGGGTGGGTGATGGGGGGGGGAGGGGTTGCAGAAGTATTTTGACTAAAGCATTGCCCCTCTAAATGAATCTGAAAAAAAAAATGTTCCAAGTCTCTTAATTTCCGAGATCCGCCTAAAGGGGGTGAGAGGGGGGGGGGGGGGGCGACTGAAAAATGGTTTTTACTTTACCGAGCCTCCTCTATACGAATCCGTAAAAAAAAAAATACGGGTCGTAGTTTCCGAGATACGATAGGGAGGGACGAAAAGGGGAGGTTTGGCACTTTTCCCGTAGGTTTGAGAATTACTTGTTTACGAATCTGTCAAAATATACCCACCTCCCCATCCACCATCTGGGAGAACAATTATGTCAATGAGTCAGTCAGTGAGTGAGACAGTGAGTGGTAATTTAGCTTTATATAATACAACTAGTATTTGCGTGTTGCGCGAGGTGCAAGCACCTCGCGCGCTTGTGAAAAAAAAAAAAAAAGGGGGGGTGTGATGGGGGGGGGGTTGCAGAAGTATTTTGACTAAAGCATTGCCCCTCTAAATGAATCTGAAAAAAAAAATGTTCCAAGTCTCTTAGATTCCGAGATCCGCCTAAAGGGGGTGAGAAGGGGGCTGGGGGGGAGGACTTTGATAAATGGTTTTTACTTTACCGAGCCTCCTCTATACGAATCCGTAAAAAGAAAAAAATACGGGTCTCGTAGTTTCCAAGATACGATAGGGGGGGAGGGAGAAGGGGGGGAAAAGGGGAGGTTTGGGACTTTTCCCGTAGGTTTGAGAGTTACTTGTTTACGAATCTGTCAAAATATACCCACCTCCCCATCCACCATCTGGGAGAACAATTATGTCAATGAGTCAGTCAGTCAGTGAGTGAGTGAGTGAGTGGTAATTTAGCTTTATATAATACAACTAGTATTTGCGTGTTGCGCGAGGTGCAAGCACCTCGCGTGCTTGTGAAAAAAACTAAAGCATTGCCCCTCTAAATCAAGTATTTGCGTGTTGCGCGAGGTGCAAGCACCTCGCGTGCTTGTGAAAAAAAATAAGCATTGCCCCTCTAAATCAAGTATTTGCGTGTTGCGCGAGGTGCAAGCACCTCGCGTGCTTGTGAAAAAAAAAAAAAAAAGAGGGGGGTGTGATGGGGGGGGGGGGTTGCACAAGTATTTCGACTAAAGCATTGCCCCTCTAAATGAATCTGAAAAAAAAAATGTTCCAAGTCTCTTAGATTCCGAGATCCGCCTAAAGGGGGGGAGAAGGGGGGCGAGGGGGGGGACTTTGAAAAATGGTTTTTACTTTACCGAGCCTCCTCTATACGAATCCGTAAAAAGAAAAAAATACGGGTCTCGTAGTTTCCGAGACACGATAGGGAGGGGGGAGAAGGGGGGTGAAAAGGGGAGGTTTGGCACTTTTCCCGTAGGTTTGAGACTTACTTGTTTACGAATCTGTCAAAATATACCCACCTCCCCATCCACCATCTGGGAGAACAATTATGTCAATGAGTGAGTGAGTCAGTCAGTGGTAATTTAGCTTTATATAGTATAACTAGTATTTGCGTGTTGCGCGAGGTGCAAGCACCTCGCGTGCTTGTGAAAAAAACTAAACCATTGCCCCTTTAAATCAAGTATTTGCGTGTTGCGCGAGGTGCAAGCACCTCGCGTGCTTGTGAGAAAATCTAAAGCATTGCCCCTCTAAATCAAGTATTTGCGTGTTGCGCGAGGTGCAAGCACCTCGCGAGATTGTGAAAAAAAAAAAAAAAAAAAGAGGGGGGGGGGTGATGGGGGGGGGTTGCACAAGTATTTCGACTAAAGCATTGCCCCTCTAAATGAATCTGAAAAAAAAAATGTTTCAAGTCTCTTAGATTCCGAGATCCGCCTAAAGGGGGGGAGAAGGGGGGCGGGGGGGGGGGACTTTGAAAAATGGTTTTTACTTTACCGAGCCTCCTCTATACGAATCCGTAAAAAGAAAAAAATACGGGTCTCGTAGTTTCCGAGATACGATAGGGGGGGGGGAAAAGGGGAGGTTTGGCACTTTTCCCGTAGGTTTGAGAGTTACTTGTTTACGAATCTGTCAAAATATACCCACCTCCCCATCCACCATCTGGGAGAACAATTATGTCAATGAGTGAGTCAGTGAGTGGTAATCTAGCTTTATATAATATAACTAGTATTTGCGTGTTGCGCGAGGTGCAAGCACCTCGCGTGCTTGTGAAAAAAACTAAAGCATTGCCCCTCTAAATCAAGTATTTGCGTGTTGCGCGAGGTGCAAGCACCTCGCGTGCTTGTGAAAAAAGAAATTGGTATTTGCGTGTTGCGCGAGGTGCAAGCACCTCGCGAGCTTGTGAAAAAAAAAAAAAAAAGAGGGGGGGGGGTGATGGGGGGGGGGGGTTGCACAAGTATTTCGACTAAAGCATTGCCCCTCTAAATGAATCTGAAAAAAAAAATGTTCCAAGTCTCTTAGATTCCGAGATCCGCCTAAAGGGGGGAGAAGGGGGGCGGGGGGGGGGGGACTTTGAAAAATGGTTTTTACTTTACCGAGCCTCCTCTATACGAATCCGTAAAAAGAAAAAAATACGGGTCTCGTAGTTTCCGAGATACGATAGGGGGGGGGGAGAAGGGGGGGGAAAAGGGGAGGTTTGGCACTTTTCCCGTAGGTTTGAGAGTTACTTGTTTACGAATCTGTCAAAATATACCCACCTCCCCATCCACCATCTGGGAGAACAATTATGTCAATGAGTGAGTCAGTGAGTGGTAATCTAGCTTTATATAATATAACTAGTATTTGCGTGTTGCGCGAGGTGCAAGCACCTCGCGTGCTTGTAAAAAAAAAAAAGGGGGGGTGATGGGGGGTGTTTAGTATTTGCGTTTTGCGCGAGGTGCAAGCACCTCGCGTGCATGTGAAAAAAGAAAAAAATTGGGGGGGAGATGGGGGGGTTTAGTATTTGCGTGTTGCGCGAGGTGCAAGCACCTCGCGTGCTTGTGAAAAAAACTAAAGCATTGCCCCTCTAAATCAAGTATTTGCGTGTTGCGCGAGGTGCAAGCACCTCGCGTGCTTGTGGAAAAAGAAATTGGTATTTGCGTGTTGCGCGAGGTGCAAGCACCTCGCGAGCTTGTGAAAAAAAAAAAAAAAAAAAAAAAAGAGGGGGGGGGGGTGATGGGGGGGGGGTTGCACAAGTATTTCGACTAAAGCATTGCCCCTCTAAATGAATCTGAAAAAAAAAATGTTCCAAGTCTCTTAGATTCCGAGATCCGCCTAAAGGGGGGGAGAAGGGGGGCGGGGGGGGGGGACTTTGAAAAATGGTTTTTACTTTACCGAGCCTCCTCTATACGAATCCGTAAAAAACAAAAAATACGGTTCTCGTAGTTTCCGAGATACGATAGAGGGGGGGGAGAAGGGGGGGGAAAGGGGGAGGTTTGGCACTTTTCCCGTAGGTTTGAGAGTTAGTTGTTTACGAATCTGTCAAAATATACCCACCTCCCCATCCACCATCTGGGAGAACAATTATGTCAGTGAGTGAGTCAGTCAGTCAGTGAGTGGTAATTTAGCTTTATATAATATAATATAACTAGTATTTGCGTGTTGCGCGAGGTGCAAGCACCTCGCGTGCTTGTGAAAAAAACTAAAGCATTGCCCCTCTAAATCAAGTATTTGCGTGTTGCGCGAGGTGCAAGCACCTCGCGTGCTTGTGAAAAAATAAAAATATGGGGGGGGGGAGATGGGGGGGTTTAGTATTTGCGTGTTGCGCGAGGTGCAAGCACCTCGCGAGCTTGTGAAAAAAAAAAAAAAAGAGGGGGGGGGGTGATGGGGGGGGGGGGGTTGCACAAGTATTTCGACTAAAGCATTGCCCCTCTAAATGAATCTGAAAAAAATAATGTTCCAAGTCTCTTAGATTCCGAGATCCGCCTAAAGGGGGGGAGAAGGGGGGCGGGGGGGGGGGGGGGGGACTTTGAAAAATGGTTTTTACTTTACCGAGCCTCCTCTATACGAATCCGTAAAAAACAAAAAATACGGGTCTCGTAGTTTCCGAGATACGATAGGGAGGGGGGAGAAGGGGGGTGAAAAGGGGAGGTTTGGCACTTTTCCCGTAGGTTTGAGAGTTACTTGTTTACGAATCTGTCAAAATATACCCACCTCCCCATCCACCATCTGGGAGAACAATTATGTCAATGAGTGAGTCAGTCAGTCAGTGAGTGGTAATTTAGCTTTATATAATATAATATAGATAGGCCACCACGATTTAAGCTGATTGACAGCGAGAATATGGGTTAGTGATGGATGTAGAAGCTTGTCTAGAATTAAACTATTCACTCGTGACTTTAAGACACCCAAGTTGTTAATATCAATAACGTAGATCCCTTTAAGGTATTTCACTCCTCATCTGTACGCAAAACGTAAATTATTACCAAAACTTTTTGCGTATTACTGGAATTTCTACCGTGTAAAATTAATGAGTCTAGTTCTATACAAATCGTTAATGAATATAAATTCTAGATGAAAGTTTAACAAAAACGAATCTCAACAGTTCCACAGACGGCACTAATGTGAAACCTCTTCTTATCAATATATCTGATTACATAAATTCGTATCTGACATTGCCCTTACTTTAAATATAATCACATAGCACATTCACAGTATTCTTATCATTGTGTGGCTGCGGAAGTAATGTTGATAGCGCTTATTAATTTAAACTAATATTTGGACGAAATACCAGACGTCTGATCAAACAGTTTACGAGTAATTGACAAAGCCTGTCGGAAACGATTGGAGTCAATGGAAATGTGAAAACAGAGTTAAGGTAAACATCGATTTGATTATGTATATTTTAATAATTTTCAAATCCTTTGTGATTCCAATATAAGAGAAAACTGTTTCCTCCTGAAACCCATTACACTATTGCGGTGAACCCACTCCAGAGTCCAGAGTCCAGACACAAGCATATTTAGCTTAGTTTTTTTTTTTAAATATAATTGAATGGCTTGCGTTTGACCATAACTCACCTGATGTTAAGCGATGATGTGATCGATTCAAGTTGGAGGGGTTAACAAGATTTTCTAGTAATGTGAATTCTACCCACATTGCTAATTCTCTCTTTGTAAAGAAAAGAAAGAATGAGATGGTTATGACGCTTTGTTCAGAGGAATTCGAAAATTCATGCGTTTAAGAATTGTAGTAGTCAACAAAGTTGAGTTATGGATAATGGTCGTTGCTCCAAAACCATCAAGTACGACATTAGCAACACCCAACACACCCATCCTTGCAAAAACGGAGTCCCCGTTATCCAAAATTAGTTGAGCATCCGGCACACGTTTCTACCCTCTTGTTTGATGATTTTTTGTTGCAATCGAAAGTGCCGTTCGCCAAAACATGTGGTTTGTTTGAATGTCCTGATTTTCCAAATTTGTGCAACATTCAGAGGCGAAATTTGGCCTATTTTAATTTCTTTTAATTTTGGTTTAAATAGTTTGTATCATGTTCTTTTGGTACACGTGAATTTTGATTTCTCATTATGGCTAGTTTACTTTTGGTCCATTTTCATTGCCAGTTTTAGAAAGCTCACGTTTTGTCTATGATCATTTAAGTAAAGCATGTGAAGCTCTCATAGAGAGGTGGCCTGTGTCCCAGCAGTGGGAACGTAATAGGCTGAATTGCTATTATTAGAAGGTAGGAAGAAATGACTTTCATTTAATCTAAAGGTTACAAAGCACTCAATGCGCCATGAATGTTGTAATATGTTTGCTTTATTGCCTAAGGCTTTTTTGAAATATCACGATGTTTCCTTTCCTTTGGGAATTTTAATACCATGTGATTATATTTCTTTATGGCGACTACGCTGACCTATCCTATAAAAAAAGATCAATTTTTCTTTGTACCTTTCTATTACCAGCCTACACCTGCTTACCTTTGGCTACGTTGCGTCACATTCCCACTGCGGGGTAATGATTTCTATACCTGATTTTCCATCCTTTTCTGTATTATTATTTCTCGCATTCGCTGTCTCGTTCATCGGAATTGCCCCGTCCCTTACAGGGTTTTTGTTGTTCTCCACACCCTTATTACGGGCTGCGTATGCGATCCATGATCCATGTGGGTGTGTTAGTGAATATTCATGATGTGTGTGGGAACATGTACGAATAGAATTTTTATTCGGCAGTGTTGTTTCGGCATTCGATGCGCATGAGCAGTGTTCCCGAAATGTGAGTTGAGTGCGTTTTGGCGGGAACTTTGGGGTACATAACCTTAAAATGGTGTTTTAAAGTTTATTATGTTTTCAAATTGTGTGCTGATGCTGCTTAGTACTGTGTGTGTTAGTGAATAATGGGGTTTTGGATGTCGGAGGTTGGTTTCATAATTCGTCGTGATGATAAATGTGTGAGTAAGGTTTCTTGTTTTTCAACTTTGTGTATTTTTTGTGTTGAAATTTTGAACAATTTAGATGAATATTATTATGTGGAATTTCAAAAGTTTCCAATATAACTTAAAGAGGCTTTCATTCCGATATGAAGTGTACCTACAAATATGTGTGACGTTTGCTCCGAACATTCCTTATACGAAAGAAGTCCGATCAAGGAGACATATATACTTTTTCTTTCGAACGCACGCGCACGAGATACATATAAAAATAAACTCCAAATTCGAATCGCCCCGGTTTCCTTATTCCATCCATTATTCAATTCCATTATTTGCAATGAATGAGAATTGAGCACATAAACTGGTTTCCATATCAGCTGATGTGAGCACGGCATGCATAAATAATGCAGGTTTTTCTACCTTGCCGAAACATGACGATTCAAGAATTATTATCTGTCTCAACATAGTTTATTCTTCTATAGCTACACGAAACCCGTTCTTGGAAGAAATTGTACTGCCTACGCTATTCAGTTTTAGTTTTTATTGCATAAGGTGTAAAGTTCGTTTCTTTTAAATCGAAATTCGAAAGGCTGATATTTCTTCGAATTGTATTGAGTGTCTACGGGAGATTCTGGCGCCAACGTGTTTTTTGTCAAAAGTAAGCCCGCGACTATAATGCGAATAGTGAGAAGTACGAGTAATTGTTAACCTTTTTGTGGTGTCGGCAAAAAGGTTACAACATTTTTTGTACCTACCCACGCATATAAAATGATGATAATTTTTATTTTATACATCTCTCTTGGGTGGCAAACACATTTCTGTTGTTCAAAATGATATCCGCAATGTTTATAGTTTTTGCTATAGTAATTTATTATCCGATTCTACCGTCTGATATCCTCGATTTGACATGGGATATCTAGAATATCGAGTTTTTCGAATTTCGTTTTATTTTATAGTTTTCTATTCTGTAACATGATCTTCAACCGTACAATGTTACTTAAGAAAGCACCAGGTACCTACAAGCCTTCAAATTAATTTAAAAAATTGAAAGCAATAAATTAATTTAGTTCTTCGTCTTCGTCCCGTTTACAAAGCAATGTTTTGAAATGCAATCCAAAATAAGACCACACAGTAAGACTAAGAACTGGTACCTATGTTTATATTTTCGTCTCAAGAAACCTTTTATCGTAATGTAAATAACATTTTTTTCATACGTTAAGACTTGTTCGTAACATGGTCTCATAGATAACCTAATATTTAATTAATAAAATGTCATGTACCTACTTACTATCGTCATATTTATTTTTGGGACTTGTATCGTTAGTTTTTTTGTTTTCTTATGCATCTAGATTTGGCCATGATTTAGGTACGCAAGTAATCTAGTTCTAATATGAGACTCGACAAAATTAGAAATGCTTTTATTGTAATTTGGTAAAACCCCGAAGGTGGTACACGTTGGGGGTGCATTTGTATATTAAAAAAAAACATTTATTACTGCTGTTTGGTCACATTACGAAATGATGAAAGTTTTAAAGATTAAAAAATTCCAGATAAAAATTATAAAAATCAACTTACCAGAACATGATCATTGTTCAGTTTTAATCGCCATCTCTCTAACCCTAGAAAGTACAAAAAGGTACTCATAGTTAAGAGACCGCATGAGACAATTTGTTAGTTAAGTCAGAATAGCCCTGTTTATCCAGTCTAAATTTTTCTAATAAAAAAACTTTGGGTAATCATTATGTTTTTACAATTCATCTGAGCAAACAATCTTGCAGTCAAACACTTCTCTTATTAATTATCTCTTGGTAGACATTAAAACGCCCGACACAATAATGACTGTATTTTTATTATCTATCAAAATATATGTTCATATGGCTCTTAATAATAAAAATCGTGTGATTTGCCCAAACGAGGCCCCGGGACGAATCGGGAGATTACGTAATCGAGTAATACTTAGATAAAGGATAAAAACAGGATCCGTGCACAGCCAACATATTGACGTCAGACGGCAAAATACGGAACTAAATATAAATGTATAGAATTTGACATATTGTTGACAGTTTACCTTTGTAAGAAGCGCTGTCGTGAACAGCATAAAATATTTTGGCATTCTTTGTTTTGATCAATGTCTTTATGTGGTCATTTTGTACGTGACTTGTTTTTTGAACATATTAGGAATTTAGGTTGTGTTTGCAAATTCTTTACTTAGATACCCTCTTAAATTTGGACACCGTGAATGATTGTAATAAAAGCCTTCCTGACCGATTTCGGCCACGGCGCGGCGTTCGATCTCATCATAGATTAACCATCTGCGCAGGCGCAGGAGATATTATAGTGCACAAGTTGTGAGGACTGTGAGGAAGTACAGGTGCACTCTGTGTTCCTTTACTCTCATAGCTCGATGGGATGGAAATCCGACACGAGGGAGAGATCAGGCGCAGGACCCACGGCTGAACGTGTCTTCCGTGGCACGGGGGTATCACCCGCCTACTTCCAAAATCCGGGCTACTACTGAGAAATTTCTATTAGAAAAACCCAATGGCACTTTTTGCCCGACTGCCTCGGTGGCTAGTGATTGCAACTCGAATGCTGAGTCTCGGTTTCGAATGATTTTAAAAGAGCTTTATTAACGCGTCATTTGGCATGAGATATATCTATGCCCCAATTTCATTATGACTTTTTGATTACAGTATCTAGACTTTCAGATGCTATATTAAAATTGTCAAAGTATTTTGGATTTTGGTTTGTTTTGCTTCCCTTATTAACACTAGAAGCGCCGAAGATTGACACCCCTCTTGGATCGCCGTCGGGACAAATTTGTCCCACTCTTATTATTCTTGGTAAAGATACGAAAGTTGTAATTTAAACTAATTAAAATATTTGAAACTCGTTTATTTATTAAAATCAAATTAAATTCTTATTAGTATATGTAGAAGAAAAATGTATCGAATTAGCAATTATAATCTCAAATATTATTGATTTAGTAACAAATTCATCATAAATCAAATAGCAATTCTAACTGAACTTAATTATTGTTATTTAATCATAATTGTTAATATTTGTAGAACCAGTAACGCATAAATGTTATTCTTTACTGGTGCATTTATTGCATACAGTTTTTTTTTGCACAGATGGTTTGAGCACTTTACCTATACTTGATACCTTGTACGTTTTTCTTGTTTTTCTGGTACATTCCCAATGTTTGTTTTTCTGGTGGCAATATAATTTACCCCTAATTATTCAATTTCTTGTAATATAGTCTGCATTTAATTTTGCTATTATTGATTATTCTATACAATACCCATGCATTTATACCGGCTAAAATTATAAAACTAATGAACTGGCATCACTGGCTACAGTATATTTACGCCTTATTTGATTTACGACATCTAAGTACTCCGTATTTTGAGCTGTTGTAGAATGACACCATCTCAGGTTTTTTCTTTGAGGTAGAGTCTCATTTGAAGAGAGATTTCTAAAAAGATTTTTGTCATCTATATCTACCAGATGTGTTACTAATTTCAATTACTGTCCAGGTTCTACCATCAGGAGGAACAAGTGTTCTACTGGTGTTATCTGACGTTAGCTCATTCGAATATAATATGATCATCATCATTCTGAGGGTTTGTGAATGGTGTAGATAATTCTCTACCTGTGGACGACAGGCCGCGACGGGCTTGAATACCTTGAGCTCGACCTCGTCTTTGACTTCAACCTTGTGCCTTATTTACAGTGCTCATCAAACTCATTGATCCTATAATACAAAGAAACTTAGGAAAACTAATCGAATAGCTACAGATATACCGCATTGTAGTGTTACTGGGATGCAAATAATAAAGTTACCTTGTGCTATTTCAATCCAAGTAGTGTTCTCTTCGGATTCATCACATGAAAAACTGGAACTGCTTCCCAATTCATAATTATCGTCAGAGGATTCCAAAGGTTCACCATACGATTTGTCCTTCAAAATGTCATTCAAACAAGCTATAATTTCGTGCTGATTTATTATTTTATGACGTTAATAGCAACATTATAAAAAACAAAACGTGCTCTTTACAAACAGTGATGAACCACTGACTATTAGAAACAATATACTATTGTTTATTGGCCCAGGCATTTCACAAATTATTCTTGACTAGCTTCCGCCCGCGACATCATTCGCGTGGAAAAAGAATCCCCTGATTTTGAAATATTCTTCATTAGTGCTCCGCTCCTATTGGTCTTAGCGTGATGATATATAGCCTATAGCCTTCCTCGATAAATGGGCTATCTAACACTGAAAGAATTTTTAAAATCAGAACCGTAGTTCCTGAGATTAGCGCGTTCAAGCAAACAAACAAACAAACTCTTCAGCTTTATAATATTAGTTCTTGATAAATTATCAAAAACATTTTAAATCTGTTAAATACGTAAAATAAATGAAAGTCAAAAAGTTTCATAGACCTAAATTAAAAAAAAAATCAAAAGTTAGAGACAATCAAACTTGCGGGTGGGACAAAAATGGGACGGCGGCGCTTCTAGTGTTAAACACGTTGCATTTTACTTAGCTGGTAAAGACCGGTCGAACTAAAAATAATTGTTTACTCCCACTAAGTTTCTTTTAAAAGTACCTACACTTATAATACTTATATATCCAGGCACCTCCATCTCATGTCAGTACACAACGGTACTTGTGTGTGCCTAAGCAAGGTGGAAGGTAAACAAGGACATCCTTCTGTAAACTTTAAGATGAGACCGGAGAGAAAAACACTAAGCAGTCTTGAGCATGGATACTTAGACGAGCGTGGGGATTTGGGGAGTTATTTCCTATATTTTTATTCGTATGTTTAAAAAGATGAACTCGTATTGGGTCAGTCATAAGATACTCATTTCTGCCTGAAAAAAAGGTTACCTTTTTACCGCAGACAATTAGCAGTAGGTACTTATTTCCTTTTGGAGTGTTCTTTCAAGATGTTATGGAATGGGGTCTTCGATACCTACTTCTGCCAATTAAAATTGTCTAAAATCATTTATTTTGCTTGTAGAGTAAAGTCGTCAAAGAAGAACTCAAAAATTCCGCTGAAAAGATACCTATCTACTACCAAATAGAATCTCTCAAATGTGACGCGAGGGGTTTTAATGCGCTATTAATTAGTGATAAATCAATAAACTTAATTCAAACCGTCATACAAAATTAACTCTTATTACTTAAATTTTAAGTCCCATTTCTCTTGACTAGCATACTAAAAAACTCCTGAAAGCTACTAGTCTATTTTAAACTTAGCATCTGTCATATTAACGCCCATTTTCCTTTATCAACAGACGTAGCGGCTATGATTCGGAGACGAGTGAATACTCAGAGGACTCGGCGGCGGCCTACGAAGATGTCCCGATTGCAACCAAAAGCTCTGGGCCGAGGAAGAATATTAATAGGGGAAGGTGGACGAAGGAGGAGGTAATAAAAAAAAGAACAATTCTATACACCAAATATACAGTCAAAACGTAGACCGCTAGTAAGGAGTCCGTATGTTTAACCTTTGCCTAATGTTAGTCTCAAAATTGTCTGCATTTTGACCATAATGACAATCCGAGGACAAGAAATTTCAGTACAGCAGCAAACGCATTCGATGGCAGGAAGATGACAAAACTACTTGAAAAGGTGGCTAAATCGCAGCAGGAAGCACGCGTGCATAATGAAGGCATAATTATGATTTCAGCATACGAATCTTTTATTCCTTGCGACAGTTGGTCCTATAAGTGTGTCTTAAGTAGTAATTACTACAGGCAAAATGCAAAATACTTGATAACAGGTACAACCCAATTCTAGTATACCAACAAAATAAAATCTTTACTTAAGCTGACTATGAAATTACTGTGTCATAATTTAAAACTCTCAGAAATAATTTATTTTTCAGGACAAAAGGCTGAAAGCTTACGTTAAGATGTACAATGAGAACTGGGACCAGATATCGGCCGAGTTCTCAGACCGATCCGACGTCCAGTGCCAACAGCGGTGGTGCAAAGTCGTCAACCCTGAACTAGTCAAAGGCCCGTGGACCAAGGAGGTAAATTAGCACTGTACACTTAGATATTTTGATCTGTAATGATATCTCATCAAGGTACATTTTTGAACAGCTATAGTACTTTTTTCAAGAGAATTAGCAATTTGGATAGAATTCACATTAGTAGCAATCTTGTTAACCCCTCTAAGTTAAACATGCTTGTGTTGCAATAGTGTAATGGGTGGGGTTCGAACCCGCGACATCTCGATCACAAGTCCGACACTTTAGCTATTAGACTACTGTTGCTTGACAAGAGTTTTCCAACAATACGAGGGTCTTGGGATACTAAACGAAAGTTTTTATTAATCAATCTTTGATGTGGTTTTATATTTCAAGTTAGTCAATTACCATGATAACTAATTTCACAACGGGATTAAAGTTTGTGATAATATTGATAGATTTACTCAAACTCCGTACATTTAAGTACTTCATCATATGGCTTAGGAAGAATGAGCTAGCAGTTGGATATTTTATTTCTTATTTGCTAATATTATTGATATTTTTCCAAAAACATTTTTATCGTATGTAATGCAACAATGAATAAAAAAAATCCGGCCAAGTACATGTCTGACCTCGCGCCGTGTAGGGTTCCGTAGTTTACTACAACGCCAAGTGCGAGTCCGATTAGCAGACTGACAGTTCCGTACCATGGTCTAATAAAAACAAACTATAAAAATCCACCCTGTTCCTTAACCTTGCGCTCTGGGGCCGCAGTAATTTAAGACTACATTCTGGATATAGTGCGAATTCTAAGAAAAGATACCTTGTTTTAAATTTATTTAAATAGATGCTGATTCATACAAGGACATTATTTCATATGTACTGCATTAAGTAAGCTTACCATAATACCTCAATGAGTTGGTAATTCATGCCTAGTATGGCGCATCCTACTGCGGTTAGAACAAATGGTTGAGAGTTTATTGAACGAAGTTACGTCATTACTTATTAACGCTGCAATGTTGTGATGAATTTGAATACATGTGGTTGAGTGTAGCATGAGTTAAGTTCCCAGGGATATGAGTAATCATTTTTTGGGTAAACTGACACGTTACTCGTTCTAGCAGATTTTCGATGAAGAAATCCGCTCTAATTTTTTTAAGGTTTATATTTAAATCTACCAATTTCCTCAATCTACCTGTTAAACACTTTTCTAAATTATCCGGTTGTCAAAGCAAAAAGTCTCCTTTTACATGCTAATCCGTAAACGCTATGATTTGCGATAATTTCCTGAATGTTTTAACATGCTCTCATGAGGAGTAAATGACGGCAAAATGGCTTCCGCTGCTACCAACCACAATGTCTTGTACAACCGCTGAGACGAGATGTAATTTGACTGGTTTCAGGCTATTCATGAGGACGTGGTTGGTTATTGTTTTGTTAACATAAAATGAGAGGACTATTACCGCTCTTATGTAGTATAATATTAGCTTTTGGCCTTTTGCTCTTGTGGTATCTCAAGCTCGTCTCTTGCAATAGTTGAGCGTGGGCCCTGAGTTCAATTCTCAGGTCGGGCAATGAATTTTTTGTTTAAGATAACTAGCTATGTGGGTAAATTTGATATGTTTTACCATCAGTAATTTCACGGTTGCAGTCTAGAGGTTGGTGGTGTGACCATGGCCCCCCTTCCTGCGCTAGATTTCTCGTCATTCGTGTTGGATTGCTGTCCCATCGGGTTTTGAGAGTGATGGGAGAGACGTGTAGTATTAAAAAAAAAAATACTAAACTAAGACTGTCTTTGGTACCACTCATTCCAATATAATATAAACACCAACCTATCCTGTTTTACCTACGTCGCGCCGTCATCGTCAGGTAACATCAAATTAGTTGTCTGTCTCTTTATGGTGCGTTGATTTTGATACGGTTAAACACCAGTTATAAAAAACAGTAAACGAAGAAGGTAGTATATATAACTAGCGACCCGGCCGGGCTTCGCACGGTTTTATTCTGCTAATTAATAGAAAATCTTACTAAATTAAATTCCGAAATCTTTATCAATCACTCTAATCATTGGAGAACACCACATGAAAATCTGTTAAGTAGTTTGTTTGTGATTTTCTCGCGAACAGACAGACAGACACGGTGAGAAAATTTGTTTTTATATAACGTAAGAATTTATTGGCGTCCAGATCGGTCGTGAATTACTTCGAATAATGATAATCAGGATTCAGGACCACCAGTTGACGAGAAAAGAAAGTCCCTACAAACATCCTTAATTCTTCTGCTACATAAAATTGCACTTACACAACGTGCCAAGTGCCAATCAGTCTATCGCAGCTCGGAAGCGGGTCTGAGTCACGGGTCGTTGGTATTGCACGCGCGGGCGCATAGAATGTGCATAATTAGAGAGAAGCATTGCTGTATCAGTGTTGTTGAAAGTGTTACTTTGTGATAATTTGATGTCAATTTATGAATTGTTTTTTTCCACCTTTATTTTACAAACCGATTAAATATAATTATTATATTAATTTAATTGAGATTAAAATCCTTATTTTTGTTCGCAATAATCTTTTTGCTATATATATATATATATTATTTTACCTAAGAGCACCTACTAAATCTACCCAGTAGGTGCTCAAAAAAGCAGGTCAAAAATAAAAATTAATTACAGATTAGCCTAAAATATTCAGTTCTGATGGTGAGACTTGTGACGATCTCTAGTATTAAAGGCTTATGTAAGATTTTGGCTTATTCATGAACAAATCAGGCATTTGTTTGTGCACCCAGCTTAAATTTTTGCGTTGTTCTTTTTACCCGACTGCAAAGGAAGGGTTATGTTTTTCGCGCGTATCTTGTATGTATGTATGTATGTTTGTAATATTCTTTATTACCTCATATCTCCAGAATCGCTGAACGGATTCACATAATTGAGGTATCGTTAGATTCTTCTTAGCAGCCCAAGTGTTCTTAGATAGGTGACATTTGAAAAAATCAAACATGGCGGCTGTGCGAAGTCGTTATATATAATGAAAAACAATTATTTTTTTCGAATACTGCAATATGGGTATCAAATTAAAGGGCTTAAATACAAGGATTTCAAAAAGGTATATCATGTTTATCATTAGTGTAATACTAGCAAAATAATACAAAGAGAAAGTTTAAAAATATGGACTTAGCTCTTTCACTTTCTGAATCCGGTGGGGTGCCATTGTGATACGACCGGGAATACTATAAAAATGTTAATTAATATATTAACTAAAAAGTTGAAAAATAAAGTTATTTAATAAAACTAAAAAACCCGACTGCACAACTGAAATGCAAGAAACATGCACATTTTTATTTTAAAAAGTGACAAGCAGGCGGACCCATCCCATTAAAAAAAATCAATAGGGTCTCGCCTGCTTGACACTTTTTAAAATAAAAATGTGCTTGTTTCTTGCATTTCAGTTGTGCAGTCGGGTTTTTTAGATTTTTTAAATAACTTTTTTTCTCATCTTACTTATAGGGTCTACAGCATACTTTTACCTAATTATAGGGGCTACAGCATACTTGTAGGTAGTTCTAAATCAAGTGGCCAAAGAATTATGTTTTGTGTAAATTGTAAAAGTGTAAAATTTATTGCAGTCATACAGAATACCTAGCCGTACAATATATTCCGTCAAAAAGTCAATACTTATCTAAATGAAAAAGACTTTTAACCACTATTTTCATTATTCTTTCGTAGTTTTTCGAAACATTTCTCTGCTTGTAACTTGTTTAGTTAAAAAAGTTATTAATCTAAACAATCATCTTGTCATCCAAATTCGAACACGCACAACGTACAAAATTGCCCATAAACCTCGCAATAAGGCTTACGACACAACTTCTTAGATTTTATGAATGAAACCATTGTTTGCTACAACGGACTTGAATGCTAATGTCTTATCTACGCCTGTGTATGTATAAGATGATAATAATCTTTATTGCAGTACGTTTGTAGGGTTTCTACGTGTTGATGTCAATTACTTACAAAGTTGAGTTATTGGTGTAGGGTATGCTTTGCTTGTTGTGGTGTAAAAGAGGCCGAGCAAAATAATAGGTGATACATAGATAGAATATACTAGCTGCTGCCCGCAACTTCGTTCGCGTGGGATGATTTCCTGCCTAAATCCCGATCCCGTGGGAATTCCGGGATAAAAAGATAGTTGACATCTTGGAATAACACATAGGCTAATGTGTTATTCCAAGATGTCAACTATCTACTCACCAAATTAAAATCGTTCCGGTAGGTACGGAGATTAGCGTGTACAAACAGACAGACTTTTTTTTTATATTTTTTGCCGTGTTACAGTTTTTAACCCACTTCAATTAATATTTTTGTATTAAATTTAAATGTACAGACACACTTTTTTACTGTTTTATTATATGTAGATATTAGGAGATAGATACATAGAATATACTTTATTGTACACTAATAATGCCAATAATTTAAACACACCTGTTTAACAGTATTGCTTAACTTATGGTTACAATGGCGGTCTTAGCGCTGCGCGCTGGTATATCCAGGTTTAAATTAATATCAAATACGTAAGTTTTATATTTTTATTTGTAGTTGTAAATATTGACCATCCGGTTAATGTTATAAAGAAATACAGACAATACTTTACAAACAATTCATGAAATTTGGCAAAAAGAAACTAAGTAATTCCTAGCCTTTTCCGTTATGGGGCCTTTAACATAACTTTCGTTTGCTGTTGGAGAAATTACTTTTCATCTACAAAGTTAACTTTGCCGTGATTTTACTTATTTTTCCACTAAGTAATGTCACATTTTTGTTTTCTGTATACCTACATACATTTAAACTGTTTACCTAATTTAGGGTGGAATTCTTATTTTTATGTCTTTTCTGCGAGCAAGCATTCCACGTACAAAGTTCAATGACAATTATTTCGGTCAATATCCTTGCCAAAAGATCTAATCGCTAAACCCTAAAACTGTGACCTAATATCAATTTCATTGTTATTTCTTACACCTGCCTACATGAATAAACAATCAAGTCACACAATACTCAATATAAAACTAATAGAAATCGTTTCATAGAACGGAACTTTATTTTAACAGATTTTATGGCCCGGACACCAATGTCTATGTACGACAATAAAAACCTATTATAGAATTTATATTTTAGAGCCTGCCTACGCATTAAGTAGGGTTCCGCATTGTAGGAAACCTTGCAATCATTGTAAGGCGGCATCTTGTCATTTCCGGTGTTTCTTCCCTGATAGTCAGCTAGCCTCTGCATTTTCTTTATATAAAATATTAATAACCGTCATAATTATAATGTTAGAGAATGGACCAGTGCGAGTTATTGGTTTTCACATATCTTCAGATTATTCATTCCTAGGTCATACCGATTTATTATTATTTATTATTTATTTATTTATTACCAAAAAAAAAAAAAGGTCATACCGATTTCTTTCACCATTTTGTGCGCAGTGGTGATGATATAAATTACACAAAGTAATGTGCCAGATCTGAAATCATGACTTACAACACGTTAGTCGTTATACTCGGAACCAATGGGCCACTGCTATAGATTTAAAAAAATATAAAAAAGTTTAAATATCGTTCGTTCTAGTTTTTTAAATTTAAATTCTTATTCTCTACATCGTACCACTACCAATTCTAAAACACCTCATAACTTGCTAAATACCGAAGTAAGGTTCCGGTTTGCAGTCTAACCGGATCTGCTAGACATTTTAAAATTAGCGATTACTAATCTGAGCCAGTGAACTAACCAAGAAACTGGGATACAGAATACTCCTTCGCAGAACTAGAAATGTACTTATTCTTACAGGTATGGTACAACAAGTAAGAAGTGGCCTTCGAGTACATAGTTTAATCGTTCTTTCCACCTACGGAACTCCAGCAAATAAAATCGAGTCGTGCATCAGAATATACAAATCGTTCTGCAGATATGTTTTTTTTGTCGCACTAATATTGAATGGGCGTGTTTTAGGCATTAGATCATGTTTGGTTAAGAATTTCGTCCTTAAGAGGTATCAATGCCAAACTAGATATCATTATTTGGAAGATTTTTTATTCTTCTGGTTTGGGAAATCCGATTCAATGCGGAATTGAGCGATAAAACCATTTATGGAATCTATTCTATATATATCTATTGATAAAGTCTTTATATGGGATGATTTATGCAGCGTATATGTATTGTATGTATTCCGTAGATTATTGTAAAACATCTGTAAGTCACGCACGACAACAGGAAAAAGTGGAATAACCAAAGAATAACTATGTTATTGTTTCCTCGAGTAATCTGTATATAAAATACAATTAAAGTAGCCATACAACTTAACTTTTTACTATGATAAACTTTGACTATTTTCTGTTAAACTTGGTCTCTTAACTAACCTCCAGCGATAAGAACCAATTTCCAAATTGTGTTTGACTAAGTAACTCTAAGGGGTCATTAAGTCAAGAGTGAATAGGTTACTTCTAGGTAAGCGTGCTTCATCTTCGACCACATCATCGCTTACCATCAGGTCAAAGGCGAGCCTATCTACAATTAAAATAAAACTTCTGTAGCGCATGTCAAGCACATACATTATGAGATTTTTGACATCGAACTCTAGGATATTGGCACTTAGTATAAATTCCAAGAGACTCTAAAAAGACACCATACTCACGACATAGTTTTCAAAGTGATCTAAGAAACACTGACGTTGACGCCTCTGGAGACATCAGCCTAGAGAGCGTTTATTAAATTAATTAGGTGCTCTTTAAGCTGTAGTCACATGTCACAATTAAGTGGCTGATATAAGACGATTGATTACCTGCCATCAGGCAAATCAAAAATGTAGGACGCCATTAAAAACACAGCAACTTCGGGAATTCTCTTAAACTTGGCTTGGAGTAAAAAACAATTTGAAAGCAAAAATCATCCTAAATAGTCTTAGCAAACCATTGTTTTAGCCTTATTTCTTCTCATACTTACTGAATATGTATTGAGAATAAGATAATTGTAAGTCTCATCTTCAAAATTCTGTTTATTTATCATAAAAGAAATAATCCCATTAACAAAATGCCACTAATACGTCCCCTCATCGTTCCCATTAAGAAATGACATCATCAATTACCAAACAGAACTGGTCTAGTTAGTAATAAGTACTAAAACATCTTTGTATAAGAGCTTGGCGTGGACAAACAGACAAAAAACTTGCAAGTCAAGGGCAAGGGTATTGAATCGAGGCCAGCTTTGTGTGATAAGGATAATGTTCACGTCTGTATTTTAGGTTTTATTTTTGAGTATCAGAGGGTTATTACGTATGCAGTGCAAATAATTCACATGCATATCTTTGAAAACGTCCGACTTTTTGGTAGTAACGACCAATGGTGGGCATTGGTCGTTATTACTTATAAATGCGAAAGTAACTGTCTGTATGTCAGTCACTTTCACGTCTAAACCACTTAACCGTGTTTGATGGAATTTAGTACAGAGATAGATTACACCTTGTAGAAGCACACACCCTACTACGTACGTACGACGTAATATTGTAAAATAATTGTATTACAATTTTGGTGTACAATAAAGTATGTCTATTGTATATCCAACAATAATAATTATGATTCACCACACTGTTCCATTGGGGGATTTCATGGACACAAACTAAATATATTTTAGTGATATAATAAAATTATTAAAAAATACGTTCTGGTTTTGAGTATGCAGATTACTAAATAAAGCCGCTTTAATAATTGTGTCGTGTCAGAAAGCTTGAAAACTATTTTGTAGTTTGTGATTCAATGCTTTGATTATATCCAATTGCTCTGAATAAGTTACATGTCGGAACTAAATGATTTTTACTAACAATTAGAACGAGAATCATATCCATCTTCAATGAACATTAACCAAACTTCAAGGTCACTTATTAATCAATAATACCAAATCAACAGTTTTTATGACCAAACAAAATACTTACCAACACACTATGACCAATTATTCAGTACAATCAAAGCAAAAAGTATTATTATTTTAATTGAAAGGCCGTTTAATTTGGACTACGTGACTCTTGATTTGATAGAGATATTTTGAAGTAGGTACTCTATAGTGTACAATTAGGCAATCACGATATTTAATGTTACCACGGATATAAATAATCATTACCTACATTTTGTACTTCGCCGCAATTTGGTAAAAAAGGCAATTAAATGGGTAGGTAATAGTCGATTAATACATAGCACGTGTGAAGTTTGCTTTTCACTGCCCAGTAGAGAGGATTCGTTCCGCCTCTTTCGTTGTAGTCTGTTACTGTTCGGCTACTCGCGAAGTGTTCAGTGCTATCACATAGTTGTTTGATTCTACTTGATGTGTATTAAATTAGCCAAGACTTAATTATTTATGTGAAATGTGCTTCCACGTGTTAGGCTGATTGAGTAATTATGTCTCAGAAGTTCAGCTATTCGTCGTGCGAAAAGGCACATACACACAAACATACTAGACGTAAAGCAAGTGCAAGTGCACTTGACAACGATATTTGTTTGAAATCGTGGCACAAGCACATCCATGTACATTTATTTATTATATACTTTATAGTACACCTTACAATATTTCTGTGGATACAAAACTATAACTAATAGTAATACATACTATTATATTATAACTAATAGTATAATAATATAATAGTATGTAGTAGTAATAGTATTTATGTGCAATGGGTGGTCTTATCGCACAGGGCGATCTTACAGACAACCTTTGGATGACAGAACTTAAGGAGTCAGATTTAGGGCTGTCAGTGACATTTGTACGTTGTGCATATTTTCGCACGTCTTTTGAAGTCTACCTTCTGCAATATCTATCTGTATGGTTGTAATCAGCTGATCAACCGTCTTATTCATATTTTTTCGCCCACACACTCGTTCACCTTGCGTTTTAACGTATTTTCGCACGCTAAGATCAGATGTGCTATTGTTTTTTTTTATTTGCGAACTTTTTGTTTATAGAGGTTCGTTTAAGGATGAGCGGTGATTAGCAATTGTTTCGTTTTGAATTGTAAGGATGTTGAAGTAATGAGTTATCGATTCTTGGTACTTTTTATGTGGCTAGAGGAAATAATGGGCTTACAAGGCGTCGGGAAAGGACAGATGATGCCCTCTAGCGGACTCTCTAAATGAGTCCCCTTAACTAGGACTGTCAGATGGGAAGACTTAAATATGTCCGCAAAATTTCTTATGTAAAATAATATTTTTTTATGTATTTCAGGAGGATGAAAAGGTGATGGAGTTGGTCGCGAAATATGGGCCGAAGAAATGGACGCTCATCGCGCGCCATTTAAAAGGAAGGATAGGAAAACAGTGCAGGTAAATATATAGTATTATATGAATAAAATAACTACAAATTCTTGTACCCATGATGGTTAATGAAAAGATCACATAACAAGAATCCAACAGGACACCAAAATGTCTATTCTTATATAAAAATCAATTGCTGTTCGTTAGTACCTATCGCTAAAACTCGAGAACGGCTAGACCAATTTTTTGTATTATGTTCCCTCTCATACAGGGAAGGTCCAAAAGGTGAGAAAATGTGGAAAAAAATATCGCGATCAGAGTTCGCCCGCTCAGCTATAAATATTTATACGATACTCAAAGATTCCGTATTTTCTGTGCGTCAGTCTTTTGGTTACTTTGGCCATCAATATTTCAATCTATTACTTTGATATTTCCAGAGAACGATGGCATAACCATCTGAATCCATCAATAAAGAAGACAGCATGGACAGAGCACGAAGACAGAGTGATATACCAAGCGCACAAACAACTTGGCAATCAGTGGGCCAAGATCGCCAAATTGTTGCCCGGCAGGTAAGACACGTACCACATCATCATCTTGCTATACAGTTGCTATCAGTGTATCAATAAAGGGCGAAATGTTGAAACCCGAAAATACCACAGTGTTCTTGGGCATAACTTTGGATACAAAGCTTCAGTGGGGCCTTCATGTAGATAAATTGTCAAAAAAGCTAAGTTCTGCAGCATATGCCGTTAGAAAAATACGTGGATTAACTGATACGAGGCATGCCTTTTAAGTTTTGTCGTTTGAACAAAAAAACACAACTAGAACCTTATAGTACTTTTTATTGGTTTTCAAAGTATTCACCACGTAGCTTAATACACTTTTCCATTCGCTCAAACCAGTTATTATAACATTTATTCCACTCTAAAGTGGGGGTGTTCAAAATGGCTGACTTGAAAGCGTCGACTGCTTCTTCACCGGACTGGAACCTTTGACCACGAAGAGTTTTCTTAATTTTAGGAAATGTAAAGAAATCGCTAGGGCTTAGGTAGGTCAGGACTGTATGGAGGATGGGCAAGAATTTCTACTTTTTCCTGCTTCAAATACTCAATCGTTTGACGAGCGCTGTGTGAGCTTGCGTTGTCGTGGTGCAGGATGATGCGTCGCTTTGAGTTAGATTTTCGAAGTTCGGCGATGAGTTGTGGTAAACAAACTGTGGTATACCACTCTGCGTTAACCGTTCTACGATCTTCAAGTGCAATAGTCGCAACATGGCCGGTTTTTCCAACTAACGTGGCCACCATATTCTATGAAGTGCTTCGAGAACGAACAACTTTAGTCGGCTTTGGCTCATCTCGAAAGACCCAGATTGTAAATTGTTGTTTGGAATCAGGATCGTAGGCATAGATCCAAGATTTGTCACCACTGATGATGTCGTAGATGTGATTTGACTCCTCGGTTGAACCTTTGCAGAGTTTTCTTACTCCATCTGACGCGGGCCGCCTTGTGATCGTCGGAAAGCAGATGCGGTATCCAACGGCAAACTGGCTTTCTCACACCAAGCGCTTCAAGCAAGATCTTCTGTATGGTTGTCCTTGAGATGCCTAATAGGGCCTCTATCTCTCGATACGTCACATGACGATCTTCGAGAATTAGTTGTCACATAGAATCGTTGTCATAGAATTCCAGCATGGACATACAACAGTAGTATGTCCATGCTGGAATTCTAAATACCAGCGTTCGCCAGTCCGCAGACATGGGGCTTCATCACTGAACACAGATGTTAGCTCTTCAAAACACTGAAGCCGTGTCAGGCCTCTTCTAAAGTTGTGGAAAATTATTGCACGAACATTTTCCTTAGAAAGATTCATTTTCGTACACTGACAGATTCCAATCGACGTTTCATTCAACGTCGTTTCATTTCAAGAAGCGACATGTAATTGTTCCACTGTCTATCTGACCTCCACAACCTAGGAGCTTGGGTAACACGATACCCCTTAGCAAGACCAGCGTCAGTATTTCTTGCTTCTGGCTAACTGTAACGACTGTCAAAGATGTACAAATGATAACCGGGACCAACGGCCTAACGTGCTTTCCGG
Organism: Tholera decimalis; assembly: GCA_943138885.2. NCBI lineage: Eukaryota > Metazoa > Arthropoda > Insecta > Lepidoptera > Noctuidae > Tholera > Tholera decimalis. Next base: position 19,947,228 of record OW964573.2, on the reverse strand, counting down.
TACTGAGGAATCTAGATTTGTTAAGATGTATACCCATCCGCATACCGACCTCGGCAAGCGATGCTTAACCTCGAAGATTGACCTGTGCGGCTGTTATTATTTAGCCACGAGCTTCTCGGCCACATGATTGAACACCATCTCACTTGATTGTAAGCAGTGATATGTATGTTTAATTAGAAGTTCATCGTTACATGGTGGACATCCCACACATACGCACTAAATGTTTTGGGAATTTTCTTTCATTGTACGTACAGCTAAGGAGTGAAATTCACTGCAGCTGGAGTCTTTGTTTCCCCATAGCTATAACCTGTGGGTCTTTAAGTCAAGAGTGAATAGGTAATCGTGCTCCATCTTCGACCACATCATCACTTATAAGTAGCGGCACGTAAGTCTAGCGCTGAACGATACGTGGAGGGGATTGCTGCGCATGGGTACTGTCGCGCACGCAATACAATTGTTAGCTAAATAACGTTAATGACATTATTTTAATGTAATGTCAAATAGTAGGTCTAGCGCTGAACGAAATGTAGAGGATAGCTGCGCATGAGTACTGTCGCGCATGCAAATAATATTACCTATACTTTAATAAATAGTTTATCTCCAATGTCAATGTCCAAGGATTTATAGTAGGTACCTAAGATATAATTTTTAACAAGTTTTGTGGGGAGTATAAAAATAAAAACATTATTTGTTAATTTAAAAAAAATTTATGTTAGATTTAAGTCTAATCTGAATCAGAGAATCTACAGTGAATCTGAATCTACAGAGAATTCTCAAATTTACAGTGATGCTGTCCGAATCACTGAGTAAAGTATTTGTAGCTTCGTCAATCTCACTTTTAATTTGTTTCAAAGAATCAATTCATTCGTTAGATTCCCTTTTTAAAAAGCAATTCACGACATAAACCATTTTCCTTGCCTGTCTTTTCAAAACAGTATTTCTTCTAGGTATATTCACTTTAAAGTCACAAACAAACTAAAAAACTAAATTTAACAAACAAATTCAAACTTACAAAAAAATACAACAACAAAAATTAACAGCAATAACAATACAATTAATGACGCGAGTGTACACGGGATGTGCGCGGAGCGTCGTATCGGCGCGGGGAACATAATGCGGCTGGAGAGCCAATCGGCGCTACGCACGCCCGCCCTTCATCCCGCTAGCCCCCCACGGGTACCTTAATTTTTACTTCTGCGCAATAACGGTCACCGCTAAAGTTTCGTGCCGATGGTTATACCATCAAGTGAGATGGTGGTCAAACTCGAACCTAATATCAATAAAAAAATGTAAATCAATCATTTTCTTCCAGCAGATCTGGGCCAGGAGAGTTGGATGAGAAATGTACCATACAGGCTTATTCATAAAAAAATTGAACCTTTTAGTTAGTACATAGATAACTTTATACTAACCAAATGGTTACATTTCAATAGAATTCAAATTCACTTGGTTCTAACTTTGAAAAGAATCTGCTCATCGGTATATAAACTAAGCATAATATGTGTGTATATTTCGAATTTCAAATATTATGTATATACATAAATACCTACATAATATTTGAAATACGAAATATACACACGAAATATTCTTCATAAATCATAATATTATGAATTATGAAGAATAACTTTGTATGGGCAACACATATCATTTGGCGATGTCTATAAAACTTAATCAAAAATCCGATCTTTAATAAGTAATAGTATTTAATAAACAATTTCACCTGGATGAGGACCATACTTACGACTTTAAAACCCTAGATTTAACTGCAGATATGACACAAAATCGCTAGAAATGGCGTGATAGTATCAGAAGGGCCGACCACAAAAATAGGGACTGAGCCAGGAGATTGATTGATTGATTTTTTTTATATGAATGAACCCTTTGACACCGATCACACCTGATGGTAAGTGTAAGATGAGGTCTACGATCGAACAAGCGAGCCCGGAAGATGTCAGTTCACTCTTGCTGACGGGTCATATGTGGCAGGGAATACAGAAGCCGGCAGAGACATCTACCTTGGCTGTGCGCACAATAATAAATTAATAAACAATTCCGTCATGCCAAGCTACCTGGACTCCTGTCGATATCACAAATTTAATAACTTGGAAGAAAGACGACAGTTAAATTATATGGTTTTATTATACGACATAATTAATAATAAATTTAAATGCCCACAATTGCTCAGCAATGTTCACTTTAACGTACCACTCAGACGTACTAGACATACAACTCTGTTTGCTGTCCCTTCGTCCTCCACAAATTACCTAAATATGTCACCGTTGTTGCGTCTACCCGCATTATTCAATGACAAGTTCTCAACACTTGACCCCTTCTGTACCACACGAAACCGTCTTAAGAAGGAGATAGTCAGTATCCTTCGTCAAGGATCCGGATGATCTTCTTTTTGGAGACAGGCTGCTCAGTCATACCAGTAGTGCCAGTAAGATACACTCATACATACACACATCACCCATTCACACACATCCACACTATTCAGATACACTTACACATACACTGTAAATTATAATAAGAGACATGTCTACTTTGTATTTAATCTACCTCTAATATCTGTGTACTTCGTAATTGGCGTAACTTTTAAGTAACTGTTTTGATATCTGTACCTGCAAGCTGTGAAGCTACCTACCTATAAATAAATTTCTTATACACTATACACTATTCCAGGACCGACAACGCTATAAAGAACCACTGGAACTCCACAATGCGTCGGAAGTACGAGCCGGACCTACTGGACAGCTTCGAGTCGCTGCGACGCAAACAAACGCGGGTAAAGCCGGGCAGGGACTTGTGCGACACTAGTGTAGCGCCCGATAAGGTGCAGATCGCCTTTAATGATGTTAGTTGCTTTTTTGTTTGTTTCTTCCTTTTTTTTGTCGATTTGGTTCGTGTCAAAATTAAAACTCGAACTTGCGATCAACATGTCATAAGTTCGAACCCCACCTGAATGACCACAAACTATTGCCGTGAACACACTCCAGACAGAAACATTTTTAGCTTATTTGGAGGGGTTCACAAGATTGCTAGTAATGTGAATTCTGTTCAAATTGGTGGGTCTCTAAAAAAACTGGTGAAAATGAGAACAAAAATATCAGTGTAGGTTACACTTATTAGCAATCATATAAAATGATTGCGATACAAAAAAATAAAAAATAAAATCAGTTTGTTTTTTGTATTTAAAATTGAGTTAAGTCAGTCCTCATTATCAAAAATGTAAAGTTTCGAATAAAGATTTTGAATCTTCCACGGTTACTTGAAGCTGTAATCAGGTGTTCATGTAAAAAATCTGTGATTGGTCTAATAATAAAATCTGACTTGGGATTGGACCACAGTTTTATAACATGAAATATTGCACCAACAAAATAAATATCAGATTTTCATATAAATAAATGTTACATTCATACTTATGCGATTGTTAACGTACACTAGTAAATTGTTTTTTGTTCCAATAAATATTTGTATACTTTGTTACTGTAAATACTGTATTTGTATATTAAGTACATTAAAATATGTAGAGTAATGAAATACACCAACCAAATCGGCACCATAAGGCAGGATATGGTCATAACAACCTCACATTAATTGTAAATAAGTTTTTAACACTGGCACACTTGAAAACCATATCCTTGCCTTAGAAATGTATATGCTGACCAAGACTAGTGCAAAGACATACACAATAATTCCAAAGATCTGAACACAAAAAATGTATCAGAGATATCAGTTTTTTTTTTACAAATGTCAGCATGTGCATTTAAGCGTTTAAATATTGATTTGCAATGTTTTTCCTGTTAATTTGCTCCACATTACCTCATGTTTTGTTTCATACCACTATCACACATCATCGAATACTTTCACTGGGTTTTTGTTTACACATTTCGGCTTATTCTGTAGTTCTGTGTGCTTTAAGCTTACTAGATGCTTATGTAACTCACAATGTAAATAACTAAATATATACCTTGGTATTAAACTTATCTTTGTGTCTTGTACAGAAATTTCAACAGTTTTAGGAGAAAAAACATAAAACGCCCACAACTTTTTTATGATAGGCTCGCGTTTGATCACTATATCACCTGATGTAAGCTACGATGTGCCTAGATGGGTCCTAGTCGCTCTTGACTTAAGACCCCCAGGCTATAGCTATCAGGAAATACAGACTCTGGCATGGAATTCCACTCCTTATCTGAACACACAAGAAAAGTATTCCCAAAAAGCTTTACAGATTTACTGTGAGATACACAATATACAAAACAATAATCTGCGTAGCCTTCTCTCAACTATGTCCAAGTGGCTTCCAATAAAACTGGATGCAGCTGAGTACTAGTGTTTTTCATGAGGCGACTACCTATATCGCACGCTTAATCCAATACTGTCAATATCCAAAATTTTGCCAAATCGACTTTTTAATGTCATCTGTTGGGAAACGTAGAACTACACGTAATCGCGCTTACACTAGTCTAAAAGTAACAGAAATAACCGCTATACGGGCAGTAGTCCGCTTCGTCACTAAACAAATATGTTCCCATTCTCATTTCGTTTTTTGCTTCTCCTGAAAAGTTGACTTTTTGGGATAGTGACAGTATTGGTTTAAGCGTGCGATATGTTAACCACAAGTCCACAACCCCATTAGCTGGCTAACACGATACCCTTAAGGGCCTATACTACCTCAAATGGCTTAGCATGATCCTCCGTTATGTCGAAAATACTGCAGCAATAATTATGAAATAAATATATGGTAAAGTTGAGGATTAATGTTAGGTACTATGTTTGACGAAAACACGATTCCATAAAATTTTCTTTATAGAAAAAATTCCAAAGTTACCTCCAAACCGAACAATAAACCACTGGTATTCAAAAATAACTTCAAATTAGATAATAAAACTTTGTATATTAATTGAACTTACTATAAAGCAGGTCTTATGTTATTTACTTCTTTTAAATTACCATTATTTTCACCGTAAAACGAAATAAACTAAATTATCGGTGTCTTGGAGTCTTTTCCCTGCCACCCTGTCTCGCTTGTTCGCGTGACCAGTAGTGTGCGAGCGAGATAAAGAGTGAGAAGCGCGGAGGTATTATAGGCCCTTAAGCAAGACTGGTATGAAATTTTCGGGCTTGTGACTACCCATAACGACTGTCAAAGACGTACAAATAATAGCAAGTCAGGAAAAGTGCATAACTTTCAAAGTATAGTCAGGCAGTCAGTTAAATACAAAAATTTGCAGGTTTGAAAATATTTATTTAACAATAAATATTTATCTTGACTGTTAAAATATATGGGTACGTAAGCAGGTGTATCTATGTCATCATCAGACATTGACTGATAGATTAGGCGACAGTTTTATTATAATGGACTCAACTCACAAAAAAGCCCAGTAATCAGTATAGAGGAGGCCTATTTGCAGTACTGGTAGCCACCGAACTATTGTGGCCGCACTTATACCGTTGAATACGAACTATAAAACTCGACGTCACTCAGAGCTTACATAGCGATTCTCAAAAGTTCATCCTACAATTTGAACATGTACATACAACTGTCTGGTCGGAGGATCCTGACTTTTTGCGAGACTTAAAACTTTGTTCGACATACATAGTACTAACTACATTGTTGTGCCCGTTGAACTCCGATTCTGCACGCATTCCGGGATCAAAAGCCTATAACATCCTCTATCTTCCACTGAAAGTCATTGAAATCGATTCAGTCGTTTCAGAGATTAGCCTGGACAAACGGAAGGCCAGACAATTTTTAAAGTCAGATAAAACACAGTTATTTACAAATAACAGACAGACACATCAATTTTAATTATATGTAACTTAACCAACTGACCCCTTTTCACAGCAAACCTGGTCGGACCCCTTCAATGAATCAACGCAGAGTAATTCTTCGAACACAAGTCAACCTCCTTCGAAGCACGTGCTACACTTCAGGCAGTTACTGAAGGAACAGTTGACCAACATTCAACAACAGACTGCTCCTCCTAAGTCTCCCGATAGAGGCGGATTGGTGGCCGCTGATATTGAGATTGTGGATGCACCTTTCAAGTGAGTTTTTTTGACCATTATACCATTGTTAAATGAGTCAGGGACGGTCTAGTGTTGTCTGCAATGATCTGAAAGTGTCTAAAATGGCCACGAGCATAAACTGAATTGAACATGTCGCGCTGGCCCAGTGATTGAGCGATTGGCTTTTGTGCGGCGTCACACGTGTTGTATTCCCGAGTATGTACCGAGACAACTAGTTGTATGGCCTACACATAGTTGTTGTGGATGGTTGTTTGTCAAAATGCACCCACTGTCATTTGTTTTGTATTTTCTTTTTTGTTTTTGACACCGCCTTCCGTAATTTAAGTTATTTTTGCCTTTGTAGTGTTTTTATATGGAAGTCGGTTTTATTTTTTGGTAAAAATTTTTTTTTCACGCTTTTTAGTGGGTCGGTTTGTAATTTATCTAGTTACAAAAATCAAAATATCAACTACTTATCACCTTTTACAAAATATTGCTTTTCCCGCTGCAGAGCCGTTAATTTTGGAGGTTTTCTCCTGGTACTTCACCATCAGCTCTACTTCACCATATGCATTGTGACCAGCATAAAGTGCTTAACATCTATATTCAAGTAATCTAATCGCAATCCACGAAAATATACTTATTATTGAGTAGTTTCGGTGGCCATCTGTGGTCTTCATCTTCAGTTCCACTTCCTCAAATGGTGCTTTTCGAGGGCAACTGCACAAGGTACTATAAGAAATACCCAAAACGCTATAGGTGTGCCTATAATATTTGAAGAGTTCCCTCGATTTCTCCATGATTCCATCATCAGATTCAAACATGACTACAATGGGACCAACTAGGAAGTATACCCTTTCAAACAAAAAAAGAATTTTCCAAATCGGTCCCGCCATCTTCGAGTTATGAGGTAACATACATAAAAAAAAGTTGAAGACGAATTGAGAACCTCCTCCTTTTTTTTGAAGTCGGTTAAAAATGCGGGTGCCGAATTTATCTTCAGTATAGTACTATAAATTCTTTCATGATAAAAACAACGTAATAACATATTAAACAGTACCAACGTTTGAATTTCAGATTCGTGAACATAGAGACATTACCAACAGACTCGCCTCTCAGGAATTACTTGAGCCACGCTTCAACAGGGAATGATAACAATCAAGATGCTGGTCAGTATACTTTAAACAATATACGGAAACAATTGTTAACTAGAAATTTATGTAATGACATGAGACATCCATTCATAAACGTCAGGAATTCCAATTTCATTACTTCATATGTATGAATAGGCAAAAACATTCAGCTCGTTCGAGCTATCTTTTAGGGTTTCGTACCCAAAGGGTAAAAACGGGACCCTATTACTAAGGCTCCGCTGTCTGTCTGTCAGTCACCAGGCTGTATCTCATGAACCGTGTTAGCTAGACAGTTGAAATTTTCAGATGATGTGTTTCTGTTGCTGCTATAAAAACAGAATAAAAAAATATTTTACGGGGCTCTTATACAACGAAAGTGATGTTTTTTGCCGTTTCTAGGGTTCCATACCCAAAGGTAAAACGGGACCCTATTACTCAGACTCCGCTGTCCGTCCGTCTATCACCAGGCTGTATCTCTATTTTCACAGATGATGTATTTCTGTTGCCACTATAACAACAAATACTAAAAACAAAATAAAATAAAATTTTAAGGAGGCTCCCATACATTATCGGCTACTGTAGTATGAGGATTTATGGAAGGAATAGTTTTCAAAAATATACTTACTTAAAGTATACTTTATGTAATCCTTACTTCCTTACTAATATTTTTTTAATATTATAAATGCAAAAGTAACTCTGTCTGTCTGTTACCTTTTCTCGCCTAAACCGCTGAACCTATTTAGATGAAATTTGGCATGGGAATAGTTTAGGACCCTCGGATGGACATAAAATAGTTTTTACCCCGAAATTCCCATGGGATCGGGATTTATGCGGGAAAAACCCCCACGCGAACGCAGTCGCAGGCAAAAGCTAGTTCTTAATATGTTAAATACTAAGATTTACACTCTCCAAATTCCAGTTACGTACACAGTGCAAACCGAGTCGTCCAGAGAGATCGAGTTGCCCTCTTCTATCTACACGTCTCCTAAGAAGAAAGTGTTAGAGGCGAGTAGCCCGCCCCCCATACTGAGGAGGAAACCTAAGAAGATCAACACCATCGCTACCAGCACTAATGTGAGTCATAGTATGGTATCCTGCTTTATTATTTTTGATAATACCAAGTTGCAGGAAAGAATACAAATTCCATTGCAATGGCGACACTAACGCGACAGCCTAATGGCTAATCATCCATTTCACTATTGCCGTCATTCCAGACACAAGCATATTTAGCTTAGTTGGAGGGGTTAACAACATTAGTATTAATATTAATTCAACCCACATTGCTAGTTTAAAAAAAAATATGATTTTAATTAAGAATTTCTGAGATAAGTTCGAGTTTTTGAAACATTTATTTAGATTTATCACATTGAGATAATTATCTCAATGTGATAAACCAACCAAACATTTACTACCAAAGTAATTTTTTTTTATTAGATTAGCCAATATTTTATCATTTAAATTTATAATTTCAGCTAGGTTATTACGTCATTTTTCAGTTTGAAATCTTTATTGCCTTCGAAATTATGGGAACCAAATTGTATACACTTTCTTTTGTTTTACTGTAAAATAAATCCTCGAAGAATTACATTGATTCAAGATACAATGCTCCCAAAGATTTTCGAATTCGTGGCGAGTTCCGATTCGGTCTGAAATTTTGTGATCAATCCTTACCATATAAGTCGAATACCTACTCAATCTTAGCCTCTCGCCACAATATACAACACAATATTTTTATAATTCTTTGGGACCCTTTTGATACTGAAAACATATTATAGGAGACTAATGCCTAAACTACGCTAGGGGCCTGTATTTTAGGACACCAGCGGGCTTAGTACCATACTCAAGTATGAGTTTGCATTACCACAACGGTTTTCGAAACTCGCTGTGTTTCTTCCACATGCACCAAACTTGTAGTTAAATGTGAAAGAGAAACGGCGATCTTTTTCGAAAACGGTAATAAGCTATATTTTATAATGAAATAATGATGTTTATTTTGCAAATAGGTTATAAATAACACTTTCACACGTCTTTTTTTCGTAAATTTAAACTAGATGAGGCCAGTGTATCCTAACTGACTACTCTGAGAAGAAACACTGAAACAAACTCAGAGGTCAACGTCTCTTTTAAAGTCCAGACAATCTGTAGTGATCCAAATCATATGAGAGCCATGTAGGTTAATGTCTGTGGCGCCCTTTAGAGGAGAGAATCAAACAGATTTGAGCAGGCCCGTCCAAACAGTGCACGGATTTATCAAATATCGCGTAGCTCAACTTAGAACCTTAAGGAGCTGGAACGATTTTGACGAACAATACCAAAGTAAGGACATTTGGGTGGGCCGTATAAAGCACTCAAACTGCCAGACAGTCTGATAATCTATTCATAATAATCGTTTATGATTTCCAGGCTTGGACGGACACCCTATCGAAAGCGTTCGAGTGCCGTGAATCAGGCGTAACCCCTATAAAGGCGCTTCCCTTCAGCCCATCGCAGTTCCTCAACTCGCCAGCTGGCATACCTTTCTCCACGCTAGACTCGCCTCTTAGGCACGCTACCAAGGTAAGCTATCAATGCTGTTAAGACCTAAGTAATAAGTTAGTAATAAAAGTCGACTGCCTCGTTCGTCTAGTCGTCGCAAGCCCGACTGCTGAGCAATAGGTCTCGGTTAGTGATGCAACGAATACGAATATTCGTATTCGCCGAATAGTAGACATTTACCGAATATTCGTATTCGGCGAATACTAATACGAATATTTAAAAACTAATATTTTTATACGCAACTCTATTTACTGCAGATTTGAAAAATTTCCAAGTCTGAAAAAACTCGCCCAAAAATATTTTTCACTGAAGCCATGTACAGTCGCCTCGGAAAGACTTTTTTCAACGGCTGGGAACACCCAGACTGAAAAAGAAATCGCCTAAAACCAGAAAATCTACAAATTTTATGTTTTTAAATAAAAATTTGCCTGTTGTAAATATTAATTACTAGTACTCACGCGGGGCTTCGCTCCCGTGGATTCTATCACGGTAAAAACATAACTCTCCTTTTTTGCAGTCGCGTAAAAAGTAGCCTATAACCTTCCTCAAGCTTCAAGCTACTTCGATACCAAATAGATTAGCGCGTTCAAGCAAACAAACAAACAAATTTTTCCGCTTTATAATATTAGTATAGACTAGGTTCCGCCCGCGACTTCGTCCGCGTGGAAAAAAAATCCCCCGATTTTGAAACATTCTTCATTAGTGCTCCGCTCCTATTGGTCTTAGCGTGATGATATATAGCCTATAGCCTTCCTCGATAAATGGGCTATCTAACACTGAAAGAATTTTTCAAATCAGAACCGTAGTTCCTGAGATTAGCGCGTTCAAGCAAACAAACAAACAAACAAACTCTTCAGCTTTATAATATTAGTATAGATTAGAAGTGCAAGTGAAGTAGAAATTAGAACTGCCAGACAATTTATTATGTTTAACTCGAATAAAATAACCTACATAGTGCACATATTCACAATCGTTTATGAGGATTATGTAGATTAGTCTGAAATGGCCTTTTGAGGAAAGACCACACAGATCTGAGAAGACCCGTCCCGTCAGTGCAAGCTTTTGTCAATTAGTCTGTAAGCTCAGCCTTTAGTCTCATTATATTTCAACATTTTTGTAGACGGGTGTTACACTTACACACACAGTCATAGAGGCATGTATGACACCCAGTTTAGTTAGCAGTGTATGGTCATGTTTAAGGTGTATGTTCTCAAATAAAAGTAACCACCGTCACTTAATAATCTCGAAATGCTATAGAGATGCCGCTGTTTCGTCCTCCTCTGTGCAGGCTCTGCAGAGTGGGTTGTCTGTGCCTCCTATTACATCATCATACCACGACGGCTGAGCAGGTTGTGGAATATGTCCTGTCTAAGGCCAATTTTATCTAGAGAGGTTGGAGTCGCACCAAAACACTAATTCTAAGTCGTTTATGATGCGGGTGCCGATTTAACACATCGAAAGTTTCCTTAAGGAAGAGTTGAGACCGAAGGGTCTTGTCTTTAGACATTTCCGAGGGAGGCTACGTGACACCACGCAACGCAACTCTACGCCGTCGCTTCGTACGCAATAGTTTTTACTTTGTGTTTAAATTTTTGGATGTATAAGTTTATTCATAATCTGTATTTGTTTATTGTTTTTATGGCCTAGTTGCTCGGTTGAACCACATGGTGTTTAGCAAAGAACCCGTGACCAGTAATATAAGTGTGAGTGTTATGTTTGTAAAACATTATTGGCATGAGTATGACATGTGTATACATGATTCCAGGAGTGGAGTGCGAGCCCGCTACTACAGACGCCGACTCCAGTGCAGCACGTCACACCTGGAGGACCCACCACCCTCGCTAGCAACACTCCCAAGTAAGTACCGCCCGGGGCTGCGGGAATGTTCTAACGAGATACCGCGGCCCCGGAACGTAAGGCCAATTGAAGGAGGGTGGGTTTTTATCAGTAGAAGTTATCACTCCCTTCCGTCCAATACAGAGCGGGAAGAGTCATTAGATGGATTTCTCCCTGAAAAATAATATGTAGCTACTCGCCGATATCGTTTACTCATTCGGCTGAAAGAATGAAAAATGCGTTTATTGGCACTAAATAACCTTAAACATTAACAAAATAAAATAAACAATCAAAACCATTCATGCAAAAAGGGCCTCAGCTCAGCATTTGACAGATGGCAACACTCAACGTTGACGCTAATGATTTTCAGCTGCACCCCACGAGCTTCATACGCACAAATATATGACGACAAGACGGTATAGAATTTATGGGAAGGTATCGGAATAATACAATCATGTCAAACCACATTCGTCTTCGTTAAGCTGCGTACAGCGTAACGTGCTTTTCGAAGATAAATTCCAGTTGGGTCGCGTCCCAACTGGAATTTAGAGATCATTAGCAGCATTCATAGGCTAAATAGGCTGCTAGAGGCGCCAGTGTCAAAACTTTCAACAACAACAGAATAGTATATTAGGCCAAAATGATAAAAGAAGCTTTATATCTCCTTCTCCCTTTTATAGGACCCCAACACCCTTCAAGATAGCAATGGCGGAGCTGGGCAAGAAATCTGGTCTAAATTATGAACCATCCAGCCCCGGCCTGCTCGTGGAAGACATCACGATAATGATGAAGAGGGAAAACTCTGACAGTACCGTGCAGCTCAACGACTCGCTACTCTCGTCCACGGCCGAGCAGGACAATAATACTGTACAGGTGAATAACAAAAAATAATAAAAAAAACAATTTGATATTGTCCTTCAAATTCAATTCAATTGTTTTTCTTATGCTGGTGTTAAAAAGTGCATGACCATTAATATAAATGGGTGTCTCTGTAATCGGTAAAACAAAAAATCCGGAAAAGTGCTGATATTTCTTGAACTGGTTCTATAAAACGATGTTATTTGCCAAATTTGATAGTTCTAGGACAACGGGAAGTACCCTGCTGTCTATCAGCTATCTATCAATTGATTACCTTGAGAGTGTCGAAATATGCGTTTTTACGGAATAAACAGCCTGTACGTTAAATTAGTAGTACGATTTTTTCACAGCTTCGAGGTTCTGTAAGGGTCTTCATTTCAACTCGATATCGCCACACGTTCCCGAAATAAAGGGTTTTGACAGACGGACAGATAGACGGATAATAAAGTGATCCTATAAGAATTCCGTTTTTATTTCTGTTTGAGGTACGGTCCCCTAAAATAATCTTGTCAATGAAATTAATCTCGAATCTGCATAAAAGTTTAAATAAATCCGTTTATCAGCAGTAGCTTTTTGATCCTTTGAAAAGAAAAGACTGCTTACTTTTTAAATTGGGTATTTTTACATCATAAATGACCAGGCACTTTGAAGCAATGTATTTTTAATAATTAGTCACTCATTCGCCATAAACTTCGTGTCCATTTCGATTGCTCTACGAGAGATTTGGTATCATGGATTTCAGAATATTCATGTTTTACGTCCGTTTTTTGCATTATATTTCTTTCCCACGACACACGCGGCCTTATGCGCTCATGCGTATGTACACGCGCATTTTCTACATCATAAAAATCCACCTGGGCACATACCGGACAGCCATAATGTTATACACTCGTGCGCTCGATATGTATCATAATTTTAGGTTTGGGTTAGGCATTGAGTCTGCTACCAGTAGGGAGCCGCATTGAAGAGTATTTAAGTGCTCCCGCAGCCCCTGGCGCAAGTACGCGAGGGAACACGGGATGGTTTTTGTTAGTTAGAATCTGATCCCTTCGTCCTTAATACGGAGTATAATTATCCATGAGGATGTAGAATTATATCATCATCAGCTTAGCCATTTTAATTATGTTGGATCTGGCTATCAACCCCAGTCAGAGTACAAGTGTTTTACATGGTGCGGCTGCCTATTTGACCTCTACAACCCATTAGCTGAGTAACACAATACCGCTTGGCATTAGCCCTAGATTTTCTGGCTTTTAGACCTCCAGTAATGACTGTCAAAGATGTACAAATGACAAGCAGGGCCAACGGATTATTTCCGTGGTGCGGAATGTTCATTATAATATTATGTTTTTTTTTATTGATAATAAGCTCGCGTTTGACCACCATCTCACCTGATGGTTAGTGATAATGTGGTCAAAGTTGGAGCACGCTTGCCTAAAAGTAACCTATTCACTCTTGACTTAAAGATTCCCAGGTTATAGCGATCAGGAAACACAGACTCCGGCAGGGAATTTCACTCCTAAGCCTTACGCACAATGAAAGTATTCCCAAAACGTTTTGTGCGTATGGGTGGGATGTCGACCATGTAATGATGGCGCATCACCGTTTATCTTGTAGTCCGGTGAAGTAGTACAGGACTCCGTTTTGTAGGTCTATTATACTACTTGCAGTATTATATACATATAGCTACTGAAGCGTCTAAGCAGAAGGCGGTGAAATAAAATCCAGAGCGAGAAGCGACAGGGTTATATTGCAGTGACAAGTATCAAGCAGTAATTGAATGTTGAATAAAAATACACGGACATTTATACTAGCAGATTATAACTAAATAATACTAATAACGGTTCGTGCTTGACCGATCTACGCAGGAGTCGACGCCTCCTCGTTAGCACAGACAATAGACGAGTCCGCCGACATCTTGCCTCATTAACGCTTGAACAATGGATGCGCGTGCGCCATGATTAGGAAGGCGGGGCTAAGCCCGACTGATGTCATGATGTAGGCGTAGCTTTGCAACTTGTTTTGCACACGGCACGCTCTGACGTAAAATCGTATGATCTTGGTGCGCGTTGTTGTAGTGCGAGTAAACTTGCCTACTCGCTACAATGGAACGGGCTTGGCGGAATATGATTGTGTAATTCCATCGCACACTCCCCGAAATGTAACCGATAGAAAACCGATAGACTTGCAACTCGTCGTCGATTTTCAAGGCTCTGGAGCTTTGATTCGACCAGTGAATCGTTGTCGATGAGTATCTTGGCCCTTTTCTCGATAGACACAGCGCGTGCAGTTGGTATTTGGCAGGTTCATCCCGAAGATGAGAGCAGTACTTCATACACGATCGAACCTGGGATTGATAGAGATTGAGCATCTGTTCCGGTGTGATAGATGATGTATTATGAGGTTGTTTGGCAGGTGAACGACTCTGGCATAGGCAGCCTGAAGCGTCGCTCGGAGCCGGGGAAAGAGAACGTGGCGGGCCACAAGCGCGCGCGCAAGGCGCTGGCGCACAGCTGGGGCGCCGCCACCAGCACGCCGCACGCGCACTCCAGGGTACCCGACGTCTCCTACATCGAGACTCCGGTGAGCATACTCTATTCTCTATCACTATTTATCGGAAAACTAGCTTTTGCCCGCGACTTCGTACGCGTGGGAAGGTTTTCCTGCGCAAATCCCGATCCCGTGGGAATTTCGGGATAAAAAGTAACCTATGTGTTATTCCAAAATGTCAACTATCTACTTACCAAATTTCATTCAGATCCGTTCAGTAGTTTTTGCGTGAAAGAGTAACAAACATCCATCCATCCTCACAAACTTTCGCATCTAAATATATTTAACTCAAAGGTGACTGACTGACTGACTGATTGACTGACTGACATAGTGATCTATCAACGCACAGCCCAAACCACTGGACGGATCGGGCTGAAATTTGGCATGCAGGTAGATGTTATGACGTAGGCGTCCGCTAAGAAAGGATTTTGCGAAATTCCCACGGGATCGGGATTTACACGGAAAAAACTTCCCACGCGGGCGAAGCCGCTGGCACAAGCTAGTTTATAATATTAGTAAGAAGATTGGACGTAGTTATGCAAAAAGGATCCAATCCAACCTTTTACCGCCCATAAGACCGCCCTTTGTAACACCCGTTGTAGTTTTTAAGTCCTTATTTAATTCTGTTATGGTGTACAATAAAGAGTATATCTATCTACCTATCTTTTCCGAAATTGACTTATACCAAAAGCATCTTCAGGGTGATATATTAAAGATATCAATATAACTCAATTTCGGAAAAGGTGTGGAATGGATCCTTTTTGCATAACTACGTTCAATTATAAGTGCAGCCACAGATTTCTTTATTGGCCACGTGTAGGGCTTCCATTCCCGCAGCCTGAATTCAATCTCGGTATTTACGGGACTACGAATTTTCAATCACGCGGGATCTCGATATTTGCGGGATCCCGCATATTGAAAATATTCACGTTTATATAAGGCAAATAAAACAATGAATTAATCAACTAACTCCACATTTATTTACGTATTACTATTAGTATGAGATCAATCAAATTGCACCGTTTTTTCTTCACAAAAAACAGTAACAAATACTGAATAAAAAACTTTACTGAAATTTTAGGCTACATACTTAGGCTACCACTGACTGAAATTCAGCTATATTAGGCTACTTAAGCTGTAAAAGACGGGCGACATTGGCCCCTCGTTGTTTGCAACACTGTTGTTTGCAACACTACCGGCCGCCAGTCACCGAACGATCGCGCTCGCGAGAGGTCGCATGCATGTTTTATCCCGCTTCACGCGGGATTCTGCAATACCGACATCTCGGTATTCCGTGATTGGATGCCCTAGCCACGTGATCAAACTTCTTTTTATAACTAAGCAACGGGAAAATGAGATAGCCCCTAATAAACTAATTAGTCTTTACAATACCAACTAATTATTCTAAATAAAGCGACAAGTAAAGTCAACAATTACCTTAACTTGTCCTTCTTATTTCAATATAGTCGTCTAATTTACTAATTCAGCCACGGATTTTACATCTCATCACCGTTTTACAGTTTATAGCATCAATATAGGGTATATCCTCATACGTAAGGTTAGGTTTTTTTTTTAACCCCTCGAGTGTCGCATGTTGAATTTCCTTATGATTTTTGGGTAGGACTTCAGAAAAAATGATAAATCGGCAATTTATGGCCATTATCATGGTATATATTATACCTTCCTGGATTCGTTATGAGTTTATCTTAACTATTTATATCATTCAATAAGCAAATCAAACTGACCTTATCTCGCAGTGATGTGATATGTTTGCACTTTTATAATTTTCACTGACATCCGAAAAAAAAATAAAAAAAAAATGTGCCTGCACATTTATTTTAATTTTTATTTTATTTTAACACATATTATTCCAAAAAATTAATAAAAAACTATTATAAAAAGTAATAAAAACTATTTGATAACACAACGAAAAAGTCTGCGGCGTCACAACAAAAACCACAGATGCATATTGTAAATTTTTTTTCGTTCATTTTAGCGGTGTATGCAGAACGTATTGCTACTTGCAACACAACCACAGATATTTATCGACCAATCCTGACCAAGCCCTTAAGTGTAACTGTCCGACTTAAGACATTTGGAGAATTTTTTTCTTATGTCGCACTGTGTAACATAAGACACGCGAGAGGTTAATTCACTAGCTCCTCCATCAGTCGACGGAGACCTTATCTAACTAAATCTCATTAATTCCAGTTTTTGCAGTTATTCCTCTTGCGCTTTTAAACTTCATAAAAGCATAAAATAAGCGTTAGGTTATGTTAGGTTTCTTTTTTGATGTCATATATTAATATTTTAGAAGTTTACTGCTTGAATAGATGCTAAAAAAATAACCACCATGCTGAATTGTATTTACAGTGCCTTACATAGAAGATAACTAGTGGCTAAGTGTCATTCAGACGCTCGGTAATTGTGGCTGACTTAGTAATTTAGAAGGAAATGTAGATTTTTAGAGGCGAATGATGATATGAAAAAGGTATAATTAGCATCAATATTTATCTCATCACCACACAATACAGATCCTAGCCGTCGGTAATCATCCGCCTTTTCCCAACTATGTAAGGGCCGGCTTCCAGCATAATCGCATGCAACTAATTATTAGTGTTATTAGTGTAGTGTTCTCTTGGCAAGACTAATGTCAGATTTTCCCGAGTTTCATAACCCATAACTACCGTCAAATATACAGTGTGTTAGGTTAAACGAGGGACTTATTGAGGGAGGGTATTCAGTATTCGATTTTCGTCCGTGAAAAACCTATAACTTAAATTTTTGACGTAATTGTCCAATATAATACATTTATCATGTACACTGAAGCGCAAGAGGTGAATGAACATGTAAACAGTGCCTAAAGTAATCACGTGGCAAAACACGGCCCGATCCTGCCAAAAAAGGAAGCTCGTGTGTAAACTCCGCCCCCGCGGGAGTCCCCCCGAGGACTTTTGTTATGGTTCTGTCTGTTATTTAACAGTGTTTTTTTTTGTTCATATTTTTATTAGTATCATGTAAGCATACACTATTGTAGGTTTGAATATGTCCCTCGTTTAAACTAACATACTGTATACAAATGAAAACCGGGACCAACGACTTAACGTGCTTTTCGAGGCTCGGTAAAATCTCGAGATATTAAGATGGCCACTACGGATGGCCCTTGGCAAGCGTTGCTTTATCTTAAAAATTGGCAATTAAAGAATGTTATTCAAGTTATTCATTAGCTACGGGCTTCGCGAGTTACTTCTGGACAAGCATACTCCATTAATTTGGCCTGTGATATTAAAGCCCCGTGTCAGCTACTACTGTTACTGTCAACATTAATACCTCAACAAATAGAATTTGTGACCCTTTGTTCAGTAGTTGCGTTTGCACTGGATATTCAAAAACCAATGTGAAAGCTTTAATTAATTATATTCTTCATTAACAGAAACCTTCTTAATATTGTTCCAGAGCAAAACCTTAGCTGGCGACAGCTCAGTAATATTCTCACCGCCATCAATCGTGAAACATTCCCTCCTAGAAGAATCTACGAGTCTACACTCCCTTATAAGCCCTGAAAACACGCCCGACACTAGCAATTATGAAGAAATCGACATAGAAGCTGTGATCACAGAGAAAACTAAGGTACAACACAGGTCTATACTCCTTACTAATCCCGAACCTAACACCCTCGGACCCACTGAAATCATATACCCTGAATATGGAACAAAAATGACAGAAATCACACCATTTAGAGATTTAACAAACTTAGACAATCCTAGCTTTAGTCGACTAAATGCGGATAGACTACGAACTATCACAACTGGCAACGAGCTAGCGTGTGAAACTCTAATCGCCCCAAAGCAAGTCTTAGCTAACGCCCTAGCCGACCATATTTACAAAGTAACCAATCAGAAACCGTCTACATCACGCATAGATGAGATTTTAACCAATAAGATTATGAATAAGAATGATTATGCGAAAGAAAACCAATGGTGGACTGTCGATAAGGATAATGGACAAGAAGAAGCGATGAGTGATTATTATATGTTCACTAATATGTAGGTCGGGACTACGCTTATTGAGTTAGGTTGGTCTTGTGGTATTTTGTTAGTTGAGAAATTTTCAACAGAACATCGACCTTTAAACTTTTGGTAAATATCCGTTTTAATGATACTGTTAGTGACCAAGTCAGTTTAGGAACTTTGAATCTTTAAATATTTCCACACGCTTCTCAAAAGCTCACTAGAAAAGTATAATATTATTTTATGCTTTAATAATATTTAATCTCTTTATAAAAGATGAACAAAAAAACCCATTGAAATATCGATTATAAGGCAATTATAAAATTAATCAGAACATTAACGAGTCATATAGCAAATAATTAAAAGGGCACGCCTTTTCTGAAATAACATTCTAAAAATGGTGTAATTAGAACTTAAAAGGGTTATTTATAATGTGTATTTGTTCTAAAAATTAAATAAAAAGATAGTCTAAGCATTTCGAGATTGCAACCCTGGCCTGAGGTTAAATATTGGACCTAGCTATGGGTTTATCAATTTTTATATTGAAGTCTGCTATCAAAATATCACAAGACAATTAATACAATATGACTGTGAATAATAGTGATTAAATTATAAGTTTAAAGTAAAAGACACGCTTAACTAAGTCATAAACATATACGTTTTAATAAAATGTGTGGGTCACTAGACGAGTTACTAGAATGATTGGATATTTTCCTAAAGAAAATGTCCAATCATTCTAGTGAAACCAACATAAGAACTCACAGTGAAAATATTTTGAGGATTCTTGAAAAGTGAATATTGTTTTAGATCTGCGCTTGAATAAGCATATTTAGCTTAACAATATAATCTATTATTCAAGAATTTGTATAAAATGTCGTGAAAAGTACAAGTCAAGAGTTAATCTGAGTCTTAGCCTAATGGCTAAGGTCTTGGCTAACGGCCTTGTGATCGAGAGGTTGAGGGTTCGAACCCCACCCTATTGCTGTGAACCCACTCCAGACATAAGCATATTTAGCTTAGTTGGAGGGGTTAACAAGATTGCTAGTCATGTGAATTCTACCTACACTGCTAGCTCTATTCAAAACAAACAATACAAATTCAGTCAATACTTCTTTTGTTAAGCCGGGTTTTCATAGTAAGAGTTGGCTCGGACCGAGTGCACTCGTACGAGTCAGCTTCGTACGAGTGTACATGGATAGTGGTGTACACACGAGTTCTAAAAACCTCACTGTGTCACGTTCACTTCACTTTTTCATACTTGTCGCCATTTTGTTTTCATAAATATGATCCACAGAGTACATTCAAATGATCCGAGTGAGCTCGAAAAATAGAGCAGTGTCCGAGTCTACTCGGATTGCGTCCGAGTGCGCTCGGATTGCGTGTTTACATGATACGAGTAGCGTCCGAGTAGACATCCGAGTGCACTCGGTCCGAGCCAACTCTTACTGTGAAAACCCGGCTTTAATGGCAAACAGAGCCGAAGTTGACTATTCTATCAATGTCTCAAGTAAATTGGAAAATCAAATGTGTATGATTAAGCACATCAGTCATTTTAGATTTTCTGACAAACGCTGATAGAATCTCAATTTTTTTTCACAAATTCTGGTATTTTCAAACTAGTAACCCACTTAAAACTAAACAACGACTAATGAACTAACATAAAATTACTAAATAATATTGTGATCTACATATTACTAAACATCAAGGCGCTTATTGGTGATTCATTTCATTTCTTCTATTAATTTCTCGGTAAAAATTAATCAACATGAAAAAATCATGACTAACTTATTAAAAAGAATGATATTAATAATAGTTACGTAATCATTAAAAACGAAATATCGTAAAGATGATCGAATATTCGTTTTATTTAACGTGTTATCCGTACTCGGTTGTAAATTTTTTAAATTTTATTTTCTCGAATTGACAATTCTTAGATAAGTTCCGCACCAAACTAATGTAAACGTTAAACGGTATTAGAAAATAAGGTACCAAAGATGAGGTTTTCATCAAATGAATTATTCGTTTTTCTATTAATTTAATATATTTCTTAAATTTCTAGTTAAAAAAAATTTAGTTTTAGTAATCGTCAAAAGTATACCTCAAGTTTACCATGCACCAAATTATTTAAGTGTTACTAGTTATAATAATTTCAAGTATTAATTTGTTTAGGTTAAATAAAAATACTTGTTCGTAGTAACAAAAAACAAATAAGTACAAAATAATGATTGTTTTTCAACAGTATTTACGACTCGATGGTTCAATATTGATGATAAAATGTAAAAAAGAATGTTTTTCTTTGAGTTTTTTTTTCTTATACTGTATTTGTAAAAGAAAAATAATTGAAAACGGACATTGTAGGGCACGATTCTTTCGATCTACTAACAGAACCCTTCTAGTAGGTAACCTGTCCTATTCCTGTATTTATTTATTTAGAAATTCTATTAATTATAGTATTTTGCTTTGTATTTTGCCTCTAAAAATATTAACATTTTTTATACTTAATTTAACTGTCATTCGAATAACGACTTAAATGCTGTCGCATAGGTTGTGGAATTTGTATTTACACAGTCACTTTTTTTTGTTAAATTGTAACATTTTTTTATATCGGCAGCTACTTAAGACAAGTTTATTTGAAATAAATAAATGACATTACCCTTACCTTATTTCCCTCCATATTGTATTTTTCCCGCCAATTCCAATCCCGCACAATATTGACAGGCCAGTGTTGAATCTTCTTAAAAAATACCTATTTATTTATATCTTGTTATAGAAATTGTTTTTTGTTACTATTTATGTTTAAAAAAATGTTTTAATTTATTCTGTAGCTGTAGTTTCTTTGTATTATGGCAACATTTTTTTTTTTGTATTTCGATGTGTTTTTTCTTTTTTATTGAGTAGTTTAGTGTCTCTGTCAATATTGTTTGTATTCCAATCCAATCCAAAAGAGATCCAATGTCATTTTTTATTTCAATAAATGTAATTTGTACATTTACTTTTTAGTTTGATTTTTTTCACCCTTGGTATAGTCCCCGGCACGTAAATTGGCAAGGATTTGGCGTAGTGGGGATAAGTTCGCGCATCGTGCACTTAGTGGAAGAAAAAATTGGTCACTTTTATTGCTTATCATTATTCTATTGTTATTGCCACGGAATAGATGAAAGAGGTTGGAATGGTAATGCGGGCGTGGCGAGCGCGCCACATTTATGATACGAAAATCACAGCTTGACCGATTAATTCATTCACCGCGTTTAGTGTGCTTCGGATTACTTCGGAACACAGAGCTCTGCTTTAAAATGCCGTGTTGTGCAATTATAACCTGTAAAACAAAAAGTTAGACCGCAAGTATAGAGCGAGGAGGCATATCTTTCCATCAGTAAGTCGAAAATAACATTGAATTACAATTTTATTTGTAAAAAACATAAAATATTCTGATCACTATGAAATTCCGAACATTAACAACATTATTGCCACAAGTTACAAAAAGAATACATTGCCCGATGTGTATTCGCTTAATCAACGCAATGACCAAGTCCGCTTACAATGTATTTCATGCGTTGCGTCCTCCACACTTCAACCATTGATGTTTCGTCCTTTGCTCTGATTGGCCATGCTGCACGGCCCATGTTTATCGACAGTGAGTTACAATCAGTAGCAAGCTCTCGATTTAAGTGTGTGTAATTTAATTGTGTGCGTAATTCGCATACGTAACGGGCCTCTTACTTGTAGCGGAGCTACATAGTGGGAGATAAGTGGCGACACGCGTTCTCATACAAATCAGAAACTATTTCCTTTCTAACCTCTTTTATCTGTTTGTGGTTATTGCTATCAATTATTTTTAATCATGTTTGTTTTGAAGAAAATTATAAAGAAAGAGAAATTCGTGACTTTATTAGGTGTTATAAGTAAAATATATACATTTAAAAGTTCTTCCGATATTACCCTAGGCCGCTAAAACTTTCTTTTAACCTTTTAACCGCCTACGTCGGATTTTTACGACAAATATTTTCGGGCCCATTTCGCCTGTGTCGTATATATACGACAAAAATATCACAGCTCGTTTCATGTACTTTTTTGTTTAATTACGCTGTATTTTATCAAGACGATGTTTATATTAGGTAAATAGTTAATTAAGTAATCATTTAACAGTTTAATAAACTTTAGTCTCTTAATCAGAAGTCCTAATTATATTGCACTGCTGTTTTTGTTGTAGGTATTTATTTTTCGATTCACTGTGCCGGGCGCTGGGGGCCCGACAAACGATATGAAGTCGGGCGGTTAAAAGGTTAAGGGCCGTCGAATTATGTGTCGGGGAGGGAGGGGAGGGATGGGGGGGGGGGTAGTAGTCCCACACCCCTTGTACCATCCCCACCCTGCGGAACCCCGTGGTTATGGAGAAACAGTAAATAGACTTAGGAATTCATGGTTATGAAATATTGGAATTGTGTTTAGAAAGATAAAATGTAGTAAGTATGTAGGTAAGTAAGATAAAATATAAGACACCACCGACTGGTCAAAAGTGTCAATCTCTGTGATCGACTTTGTTTTATTCCTCTTTTTTCTTGATGTCCTAAAGACAATGAGGAATTCCGAATTTCTGCCTTCCTTAACTATACGTCTAACTATCCTTTCTGACGTTTTAGTAGCTTCTGAAGTCCGTTTTACGGTCTCTTTTTCATTTTGAGCTTCTTTTTCCATGAAACAGTACACATATACCATTTTTCTGGCATGCCTGCGTAAAACGGTATATGGTCCTGACATTGTAATCAACGTAATACAAACTAAATTTAAAACAATAACAATAACTCGTACCAAAAACTAAATTTAAAACAATAAAAATAACTCGAAACAAAACCTAAATTTAACACAGTAAAAATAACTCGTAACAAAAACACAACAAAAACAAAGGGTACAAAGAACTCTGGCACGGCCCATACTTCATCCGGCCCACTTTTTCAACTCAACAGACAATAATAATATGAATACTAAATTGACTAGTAATAAACACTATTTACTATAAAAACATCAATATCAATATTGATCATGGGAATACCGAGATAACAAAAACGTTTTTTTAGGTTATGAAACGTAAAAACGTTTAAGGTCTCCGTACTAATATTATAAAGCGGAAAAGTTTGTTTGTTTGCTTGAACGCGCTAATCTTCGAAAGTACTGGGTGGATTTGGATGCAATTTGGTATGGAAGTAGCTTGAAGCTTGAGGGAGGTTATAGGCTACTTTTTACGCGACTGCAAAAAAGGAGAGTTATGTTTTTACCGTGATAGAATCCACGGGAGCGAAGCCCCGCGTGAGTACTAGTTGCGAAATAAAACCGAAAATGAATAATTAATTAAACATCTAAAAAGTAGGAGTATTCACAGCGGCGTAAGAGTATAAACGCAAGAGTCATGAGTGAATGACATTGATTGATTTTTTCAGCTCATTTGACGTTTCTTGAGTTTTTACCCGACTACGGCAAAGCCAAAGGAGGATGTATGTATGTATGTGTGTATGTTCATCTGTTCCCTCATAGCTCCAAAGCTATTTATCGGAACTCGACAAATGAGGTATCGTTAGAACCGTCTTGACCGTCCGCTGAACATAGGCTACGTGACGTGTCACAAAACCCAATGTGGCGCCCTCTAGCGCCCAAAAAGTGTTGTGTTAAAAAATAAAAATAAGATAAACACATCGTGTTTGATATCATTTGAAAGGGTGTCACATGCACATTTCCAAAACATTGCTTAAATTTAAAGTGGCGCCCTCTAGTGGACAAAAAATCATGTGTAAAAAATAAAAATAAGATGATACACCGTGTTTGGTATCATTTGAAAGGGCTTCACTTGTACTTATCAAAAATATTGCTTAAATTTAACGTGGCGCTCTCTAGCGGACAAAAAGTCATGTGTAAAAAATAAAAGTAAGATAGATACACCGTGTTTGGTATCATTTGAAAGGGCTTCACTTGAACTTATAAAAAATAAAGTAAATAGTATAGAAGCACAGTGATTTAACACCAAAATAGTTTAAATAATAAAAAGTAAAAAAAAACTAAAACCCGACTACGACAAAAAATATAGGATATCAACCGTAACAAAACAATTAATAACGTGTGACTGCGGCTTTTATTTTTTTATAATTTGGCTTCTAGCATTTTTATGCTAACTACTAAAATAAACTACTAAAAACGTGGTAATTAACATAAATATTTACGTAAAGCGTTAACTGATATATTTAGACTTTCAAAATGGTTCTATTTTTAATAATAATATTCTAAATAATGATAAATCATGACCCCTCTACATACAATATTATATTATTTAACCCCCTGGCAACCCTGGAATTAGGAAATGCAGATGTCATGGCTAACGGATAAATTATTCACAATGACTTCCGCTATATCTTCTTTTTATTGTGTTTTTCATTACCCCATGATTAAAAGTCGTATAAAAATTACGATAAATAACTATTAAATATATATTTTTTTAAATATATATTTCATTTGTGTCCGCTATTACACTGTTAGTGGGCCTAATTTCGCCGACCTCCTTTCGTGCACGCTGTTTATTCGGGAGCGAACGGGGCGTAGACACAGTGTGAGAGGCCTTGAGTCTACTGACGCACCAATCGCGCGCTCGGGTTGAGGCTACATAACACCCCGCGTCCCGCTGACAACCGCCGACACCTATAAATCGACTTCTGCGCATCTAACGACTCTATACAGACCGGTTAAGTAGTACATTAGCCGTATAGAGCTAAACTAAGAGTGGCCCTACCTAAAAAAAAAAAAAACTAAAAAAAAAAATCTAACGACTCTTGCCAAGTTACGTACCGGGCACTATATAGTTGATTCTTACGATTTGATTGCATAATGTCAAAAAAAAACATTTTATATAATTTAATTTGGTTTCTAGCTGTACTACATATTCAAATTCAAGTAATTGTACAACAAATCAATATGATTAATGTTGTGAGACAAACGACGCAACAACTACAAACATATATTTTTAATTAAGTTGATGATTTAAAATTTTATAATAGTAATTTATAAATTGATCTAAATAATAATGATATAAATAATTTCAAATGTTTGCATGCCGATTGGTAAAATGTGGCTGAGCTAAATGTAATCTTAAGAACTATTATGTACCCATATTTGCCAAAATAAAAATTCTATTCTATTCTAACAGATTGACTAAAATGTATTTTAACACAGCTTTTTAATTACTTACATGAAATATTTATTTGCAATGAATGCATTTTAAGTCGTTATTCACTACAGCATTAGGCGTACAAAAATCACACAAAGTACGCCCAAATATGGTGATGCAGTACTTATTTTGTTTTATTCTTATAAAAAAGTACGAATTGCAGAGAAAATATATTCCCTTTTAGATTGTCCGGGGCACCGAGCCTATATTAGTGAAGAAATCAGCCGTTCGCTCCATCAAGTTTGATAAACTCGAAGAACTCCCCGACATTAAAGAGGAGGTGCCAATAATATCGCCTTTTATATTAGTAAGTATTGTTTTAAGATGAATTTCTGGTAAGAAAATATTGATTTGGAAGAAGTGAATATTGGCGTAGCGTACTACCAAAAACAACTTATATCATGGTTTTGCTAGCCAAAGTGGGTATGAATTTCTATATGGTTCGACCAAAGAGGAAATGATTTCCCATAGGATTCGACCAAAGTAGGTATTAATTCCAATAGGGTTCGACCAAAGTAGATATGAATTCCTATAGGGTTCGACCGATGTTTTATGTTTCAAAATACGAGATGAGCATTTCAGTTTTTAATCTTAAACTGGAGACTTTAACACCTGACTTGGTTAAGTACAGTGATTGCCTAATGTCTGTTTCTTTCCTTTGTACATTTTATTTTAATATTTGTATTTTCTAACACTATTTAAGTATGCAATATTTAAGTACTTATGCGATAAAAATATTTTTCTGTAAGTATATAAACTGCCCTATAGAAACTGTTCAAAAAGAAAGATCTGATTAGTTATAACTGGTTATAACATTTCACATCTACACGTTCTAATGTATAATTGACAAATACCGTAAGAACATTCAAAATTAGTCCTAACATGTGAATCTCGTATGAAAAAATGTTAACATACCATTTATTGGAACATTAATTTTTCAGGGTAACTACAAATGGCAAACCTTCGCGTGCGGTATGACTCAAGACCAAATAGACCTGACACAGTTAGCTCATCAATACTTGAGGAAAACTGCTCTCAAACCTAGATCCCTTAATTTCCTATGAATAAGAATTATTTTTGTGTACCGGAATTTGAAGTTGTTGTGTGATTGAATGTTTTACTGTCACTTTTTATAATGGATAGGTATATTCATCCTCCTTTAAATAAAATTGTCATTCTTGATGTCAAAGCCGAAATACCAGTCGTTGACTGAATATTGGCCTTAAGAACAAAATTATGCTAATCTTGAGGCCAGAAAAAGCAATGATAAAACTTTTTTTTCTTAAATTTGACCTCATCAGTCTACTATTTTTTTTTCGGTAAACTAAATACGATAAATATCGTAATTACGCTTATTATTTTAGATTATGGGTTTAGTAGTGCTTAAGTATATTATTTTCTAGCGTTGTATATTAAAAAGTGTGATTCTAGTATAAGTAATTACGTACCGATAATTATGTAGCAGTAAAATTGATATAAAATATGGAGTAATTTTTTTTAATGTATTTATGTTTGTACGTCTTTTAAGTTTTTATAAATATATTTTTAAGGTTTGTGGTAAATTAATATTATGTCAGTCAGCTAATAGTTTTATTAATATTGTGTGAAAATTATTGTTTAGTTTAATATTCATATTTTTTGTAAAATTTGTAAGGCACAGATAATATTATTACATTCAAATTCCAATTTCAAAACAAATGTTGGGATCACAACAATTTTTTTTAGACAACTTATTGTATTTCGAAAATTGTAATTTTTAATGGGTAATATAATTTAATTTTCTCACTTAATTCAACGTATTAAGATCACATTTTGAACGATATTGGTATTTTATGTTTATAACTATAAAATGTACGTACATTTTGGCTCTAAATATAAGTCAAATAATTTCATTGTAAGACTATCTGGTAATTGAAAAGAGTACAAAGTAGTGTTAAGATTAATACAATACTTAATGTACATAAGTAGTTTAGGCCATTTTATAGTAATTTTCTGGCATTGGCCTTGGAAATAATTGCATTTTTTTTTTAATTTTTGTAAATTTGGTTTTGGAACAGCAGAATGGATGTTTGATTACTTTTCAGTTCAAACGTTATACAGCTTGATTTTTTTAGTCATCAAATAAAAAGTGAAAGCCTCTGGCAGGTGTTATAATTTTGCCTTTGCTTTGCTTTGGTTTGAGGTTTTAATAAGCTAAGGTTTAAAAGTAATTTTTTGAATAAACAAAATTTTGAAAATAAATATATACGATTAAGTTTTGTACAATATTTATAATTTAAGAGGCAATATTTATACGAATTATGTTTTAACATATTTTAATTTCACGTTTTTCTTGTGATTTCTATTATGTTAACTTTTTTTTATTCTAAATTTTCACTTAGGCTGCTGCAAAAACACACTGGTGAGCATTAAACAATTTTTTTATAAAATCATTTACAAGTACAATCAATAGCAAAGGCAACCTTTGTTATTACCGACTCTACTGAGTCGAGCAAATAAAAAGTAGATCAGCGGTTTTTGGGGTACAGTAAAAAATGCAAAATGATTCAGATGGTTAATCGTACGTCTTTGTGTCAAATATTACGAGAATACTTTACCATTAAACTACCTATTTCGATGTTAATCAATCCTTTTTTCTGTGTGGGAATATCATCGAATGACTTCTCCCGCTCTGAGTGGAGCGGAAGGGGGGAGTGTCAGACTTCTATTGACTAAAACCCCAACCTGTTCCTTCAGCTGCCCTTAAGTTTCGGGGCCCCGGTATCTCGTTAGAACACACACCCGCAACCCCGGATGTTAATCAATCCTAGCCTTTCCTATGGGATCGGCGTTCAATCTAACCGGTTGTAGTTTAATCACATGTTTTTACATGAATCCACTTCTTAGTACGAAAAACCGTGGTAATAATGGTTGGCGGACTTTTTGGTGTCCGACTAACAATTCCGCAGTAAAAATTACTATATTTAAATTTAAGTATAAAAGATGTTTGTAAACGTCCTAGTTTTTAAGTTACTGCCATTTTTTTAAACGAAGAATTTGTATTTTTATCTTGTGACAACAATAATATTGTTCTAGTTTGTACATAGTAGATATACAAATAGACTTATGGATGTTTATGTAAGGAAAATATATGGTTTTATAGAATATTGTGGTTTTATTATAATTGCTAGTTTCAGCTTAGCAAGGGCGTAACTCCTGTAAGCCCATATACAAAGGCGATCCATGACTAAAGGCGGGTGAAAATGCAGATCGGTAGGTATCAGGTCGTCACACTTCAGTAGGTCTTAGTCACCGAATCTGATATCTAATCCCACCCAGAATTAGTAATTATCAACCAACGACAAAAATGGAGGAGGTTATCAATTCGACGCGTATATTTTTTTTGTTTTTTGTTTTATGTATCATCACCGCTTACTCGAAGACGGCTGAACCGATTTGGGAAATTCTTTTTTGTTTGAAAGGGTATACTTCGACATTGGCCCATTGTCACCAAGTCAGGATCTGATGATGGGATCCTGGAGAAATCGAGGGAACTCGTCAAATATTATAACCACATCTACATTTTGCATCTACATATAGTTATTTGAGTATTTTTTATAGTAACTTGTGTAGTTGCATTCCAAAAGCACCATTTGTGAAGTGGACCTGATGATAAAGACCACAGATGGCCACTGGAACTACTCAATATATAAGTAGGAATAATAAGTATTTCATGTGTTCCGCTTCAATTACTTGAATGTGGTATTAAGCACAATATGCTCGTCACAATGCATATGGTGAAGTGAAGCTGATGGTGAAGTACCAGGAGAACTCCTCGACATATAACGGCCCAACATTGGGAAAAGCAATATTTTGTAAATGAATATAAGTAGTTGACATTTAGGCTCTTGTAACTAGGTAAATTAAAAATCGACCAACTAAAAAGAGTGCAATAAAAACTTTTTACCAAAAAATTAAACCGACTCCCCAAAAAGTTTTTTTTGCAAACAGAAAAATAACTTTAATTTCGGAAGTCGGTGCCAAATACACACATCAAAAGTGTCTAGGGATCAAGCATTTTTATGCGGATTTCTTGAGATTGAGATGTGGCTTTGTAATAAAGAACAAAGACGGATCCTGGCCTACACAACTTTTAAATTTAAAATGGCTCGGCCATTTATCTTTAATGTATAAGAATCTATACAATAAAATCTAAACTATAATGTTAACTACATGTTTGTATTTAATTTCTTTCGAGAACTTCTTCATTAGAATTGATTTATTAATAAACAAATAGCTGACCGGAAATTGTCGAAAAAAGGTTGAGTTGTCAATATGCTGCAATTAAACTTATTAATCAGTTTTTATTTAAAATTCTTTATTGTTTTATGTATTCTTTTCTACACTAAAAATAGTAACAATATGTGGTGAACAATAATCTCATTTTATTACATAAAAAATCTGAAATAATATTTTAATTATTGAGAATAAAAACTCTATTCTATTTTTATACATGGCAAGCAAAGGCGATGTTGACTATTCTGCCAAATAAAAACTCGAACATGTGTCAAAAGTGACACAAAGGGAATTGATTGACATTACAAACACAAACAGTTGTTGTAAAACATAGTGTATATTACATTCTCTTTGAGTTGTTGTTGTCGGTGATATTGCGAAGTGCATGCGTTTACGTCTCCTCCTCTGTGTTTTGAGACTCTTTTGCTTTTCGAAGTGTTGAAGTACATCCATTATTGTGACCATGTCTAACCAACAACGTTGCACTAATTGTGGATTGAATGTTTTCCGAATGCGGAGGTATTTAGTCGAATGCGAAGAAGTTCGTTCATTGTTACAGCAGTGGACCTCTATTCTCGAAGTAAAGTACTTTTATTTAATTAGACAGAAGTAATTACTTTAGTGCTAAATGTTAGCATGTACAAACATGTATAGAGATCGTCAAATTGTAATAACCTCAAAATTCCATATTTGTATTTATGCTAATATTTTTTTGTTAGAGCTTCTATACAATATTAAATTTTAAGAAACAGTTCTTAGTATTGAACTACACACAATAAAATTATTTTCATCACTGGCCGTGAGAATTTTATATTGAGCCAAAGTTACTATGGACACTCAGCATTGCTCTTTATGATTTTATAAATTTATATGGATCCTTTTTGGTGCATTTCATAATTTGAAACAGGAACTGTTAATCAAATTCGAGTAAAAGATGAAAATCAGCTGTCAATATTTTCCCTATAAAAACATACAACGCATTGAAGACATTAGCCCTGGCTGGGGGCCTTTAAATTTTAGAGGTCACTACAGGATCGCCCGGTTAAGTAGTATATTAGCCTTATCGAGCTAAACTACGAGTGGCCCTATCGAAAAAAAAAAAAAAAAAAAAAAAAAAAATTGAAGACATTATTAGTGCTACTGTTTCCCTACTACTGATTAAAACCAACGTTATTATGGAGCGGCGACGTCATTTAAGCAGGGAAGAAATGCTCAGAGCCGTGGGAATGATAGAAGCTGGTTCCCGGCAACGTACTGTGGCTTTAGCTCTGAATACAAGTCAGAGTGTTATCAGTCGACTTTGGACACGTTACCGAAGCACTGGTACCGTGGCTGAGCGCCATGGAGGACGGTATCGCTGCACCACACGGAGACAAGACCGATACATTCAAATCTTAACTCGAAGAGCTCCAACAATAACCGCCATGATGTTAGCCGTGAGGCTTCATCACTCTTCAGGGAACTTAATTAGCGACCAAACAGTCAGAAACCGCTTGCATGAAGTGAACCTTCATTCCCGAAGACCGCTACAGGTACCACCTATAGCAATGCACAATCGTAGGATTCGATATCAATGGGCTCTTGAACACAGAAATTGGGCAGAAGAACAATGGCGTTTCGTGTGCTTTTCTGATGTGTCTCGTTTTGGTATGAGACCGGATACAAGACGTATACGACACTGGAGAACCCCTGGACGCCAACAGCGATTAAAATCCTGCCAGGAAGTCCATCCTTATAGTGGTGGAACCATCATGGTATGGGCGGGTATTTGGGTCGGCGGAAGAACTGAGTTGATTTGGATCAGAGGCAACCTCAACGCTCAAATTTATGCTGAGACGATTGTATCTGACGTCATCGTTCCTCTACAAGTGCAAATCGGTCCCTTATTTCAGTTAATGCATGATAATGCACGACCGCACACCGCAAGAGTTGTAAGACAGACTCTCGCCGCAGCTAACATCAATGTCCTGCTCTGGCCTGCTCAGTCGCCAGACTTGAACCCGATTGAGCATGCATGGGATATGCTACAGAGAAGAGCTCTGCCGAATATGGAGGGTATCCAGTCGCAAGAAGACCTTTTTTTGTTTTTGCAACGAACATGGGCGGCCATTCCACAGCGTGATTTGGATGAACTCATTTTGAGTATGCCAAACCGATGTTCTTGTGTTGTTAGTGTTCGCGGTAGAAACACGGATTATTAATTGTTTAAGTTACCCAATAAAATTTTAAAGGAAACTGTTATTTCAGTCTTTTTTTCGAACTTTAATGTTAGTGGTTCAAATGTCACAAATCCCTTTATTAGGAAAATGGCAAATTTCTTTATTAATGCAAAGGTGACTTGGTTTATCGTTACTGTGACAAACGAAAACACTTTATTTGATGAATCCTTAAAGAAAATTTTAATTAATATCAATCAGGAGAAAAGTTATTGCAAAAATATATGTTGATCCCTAGACACTTTTGATGTGTGTATCAGGATTAGTCAGCTCGTGGTTTAAAAGATATAGAGGTACTCTTAGTTAGATATTTTTGGTCATGAGTAGGTACTAGGTACCCATATTATTTTTATAGAACTTTAAACAACTTAATAGAAAATAACCAATTTAATTGAACTTACAATATACTTAGATGAAACGTTGATCGTATGATACAGTCGTCGTCTGCATCTGTTTAGTCTTTTCTGAATTATGCCAGGGTCGTATTTTAGTCTAACCGGATGCAACTGAGTACTGGTGTTTTACATAGAATGAATGCCTATCTGACCTCCACAACCCAGTAACTGGGTAAATTTTAAAGATTCCCCTTAGCAAGTTGGGTATCAGATATTCTGGGTTCTGGCTTGTCGAAAATGTACAAATGACTGCCACGTCCAACGGCGTCACACGCTTTCCGGGAAAAAACGGAAAACTGAGGAATGTTGATACCTATCTGCGAACCAACTCTCGACTCGTGTGACTTATTATTCAGCCACGAGCTCATCAACACACCTAGCAGGAGTTAAAATAAAAAAAATTCGTATTAAGATTTTTGAATTAATTTCTAATATCTTTCAAAGTATGAAATGAAAAGACAATGGATAAAGGGGCACAGCTGATCACTCGGCAATGATGCGGCGGATGAACTGGCCAGGAGGGGGTCCAACACGACGGTTTTCGGACCAGAGCCCATAGTGCCGCTCACCTCCACCCAGCTGCGCACATGGTTAAAAGAACACACACACGATCAAGCCCAGAAATGTTCGTCCTCGGCACCAGGCTGCAGGCAGTCCAAGGAGGCGATGCCAAACTAGACAAAAAACTAAGCAGACGCCTCCTACACATGGACAGGAAAAGCCTGCGAATGGTGGCAGGGAGCATCACCGGGCACTGCTCACTGAACAAACACTACCACACAATAGGTATAACGGACAGTCCCCCGTGCAGGGCATGCATGGGGACGGAGGAAACGGTGGCACACGTGCTCCTAGAGTGCACGGAAATCACTGACATACGAAAGCAAACCCTCGGGTCATTGAATTCCCTTACATACATCCTGAATAGACCGAGAGACCTGATCTGCTTCTGGAGGGAGGTTGGCTGGATGGAGTGACGGCCGACACGGCTCACGCACAATGGTCTCGTGCAGAGACTAAGTGCGGAAACCTAACCAAAGAAGAAGAAGAAGAAGGTCAAGTCAATTATCTATGTAAGTAGGATGACCAAATCACAAGCAAGTGATATGAGATTTAGCTAATACAGTGAAACCTGGTTAATTGGAATCTCAAAGACTAAGTATTTTGTACCATTTAAACAGGTTTTCATTGTCCAGTTTTCCAATTATACAGGTTTAAAATAGTTGTAGCTGTAGCTGTCGGTTTTCTACAGATTGTACTTCGGGGAGTGTGCGCAGGAGCTCCATGACCTGATTCAAAGAGTAAAGTATTTGTAGAGAGAGTGACAACTCTGTGGTAAAATTTGCATGTATGGAAAGTGCTGC
Source organism: Tholera decimalis (assembly GCA_943138885.2). NCBI lineage: Eukaryota > Metazoa > Arthropoda > Insecta > Lepidoptera > Noctuidae > Tholera > Tholera decimalis. The sequence goes on along the minus strand of OW964573.2, from coordinate 19,912,834 downwards.
CACCTTAAGTTTGGTAGGAGAACTAAGATTCTAATAAATATACACCTACATAGATATGCATACTTACTATAAGTATGTACGTAGTCTTTCAAAATTTTATTAGGGTCACAATCAGGGTTTTGACCTAAATAAAAAAGAACACGTATGAAGTTCAGAATAATGTTAACAAAACAACAGAGTTAGCTGAGATAAACTCGAAATTTCGGGAAGCGCATCAACGTCGGGAAAGCCAGAGTTGACAATGGCCGACAATGATATTTGTTTGACAAGTTGATAAACAAGACAGAAGGCTGCCAAAGCTGTTTAACCCACCAAACTTCAGATGTCACTGTCGTCTATTGAAATTGATGATAGTGTTAAGTGTAATACGAGCATATTTTACGAAGTGATTTTAAGCAATACAGCATTGATCCTTATCCAATTAAGTACCATAAATACATTGTGCATTTAATATAAATCAATATTGCCCTTTACAGAATATAATTTAAATAAATAGTTTCGATGATATATTACAGATTTAAAATGCAAGGACATAGCGGGTGCGGCGCGGTGCCGGCGGAGGCACGGCGCGCGTGCCTATGTTGCTTGCCTATGTTGATTTGAGCGTTTAATGTTTTCCCATGGTAAATTATGTGTCGCACTTTCAAGAGTAATTACTAAAGAGAACATGTATGTCGAATGACAAAAAGGCTGTCAACGATGTATATAAAGACATTCTATAGTATATTTAATATAAACATTGCACCCGTGTGAAGCCGGGGCGGGTCGCTAGTTTCTTTATAAATGTACCGTTTTTCCATTTAAAACGCAGTGTATTACATTCTCTTTGTTTAATAAATAGAGGTGGAAATGTTAATAAAAATGCGTATATTTGGTGTTATGAATTAAGTGTAGGTATTTATTTATTATAAAAAAAATACAATACAGTGAAGTTTATGACTTAAAGTAATCGGTTATTTTAGTTTGTATTTGATTGCTAGTTGCTAAAACCTGTTACTCGATGGAATAAATTTGTTTCAAAAATACTAGAATCACTAGAATTATCAATGTTTGACATCACAAAATAGGTACCTAAAGCTTTCATTGCCTCACGCTTTGAAATTTTTACTGAAGTTTCTCCACAATCTCTTTCTACTTCTTCAGATTTCAGCCTAGCAGCCCTTTTGCCAACATCCATTATGCCTGTTTTAGAACGCAGTGTTGTGTTGTGTGTCACCACTGCGAGGGTCGCCCTGAGGACACAGTCGAGCACACGGTGCAGGACTGCCCCGCTTGGGCAGAGCACCGACGTGTCCTCACGGCGGCAATAGGCGGAGACCTCTCGCGCCCGGCATTGGTCGAGGCCATGCTGCGGGGCGAGAGGGAGTGGGAAGCGGTCGCCTCCTTCTGCGAAGCAGTCATGCTTCCGAAGGAGGAGGCGGGCCGTGTGAGGGAGAGGATGGCGTCCTCCCTCCAGCCCAGCTGCAGTGGTAGACGCCCACGGCGTCGGACGTCGGCCGACGATCTCCGGCCACCGTAGGCGCGGGCATGCGGACAGCGAGTAAAGGGCAACTCGCTGTCCGACCATGGACCATGCCCGGGTCGACGGCGCGTCGTGTCCCACGCGCGCCTCAAAGAGCGTCAGCAATATGACGAGGCCCCCCCGTAGAGGGCCGAAGCCTGCCGGGGTCGTGGGATTCATCCCGTTACCGTGACCCCGGTACGTAAAGGGTTATTGAAGGAACACCGTGGATTTTAGTCAGTAAAAGTCTGACAGTCCCTCCCACCCTGCCCGGGGTGGGAGGACTTATTTGATAATTTTACCACGATAAAAAAAAAGAAAAAAAAAAGGCTAGCTTCTGCAATTCGGTGAGCGACCAAGTCTGAGCACCATAGGTTAGGACGGGCAGAATACACATATCGATATGTTTTCGCTTCAAGGAGATCGGTAAATCACCCTTCATTAAGCTTCTTCATGGACCAGTAGCTTTTCCAAGCGCTTTCGGTTCGACGATCTATTTTCCTTTCTTACCTGTTTTCGAAAGAAACTAACTGGCCAAATAGATATACTCGTCGACGTAATGAATTTCCTGCCCGTCTACCTCGACCCTACGTTTAGTGCTGTTCGTCATAATTTGAGTTTTAGACCGATTCATTGCAAGTCCCACCAAAGAGCTAGCCGCGCTCAGTTCTTGGAGCATAGTGTTCACTAGAACTTAAAACGGGATATTTACCATGTGTACTTATTATTTCGAGCTTACAATATTTATGCGCTGATTCGCATCACCATCCCAGACATCTAGACTCTGTAGTGACTTCGTTTACCAACCGCGCATATGGCTTATGTGACGAAGAACATTTACGTTAGGTATGAGCTAACACATGTTCAGAAGGTGCCACAGAGAAACAGAGAACATCGCACAGCGTAAGCAAAAACCTATATTTAGACACCGGAAGTGCGAGGTTGAGAGGCAACCAGCATTTTTGCCGTTCGTAAAGGGAGTGACAGATAAAGGTGGCAAACATTCTTCGGAAATATAAAGACTATCTTCATTCCGTTCAAGAAAGTTTCTCAGATGCTGCGTTCGCCGAAAGACAACAATGGAAAAGCCCGGTGTCTATAAAGTGGACTGCAGCTGTGGATATTTGCATTTATCGGTCAGACAAAACGAACCGTAGCTTGCAGAATTTCGGAACAAGTTACGGCTGTGAAAAATAATGATGTTCAAAAATCGGCAATAGCACAACATGTTTTAGAAGCAGGATTGAACCATTGGATTGGTCAGGTCATCACAACAGAACGCCACTTTATACCTAGATTGGTAAGGGAAGCGATTGAGATTACCAAATACAAGAACATCAACCGGGAGGACGGGTTTCAACTATCGAGGGCCTGGAATCCAGTGGTTAAATTGTGTAAACCCCGTAAGTGTTCAAAAAAGTTCGCGAGCGGACACGGTGAGTTTTGTGTGTCGGGAACAGAATCGAGTTTTGAGTGACACATGTGACAGCGGTAGCCGTGGTGATCAAAAAACGATTGAAAAAGAGGGTAGACCGATTCGTCTGCTCATAAATGTCATCCGTGATCATGGCTCTTGTAACAGTGCCGAAATATAGGAAACTCGAAACAATAAGTACACCTGGTAAATATCCCGTTTTCAGTTCTAATGATACTGGTAGTGACCATGTTAGTTTAAAAAAGATTCAGATACCTTAATGGCATTTTTAAAGACATATCTATTGACCGAACACATATAGGTTTGATGATTTTTTTTAGTTTGGTCGTTGGTTGCAAGCATTATTGTATACCACGAAGTCTTCGAATCTTGAAGATTCGAATACCGGGTCGGCGAAAAAGTGCTATGGGAATTTTCTGTAAGAAAAGTCTGCTTTTTTTTGGAAGCTGTCGATCTGATACCGTTGCCGTTAAGCCGTTGGTCCTGGCTGTCATTTGGACATCTTTGAAAGTCGTTACGGGTATTCATAAGCCAGTAAAATATGACACTGTGTGTGTGTTGTTGATGTGTTACCCAGCTACTGGGTTGTAGAGGTCAGATAGGCAGTCGCTCCATGTTAAACACTAATAATAACTAATACTCAGCTGCATACCGCCAGACTGGAAGCCGACCCCAATATAATTGGGAAAAGGCTAAGCAGATGATGACTTCCATGTATGCGGAGCACCCCATTGTTTTTTTTTAGGGTTCCGTAGCCAAATGGCAAAAAACGGAACCCTTATAGTTTCGACATGTCTGTCCGTCTGTCTGTCTGTCCGTGCGTCCGTATGTCACAGCCATTTTATTCCGAAACTGTTAGAACTGTACATCTGAAACTTGGTAAGTAGATGTATTATATGAACCGCTTTCTGATTTTAAGAAAAAAAAATATTTAAAATAAAGGGAGCCCCCCTTACATGGAACTGAAACTGAAAATATATTTTTTCATGAAGCCTATGCGTGTGTGGTATTTATACACAGGTCTTCAAAAATGATATTGAGTTTTCTAAAACCACATTTTCATAAAGTTAATCGTTTAAAAGATATACGCTTCTAAAGTGGTAAAATGGTCCCCCCCTCTAACTGCTATAATTATGGAGTGAAAAATCTAAATAAAATATATGCTATAGATCTTAATGTAATCTTTCAACCAAAATTAGTTTGAATGAGATAGGGTCTGCAGTTTTTGAGATACAGCATATTTTTTAAAACCGCAAATATAACTTTGTAATTCATACAAACACTGAAAAACAAAGTTATTTGGCGTAGTTGTAAAAATTGCAAATAAACTAGTTTTAAGAAATTTTTAAGTTTTTATTTTCACAAATAAATATAATTATATTTATTATAGTTACTACGGAACCCTTCATGGGTGAGTCTGACTCGCACTTGGCCAATTTTTTTTATTATTTTTTTATTTTTGTTTATAGAATATATAATAAAGTTGTTTACAGAATACATCTAGGAAAAAGGGCGGGAAACTGTGTATGAAGTGGACGCGGTTTTTTACCTTTAAATTTAATTTTTTTTAAATCTTATAAAAGGATTGGTTTTTTCTATTATAGTTGTGTATATTTCTACTCTTATTTGTTTATTTATTATTGTTAGTGTGTAATTTGCTGTATATACTTACTGGTAAGTCTTAAATATATATTTTTAAAATGGGCGACCCGCCTGATGACCCAGGGGGTGGAACTTCGCTTGTAGTGTCGCAAAATGGTCAGAGAAATAATAATTCAGTTCAAACACCAATAGAAGTGCTGATTAATGTCCTAGAGTCTTCCATGGATACGGATTGTTCGCTTACAGAAGCAAATAGCAAATTAAAGCGTAAACGTATTTCCCGCGCTGTTTGTACCGACTGTAACAAAAAGAAGCGACGTAATGGTTCCAAAAGGCAAAATATTTCCGATTGTCAATGTTTATTAAATAAAGATGATGAAATTCTTACAACAAATAAACCTATTAACACAAAAAACACTCCAATGACTCCAACTCATGACAGTAATTCTGAGGTCAATCGTACATCTGTTGGTCGATTAAACTATCAGGCAACTGATGTTGCACCTTTTATAGTACATGTTCAAAGGGAAACCCAGATGGCCAACAGTGACACTACTCTTCACCCAGTAAATTTTGGTCGTTTTCTTAAGAGAAGGTGTATTCAAGGTATTGTCAATGGCAGTCTTAAGCGTATCGGTCGTAATCGCATAACATTATCTTTTATAAGTTACCTAGAAGCTAATACCTTTTTAAGCAATAAATATCTAGAGGATGAACGATACAAGGCTTTCATACCCACATTCAGTGTCACACGAATGGGGGTGGTAAGAGGAGTACCATTGGACTGGACAGATGAAGAGATAATGTCAAATATCAATTTACCTTTAGGTTGTGGGCCAATATTAAAAGTTAGACGTATTAAACGCAAAAGTAATAATAATGGTACAAGAGAATATGTTAATACTGGAACTATTGTAATTACTTTTGATGGTCAGGTACTGCCAACTCGTGTATATATGTGTTATACTGCTCTGCCTGTGGATCTATACATTTATCCTACTGTGCAATGCTATAATTGCTGTAGGTTTGGGCATGTTAAGAATCAATGTCGTTCTACACCTAGGTGTTATAAATGTGGTCAAGATCACTCAGGTGAAAGCTGTGATGTTGATGAAGAGAACAATTGGTGCTGTCTTTGTAAGGGTCAGCATCAAGCCATTAACAAGAAATGTCTTGAATACAATAGACAAAAAGCAATTAAAGAATCCATGAGTAAAAATTGTATATCATATATGGAAGCTGTTAAACTACATCCCCCTATTACTAAAATGTCATATGCAGATACTCTACTTAAAACCCCACCTCGCTCTCTCAACATTACAACATCAAGTCATGCACCTGCTAGTCCTACCTCATCTAATAATTTAACCCATTCTTATAAAAAAAACCGTAACTGTATTCAAGAAACCTTGGATGATCCCTAGTACTTCTAAAGGTTATGACCTTAAAACTCATGCGGAAATTATAAAAGAACCTTCTTTAGCTACATCTAAACCTATCATAAATAATAATAACAATAACATAAGTATATCTGACATTATAATTGCATTAACACAGTTGTTATCACAATCAAACATGGTATCACCTTCTAACGTTGCAGCAGTCATAAATGCTTTATGTCAATTAACTAATTCAAATCAAAATGGATCACAGAGCCACAGTGATTCAGTGGAATTGTCGCAGCCTTAAAAATAAGAAATATGAATTAACTAATTTAATTAACAAATACAACCCTTTTATTGTTTCTCTTCAAGAGACTTGGTTAAAACAGGAATATAACTTAATAATTCCTGGTTTTAATTGTTTGAGGTCTGACAGGCCTGATGGATATGGTGGAGTGGCCTTATTGATTAATGATTCTTATTCTATTAGTCCTCTCTCTCTCCCTCCACTTGATAGTAATATTTCAGCAATTGCTGTAGTTGTAAATAATATTTGTTATATATCTATTTATTTCTCCCGACCCAATGATGCTATTTTTAATGATCTAAATTTGTTGTTTAATTTTCTACCAAAACCATTCTTATGTATGGGAGATTTCAATTCTCACCATACTGCTTGGGGATGCTCTTCTTCAAATTTTTATGGTGAACATTTATTGGAGTTACTTGACTCTCACAACTTATGTATATTGAACAATGGTTCACCTACACGTCTCAATGGTCCTAGAGAAGTTTTAAGTGCCCCTGATTTATCTATATGTACATCTGATCTTGCTATAGACTTATCCTGGTTTACCACTGATTCAACTTGTGGCAGTGACCATTATCCTCTGCTAATAGTCTTTCCATTTCCAAAACCTGTTAAGGAATCAAAGCAACCACGCATGAAATATAAATTAATTAATGCTGATTGGCATGCTTACAAAAGAAATGTAGAAGAGAAAGTAGGAAACTTGCCAGACATATCTAATACAAATACTGCAATGAGTTCAGATATTCTAGCTAAAATTCTAGTTGAAGCTGCAAGTGAGACTTTTCCTTTAAAGTGTTGTGGCTCTAATAAGCTCCCATCTCCTCCATGGTGGGATGATGAATGTACTAGAGCAATAAAAGAGCGGAAAAATGCAGAAAAACAGTACAACAAATTAATGTCTGAGGAGAATTTTACTAAATTTATATTAGTATCCAATACCACCAAAAATCTTCTCAAAAAAAAAAAATTTGATGGATGGCGTAAATTTTGTGCCTCGTTATCTCCCAATGTTAATTCTTCCATTGTTTGGCAAAATATCAGAAGATTCAGATCTGCATTCAATACCCCTCAAAAAGGTAATATTCCTCCTATACTTGCAGAACAAATTATGGACCGCTTAGCTCCTCCTTCTGTTCCTGAATACCATATCTTCTCTTCACTTCCAATTATATCACCAGATAACAGTAAGACTACAATTAATGAAATAGATCTTAATTCTCCCTTTACTATCAACGAATTAAGGGGTGTTCTCTCAGTTGTTAAAGATTCGGCGCCAGGTGAAGATGGCATTCCATATTCTTTTATCTGTAATCTAGACAATGCTGGTTTGCTTTATTATCTCTCTTTGATTAATGCTGTAATGATTACAGGCACAGTTCCTCAATCTTGGAGAACACAGTCGTTAGTCTTTATACAGAAACCAAATAAACAGGCTTCAGATCCATCGTCGTATCGACCTATAGCTTTAACTTCAGTTTTAGCAAAAATAGCGGAACATTTGGTGAAAAACCGGCTCGAATGGTTTCTCGAACATAAAAATTTGTTGTCTAATAAGCGATTTGGGTTTAGAAAAGGTAAAAGTACGTTTGACAGTTTATCAACCCTTACCACAGATATCAGATTAGCTTTTTCTAGAAATGACTCGCTTATTGCTGGTTTTTTAGACATAAGCGCTGCATATGATAACGTGAACATTAATATATTGATAAATAAATTAAAGCAATTGAAAGTTCCAATTCTTCTCGTCAATTTTATTTATAACATGTTGGTAGAGAGATTTTTACATTATCACTATGATGCTGCACATAACCACAACAGCACCATTAAGAGAACAGTCTGGAAAGGTTTGCCTCAAGGCTCTGTTCTGAGTCCGATTTTGTATAATGTTTATTGCAATGATTTAGATTATACTCTTAGTAAAAAATGTAATATTCTCCAGTATGCCGATGATTTACTTTTATATGCTGCTGGACCCTCTATTGAGGAGATAAGTAAATCTTTATCCGAAGCACTAACAGATTTAAAGAAATGGCTTGACAATAATGGGCTTCAGTTATCTCCATCTAAAAGTAACGTTGTTCTCTTTACGAGAAAAAGGATACCCCCTATAGTAAATGTAACATATCATGATACATCACTTCCATTGAGAAATCAAGCAAAATTTTTAGGATTAATATTAGACTCAAAGCTTTCAGGTATTGCTCACTGTCAACATATCATATCAAAATGTGAACGTAATCTTAATGTCTTAAGATGTCTTTCTGGTGTGTGGTGGGGTGCACACCCCGTCACTATGAGACTTCTTTATAATGCCCTTATTAGAAGTGTTCTGGATTATGGAACTTTTCTTTTTCACCCTGGCAGTGTTGCTGCTTTTAAAAAACTAGATAATATACAATCAAAGGCCTTAAGATTAGTCATAGGTGCAAGAAAATCTAGTCCAATCAACTGCTTACAGGTGGAATGCAGTGACCCACCCCTATCGTTAAGAAGACAGTATCTTAGCGATAGATTCTTTTTCCGCTCTCTTCAACTGAAAAAAACACACAATTTGTTACTTACTAAAGTAGACCAGCTTGACTTAGAAACTAATACCTCTAAATTTTGGGCTCATAAAGATATTCCTTGCCTAGTAAAAAGCCACCGTATTATTAAAAACATCAAAGCATTTACTCACCAAAGTTCCCGGCTTCCTCTTTATGAATATAGTTATAGTTCTCTTCATGTCAATTTAAAAGTAGAATTCAATTTAGGTATACAGAAAAATAAAAAGAATCAAAACTCGGAATTTAATTTTATTCTTGATAGTAAATGGGCAGATTGGCATCACATATATACAGACGCTTCCAAGCACTCTACTTATGATTGTGTAGGTGTAGGGGTATACCATCAGCAATATAAAGTAGTACAAAAAATTAAATTACCTCCTGAAGCCACCGTCTATACGGGAGAATGCTATGGCCTTTTTAAGGCGATAGATTACATTATTCTCGCAAAACTTAAAAAGACAGTAATTTTTTGTGATTCCATAAGTTCAATACAGGCATTATCTCGGTTTCCCTTTAAATGTCACAAACAATCACCAATAATATTTAATATAAGAGAGCTTTTATTTCAATGCTCTAGAAAAGGGTATGACGTGACCATTGCTTTACCATCCCTTTACCTACCTCTTTAATTTGTTTATTATATGATTTTAATTACAAAATTTACAATATATTAGCTGATTATATAGAAAAGAATGATATTAAACTGTAATTGATATTTTTGCATTTACATAACATTAAGTATATTATTTATTTATAAAAACAATCCTTTTCTATCCTTTTTCCAAATTTCCTTTCCATTTATTTTTTAAATCCTCGTTTCCCAAACTTTGATTTTGGCTGAAAGCTAATGCTAAGCCATTAATAAAAAAAAAAAAAAAAAAAGAATACATCTACTTAACAAGTTTCAACTCTGTGGTCTTAACGGTTTCGGAATACTTGGCTGTGACATACGGACGAACAGACAGATAGCCATGACGAATCTATGAGGGTTCTGTTTTTTGCCATTCGGCTACAGAACCCTAAATACCTTTACATAAAAATATCTGTTTAATTTATAGTCGAAAAAGTTTGGTATTTTTCGGCGCGCACCCATTTTTGTAGTTACTTGAAAGTAAAACTGTAAGCTCGCCGTATCTCGGCGTTGCTTCTTCACGACACTCCGGCGCTCCATCGTCGCCATGTGCGATCCCCAATAGCCTGGGGGAAGCCCAGCGGGGTCAGACAAACGCAAAAACATGGACGAAGGTCATTCTGTCTGTTTGTCCGTATGTCACTGCTACTTTATCCCAAAAGTATTAGGAATACAAAGTTGAAACTTGGTAAATGGATTAGATCTGTGAACCGATTTTTTACAGGCCAACTAAAAAGAGAGAAATAAAAACTTTTTAACAATAAATTATACCGAAGTCGTTGCCAAAAACGAAAATACAAAACCAAAGACACTGGTTTAATAAAAAAACTGGTTTAATTTTTTGCTAAAATGTTTTTATTTCTTCTTTTTAGTTGGCCAGTTTTAATTTACCTAGTTATAAAAGCCTTAATGCAAACGACTCATAACCATATACAAAATACTTGCTTTTCCCGATGCAGCGCCGTTAATGATTGAGAAGTTCTCCAGGTAATTCAACATCAGCTTCACTTCACCTTATGCGTTGTGACGAGCATATTGTGCTTAGAAAAAGTATTTCTAATTATTATTGAGTAGTTCCGGTGGCCTTTTGTGGTCGTCACCGTTAGTTCCACTTCACAAAATGGTGCTTTCCGCAACTACACAAATTACCATAAAAGATCCCATCATCAAATCCTGATTTGATGACATTGGGACAATCTCTGAAGACATTTTCCAAATCGGTTTAGTCGCTTTCGAGTAATCGGTGATCATACATAAAAAATGTAACAAGCGTCGAATTGAGAACCTCCTCCTTTTTTAGAAGTCGGTTAATAATTAAAAGCTAAGGAACGAGGTTTCTAGAACCACTTTTTCACAAAGTCAATCCTTTGAAAGATATAGACTGTTGTGTGTGTTCTCGCGTGTGTTTATGTGTGCTCGCTCTCTAACTTTTAAAATAAGAGAGTTCAAAATCTAAAAAAGTAAAATGATGAAAACTTACAACGAAAATTACTTTGAACGAGATAGGCACTGCCAGCTCAAGAATAAGTAGATAGTTCCTTTGCGCTTCGCCCTGCTCGTTGTGGCGGGGGGACACGGTAGTGCCCCCAGATCATAGGTACTAAGCAAACGGTTCGTTTAGGTATAGCTAACAGGAAACTCAACGCCGGGAATCCTGAGATCATTTGTGGAAAGTTGTAATTTGGTTTTTGCGTTTTTATTTACCTTTTAGATTTTTATATATGAGTTCTAGCTGCTACAATTATTACTGTTGAGGTTCCAAATTCAAATCACTACCAGGCAACAGTATTGCACTTAATTTCATTTGTTTATTTAATACTAGCTTTCTGCCCACGACTTCTTTCGCGTGGGTCGGTATTCCTGCGTAAAATCGTGGGAATTCCGGGATAAAAAACAGACTATGTGTTATTCCAGGATGTAAACTATCCACTTGCAAAATTTGATTCAGATCCGTGTAGTAGTTTTTGCGTGAAAGAGTAACAAACATACATTCATCCATCCATCCTAACAAACTTTCACATTTATAATATTAGTAAGAAAGATTGCATTATTTTCTTTAGATTGTCATTTTTAAATTCGTTATATCTTGTAAAGTATTTGACAGGTATTGAAACTGTCTTTAATACCGCATTTACACATTCGTGTTCGTCATTTGCCTCGACACTCGACGAACATTCGACGAAACATTCGTAAACGAATGCTGTCGCGAACTACTGTTCGCACATTCGCGGAGTAAATCATTTTGAAGTTCGCACACGAACATGGAGGACGTGAAAACAATCGGAGCGTGCGCGCTACATTTAATGAGTTTATATAAATAATATGCTATCTATATCTTTAATGTGCTCACTGGCAACCCCATACTAGTAGACATACCTACGGTTCCAAGCATCGTTTATCTTTTGCCTATTTTTATGTTTCTGATGTTTTGGGTTCCAAATGAGCTCTTCTTTTTGGAATAGTTCAAGGAATTCTATAATCTGCGCTTAACTCCACTCCATTTTGACAACACGTCCTAAAGCACAGTCAGGGCAGGCGAATGTGTAAACAGTAAGTTCGTGTTCGCCATTCATGCCCTTTGATTCGCGCCAGAAAAACTGCTCTCAACGCGAACGCGCGAATCGCGAAGTGAAGCACGAGGCGAATAGCGAACGCAGTGTTTACATATGCGCGTTCGTTGTTCGCCTCGTCATTCGCTTCGTTATTCGCACGAATGTGTAAATGCGGCATAATAAAATATCATTTAATGAGATCAGAATCAGTACAGAGGTATGAACAATATGGTTTGATTATTTGTCGCCTTGTCGGTACTTTTATCAACTTTTAAAATGTAAAAAAGTAGTTATAGTGGCATAACTACAGTAGTTGGGCATAAATATGGTATCCCGGACTTTTCTCTATAATACTGTAGAACATTTTTTGTTCTATTATCAATAGTTTCCGCAGCGCACGTGTGGCAGATTTTTTATGTCTTTTTGCACACCTTGGGTTACATTATTACATTTTTATTAGGGATCCCTATTTTTTTTTTTGAATATGTAATATAGCCTATGTCACTCAGTGAAGATGCAGCTTTCTACTGGTGAAAAAATTGTTGAAATTGGTCCAGTAGTTTTTGTGTGAAAACGTTACAAACACACATACAAACAAAAACACAAATGTTTCCTCTTTATAAAATATAATATTAAATAATATAACATAGTTTACATAAGTAATGTTTGTATTGTATTGTGTTATACCTACGAAACATAAGTTTTGTAATACGCAAGATGAAGATCCAAATTCAAACAAGTTCAATATTAAGAAATAAGTAATTGAAAGTTTTTGTTATAAGTTTATTTTATACCTACTTAGTTATAAAAGTGTAATTATAAACAAGCAAAATTATGAGAATACCTAAGTGCTACTGGTAGAGAATGTCTAGGTCGGCCTTTGTACCTATTCACATGAAGTATAAATCAATAAAAAGATAAATAAAATATACAAGGAAAAAATTACAGCTATAGTAATTAATTATTATAAAAGTTGTTTTTATACTACAGACTATAAAAACAAGCTTTATTAACATACGCATCCAACACTTTAAATTTACCAGGCATTTTCTTATCGTAAAGTTAAAACTAAGCCCCTTTAGGTACCTAAACCTGCTTCTACATAGTTACGTTGAGGTTACGTTAAACGTAAAACCGTAGTGTCGTGATACCGGCTAATACCATCAGTAACTGAAACGTCTTGCGAAATTGCCTCCCAGCCGAGACCGGGACCTATTAGCATGGGGACGAATTAAATTGTACGATAAGGGTTAACGCTGTAATGAGAGGCGCGGGAGCGACTTTGCAGCGGGAAGACATAAACTCGCTTGCTCCACAATCCCCTTAACGAATTTAGCGTACGTTCCACCCTTGTACCATGTTACTTGGGCTTGAGCAACACGTTTTTGTCTTCCATTCTCTCCTGTCGGAGGTCACTTCTATGCAATCGCCTCCTTCTGCAGAGCAGTCATGCTAGCAATGGGGGAAGGGAAGGGGGCTGAATGCGTGAGGGATCGCAAGCGGACCTCCGGCCATCATAGATGCGGACCTCCGGCCATCGTAGATGCGGACCTGCGGATGGCGAGCAGGGGTAGTTCACCGTCCGGTAAGAATCAGGCCCGAGTAGACGGCGTGGCGGCGGCGCGCGGCGTGCGCGTCGTTTCGCCTCAAGGCGCAGTCAGCACTATTGACAGAGCTCGATATTTTGTCTGCTGGGGTTGGAAGTTCTAACGAGATACCGTGGCTCCGAACCACAAGGGCAACTGAAGGAACAGGGTGGGTTTTTAATCAGTAGAAGTCTGACACTGACTTCCTTCCACTTCCTTGATGATTTTCCCACAGTAAAAAAAGGCTGACTTTTGCATTCGCTAGAGGCTAAACATTGCCATAAAAAGTGGAAATACCGACAGTTTCTTGGTCATATTATCAGTCCATAAGGTTGAGGATGAATTTGTATATAATATTACTTACAATACAAACAATCATTACGCAAGTTTTACCACCGCTCTTAATAACAAAACTGTTGATTTGAATGCCGAAAACTAAAAAAGATTTCCAAAAAAAACTGTGATTTGCAGCTGTAACTGTAGTGTAGGTAACTCTGAGATTTGATATCACTGCATGGTATAGATCATACCGCCGAGGAGTATCAGTCTATGGTTCGTAGCGAGAATACATGTGATACTTTCACCTCTTTCATCGAGAAGGTTATGCATGTAACGGACGCAGCTGAGAGAGAAAGCCATCATATCTCTCACTCTACCAAACAGAATAGCAGAGCGGCGTCGAAGAGTTCAACGGTCTCAACGGTTTCCAGCTACCATAAAGAGAAGCATTTGTGATGCATTGTCACCTATAGAGTAGATAGCGAAAATTTTTAACGCGTGTAATTTATAGGAGTATGTGTAGACAGGTAAGCCCGGCTTAAATAGGTGATTGAGCCCGCTGACAGTGGCCAGTCGATACCAGTCAGGGGTGTGTATCTCGGGCCTCCGAATTCTAGTCGGTAGGAGTCCAGAATAAGACCCCATTCACTTCAGACGAAGAGTACTTATTTGAGAATTTATCCGTGAATAAAGGCTCGCGTTCTCCATCGTCGATGGTTGGGTTTATTCCTATATAGGCACCCAAGGAGAACGAAGGGAGGTGTCGCTGACATAACCAAACATTGGCCTAACGTGGCTGGTAGTTTATAGATGTTCTTACTCGCACTTTGTATAAAACAGAAAACCCGCTCTGCAGTGGGGCAAACATGCACTAATACCAACAGACAGGTTGGCAGGCAGTTGGGCTGACAGGCAGATACATTAATGTATTCTGCAATTCTAGAAAGTTTAAATCAATTCTCCCAATTGTATATACGAACACACTACACATATCACTTCAAATCCATAATGTATTAATAATGATACTTTACACAGCACTTCATTACTACTAAGCTCCAACCCTTACCTCGCCAACGGGGCTACTTCCAAGCCAAAACCAACTTTCAGAACAGCAATTAAAGTTCTAATTACTTTGACTCGAAGTCATACCCCAGTCGAACGGTTGTAAATTGGAGTAACATCGCTTGGAGCTATTAAGATTGCATGTCACTGGTCTAAATTTAGTTAAATTCTGCTGAATTTATCGGTCAGCTTGTCTGTATTATTTATTTAGAGACAAATATATTAGTTGGGTATTAATTCAAGCATAATTATGTTATGTTCTAAGAACAAACGCGTAAAAGTTTTGAAGTCGGTCCGTGGTTGTCTTACGTAGTTGGCCACTAAAACACTAACAAAACTCCAACGTTTTTGTGGTGGCTGAATTCAGAAGAACTCACTTTTTAAAAAGAAGACATTAGGCCCGTGGCTACTTTTTGTACGGACGAGATGTCCCATAAACCCATGACACAGTGTCCTAAATGTCAATATTCTACAAAACTTAGGAATTCATGAATGCCGCTGACACTGTTCCTACTGGTCCCACGTTATAAAGAAAATAAACTATTGTCTCGAAAAGGAGTTTAGACGGGAAAATCAAGTGTTTTGCTTAAGTCCGTTCTTGATTTTCATGTGTTATTGTTATCAGCGTAAATTTGTAGTAAATCTTGATCAGGTCATTAATTTCTCAGGTATCGTACAGACAACAACAGATTATTATGTAGGTATAGTACGGGTTCTATAAATACAAAAAAAAAGTTAAAAATCTCAGACGATTTATTATTGATAAACATACAATGTACAATTCAAGTACCTACCTACCTAACTTACAAGTTCATAGGTTAGATTAGACATTTCTAAATTTCCTAACATATAAAATTAACATAAAAAGACCGAAGTATCCTAACTGAGTTTGTCGCATGAATGGATAAAGTTAAGCTGGCGGTGTTTCGCGGATGTGACTCTGACTAATGAACCGTGGCCTTACTATGAGTTTTATTTATACGTCGGCGTCGTAGGTACGAGTTGGTACTTCATCGCGTGAACGTAAACGTCAATTTGTATTGAAACGTGAATACATTACCGTGATAACTTAGTTGAAGTTTGCTGTCATGACCGATTGGGTAAGCGCGGTCTAGTGACACTAATGGAAAACCTTTTTTGAAGTAAAACTTCATGGCGCGGCGATTCGATTTTCGAATTTGACGAGACGCGGGATTGGAACGAGGGCGCGTTACAAGAGAGAGAAGAAAGATAATATTTTTTCTTGCTCTCGGTCTAAGTCTCTCTTTTTCCGTAGCTAGTTTCTGCCCCTGGCTTAGCTCGAATAAAGTTAAAGTTTTCCAGTCCCTCCACTCCAAAAAGAGTAATAAAAAATAAATAGTAAACGTTGGTTAAACATACTTTCGTAATTATAATAAGAGTACCTATGCATTAAAAAAAAATCATTTCTATAATGTGTGCGGCACGTGCAAAATAGGTAAAATACTCGGAATAATGCCACAGATGTCCATTAAATATAGCGTTAACTTTTTACAAGACGAAATTAAATGCGTAACTGCGTCACTTGTAATAATATAATTAGCGTGAACTGATTAAATAAACAGTCGAATTTGTTTATAATTTCTCCGTTCCTAGAATTCACAATTTCTAATTATTTATTCACAAACAGCCACTCAGTCACACGCGTTTCCTAATTAACGCAACTGCCAGCGTCATAAACTGGTAAATAATCTACGCTCAATATCCGTACTTCTATATCCACACTAATATGATTGTGACTGTGTGTCTGTTTGTTATTTATTTATTTATCATTTTATTTTATTAGCATCCTGAGAACGATAGGTGACAGCTTATTCTCTCCGGTTATGAAGCAGTTTGTGTGGAGGATGATGGGTAGGTACTAACATTTGATAATAATAAGGTATAAGTTAATAACACTTTATGGATTCGAGGGCCTGAAATAAAAACGTTTATTCATTTATTTATTAGGGTTAACAAACAACAGAGTATTTAAAATTAACAAAATGACTTAAATATTAGGTGTAACAAATACACTGTTTTCAACGTTCTCCACGGATTATTAAACAAAATAAATACCTAGCTGCTAGATGACGTTAGGCTCAAAAACTTATCATACATCTGATAACTTATATTTTATCTTATCAACTTACCTTACAGTATTTAAAAAAAAAAGCCCTAGTGCACAATGGGCGGTTTTTTTTATCGCTACTACGATCTGATATAGACAATCTTTGGTTTACTGAACAATATAATTAACTATTTTATATTTGTCAATAGAGTATAACAATTTGGTAATTTATTGTATGGATTTCATAGAAAAATCAATCTTTTCATCTCAGGAGTACGTACCCTTGGGATTAATCAGACTTTCAAACTAGGGAAGTCGTTGGAAAAAGCAAAGCAATAAAATAAGCTAAATAAACTAATATAAACATGTATAAGTATTGGTAAGGTATGGGTAGCAATATTTATAATTTTACACAAAAATCCTACACAATCACAAAGTATTTAATAGTTTATAGAGAAACAGTGCCTAATGAATTAATACGTCATGTTTTTTGGGAACCTCTGCATCCGAACTAGGTAAGGTCTAGGTAACAATAAAAAAGCAGACTTTCAGGCGTTCAAAGTCGCTAGAGGAAGCAAGCTTAAATTTATAAGCTGAATAAACTTATATAGGTATATTATATACTCAATAAACAGCCGAGTGTTCGAGTTTGATTGAGCTTGCAATATTCCGTTTACCGGGCTCCTGTATAAACTAGTCAATTAACGTGTTCTCTGTTACATACAGACTGCGAAATAAAGGGTGACTATGATTTACTATGAATAAATTTATATCGTGCGACATACATTTTTTGGATCATGAACATTATAGCTCTTATTATTTTTTGTATATCTACTAGTGGCACGACCCTGCTGGCAATCTATTTCCTGGGGTATTCTTACCTTATCCTTTCAACCGACGACAAAAAGAGGAGGTTATCAATTCGACGCGTATATTTTTGTTTTCTTTTTTTTTTTTCAATGTATGGTCGCCGATTACTCGAAGACGGCTGAACCGATTTGGAAAATTCTTTTTTTGATTGAAAGGGTATACTTCGAAATTGGTCCCATTTTCATAAAAGTCAGGATCTGATGATGGGATCCTGGAGAATTCGAGGGAACTCTTCAAATATTATAGGCACACCTATGACGTTTTGGGTATTTATTATAGTAACTTGTGCAGTTGATTTCAAAAAGTACCATTTGAGGAAGTGGAACTGATGATGAAGACCACAGATGGCCGCCGAAACTACTCAATAATAAGTATTGAGTGGATTGCGATTCGATTAATTGAATATGGATGTTAAGCACTTTATGCTCGTCACAATGCATATGGTGATGTAGAGCTGATGGTGAAGTACCAGGAGAACTCCTCAACAATTAACGGCCCAGCATTGGGAAAAGCAATATTTTGTAAAAGGTTATAAGTAGTTGACATTTAGGCTCTTGTAACTAGGTAAATTAAAAATAGACCAACTAAAAAGAGTGAAATAAAAACTTTTTACCAAAAAATTAAACCGACTCCCAAAAAACACTGCAAAGTGAAAAATAACTTTAATTTAGGAAGTCGGTGCCAAAAACGAAAATACAAAACTAAAGACACCGACTACCGAAATTAAAGTTATTTTTCACTTTGCAGTGTTTTTTGGGAGTCGGTTTAATTTTTTGGTAAAAAGTTTTTATTTATAGTTGTTCCAATAACCTTATTTCATAGGAAGACAAAAATCTTCCTTGTCAGTAAAATAACAAAATGAAAACTAGATTGTGGCTGTGTTATGACGAAGCTGGATATTTAATGAAATCACTGGCCACTTTATGAAATGGTTACCTCAAGCTTAACTTCGATGATGGATCTGCCGTTGCGGGGATAAAAGGAATCTTTCATGGGATCCTCCTCAAGTCGGTCCCTCAGTGCTGAGGATCGTGACTACGACAGCGACGTTGCAGCAGGCTTCTCCATCTACTTCGGTCTTCAGCTTGATGGAGAGCCTAGGACATCCGCATCTGTAGTATTTCGGACACCTGATCAGCTCATCGTCTGGAACTACGCCCTCTTGGTCGTTTAAACCAAATTCCAAATTGTGTGTACTTTGGCGTGCCCATGGATG
The DNA here is from genome assembly GCA_943138885.2 of Tholera decimalis. Classification (NCBI taxonomy): domain Eukaryota; kingdom Metazoa; phylum Arthropoda; class Insecta; order Lepidoptera; family Noctuidae; genus Tholera; species Tholera decimalis. The sequence goes on along the minus strand of OW964573.2, from coordinate 19,893,788 downwards.
GCATACTTACTGGTAATACTATAGTTTCAGGTATCTTTTTCGCACCTAACCTATCCATGTCCGGGTGCTGCAAGTTCAATCAAATTACCTTACTTTAGTTAAATCGTGGAAAGTCCATTTCTAAGATATGACCACGGCATACTGGTGAAAATATTAAACCGATCATTTAGTCTTAAAATAAGCATTATGTCAACCTTGGGAGGGAGGGAGGCTGGAGTTTTAAGAAGCAGACTGTCTGCTTCGCAAATCTAAAATTTTAAGTTTTGTGTAGAAATGCAATACTGCGAATCAAAACTGTTGTAGCTCAAAAGGCTGCTTATCCCAAAGGGTCTGCTAGGTCACATTTAGGTCACCAAAATTGCATAAAACTGTTACCTTGAGACAGGAAGGCAGGTTCGCTTCAGACCACGAAGGAAATGGCGGGACGAACTGTATAAAAAAATATTGAGAGTGGAGAATCGCTGTTTCTTTCATTCTCAAAGCTTTTAAATCTTGCCTATACGTATTTCATGAAAATATCAATATTCAAGATTAAAAACTTGAAAGTTGACATGACACACTGTTAGGAGTAAACGTACTTAAGAAGGCGTAAAAGAATGTTCTCCAGTACCACAGTAAGCTGATACTTTACCTGAAACTTTAAAAATATGGTGCTACTTAATTGTAAAGGCCATAGAAAGTTAATAGGTACGTACGTACACAGTTGCTTTTCTTTAGCAGAGCATACATTCAATACATAATATGCATTCGCACGTCGCCATATTACCTACTAAAGGCAATTAGCATTTGACTCGGTAGACGAGGCGGGCGACAATGTTTTGTGAAACATGGAGCTTATTTGTTGTAATACAAAATAACTTGAAATCCTTGAGAAAGAGGATATTTTATTTGGACTATAGGTACCTAATCTATGTTTTAAGTAAAGTTTATTTATAATGCTAACATTAATAAAAGTAAAACTTATAAATAAAATAAAAAGCTGGTTCTATGCAGGTAAGGTATCTGTAGGACTGACATTATACCCAAAATATATATCTTCAAATTCGCGCTTTTCGTTGTATGCTTTCGCAGTCCAAGTCCAGCCCAGTTCGTAGTTGAATACTTATCTACTTGCTTAGGAATTGGTATAAACCTAACGGTGTTACTATCGTTTGCAATATCGTATTAAAACTTAATGATTCGAGTTTGAGGAGGTCAGTGGTTTATCTTTGAAGTTCCATATCATCATCTGCTTAGCATTTTCTCAACTTCTTTGGGGTCGGCTTCCAGTGTCACATATTGCAGCTGAGTTCTAGTGTGTTACATAGAGCGACTGCCTACCTGACCAAAGTATAAGGCCGTGCGCGCACTGCCTTGCGGTGGCCGCAATTCCGGTAGTTCTACCGCACCGGTAGACTGACCGCAGTGCGCGCACGGCCTAAAGACGGCAAGTAAGTTATCTTCATACAAACGAACCGCGCGCGGCTTGTATGTGTGCGCCGCGCGCCGTAGTACCTATGCGTCGCTGCACGCACACTTAACAAAATCTCGACTCAATTCGAGGTGCGCCAGTCGGGGCTAACATTGCACGAGATTCGCGCGTCACGGCTTTTCAGCACCGTTAAATGAATGAAAAATGTGTGATAATCGCAGGAGAACGTATTGTGTGATTCAATAGACATGTTTGCATTATTTATGTTTGTATTAATTAAAAATAAATACTTAATGGTCATTTATGTGTAAAAAAGACACACTATTGCCGATTAAAAAAAAAAAAAAAACAAAAAACTGATTAGTACACAACGTGTAAGATAATTAACGCTAACCACTCATGGATATAAATACAACTTCCTGACCCTTACCAATTTATAGGCACTGATTTAAAATATAGCTAATAGTCACAACCCTAAGACAGTAGGCAATTGTATCGCGGATTGGGTCGGAGATAGCCTACTTCCCCTCTTTATACCTATGCCTCTACAACCCAATGCTGGGTAACATGATACTACTTGGCAAGCCCGCTGTCAGTTTTACTGGTTTCTGACTACCCGTAACGACTGTCAAATATGTACAAATGCCAGCTAGGCCAACGCCTTAACGTGTTTTCCACGGAGGAGTCGACATGTAAAAATGATCGGGTGACCATCATAACATATCGAGATACCTTAATTGGATGGGTTCCACGGACTGACCTCAGGAAGCGTTGCTTTACCTTGAAGTTCGACCCGTTCGGCTGTTATTATTGAGTCACGAGCTCCTCCAAGTGCGTCCACTTAAACTCTCAAACCGAAAAAAACATCAAATCAATTAATTACTGAAGATATCGTTAAACAACAAACAGGTAGAGAGTTTTCCTTAAAATGAGGACATTCACAATTCATTATTTTCTTGTACAATCTGTTGTTCTATATTGTATTTATAGGTATTGACTATACAACATGTAACGGAAACCCCATATCTATCCAAAAGGGCTGAAGACAACATCTGGTATGGAGTCTCTATGCACAGTTTCAGCACAAAATAACTGACTCAAAGAATTGATACCAAATTATTGGTCTAATATATTTCTTGAATACCAATCATAACAAACGTGTCACAGCACTACGAGGGTCAATAACTTTCCACGTCACTTGCCAATAACACGATAATACTTTTCGTTATTCTTAATTTAAAAAATTCGGTCTCTGGTATCAGTGTATTGGAATTTGTAATAAGTTCTACACACGTAGACTTAGGATTACAAAACCCTTGCCATATCGTTTGTTATCATATCATCCAAAGAAGCCATGCACTTGGTATGTATATACCCTTTAAATTACACGTTGTATGTAAACTTCTGCCGGATCCCTTGTGGCAATACAGTCCTGTTGTTCTGTTGTAGTAGCACAATTACTTACTCCTTAAGGAAGCCGCTACAGCAACCAACAAGCCTCGGTATCCTGTACTCAAAAGACAAACACACGCTGGGTATTAACTTAGTAATAATCCCAAACAAGAAGTTCGCTTCTCCATGTTTGTGTTAAGTAAGTCGAAGGCTGTTCAAGCGGTTTATTAAATAACTTTCTTAATGTAAGACGTTTTGCGTTTTAATCAAATTGGCTTGGTGGGTAAAAGTTTGTTTTTCCGTTTTTTTATCTTATCTTTTTATCTTAGTTTGATGCCGATCTTATAGATTTTCTTTGAGAGGGATTTATTAAAGAGGGTGTAACGGCATTTATGAAATAATGATGTTTATTTTGCAAATGGGTTATAAATAACACTTTTACACGTCATTTTTTTTCGTAAATGTAAACTAGATGAGGCCAGTGTTTCCTCACTACTCTGAGAAAAAACACTGAAACAAACTCAGAGGTCAACGTCTCTTTTAAAGTCCATACAATGTATAGTAATCAAATCATATGAGAGCCATGTAGGTTTATGCCTGTGGCGCCCTTTAAAGGACAGAATCACACAAATTTGAGCAGGGCCATCCAAACAGTGCCAGCATTTATCGAATATCGCGTAGCTCAACTTATATCTTAAGGAGCTTCAACGATTTAACCAACAATACCAAAATTAGGACATTTGGGTGGGCCGTAAAAGCACTCAAACTGCCAGACAGTGCGGTAATCTATTAATAATAGTTTTTATTATCCCACATTGCCCTCACATTCACAATAAAGCTTTTGCTATTACAAAATATATATTACTTGAAAAAAAAAAATGATAAAGTAAAAAAAATTTAAAAGTATATTCTATTACTTGAAAAAGTAAATAATATTGTCATGTTAAAATGTATATATGAAATAATCATTAAAAAAAAATGAATGAGTAATAAGAAAAATCAAACAACGGAATTACAACATAATATGTAATTGGAGCAGCTCAATCCCTGACAAATTGTTGTCAGCAAGATAGTCTTTGACAGAATAAAAAGCTTTCTGGCAAAGTTTCTGCTTCACACACGATTTAAATTTATTTAGGCTTAGTTCTTGGATATGACTGGGAAGTTTATTGTAAAAGCGTATACATTGACAACTAAATGAGCCCCCAATTTTCTTGACCCTAGTTGAAGGAACAATAAATGTGTGCTTATTCGGTATTCCTAGTATTTATATTGTGGATATCGCTGTACTTTTTAAACATATTTTTATTTTTATGAGCATATAAAATATTTTCATAAATGTATTGACAGGTCACAGTCATTATATTAATATCTTTAAACTTATCTCTGAGGGAGCATCTAGGACTTAATTTATATATTGAACGAATAGCCCTTTTTTGTAAAACAAAGACTGTCTGAATGAATATCGGCGGCATTTCCCCACAAAAGAATACCGAACGACATTACACTATGAAAATAGCTAAAGTAAACTAAACGAGCTGTCTCTAGATCAGTTAAATTTCGGATTTTTCTAACTGCATATGCGGCAGAACTCAATTATTTGGATAGTCTATCTATATGTGGACTCCACTGAAGCTTAGAATCTAGAGTAATGCCCAAGAACACTGTTACATCCTCAGGCTATCTGTTCAGATCAGGCTCTGTTGTATTCTATGCGCTGTTGTATTCTAGCCAGTTGGGAATTTGTGTAGTTTGTTTGCTGTTTGCTGCGCGTGCGGATGAAACACGTGTATAGTATATGTTTGGGTTGCGTATTGCATCACTGTACCTTCATCTTTCAGGCGAAAGGGCGATCGGTAGAATGCGCAATAAATATTGTACTAGTTACGTTATATAACTGCTGTTCTAATGCTTTCCTCCGTATCCAAAAAAGTAACGTTGCGTGTTTGATTTGTATTTCATTGATTCTAGTAACCTAGGTAAACCGTCACTTTTTTTAAATATCGCCTTCAGACGCTTTTTATTAGAATACACTTAAAAATAATCATCAATATATACTCATAAAACGCTTCCGTTACTGACTGACAGACAACGCACAGCCGAAACTACTGGGCGCAAGAAGCTGAAAGGAGTCCGGCAACGGCCCATACTTCATCCGGCCCACTTTTTTAACTCAACAGACAATATTAATATGAATACTAAATTGACTGGTAATAAACACTGTTTACTATAAAACATCAATATCAATATTGATCATGGGAATACCGAGATAACAGAGAGATAACAAAAACGTTTTTAGGTTATGAAAAGTAAAAACATTTAAGGTCATTGAGAAATAAAACCGAAAATGAATAAATCATCTAAAAAGTAGGGGTATTCACAGCGGCGTAAGAGTATAAACGCATGAGTCTATACGAGTTCGCGCCTTCGCCGAGTGAATGGCATTGATTGATTTTTTCAGCTCATTTGACGTTTCTTTAGTTTTTATAATTTGGCTGTCAAGTGTACATAGTAACAGAAACCTACTTTGATGGAGGTCAGGCTATTTCAACTTCAAGTCCAACTCTTGTTAAGCCTCTTTTGTGGAGGAGCCACCACAATTTTTTCAACAACACAACAATGATCGACTGTCAAATGCAGGAGGTAAAAGATTCAGGCTGTTTTAGCTCCTGAAAACTGTCAGTCCTTATAGGGCAGACCACAGAACAGGTATTCATTTATTCCGTGGGGCCACCACGTGGGGGGTGAGACCACGAGAGTGAAATTACGTCTATTTCCAAAGACTAAATCGAATAAAACCGCCAAGCACAAACTTCTTATTGTTTTTTTTTTTTATTTTAAATTGGGTGAGGGAAAATAAATAATAGATATTATATTGTTCTTTCGCAGAACTGACTATAAATAAAATAATAAAATACGAAGAATGATATAGGCTCAATTGTCATAACAAAACAACGGGATTGCAGGTGTAAAATATTTATTAGTAAAGTTTGTAATGAAATAGTCCGTCCCGCTCCCGAGAGACTTCGTTAAAGACTGAGATAGCCAAGTTTATGAAAATAAGTGGAAACAGACGATGGGTACACTGGGCGCTGTATGTACCCACCGTATTTTGTAAACTTTGTAATCTTGATGCTGAGTATCTCAGGTTACATAAAAAAGAGGTTCATAAATTGACGAAAATATGCACTGACTGAAATATAAATAACAAATTAAGTAGGTACCGCTACCACGGAGTCGGACATAATTTATTTTTCGGATATTGTTTTTTTTATTATTTAATGTCCAATATAAAAAAATGACAGAAAAAAGACCAAAAGGTACAATGTCTTTTATAAATCTTCTATCATCGCCTGCCTAGCCTTTTCCCTACTAATACTATGATGCAGTCGGTTTTCAATCTAACCGAGAATATAAACCCAGTATTTTAAATGTAGCGAACCCAGTAAATGGCTAGCACGATACCTCGAAAAACCAAACAAAAGCCTCACAATCTTTTATTTAAAAATCTCTGCACCTCCATCATAAGGCCCAGAGCGTCGCGTTTCGTTGAAGCGCGAAATGGGACGAACAACTTGTTACAGCAGTCTGTCTTGTAACAAAAAGAGTACGTCTCGCAACTCGACGAACTGCGCTAGCCTGCTTAAAGTACAAAATTGTTTTTCATATTATTTCCCATCGCATTGTAGTTGGGAACTCTCGGGAAGTTTGTTATGAAGTTCCGAAGATGTAATGGTATCAAGTACGGGGAGATTAGCCGGGATGAGTTTTGAGTTCGTCTTTAGTGTTTTATTCTCTGATGAGAATGCCTGGGGCAGATAGTTCCGCAATATGACCATGGTTGAGGGATGTAGGGCGGTATGCTGTCTGCTTTTTCTATAAAGTAAGTAGTCTTTCGTAGTATGTGTTCCGACCCTCCATCTGCAGAATTTGCTCAATGAAGAGGAGAGATGGTCACAGGGTGTCATGTATTGACGTATTTTATTCTTAGAAAAAGAGTAATGTATAGTAATTTTTAGTACTCTGGTTAGAATTCACATTACTTACTAGCAATCTCGTTAAAAGCCTTTGTTAACTACGCTAAATGTTTGTATTAATGGGTTTACGGCAATAGTGCAATTGGTGGGTTCGAACCCGCAACTTTCCGATTAAAAGGCTGACACCTTAGCTATTGCCACTTAAATTTATTTTATTTATTTATTTAAACTTTATTTACAATAGTACATGGGCGGACTTAATGCATCAAGGGATTCTCTACCAGTCAACCTTTGGGTTAAATAAAAACTTTTTTGCAAAAAAATAAAACCGACTTCCATATCAAAACACTACAAAGTCAAAAATAATTTTAATTTCGGTAGTCGGTGTTATTGGTTTTGTATTTTCTTTTTTTCACACCGCCTTCCGAAATTAAAATTATTTTTGACTTTGTAGTGTTTTGATATGGAAGTCGGTTTTATTTTTTTGCAAAAAAGTTTTTATTTTCGCGCTTTTTAGTGGGTCAGTTTGTAATTAATCTAGTTATAAAAGCCAAAATGTCAACTACAAAAAACTAAAAACACGCGAACAAAAAATACAATATAGAGTAAACGAAAAGATCATCAATGTAAATATTTTTTTTAGACTTTTGTTGATTTTTCAGAAACGGCTTGCTCGATGTCGATAAAATTTTCATGGGACCATTTGGGAAGTATACCCTTTCCAACAAAAAAAGAATTTTTCAAATCGGTTGGCGAGCGACGGAGCTATGCCCGAACAAACATAAAAAAAAAAAAAAAAAAAAAAAAAAAAAAAAAACAAACAAACATCCGAATTGAGAACCTCCTCCTTTTTCAGAAGTCGGTTAAAAAACACATTATGGTAGGTGTACAAGAAAATGAAATAAAATAGTTTAATAGTAGAAGTAGCATGAGAATTAGATAGAAACCCGGTGCGGTGAGAAGGAATGTGAAGAAGTAAGTTTTTAGATGCGCGAAAGTTAAGACTAGGAGAACTGCCCAAAAATTTAAAATGTTGTTTTAAGTAAACAGAGGCACAAGGATATTTCATAATAGTGAAGAGCATACAGAGGGATCTCCTTTGACGGATAGCCAACCATTTAAGGTGAGAACGGAAGGAAGAAATGTGATCATATTTACGAAGGCTAAAAAACTTATCGGTTTTCGTAGGAGATTATGTGACACCCAATGACGTATTTATATATCTTTGGTGACACCACGCAGCGTAACTAGACGTCCCCATTATGTGCAGAGTACCTACCTAGTGGTTTTATTTTATAATTATAAAAATATGTTATACTGTATACTTAATTAGTGTAATTATTTATGTAAATTCTATGAGCCTTAGTAGCCTGAAATAAATAAAGTGTACATCTACACAGATACTGCAGATTTGTGAATGAAGTTGCAGATATTTTATAGAACTTATCAGTTTGCGAAACGTAAGTATGAAAGTCCTTTGTTAACACTATTTAATTATTTTTGGCTATAGACGATAAGCCATTAGGTACATGTCCAAAACTCGTAAAAAAAAGTGTAAGTAGCTACTCAAATCCTCAAATAACTCCACGAATTTTTTTTTCATATATAGTGACGTTTTCTACCTTAAGTAGGTAATACAATTACATATACCTAATAACGTATAAGAGAAAAACTCAATTCGCAGGCAGACAGACAAATGAACGAAACTCCAAGTTCCTAATGGGCGTATTTTTTCCTTTTCGTCTAGAGAAAGTTTCTTTCTTTATTTCGTTACTATTGTGGTTGGCTAGTCTACTTGTTTGAATAGCTAAAACTTATCTTATTTCAGACGTTACATATAAATCACATTTCAAATGTTTACTAAATAAAGAAACACCTATTTTCTGGAACGTAAAGTATCGTATTAGGAAGACAAATTGTCGAGTTTTTGGCGTACCTAGGTATAATCATTATAAAAACTTTTTTGCAAAAAAATAACACCGACTTCCATATCAAAACACTACAAAGCCAAAAATAATTTTAATTTCGGTTGTCGGTGTTATTGGTTTTGTATTTTCTTTTTTTTCACACCGCCTCCCGAAATTAAAATTATTTTTGGCTTTGTAGTGTTTTGATATGGAAGTCGGTGTTATTTTTTTGCAAAAAAGTTTTTATTTTCGCGCTTTTTAGTGGGTCAATTTGTAATTAATCTAGTTATAAAAGCCAAAATGTCAACTACAAAAAACTAAAAACGCGCGAACAAAAAACACAATATAGAGTAACCGAAAAGATCATCAAGGTAAATATTTTTTTTAGACTTTTGTTAATTTTTCAGAAACGGCTTGTTCGATGTCGATAAAATTTTCATGGGACCATTTGGGAAGTATACCCTTTCCAACAAAAAAAGAATTTTTCAAATCGGTTGGCGAGCGACGGAGCTATGCCCGAACAAACATAAAAAAAAAAAAAAAAAAAAAAAAAAAAACAAACAAACATCCGAATTGAGAACCTCCTCCTTTTTCAGAAGTCGGTTAAAAATAGTGTGTGGCTGCAAGTCATTCATTTAACTCATCTCTTCATTATTATGCCAGAAATGGTTGAGCGCTTGCACTATACTGAATAAATATTGGCCAAGTGCGAGTCGGACTCGCCCATGAAGGGTTCCGTAGTAACTATGATAAATATAATATACTTAATATATTTATTTGAAAAAAACAAAAAACCTTACAAATTTCTTAAAACTAGCTTATTTACAATTTTTACAACTACGCCAAATAACTTTGTTTTTCATAGTATTTGTATGAATTACAAAGTTATATTTACGGTTTTAGAAAATATACTGTATCTAAAAAAACTGCTGACTCGATCTCGTTCAAACCAATTTTGGTTGAAAGTTTATATTAAGGTTTACAACATATGGTTTTTTTTAGATTTTTCACTTCATTATTATAGAAGTTAGAGGGGGGGACACACATTTTACCACTTTGGAAGCGTATATCTTTTAAACGATTAACTTTATGAAAAAGTCATTTTAGAAACTTTAATGTCATTTTTAAAGACCTGTCTATAGATACCACACACGTATAGGTTTCATGAAAGAAAATATTTTCAGTTTCAGTTCCCTGTATGGGGAGCCCCCTTTATTTTAAATATTTTTTAAATTTTCTCTTAAAATCGGAAAGCGGTTCACAGAATACCTACTCAGTTTTACATGTATAGTCCTAACAGTTTCGGAATAAAATGGCTGTGACATACGGACGGACGGACAGACAGACAGACGGACAGACATGTCGAAACTATAAGGGTTTCGTTTTTTGCCATTCGGCTACGGAACCCTAAAAAGGCTCCCGTCACCGCGCCCCGATGGCAGGCACCTCTCAAAATTGCAGTGGACTTGTAGGATGTACAAGTCCTCCGTATTCCTTGGTGATTAATCTCTGCTTTGTGTCGCTTGTAGATAAGCCTTTCATAGATTTCACCAAGGTCATTGAGTAGACTAATGGGCGGTAACTAGTAGGGTCAGACTTGGGCTTGCCTGGTTTAGAGACACCTAATGGTGGCCAGTTATCAAGCTTGAGGTAACATAATTTATTATGTATTGTTGTTTAATGTGCCATTGAAGATGACAGTCATTAGAAAAGTTTAAACACCTTGTTAATGATGCCGTCGGAGCCAGTAGCTTTACGAGGCTGAATCTTTTTGGTGTTTTGAACCTCGTCGGGAGTCAGGAGCTTCAACAGGGAAGAGGAAAGCTCTACGTTTGACTTCAGCATTCACCACATCCGGGTGGCCTTAGTCTACTGGTTGAGAGCTGCAAGAACACTTGGTTTCTAGGCTGTCGTCTATGTATTCTGTCTATTCCGAGTTGTCAAAGGCGACACTCTTGCCAGGACGAATGAAAAAGTATTGTGGATCTTCAGTGGTATGTAAGATGCCGTATGTCGGGCCTGGTGAGAACTAGTTCACTCATTATCTTGTCCCCGCGCGCTGTAGTTACTCCACTCGGCAGTCAATTTCATTTAAGCACGCTGTAGGTTGCGCAATTGAGTTTTATTCGCTACGTAGGAATTGCTTTATTCTACTTTAACAGATTCCGTATATGGTCCGGGAACCAGCGGTGAACCTCCTCTAGGTACCTACTTGAACTATCGTTCAGGACAGATTGTGCATGATCCGTGAATAAGTCTAAGTGGAGAGTAAGATGTGGTTGGGGAATGCATCCAAGTGAGGCGACGTGGTGGATTTCAGTTTTTTACTTATCTCCAGTCGGTGATCATTTAAATTGGGGGAGTTTCACTGTGATCGAGGTGTCCCGACCGGGAACCAAAGTGCATGATTACGGGGCGGTGATCAGAATTAAAATCCTGTAGGTAGCGCTTCCATAGAGTGCAAATGGGGGTTAAAATTATTCAGACGCACCACATCAAGAATATCGGGAATATTCATGGGTTCGTGTGGATACCTAGATTGTACACGATTCTGCCTCTGGAATTAGTGGCGTTCCTGTTATAAGTGGAATATTTGGTTAGTATTGAAATCTTCCACTACTGTAAAACGGAGTCACTCAAGCCGAAGGAGGTAGCGAAGTCCCTAGTGAGAGCCATAGGATCGCAGGAGACGAAGGTGAGGGCGGTGGATATATATACAGTGGTGGTCAATTAAGAACGATTTGTAGTACCAGACATTTTTTAAAAAACAATGTGATATGTACTTTTATGTTCTCAAAAGTAATTATTTATGTTATGAAATAGCTACATGGATAGAGTAAACGGGATTAAGAGTAAATATATTTTTTTTAAATTTATTATTGATAGTTACAATTTCAAATACTTAGTAATAAGGCTGGACAAATAATTAAGAACGATTATTAAACTGCCCGAGAGTTGTTTCAGTAGATACTTAGATTTTAAAAATCTCATTAAATAAGACGGTGATAATGTTAAAAATTGCAATTTAATACATTTTATTCCAAGTTAATAGTTTGCAGCGTGTCCACGGCTTTTGATGACTTACACCGGCGAGGCATTGACTCTAGCAATTTTTGACATTTTTCAAGAGAAATAGAGCGCCATTCTTCTGAAAAAATGTTGTATAACTCATTTAGGTTACCACACCGTCGATTTGAAACCTTTTTCTTAATTTCGCACCAAAGATGCTCTATGGGTAGGGTTGCCATCCGTCCGGGTTTTCCCGGATTTGTCCTAATTTGGAGAGCGTCCGTGGGCGTCCGGGGGAATTTTCCCAATAAGTGTCCAGGTAAAACCCGGACACACATTGGTCTTAAAGGTACCAAAAAGCACGATCTCTATTATTATTTTCCTATGGTATTTCATCTCTTTGTTTATGTTACGTTGATTAAATGAAAAGAAAGAGACTGTTATTAAAAAAGTTCTAAGGCTCTACAATGTTATCACTTTATCAGTAAATAAAAACCATAATTAAACATCGTTGTATTTAGTTTCAAGTTCAAAAATGTATTTTTCTACTACGGGCAAAACTGATTTTACCCAAATGTCCAGGGCTTATAAGTCTGTCTGGGACCGGCAAATTTGGTGATGGCAAGCCTTTCAATGGGATTTAAATCTGGATTGTTTGGTGGTCATTGTAAGACAGAAACTGATTGAGATGTGAGGAATTCTTTAACCGTGCGTGCAGTGTGCTTGGGATCATTGTCTTGTTGAAATGTCCAAATAATCGGAATTTCTTCATTGTTTCTTCCAGTATATTTTTGTATTGGAATTGATCTATGTTTCCTTCTATCAATGTAACAGGTTCAACACCATGACCAGAGAAGCACCCCCAAATTTTCACATTTCCATCACCATGCTTTAATGTCACTTTTGTATACTTGGGGTCGAATGCTGCATTGGGAGGACGTCGAACATATCGTTTCCCATCAGAACATACTCTGTTAATTTATGTCTCGTCAGAGAAAAGAACATTTTTCCACTGTCTTGCTGTCCAGTTTTCATACCCCCTAGCAAATGCAAGCCAGGCTTGCCTATGACACCGTTTCAACATAGGTACCTTTTCTTGCTATCCTTCCGTTCAACTTAGCTTCTACCAAACGCCTTCGGATAGTGCGCGCTGAGATCACTGAAGAGTTGTGTTCACCAAAATATATTTTTTTCTCAACTCGTTAGACCTTTGAAAGGGTATTGTTTTGCACGATTTCTATCGTTTCGCCGAGATGAATTTCTTATTTGATACGTGTTAAAATGCTTCACAGCATAGAATATCATCGTTTTTGATCACTGTTGGTGATCGGCTATCTTTTTATATGTCCAATTCTTATCGCGAAGTTTTATTATCACTTCCCTTATAGATTCATCGCAACTTTTATTTTTCCCCATTGTTTTTATGTAAAATAATCAACTTCTTGGCTTTTAAAGTACTAAATTGGCGCCAAAATTACGCGAATAATGGCTTAGTTACAGAGTGTTCTCTATTTAAATTTGAATAAAAAAATAAACTATCCAGCGCCCTTAATTATGTGGCCAGCCAGTAAGTTTGCAATAATATGTTAAGGTTTAATGTAAAACGTTTATCTATATACTAGTACTCACGCGGGGCTTCGCTCCCGTAGATTCTATCACGATAAAAACATAACTCTCCTTTTTTGCAGTCGGGTAAAAAGTTTATAACCTTCCTCAAGCTTCAAGCTACTTCCATACCAAATTTCATCCAAATCCACCCTGTACTTTCGAAGATTAGCGCGTTCAAGCAAACAAACAAACAAACAAATTTTTCCGCTTTATAATATTAGTATAGATTATTGAATTAATCATGTTATAACTTGTGTGCTACGACAATGTGGAACAATTTTGCGATACATAAAAAGACATGCAAAAAGTGTAATTCTCGTAAGCTTGATTTTAAAAGCTTGTTTTTAAATAGTCGTTCTTAATTATATGACCACCACTGCATATTTAAAAGATTTTAAACACTCACAAAATCCAATGCAAGTCTGACATGCGCAAATCATCGCTAGGATGAATTATAAATGAGTTCTCGTAAATGTGTACGCAAATCTTCTATACTTATAATAAATCTGTAGAGAGGTCAATTCTGTACATGAAATATATTTCCAAAATAATTATCAGGGGGTGATTAAGGATCGATACTCATGCCAAAAATGCAATCAGTTAAATTTTTGTCTGTCTGTCTGTCTGTCTGTCTGTCTGTCTGTCTGTATAACCGTTATAGAAACAAAAACTACTCGACGGATTTTAACGAAACTTGGTACAATTATTTTTCATACTCCTGAGCGGGCTATAGTATACTTTTTATCACGCTACAATCAATAGGAGCAGAGCAGTGAAGGGAAATGTTGGGAAAACGGGAGAAGTTACTCCATTTTTTAAGCTTCCGTCGCGTGTGCAACCTTAATGGTTAAAGCTACACAAATCATTTCATGACGGAAATGTTCTCCTTAAAATTATATAAAAAATATCCCACGACAGCATATGTCTAACTTTTATGGTTGACTCACAATAACACGTGTAACTCCCGATAGCTTAGCAGTTCGAAGCTTTCTGATTATAATATTTGTCTACTCTTACGTTTATAACACTCTCAGTCACCCCTAATTGAAAAAGTTAACATTATTAACTATTCCATAAAAAAATTGGCCAAGTGCGAGTCAGACTCGCCCATGAAGGGTTCCGTAGTAACTATAATATAATATGCAAATTTATTTGACGAAAAAAAAACCTTACAAATTTCTTAAAACTAGCTTATTTACATTTTTTACAACTGCGCCAAATAAATTTGTTTTGAAAAAAAAAACCTTACAAATTTCTTAAAACTGTCTTTTTTACATTTTTTACAACTGCGCCGAATAAATTTGTTTTTCATAGTGTTTGTATGAATTACAAAGTTATATTTGCGGTTTTAGAAAATATGCTGTATCTCAAAAACTGCTGAACTGATTTCGTTCAAACTAATTTTGGTTGAAAGTTTATATTAAGATCTACAGACATATATTTTTTTTAGATTTTTCACTCCATTATTATAGAAGTTAGAGGTTGTGAAAAAATATTTAAAATAAAGGGGGGCTCCCTTTATTTTAAATATTTTTTAATTTTTTTCTCAAAATCGGAAAGCGGTTCACAGAATACATCTACCTATCAAGTTTCACATGTATAGTCCTAATAGTTTCGGAATAAAATTGCTGTGACAGACGGACGGACGGACAGACAGACAGACAGACAGACAGATGGACAGACATGTCGAAACTATAAACATTCCGTTTTTTGCCATTCGGCTACGAAACCGTAAAAAGAATCATATAAATCGGTATAGAAACACCAAAGTTATACATGAAATACGCTTATAATAATAAGCCATCGCGCGTGAATACTGAATCATGCTATAAGGATTATTTTTGAGAAACGGTCGCCGCGCTCGACGCGTCTCGCGGTCGAAGCGTTCTCTAGGTACTTAAGCATGAGGCTTAAGTACCTAGAGAACGCTTCGACCGTAAAAAGAATCATATAAATCGGTATAGAAACACCAAAGTTATACATGAAATACGCTTATAATAATAAGCCATCGCGCGTGAATACTGAATCATGCTATAAGGATTATTTTTGAGAATCGGTCGCCGCGCTCGACGCGTCTCGCGGTCGAAGCGTTCTCTAGGTACTTAAGCCTCATGTGAACGTGATCTAAACAATATTACCAATACATTAACTTACGCTGACGGAGTCGCGGGCACAGCTATATTGTATCATTACGCTAAGGCCAATAGGAGCGGAGCGCCAATGAAGAATGCTTCAAAATCGGGGTTAAATTTAACGTTAGCCCAAAGTAACTATTCCACGCGGACGAAGTCGCGGGCAAAAGCTAGTAAGTAATATTTTTTAAACGGCCGCGGGGTGGCCCTCGTGCGTACCTACAACGAAAAATATTTTCTATGACTTTGTCTATGACTGACAAATGCGTTGAACATAAAGGTTGACTATTTTGAATCGAAGATTTTGAACATTATTACATTACATGTAATGCATTGTTTCGTGTTATTGCGTCGGTGTTTGTAAATTATATTTAAATCAGAGCTTTTTCTTGTTGTTTTATAATCTTAACTGACATTTCTATTAATCATAACTTCATGTGAGTGAGTGGCATTTGTGTAAAATAAAATGTAAGTAAACAAACGCAATTGGCGCGAATTTTGACTTGGATATCAAATAACTTCATTACCACTACGTAATATAGTTTGATTTCCTCAAATAGATATCCCACCAAAACATCCTGTAAAAAATTAGCCAAGCCTCGCCTAAGCTGCTTGTTTCTCTATAAAAATTAATGAAATCTCTAAGCAAAGCGAAGCCAAGTCTAAGGATCTTTACTGCGATTTCCTTATTAATATAGTTATATTTTATGTAACCGGCCGTTTAACATACTCTATGCACTTTTACTAGTTAATACATTGATCTCTTAATTTTTGCTGAGTGGCTAAATATGTGTGAGGTCTAGCGTTATCATGATGAAAAACCACACCCCTTCTGTTGATTAATTCCGGCCGCTTTCTCTCAATTTCTTGCTTTAATCTCATCAGTTGTTCACAGTAGAGTTCGGAATCGATGGTCCTGCCTGGTGGTAACAGCTCATAATGAATAATGCCCTTCCAATCACACTACACACACAGCACCACCTTGTTGCGAGTTAACCCGGGTTTCGCCACAGTCTGTGAAGCCTGACCGGCCTTTGACCACGACCTTTTTCGTACGTTCTTGTCGTACATGATCCACTTTTCATCACCAGTTATCAGCTTCTTCAAAAATGGTTCGGTTTCATTACGTCGTAATAAAGAATCACAAATGAGTACACGGTTCATTAGGTTTCTTTCAGTGAGCTCGTGAGGTACCCAAATATCGAGCTTTTTTGTGTACCCAGTTTTTTTTAAATGTGCCAAAACTGTTTTGTGGTCAATTCCCAGTTCTTCAGCTACGTCGTAACTACTGATATGCCGATCTTGCTCCACTTTTTCAAAAATGGCATCAATTTTATCCGTAATAGGGCGACCAGAGCGACGTGCATATTTGACATCAAAATTTCCGGATTGAAAACGCTCAAACCAAATTTGTGCTACTCTCACAGACACTGCACTAGGCCTATAAACATCGCAAATTTTTTTCGCGGCTTGCGTTGCATTTTTACATTTTTGTAGTAAAATTTTAAAATGTATCGAATTTCTTCATTAGATTCACTCATCTTGACAGTACGAAAAACAAATGAAAACCATTCATTTTCCTAATTTGAATTTGGAATTATTATGTTCTTTAAAATTTAAACTTTCAATTATACTAAAACCAGCCAGATACAAATAGTATAGCCAAAGAAATTTTATTACAAGTTCATACATATGGAAAAAGTCTTTTCGCATTATAGTATATACTATAATGCGAAAAGACTTTTTCCCCAACCTTATATAAAAGATATTATATTGGTGCTAATATATGACAGTGTTAACTAATAATAAAAAATAGATTTATCCTTTTATTAAATTTCTACAATCAATTTTAAAATACTTATAACAAACAAAAACATAGCATATATAGTAATATTTAGAAGATATTGAAAATTTTTAAAAATTAGAAACGGGTGTAACCGCCGTTGGCCTCTATAACCTCTAAAAGACGAGACCTCATTGAACCAACAAGCCGTGAGCAAATATCGGTTCCCCGCATTTCCTCCCAGATATAATTACAGTGACTAATAAGAGCTTGTTTGGTTCTTTCATTTTGATGCGACCATCGTTGGACCATAAGGCCCCAAAGATTTTCTATCGGGTTGAGGTCCGGCGATCTTGAGGGCCACTGAATTACCCTTACGTCAGTGTGTGAACGAAACCAGGCTCTTACGATCCTCGCATTATGAATTGAACAATTATCTTGAACAAAATCAAATTGTGGCACTTCGTTCTCCGGGTAAACATTACGGACTGTCGGTAGCATTGCATTCTGAAGCACGTCGATATAATTTACAGCCGTCGCTCGAGGAGGTAGAGAACACAATTCTCCTACACCATCCGTACTCATCCAGCCCCAAATATTTACGGAAATTCGACCTGATTCTCTATTTGGGATTACATGATCATCTTTATACCGTGTTGAATTATATCGCCAAAGGTGAAGACGTCCATGCTGACTGGATTTAAACGTTTTTTCATCACAAAACACTGTATTAGACCAATCAAACTCTAAGTGCTCTCTGGCGAAGTTCAGACGAGCAAGTCTGTGAGCATCCGTCAAATATATTTTCTTGGCGTAATGCCTGTGGTGCAACCCCATGTAATGTAGATGATTCCTTATTGTTTGGGCACTCACATCGAACATCTCCGCAAAATGTTTTGTGGGCTTAAAACCATTGATTTCATATTCCCGTCTCATGAATTCTCTATCGTTATTGGAGAGTGCAGGCCGGCGACCACTTCTTCTGTGATCCAACAAACTTCCCTCCTCTCCTTCACGACGAATCCAAAAGCGGACAGAACGCCTCGATATATTCAAATTCCGGGATATCGCACTGATACTGCTTCCCTCATTAAATTGGGCAATTATTTGTGCTCTTTCGGCAATGGTCAAGTTGGCAGGCATTGAGATGATTTTATATGCAGTTGATTGAAAAATAACACGGAAAATATATCGATTTTTTGCATATATTTGACAAAATGTCAATTGTCAGTTTTCTTTTTCAAATGGAATTCGGTTGTCTAAATAGTTTTTATTACTTTTGTTTGGAAACATTTCAATTGCTTTGTAGAAACTAATCTCCTTTTCATTTATACTAAAGGTTAAAATGTCATGTGACATATGACGTATGAATACTAAATACATAGGTTTACGTCATGATAATGTTGTCTCTTTCAGTAATATCTTTTTATTAACCGACTTCTAAAAAAGGAGGAGGTTCTCAATTCGGATGTTTGTATTTTTTTTTTTTTTTTTTTTTATGTTTGTCCACGCATAACTCCGTCGTTTGCCAACCGATTTGAAAAATTCTGATCTTGTTAGAAAGGGTATACTTCCCAAATGGTCCCATGAAAATTTTATCGAAATCGTACAGGCCGTTTCTGAAAAATCAACAAAAGTCTAAAAGAAATGTTTACGTTGATGATCTTTTCGTTTACGCTGCATTGCGTTTTTTGTTCGCGCATAACTCCGTCATTTACGAACCGATTTGGAAAATTCACTGACCCACTAAAAAGCACGAAAATAAAAACTTTTTTGCAAAAAATAAAACCGACTTCCATATCAAAACACTACAAAGCCAAAAATAATTTTAATTTCGGAAGGCGGTGTGAAAAAAAAAAAGAAAATACAAAACCAATAACACCGACTACCGAAATTAAAATTATTTTTGGCTTTGTAGTGTTTTGATATGGAAGTCGGTTTTATTTTTTGCAAAAAAGTTTTAACGAACCTTGTTGTAATTTTCGATGACCGGGAAACTAAATCAAAACTGGTACACCACTTTCTTGGCCGACCGTACCTCTAAAATACTGATGGCAGATTTATTTTATGGCTTGAGACTACCGCATCGGCTGTCGTAAATGTTGAAATCAATTTTTGAGGTACGTACTTAGGAGTAGTAAAGAAGGTTAGACACACATCGATGGAAATACCTCGGCAAGCGTTGATTAACCTGGAAGATTGACCCAATGGGCTTCTATTAATTAGCTAGAAGTTTCTTGTACCTATTTCTTGTAGGTATTTGGATTAGTTTCCATTACATTATTACAAAATATTAAAAAATATAACTAAACATTATTTATTGTTGTAAGAATTACGAGTTATGACCTTTGTAAGTAATAAATTCACTTACGTAGGTTCATAATGATATTAATGTCATTGATTTGCAAGTGCAATTTCGTATCGGTATTATTTTATTTTGGTATTGGCAACATTTCTACATATCAATGGCAGCCATAACATTAATTTAGAAAGTCTGTCGGACGCTACATGATTCGAGCCGAAACTTGGCATTCACATTTATAGTACATGTATATATTTTTAAATAAATAAATAACAATAAAAATTGGACAAGTGCGAGTCAGAATCGTCCATGAAGGGTTCCGTAGTAACTACGTCAAATAACTTTGATTTTCTTAGTGTTTTTCTTTGTATGACATACAAAGTTACATTTGCGGTTTTAGAAAATGTGTTAGGTGTATCTCAAAAACTGCTAACCCGATCTCGTTCAAACCAATTTTCGTTGAAAGTTTTTATTAAGACCTACAGTATATATATTTTTTAGATTTTTCACTCTATTATTATAAAAGTTAGAGGGGGAGCCCGGGGATACATTTTACCACTTTGGAAGTGATTAACTTTACGAAAAAGGGGTTTTCAACCTCAATGTCATTTTTAAAGACCTGTCTAAAAATATTAATTCAGTTCCATGTAGCCCCCCATAATTTTATATATTTTTTATTTTTGTCTAAAAATCGGAAAGTGTTTCACAGAATACATCTACTTACCAAGTTTCATATGGTTAGTCTTAGTAGTTTCGGAATAAAATGGCTGTGACATACGGACAGACAGACATGATATAACTATAAAGGTTCCGAGTTTTGCCATTCGGCTACGGAACCCTAAAAAGGTTGCAATGTAGTACTTATACAGTAGGTTCGTACTTATTTATTTTACTTTACTTTAATTTATAATTAGCAGACGCACGGGACTTCGCTCCTGTGGATTTTATCACGATAAAAGCATAACCCTCATTTTGCAGTCGGGTAAAAAGTCTAGCCTATAAAGTTCATCAAGCTTTAAGCTACTTCCGTACCAAATTTCATCCAAATCGTAATGTTGAAAAAAGTAATGTCGAAGATTAGTGCGTTTATACAGACAAACAAACTTTTCAGCTTTATAATATTAGTGACGTGCTAGTATGATTCTTATCTTGGGCGGCTAATTTGGACAGGGATGGTGGATACACAAAACAATCTATAGGGATTTGAAAAGCTTAAAAGTCATAGAAGTCTTTCTATCCCAATCTAAAGTAAATGAATTTGATTACGTTGGACGTGGGTTGACGATGTTGTGGGCAGAAACGAGTAGGTACATATTTGTCATGTTCTACGTAGGCAGTGTACTTCTACCCTCTTAAGAAAATAGTCGTAGTATTAATGATACGGGTTCTTTAGCTTTAGCTACCTCCATTTCTTTACAACAAACACTCGTAAAAGATATACAGACTTTTCATAAACCACTTAGCGATTCTCAGGCGGCGCGGGCTCCATTAATCTCTCCGAAAGTGACCGGTAGCTAGCACAGAGCACGGAACGGTAGCTATGCCAATAACACATAAGATATATCTCAAATACTTTTCACTGACTGTCAAAAGACAAAGACAAATGACAGTCTGTCAGCGTAGCGTAGCGTGACGTTATGTCAATGTCAAAATTGTAAGGAATTGACAAACGCTGCTGAAATGTCACGTGATTAAACCATTACATTTGCAGATTCGCATTTTCATAAAGATTCGGTATTTTTCCTTCTTCTTATTCGTTTCTTTTCCCTTCCTCCATTTTCCTATTAATTTTTTTCCTTTTTCCGATTCCAAAAGAAATCAATAATTAAAATAAAAAGATAAAATGCATTCATTTCGAGTTACTGAAATATTATGAAAGTAGGTTGTATGTATGTATGTCAGGCAAGTATCCGCAACTCCACGACCATGCACGTATTTTGCGTAAGGATGAAAGTAGGTTAATTGAAGAATTGTTGTAGAATTTTTACTGCTTTCTCCATACTACAACTAAAAAAGCTGTCAAAATGCTAAACTATATTTCCGTTATGGGCAACCGTACGTTCAGAATTAGAAACAAAACATGTTTCTTAAGTGGAATGGTTCACGTAGTATGTAGTACAAAGCCAAGAAATATGCAAAAATGATGAAATACTAGTACTTTGCCATCAGATTATTCAAAAGCTAGAGCTGATTGACATCGAGATTTTATAGACGGTATTTAAGGGGACAGGTATAGGTATATATACACGCTATAGGTAAATAGTTCTTTATGAGATAATCATTGTTTCAGCTGCAACAAAACATCCATACTTACTTACTTACTAATATTATAAATGCGAAAGTAACTCTGTCTGTCTCTCTGTCTGTTACCTTTTCACGCCTAAACCGCTGAACCGATTTAAATCAAATTTGGCATGGGAATAGTTTAGGATCCTGGGAAGGACATAGGATAGTTTTTATCCCGATATAAGGTTCCCGTGAGATAGTTTTCGAATTGCACGCGGATGCAGCCGCTGGGAAAAGCTAAATTAAATTAATTAAATATTATTTTTAAATTTGGCATGGTAACTATTCCCATGCCTTAGGACCTTGGAAAGGACATAGGATAGTTTTTATCCCCATATAACTAAGGCAAAAGCTAAATTAAATGAATTAAATTGATTTTCAACCGACGACAAAAAAGGAGGAGGTTATCAATTCGACGCGTATATATATATATTTTTATGTATGATCATCGATTACTCGAAGGAAGCTGAACCGATTTGAAAAATTCTTTTTTTGTTTGATAGGGTATACTTCGAAATTGGTACCATTTGTCACCAAGTCAGGATCTGATGATGGGATCCTGGAGAAATCGAGGGAACTCTTCAAATATTATAGGCACACCTATGGCGTTTTAGGTATTTCTTGTAGTAACTTGTGCAGTTGCTCTCAAAAAGTACCATTTGGGGAAGAGGAACTAATGATGCAGACCACATATGGCCACCGAAACTACTCAATAATAAGTATTTGGTGGATTGCGATTCGATTACTTGAATATGGATGTTAAGCACTTTATGCTCGTCACAATGCATATGGTTATGTATAGCTGATGGTGAAGGACCAGGAGAACTCCTCAAAAATTAACGGCCCAGCACTGGGAAAAGCAATATTTTGTAAAATGTTATAAGTAGTTGACATTTAGGCTCTTGTAACTAGGTAAATTAAAAATCAAGGAACTGAAAAGAGTGAAATAAAAACTTTTTACCAAAAAATTAAACCGACTCCCAAAAAACACTGCAAATTCGTAGAGTCGGTTTAATTTTTTGGTAAAAAGCTTTTTTAAAATTAGTATGGAAATAGTTTAGCACCCTGGGAAAGACATAGGATAGTGTTTATCCCGGAAATCATCCCTTAAGGTTGTAAAACAGGTAGTGGAACATTGTATTCCCCCTCCCAATTCATTTAAATCGCGTATTCAAGAACCACTCGAAATAATTTTTTTTAAACTACACAACTATGTAGTTTTTAACTAGTAGGCTTTACAAATCTTTGTTTAGGGCTGGGATCGAACCCATGACTTGCACCAGTCAACCTAACGGTTAACTGGTGTCGCCAACCGTGTCTTTTAAATTTTAACCAATCAAGTTAATATACGAATGATTTCTATTTTTTTAAGTAGGTAGGTACTTATACTTTTATCTACTTTTGTATATTATATCTAGGTATTAGTCTATAATATACTCGCAGATTAATAGTAGACACATACGTAAGTAGGTATCTCATAGACATAAAGCTAATAAGCTTTGCTTTTCCCACGGGCAACTGTATGTGGCGTGGCGTGCTCACGAGTATCAAGCCTACAACATGCACGGACGCCAGCACATCAGGCTACAACAATCTGTCAAATTTCTTTAATAGATTTTCAACTTTATTGATAAAGACATTAGGTTCAAGGTTGATTGGGAAAGTTTGACAGTTTCGGGTAGCTTCATGTGCTGGCGTCTGTACCTACAAGTTTTAGCTGAGGACGGGAAAACCAGAAACGTAGTTTACAAAAATGTATTGTAAACTACGTTTTTGGTCATAAAAAGATAAATTTTAAATAGGTACCATCAAGGTTTTTTTTATATTTTATGCGTTTTTTAACCACCCGAAAAGTGTACAGATTGACAACAAGAATTATTGACAAATTGTAAATTAACGCGGGCAATGCCGCGGGCAAAAGCTAGTAAGTTATATAAGTTTAACTGTTTTCTACCCAAGCATAACTATCTATTATCAAAACTTAGTATATGACTATAACTGCAGTTGTAATAACCATCGGTTGTTTTGTAGCTAATAATAACCAAAACTATTTCACAACGCTCTAGAAATCACGCAATGGATGTCGTAGTTGAAGTTCGTGACATAGCAGTATTGCAACGATAAGAGCGAGAAAGATATAGAATAGTCCTATATCTATTGAGTCAATAGTTTCAAACTGAATTTTAACTTATTATTTTTCAACCCGCAATCATTTTTGCTGCGATTGTGCAACAGATATCGCACTCTCAGAATGAAAGGGACTTAACTCAAAAAATAGTATTTTTTGGAGTTGAGCAGAATAAAGCAGCATTGAATAAATTACAGTCATATATCTCAAGTGGCAAATGTATAAGCTGTCTCTTTATAACTCGTAATTCAGAGTAATGTTTCAGGCCAGTTTACATCAAAATCTGAAATTACACGAATTTAGAGTTAGGTCACTTTCATTCTAAGAGTGCGATCACGATTTACGGCGCCACAATTTTGAATTTTATCTGAATAGATAGTTGTCACAACTTTATTTGATAACGAACAACAGTGTTTCGTTTCGTGCATACTCGTATGGCCACATGTCTACTCGCGATGCACTGCCGTCGTCTGTCAACAATTATTTATCGCGCCCGCTACCGCTCGTGCCCGCTTATCACCCGTAGGTCACTCTGAACACTAGTATCCGTCAAGATGCCTCGCTGGTCTGTGGTACTAGTAGGTAGGTACGGTAGCTTTTTAAACGGCGGTCCATTACGCGAAGTGAGGGTTTTCACTAATCTTGTAGCTATGCCTCAATAGGGCTGTCCAGATAAAGCGAAAGGGAAAAGAAATACACTGCGTTGCAAAAAAATGTTATTAAGTATTGACTTACAGAACTTTTTCATACTTAGATGATATACCTATATTTTTTTGTTTATTAAAAAAAAATATTTACATATAATATTTATCAGTATATGTATGTATATAAAAAAACCAATGCAATCATTAAGAGGTATGCTATAATGAGGTCTCGTTGTTTACCTAGTTATCACTATTATTTATTTATTATATACTTTATTGTACACCTTAAAATATTTATAGATAGATATATTCTTTATTGTACACCATAACAATAAAAACAAAATTATGGACTTAACAATTAAAAGGGTGATACAATGGGCGGTCTTATCGCTAAAAGCGATCTTTTACAGACAACCTTTGGATGGATTTGACACAGAAGGAGAAAATAATTACGCGGGTAGTCCACGGTGTACTAATTATCTATATAAAATACTAAACAATAAATAACGTTCTCAAAACATATATATGCATACAAACATTAAAAAAGAAAAAGAAAGAAACAAAGACATACATAATAACAATTTAAGGAGAGATATAAAGATCTTTTACTAAGTTTTTGAAAGAAGATAGTGTTTGTGCTTGTCTTACTGACACGGGTAGAGCATTCCACAGCCGTACTGCTTGAGCTGCGAACGACTTACCATAGAAATTGGTGGCGTGACTCGGTACCGCAAGCCTTAAGTTTTCTGATGACCTCAGAGATTTTGCATGTGTGTCATGAAGGAACTTAAATCGTTCTTTAAGATAAGTAAGAGTTTATATGGATACAAAAAATATTATTAAAATATTATTTACATTAAGGAAACAATTTATATCACAATACACAGTAAATAATGAGACAAATCAATTGAACTATGATATATTTATAAACAGAATAGTTGACGAACATAGGGTACCTCGTCTATACAAAGCTCTCATTAATAATCCTATTTTTACGTGGAAAACCATATTTTTTAGTATATCGTTTAGATCTATCACATTGACCTACATAAATTTAACAACATTTCGCGCGTATTCATATCACAATCTTCGGTCGGTAATATTCGTAAGCTTTTGGAGCTGCGTGAAAAATAACAGAAACTGTAACGCATTTTACCGGTGGCTCAATTATATGCGGCGACCACATCTTAGTTCTAAGAAATGACGCTAGAGTTTCTTGTGTATCTCTTTACTATTTAAATCTACGGTCCATCATGATACGTACTTATATGTCGTCTTCAAATAATGTGCTTTGCAACGACAGATATTTCTTTACAAATGGTTATTACGCAAACATCATCAATTTCGATACATTTATTGCAATTATACTATTAAAAGGCAATTTTAAACGTCAATGTTTACAGTGAAAATAATATTTATGAAAGATATTTATGATTGAAGTGATTTTAATGTCTATGTTATTATGAAAAGGTAGCTTTTTACCCAGGAGAACAGCCAAGAAACTTCATAAACTGTTAGTCTATTTTATTACTTACGCCGGAAGCCTCGGTGGCGCAGTAGGCAGCGCGTAAGTCTCATAATCTTAAGGTCGTGAGTTCGATCCTCACCCGGGGCATACCTTTTGGAATATTTAACAGCATTTTAATTATTATAGTTACCTAAATTAATTAGTTAAGTGCCCAAGAAAATGGTTATTTATAATATGAAAGTAGCTTTTAATAAAATAAAAGCACTTGTAATATATCCAACTAGCTTCTGCTCGCGACTTCGTACGCGCCGCGCGGCAGGGTTTCCCGCCTAAATCCCGATACCGTGGGAATTCCGGGGTAAAAAGTAATATATGTGTTATTCCATGATGTCAAATATCTAATTACCAAATTTCATTCAGACCCGTTTTGCGTGATACAAGTACTTAACAAATATCCATGAAATTCATACATATACATATACATCCATCCTCATAAACCTTTGCTTTTATAATATTAGTAAGAAGAACGATAAGATGAGCCAAAACACGATTATAGTTATCTCCGTTTAGGAAAAATATAACTGCTTTATTTTTTGCAACGAAGTGTATGCACGACCGTTATATGACCGCCCAATAAACATTTAGGCGTCAATTAGAGCTTGTTTTAGAACTTAACGAGATATACAGGCCCTACAGCAGCAACACTTACAACTTTTGGCAATAACAGAGCGTAGACAAGTAAAATATTTCACTTAGAGCTATATCAAAGAGTTAGAAGGGCGATAATAGCGTGAGGTTAAAGGTTAAAGACATACAGCAGCATTTTTTAACACGACAATATGGGCAAAGCATCTTGTTTTATAGCTTTAAGTGAATCTTACAACTATAAGATCTAAATAAGAAGTAAGCTTTGACTACAACCTCCCAAAGTGCTATTCAAGCGATAGTAAACTCTCGTCAAGAACTAAAAGTTGCACAAAAGCAATAGTTGCCGTTACCAGTTCTACAATGGTGCTCATTAACTTTTCTGTACCACCAAATCTCTAAAGAGGAACAAACTCTCTTATGTTACTTAAAGTCGAACAGTAGGAACATTTTTCGCTAAAATAGAACTTCTAGTGCCGAATGTGCCTTCTGTGTAACTTTAGGTAGAGTAATAGAGCTTGATACCACTTCTGTACCCCTTATTCGTTCACTTGTTGTTGACATCAATGGCGACGCAAATAAAAATATCTAAAGCGGCCAAAAATGCATGGAAACGTCAAAGTAGGACTGGTGAAAATACTCGTAGACGAAAAGAGAATATCGTAATCTTGAATACAAGAAAAAGTGAGTGAAGCGGGAGTTTTCTGCGAAAATGTGGAACTGGGTTCCGTACATGATTTTCCAGAAAAGTGATCTTTACTTCACATAGTTTAAATTAAAATATCAAATTAAACGCAATATGTCAATCACATTTCATTTATTTTCATCACAAAACAAATCAATTTAGTTTCTCTCTAAATTAATCATATTCAACTAAATAATTATTTATCATACATAAAGAATCTAATAATTTTGAAAAGTTGACACTTATGATGATGACCTATAAAGCAATAAAATAAAATCCAGCTTAACAATAAGATATATTGCTATTAGAGCATGAGCAGTTTATTCCTTTCCCACCGGAACACACTATCTAATAAGTTTCTTTTAATTGCTCTCTAGCCGTTTTTTCGGACAGTAACTTTTCTATTTTATTTAATTCTTCAATACTGTTGATTAGTGCGTCACTGAATGGTATATTTTCAGCATGGGTTTTGGATATACCCAGCGAAACAATTTCAGTTTCATTGAGTTTGTTGAGTTGCGATTGCACATTACCAATTTGGACAAAAATGCTAGACATCTTGAGCATCATTTTTTTATTATATACATTGTTGCCATAATTTTATCTTGTTTTTGTAATACCTGACGAATATTGTCGAAATTTTGAATAACATCACTAGTCTTGTGTTTCATTGATAGCAACGTTGTTTTGGCCTTCATACATCAAACAGAAGGTATCCAGAATTACATCACCATTTGACGTCTTCACATCAAAATAATTTGTTACCACTCATTGACGTCATTACTTACAGTAATTATTGATGACGATGAGTTATCACGTACAGTAAAGATGGATTGGTTGTGAGGTTCTCCATATACATTGGTTGTGAGTTCTCATGATCTGCATACTGAAAAAAAAAAAACTTAGTAAGAATCAATGTTTTGTATGTATTTTTGAATTTTCTATTCTCTTTTTTGGCCAGTACTTTCGCTGTAGCCATACATACCAATTGTTGCTAAGCACATTCATATCCTCTTCTTTTTGGCTGGATTGTTCACTATTGGTGACTCTTGTCTATTCATCGCTATCTGTATTAGCCAATAAAAACCCTAGTTCCCTTTCAGCTTCCTCACAAGTTAGAATATTTCTTCTTTTTACTTGACACTTTGTCTTGTAATCAGGTTGTGGTAAGGTGATTGTGGATTTCACAAGTTTTAAAGCATTGTGTTTAGGCCATTTTACTACACTATTATGTTCTCATGGCAAAGGAGCAATCCAGTGCAAGTTTTTTTTCTCAAAGGTTCGTACTATTTTGTACGGCATTCTGAAATTAAATTTATTAACAGAATATTAAACACCAAATTATATAAATACAATTAATATTAGGTTCGTTCTATGTGGCTCCAGTCGCATTCCCCCCGTTCATATAAGCCCATATCATACCTACTACCCAGATAAATTTGATTAAATGAAATCCCTAACAATTTTATTCTTTTCTCTTGAGAAAAAAAAAACTGTTAATAGCACCATATCACTTTTGTAGTGATATGGTGTTATTAACAGTTTTTTTTTTTTTAATTTTCTTACCTTGTCCTGCATTACATTTAGAGTTTGTATGATGTAGATACATCACTCGATTTGGTTATGGTTTTGGGCAGTTACTACGGATCCCTAAATTCATTTGCCCACCATGTTTAGGTTACGAATTGATTTGACTATGGTTAGAAAATTATACGAAAACACGATTTAATTGAAGTCTTTTGCATCATTGTGTTCTAATACTACTAGCACGATACCTTAAACTATAATAGGCATCGTTTTATTAGATTATTTGATTAGTTTTATGATCCTCCCTATCTAATAAAATATTTCTTTTCTGTAAATAGACAACAGACAGCGGGCGCTTGAATAATTTGTTAAAAATACATATACTTATTCACAATGTACTTGCCTTCGCAGTAAAATGTCAACTACTGTGTCCACTAAGTTGAAACTAAGGGATTACTTTGAATTTCATTTTCACAAACGAATGGCGGCGTTTTGGATCACTATTCGCACATAAAAACAAGAGGTTATATTATGTTGATGAAATAAAAAAATATCATTAGAAGTTAAAAATGTTAGCACCAGAGACCGTTTTTATAGCTTTTGAGGATCTATATTAGTGCTCAAAGCGGTAATGATCACCTATTTGCCACCCTCTTATCACTTAAAACTATAGGGAGCGACATTGTAGTTCTACCGTACCGCTGGAGGAGTTAATTTTCGCCTATTTACCACGTTTTTATCCCTTGTAGTTGCAGTTATGGCTATTATAGCTCTTTTATTGCTTTATTATACCTCTTAACCCCTTTTGGTAACTCTGCTTTATCGCCATTAAACAACCAAAGGTGACAAAAAAAAATTGTGCCCAATTCGAGGGTATAGTAGAGTCATAGCGCGCTTTAACTCCGAACGCGAACACTTATTTATAACTATAGGATCTGATTAGCGCTCTAATAGATTTGCTATAACTCTTGTCTTAGCGCCTAATGTTAGTTGGGCGTCCCTCCCGATTGAAAGGAGAAATATAAAAAAAGACTCTTTTAGTCATATCGGGCTAGCTTTTTGGCTGGTGATTATTTAAAGTATGCTCCACAAAAATGATGAATAAATTTATGATCAATAGAATAAATAAGTTGATATGATTCATAGCGGGATTGACTACTTAGGCCATCATTGAGAACAAATCACTAATCAGGTATATTTAACGCTGTAAACATAATGTAGACGTTCCAACACAATCTTATTTAGTGGAGTTAATATTCAAGGTTAAGATGCTTGGCGAGGCTAGTCTGTGGATGGGTGACCATCTTAAAATATCGAGATTCAACCGTGCCTCATAAAGCTCGTTATGTCGTTGCTCTCGGATATTATTTGTACAGACGCCAGCACATCAAGCTACAACAATCTGTCAAATTTCATTAATAGATTTTCAACTTTATTATTAAAGCAATTAGGTTCAAGGTTGATTGGAAAAATTTGACAGTTTCGGGTAGCTTCATGTGCTGGCGTCTGTACTTCCTTGACAGTCGTTACCGGTAGCCAGAAGCCAGAAAATCTGACAATGATCTTGTCAAGACGCATGTTACACAACTACGGGGTTGTGGAGGTCAGATCCATGAAAAACACTAAAGCTTAGCTGTATCTGGTTAGACTGGAAATCGAACCCTACATCGTTGGGAAAGGGCTAAGCAGAATAAACTGTTTTCGCCTATTGTGACTAGACTTTATTGCTACTAAGTACCAGTACCGGTCTTACACACTTGTCAGATTTGCTTCCGACTATCCTAATGGTACGAGCTGGGGTTCGGGATAGAAATAAGATACACCAATTAAACCAAAATTAACACTTTAATTATATAAACACAAAAATAAAAATTAACTCAGTTATTCACACTACGATACTTGTCACTATCGCACTGAAATTCACTTGTAGATCTCAGATTATATCGCCTCGGTATCTTGTAATAAGACTGACTGTCCGCGTTCCTTTGCGATCTATTTATACCCCGATCTGTGTTTTAGAACATTCTTGTACAAACGACTCACTGCCTATACTGCCATGAATATTCTAAAATCTATTTGAGATACACAGTACTGCTACTCGCCGCTAGATGGCGCTAGTGTCTCGAACGTATTTGAAGTCGGTCGAACTTTCTCGATATACCCAGTACTGCTACTCGTTGCTAGATGGCGTTAGTATCTCAAACATTCTAAATTTCTTGTGTGTGTTTCTTCTGTCGAAGTTTCTCGACGTACTTCGTTAAGCGACTGGCGTAACACTAAGCTGCTATGAAACATATTTTCCTCACCACGAATGAATCTGGGTATTATATAATAAACCTATACGCGGCAATTTTTTTTATTAAGTCAACAACAAAATGTCACGAAACATTAAATTCTATTAGCATTCATTAGTGGTGTCGTTTGGAAGCAGAGTATTTATGACTTGGGGAAGCACCTATCGTTACTCATCGCTCTTCAAAATAACGTAGAATTGTAAGCCTGTTTATTCTTAAAGACACGTAACAAGAACTGTCTTAATTTTTTTTATTGATAATAGGCTCGCGTTTGACCACCATCTCACCTGATGGTAAGAGATGATGTGGTCGAAAATAAACGCTTACCTGGAAGTAATCTATTCAATCTTGACTTAAAGACCTCTAGGTTATAGCTATCAGGAAACACATTTCTATGTCTATATCGGAACTTCTGAAGCACCCACTATATTTATCAAATGATAAAAGCCATTTCAACTAAACTTATACCCCCATTTCCGAATAATCCTAAAAAGAAGAAATCCTCATAATATAACATAACCATATTCGACGCATCCCTGGAAGGCTTGACTTAATCGCCTAAAAGGTCATTTAAATTGAAAGCGCTTGTAATTTATGTTCCAATTTGAATTGTTTCTCTCAATAAAAGCCCGGAAGGATTGCTTGAAACTCTCACTCTGAACTTTTGCTATTAAGACTTGGTATATGCTCTGTTGTTTATGCGAAGGGCTCGTAGCTTTTTAACAACCCCTCTTTGGTCTATGACGTCTATTGGCCGACGTCTGTAAACAGATGGAACAATTTTTGGTGGACTTTATGATAGTTTTTATATATATATATTTAGATGGTACGCATCGAGTCTAAATGGTTTAAATAACCTGTAAATTGCGAGCCTCGTGATAGAAGGCACGTTAAGTTGTTGGTCCAGGCTATCATTTGAAAATCTTTGAAAGTTGTTAAGCCTACAATACATGTTGGCCGAGCGTTGTCGAGTGAAAGCCAATACCAACATGTAGACGGTATATTTGCCTTGTCTTGCTATCGCTCGGTGTCACTTGCCTAGTTGGCCGAGTGAAGGCCAACGCCAACGTGTATAGAGCTCATTTGGTGCAACTTGTCTTCGCTCGCCGTTGCTCGTGATCACTTGCCTCACTTCGGATCGGTGTCGGTTTTTGGTCACAAATCAAAGGCGCTCGGCTGCGCTCGGCCAACGCGTGGGCAGCTTTACAGACCCTCTTCTACATTGGTCGTCTGCATTGGCGTTCGACGAACTTGTCGAACGTGTGGACATTATTTCTTGCCTTGTACCTATTTGCAAACGCTCGCGTTGGCCTACGCTCGGCCAACATGTATTGCAGGCTTTACGATGGTTGCCGTTCAGAATATGGAAAGCGGTAGGCGGTAATAGCAACAGGAACGGCTAGCCATTTTGGGTATCCTATATTATTATTTTCCCATTGGTAGGCGAAGGCCTTGTTTGTCATTGAAGCCGGCTTGTTCATCTTTAGCCACCCACCGCATAACGATCCTACCCAATCTCTTTTGACAATACCCGTTAAGACAATCAGATGATGA
Organism: Tholera decimalis; assembly: GCA_943138885.2. Lineage (NCBI taxonomy): Eukaryota > Metazoa > Arthropoda > Insecta > Lepidoptera > Noctuidae > Tholera > Tholera decimalis. The sequence goes on along the minus strand of OW964573.2, from coordinate 19,861,036 downwards.
AATGAATGAAATTGAATGTATTAAGTTTAAAATATATTATATAGGTACCAATTTCATTTATAAAACTTTTCTTTTACATTAACTAACAATTGATCTGGTAATAAAATTATCGAGGAAGAGGAAGATCACCAATTACAAGTCGGTAAAAAATACCTTCCATAACTAGAACTAATTTCAAAATTACCTTTTATTACTAAAAGTTTCATTACTATATAGGTAGATGAAAGAAAACTATGTATGCAAAACAAAACTCCCTAAAGAGATAAGAGCAAATCAGATTTCGAGGTTGTTTTGGAAACACATTCGAGAATATACTGGTTTGAATGAATGAACTACATGTTCCTATACTAACTTCAAATAAAAAACCGGACATGACGTGGGATTTACTCTGTTTAAGTACAGGGCCCTGAGGACGTGTTGAAAATCAGCGTTAGGCACTAGCTAGTCTGGCATTTTGCTGAATTATCTAGAGTCTGTGAAGATTACTTTTAATTTTCGTTTTTTTTTATTGTTTGTATGCCCTCTGTCTGTAGAAATACACTATATTTATTTGGTTTTAAAAGCACCGTGGAGTGGGTGACGTAGTAGCTTTAACGAGGTGTGCAGTAGAAATTGTTTCTGGTACATTGTCGGTAGGTATATATCGTAGTCAATTCTCCAACTGCGAATGAAGATAATTATTTTCGTTCTAATGTATAGTAAATCGTTATTTTTGCTTTCATAGCATAAATTAACGATTTTTAGACCTTTTCTCATACAAGTGACGTGACCTTCTTGTCATAATTCACAAAATATTTTCAGAATAAAATCCATGTTATCCATTCAGATTCTGGTATTTTGATATCTTAACGTTATTATAGGCCGTTTTGGGAGAAAACGCTTATTATTTAATTATAAAATCCTACATATAAAAAGGGTTATTGAATTAAAGAACAGCAAACTTTTTTAACTCTGAAGCAGGATGCGTCTGTATGTTTCCGAGTCAAGAACCGTAAATGATGACGATTCAAACGCGGCAGCTTCGTTATCGTATTTGTATACGGCTTTTTTACACGTGAAAATATGCTAGCTCAAAAGTTTCGGGCACGCCGCAATTGCGGCGGTAAGACCCCTCTTTGAGGAGTGGCTAGATCGGCGTCACGGCGTCCTGACCTACCGCATGACGCAGGTCCTCACCGGACACGGAAGTTTCGGGAGGTACCTGTGTCTGATGGGAAAGGAGGAAACGCCTGGGTGTCACCACTGCGAGGGTCGCCCTGAGGACACCGTAGAGCACACGGTGCAAGACTGCCCCGCCTGGGCAGAGCACCGACGTGTCCTCACGGCGGCGATAGGCGGAGACCTCTCGCGCCCGGCATTGGTAGAGGCCATGCTACGGGGCGAGAGGGAGTGGGAAACGGTCGCTTCCTTCTGCGAAGCAGTCATGCTTCCGAAGGAGGAGGCGGGCCGCGTGAGGGAGAGGATGGCGTCCTCCCTCCAGCCGAGCCGCAGTGGTAGACGCCCACGGCGTCGGACGTCGGCCGACGATCTCCGGCCACCGTAGGCGCGGGCATGCGGACAGCGAGTAAAGGGCAACTCGCTGTCCGACCATGGACCATGCCCGGGTCGACGGCGCGTCGTGTTCCACGCGCGCCTCAAAGAGCGTCAGCAACATGACGAGGCCCCCTCTGCAGAGGGCCGAAGCCTGCCGGGGTCGTGGGACTCATCCCGTTACCGTGGCCCCGGTACGTAAAGGGTTATTGAAGGAACACCGTGGATTTTAGTCAGTAAAAGTCTGACAGTCCCTCCCACCCTGCCCGGGGTGGGAGGACTTATTTGATAATTTTACCACGTTAAAAAAAAAACTCAAAAGTTTGGCTCGTATTTGTGGGTGTGTCATTTTTATTGCTTTTATTATAGATATAAATAATATGAATAAGGAGTAAAGAATCAATATCTGTTTTTTTTATTACTGCTGGGCCCACTCTTGACCTCGATCTCGCCTGATGGTAAGCGATAGATGAGGTAGAAGGGACGAGCGAGCCCAAAAGATGCCTATTTACTCGTGCTTTAAAGGCTGAAAGGTCATAAGTGGCAGGGAACACAGAAGCCGGCAGAGAATTCCACAGCTTGGCTGTGCGCACAATAAATGTGGAGGAGAAGCGCTTGGTACGACAAGACGGTATATCAACCAAGTGTGGGTGGTACCCAGCCGTGCGTCTGGTAGACCGGTAGGGAAAGGGAGATGGAGGAATCCGGTCATGGAGCTCCTGCGCACACTACAATAAGAAGTACAATCTGTAGAAAACCGACAGGCAAACAACGGTTCGCCGATGAGCCAGGCTATGCCTTTTCCAAACTATGTTGGGCTTCTAGTATTACCGGATGCAGTTGAGTACTAGTGTTTTACATGAAGTAATAATAATAATAATAACTACAGGAATAACCCACCTCCATAAATCAGGCAGTACTTCGGAACCTAAAAATTATAGATCGATCACGTGCTTACCGACGGTCTATAAAGTTCTTACATCCATTTTGAGAGCCAATATTAATAATCACATTCATACAAATTCAATCATGTCTGCTTCTCAGAATGGATGTAGGAACGGGTCCCGCGGTACTAAGGAGCTTCTCCTCATCGATATTGCCATAAACCAACAGGTTCGTCGTTCCCGAAGGAAACTGTCGACATGTTGGATAGATTATAAGAAGGCCTATGACTCGGTTCCACATACATGGCTCATGAAGGTGTTGGAGTTGTACAAAATAAATCCAATACTCCGCACTTTCCTTGAGTCATGTATGGGGCAATGGAAGACGGTCCTCTGCTACCCAGGATGTCAACAGATCCAGGAAAACAGCGAACCGATTAGGATTGAGCGTGGTATTTTTCAGGGCGACAGTCTGAGTCCACTGTGGTTTTGTCTGGCTCTCAACCCTCTCAGTACACTGCTGGAGGGTTCGGGGCAAGGCTACCAGTTGAGAAGAGGTGGTCAGGTTATATCACACTTGCTTTACATGGATGATTTGAAACTTTTTGCCCCCAGCAACTTGCAACTCATGGAGCTACTGAAGGTAACGGAAACCTTCAGTAGCGCCATCAGGATGGAATATGGGGTGAACAAATGTGCGGTCATGCATGTAAAGCGAGGGGAGATTATGGAATCCGTGGAAACTCAACTCTCGGATTCCATACACCTAAGATCTCTCGGCTCAACTGAAACCTACAAGTATTTGGGTATGTCAGAGGCACTAGGCATCAATGTTGCTTATGTTAAACAGTCATTGAAGGATCGCTTCTTTGGCCGCCTGAATAAAGTACTGAATAGTCTTCTTTCAGGCGGAAACAACGTGCGTGCCTTCAATGGCTGGGTCATGCCAGTATTGATGTACTCTTTTGGCATACTCAAATGGACTCAGACTGAACTTGACGCCTTGGACAGGCGGGTCCGCACAACGCTGACTGCAAATCGAATGCATCACCCACGTTCATCGGTGATGAGGCTGTATATCCCGCGGAAGTGCGGGGGTCGTGGCTTTTTAAATGCAAAGACCCTGCACAACCGCGAGGTATGCAGCCTTAGGGAATATTTCCTAGAATCCGACGTGGGTATGCATCGAGATGTGGTAGCGGTGGACAAAGGCCTCACTCCGCTCTCCTTAGGTACCGAGAATTGGCGCAAACCTGTAGTATTAGATACTAATGACCGCAGAGAAGTATGGCAGAGCAAGGAGCTTCACGGACGCTATTACCGGGCCCTTCATGGGTCTGATGTAGATACATTAGCGTCCGTAGCCTGGCTACGTTTTGGTGACCTCTTCGGGGAAACCGAAGGTTTTGTCTGTGCACTTATGGATGAAGTTATGATGACGAATAACTATCGGAAATATATTGTGAAGGATGGTACGGTAGACATATGTCGGGCATGTCACAAACCGGGAGAATCCATTCGTCACATTATCTCCGGCTGTTCTCGTCTGGCTAACGGAGACTATTTGCATAGACACAACCTCGTAGCCAGGATTATTCACCAGCAACTTGCTATAGCTTGCATAGCGGTCCCTCATGACGAGAACCTCGTGAAAGTCGAGAAAGATAAGCAAATTAAGTATCTTGACTTGGCTCGCGAGGTTGTTGACATGTGGGATGTGGATACAGCAATCATTGTGCCGATAGTCGTCTCAGCCAATGGCATAATAGCCAAGAGCCTCGACAAACATCTTAGGAGGCTCTCGTTGGGCAGCTGGATCAAGGGCTTGATCCAGAAAGCAGTACTTCTGGACACGGCACGAATTGTTAGGAGGTTCCTCTCTCAAGAGCCCTGACCACCGGTAGCTTGGACCCTGTTCCCGATGCCGGTGGGCTACTGTTTTTTATATTTTTCAATGTTTTTATAGGAATGTTTAAAAATATAAATAATATGTATATAAAATGTAATAAAGGAAATAATAATAATATTCCACAACTTTTTCACACAACGCCATCTAGTCCCAAACTAAGCAGAGCTTGTGGTATGGGTACTAGACAACTGATAAACATACATATATATTTCTAAATACATACTTATTATAGATAAATTACACCCAGACAAAGAACAAATGACCGTGCTCATCAAACAAACATTTGTCCTAGGTGGGAATCGAACCCACGACCTTGCGCATAGCAGTCAGGGCCACTGACCACTATACCAACGGGCCTGTCTTGCCTGATTGAGTGATTGCCTGTCTGAGCTCCACAACCCAGTAGCTGGGTAAATATATTACCCCTTGGCACGACTGGTGACAGATTTTCTGAATTTTGACTACAAGTAAAGTCTGCCAAATATGTGCCAATGACGGCAAGGATCAACAGCTTGACGTGCCTTCCGAGACATGGAGTAATCTCTATATGTGAAGATTGTCATCCATCCACCTCATCAGGCCTCAACAGGCTAACCTCGAAGATCGACCCGTAAGTAAAGAATTACTGGTAATTGTCAGTTTTCTTAAAACCGCTTATCACGATGTTCCACGTTACATTTCCTTGTTTTACTACTTTCGCAGACAGCAAAGCAGCAACAAACTCCGTATTCGATTACCGGGTCGGGCAAAGAGTTATTGGGGTTTTATTTAAAACCACCGCAGAGTATGAACTCGTGGCCCGTTGATGGCAGTAAACTGGATTCCTAGTAACGTACGACTTATTCAAATATACCTCATTAGTCCCTTTTAGCCCACATCACCATTAAAACCAAATTAATCTCCCCCAAATTAATCAATCTTACCACCAGAAAGGTGTTGGACGCAAAACTGTTCTAAATCTTTTAACCCTTATCCGTTTTTGGAAACAATTTATATCCTCTACTGGACATGGCTAAAAATTTTCACATTCTGCGAACGATTTAGGGAATGTCACTTCAGATCAAAATAAATAGCCTTGTACATGGGAGACCTTTCGGGTCTTTTCCTGATTTCAATAGAGGCAGTGTACAGGGTTTTAGGCCGGGAGATAGAGGGATTTTGTTAATATCGTAGAATGCACTTTGTATATTGAAAAACGTTATATTTACAATGGATTAGCTTTTTTGTTACTCCTTAGTTGTTTTTTTTTTTTATTCCGAATGAGCCCGCTCCTGACCTCGATCACGCGTGATGGTAAGCGATAGATAAGGTTTACAATCGGATGAGCGAGTCCAGTCATATTATGTGGCAGAAAAACAGAAGCCGACAGGAGTTCCACACCTTGACTGTGCGCACAATAACGCTGCGTTTCCACCAGAGATGTGCAAGGATGCGTAGCGAGGGATGTGTTTGTAAAGAACCAATAGAATCGCTTCATTTACCTCGCCTCGGTCAGCACAGCTCTGGTGGAAACGGCTCAGCGGAGTTAGATTTTTGCGCATAAAAAACAAGCGAGGGATGTGTGCGAGGGATGTGTGCGAGAGATGTGTTGCGAGGGATGTGTTGCGAGGAATGTGTGTTGAGAAGGATGTGTTGCGAGGTTTGCGCATCCTCGCACCACACATTAATGCGCATTTTCACAGCTCCGCTACACATCCTCGTAGGCACATTTTCATCGCACAGCTTTGGTGGAAACCCCCACACATTTTCACAGCACAGCTAGACATCCTCGCACGACACATTTCCATCGCACATCTCTGGTGGAAACGCACCCTAAATGTGGACGAGAAGCGCTTGGTGCGACAAGAAGGTATATCAATCAAGTGTGGATGGTATTCTTTTTTAACCGACTTCAAAAAAAGGAGGTTTACAATTCGTCTTGTACTTTTTTTTTTATGTATGTTACCTCGTAACTCGGAGATGGCTGGACCGATTTGAAAAATTCTTTTTGCGTTTGAATGGGTATAGTTTCTAGTTGGTTCCATTGTTACGAAATCAGGATCTGATGATGGGATCCTGGAGAAATCGAGAGAACTCTTCAAATATTATAGGCACATCTATAGCGTTTTGGATATTTCTTGTAGTGCCTTGAGCAGTTGCTTCCGAAAAGTACCATTTGGGGAAGTTGAACTGATGATGAAGACCACAGATGGCCACTGAAACTCCTCAATAATAAGTATTTCGTGGATTGCGATTCGATTACTTGAGTATGGATGTTAAACACTTTATGCTCATCACAATACATATGGTGATGTAGTGCTGATGGTCAAGTACCAGGAGAACTCCTCAAAAATTAACGGCTATGCATCGGGAAAAGCAAAATTTTGTAAAAACAGATAAGTTGTCGACATTATCGCTTTTGTAACTAGATAAATTACAAAACGACCCAATGAAAAGCGTGCAAAAAAAATTTTTAGCAAAAAATAGAACCGAATTCCATATCAAAACACTACAAAGGCAAAAATAACTTTAATTTCGGAAGGCGGTGTCTTTAGTTTTGTATATATTTTCGTTTTTGACACCGCCTTCCGAAATTAAAGTTATTTTTGCCTTTGTAGTGTTTTGATATGGAAGTCGGTTCTATTTTTTGCTATTTTTTTTTTTGTATTAATTTCATTTTAGGCACAAACATACTTTAATCGTTACCTTTTGGACTCGTCGAGCTTCATTGTCAATCTTCTTGTGGTCATCACTGTTGATTATGGCACTCAGGAGTTGTAGTGGTTCGGTGTTTCTTGAAAACTAAAACAAAAATCTTGCCTTGCAAGTACAGCAGGCAAGATCGATTCAGCCGTTCCAGAGATGAGCCCGGACTGAGTGACGGTCAAACATTTTCAAAAGTTAGTTTGTGTTTATCGTGTAAATAATTAAGAAAACACAGTTAGGAGATTAGCGTTCGCAAATATAGCAATTATAGTGCACAAGTAAATGCGGAGGTACAGGTGAACTCTTTGTTCTTTTATTACTCACTAACCACACTCACGGACTATTTCGATAGGACGGCATTTCGACACGACCGGAGAGACACTTCCATACTCCAGACTAGATCGACTGATTGATAGGTATATAAATCCTATACTAGGTAATATTATGAAGGTCGGTTTGTTTGTTTAAAAGCACTAATCTTTGAAAGTACTCGGTGGATTTGGATGAAAATTGGTATTGAACTAGCTTGAGGAAGATTATAGGTTACTTTTAAGCGTCAACAACCTAATGGCTGGTGACTGGTGATCGAGAGGACGCGGGTTCGAACCCGACCCATTACACTATTGCTGTGACGCACTCCAGGCACAAGCATATTTAGCTTAGTTGGAGGGGTTAACAAGATTGCAAGTAATGTGAATTCCACCTACATTGCTTGTCCTCTAAAAAAATCCGGACTAGATTGATTGATTGATAAGGTATATAAATCTATACTAATATTATAAAGCGGAAAGGTTTGTTTGTTTATACGCGCTAATCTTTGAAAGTACTGGGTGGATTTGGATGAAATTTGGTATTAAACTAGCTTGAGGAAGATTATAGCCTACTTTTTACCCAATTGCAAAATAAGGAGTGTAATGTTTTTATCGTGATAAAGTTAAGGGAAAGGAAATGGTTAAGTTTAGGGTGGTGAAACTCCGCGGGACTGCTAGTATTGTATAAAAACTAATTCTACTGGCCTAAAAGAAGTTTACCAACTCAGATTTTTGATGAAATACACAAAACATACTTTCAGAAACAGAAAACATACTTTCACCGCCTATTTTCATACATGGTGGCTTTTTGGCTGAGTATCTTTAAATGAGGCCAATATCACTGTAAAAAAATCTTTAAAAAACAAGCCACAATGTTCTGTTTTGTAATTATTAAACTTCTATCGTACAAATTGTACACTGGAAAATTAAATTATATATATTATAAATTAAAGTTTAACAATTTATGTATATGAATTCACTGTTTATCAATTACCATATTTATGGAACAGATAACCTCTTCCCTCCCAAGTTTGCATTAAACACGGCTTAAAAGCCAAAAGTTTAAATCCATAGAATCCGCAAGGAATCCACTTATAGAACTTTGTTTTCAACTTATAAAGTACTGTCATAGAGTCTCGTTGACTTGACATATAATTATAAACTTTTTGTACTATTCTTTGCGACTTTTATAAGTCGGTTATAAATAGATTTTCTTTTTGGTGTTACCAGAGCAGTAGTTAGAGAGAAAAGTACGTAGTCTGGGTAGGTCTATTGATCATTCCGTTTGTTAACTGTATGATGACGATTTTGGACCATTGAAATTTGAATATTTGCACAGGTTTTAAACCTCCAAATTGTTGGCTTAGAAGGGTATCATAAGATTAAACTACTAAAATAGTAATAAATAGGTACTTTCTAACTATTAAAAATAAAATAACCTTCAAGCTGAGAAAACAGATACAAGGAAAACCACATAGCTTATTAAAAATAGATCCATCTCCTGTACTACTCGCTTATTTGAGCTTACATAACATTTTTACATGACCCTTATCGCTTAGCAATAAGGGTCACATTCGCATTGTAAACGTTCGTAAAATCGCAGACCTTTTTGGCTTTGTTGAGGATTTTTATCGTGACGTTAAGGTTTTTTTATTTAGTGCGATATTGAATAGTCCAACGTAAATAGGAACGCGTTTATTTAAAACCAAGCAAAATTGAACTTTATATCTGAGAAATTGTAGTTTTATTTTAAATGTAGGAAGGTCAAGTGAAAATGGTTTGTTCAGCGATATTTTTATACATGCTTTTAGTCAAAGAAGAAAGGCTTAAATGTTTCTTTTTCAGATAATGTGCGGAGATGATATGATAGAAGGAAGCTGCCATTAATTTGTAGCAAAATGAACTTTGTAAAGAAAGTTCCTCATAACGGCAAATGTAGGGAGGATCGCCTTTTGTGCTGTATCGGTTCGATAAGAAGGGTGTGGAAAAGAGGTTTAAATGCTCTTTGCTAGGTAGGTGGGGAAAAGTTATAAAGCTGATTATGTTTTTCTTCGTGTTTGGTGTTTACGGAAGGAAATAAATGATTATTACATTGAAACACCACCTACATTCTTTGTGATACAGGTGTTCTGCTCTGTAGAATGGCTTGTTGTTGTGTAAATTCCATTGAAAAGGTTTTGTGTGTGTTTGGGAGGGATCAATACCTGGGCAGAATATAAACAAGCTCATGGGCACTTCAATATCACGTTACACTAAGATTTATACTCTATTTTTGAAACGTATAAAATATTTAGGAGTATTTTCGTTTTATTAGCTGTTTTCGTGGACTAGACAGTACCTTTGACTGGGCCCGAGGGGGCCAATGCGTCCCGGAGAATTTATTTTCCATTAAAAAAAAAAACATAAATTTTACTTACTGCCTGAACTGCAATTGTAAATAAAGCGCGCGCAATCGCAAATCTATACTAACGACAAAGTTTGTTTGTTTGTTTACATGCGCTTATCTTCGAAAGTTCTGAGTGGATTTGAATGAAATTTATTATGGAAGTAGCTTGACGCTTGAGGAAGGTTGTACTTACTAGTCTTTATATTCTAAATACTAGTTTAAGCAGTACGTATTAATATTATTCAAGAATCTAATTATAATTATCATAAATTGTCAACTTCATACTAGCACCGAGTTCAACTCTCTTTCTTGGATGTCTGGAAGAGACTACGGAATTCGATAAGGCTGCCACTTGTTGTATGTTACTTTTGTTTATGATTTTCTTTATCTATAATATAATCGCCGCTACATGCACTATTTAACGAAATTGTTCCTCATTTCGCTGTAGCGTCTACTTGGGTTTCCGTAGTCGATTGATTAAATGTATGTAAATACTAGCACTGGACAAATCCACTAAAATCTGTGTTTTGATTCCCTAAAAATACCATTGAAGACCAGCACGGTTTTCATACGATTTGACCAGTACGTACCGCTGAGTTTATCTTGATGTTTCTTTACAGGGTAGTCAATTAGGAAACACTTGCGTCATCCAAAAAAATTACGTGTAAAAGTGTTATTTTTAACCCGTGTTTTTACATACTATCATTTATTAGGCAGGTATGATTAACCTCATCCCGAGACCCTAGCTCTCAAAACTGCTAGAGGAATCCCCGAGTCCCCCACGATATCTTTGCTGACCGCATGTGACCTCAACCAATAACAGCACCTAATTGCCTTCACTTATCAACTCAGACGGTACTCTACCGCTATCTTAGTGCTAAACAATTACATATGTCAGGTTTACTATATGACGCAATATCGTGCTTAAATGGTGTAGGCAGAAGTGTAGGCGCTGTAAAGAATTTCAAACTTTTTGGAGGATTGGATACGAATGACTCAGTTTAAGATGTGTATTATTATTCGTTCAATCCCTATTTTAATAGAATAGTTATGGGTAATTAAAAGGAGTTTAACGTAGTATTAAGTGCTCTGACAGCAACCCTGATTGCAATAGAGTTTTCTGCAAATTAGTGCTGATATCAAATGCATAACACAAACTATTTATTGTTTCAAACATACTTTAAATAAGCGTATAAACAGATTAAGTACCAATTATTATGACAATAAACATATTATTAAATTAAATTGTTCAATTAAATAACATGAAATGTTCCTTTAATCTCAGGGTCTCACAAATGGATCAGATCTGTAATTTCTGTGCAGTTATTCGTTTGCATCAGGCTGCCGTAAGTCTGCAATCAATAAAGAAGTTTAAATGCAAAAAGACATTTTAATCCAAAGAACTTAAAACATGACTTGAACCTACATTCCGGTGCAACACGGCCACTTTGCAAGTGTTCCACGGTACTTACTTAGATAGATAGCAACATTTTGAACAAAGGTGCATGTCCAATATTTTAAGATGACTGTGTATACAGAGCAGCTTGTAGCTAAGTAATTAAACCTGTACAGTGTACAAGTCTATTTGCAAAGTTAGCAACGCTTACCATGTTCTGTGCACGGATGGGTAACTATGTATATCCTTTATATTTTGACACTGTCAGCCAGATTTGCCAAGAGATATCATGTTGCCCAGTTACTGGGTTGTGGAAGATTGGCATGTAGGATCTCTACATGAAAAACACTAGTAGATACTCAGCTGTGACTAATGTTAAGTGTTTATTTTCTGGTTAAAAACAATGGTTGTGTTATTATTTGATACATCTCTTCTGTCCGACTTGAACGCTGACCAAAATATTCATATTGCTAACCACAATATACCAACTGCAATATAATAGTTTTATTTTGTTATTTTCCTTTTTTTAATCAAACGTTTTATTAAAAAAGTTGTTATATCATGAGTAATGTTGTTATGGAAGTAATTTGAACTTTATTGGTGTGAGCTTAGGTCTGCCGACATCTTCACTTACGGAAAAATGTCAAGTGTAAAAGTAACCACAAATGGTAACCATGAATTTTATATAGTGATTCAGAAGTGTGTGATTTTAGAATTATTTGTTGTATCTAATATACTCAAGAATGAATAGTAAACAATAACGCCAAAAATGCCAATCAATTCCAGCGTTTCAAGTTGTGTAATGGAGTTTTTGACTTCATATATTTGTTTTATTGTTGATAGGTTTGCGTTTGACCACCATCTTACTATCACACAGTTAAATAACTGTCAACTGTTTTTTCTTTTTATTTGCAGAACATCAACTCTCTCTCTCTCAAAATATCTTTAGATATAGACTGTCTGACATAGTTTGAAACAAATCATTAACCCGTTTCTACTGAAATCAGTGATGTTTAGGAAATGATTTGTCCTCTGAAAATATTATTTATTTTTGTAAATAAAATACTATTACCTCCATGACAAAATAATGATTGTACATTTACATAATAGACATAAAAGTCTCATGTCTTGTATGTGAGCTGTTGATGTTAATAAGTTTCTAACCACTTACCTATCTTAATAAAAAAGTAATAAATAATTGATTTATAGATGATTGAGCATCATCCAGCTTCTTCTTTCCTTAATTCGTCATTGTCGGCCATAGTTTTCGGACAACCAGAGAAGAGTGAACAGGCATCTTCTGGGCTCGCTCATACGATTGTAGACCTCAACTTACACTTACCATCAGGTGTGATCGAGATCAAAAGCGGGCCCGTTCGTATTTAAAAAAAAAACGACCTTGTTAAAAACGGCTTGTCCACCAACAACTTAGCTCGTTCCTTTCTAAGTATAATCTTCTGAATCCCTTCCAATCTGGTTTCCGTCCTGGTCACAGCACTAATTCTATACTCGTACATATTACGGACGATATAAGGTCTGGCATGGAGATGGGGAAGTTAACTGTATTTGCACGACTAGACTTTAGTAATGCGTTTAATACAGTTGACTTCAACATTTTGCTTGGCATTCTATACTCATTTAACATATCTCCATCGGTAATTGACTGGTTTCGTAGTTACCTGTTTGGTCGCCCGCAGCGTATTTACATTGAGGATTCCTTTTCTTCTTGGTGTGATACCTCTGCCGGTGTGCCACAGGGTGGCGTTTTATCTTCTTTACTTTTCGTATTTTTTATAAATGCTATCACTCAACGACTATCTTCTTTCTACCACTTGTATGCTGATGATCTTCAAATTTACACCCAAGCTCCACTCGTAGAGTTAGCTGATGCCATTAAAACTATTAATATGGACCTCGCTCGAATTGGTGACTGGAGCGCTGAGTTTGGGCTGAAAATCAACCCTGCTAAAACTCAAGTTATTGTTGTTGGTAGTTCTCGTACTATCTCCAGGATTGATTGGACGGCACTTCCCCAGGTTTCTTTCAATAACACCGTCATACCTTTAAGTCACACTGTGAAGAACCTGGGAATAAACATCGACGACACCCTTTCCTGGACTAAACAACTACAGGAAGTCAGTCGTAAAGTATTTGCTTCTGCAGGCTCCTTGAGACGCCTTCGTAATTTTCTTCTTATCTCCACTAAAATTGCAATTGCACAAATTCTCCTTCTCCCTATTGTGGACTATGCTGATGCCAGTTATCTCGACTTGGCCCAAGACCAATTGGATAAGCTAGAGCGACTTCAAAATCTCTGTATCAGGTTTATATTTGGCTTGCGCAAGTATGACCACGTTTCTGATTTCCGTACTTAGCTCAAATCGTTTCCTATTAGGTTTCGCCGGAATCTTCACTTACTTTCTCTACTTTATAATATGTTCTTTTATCCTTTTACTCCTTTTTATCTTAAGGAACGTTTTCAGTTCCTCTGTGACACACAGGTCCTTGAGATCATCGGAAAATCTAGAGTTAAGTATTCGTATGCATTCCACTTCTTTTTTTGACAAATCTTTTACTATGCAAGCAGCTCGTTTGTGGAATGCATTACCTATAGAAGTGAGGCGTGCTCAAATGCTACCAGCGTTCAAAAGAATGGTGAAGGAACATTACCTCTCCCTATAACTTTTCCCCTACTTTCTCAATTATACATGTAATATTTATTAGTGTATGATTTTGGTATTGTATGTATTTTATATTATCATTTTCAAATAATATTATTTATGATGTTTGTACACTGACAGCCCTTAATCTGTCTCCTTTAAGTTTGTCCATACAGATGTTGTCTGTAAGAGATCGCCCTGTGCGATAAGACCGCCCATTGTACGCTAGTTTTTTTTGTAACCGAAGAAATAATGTAAGGTGTACAATAAAGTATATAATAAAGAAATTTCGACCTAAAAAATTTACCCCTTGGTTAATTTTTTAGGTCGAAATTTCCAGAACGTAAGCGAGAAAACTAATAACGGGTAGTGCGTTCGTATGTAGTGTACATTCCGTTAACATCGTTGATGTTGCATGCCGCTTGTACCGTTTTGCCGCCACGAGCGACGGTACTCGTATTCAATATTACTCGAATTTTTAACGTGTCCATGATGAATTGATGACGGTACGTGTTCAAATGCGCTGAAAACAGAACGCTAACCATTAAACAAATGACTAATTTTGGAAAAGAATTCAATGTTTTTAAAATATAATTAATTTGAAATTACAATTCTTAGCCAAACGAATAATATTGTGATTTGAAACGGTCAGTGCGGAAACAGTAATTTCATAGGTAAAGACTTATTATAACATATAAGCTTCCGACTGACGGAACATAGGCTAGGTACACATGCCACCTTTCCGTAAAGATGAATAGGCTTTAATCCACCACGACTGACATTTTCGGTGCGATGTAGTGCTGGTTTTCTCTACTCATGAGATTTTATAGAAAAAAGAAAGTAGTCTATATCACTCTCCAGCTCCTTATCTATCTTCACACCAAAATCACATAGCTAAATCCGTTGCACCATTTTTTCGTGAAGAAGAAGAAACTCACTTTCGCATTTATATTAGGAGTATGGATTATATTTAAGATATTCAAATACTTTAATGATTATGAAAATTACCTTATGTTACGGGCCGTTAAGATGTGATATTCAATTTAACATCATAAACAAGAAGTCGATTGTGGCCGCTTAAGGTTAATACTACCCCCGATTCTATCACACTAAACACTTCCTTTAGAAGCTCTTACAAACAACACAAACAGAAATCCGCAAAACAACGTCATACAAATACAAAACAAATACATTATTGATAACAATGCGACCACAAGCACGCGATGGTAAAGTCCCGCCGCCCTCACCGAATTATCTCTCCACACAAATTCTCCTATATAATCTCAGGGATTCGGTTGAGGAGCATCATTCGTGAGTTCAGAGCGCCAGAAACATGTTCTCTCCAGTGCTCTTCACTATCTTCGTGGCCAGTGTGACCGCTTGGGAGACCATCCCGGAGGGTTGTAAGTTTGGTTGTGAGCTAGCATCCAATCCGGATATTGTCGAACGAGAGCTGGCCGATGACTACCACCGGTATTTGTACCAGCAAGAACATAGAAGACAAACCCGTCAGTTACATGGTAGCTCCATGGTGAATTCTGATGGAAGCACGGGTAAGTCTTTTTTCATTCTTCTAAGTTCTTTATTACTTTCAATTACAAGTTAAAGGGAGTTTCTAACTAAGTAACAATAGCTGCAAGGGCTGATTTCGAATGCTAAGTAATTTTTTCGAGGTCTGTCCGTGATTCATCGCGGCAGTCGTTTCGTTGTTTGAGAATCGTTTTGGGTAGACAGAGGTCAGAAAATCTGACAGCAGTCTTAGCAGTGAGTTTCATGCTATCTAGAAACTGGATTTTGGAGGTCATATATGCAGTTGCTCTGTGTGAGTATTGGTACTCTGCTGCATTCGTTTACACTGAAAACTGACGCTGATGTGCTTAAGAAAAGGCTTGATGGATTAATTTTTATTCATTTCTTCTTTGCTTTTCCAGGTATCAACGCCAAATTTCCATTTGCTGGTAACGATAAGAATGTTCTGAGTGCCATTGGTGGGGCTTCCTTCGATTCAAGTAAGCACCTTCAGTCTGCCACAGCTGGTCTGGCTTTAGATAATGCGTAAGTGACTTCTTTATTAATCCATTAGCTTAAACGAACGGAATTGCTTGTAAATTCCAACTCACGCCCAACGTGCGTTCCAGGGATAAAGAGTATACTATAGAACTTGAAGTATTTAAGCTTCATACCAGTAATATAATCTAATTAAAGCGTTAATAGCCTAATGGCTAAGGTGTAGGACTTGTGATCGAGAGGTCACGGGTTCGAATCCCACCCATTACACTATTGCCGTGAACCCACTCCAGACACAAGCATATTTAGCTTAGTTGGAGGGGTTAACAAGATTGCTAGTAATGTGAATTCTAGCCACTACTGCGCTTTTAGCGTCTATCTGTTTCTTCTCTAACTTCTCCTAAACGATTTATTGGATTACTTGACCATTTTCACTAAGCGAGAAAGTGTTATAGGTTGCGTTATTACAATGCAACATGTTACATGCATGCATGTTACATTTTAAGCGTAGCTTAGTTTGGTTTTCGCCATAGATATAGTTATTGTGAGTTCTCTTAGTCAGAAAGATTATAATAAAGCACCGTATTTATTAGTTTATTATTGTAGCATATATATGTATTTTATTATTAAAATTGTATATACATATGTATATTCTTTCGATATTGACAGTTATTTTACTTGTACACCTACCACATTGTGCTATTTTAAACCCAAAGGTTGACTGGTAGATAATGTCTTGTTGCATTAAGTCGGCTCATCTAGCATTATTGTACATAGTTTCAATAAATAAATGCCAAGGCGATGCGCTAGTAAATATATAAGATAAACCGCTAAAAGTACTCAGCATAAACATAAAGGGCGAACCCAAATCTCACTCAGTGTGCAACAGCATCTCACGTTAAAATGTCTTTAATTTCAGTAAAGGCCACGGACTCTCACTGACTAATACACATATTCCTAACTTCGGGGAGCGGATCACGGCAGCAGGCCATGCGAATCTGTTCCACAACCCAAACCATGACGTTAGCGCTAACGCTTTTCTCACCAGGAATATGCCTTCCATTCCTCAAGTGCCAAATTTCAACACCTATGGAGGCGGACTTGATTACATGTACAAGTAAGTGACTTTTAAAATATAAGAATAAAACGAATGCCGCAGAAGTACACCAATATTATGTAAGAAATCATGATGATAAAGCTACTAATTAATGTTCTTGAGGGCGGTGATGTCCTGGTGAAATCTTTATAATATGGCGACTATAATCCTACATCCAGCAATAGACGTGTTGCGGCTGAAATAATTAATGTTGATGTTTGTCTGTCTCAAGGTGTCTGCCAGTATGTGGGCTAAGTAGTCAAGCAGTTATCTATTTGGCATAGTATAGGAGAGATCTATGCCCAGCACTAGCGAAAACATTTTAAGCATGTTCTGGCTAATATGTTGTATACCTACATATCTACTTACGTATGGAATTTGTTTGTGGTCTGTCTTCTGAATAGTCATCATCTTTCTAGCTTAATAGATCACAACATCCAATTCTTTCTAGACATTATGACCTGATAATAATGTTTTTCATTATTACAGAAATCGAGTTGGAGCTTCTTTAGGCGTAGCTCACACGCCGCTCCTGCAACGGACTGATTACTCCGCCACTGGAAACTTGAATCTCTTCAGAGGAAAGGACAGTTCTTTAGACTTTAACGCCGGTTTGAGCAAGTCTGTGTCACCATTCATGAGGAGCTCGTCGTGGGAACCATCGACTGGCTTTACCTTTAGGAAGTTCTTTTAATTTTCCCAATTATTGTTATGATTACTATACCACTCCTGGGCAAAGACCTTATCAAAAGACCAATACAATTTCTATAACATGCGCCTCTTCCACCCAATTCTTAAGGATGCGATCCAGGTCGTCTCATCATTTCCTTTGCAGTTTGCCGCGGTCACGTGTTTCTATCTCGAGGCACGATTAACCCGCAGTCCAGTCAGTCTTGCTTGCAGCAGACATGTCTCCTGCCCAGTCCCCTCCAATTCTCGCGAAGACTTAAATAATCTGTCTGTGTTGAGAGGAATTCATTTGGTGGACTTGTCAGTGGGCTTCGTCACCGGACTTCGCTATTAGTCGGTTGCAAAGGTCTTACAAAATGTTAGCTGATGGACCTTGCACTAGTGCAGCAATGTCGTTAGTCCGCCCAGTGAATTCTTCACTTTGCCTTTCCTAGCATTTGTCGTTTATTTTTGTGAATTTCTTTATTTATAAATGCCTCGGTTTACGTTCTGAATTCAAAAATGATTTTTTTAAGACGGAAATGTAATAAAAATATTATACAGGTGATTTTAATTGGCCAAAGTATTAGTTGCAAAGTAAGTGTAAATATGTTTTGTATCATTAACAGATTTGTATTACATTTAAGTGGATATTAATAGATATTAATTAAATAGATGATAGAGATTTTGTATTATGTTGTTGCATTTATAAAATAGTTCTGTAATCGATCTACCAATAAAGAATAATTGAGATTAAGTTTGTTTTTCAATGAATCCTACATTTTATAGCAAATCGGTTCATCGATTTTCATTGCTCATTACACAGTGTTGTGTTCATGAGATCAATGGCAGTTCGCTCTCTTCACGATCACGATCCACTCTTTTATACAAGGAGGAGAACTGTGTTCCAGCACCTATTAATATTATAGATATTTACATACATTCCTTGCAGTTCAAATTTGGTAGTGTATGTGATGTACCTATGTTACCTCATAACTCGGAGACGGCTGGACTGATTTGGAAAATTCTTTTTGCGTTTGAAAGGGTATACTCTCTAGTTGGTTGCATTTTTTACGAAATCAGGATCTGATGATGGGATCCTGGAGAAATCGAGGGAACTCTTCAAATATTATAGGCACACCTATAACGTTTTGGGTATTTCTTATAGTACCTTGAGCAGTTGCTTTCGAAAAGTACCATTTGGGGAAGTGGAACTGATGATGAAGACCACAGATGGCCACTGAAACTACTCAATAATAAGTATTTCGTGGATTGCGATTCGATTAGGTACTTGAGTACAGATGTTAAGCACTTTATGCTCGTCACAATGAATATGATGATGTAGAGTTGATGGTCAAGTACCAGGAGAACTCCTCAAAAATTAACGGCTATGCATCGCATCGGCAAAAGCAATATTTTGTAAAAGGTGATAAGTTGTTGACATTATAGCTTTTGTAATCAGATAAATTACAAACCGACCCACTAAAAAGCGTGAAAAAATTTTCTTTGCAAAAAATAGAACCGATTTCCATATCAAAACACTACAAAGCCAAAAATAACTTTAATTTCGGAAGGCGGTGTGAAAAAAAAAGAAAATACAAAACCAATAACACCGACTACCGAAATTAAAGTTATTTTTGGCTTTGTAGTGTTTTGATATGATAGTCCATTCTATTTTTTGGAAAAAATTTTTAGTTTATCAATAGCAAGCCAAGCAGCCTATAATGCGAGCTACAAAGTAGTAACAGTTTTCAAACTGAGAGTATTTTATTCATGGTCACCAATAGTATCATCAGCTTAGCCTTTTCCCGACTATGTTGGGACCGGTTTCCAGTCCATAGTCTATTAGTGATTTACGTGGATAGACTGTCTCACCACCATCAACCAGTAGCTGGGGAACGTGATACACCTTGGCTAGACCACTATCAGATTTACCCGTGACAACTGTCTAAGATGCCCAAATGTCAGCCAGGACCAACGGCTTAACGTGCTTTAAATGATAAAAGATAAATGATCTTTATTTTGCAAATTGGTTATTAAATAACACTTTTACACGTAATTTTTTTCCGTAAATATTAACTAGATGAGGCCGGTGTTTCCTAACTGACTACCCTGAGAAGAAACACCGAAACAAACTCAGGGGTCCGTCTCTTTTAAAGTCCATACAATCTACACTGATTTAATTATATGGGAACCTTGTACTCCTGGCGATATGCCGGGCGGCGCGGATGGCCGCGGACCACTTGGCCGGATCAGTCGGGATTTATTCCGATTCCTCGTCGGCATTGCTCACACTTAAAAATCCGAAAGCCCTCCATCCCCTGGCCGTCGAGGCGCGGGGACATCTGCAAAGGGCTCTGCTCCAGGACAAAAGTGTCAGTTTGTTCTGGATCAAAGCTCATGCAGGACTAGAGGGGAATGAACGTGCCGACCATCTGGCCAAGGAGGCTGCGCTGAAGTCAAAACGCGCTTTTGACTACGACAGCTGCCCGGTTTCATTCATCAAACGGAGCATTCGTATGCAATCGCTTGATGAATGGAACCAGCGGTATCGTGCCGGTGAAACGGCTAGTGTCACCAAGGTGTTTTTCCCTGACGCGATAGCCGCGTACAGGATCATCGGTAAAATAAAGGTGGACAGATTTCTCACCCAGGTTTTGACGGGGCACGGTGGATTCTCCGAGTACTTGCATCGTTTCAAGTGCAAGGAGAGTCCATCGTGCATCTGCGATCCTGCGTGTTCAGAGTCTGTCCTTCACGTCCTTCTGGACTGCCCGGCCCATGATCGCGAGAGGCAGAGGTTGGAGTTTATGTTGGACGTTAAAATTGACAGGAATTCCCTATCGGAACTAATAGCTGGGAAGGACAGAGATATGTTCCTCGACTACTGTGTAAAAATTTGTAAATTAGTTAATAATAGGAATAAGGCATAAGAAAAGTATGTTAGGTAACTATAGTTCTATAATTAGGCTAACATATATTACTCTGTAATTAATATATGGAGCATAGAAGTAAGTTAGTTATAAGATACCAATTGTAACATATAAATTTGAATTTATATTAAACAATTTACTGTATAGTAACTAAGCACAATTATTCAGTTCTGTATCCCATAGTTAAGATTGTACTGCCACTTGCGAATAGTAGATTTAAGGAAATAAAAATTAGAATTAGTTTAGATATTAAGAGAAAACTTGTATCATAGTAAAAAGCTATTTCTATTTTCCCCATCATTGTCCCCGTGTAAGTAGTTTTTAAAGCATAAAATTGGTAATGAAATAAAGAATAACAAGGTCTCCAATTAAGTTGGAGGTAGTAAGCTCACAATGCCCTGTGATGACGGGTGCATCTATTCAAAAAAAAAAAAAAAAAACCTTGTAGGTTTCAGTCTGAGGCGGTCTTTTGAAGAAAGATGCTCACAGATTTGAGTGGGCCTGTCCATACAGTGCAAGCATTTGTCAAATGACGTATAGCTCAACTTAGAACAAGGAGCTTAACGATTTGACGAACAATACCAAGGAAAGGACCTTTGGGTAGGCCGCAAAAAGCACTCAAACTGCCAGACAATTTATTATGTTAAACTCGAATAAAAAAAAAAAAACAACCTACATAGTGCACATATTCACAATCGTTTATGAGGATTATGTAGATTAGTCTGAAATGGCCTTTTGAGGAAAGACCAAACAGATTTGAGTAGACCCGTCCCGTCAGTGCAAGCCTTTGTCAGTTAGTCTGTAAGCTCAACTTTGGACTACTAAGGAGCTGAACGACCTGACGAACAATGCCAAAGACGGTACTTTCCAACGCATGGGGGTATTGTGACTTCCAAACTCCGGGCTACTACGGAGAAATTCCTTAAGCCAATTCCTTAAAACCCAATAGCACTTTTAGCCCGACAACAGTATCATTTGAAAAGCTTTTCGAGTTTCTGATATTTCAGCACTGTTGTCTGTGCCATGGATGATCACGGATGAACAAAACTCCAAACAATAAACACGGTAAGTATCTCGTTTTAAGTTCTAATGATTAAGTATTATCATTTTGGGAATAAAAGAGATTTGATTCAGGCGAAAAAGGTTGCAAAGATGGACTGGTAAAGAATGCTTTTTCACATTGTAGTTGTAATAGGTAGTAATATTTATTTGCTAAAAACTATTTGCTATAAAAGGTGGTAAACAATAAAAAATTGGCCAAGTGCGAGTGAGACTCGCCCATGAAGGGTTCCGCAGTAACTATAATAATATATGTATATTTATTTGACAAAAAAACCTTACAAAGTTCTTAAAACTATCTTATTTAAATTTTTTACAACTAAGTCAAATAACTTTGTATGAATTACAAAGTTATATTTGCGGTTTTAGAAAATATGCTGTATCTCAAAAACTGCTAACCCGATCTCGTTCAAACCAATTTTGGTTGAAAGTTTATCTTAAGATCTACAGAAATTATTTTTTTTAGATTTTTCACTCCATTAATATAGAAGTTAGAGGAGGGGGCGGACAAGTTTTACCACTTTGGAAGCGTATATCTTTTAAACGAATAACTTTATGAAAAAGTGGTTTTAAAAACCTCAATGTCATTTTTAAAGACCTGTCTATAGATACCACACACGCATAGGTTTCATGAAAAAAAATATTTTCAGTTTTAGTTCTGTGTATAGGGAGCCCCCCTTTATTTTAAATGTTTTTTAATTTTTTTCTTAAAATTAGAAAGCGGTTCACAGAATACATCTACCTACCAAGTTTCACATGTATATGTATAGTCTTAATAGTTTCGGAATAAAATGGCTGTGACATGACATACGGACGGACGGACAGACAGACAGACAGACGGACAAACGGACAGACATGACGAAACTATAAGGGTTCCGTGTTTTGCCATTCGGCTACGGATCCCTAAAAAACATGTTTTGCTTATAACAAACTGTTATAACCCTTATTACAAGGCAATAGAGCCTAAGTCAGCTTTTACCTATTTACAGTGTACTCTTCCTTTACTAAATTACTTATGTTGCATTTTTAATCAATGCACTGAAATAATATGGATAATTGAGTTAGTTAGATTCTGCACGCGGTCGCGTAAACTACACACATCAAAAGTGTCTAGGGATCAAGCATTTTTATGCGGATTTCTTGAGATTGAGATGTGGCTTTGTAATAAATTTATGATTTTATAAATTTATATGGATCCTTTTTGGTGCATTTCATAATTTGAAACAGGAACTGTTAATCAAATTCGAGTAAAAGATGAAAATCAGCTGTCAATATTTTCCCTATAAAAACATACAACGCATTGAAGACAACAAAACAAAACAAAACATAGTGAGTCGGTCTTTATTTGATTTAATTGCTATTACGAACGCTTCGCAATACAACACTATTAAAAACAATTTGGGTCGTGTCTTGGATTTATTTATTAGCAATACCGAATGCCAGTTGCAGCCTGACATTTCATTGGTCCAGCCTGATAGCCATCATCCTCCATTTTCTGTTTTGTCCTCGCTGGAGATACAACATACTCCTATGATACGTCACTCCACTATAAAATACAATTTCTTTAAAGCTAATTATCAGGAAATCAACGCAGAACTAAATAAGGCAAATTGGGATACAATGTTTCTTAATCTCTCCAGTGAACAGTGCGTAGATACATTTTACGAATATTTGTACGGCATTATCAGACTACATGTTCCATTGTCACGTCATAAATCCACTTCATTTCCGGTTTGGTTTAGCGCTTCGCTAATTAAAATATTTAAAAATAAAGAACGTGCCTGGATTAGATGGAAAAAACTACGTAACCTTTCTGATTATGAAAAATTTTCTATTCAGCGCAAACGTTTTAAACTAATCTGCGAACAGTGTTACAATAAGTACATGCAATCGGTGGAACATAGCATACCTCAAAATGTTAAGTACTTCTGGAAGTACGTTTCGAACCGGAAGAAAGATTCTGGGCTTCCGGCTACTATGCAGTTCAAAACTACATCATCCAATTGCCCAACTGAAATATGCTCGTTGTTTTCTGATTTCTTTCACTCGGTGTATGAGCCCTCAACATTTGACCCTAACACGTGGACACCCCCTCTTACCCTTCACGAGAATTTTGTATGCATTCCGGATATTTTCCTCGATATAAATGAAATATTTAAAGCACTTTCCTCTTTAGACTTAACTAAAGGGGCTGGTCCAGACGGCTTGCCGCCTTCTTTTCTAAAATACACTGCAAAAAATATATGTATTCCGCTACACTTTATATTTAATAAATGCCTCAAGGAAGGGATTTTCCCTACTATTTGGAAGAGGGCTTTTATCACACCCATTCACAAAAGTGGAGACAAAGGCAATGTTGAAAATTACCGGCCAATATCTATCTTGTCCACCTTGTCTAAGCTTTTTGAAGGTCTAGTGCACGGTCACCTATATCCACAATTAAATCACATTATTATACCAGAACAACATGGTTTTGTGAAATCGAGATCCACTATAACTAATTTAATGGTGTTTACCCAATATCTTTTTGAAAACATGGATATGCGCACGCAGGTTGATGCTGTGTACACTGATTTCCAGAAGGCTTTTGATAAGGTGGACCACAAATTACTTCTCGATAAAATCGCCTTCAATGGCATAAGAGGCAACTTACTCAGATGGTTTGCATCGTATATATTTCAACGAACTCAAAAAGTGGTCGTCAATGGATTCGAGTCTGATTATGTGGTTGTTGAGTCGGGTGTGCCCCAAGGATCTGTTTTAGGCCCTTTGCTTTTTATCTTATTCATAAATGACATAAAATCATGTATACTCAACTCTGAATTTCTTATGTATGCCGATGACATCAAAATTTATAAGGCTTGCACGAATATTCAGGATTGCTTGCTGCTACAAGAGGATTTACTCAGACTTTCACATTACTGTGTAGTCAATAAACTTCATCTTAGTCTTCCAAAATGTTATTTCATATCCTTTACTAAAAACATTAAAACTATTGACTTCCAATACATGTTAAATAACAAAACAATGAATAAAACAATCTGCATACGTGATCTTGGAGTACAACTGGATCATAAATTACATTTAGATATCCACATAAACAACATAATTAACAGGGCCTTTCGGATGTATGGTTTTGTCATGCGATCTTGCAAGGATTTCAAAAAACCTTCTACTTTGTTATTTTTGTATAAAGCTTTAGTTCGCTCACAATTGGAATATGCGGTACCTATTTGGTGCCCTCTATACAATAAATACAAAACCAGTATAGAAGCGGTACAAAAAAAATTTCTTCGTGCTGTAAATTATAAGTGCTTCCATACAAGGATTCCGTACACAGATTTATTAAAGCATTTCAAACTAATAACCTTGGATTCCAGACGTCACTTGCTAATGGTTATGATGCTGTATGGTATATGCCACAATAAGTTTAACTGTACTAAGTTAATTAATCGGCTATGTTATGTAGTACCTCGCACTGTAATACGGCGGGAGGTGCGCGTACCTCGACTATTCTATACTGCACGCTGCAGAACGAATGCTGGGGTACGGGCCTCTCTCCGAAGGCTGTTGGAAACGTACAACACTCATTTCATGGACCTAGACATTTTCGCGCTGTCACATTCCAAATTTAAGAAAAAGGCATTGCAATTATTAGCTTCTTATCATTAATTACTTGTCCACCGCACCAGATTAATTTGTTATAGTTTTCTTTATTTCTCAGTCAATTTTATTGTATTTAAACATACCTGTACGCGTCCGCATCTTTACTCATAATGTCATTTCGTGGACAATAGTGTGGGTTATACGTTTTTTACCTTTTAAGATAACCACTTTTTGTAAAATACTTTAATGTATAACTGTTTTTTGTCCCAAATAAATAAAATAAAATAAAATAAAAATAAAATAAGACATTATTAGTGCTACTGTTTCCCTACTACTGATTAAAACCAACGTTATTATGGAGCGGCGACGTCATTTAAGCAGGGAAGAAATGCTCAGAGCCGTGGGAATGATAGAAGCTGGTTCCCGGCAACGTACTGTGGCTTTAGCTCTGAATACAAGTCAGAGTGTTATCAGTCGACTTTGGACACGTTACCGAAGCACTGGTACCGTGGCTGAGCGCCATGGAGGACGGTATCGCTGCACCACACGGAGACAAGACCGATACATTCAAATCTTAACTCGAAGAGCTCCAACAATAACCGCCATGATGTTAGCCGTGAGGCTTCATCACTCTTCAGGGAACTTAATTAGCGACCAAACAGTCAGAAACCGCTTGCATGAAGTGAACCTTCATTCCCGAAGACCACTACGGGTACCATCTATAGCAATGCACAATCGTAGGATTCGATATCAATGGGCTCTTGAACACAGAAATTGGGCAGAAGAACAATGGCGTTTCGTGTGCTTTTCTGATGAGTCTCGTTTTGGTATGAGACCGGATACAAGACGTATACGACACTGGAGAACCCCTGGACGCCAACAGCGATTAAAATCCTGCCAGGAAGTCCATCCTTATAGTGATGGAACCATCATGGTATGGGCGGGTATTTGGATCGGCGGAAGAACTGAGTTGATTTGGATCAGAGGCAACCTCAACGCTCAAATTTATGCTGAGACGATTGTATCTGACGTCATCGTTCCTCTACAAGTGCAAATCGGTCCCTTATTTCAGTTAATGCATGATAATGCACGACCGCACACCGCAAGAGTTGTAAGACAGACTCTCGCCGCAGCTAACATCAATGTCCTGCTCTGGCCTGCTCAGTCGCCAGACTTGAACCCGATTGAGCATGCATGGGATATGCTACAGAGAAGAGCTCTGCCGAATATGGAGGGTATCCAGTCGCAAGAAGACCTTTTTTTGTTGTTGCAACGAACATGGGCGGCCATTCCACAGCGTGATTTGGATGAACTCATTTTGAGTATGCCAAACCGATGTTCTTGTGTTGTTAGTGTTCGCGGTAGAAACACGGATTATTAATTGTTTAAGTTACCCAATAAAATTTTAAAGAAAACTGTTATTTCAGTCTTTTTTTCGAACTTTAATGTTAGTGGTTCAAATGTCAAAAATCCCTTTAGTAGGAACATGGCAAATTTCTTTATTAATGCAAAGGTGACTTGGTTTATCGTTACTGTGACAAACGAAAACACTTTATTCGATGAATCCTTAAAGAAAATTTTAATTAATATCAATCAGGAGAAAAGTTATTGCAAAAATATATGTTGATCCCTAGACACTTTTGATGTGTGTAGTTGCCCAAATTAAGGGAGTAATTAAGAGGGACATTGTTAAAATATGTGTATCCAAGAACTTGTATATCTGTGTTTTCTATTGTGGTGAATTAAAGTGGTTCCAGTAGCATATGTGTTTTTTTTTTTTTTAAGACAAACGGTGTCGGCTTAGTAACAAAACGTACAATGTTTGTGGACATTTACATGTATGGTCTATGAAACTTTATTACGTATCTAACCATTTATGTAATCGATTTCTAAATAATGTTCTATTTAAACATTGAAAATTAGTAGGTAATTCAGCCAATGTGTCCCACTGTATCAAACGTTATTATACTATTTTATAAAGTTTATTAAAGAGTCTTATGTTAATATTTTAAGATGTGTTCACAATGCGGATTGTAGCTAAGTAATTAAACCTGCACAAGTCCATTTGTAAGGTTAAGCATTGCTTGCCGTGTTCGGTGCTTGGATGGGTCACTATCTATACTTAATATTATAAAGCGGAAAAGTTTGTTAAATGTTCGCAAGTCCTGCTTGAATTTTGTTATGGAAGAAGCTTGAGGAATATATTATTACGTAGGCTACATTTTACACGACTGCGAAAAAAGGCGGGTTATGTTTTTTAACCGCCTTAAAAAATGAGGAGGTTCTCAATACGACATTTTGTTATGTGTGTTAGCCTTACCTCATAGCTCGTAGACGGCTGGACCGATTTTAATAATGCTTTTTGTCATTTTCTGATGATGGAATATTGGAGAAAACAAGGGAACTCTTCAAATATTATAGGCACACCTATAGCGATTCGAGTATTTTTATAGTATCTTGTGCAGTTGCTGTTGGAATTCACTATTTGGTAAAGAGGAACTGATGATGAAGATCACAGATGGTTACCGGAATTACTCAACAATAAGTATTTCATGGGCTTGGTTGTTAAGCAATTTATACTCGTCACAATGCATTTGGTGATATAGAGCTGATGGTGAAGTACCAGGAGAACTCCTCATCAATTAACGGCCCTGCTTTCCACGATGGAAAAAAATATTTTGCAAAAGGTGATAAAAAATTGACGTTTAGGCTTTTGTTACTAGATTTATTACAAAATGGTACACTAAAAAGCGAGAAATAAAAACTTAGTAACAAAAATAAAATCTTCTTTCAAAAACAACCCTTGCTAAGTGAAAAATAACTTAAATTTCGGAAGTCTGTGTCTAAAAACGAAAATACAAAACTAAAGACACTGATTACTGAAATTAAAGTTATATTTCACTTTGCTTAGTTATTTTTTTTGAACGTCGGTTTTATTTTTTGTTACTAAATATTTTGATGTGATAAAGTCCACGGGAACGAAGCCCCGCATCACAACATACCAACCGCAATATATTATTTTCCTTTTGTTTTAAATGTCTCTCTCTCTTTGAACTCTTGCTTTAAAGGTTGACGGGTCATATGTGGCAGGGAACACAAAAGCTGGCAGAGAGTTCTACACCTTGACTGTGTGCACAATAAATGTTGAGGAGAAGTGCTTAGTACGACAAGACGGTACATCGACCAAGTGTGGATGGTATCCTGCAGTACGTCTGGTAGACCGGTAAAAGTAAAAGGGGGATGAAGGGATTAGGTCGTTGAGCTCCTGCGCACACTCTCCGAAGTACAATCTGTAGAAGATAGACAGGCAAGCAACGTTTCGCCGGTGAGCTAGGCAAATCATCGAATGTCTCCTCCTGCTGTGGGTGGAGGGGAAGGGAGTGTCAGACTTCTACTGACTAAAAATTGGCCAAGTGCGAGTCGGACTCGCCCATGAAGGGTTCCGAGGTAACTACGTAAAAAAAAAACCTTAAAAATTTCTTAAAACTAGCTTATTTACAATTTTTACAACCACGCCAAATAAATTTGTTTTTCATAGTATTTGTATGAATTACAAAGTTATATATGCGGTTTTTGAAAATATACTGTATCTCAAAAACTGCTAACTCGATCTCGTTCAAACCAATTTTAGTTGAAAGTTTATATTAGGATCTACAACATATGTTTTTTTTAGATTTTTCACTTCATTATTATAGAAGTTAGAGGGGGAAGACACCCATTTTACCACTTTGGAAGCATATATCTTTTAAACGATTAACTTTATGAAAAAGTCATTATAAAAAACTGAATGTCATTTTTAAAGACCTGTCTATAGATACCAAACACGTATAGGTTTCATGAAAAAAAATATTTTAAGTTTCAGTTCCATGTATGGGGAGCCCCCATTATTTTCAATGTTTTTTAAATTTTCTCTAAAAATCGGAAAGCGGTTCACAGAATACATCTACCTACCAAGTTTTACTTGTATAGTCCTAATAGTTTCGGAATAAGATGGCTGTGACATACGGACGGACGGACAGACAGACGGACAGACATATCGAAACTATAAGGGTTCCATTTTTTGCCATTCGGCTACGGAACCCTAAAAACCCACCCTGCGCCTTCAGTTACCCTTGCGTTCCAGGGCCGCGCTTTCTCGTTCGAAAATTCCGGCACTAGCCTTTTAACTATCTTCACACCAAAAATCACTTACATCCAGTACTCCGTTTTTTTCGTGAAAAAATAATAAATAAACTGTTCATTTATTATCATCATTCTCTATTTAACCTTTAACCAACTATTTGCGGGTCGACTTCCAGTCTAACCAGATGCGAATGGTTATTAGCGTTTTACATGGAGCAACTGCCTATCTGACCTCCACAACCCAGTAACTGGGTAATACAATACTACACACTACAATGTTTGGCCAGACCAGTGTCAGATTTACTGGCTTCTTGACTTCAATGGGCTGTTAAGACGTGTTATTAAATTTAGGTAATATCATAATAACGAAGTTGTGTTCTGACCGCTTAAAGTTAATACTATATCCGATAATAGAAAACTAAACCCTTCCCCTCATAGCTGTTACAAACGAGACACACACATATCTACCTAAAACACGTCATACAAATACATAACGAAAACATTGTTGATAACGCTGAGACAACAAGCACGCGATGGTAAAGTCCCGCCGCCCTGAACGAATTATCTCTCCACACAAATTCTCCTATATAATCTCAGGGATTCGGTTGAGGAGCATCATTCGTGAGTTTAGAGCGCCAGAAACATGTTCTCTCCAGTTCTCTTCACTATCTTCGTGGCCAGTGTGACCGCTTGGGAGACTATCCCAGTGGGCTGTAATTTTGGTTGTGAGCTAGCATCCGGCCCCGATTCTGTGGAACGAGAGCTGCACGATGACTTCTACGGGTATTTGCACCAGCAAGAACATAAGAGACAAACCCGTCAGTTACAAGGTAGCGCCATGTTGAACTCTGACGGAAGCTCCGGTAAGTCTGTTTTCATTGTTCCAAATTCATAATAATAGCTGCAATGCTGGTGGATCTTCAATGTTAAGATATTTTCAAGGTCTGTTCGTGGATGGGTGACCATCATAACATATCGGGATTCCTTCGTGCCCCAGACAATACGTTAAGTCGTTCATCGCGGCAGTCATTTGTTTATTTGACAATCGTCTTAGGTAGATAGAGGCCAAAAAATCTGACAGCAGTCTTACCAATAACTTACGTGCTATCTAGCAACTGGTTGACCCCGATATACTTAGGAAAAGGCTTGACGGATTAATCGTTATTCATTTCTGTTTTGTTTTCCAGGTATCAACGCCAAATTACCATTTGCTGGTAACGATAAGAATGTTCTGAGTGCCATTGGTGGGGCTTCCTTCGATCCAAGTATTCATCTTCAGTCTGCCACAGCTGGACTGGCTTTAGATAATGTGTAAGTGTTGACTTTATTCATCCTTTAAATTTAACGCGCGGTTTTGAGCACTACCAACTTGTGTTTCTGGAATAAATAGTATACTAAAGAACTTGAAATATACCAGTAAAATAATCTAAGTGATCGGATTGCTACTGCCAAAAATTCATAATCTCACAAATATTCAATTTGCCCTATCTCTAAATAGCATAAACCAAAGTCGCTTTCAGCTTCTATCTGTTTCTCCACTAGCTAATACTAAACGATTGATCTGATTATAATTACAATGTTGGGCTGACGAGAACTGTGTTCGAAAGCTCCTTAAAATATATTAAAAAATTACAATGTCCACTAAGCGTCAAAAGTGCATAAGTTGCATCCTTATGATGCCAAGGCGGTGCGTTAGGATAGATGTGTGAAAAACCGTTAAAAGTACTCAGTATATAGGGACAACCCAAATCTCACTCAATGAGCAACAGCATCTCACGTTAAAGGACTTTAATTTCAGCAAAGGCCACGGCCTCTCATTGACTAATACACATATTCCTAACTTCGGGGAGCGGATCACGGCAGCAGGCCACGCGAATCTATTCCAAAACCCGAACCATGACGTTACCGCTAACGCCTTCCTCACCAGGAATATGCCTTCCATTCCTCAAGTGCCAAACTTCAACACCTATGGAGGCGGACTTGATTACATGTACAAGTAAGTACCTGTCAACATATTAGGATGAAACTAATGCCTCAGAAATAGAGAACGAGAGCGGAGAACGAGAAACGTTCTTGAGAGCGGCGATGTTCTGGTGACACCTTTATGACATGGCGACTAAATCCTATATCCAGTAATGGATGTGTTGCGTCTGAAATAATTAATGTTGATGATCATCTATCTCATCAAGCTGTCTGCCAGTAGGTAGACTAGAGATCTATGTCCATTATATGTGACATTTCAAGCATGTTCTGGTTAATATAGTGTATAAATATCTACTTACGTACATATGTGTGCACATTTGCATCAGCTGTCTTCCCAATAGTTATCAACTTTCTGGCTATTGAGCCAGAAAGTTGATAACTATTGGGAAGATAGCTGATGCAAATGTGTGTGATGTGTGTGTGTATGTGTGTGTGTGATGTTATATTGATAACATCACACCATCCAATTCTTTCTTGAAATAATGACCTGGTAATAATGTTTCTTTCTTTATTACAGAAATCGAGTTGGAGCTTCTTTAGGCGTAGCTCACACGCCGCTCTTTCAACGGACCGATTACTCGGCCACTGGAAATTTGAACCTCTTCAGAGGAAAGGACACCTCTTTAGACTTTAACGCTGGTTTGAGCAAGTCTGTGTCGCCATTCATGAGGAGCTCGTCGTGGGAACCATCGACTGGCTTTACTTTTAAGAAGTTCTTTTAATTTTCCCAATTATTATAATAATAATTGGGAAAATTAAAAGAACTTCTTAGTACTCCTGGGCAAAGGCCTCCCTCTATTATTTCCATTGGTCTTGAATGTGCACTATAATATCCACCCAATTCTTGAGTAAGCGATTTTCCCACCATTTTCTTTGCAGTTTGCCGCGGCCAAGTGTTTAACGCGGCCAATTAACTTACAGTCTGTTTTGCTTGCGGCAGACATGTCTCCTGCCCAGTCCCCTCCAATTCTCTCTAAAACTTAAATAATCTGTGTATAGAAGAATTAATTTGGCGGACTTGTCACCTGAGCTGTGAGCTATGTCACCGGACTTCGCTATTAGTCGGTTGCATAGGTCTTACAAAATGTTACCTGATGGACCTCGCACTAGTGCAATGTCGTTAGTCCGCCTAGTGAATTCTTTGCTTTGTCTCTCCTAGCATTATTCAGTTTATTTATGAAGTGAATTCCTTTATTTATAAATGCCTCGATTTACGTTCTGAATGCAAAAATCAATACTTTTGAAGGACATAAATGTTAAAAATAATATTAGACAAGTGATTTTATTTGGCCAAAGTATTAATTGAAAAGTAAGTGTAAAGAATTATGTTTTGTCTCACTAACAGATTTGTATTACATTTAAGTGGATCGATTGATTGGATTTTCGATCTACCAATAAAGAATAATTGAGATTAAGTTTGTTTTCCAATGAATCCTACATTTTATAGAAAATAGGTTCATCGATTTTCATTGCTCATCACACAGTTTTGTGTTCATGAGATTCGAACCTCACCCCGAACCTTGGTAGCTCACATTGTTTCCTGCTTGGCTTGCTGTTAATACACTCAAAAAAAATTTCAAAACCAACTTAATTTGAACTGAAAATAACCTCATGAACACAAAACTGATGAGATAATTTTCCCTCATCAATTCGCGAACACAAAAATTATCAAGGATTTTTTTTAAATATGCTTGTAACTTGTTTTTTACACAAGGAAGAGAATTGTCTCTCAGCACCTATTGATATTATATTTACATACATTTTTTACAGTACAAATTACACTTTAAAACTGATTGTTATGTTCATGGTCACCAACAGTAACATCAGCTTAGCCTTTTTCCCGACTATGTTGGGACCGGTTTCCAGTCCATAGTCTATTAGTGATTTACGTGGATAGACTGTCTCACCACCATCAACCAGTAGCTGGGGAACGCGATACACCTTGGCTAGACCACTATCAGATTTACCCGTGACAACTGTCTAAGATGCCCAAATGTCAGCCAGGAGTCAGGACCAACGGCTTAACGTGCTTTCCAACGCACGGGGGTATTGTGACTTCCAAACTCCGGGCTACTACGGAGAAATTCCTTACGGAAAACCCAATAGCACTTTTAGCCCGACAGTATCATTTGAAAAGCTTTTCGAGTTTCTGATATTTCAGCACTGTTGTCTGTGCCATGATCACGGATGAACTGAAACTCCAACCAATAAACACGGTAAGTATCTCGTTTTAAGTTCTAATGATTAAGTATTATCATGTCGGGAATAAAAGAGATTTGATTCAAGCGAAAAAGGTTGCAAAGATGGACTGGTAAAGAATGCTTTCTCACATTGTAGTTGTAATAGGTAGTAATATTTATTTGCTAAAAACTATTTGCTATAAAAGGTGGTAAACAATAAAAAAATTGGCTAAGTGCGAATGAGACTTGCCCATGAAGGGTTCCGCAGTAACTATAATAATATATGTATATTTATTTGACAAAAAAAAAACCTTACAAAGTTCTTAAAACTATCTTATTTACATTTTTACAACTACGCCAAATAACTTTGTTTTTCATAGTGTTTGTTTGAATTACAAAGTTATATTTGCGGTTTTAGAAAATATGCTGTATCTCAAAAACTGCTTACCCGATCCCGTTCAAACTAATTTTGATTGACAGTTTACCTTAAAATCTACAGAAATTAATTTTTTTAGATTTTTCACTCCATTATTATAGAAGTTAGAGCAGGGGGCGGACAAGTTTGCGTATATCTTTTAAACGATTAACTTTATGAAAAAGTGGTTTTAAAAACCTCAATGTCATTTTTAAAGACCTGTCTATAGATACCACACACGCATAGGTTCCATGAAAAAAAATACAGTTTTAGTTCTGTGTATGGGGAGCCCCCCTTTATTTTAAATATTTTTTAATTTTTTTTCTTAAAATTAGAAAGCGGTTCACAGAATACATCTACCTACCAAGTTTCAGATGTATAGTCTTAATAGTTTCGGAATAAAATGGCTGTGACATTATGACATACGGACGGACGGACAGACAGACAGACAGATAAACGGACAGACATGACGAAACTATAAGGGTTCCGTTTTTTGCCATTCGGCTACGGATCCCTAAAAACATGTTTTGCTTATAACAAACTGTTATAACCCTTATTACAAGGCAATAGAGCCTAAGTCAGCTTTTACCTATTTACAGTGTACTCTTCTTTTACTAAATTACTTATGTTGCATTTTTAATCAATGCACTGAAATAATATGGATAATTGAGTTAGTTAGATTCTGCACGCAGTCGCGTAAACTAGTTGCCCAAATTAAGGGAGTAATTAAGAGGGACATTGTTAAAATATAAGTATCCAAGAACTTGTATATCTGTGTTTTATATTGTGGTGAATTAAAGTGGTTCCAGTAGCATAATTGTTTTTTTTTTTTAAAGACAAACGGAGTCGGCTTAGTAACAAAACGTACAATGTTTGTGGACATTTACATGTATGGTCTATGAAACTTGATTACGTATCTAACCATTTATATAATCGATTTCTAAATAATTTTCTATTTAAACATTTCAAATTAGTAGGTAATTCAGCCAATGTGTCCCACTGTATCAAACGTTATTATACTATTTTATAAAGTTTATTAAAGAGTCTTCTGTTAATATTTTAAGATGTGTTCACAATGCGGATTGTAGCTAAGTAATTAAACCTGCACAAGTCCATTTGTAAGGTTAAGCATTGCTTGCCGTGTTCGGTGCTTGGATGGGTCACTATCTATACTTAATATTATAAAGCGGAAAAGTTTGTTAAATGTTCGCAAGTCCTGCTTGAATTTTGTTAAGGAAGAAGCTTGAGGAATATATTATAGGAATATATAATAGATTGTAGCGGAATAGCATCCTCACAGTTAGAAACGTAGCACGTAGGGTAATTTTATTTTTCTAAAAATAACTTTTTATATATACCCGCTATGTATTAATTATTGCAACAGATTCTGTACCTATATAAGGACCCGATTTTTGAAAATACAAGCATACCATATTCAACCTGCATTTGCGTCTCATTTCCATAACCTGCGTATCTCACAGTGGTGACCCCGACGGAAGAAACTTCAAGACGAAATAATGACCTCAAATATTTTGAAACCGAGCGATGGGAGCGGTACATCATCACCGCAGCAGGACTCGCACGAACTATCAGCCGTCTCATACAACCAACGGATACCGCCTTTATGGAGGAACAGAATCAAGCTTTGGTTCCTGCAATTTGAAGCGATTGTGTCTGCTGGAAAACTAAGCGACAAGGAACTATCAGAGCTGCTCATCCGCCAACTCGACCTACAAGATCTAGACGAAATTCAAGACATCATGTTCGATACTAAAAATGCAGTAGAAAACAATAGATACGCCACCATGAAGATGAGGCTTATCCAAACCTATGACGAGAGCGACCACACTAAACTCGAGCGGCTACTGTCCAACGTGGAACTTGGAGATTTGAAGCCTTCACAACTGCTACGCCGCATGCAAAATTTAGCCGGAAACAACATTGCCGAGAACACGCTGCGTGTTATATGGACGAAGCACCTACCCCCATCAGTCCGCGCCATACTAGCTGTGAGCGAAACTATAGCTAAGAAAACCGAACTAAACGAGTTAGCAGTAATGGCCGACAAAATGCTAGAACAACTTCACCACCAAATATCAGCAGTACACAACACTTCGTCACCGGCAACACCGCCCACTCCACCTTTAGCTACAAATCATGAAAACGCATTGCTTCACGCGAAGATCGACATGTTGGCAAAAGAAATATCAGAATTAAAAACACACCACAGCCGCTACGGAAGGCAGCGCGGGCGCAACTGGCGAGGCGGCACGCGTCATCGATCACGCAGTACGTAACGTTCGCCGCATGGTAACCGCCGAGCGGACTCTAATCACAGGACCGAGTACAACGACAATTCCGTTTGTTATTTTCATCGGAAGTTCGGCGCACAAGCGCGGAAATGTACTAGACCATGTACTTACGAAGATAAGCACCCAACAATCTCGGGAAACTAAAACAGGTGTTAGCAGAGACGGAATCTGGCGCCTGGGAAAAATCACACCGTCTATTTTTGAAAGACAAGAAGACAAATCTAAGCTTTCTCATCGACACTGGTGCAAACATATCCGTCATTCCCAGGAAACGCTGTGAAATTTTGAAGCCAACCGCATTCAAACTATATGCAGCAAACAACACCGAAATAGCTACATACGGTGAAAAAACAATGGACCTGGATTTCAACCTGAGACGACCATTCAGATGGAAGTTTGTCGTAGCAGCAGTCAGCAAGCCCATCATCGGCGCTGATTTTTTGAAGCACCATCACCTACTAGTCAACCTCGGTGGAAAATGTTTAATCGACAAGATAACAAACTTGTCAGTGAAGACGTCCATCTGCAAATCAACAGCACCAACCATCAGAACCATAGACCTGGAACAAAAATATCATGACATATTGGCGGAATTCCCCGATATTACAAGACTTTCCACTATGAAAAATACTCCGAAGCACAACGTCGAGCACCATATAGAAACAACAGGGCCGCCATTATACTGCAAAGCTCGTCCACTGCCACCTCACCGTTACGAAGCTGCAAAGAAAGAATTTCGAACTATGATGGATCAGGGATTATGCCGACCAAGCAAGAGCCCCTGAGCCAGTCCACTTCACGTGGTACCCAAACCAAACGGCGACTTACGCGTATGTGGAGACTACAGAAGGCTAAATGCCGTAACGAAACCAGACAGATATCCTGTACCACGTTTGAAGGATTTCACTTACCAGTTGCACGGGAAGCAAATATTCTCAACTCTTGACCTAAATAGAGCATACCAACAACTGCCTGTACTGGAAGATCACATTGAAAAAACCGCCATCATAACACCATTCGGGCTATTTGAATTTCCCCGGATGTGCCCAGGACTGAAAAATGCAGGACAGACCTTCCAACGCTTTATTCACGAAGTACTCCACGGACTCGACTATGCCTACCCATTTGTCGATGACATAATAATAAGTTCGAGAACAGAAGAAGAACACAGACAACATTTACGAACCGTCCTAAAACAACTTAACAAATACGGCATCACTATAAATCCAGCTAAATGTGTATTAGGCAAGAAAGTGATCAAATTCCTTGGACACACTGTCTCACAAGATGGCATCAAACCTCCAACAGAAAAAGTGGAAGCAATCACCAACTTTTCAATGTTCAATGGTTGTGGGTAGTGGCCACAACCATTGAACAATTAAGAAGATTCCTTGGCACCGTCAACTTCTACAGAGATTGCATTTCAAAGGCAGCCGAAATACAAGCACCTCTAAATGCATACTTGCACAATAGCAAGAAACGAGATAAAACAAAGATAGTATGGAATGACAATGCCCTGAAGGCATTTGAGTTATGTAAAGCTGGCCTACAAAACGCGGCATTACTAGCTCACCCCTCACATAACGCACCGATCGCATTAATGACTGACGCCTCCGATAAGTGCGCTGGTGCTGTACTGCAACAATATGTACACAACAAATGGCAGCCACTGGGATATTTCTCCAAATCATTGTCAAGCGCGCAAGTCAAATATAGCACATTCGACAGAGAACTGCTAGCTATATACATGGCTGTGAAGCATTTTAGAAAAATGTTCGAAGGAAGACATCTTATAATATTCACAGACCACAAACCACTAACCTACGCAATAAATAAAACATCGTCAGACAGCGAGACACCGCGCCGAGCCAGACAACTCATGTACATAAGTGAATTCACAAACGACATACGTCATATTAGCGGGCAAGATAACATAGTCGCAGATTCATTATCACGGATCAACACAGAAACTATCACCTGTCCTACAACGATCGACTACAAGCAACTAGCCACAGCGCAAGAAAGAGACAGCACCATACGTGACTTAATGAAGCAAAGCAACTTACGATTGAAGCGC
This sequence comes from Tholera decimalis, assembly GCA_943138885.2. Taxonomy (NCBI): domain Eukaryota; kingdom Metazoa; phylum Arthropoda; class Insecta; order Lepidoptera; family Noctuidae; genus Tholera; species Tholera decimalis. The sequence continues at coordinate 19,822,816 of OW964573.2, read as the reverse complement.
ATAATTCTACCCAACACAAATTGCAAAGTACTATGCGAAACATCTACACAACACGTTCGCCCGTACCTACCCGAAACATTTCGCCGAGCAGCGTACGAAAGTGTACATAACCTCAGTCACCCCGGCACGCGCACAACAAGAAAAATACTCAGTGAAAAATATTTCTGGCCAGCCATGAACGCTGACGCGGGACGATGGACGAAAGCCTGTGAAGCCTGTCAAAAGTCAAAAGTCAGTCGACATACAACGAGTCAAATCGCAAAATTCCCACCATCGGAACGATTCCAACACATTCATGTCGACATTGTTGGGCCCCTACCCCCATCACAATATGGACACAAGTACCTACTCACTATTATCGACCGGTACACACGATGGCCCGAAGCATTACCTCTCCACGACATAACTGCGGAAACAATAGTCAAAACGATATATGAAAGCTGGATAACAAGATTTGGTTGTCCCGTCACGATAACAAGCGATCAAGGTCGTCAGTTTGAGAGCAAACTTTTCTCTGAATTGATGAAACTAATGGGAATAAACAGAACGAGAACAACTGCATATCATCCACAATCAAATGGAATCATCGAACGGTGGCACCGCTCACTCAAAGCCGCACTTACCGCGCGCTGCACTGCTAGAGAAAACGGAAAGTGGTTTGACGAGTTACCCACCGCGTTACTCGGATTGCGCGCGGCTACTCGTAGCGACACAGGGATTAGTCCTGCACAATACACCTACGGAACATCGCTGCGATTACCAGGAGATTTTTTTGTTGAAACAAAAGGAAGTCAAATGAGTCACGATTACGTTGAACAGCTGCGGCACACTATCAACGCATTCCGACCAGCCGAGACCGCGCATAACAACAACAACATGTTTGTACACTCCGACCTACGTACCTGTGGAAACGTATACCTACGCAGAGATTGCACAAAAAAACCACTGCAACCGACATATGAAGGTCCATATCCCGTAATAGAAAGATGTGAGAAGTACTACAAGCTCCAGCTACCAGGAAGAGTAACCAACGTCTCGATCGACCGACTCAAGCCTGCCTACACTATGAACGAACAAGGAAATGATGACACGCAGAGAACAACGCGATCGGGAAGAATAGTAAAACCAGTAGTACGCTTCGCTTGAGGGGGTGTACTGTAGCGGAATAGCATCCTCACAGTTAGAAACGTAGCACGTAGGGTAATTTTATTTTTCTAAAAATAACTTTTTATATATACCCGCTATGTATTAATTATTGCAACAGATTCTGTACCTATATAAGGACCCGATTTTTGAAAATACAAGCATACCATATTCAACCTGCATTTGCGTCTCATTTCCATAACCTGCGTATCTCACAAGATTATTACGTAGGCTACATTTTACACGACTGCGAAAAAAGGCGGGTTATGTTTTTTAACCACCTTAAAAAAATGAGGAGACTCAATACGACATTTTGTTATGTGTGTTACCTCATAGCTCGTAGACGGCTGGACCGATTTGAATAATTCTTTTTGTCATTTTCTGTTGATGGAATATTGGAGAAAACAAGGGAACTCTTCAAATATTATAGGCACACCTATAGCGATTCGAGTATTTTTATAGTATCTTGTGCAGTTGCTGTTGGAAATCACTATTTGGTAAAGAGGAACTGATGATGAAGATCACAGATGGTTACCGGAATTACTCAACAATAAGTATTTCATGGGCTTGGTTGTTAAGCAATTTATACTCGTCACAATGCATTTGGTGATATATGTAGAGCTGATGGTGAAGTACCAGGAGAACTCCTCATCAATTAACGGCCCTGCTTTCCCCGATGGTAAAAAATATTTTGCAAAAGGTGATAAAAGGTTGACGTTTAGGCTTTTGTTACTAGATTTATTACAAAATGGTACACTAAAAAGCGAGAAATAAAAAACTTAGTAACAAAAATAAAATCTTTTTTCAAAAACAACCCTTGCTAAGTGAAAAATAACTTAAATTTCGGAAGTCAGTGTCTAAAAACGAAAATACAAAACTAAAGACACTGATTACTGAAATTAAAGTTATATTTCACTTTGCTTAGTTTTTTTTTGAAAGTCGGTTTTATTTTTTGTTACTAAATATTTTGTTGTGATAAAGTCCACGGGAACGAAGCATCACAACATACCAACCGCAATACAAAAGCTTTGTTTTATTATTTTCCTTTTGTTTTAAATGTCTCTCTCTTTGAACTCTTGCTTTAAAGGTTGACGGGTCATATGTGGCAGGGAACACAGAAGCCAGCAGAGAGTTCTTCACTTTGGCTGTGTGCACAATAAATGTTGAGGAGAAGCGCTTAGTACGACAAGACGGTACATCGACCAAGTGTGGATGGTATCCTGCTGTACGTCTGGTAGACCGGTAGTAAAATGGGGATGAAGGGGGGTCGCGGAGCTCCTGCGCACACTCTCCGAAGTATAATCTATAGAAGATAGACAGGTAAGTAACGTTTCGCCGGTGAGCCAGGCAAATCATCAAATGACTCATCCCGCTGTCGGTGGAAGGAAGTGTCAGACTATCGAGTAGTCTACTGACTAAAAACCCACCCTGCGCCTTCAGTTACCCTAGCGTTCCAGGGCCGCGCTTTTTCTGTTCGAAAATTCCCGCACTAGCTTTTTAACTATCTTCACACCAAAAATCACTTACATCTAGTACTCCGTTTTTTTTTCGTGAAAGAATAATAAATAATCTTTTTCATTTATTATCATCATTCTCTATTTAACCAACTATTTGCGGGTCGGCTTCCAGTCAAACCAGATGCAAATGGTTATTAGCGTTTTACATGGAGCGACTGCTTAACTGACCTCCACAACCCAGTAGCTGGGTAACACGATACTCTTTGGCCAGACCAGTGTCAGATTTACTGGCTTCTTGACTTCACTGGGCTGTTAAGACGTGTTATTAAATTTAGGTAATATCATAATAATGAAGTTGTGTTCTGACCGCTTAAAGTTAGTACTATATCCGATAATAGAACACTAAACCCTTCCCCTCATAGCTTTTACAAATGAGACACACAAATCACCACAATCTACCTAAAACACGTCATACAAATACAAAACGGAAACATTATTGATAACGCTGAGACCAAAAATCACGCGATGGTAGAGTCCCGCTGCCCTCAACGAATTATCTCTCCACACAAATTCTCCTATATAATCTCAGGGATTCGGTTGAGGAGCATCATTCGTGAGTTCAGAGCGCCAGAAACATGTTCTCTCCAGTTCTCTTCACTATCTTCGTGGCCAGTGTGACCGCTTGGGAGACTATCCCAGTGGGCTGTAATTTTGGTTGTGAGCTAGCATCCGGCCCCGATTCTGTGGAACGAGAGCTGCACGATGACTTCTACGGGTATTTGCACCAGCAAGAACATAAGAGACAAACCCGTCAGTTACAAGGTAGCGCCATGTTGAGCTCTGACGGAAGCTCCGGTAAGTCTTTACTCATTATTCCAAATTCATAATAATAGCTGCAATGCTGGTGGATCTTCACTGCTAAGACATTTTCAAGGTCTGTCCGTGGATGGGTGACCATCATAACATATCGGGATTCCTTCGTGCCCCAGACAATACGTTAAGTCGTTCATCGCGGCAGTCATTTGTTTATTTGACAATCGTCTTAGGTAGATAGAGGCCAAAAAATCTGACAGCAGTCTTACCAATAACTTACGTGCTATCTAGCAACTGGTTGACCCCGATATACTTAGGAAAAGGCTTGACGGATTAATCGTTATTCATTTCTGTTTTGTTTTCCAGGTATCAACGCCAAATTACCATTTGCTGGTAACGATAAGAATGTTCTGAGTGCCATTGGTGGGGCTTCCTTCGATCCAAGTATTCATCTTCAGTCTGCCACAGCTGGACTGGCTTTAGATAATGTGTAAGTGTTGACTTTATTCATCCTTTAAATTTAACGCGCGGTTTTGAGCACTACCAACTTGTGTTAAGAACTTGAAATATACCAGTAAAATAATCTAAGTGATCGGATTGCTACTGCCAAAAATTCATAATTTCACAAATATTCAATTTGCCCTATCTCTAAATAGCATAAACCAAAGTCGCTTTCAGCTTCTATCTGTTTCTCCACTAGCTAATCCTAAACGATTGATCTGATTATAATTACAATGTTGGGCTGACGAGAACTGTGTTCGAAAGCCCCTTAAAATATATTAAAAAATTACAATGTCCACTAAGCGTCAAAAGTGCATAAGTTGCATCCTTATGATGCCAAGGCGGTGCGTTAGGATAGATATGTGAAAAACCGTTAAAAGTACTCAGTATATAGGGACAACCCAAATCTCACTCAATGAGCAACAGCATCTCACGTTAAAGGTCTTTAATTTCAGCAAAGGCCACGGACTCTCATTGACTAATACACATATTCCTAACTTCGGGGAGCGGATCACGGCAGCAGGCCACGCGAATCTATTCCAAAACCCGAACCATGACGTTACCGCTAACGCCTTCCTCACCAGGAATATCCCTTCCATTCCTCAAGTGCCAAACTTCAACACCTATGGAGGCGGACTTGATTACATGTACAAGTAAGTACCTGTCAACATATTAGAATGAAACTAATGCCTCAGAAATAGAGAACGAGAGCGGAGAACGAGAAACGTTCTTGAGAGCGGCGATGTTCTGGTGACACCTTTATGACATGGCGACTAAATCCTATATCCAGTAATGGATGTGTTGCTATTGAGCCAGAAAGTTGATAACTATTGGGAAGACAGCTGATGCAAATGTGTGTGATGTGTGTGTGTATGTGTGTGTGTGATGTTATATTGATAACATCACACCATCCAATTCTTTCTTGAAATAATGACCTGGTAATAATGTTTCTTTCTTTATTACAGAAATCGAGTTGGAGCTTCTTTAGGCGTAGCTCACACGCCGCTCTTTCAACGGACCGATTACTCGGCCACTGGAAATTTGAACCTCTTCAGAGGAAAGGACACCTCTTTAGACTTTAACGCTGGTTTGAGCAAGTCTGTGTCGCCATTCATGAGGAGCTCGTCGTGGGAACCATCGACTGGCTTTACTTTTAAGAAGTTCTTTTAATTTTCCCAATTATTATAATAATAATTGGGAAAATTAAAAGAACTTCTTAGTACTCCTGGGCAAAGGCCTCCCTCTATTATTTCCATTGGTCTTGAATGTGCACTATAATATCCACCCAATTCTTGAGTAAGCGATTTTCCCACCATTTTCTTTGCAGTTTGCCGCGGCCAAGTGTTTAACGCGGCCAATTAACTTACAGTCTGTTTTGCTTGCGGCAGACATGTCTCCTGCCCAGTCCCCTCCAATTCTCTCTAAAACTTAAATAATCTGTGTATAGAAGAATTAATTTGGCGGACTTGTCACCTGAGCTGTGAGCTATGTCACCGGACTTCGCTATTAGTCGGTTGCATAGGTCTTACAAAATGTTACCTGATGGACCTCGCACTACTGCAATGTCGTTAGTCCGCCTAGTGAATTCTTTGCTTTGTCTCTCCTAGCATTATTCAGTTTATTTATGAAGTGAATTCCTTTATTTATAAATGCCTCGATTTACGTTCTGAATGCAAAAATCAATACTTTTGAAGGACATAAATGTTAAAAATAATATTAGACAAGTGATTTTATTTGGCCAAAGTATTAATTGAAAAGTAAGTGTAAAGAATTATGTTTTGTCTCACTAACAGATTTGTATTACATTTAAGTGGATATTAATAGATATTAATTAAATAGATGATAGAGATTTTGTATTATGTTGTTGCATTTATAAAATAGTTCTGTAATCGATCTACCAATAAAGAATAATTGAGATTAAGTTTGTTTTCCAATGAATCCTACATTTTATAGAAAATAGGTTCATCGATTTTCATTGCTCATCACACAGTTTTGTGTTCATGAGATTCGAACCTCACCCCGAACCTTGGTAGCTCACATTGTTTCCTGCTTGGCTTGCTGTTAATACACTCAAAAAAAATTTCAAAACCAACTTAATTTGAACTGAAAATAACCTCATGAACACAAAACTGATGAGATAATTTTCCCTCATCAAATCATGAACACAAAAATTATCAAGGATTTTTTTAAAATATGCTTGTAACTTGTTTTTTACACAAGGAAGAGAATTGTCTCTCAGCACCTATTAATATTATATTTACATACATTTTTTACAGTACAAATTACACTTTAAAACTGATTGTTATGTTCATGGTCACCAACAGTAACATCAGCTTAGCCTTTTTCCCGACTATGTTGGGACCGGTTTCCAGTCCATAGTCTATTAGTGATTTACGTGGATAGACTGTCTCACCACCATCAACCAGTAGCTGGGGAACGCGATACACCTTGGCTAGACCACTATCAGATTTACCCGTGACAACTGTCTAAGATGCCCAAATGTCAGCCAGGAGTCAGGACCAACGGCTTAACGTGCTTTCCAACGCACGGGGGTATTGTGACTTCCAAACTCCGGGCTACTACGGAGAAATTCCTTACGGAAAACCCAATAGCACTTTTAGCCCGACAGTATCATTTGAAAAGCTTTTCGAGTTTCTGATATTTCAGCACTGTTGTCTGTGCCATGATCACGGATGAACTGAAACTCCAACCAATAAACACGGTAAGTATCTCGTTTTAAGTTCTAATGATTAAGTATTATCATGTCGGGAATAAAAGAGATTTGATTCAAGCGAAAAAGGTTGCAAAGATGGACTGGTAAAGAATGCTTTCGCACATTGTAGTTGTAATAGGTAGTAATATTTATTTGCTAAAAACTATTTGCTATAAAAGGTGGTCAACAATAAAAAAATTGGCTAAGTGCGAATGAGACTTGCCCATGAAGGGTTCCGCAGTAACTATAATAATATATGTATATTTATTTGACAAAAAAAAACCTTACAAAGTTCTTAAAACTATCTTATTTACATTTTTTACAACTACGCCAAATAACTTTGTTTTTCATAGTGTTTGTTTGAATTACAAAGCTATATTTGCGGTTTTAGAAAATATGCTGTATCTCAAAAACTGCTTACCCGATCCCGTTCAAACTAATTTTGATTGACAGTTTACCTTAAGGTCTACAGAAATTAATTTTTTTAGATTTTTCACTCCATTATTATAGAAGTTAGAGCAGGGGGCGGACAAGTTTGCGTATATCTTTTAAACGATTAACTTTATGAAAAAGTGGTTTTAAAAACCTCAATGTCATTTTTAAAGACCTGTCTATAGATACCACACACGCATAGGTTCCATGAAAAAAAATACAGTTTTAGTTCTGTGTATGGGGAGCCCCCCTTTATTTTAAATATTTTTTAATTTTTTTTCTTAAAATTAGAAAGCGGTTCACAGAATACATCTACCTACCAAGTTTCAGATGTATAGTCTTAATAGTTTCGGAATAAAATGGCTGTGACATTATGACATACGGACGGACGGACAGACAGACAGACAGATAAACGGACAGACATGACGAAACTATAAGGGTTCCGTTTTTTGCCATTCGGCTACGGATCCCTAAAAAACATGTTTTGCTTATAACAAACTGTTATAACCCTTATTACAAGGCAATAGAGCCTAAGTCAGCTTTTACCTATTTACAGTGTACTCTTCTTTTACTAAATTACTTATGTTGCATTTTTAATCAATGCACTGAAATAATATGGATAATTGAGTTAGTTAGATTCTGCACGCAGTCGCGTAAACTAGTTGCCCAAATTAAGGGAGTAATTAAGAGGGACATTGTTAAAATATAAGTATCCAAGAACTTGTATATCTGTGTTTTATATTGTGGTGAATTAAAGTGGTTCCAGTAGCATAATTGTTTTTTTTTTTAAAAAGACAAACGGAGTCGGCTTAGTAACAAAACGTACAATGTTTGTGGACATTTACATGTATGGTCTATGAAACTTGATTACGTATCTAACCATTTATATAATCGATTTCTAAATAATTTTCTATTTAAACATTTCAAATTAGTAGGTAATTCAGCCAATGTGTCCCACTGTATCAAACGTTATTATACTATTTTATAAAGTTTATTAAAGAGTCTTCTGTTAATATTTTAAGATGTGTTCACAATGCGGATTGTAGCTAAGTAATTAAACCTGCACAAGTCCATTTGTAAGGTTACGCATTGCTTGCCGTGTTCGGTGCTTGGATGGGTCACTATCTATACTTAATATCAGGGATGTTGCGAATATTCGCATCCGCATCCGCAAATGCGGAGCTTCCGTATGGATTTGGACATCTGCATCCGCATCCGCATCCGCAATAATCAATGCGGATTTTCATGCGGATGCGGATGTAAGACAAGTTGCAACCAGAAAGAAATTGAGCGGCGAATGGCACGTGCTGTTCGCCGGCCCCACAAGATCCGATGCGTTTGTTGTGGTGCATCATTTGTTTCTTGTAAATAAATCATTACGTGTTTGTTTACGCTGTGGGATACTTATCGTATAGATATGTAGCCTATCTACCCTTCGCTATTGAGAAGATGCCGATCATAAACAACGTCTGAGACACGCGCACTTAGAACCGTACATACAATGCACAAAGGAATATTATTATAAATACTATAAATTAAATATAATGTAAACAGACATACGACACGCGTGCCTTGAGAGCGCGCTCAAACAATGACCACTGTTAAACTTTTGTAAACACTACTATTACAGTGTTTACAAAAGTGACGTTTCCGATTCTCTTAATGCTAATTACGAAGGGGCTAAAAGAATGAGAATGACAGATTCCACGGAAAAGGATATGGGACAACTAGGACCAGGGACGTCAGGTTCCCTCAGAAAGCCATGCTTAAAAAACGATCTTGCCATGATGTTAGATTCCTCAAGTGAACATGAGAGCCAAGAAATACCAGGAAATGGTAGCACTGAAGCTGTACTCAAAAAGGAATTACTTTCTTATCGCACTAAAAAAAGAGTCAATGTGGATGAGAATCCTCTTAAATGGTGGAGTGTTCATCGAGAGGAATTTAACATATTATCACCGATAGCACGAAGATTTTTATCCACTCCACCAGGCAGTGTTCCTAGCGAACAATTATTTAGTAGCGCGGGTTTAATTTACGAACCTCTGCATAATCGGCTTGAATCAGAGAAAGCGGCAATATTTCTTTTTATTAAGTATAATGCTCCTATCTTTAACTTCACATACTAATTCTAATTAATAAAAAAAATATAATTACTATATCGTTATTTTAATTCTTCATTCATATACTTTTTTTATATGGGCTCAAACATCCGCATCCGCATCCGCATCCGCGGATGCGAGCTTTCAGAAATCCGCATCCGCATTCACATCCGCGGATGTGAAAAAATCGGCATCCGCAACATCCCTGCTTAATATTATAAAGCGGAAAAGTTTGTTAAATGTTCGCAAGTCCTGCTTGAATTTTGTTATGGAAGAAGCTTGAGGAATATATTATAGGAATATATAATAGATTATTACGTAGGCTACATTTTACACGATTGCGAAAAAAGGCGGGTTATGTTTTTTAACCGCCTTAAAAAAATGAGGAGGTTCTCAATACGACATTTTGTTATGTGTGTTACCTCATAGCTCGTAGACGGCTGGACCGATTTGAATAATTCTTTTTGTCATTTTCTGTTGATGGAATATTGGAGAAAACAAGGGAACTCTCGTATTTTTATAGTATCTTGTGCAGTTGCTGTTGGAAATCACTATTTGGTAAAGAGGAACTGATGATGAAGATCACAGATGGTTACCGGAATTACTCAACAATAAGTATTTCATGGGCTTGGTTGTTAAGCAATTTATACTCGTCACAATGCATTTGGTGATATATGTAGAGCTGATGGTGAAGTACCAGGAGAACTCCTCATCAATTAACGGCCCTGCTTTCCCCGATGGTAAAAAATATTTTGCAAAAGGTGATAAAAGGTTGACGTTTAGGCTTTTGTTACTAGATTTATTACAAAATGGTACACTAAAAAGCGAGAAATAAAAAACTTAGTAACAAAAATAAAATCTTTTTTCAAAAACAACCCTTGCTAAGTGAAAAATAACTTAAATTTCGGAAGTCAGTGTCTAAAAACGAAAATACAAAACTAAAGACACTGATTACTGAAATTAAAGTTATATTTCACTTTGCTTAGTTTTTTTTTTGAAAGTCGGTTTTATTTTTTGTTACTAAATATTTTGTTGTGATAAAGTCCACGGGAACGAAGCATCACAACATACCAACCGCAATACAAAAGCTTTGTTTTATTATTTTCCTTTTGTTTTAAATGTCTCTCTCTTTGAACTCTTGCTTTAAAGGTTGACGGGTCATATGTGGCAGGGAACACAGAAGCCAGCAGAGAGTTCTTCACTTTGGCTGTGTGCACAATAAATGTTGAGGAGAAGCGCTTAGTACGACAAGACGGTACATCGACCAAGTGTGGATGGTATCCTGCTGTACGTCTGGTAGACCGGTAGTAAAATGGGGATGAAGGGGGGTCGTGGAGCTCCTGCGCACACTCTCCGAAGTATAATCTATAGAAGATAGACAGGTAAGTAACGTTTCGCCGGTGAGCCAGGCAAATCATCAAATGACTCATCCCGCTGTCGGTGGAAGGAAGTGTCAGACTATCGAGTAGTCTACTGACTAAAAACCCACCCTGCGCCTTCAGATACCCTAGCGTTCCAGGGCCGCGCTTTTTCTGTTCGAAAATTCCCGCACTAGCTTTTTAACTATCTTCACACCAAAAATCACTTACATCTAGTACTCCGTTTTTTTTTTCGTGAAAGAATAATAAATAATCTTTTTCATTTATTATCATCATTCTCTATTTAACCTTTAACCAACTATTTGCGGGTCGGCTTCCAGTCAAACCAGATGCAAATGGTTATTAGCGTTTTACATGGAGCGACTGCTTAACTGACCTCCACAACCCAGTAGCTGGGTAACACGATACTCTTTGGCCAGACCAGTGTCAGATTTACTGGCTTCTTGACTTCACTGGGCTGTTAAGACGTGTTATTAAATTTAGGTAATATCATAATAATGAAGTTGTGTTCTGACCGCTTAAAGTTAGTACTATATCCGATAATAGAACACTAAACCCTTCCCCTCATAGCTTTTACAAATGAGACACACAAATCACCACAATCTACCTAAAACACGTCATACAAATACAAAACGAAAACATTATTGATAACGCTGAGACCAAAAGCACGCGATGGTAAAGTCCCGCTGCCCTCAACGAATTATCTCTCCACACAAATTCTCCTATATAATCTCAGGGATTCGGTTGACGAGCATCATTCGTGAGTTCAGAGCGCCAGAAACATGTTCTCTCCAGTTCTCTTCACTACCTTCGTGGCCAGTGTGACCGCTTGGGAGACTATCCCAGTGGGCTGTAATTTTGGTTGTGAGCTAGCATCCGGCCCCGATTCTGTGGAACGAGAGCTGCACGATGACTTCTACGGGTATTTGCTCCAGCAAGAACATAAGAGACAAACCCGTCAGTTACAAGGTAGCGCCATGTTGAGCTCTGACGGAAGCTCCGGTAAGTCTTTACTCATTATTCCAAATTCATAATAATAGCTGCAATGCTGGTGGATCTTCACTGCTAAGACATTTTCAAGGTCTGTCCGTGGATGGGTGACCATCATAACATATCGGGATTCCTTCGTGCCCCAGACAATACGTTAAGTCGTTCATCGCGGCAGTCATTTGTTTATTTGACAATCGTCTTAGGTAGATAGAGGCCAAAAAATCTGACAGCAGTCTTACCAATAACTTACGTGCTATCTAGCAACTGGTTGACCCCGATATACTTAGGAAAAGGCTTGACGGATTAATCGTTATTCATTTCTGTTTTGTTTTCCAGGTATCAACGCCAAATTACCATTTGCTGGTAACGATAAGAATGTTCTGAGTGCCATTGGTGGGGCTTCCTTCGATCCAAGTATTCATCTTCAGTCTGCCACAGCTGGACTGGCTTTAGATAATGTGTAAGTGTTGACTTTATTCATCCTTTAAATTTAACGCGCGGTTTTGAGCACTACCAACTTGTGTTAAGAACTTGAAATATACCAGTAAAATAATCTAAGTGATCGGATTGCTACTGCCAAAAATTCATAATTTCACAAATATTCAATTTGCCCTATCTCTAAATAGCATAAACCAAAGTCGCTTTCAGCTTCTATCTGTTTCTCCACTAGCTAATCCTAAACGATTGATCTGATTATAATTACAATGTTGGGCTGACGAGAACTGTGTTCGAAAGCCCCTTAAAATATATTAAAAAATTACAATGTCCACTAAGCGTCAAAAGTGCATAAGTTGCATCCTTATGATGCCAAGGCGGTGCGTTAGGATAGATGTGTGAAAAACCGTTAAAAGTACTCAGTATATAGGGACAACCCAAATCTCACTCAATGAGCAACAGCATCTCACGTTAAAGAACTTTAATTTCAGCAAAGGCCACGGACTCTCATTGACTAATACACATATTCCTAACTTCGGGGAGCGGATCACGGCAGCAGGCCACGCGAATCTATTCCAAAACCCGAACCATGACGTTACCGCTAACGCCTTCCTCACCAGGAATATGCCTTCCATTCCTCAAGTGCCAAACTTCAACACCTATGGAGGCGGACTTGATTACATGTACAAGTAAGTACCTGTCAACATATTAGGATGAAACTAATGCCTCAGAAATAGAGAACGAGAGCGGAGAACGAGAAACGTTCTTGAGAGCGGCGATGTTCTGGTGACACCTTTATGACATGGCGACTAAATCCTATATCCAGTAATGGATGTGTTGCGTCTGAAATAATTAATGTTGATGATCATCTATCTCATCAAGCTGTCTGCCAGTAGGTAGACTAGAGATCTATGTCCATTATATGTGACATTTCAAGCATGTTCTGGTTAATATAGTGTATAAATATCTACTTACGTACATATGTGTGCACATTTGCATCAGCTGTCTTCCCAATAGTTATCAACTTTCTGGCTATTGAGCCAGAAAGTTGATAACTATTGGGAAGACAGCTGATGCGAATGTGTGTGATGTGTGTGTGTATGTGTGTGTGTGATGTTATATTGATAACATCACACCATCCAATTCTTTCTTGAAATAATGACCTGGTAATAATGTTTCTTTCTTTATTACAGAAATCGAGTTGGAGCTTCTTTAGGCGTAGCTCACACGCCGCTCTTTCAACGGACCGATTACTCGGCCACTGGAAATTTGAACCTCTTCAGAGGAAAGGACACCTCTTTAGACTTTAACGCTGGTTTGAGCAAGTCTGTGTCGCCATTCATGAGGAGCTCGTCGTGGGAACCATCGACTGGCTTTACTTTTAAGAAGTTCTTTTAATTTTCCCAATTATTATAATAATAATTGGGAAAATTAAAAGAACTTCTTAATACTCCTGGGCAAAGGCCTCCCTCTATTATTTCCATTGGTCTTGAATGTGCACTATAATATCCACCCAATTCTTGAGTAAGCGATTTTCCCACCATTTTCTTTGCAGTTTGCCGCGGCCAAGTGTTTAACGCGGCCAATTAACTTACAGTCTGTTTTGCTTGCGGCAGACATGTCTCCTGCCCAGTCCCCTCCAATTCTCTCTAAAACTTAAATAATCTGTGTATAGAAGAATTAATTTGGCGGACTTGTCACCTGAGCTGTGAGCTATGTCACCGGACTTCGCTATTAGTCGGTTGCATAGGTCTTACAAAATGTTACCTGATGGACCTCGCACTAGTGCAATGTCGTTAGTCCGCCTAGTGAATTCTTTGCTTTGTCTCTCCTAGCATTATTCAGTTTATTTATGAAGTGAATTCCTTTATTTATAAATGCCTCGATTTACGTTCTGAATGCAAAAATCAATACTTTTGAAGGACATAAATGTTAAAAATAATATTAGACAAGTGATTTTATTTGGCCAAAGTATTAATTGAAAAGTAAGTGTAAAGAATTATGTTTTGTCTCACTAACAGATTTGTATTACATTTAAGTGGATATTAATAGATATTAATTAAATAGATGATAGAGATTTTGTATTATGTTGTTGCATTTATAAAATAGTTCTGTAATCGATCTACCAATAAAGAATAATTGAGATTAAGTTTGTTTTCCAATGAATCCTACATTTTATAGAAAATAGGTTCATCGATTTTCATTGCTCATCACACAGTTTTGTGTTCATGAGATTCGAACCTCACCCCGAACCTTGGTAGCTCACATTGTTTCCTGCTTGGCTTGCTGTTAATACACTCAAAAAAAATTTCAAAACCAACTTAATTTGAACTGAAAATAACCTCATGAACACAAAACTGATGAGATAATTTTCCCTCATCAAATCATGAACACAAAAATTATCAAGGATTTTTTTAAAATATGCTTGTAACTTGTTTTTTACACAAGGAAGAGAATTGTCTCTCAGCACCTATTAATATTATATTTACATACATTTTTTACAGTACAAATTACACTTTAAAACTGATTGTTATGTTCATGGTCACCAACAGTAACATCAGCTTAGCCTTTTTCCCGACTATGTTGGGACCGGTTTCCAGTCCATAGTCTATTAGTGATTTACGTGGATAGACTGTCTCACCACCATCAACCAGTAGCTGGGGAACGCGATACACCTTGGCTAGACCACTATCAGATTTACCCGTGACAACTGTCTAAGATGCCCAAATGTCAGCCAGGAGTCAGGACCAACGGCTTAACGTGCTTTCCAACGCACGGGGGTATTGTGACTTCCAAACTCCGGGCTACTACGGAGAAATTCCTTACGGAAAACCCAATAGCACTTTTAGCCCGACAGTATCATTTGAAAAGCTTTTCGAGTTTCTGATATTTCAGCACTGTTGTCTGTGCCATGATCACGGATGAACTGAAACTCCAACCAATAAACACGGTAAGTATCTCGTTTTAAGTTCTAATGATTAAGTATTATCATGTCGGGAATAAAAGAGATTTGATTCAAGCGAAAAAGGTTGCAAAGATGGACTGGTAAAGAATGCTTTCGCACATTGTAGTTGTAATAGGTAGTAATATTTATTTGCTAAAAACTATTTGCTATAAAAGGTGGTCAACAATAAAAAAATTGGCTAAGTGCGAATGAGACTTGCCCATGAAGGGTTCCGCAGTAACTATAATAATATATGTATATTTATTTGACAAAAAAAAACCTTACAAAGTTCTTAAAACTATCTTATTTACATTTTTTACAACTACGCCAAATAACTTTGTTTTTCATAGTGTTTGTTTGAATTACAAAGCTATATTTGCGGTTTTAGAAAATATGCTGTATCTCAAAAACTGCTTACCCGATCCCGTTCAAACTAATTTTGATTGACAGTTTACCTTAAGGTCTACAGAAATTAATTTTTTTAGATTTTTCACTCCATTATTATAGAAGTTAGAGCAGGGGGCGGACAAGTTTGCGTATATCTTTTAAACGATTAACTTTATGAAAAAGTGGTTTTAAAAACCTCAATGTCATTTTTAAAGACCTGTCTATAGATACCACACACGCATAGGTTCCATGAAAAAAAATACAGTTTTAGTTCTGTGTATGGGGAGCCCCCCTTTATTTTAAATATTTTTTAATTTTTTTTCTTAAAATTAGAAAGCGGTTCACAGAATACATCTACCTACCAAGTTTCAGATGTATAGTCTTAATAGTTTCGGAATAAAATGGCTGTGACATTATGACATACGGACGGACGGACAGACAGACAGACAGATAAACGGACAGACATGACGAAACTATAAGGGTTCCGTTTTTTGCCATTCGGCTACGGATCCCTAAAAAACATGTTTTGCTTATAACAAACTGTTATAACCCTTATTACAAGGCAATAGAGCCTAAGTCAGCTTTTACCTATTTACAGTGTACTCTTCTTTTACTAAATTACTTATGTTGCATTTTTAATCAATGCACTGAAATAATATGGATAATTGAGTTAGTTAGATTCTGCACGCAGTCGCGTAAACTAGTTGCCCAAATTAAGGGAGTAATTAAGAGGGACATTGTTAAAATATAAGTATCCAAGAACTTGTATATCTGTGTTTTATATTGTGGTGAATTAAAGTGGTTCCAGTAGCATAATTGTTTTTTTTTTTAAAAAGACAAACGGAGTCGGCTTAGTAACAAAACGTACAATGTTTGTGGACATTTACATGTATGGTCTATGAAACTTGATTACGTATCTAACCATTTATATAATCGATTTCTAAATAATTTTCTATTTAAACATTTCAAATTAGTAGGTAATTCAGCCAATGTGTCCCACTGTATCAAACGTTATTATACTATTTTATAAAGTTTATTAAAGAGTCTTCTGTTAATATTTTAAGATGTGTTCACAATGCGGATTGTAGCTAAGTAATTAAACCTGCACAAGTCCATTTGTAAGGTTACGCATTGCTTGCCGTGTTCGGTGCTTGGATGGGTCACTATCTATACTTAATATCAGGGATGTTGCGAATATTCGCATCCGCATCCGCAAATGCGGAGCTTCCGTATGGATTTGGACATCTGCATCCGCATCCGCATCCGCAATAATCAATGCGGATTTTCATGCGGATGCGGATGTAAGACAAGTTGCAACCAGAAAGAAATTGAGCGGCGAATGGCACGTGCTGTTCGCCGGCCCCACAAGATCCGATGCGTTTGTTGTGGTGCATCATTTGTTTCTTGTAAATAAATCATTACGTGTTTGTTTACGCTGTGGGATACTTATCGTATAGATATGTAGCCTATCTACCCTTCGCTATTGAGAAGATGCCGATCATAAACAACGTCTGAGACACGCGCACTTAGAACCGTACATACAATGCACAAAGGAATATTATTATAAATACTATAAATTAAATATAATGTAAACAGACATACGACACGCGTGCCTTGAGAGCGCGCTCAAACAATGACCACTGTTAAACTTTTGTAAACACTACTATTACAGTGTTTACAAAAGTGACGTTTCCGATTCTCTTAATGCTAATTACGAAGGGGCTAAAAGAATGAGAATGACAGATTCCACGGAAAAGGATATGGGACAACTAGGACCAGGGACGTCAGGTTCCCTCAGAAAGCCATGCTTAAAAAACGATCTTGCCATGATGTTAGATTCCTCAAGTGAACATGAGAGCCAAGAAATACCAGGAAATGGTAGCACTGAAGCTGTACTCAAAAAGGAATTACTTTCTTATCGCACTAAAAAAAGAGTCAATGTGGATGAGAATCCTCTTAAATGGTGGAGTGTTCATCGAGAGGAATTTAACATATTATCACCGATAGCACGAAGATTTTTATCCACTCCACCAGGCAGTGTTCCTAGCGAACAATTATTTAGTAGCGCGGGTTTAATTTACGAACCTCTGCATAATCGGCTTGAATCAGAGAAAGCGGCAATATTTCTTTTTATTAAGTATAATGCTCCTATCTTTAACTTCACATACTAATTCTAATTAATAAAAAAAATATAATTACTATATCGTTATTTTAATTCTTCATTCATATACTTTTTTTATATGGGCTCAAACATCCGCATCCGCATCCGCATCCGCGGATGCGAGCTTTCAGAAATCCGCATCCGCATTCACATCCGCGGATGTGAAAAAATCGGCATCCGCAACATCCCTGCTTAATATTATAAAGCGGAAAAGTTTGTTAAATGTTCGCAAGTCCTGCTTGAATTTTGTTATGGAAGAAGCTTGAGGAATATATTATAGGAATATATAATAGATTATTACGTAGGCTACATTTTACACGATTGCGAAAAAAGGCGGGTTATGTTTTTTAACCGCCTTAAAAAAATGAGGAGGTTCTCAATACGACATTTTGTTATGTGTGTTACCTCATAGCTCGTAGACGGCTGGACCGATTTGAATAATTCTTTTTGTCATTTTCTGTTGATGGAATATTGGAGAAAACAAGGGAACTCTCGTATTTTTATAGTATCTTGTGCAGTTGCTGTTGGAAATCACTATTTGGTAAAGAGGAACTGATGATGAAGATCACAGATGGTTACCGGAATTACTCAACAATAAGTATTTCATGGGCTTGGTTGTTAAGCAATTTATACTCGTCACAATGCATTTGGTGATATATGTAGAGCTGATGGTGAAGTACCAGGAGAACTCCTCATCAATTAACGGCCCTGCTTTCCCCGATGGTAAAAAATATTTTGCAAAAGGTGATAAAAGGTTGACGTTTAGGCTTTTGTTACTAGATTTATTACAAAATGGTACACTAAAAAGCGAGAAATAAAAAACTTAGTAACAAAAATAAAATCTTTTTTCAAAAACAACCCTTGCTAAGTGAAAAATAACTTAAATTTCGGAAGTCAGTGTCTAAAAACGAAAATACAAAACTAAAGACACTGATTACTGAAATTAAAGTTATATTTCACTTTGCTTAGTTTTTTTTTTGAAAGTCGGTTTTATTTTTTGTTACTAAATATTTTGTTGTGATAAAGTCCACGGGAACGAAGCATCACAACATACCAACCGCAATACAAAAGCTTTGTTTTATTATTTTCCTTTTGTTTTAAATGTCTCTCTCTTTGAACTCTTGCTTTAAAGGTTGACGGGTCATATGTGGCAGGGAACACAGAAGCCAGCAGAGAGTTCTTCACTTTGGCTGTGTGCACAATAAATGTTGAGGAGAAGCGCTTAGTACGACAAGACGGTACATCGACCAAGTGTGGATGGTATCCTGCTGTACGTCTGGTAGACCGGTAGTAAAATGGGGATGAAGGGGGGTCGTGGAGCTCCTGCGCACACTCTCCGAAGTATAATCTATAGAAGATAGACAGGTAAGTAACGTTTCGCCGGTGAGCCAGGCAAATCATCAAATGACTCATCCCGCTGTCGGTGGAAGGAAGTGTCAGACTATCGAGTAGTCTACTGACTAAAAACCCACCCTGCGCCTTCAGATACCCTAGCGTTCCAGGGCCGCGCTTTTTCTGTTCGAAAATTCCCGCACTAGCTTTTTAACTATCTTCACACCAAAAATCACTTACATCTAGTACTCCGTTTTTTTTTTCGTGAAAGAATAATAAATAATCTTTTTCATTTATTATCATCATTCTCTATTTAACCTTTAACCAACTATTTGCGGGTCGGCTTCCAGTCAAACCAGATGCAAATGGTTATTAGCGTTTTACATGGAGCGACTGCTTAACTGACCTCCACAACCCAGTAGCTGGGTAACACGATACTCTTTGGCCAGACCAGTGTCAGATTTACTGGCTTCTTGACTTCACTGGGCTGTTAAGACGTGTTATTAAATTTAGGTAATATCATAATAATGAAGTTGTGTTCTGACCGCTTAAAGTTAGTACTATATCCGATAATAGAACACTAAACCCTTCCCCTCATAGCTTTTACAAATGAGACACACAAATCACCACAATCTACCTAAAACACGTCATACAAATACAAAACGAAAACATTATTGATAACGCTGAGACCAAAAGCACGCGATGGTAAAGTCCCGCTGCCCTCAACGAATTATCTCTCCACACAAATTCTCCTATATAATCTCAGGGATTCGGTTGACGAGCATCATTCGTGAGTTCAGAGCGCCAGAAACATGTTCTCTCCAGTTCTCTTCACTACCTTCGTGGCCAGTGTGACCGCTTGGGAGACTATCCCAGTGGGCTGTAATTTTGGTTGTGAGCTAGCATCCGGCCCCGATTCTGTGGAACGAGAGCTGCACGATGACTTCTACGGGTATTTGCTCCAGCAAGAACATAAGAGACAAACCCGTCAGTTACAAGGTAGCGCCATGTTGAGCTCTGACGGAAGCTCCGGTAAGTCTTTACTCATTATTCCAAATTCATAATAATAGCTGCAATGCTGGTGGATCTTCACTGCTAAGACATTTTCAAGGTCTGTCCGTGGATGGGTGACCATCATAACATATCGGGATTCCTTCGTGCCCCAGACAATACGTTAAGTCGTTCATCGCGGCAGTCATTTGTTTATTTGACAATCGTCTTAGGTAGATAGAGGCCAAAAAATCTGACAGCAGTCTTACCAATAACTTACGTGCTATCTAGCAACTGGTTGACCCCGATATACTTAGGAAAAGGCTTGACGGATTAATCGTTATTCATTTCTGTTTTGTTTTCCAGGTATCAACGCCAAATTACCATTTGCTGGTAACGATAAGAATGTTCTGAGTGCCATTGGTGGGGCTTCCTTCGATCCAAGTATTCATCTTCAGTCTGCCACAGCTGGACTGGCTTTAGATAATGTGTAAGTGTTGACTTTATTCATCCTTTAAATTTAACGCGCGGTTTTGAGCACTACCAACTTGTGTTAAGAACTTGAAATATACCAGTAAAATAATCTAAGTGATCGGATTGCTACTGCCAAAAATTCATAATTTCACAAATATTCAATTTGCCCTATCTCTAAATAGCATAAACCAAAGTCGCTTTCAGCTTCTATCTGTTTCTCCACTAGCTAATCCTAAACGATTGATCTGATTATAATTACAATGTTGGGCTGACGAGAAC
Source organism: Tholera decimalis (assembly GCA_943138885.2). NCBI lineage: Eukaryota > Metazoa > Arthropoda > Insecta > Lepidoptera > Noctuidae > Tholera > Tholera decimalis. The sequence goes on along the minus strand of OW964573.2, from coordinate 19,802,284 downwards.
TGTGTTCGAAAGCCCCTTAAAATATATTAAAAAATTACAATGTCCACTAAGCGTCAAAAGTGCATAAGTTGCATCCTTATGATGCCAAGGCGGTGCGTTAGGATAGATGTGTGAAAAACCGTTAAAAGTACTCAGTATATAGGGACAACCCAAATCTCACTCAATGAGCAACAGCATCTCACGTTAAAGAACTTTAATTTCAGCAAAGGCCACGGACTCTCATTGACTAATACACATATTCCTAACTTCGGGGAGCGGATCACGGCAGCAGGCCACGCGAATCTATTCCAAAACCCGAACCATGACGTTACCGCTAACGCCTTCCTCACCAGGAATATGCCTTCCATTCCTCAAGTGCCAAACTTCAACACCTATGGAGGCGGACTTGATTACATGTACAAGTAAGTACCTGTCAACATATTAGGATGAAACTAATGCCTCAGAAATAGAGAACGAGAGCGGAGAACGAGAAACGTTCTTGAGAGCGGCGATGTTCTGGTGACACCTTTATGACATGGCGACTAAATCCTATATCCAGTAATGGATGTGTTGCGTCTGAAATAATTAATGTTGATGATCATCTATCTCATCAAGCTGTCTGCCAGTAGGTAGACTAGAGATCTATGTCCATTATATGTGACATTTCAAGCATGTTCTGGTTAATATAGTGTATAAATATCTACTTACGTACATATGTGTGCACATTTGCATCAGCTGTCTTCCCAATAGTTATCAACTTTCTGGCTATTGAGCCAGAAAGTTGATAACTATTGGGAAGACAGCTGATGCGAATGTGTGTGATGTGTGTGTGTATGTGTGTGTGTGATGTTATATTGATAACATCACACCATCCAATTCTTTCTTGAAATAATGACCTGGTAATAATGTTTCTTTCTTTATTACAGAAATCGAGTTGGAGCTTCTTTAGGCGTAGCTCACACGCCGCTCTTTCAACGGACCGATTACTCGGCCACTGGAAATTTGAACCTCTTCAGAGGAAAGGACACCTCTTTAGACTTTAACGCTGGTTTGAGCAAGTCTGTGTCGCCATTCATGAGGAGCTCGTCGTGGGAACCATCGACTGGCTTTACTTTTAAGAAGTTCTTTTAATTTTCCCAATTATTATAATAATAATTGGGAAAATTAAAAGAACTTCTTAATACTCCTGGGCAAAGGCCTCCCTCTATTATTTCCATTGGTCTTGAATGTGCACTATAATATCCACCCAATTCTTGAGTAAGCGATTTTCCCACCATTTTCTTTGCAGTTTGCCGCGGCCAAGTGTTTAACGCGGCCAATTAACTTACAGTCTGTTTTGCTTGCGGCAGACATGTCTCCTGCCCAGTCCCCTCCAATTCTCTCTAAAACTTAAATAATCTGTGTATAGAAGAATTAATTTGGCGGACTTGTCACCTGAGCTGTGAGCTATGTCACCGGACTTCGCTATTAGTCGGTTGCATAGGTCTTACAAAATGTTACCTGATGGACCTCGCACTAGTGCAATGTCGTTAGTCCGCCTAGTGAATTCTTTGCTTTGTCTCTCCTAGCATTATTCAGTTTATTTATGAAGTGAATTCCTTTATTTATAAATGCCTCGATTTACGTTCTGAATGCAAAAATCAATACTTTTGAAGGACATAAATGTTAAAAATAATATTAGACAAGTGATTTTATTTGGCCAAAGTATTAATTGAAAAGTAAGTGTAAAGAATTATGTTTTGTCTCACTAACAGATTTGTATTACATTTAAGTGGATATTAATAGATATTAATTAAATAGATGATAGAGATTTTGTATTATGTTGTTGCATTTATAAAATAGTTCTGTAATCGATCTACCAATAAAGAATAATTGAGATTAAGTTTGTTTTCCAATGAATCCTACATTTTATAGAAAATAGGTTCATCGATTTTCATTGCTCATCACACAGTTTTGTGTTCATGAGATTCGAACCTCACCCCGAACCTTGGTAGCTCACATTGTTTCCTGCTTGGCTTGCTGTTAATACACTCAAAAAAAATTTCAAAACCAACTTAATTTGAACTGAAAATAACCTCATGAACACAAAACTGATGAGATAATTTTCCCTCATCAATTCATGAACACAAAAATTATCAAGGATTTTTTTAAAATATGCTTGTAACTTGTTTTTTACACAAGGAAGAGAATTGTCTCTCAGCACCTATTAATATTATATTTACATACATTTTTTACAGTACAAATTACACTTTAAAACTGATTGTTATGTTCATGGTCACCAACAGTAACATCAGCTTAGCCTTTTTCCCGACTATGTTGGGACCGGTTTCCAGTCCATAGTCTATTAGTGATTTACGTGGATAGACTGTCTCACCACCATCAACCAGTAGCTGGGGAACGCGATACACCTTGGCTAGACCACTATCAGATTTACCCGTGACAACTGTCTAAGATGCCCAAATGTCAGCCAGGAGTCAGGACCAACGGCTTAACGTGCTTTCCAACGCACGGGGGTATTGTGACTTCCAAACTCCGGGCTACTACGGAGAAATTCCTTACGGAAAACCCAATAGCACTTTTAGCCCGACAGTATCATTTGAAAAGCTTTTCGAGTTTCTGATATTTCAGCACTGTTGTCTGTGCCATGATCACGGATGAACTGAAACTCCAACCAATAAACACGGTAAGTATCTCGTTTTAAGTTCTAATGATTAAGTATTATCATGTCGGGAATAAAAGAGATTTGATTCAAGCGAAAAAGGTTGCAAAGATGGACTGGTAAAGAATGCTTTCTCACATTGTAGTTGTAATAGGTAGTAATATTTATTTGCTAAAAACTATTTGCTATAAAAGGTGGTCAACAATAAAAAAATTGGCTAAGTGCGAATGAGACTGGCCCATGAAGGGTTCCGCAGTAACTATAATAATATATGTATATTTATTTGACAAAAAAAAAACCTTACAAAGTTCTTAAAACTATCTTATTTACATTTTTTACAACTACGCCAAATAACTTTGTTTTTCATAGTGTTTGTTTGAATTACAAAGTTATATTTGCGGTTTTAGAAAATATGCTGTATCTCAAAAACTGCTTACCCGATCCCGTTCAAACTAATTTTGATTGACAGTTTACCTTAAGATCTACAGAAATTAATTTTTTTAGATTTTTCACTCCATTATTATAGAAGTTAGAGCAGGGGGCGGACAAGTTTGCGTATATCTTTTAAACGATTAACTTTATGAAAAAGTGGTTTTAAAAACCTCAATGTCATTTTTAAAGACCTGTCTATAGATACCACACACGCATAGGTTCCATGAAAAAAAATACAGTTTTAGTTCTGTGTATGGGGAGCCCCCCTTTATTTTAAATATTTTTTAATTTTTTTTCTTAAAATTAGAAAGCGGTTCACAGAATACATCTACCTACCAAGTTTCAGATGTATAGTCTTAATAGTTTCGGAATAAAATGGCTGTGACATTATGACATACGGACGGACGGACAGACAGACAGACAGATAAACGGACAGACATGACGAAACTATAAGGGTTCCGTTTTTTGCCATTCGGCTACGGATCCCTAAAAAACATGTTTTGCTTATAACAAACTGTTATAACCCTTATTACAAGGCAATAGAGCCTAAGTCAGCTTTTACCTATTTACAGTGTACTCTTCTTTTACTAAATTACTTATGTTGCATTTTTAATCAATGCACTGAAATAATATGGATAATTGAGTTAGTTAGATTCTGCACGCAGTCGCGTAAACTAGTTGCCCAAATTAAGGGAGTAATTAAGAGGGACATTGTTAAAATATAAGTATCCAAGAACTTGTATATCTGTGTTTTATATTGTGGTGAATTAAAGTGGTTCCAGTAGCATAATTGTTTTTTTTTTTTAAAAAGACAAACGGAGTCGGCTTAGTAACAAAACGTACAATGTTTGTGGACATTTACATGTATGGTCTATGAAACTTGATTACGTATCTAACCATTTATATAATTGATTTCTAAATAATTTTCTATTTAAACATTTCAAATTAGTAGGTAATTCAGCCAATGTGTCCCACTGTATCAAACGTTATTATACTATTTTATAAAGTTTATTAAAGAGTCTTCTGTTAATATTTTAAGATGTGTTCACAATGCGGATTGTAGCTAAGTAATTAAACCTGCACAAGTCCATTTGTAAGGTTAAGCATTGCTTGCCGTGTTCGGTGCTTGGATGGGTCACTATCTATACTTAATATTATAAAGCGGAAAAGTTTGTTAAATGTTCGCAAGTCCTGCTTGAATTTTGTTATGGAAGAAGCTTGAGGAATATATTATAGGAATATATAATAGATTATTACGCAGGCTACATTTTACACGACTGCGAAAAAAGGCGGGTTATGTTTTTTAACCGCCTTAAAAAATGAGGAGGTTCTCAATACGACATTTTGTTATGTGTGTTAGCCTTACCTCATAGCTCGTAGACGGCTGGACCGATTTTAATAATGCTTTTTGTCATTTTCTGATGATGGAATATTGGAGAAAACAAGGGAACTCTTCAAATATTATAGGCACACCTATAGCGATTCGAGTATTTTTATAGTATCTTGTGCAGTTGCTGTTGGAATTCACTATTTGGTAAAGAGGAACTGATGATGAAGATCACAGATGGTTACCGGAATTACTCAACAATAAGTATTTCATGGGCTTGGTTGTTAAGCAATTTATACTCGTCACAATGCATTTGGTGATATATGTAGAGCTGATGGTGAAGTACCAGGAGAACTCCTCATCAATTAACGGCCCTGCTTTCCCCGATGGTAAAAAATATTTTGCAAAAGGTGATAAAAGGTTGACGTTTAGGCTTTTGTTACTAGATTTATTACAAAATGGTACACTAAAAAGCGAGAAATAAAAAACTTAGTAACAAAAATAAAATCTTTTTTCAAAAACAACCCTTGCTAAGTGAAAAATAACTTAAATTTCGGAAGTCAGTGTCTAAAAACGAAAATACAAAACTAAAGACACTGATTACTGAAATTAAAGTTATATTTCACTTTGCTTAGTTTTTTTTTGAAAGTCGGTTTTATTTTTTGTTACTAAATATTTTGTTGTGATAAAGTCCACGGGAACGAAGCATCACAACATACCAACCGCAATACAAAAGCTTTGTTTTATTATTTTCCTTTTGTTTTAAATGTCTCTCTCTTTGAACTCTTGCTTTAAAGGTTGACGGGTCATATGTGGCAGGGAACACAGAAGCCAGCAGAGAGTTCTTCACTTTGGCTGTGTGCACAATAAATGTTGAGGAGAAGCGCTTAGTACGACAAGACGGTACATCGACCAAGTGTGGATGGTATCCTGCTGTACGTCTGGTAGACCGGTAGTAAAATGGGGATGAAGGGGGGTCGTGGAGCTCCTGCGCACACTCTCCGAAGTATAATCTATAGAAGATAGACAGGTAAGTAACGTTTCGCCGGTGAGCCAGGCAAATCATCAAATGACTCATCCCGCTGTCGGTGGAAGGAAGTGTCAGACTATCGAGTAGTCTACTGACTAAAAACCCACCCTGCGCCTTCAGATACCCTAGCGTTCCAGGGCCGCGCTTTTTCTGTTCGAAAATTCCCGCACTAGCTTTTTAACTATCTTCACACCAAAAATCACTTACATCTAGTACTCCGTTTTTTTTTCGTGAAAGAATAATAAATAATCTTTTTCATTTATTATCATCATTCTCTATTTAACCTTTAACCAACTATTTGCGGGTCGGCTTCCAGTCAAACCAGATGCAAATGGTTATTAGCGTTTTACATGGAGCGACTGCTTAACTGACCTCCACAACCCAGTAGCTGGGTAACACGATACTCTTTGGCCAGACCAGTGTCAGATTTACTGGCTTCTTGACTTCACTGGGCTGTTAAGACGTGTTATTAAATTTAGGTAATATCATAATAATGAAGTTGTGTTCTGACCACTTAAAGTTAGTACTATATCCGATAATAGAACACTAAACCCTTCCCCTCATAGCTTTTACAAATGAGACACACAAATCACCACAATCTACCTAAAACACGTCATACAAATACAAAACGAAAACATTATTGATAACGCTGAGACCAAAAGCACGCGATGGTAAAGTCCCGCTGCCCTCAACGAATTATCTCTCCACACAAATTCTCCTATATAATCTCAGGGATTCGGTTGAGGAGCATCATTCGTGAGTTCAGAGCGCCAGAAACATGTTCTCTCCAGTTCTCTTCACTATCTTCGTGGCCAGTGTGACCGCTTGGGAGACTATCCCAGTGGGCTGTAATTTTGGTTGTGAGCTAGCATCCGGCCCCGATTCTGTGGAACGAGAGCTGCACGATGACTTCTACGGGTATTTGCACCAGCAAGAACATAAGAGACAAACCCGTCAGTTACAAGGTAGCGCCACGTTGAACTCTGACGGAAGCTCCGGTAAGTCTGTTTTCATTGTTCCAAATTCATAATAATAGCTGCAATGCTGGCCGATCTTCACTGCTAAGACATTTTCAAGGTCTGTTCGTGGATGGGTGACCATCATAACATATCGGGATTCCTTCGTGCCCCTGACCATACGTTAAGTCGTTCATCGCGGCAGTCATTTGTTTATTTGACAATCGTCTTGGGTAGATACAGGCCAAAAAATCTGACAGCAGTCTTAGTAATAACTTACGTGCTAGCAACTGGTTGAACCCGATATACTTAGGAAAAGGCTTGACGGATTAATCGTTATTCATTTCTGTTTTGTTTTCCAGGTATCAACGCCAAATTACCATTTGCTGGTAACGATAAGAATGTTCTGAGTGCCATTGGTGGAGCTTCCTTCGATCCAAGTATTCATCTTCAGTCTGCCACAGCTGGACTGGCTTTAGATAATGCGTAAGTGTTGACTTTATTCATCCTTTAAATTTAACGCGCGGTTTTGAGCACTACCAACTTGTGTTTCTGGAATAAATAGTATACTAAAGAACTTGAAATATACCAGTAAAATAATCTAAGTGATCGGATTGCTACTGCCAAAAATTCATAATCTCACAAATATTCAATTTGCCCTATCTCTAAATAGCATAAACCAAAGTCGCTTTCAGCTTCTATCTGTTTCTCCACTAGCTTCTCCTAAACGATTGATCTGATTATAATTACAATGTTGGGCTGACGAGAACTGTGTTTGAAAGCCCCTTAAAATATATTAAAAAATTACAATGTCCACTAAGCGTCAAAAGTGTATAAGTTGCATCCTTATGATGTCAAGGCGGTGCGCTAGGATAGATGTGTGAAAAACCGTTAAAAGTACTCAGTATATAGGGACTACCCAAATTTCACTCAATGAGCAACAGCATCTCACGTTAAAGGTCTTTAATTTCAGCAAAGGCCACGGACTCTCATTGACTAATACACATATTCCTAACTTCGGGGAGCGGATCACGGCAGCAGGCCACGCGAATCTATTCCAAAACCCGAACCATGACGTTACCGCTAACGCCTTCCTTACCAGGAATATGCCTTCCATTCCTCAAGTGCCAAACTTCAACACCTATGGAGGCGGACTTGATTACATGTACAAGTAAGTACCTGTCAACATATTAGGATGAAACTAATGCCTCAGAAGTAGAGAACGATTATGTAAGAAATCATGAATGACTAAGCTACTTATTAACGTTCTTGAGAGCGGCGATGTCCTGGTGACACCTTTATGACATGGCGACTAAATCCTATATCCAGTAATGGATGTGTTGCGTCTGAAATAATTAATGTTGATGATCATCTATCTCATCAAGCTGTCTGCCAGTAGGTAGACTAGAGATCTATGTCCATTATATGTGACATTTCAAGCATGTTCTGGTTAATATAGAGTATAAATATCTACTTACGTACATATGTGTGCACATTTGCATCAGCTGTCTTCCCAATAGTTATCAACTTTCTGGCTCAATATAACATCACACCATCCAATTCTTTCTTGAAATAATGACCTGGTAATAATGTTTCTTTCTTTATTACAGAAATCGAGTTGGAGCTTCTTTAGGCGTAGCTCACACGCCGCTCTTTCAACGGACCGATTACTCGGCCACTGGAAATTTGAACCTCTTCAGAGGAAAGGACACTTCTTTAGACTTTAACGCGGGGTTGAGCAAGTCTGTGTCGCCATTCATGAGGAGCTCGTCGTGGGAACCATCGACTGGATTTACTTTTAAGAAGTTCTTTTAATTTTCCCAATTATTATTATGAGTACTCCTGGGCAAAGGCCTCCCTCTATTATTTCCATTGGTCTTGAATGTGCACTATAATATCCACCCAATTCTTGAGTAAGCGATTTTCCCATCATTTTCTTTGCTGTTTGCCGCGGCCAAGTGTTAACTTAACGCGGCCAATTAACTTACAGTCTGTTTTGCTTGCGGCAGACATGTCTCCTGCCCAGTCCCCTCCAACTCTCTCTAAAACTTAAATAATCTGTGTATAGAGGAATTAATTTGGCGGACTTGTCAGTGAGCTATGTCACCGGACTTCGCTATTAGTCGGATGCAAAGGTCTTACAAAATGTTACCTGATGGACCTCGCACTAGTGCAATGTCGTTAGTCCGCCTAGTGAATTATTTGCTTTGTCTCTCCTAGCATTATTCAGTTTATTTATGAAGTGAATTCCTTTATTTATAAATGCCTCGATTTACGTTCTAAATGCAAAAATCAATACTTTACTTTTGAAGGACATATATGTTAAAAATAATATTAGACAAGTGATTTTATTTGGCCAAAGTATTAATTGAAAAGTAAGTGTAAATATGTTTTCTATCACTAACAGATTTGTATTACATGTAAGTGGATATTAATTAAATAGATGATAGAGATTTTGTATTATGTTGTTGCATTTATAAAATAGTTCTGTAATCTATCTACCAATAAAGAATAATTGAGATTAAGTTTGTTTTCCAATGAATCCTACATTTTATAGAAAATCGGTTGATCGATTTTCATTGCTCATCACACAGTTTTGTGTTCATGAGATTTGAACCTCACCCCGAACCTTGGTAGCTTACATTGTTTGCTGCTTGGCTTGCTGTTAATACACTCAAAAAAAATTTTCAAAAACAATTTAATTTGAACTGTAAAGAACCTCATGAACACAAAACTGATGAGATAATTTTCCCTCATCAATTCATGAACACAAAAATTATCAAGGATTTTTTTTAAATATGCTTGTAACTTGTTTTTTACACAAGGAAGAGAATTGTCTCTCAGCACCTATTAATATTATATTTACATACATTTTTTACAGTACAAATTAAATTGTGTTTGAACTTTTTTTTTAGTTTATCAACAGCAAGCCAAGCTGTAAAAATGTGAGCTATCGAGAAGTAACACTTTTCAAACTGAGAGTATTTTGTTCATGGTCACCAATAGTATCATCAGCCTAGCCTTTTTCTCAACTATGTTGGGGCCGGTTTCCAGTCCATAGTCTATTAGTGATTTACGTGGATAGACGGTCTCACCACCATCAACCAGTAGCTGGGTAACGCGATACACCTTGGCTAGTCCACTGTCAGATTTACCCGTGACAACTGTCTAAGATGCTCAAATGTCAGTCAGGACCAACGGCGTAACGTGCTTTAAATGATAAAAGATAAATGATCTTTATTTTGCAAATTGGTTATTAAATAACACTTTTACACGTCATTTTTTCCGTAAATATTAACTAGATGAAGCCGGTGTTTCCTAACTGACTACACTGAGAAGAAACACCGAAACAAACTCAGGGGTCCGTCTCTTTTAAAGTCCATACAATCTACACTGATTTAATTATATGGGAACCTTGTAGGTTTCAGTCTGAGGTGGTCTTTTGAAGAAAGATGCTTACAGATTTGAGTGGGCCTGTCCATACAGTGCAAGTATTTGTCAAATGACGTATAGCTCAACTTAGAACAAGGAGCTTAACGATTTGACGAACAATACCAAGGAAAGGACCTTTGGGTAGGCCGCAAAAAGCACTCAAACTGCCAGACAATTTATTATGTTAAACTCGAATAAAAAAAAAAAACAACCTACATAGTGCACATATTCACAATCGTTTATGAGGATAATGTAGATTAGTCTGAAATGGCCTTTTGAGGAAAGACCAAACAGATTTGAGTAGACCCGTCCCGTCAGTGCAAGCCTTTGTCAGTTAGTCTGTAAGCTCAACTTTGGACTACTAAGGAGCTCAACGACCTGACGAACATTGCCAAAGACGGTACTTTCCAACGCACGGGGGTACTGTGACTTCCAAACTCCGGGCTACTACGGAGAAATTCCTTAAGCCAATTCCTTAAAACCCAATAGCACTTTTAGCCCGACAACAGTATCATTTGAAAAGCTTTTCGAGTTTCTGATATTTCAGCACTGTTGTCTGTGCCATGATCACGGATGAACTGAAACTCCAAACAATAAACACGGTAAGTATCTCGTTTTAAGTTCTAATGATTAAGTATTATCATGTCGGGAATAAAAGAGATTTGATTCAGGCGAGAAAGGTTCCAAGGATTGTCTGGTAAAGAATGCTTTCTCACATTGTAGTTGTAATAAGTAGTAATATTTATTTGCTAAAAACTATTTGCTATAAAAGGTGGTAAACAATAAAAAAAACATATTTTGCTAATAACAAGCGTACAATGTTTGTGGACATTTACATGTATGGTCTATGTAACTTGATTACGTAACCATTTATATAATCGATTTCTAAATTATGTTCTATTTAAACATTTCAAATTAGTAGGTAATTCAGCCAATGTGTCCCACTGTATCAAACGTTATTATACTATTTTATAAAATTTATTTAAGAGTCTTATGTTAATATTTTAACATGTGTTCACAGCGCGGCTTGTAGCTGAGTAATTAAACCTGCACAAGTCCATTTGTAAGGTTAAGCATTGCTTGCCATGTTCGGTGGTTGGATGGGTAACTATCTATACTTAATATTATAAAGCGGAAAAGTTTGTTAAATGTTCTCAAGTACCTACTGCCTGAATTTTGGTATGGATGAAGCTTGAAGAATAGATTATTACGTAGGCTACATTTGACACGACTGCGAAAAAAGGGCGGGTTATGTTTTTTAACCGACTTCAAAAAAATGAGGAGGTTCTCAATACAACTGTTTTTTATGCCTCATAGCTCGTAGACGACTGGACCGATTTGAAAAATTCTTTTTGTCATGTTCTGATGATGGAATATTAGATAAATCAAGGGAACTCTTCAAATATTATAGGCACACCTATAGCGATTCGAGTATTTTTATAGTAACTTGTGCAGTTGCTGTTGAAAATCACCATTTGGTGAAGTGGAACTGATGATGAAGATCACAGAAGGCTACCATAATTACTCAACAATAAGTATTTCAAGGGTTTGGTTTTTAAGCAATTTATAATCGTCACAATGCATATGGTGAAATAGAGCTGATGGTGAAGTACCAGGAGAACTCCTCAATAATTAACGGCCCTGCTTTCCCCGATGCAAAAAAATATTTTGCAAAAGGTGATAAAAAGTTGACGTTTAGGCTTTCGTTACTAAATTTATTACAAAACGGTACACTGAAAGCGAGAAATTAAAAAACTTAGTAACAAAAATAAAATCTTCTTCAAAAAAAACCCTTGCTAAGTGAAAAATAACTTAAATTTCGGAAGTAGGTGTCTAAAAACGAAAATACAAAACAAAAACACTGTTTACTGAAATTAAAGTTATATTTCACTTTGCTTTGCTTTTTTTTAAATTCAGTTTTATTTTTTGTTACTAAGTATTTTGTTGTGATAAAGTCCACGGGAACGAAGCCTCGCATCACAACATACCAACCGCAATATAAAAGCTTTGTTTTATTATTTTCCTTTTGTTTTAAATGTCTCTCTCTCTTTGAACTCTTGCTTTAAAGGTTGACGGGTCATATGTGGCAGGGAACACAGAAGCTGGCAGGGAGTTCTACACCTAGGCTTGCGCACAATAAATGTTGAGGAGAATTGCTTAGTACGACAAGACAGTATATTGACCAAGTGTGGATGGTATCCTGCAGTACGTCTGATAGACCGGTAGTAAAAAGGGGAAGGAGGGATTAGGTCGTGGAGCTCCTGCGCACACTCTCCGAATTATAATCTGTAGAAGATAGACAAGCAAGCAACGTTTCGCCGGTGAGCCAGGCAAATAATCAAATGACTCATCCCGTTGTGGGTGGAAGGGAGTGTCAGACTTCTACTGACTAAAAACCCACCCTGCGCCTTCAGTTGCCCTTGCGTTCCGGGGCCGCGGTATCTCGTTAAAAATTCCCGCACTAGCTTTTTAACTATCTTCACACCAAAAATCACTGACATCCAATGCTGTTTTTTTCGTGAAAGAATAATAAATAATCTTTTTCATTAATATCATCATTCTCTATTTAACCTTTCTCCAACTATTTGCGGGTCGGCTTCCAGTCTAACCAGATGCGAATGGTTATTAGCGTTTTACATGGAGCGACTGCTTAACTGACCTCCACAACCCAGTAGCTGGGTAACACGATACTCTTCGGCCAGACCAGTGCCAGATTTACTGGCTTCTTGACTTCAATGGGCTGTTAAGACGTGTTATTAAATTTAGGTAATATCATAATAATGATGCTGTGTGCTGACCGCTTAAAGTTAATACTATATCCGATAATAGAAAACTAAACCCTTCCCCTCATAGCTTTTACAAACGAGACACACACATATCTACCTAAAACACGTCATACAAATACATAACGAAAACATTATTGATAACGCTGAGACCAAAAGCACGCGATGGTAAAGTCCCGCCGCCCTCAACGAATTATCTCTCCACACAAATTCTCCTATATAATCTCAGGGATTCGGTTGAGGAGCATCATTCGTGAGTTTAGAGCGCCAGAAACATGTTCTCTCAAGTTCTCTTCACTATCTTCGTGCCCAGTGTGACCGCTTGGGAGACTATCCCAGTGGGCTGTAATTTTGGTTGTGAGCTAGCATCCGGCCCCGATTCTGTGGAACGAGAGCTGCACGATGACTTCTACGGGTATTTGCACCAGCAAGAACATAAGAGACAAACCCGTCAGTTACAAGGTAGCGCCATGTTGAACTCTGACGGAAGCTCCGGTAAGTCTGTTTTCATTGTTCCAAATTCATAATAATAGCTGCAATGCTGGCCGATCTTCACTGCTAAGACATTTTCAAGGTCTGTTCGTGGATGGGTGACCATCATAACATATCGGGATTCCTTCGTGCCCCTGACCATACGTTAAGTCGTTCATCGCGGCAGTCATTTGTTTATTTGACAATCGTCTTGGGTAGATACAGGCCAAAAAATCTGACAGCAGTCTTAGTAATAACTTACGTGCTATCTAGCAACTGGTTAACCCCGATATACTTAGGAAAAGGCTTGACGGATTAATCGTTATTCATTTCTGTTTTGTTTTCCAGGTATCAACGCCAAATTACCATTTGCTGGTAACGATAAGAATGTTCTGAGTGCTATTGGTGGGGCTTCCTTCGATCCAAGTATTCATCTTCAGTCTGCCACAGCTGGACTGGCTTTAGATAATGCGTAAGTGTTGACTTTATTCATCCTTCAAATTTAACGCGCGGTTTTGAGCACTACCAACTTGTGTTTCTGGAATAAATAGTATACTAAAGAACTTGAAATATACCAGTAAAATAATCTAAGTGATAGGATTGCTACTGCCAAAAATTCATAATCTCACAAATATTCAATTTGCCCTATCTCTAAATAGCATAAACCAAAGTCGCTTTCAGCTTCTATCTATTTCTCCACTAGCTAATCCTAAACGATTGATCTGATTATAATTACAATGTTGGGCTGACGAGAACTGTGTTCGAAAGCCCCTTAAAATATATTAAAAAATTACAATGTCCACTAAGCGTCAAAAGTGCATAAGTTGCATCCTTATGATGCCAAGGCGGTGCGTTAGGATAGATGTGTGAAAAACCGTTAAAAGTACTCAGTATATAGGGACAACCCAAATCTCACTCAATGAGCAACAGCATCTCACGTTAAAGGACTTTAATTTCAGCAAAGGCCACGGACTCTCATTGACTAATACACATATTCCTAACTTCGGGGAGCGGATCACGGCAGCAGGCCACGCGAATCTATTCCAAAACCCGAACCATGACGTTACCGCTAACGCCTTCCTCACCAGGAATATGCCTTCCATTCCTCAAGTGCCAAACTTCAACACCTATGGAGGCGGACTTGATTACATGTACAAGTAAGTACCTGTCAACATATTAGGATGAAACTAATGCCTCAGAAATAGAGAACGAGAGCGGAGAACGAGAAACGTTCTTGAGAGCGGCGATGTTCTGGTGACACCTTTATGACATGGCGACTAAATCCTATATCCAGTAATGGATGTGTTGCGTCTGAAATAATTAATGTTGATGATCATCTATCTCATCAAGCTGTCTGCCAGTAGGTATACTAGAGATCTATGTCCATTATATGTGACATTTCAAGCATGTTCTGGTTAATATAGTGTATAAATATCTACTTACGTACATATGTGTGCACATTTGCATCAACTGTCTTCCCAATAGTTATCAACTTTCTGGCTATTGAGCCAGAAAGTTGATAACTATTGGGAAGATAGCTGATGCAAATGTGTGTCATGTGTGTGTGTATGTGTGTGTGTGTGATGTTATATTGATAACATCACACCATCCAATTCTTTCTTGAAATAATGACCTGGTAATAATGTTTCTTTCTTTATTACAGAAATCGAGTTGGAGCTTCTTTAGGCGTAGCTCACACGCCGCTCTTTCAACGGACCGATTACTCGGCCACTGGAAATTTGAACCTCTTCAGAGGAAAGGACACCTCTTTAGACTTTAACGCTGGTTTGAGCAAGTCTGTGTCGCCATTCATGAGGAGCTCGTCGTGGGAACCATCGACTGGCTTTACTTTTAAGAAGTTCTTTTAATTTTCCCAATTATTATAATAATAATTGGGAAAATTAAAAGAACTTCTTAGTACTCCTGGGCAAAGGCCTCCTTCTATTATTTCCATTGGTCTTGAATGTGCACTATAATATCCACCCAATTCTTGAGTAAGCGATTTTCCCACCATTTTCTTTGCAGTTTGCCGCGGCCAAGTGTTTAACGCGGCCAATTAACTTACAGTCTGTTTTGCTTGCGGCAGACATGTCTCCTGCCCAGTCCCCTCCAATTCTCTCTTAAACTTAAATAATCTGTGTATAGAAGAATTAATTTGGCGGACTTGTCACCTGAGCTGTGAGCTATGTCACCGGACTTCGCTATTAGTCGGTTGCATAGGTCTTACAAAATGTTACCTGATGGACCTCGCACTAGTGCAATGTCGTTAGTCCGCCTAGTGAATTCTTTGCTTTGTCTCTCCTAGCATTATTCAGTTTATTTATGAAGTGAATTCCTTTATTTATAAATGCCTCGATTTACGTTCTGAATGCAAAAATCAATACTTTTGAAGGACATAAATGTTAAAAATAATATTAGACAAGTGATTTTATTTGGCCAAAGTATTAATTGAAAAGTAAGTGTAAAGAATTATGTTTTGTCTCACTAACAGATTTGTATTACATTTAAGTGGATATTAATAGATATTAATTAAATAGATGATAGAGATTTTGTATTATGTTGTTGCATTTATAAAATAGTTCTGTAATCGATCTACCAATAAAGAATAATTGAGATTAAGTTTGTTTTCCAATGAATCCTACATTTTATAGAAAATAGGTTCATCGATTTTCATTGCTCATCACACAGTTTTGTGTTCATGAGATTCGAACCTCACCCCGAACCTTGGTAGCTCACATTGTTTCCTGCTTGGCTTGCTGTTAATACACTCAAAAAAAATTTCAAAACCAACTTAATTTGAACTGAAAATAACCTCATGAACACAAAACTGATGAGATAATTTTCCCTCATCAATTCATGAACACAAAAATTATCAAGGATTTTTTTAAAATATGCTTGTAACTTGTTTTTTACACAAGGAAGAGAATTGTCTCTCAGCACCTATTAATATTATATTTACATACATTTTTTACAGTACAAATTACACTTTAAAACTGATTGTTATGTTCATGGTCACCAACAGTAACATCAGCTTAGCCTTTTTCCCGACTATGTTGGGACCGGTTTCCAGTCCATAGTCTATTAGTGATTTACGTGGATAGACTGTCTCACCACCATCAACCAGTAGCTGGGGAACGCGATACACCTTGGCTAGACCACTATCAGATTTACCCGTGACAACTGTCTAAGATGCCCAAATGTCAGCCAGGAGTCAGGACCAACGACTTAACGTGCTTTCCAACGCACGGGGGTATTGTGACTTCCAAACTCCGGGCTACTACGGAGAAATTCCTTACGGAAAACCCAATAGCACTTTTAGCCCGACAGTATCATTTGAAAAGCTTTTCGAGTTTTTGATATTTCAGCACTGTTGTCTGTGCCATGATCACGGATGAACTGAAACTCCAACCAATAAACACGGTAAGTATCTCGTTTTAAGTTCTAATGATTAAGTATTATCATGTCGGGAATAAAAGAGATTTGATTCAAGCGAAAAAGGTTGCAAAGATGGACTGGTAAAGAATGCTTTCTCACATTGTAGTTGTAATAGGTAGTAATATTTATTTGCTAACAACTATTTGCTATAAAAGGTGGTAAACAATAAAAAAATTGCCTAAGTGCGAATGAGACTTGCCCATGAAGGGTTCCGCAGTAACTATAATAATATATGTATATTTATTTGACAAAAAAAAACCTTACAAAGTTCTTAAAACTATCTTATTTACATTTTTTACAACTACGCCAAATAACTTTGTTTTTCATAGTGTTTGTTTGAATTACAAAGTTATATTTGCGGTTTTAGAAAATATGCTGTATCTCAAAAACTGCTTACCCGATCCCGTTCAAACTAATTTTGATTGACAGTTTACCTTAAGATCTACAGAAATTAATTTTTTTAGATTTTTCACTCCATTATTATAGAAGTTAGAGCAGGGGGCGGACAAGTTTGCGTATATCTTTTAAACGATTAACTTTATGAAAAAGTGGTTTTAAAAACCTCAATGTCATTTTTAAAGACCTGTCTATAGATACCACACACGCATAGGTTCCATGAAAAAAAATACAGTTTTAGTTCTGTGTATGGGGAGCCCCCCTTTATTTTAAATATTTTTTAATTTTTTTTCTTAAAATTAGAAAGCGGTTCACAGAATACATCTACCTACCAAGTTTCAGATGTATAGTCTTAATAGTTTCGGAATAAAATGGCTGTGACATTATGACATACGGACGGACGGACAGACAGACAGACAGATAAACGGACAGACATGACGAAACTATAAGGGTTCCGTTTTTTGCCATTCGGCTACGGATCCCTAAAAAACATGTTTTGCTTATAACAAACTGTTATAACCCTTATTACAAGGCAATAGAGCCTAAGTCAGCTTTTACCTATTTACAGTGTACTCTTCTTTTACTAAATTACTTATGTTGCATTTTTAATCAATGCACTGAAATAATATGGATAATTGAGTTAGTTAGATTCTGCACGCAGTCGCGTAAACTAGTTGCCCAAATTAAGGGAGTAATTAAGAGAGACATTGTTAAAATATAAGTATCCAAGAACTTGTATATCTGTGTTTTATATTGTGGTGAATTAAAGTGGTTCCAGTAGCATAATTGTTTTTTTTTTAAAAGACAAACGGAGTCGGCTTAGTAACAAAACGTACAATGTTTGTGGACATTTACATGTATGGTCTATGAAACTTGATTACGTATCTAACCATTTATATAATCGATTTCTAAATAATTTTCTATTTAAACATTTCAAATTAGTAGGTAATTCAGCCAATGTGTCCCACTGTATCAAACGTTATTATACTATTTTATAAAGTTTATTAAAGAGTCTTCTGTTAATATTTTAAGATGTGTTCACAATGCGGATTGTAGCTAAGTAATTAAACCTGCACAAGTCCATTTGTAAGGTTAAGCATTGCTTGCCGTGTTCGGTGCTTGGATGGGTCACTATCTATACTTAATATTATAAAGCGGAAAAGTTTGTTAAATGTTCGCAAGTCCTGCTTGAATTTTGTTATGGAAGAAGCTTGAGGAATATATTATAGGAATATATAATAGATTATTACGTAGGCTACATTTTACACGACTGCGAAAAAAGGCGGGTTATGTTTTTTAACCGCCTTAAAAAAATGAGGAGGTTCTCAATACGACATTTTGTTATGTGTGTTACCTCATAGCTCGTAGACGGCTGGACCGATTTGAATAATTCTTTTTGTCATTTTCTGTTGATGGAATATTGGAGAAAACAAGGGAACTCTTCAAATATTATAGGCACACCTATAGCGATCCGAGTATTTTTATAGTATCTTGTGCAGTTGCTGTTGGAAATCACTATTTGGTAAAGAGGAACTGATGATGAAGATCACAGATGGTTACCGGAATTACTCAACAATAAGTATTTCATGGGCTTGGTTGTTAAGCAATTTATACTCGTCACAATGCATTTGGTGATATATGTAGAGCTGATGGTGAAGTACCAGGAGAACTCCTCATCAATTAACGGCCCTGCTTTCCCCGATGGTAAAAAATATTTTGCAAAAGGTGATAAAAGGTTGACGTTTAGGCTTTTGTTACTAGATTTATTACAAAATGGTACACTAAAAAGCGAGAAATAAAAAACTTAGTAATAAAAATAAAATCTTTTTTCAAAAACAACCCTTGCTAAGTGAAAAATAACTTAAATTTCGGAAGTCAGTGTCTAAAAACGAAAATACAAAACTAAAGACACTGATTACTGAAATTAAAGTTATATTTCACTTTGCTTAGTTTTTTTTTGAAAGTCGGTTTTATTTTTTGTTACTAAATATTTTGTTGTGATAAAGTCCACGGGAACGAAGCATCACAACATACCAACCGCAATACAAAAGCTTTGTTTTATTATTTTCCTTTTGTTTTAAATGTCTCTCTCTTTGAACTCTTGCTTTAAAGGTTGACGGGTCATATGTGGCAGGGAACACAGAAGCCAGCAGAGAGTTCTTCACTTTGGCTGTGTGCACAATAAATGTTGAGGAGAAGCGCTTAGTACGACAAGACGGTACATCGACCAAGTGTGGATGGTATCCTGCTGTACGTCTGGTAGACCGGTAGTAAAATGGGGATGAAGGGGGGTCGTGGAGCTCCTGCGCACACTCTCCGAAGTATAATCTATAGAAGATAGACAGGTAAGTAACGTTTCGCCGGTGAGCCAGGCAAATCATCAAATGACTCATCCCGCTGTCGGTGGAAGGAAGTGTCAGACTATCGAGTAGTCTACTGACTAAAAACCCACCCTGCGCCTTCAGATACCCTAGCGTTCCAGGGCCGCGCTTTTTCTGTTCGAAAATTCCCGCACTAGCTTTTTAACTATCTTCACACCAAAAATCACTTACATCTAGTACTCCGTTTTTTTTTTCGTGAAAGAATAATAAATAATCTTTTTCATTTATTATCATCATTCTCTATTTAACCTTTAACCAACTATTTGCGGGTCGGCTTCCAGTCAAACCAGATGCAAATGGTTATTAGCGTTTTACATGGAGCGACTGCTTAACTGACCTCCACAACCCAGTAGCTGGGTAACACGATACTCTTTGGCCAGACCAGTGTCAGATTTACTGGCTTCTTGACTTCACTGGGCTGTTAAGACGTGTTATTAAATTTAGGTAATATCATAATAATGAAGTTGTGTTCTGACCGCTTAAAGTTAGTACTATATCCGATAATAGAACACTAAACCCTTCCCCTCATAGCTTTTACAAATGAGACACACAAATCACCACAATCTACCTAAAACACGTCATACAAATACAAAACGAAAACATTATTGATAACGCTGAGACCAAAAGCACGCGATGGTAAAGTCCCGCTGCCCTCAACGAATTATCTCTCCACACAAATTCTCCTATATAATCTCAGGGATTCGGTTGAGGAGCATCATTCGTGAGTTCAGAGCGCCAGAAACATGTTCTCTCCAGTTCTCTTCACTATCTTCGTGGCCAGTGTGACCGCTTGGGAGACTATCCCAGTGGGCTGTAATTTTGGTTGTGAGCTAGCATCCGGCCCCGATTCTGTGGAACGAGAGCTGCACGATGACTTCTACGGGTATTTGCACCAGCAAGAACATAAGAGACAAACCCGTCAGTTACAAGGTAGCGCCATGTTGAGCTCTGACGGAAGCTCCGGTAAGTCTTTACTCATTATTCCAAATTCATAATAATAGCTGCAATGCTGGTGGATCTTCACTGCTAAGACATTTTCAAGGTCTGTCCGTGGATGGGTGACCATCATAACATATCGGGATTCCTTCGTGCCCCAGACAATACGTTAAGTCGTTCATCGCGGCAGTCATTTGTTTATTTGACAATCGTCTTAGGTAGATGTGTAGAGTAGTAGAGTGACGAGCTATCAGTGCATTTTGGTGTTCCGCAGGGTAGTATTATTGGCCCGACACTATTCTTGGTATACATCAATGATCTCTGTCGTCTTTCTCTGAAGAAGGGAAAGATCATTACCTTTGCGGATGATACTGCCCTGTTCTTTTGTGGTGATAACTGGGATGAGGTATTTCTTCTTGCACAAATGGGCCTTAACACAGTTAGTCAGTGGCTCCAAGACAATATTTTGACCCTTAATGTCTCGAAAACAAAGTACATGGTGTTTGCACACAGGTCTAACTCGCTTCCACCCTCGTCCCTTACTATTACTGCTCACACTTGTAGCTTTGAAACTTCTGAGTGCGATTGCCCATGTCTTGAAATGACAGACAACATTAAATACCTCGGGATTACTCCAGTAACCAGTATCTATCATTTAAGCCACACATTGAGAGCCTTGTGACCAGATTGCGTAAGCTTATCTATATTTTTAAAATATTAAGGAACTCGGCAGAACGAAAGACTATTAAAATGGTCTATTACGCATTGTGCCAATCGCTAATTGATTACTGCATCATATCTTGGGGTGGCTCTGCAAAAACGCATCTGATTGAAGTAGAAAGAGCGCAGCGGGCCATACTCAAGGTTGGTGCTGCTCTCCCATTTCGTTTTTCAACCACTGAATTGTACAAAGAATGGGATACTCTAACTGTCAGGCAAACGTTCATACTACATACTTTAATGAAAAAGCATTCTCACCTGCAGTTTGATGCAAACCTACTGAAAGACAAGCGACGAAAGGGTAGAGTGTGTCCCACGGTCCAATTCAAATCCTCGCTCCCTAAAAGATTCTTCTGTTTCCTCGGGCAATATCTTTATAATAAACTTAATAAATATCTGAATCTATATCCCAAAACTAAATCAAGCTGTATTGAAGCAATAAAAAAACACCTTAAAACCTTGGACTATCAGAAAACAGAAAATCTTTTAACCATTTTGAAATAAACGTTACCCATATTAACCCAATTCAGAGCTACTCCTGATCTCCATACTTGCCTCACACATATTATTATCACCTCTACTCACACACTCCTCACCCAACCGACAAATATCACAAACAACCAAACTGAAACTACACAATCTTCTCACTCACACAACCCACCTCACAACACGAGTTAATAATTTCTGCTTAATTAGGTTTTAGTTATATTCTTTTATTAATTTATATTTTGTTTTTTTTTTTTGTGTCTTAGCTACATTTCTATTTTTTCTTTTTAATAATGTTTACTCCCTTTTCCTTACACGGCACCTAAGTAAAGCTAATCTAAGTAATAGCCGTGAAGGGGCCTGGTGACCTTGTAACACAGATTTTTTTCCAAAAACCTATTTTAGGCACCAGTCTCTCACAAAGAATACAGCTTAAGAAATTGTACTAGATTAATTATGTATAAGGTAACTTTGTGAAGAGAGAATAAATGATTTATTGATTGATTGATTGATTGATCTTCAATGTTAAGACATTTTCAAGGTCTGTTCGTGGATGGGTGACCATCATAACATATCGCGATTCCTTCGTGCCCCTGACCATACGTTAAGTCGTTCATCGCGGCAGTCATTTGTTTATTTGACAATCGGCTTAGGTAGATAGAGGCCAAAAAATCTAACAGCAGTCTTACCAATAACTTACGTGCTATCTAGCAACTGGTTGACCCCGATATACTTAGGAAAAGGCTTGACGGATTAATCGTTATTCATTTCTGTTTTGTTTTCCAGGTATCAACGCCAAATTACCATTTGCTGGTAACGATAAGAATGTTCTGAGTGCCATTGGTGGAGCTTCTTTCGATCCAAGTATTCATCTTCAGTCTGCCACAGCTGGACTGGCTTTAGATAATGCGTAAGTGTTGACTTTATTCATCCTTGTGTTTCTGGAATAAATAGTATACTAAAGAACTTGAAATATACCAGTAAAATAATCTAAGTGATCGGATTGCTACTGCCAAATATTCATAATCTCACAAATATTCAATTTGCCCTATCTCTAAATAGCATAAACCAAAGTCGCTTTCAGCTTCTATCTGTTTCTCCACTAGCTGCTACTAAACGATTGATCTGATTATAATTACAATGTTGGGCTGACGAGAACTGTGTTCGAAAGCCTCTTAAAATATATTAAAGAATTACAATGTCCACTAGGCGTCAAAAGTGTATAAGTTGCATCCTTATGATGCCAAGGCGGTGCGCTAGGATAGATGTGTGAAAAACCGTTAAAAGTACTCAGTATAATATAGGGACAACCCAAATCTCACTCAATGAGCAACAGCATCTCACGTTAAAGGTCTTTAATTTCAGCAAAGGCCACGGACTCTCACTGACTAATACACATATTCCTAACTTCGGGGAGCGGATCACGGCAGCAGGCCACGCGAATCTATTCCAAAACCCGAACCATGACGTTACCGCTAACGCCTTCCTCACCAGGAATATGCCTTCCATTCCTCAAGTGCCAAACTTCAACACCTATGGAGGCGGACTTGATTACATGTACAAGTAAGTACCTGTCAACATATTAGGATGAAACTAATGCCTCAGAAGTAGAGAACGATTGTTTAAGAAATCATGATGACTAAGCTACTAATTAACGTTCTTGAGAGCAGCGATGTCCTGGTGACACCTTTATGATATGGCGACTAAAGCCTATATCCAGTAATGGATGTGTTGCGTCTGAAATAATTAAAGTTGATGATCATCTATCTCATCAAGTTGCCTGCCAGTAGGTGGACTAGAGATATATGTCCATTATATGTGACATTTCAAGCATGTTCTGGTTAATATAGTGTATACATGTCTACTTGAAAAGTTACTTGTAGGTAAGCGTGCTCCATCTTCAATCACATCATCACTTACCATCAGGTGAGATAGTGGTCAAAGGCGATCCTATTTTCAATAAAAAAAAACTTACGTACATATGTGTGCACATTTGCATCAGCTGTCTTCCCAATAGTTATCAACTTTCTGGCTCAATATAACATCACGCCATCCAATTCTTTCTTGAAAAAATGACCTGGTAATAATGTTTCTTTATTTATTACAGAAATAAAGTTGGAGCTTCTTTAGGCGTAGCTCACACGCCGCTCTTTCAACGGACCGATTACTCCGCCACTGGAAACTTGAATCTCTTCAGAGGAAAGGACAGTTCTTTAGACTTTAATGCCGGTTTGAGCAAGTCTGTGTCACCATTCATGAGGAGCTCGTCGTGGGAACCATCGACTGGCTTTACCTTTAGGAAGTTCTTTTAATTTTCCCAATTATTGTTATGATTACTATACCACTCCTGGGCAAAGACCTCCCCCATTATTTCTATAATATGCGCCTCTTCCACCCAATTCTTAAGGATCTAAGCGATCCAGGTCGTCTGACCATTTCCTTTGCAGTTTGCCGCGGTCACGTGTTTCTATCTCGGGGCACGAATTAACCCACAGTCAGTCTTGCTTGCAGCAGACATGTCTCCTGCCCAGTCCCCTCCAATTCTCCCAAAGACTTAAATAATCTATCTGTGTTGAGAGGAATTCATTTGGCGGACTTGTCAGTGGGCTATGTCACCGGACTTCGCTATTAGTCGGTTGCAAAGGTCTTACAAAATTTTACCTGATGGACCTCGCACTAGTGCAATGTCGTTAGTCCACCTAGTGAATTCTTTGCTTTGTCTCTCCTAGCATTATTCAGTTTATTTATGAAGTGAATTCCTTTATTTATAAATGCCTCGACTTACGTTCTGAATACAAAAATCAATACTTTTGACGGACATAAATGTTAAAAATAATATTAGACAAGTGATTTCATTTGGCCAAAGTATTAATTGATAATTAAGTGTAAATATGTTTTGTATCACTAATAGATTTGTATTATTTTTAAGTGGATATTAATTAAATAGATGATAGAGATTTTGTATTATGTTGTTGCATTTATAAAATAGTTCTGTGATCGATCTACCAATAAAGAATAATTGAGATTAAGTTTGTTTTCCAATGAATCCTACATTTTATAGAAAATTGGTCATCGATTTTCATTGCTCATCACGCAGTTTTGTGTTCGTGAGGTTCGAACCTCACCGCGAACCTTGGTAGCTCTCACATTTTTTGCTGATTGGCTTGCTGTTGATATACTTACTCAAAAAAAGTTCAAAAACGATTTAATTTGAACTGTAAAGAACCTCATAAACACAAAACTGATGAGGGTCAGTTTTTGTTAAATAGGTATAACCACAGAAATCTTAATAATAAGGCAATAGAAATGCTATCTACTGTCATTTAATACCGGGACGCGTGTCGCCGGTTCGCAGCTACCACCACATAAACAAACAATAGATACACACTTTCGCCTACACATGCATTTCGCATTATTACAACAAAATTAAACTTTAAGCGATGACATTACGCAATATTTTCTACAAACGCATAATCTTAGGTGGCGTAATGTGTGCCAAAAGCAGAGAAAGATATCGCGCGCTCACTCTCATTTAGGAATATTGCAGTGCAAAGCTCGTAATGCTCATATTATTATCGATAATTTTCTGTTGAGCGTTAATAGCCAAGATGTCTAGTAACAATAGATAACTAATTTATTGAAAGTTTATCATTCCTCGACGCGCTTTTAGACAATTTATTTAGGAGAAAAGGGAATACAATAAAACGTTAAGTGTAAGTATATTTTTTTATTATTTAGTTATACAAATCTTAAAGGCTCTCCAATACTTCACCTTATGGGAAAAAAAAACAATGATCAAATCAAATAGAGCAATAATGGCACAACTTAATACCAAACAATGAAGAATATACTTTATTGTTCATCAAAATAAATTGTTACACAACTGTTTTACGTAAATTCTATGGTTACGATGGCGATCTTATCGCTTATAGCGATATATTCTAGACAATCTTAGGATGGATTGATGATATCCGGAATCTTTCGGAAACCTGTAATAATAGCATTGGATAAAGTAAAACACATGCATAAATAATATGAAAACGTATCGATCCGATCCAACTTAATCCATTATACTTACAAAATACATAATAATATGTATCCTTAATTATTTTGTCATGAAAAAAGATAAATATTGAACACTTCAATGATACAAGGATACCCAACGCAGACTGTTATCTAACTTACCTACGTACATAACAATAATAAGCCTACCTCCTATTAATTTACTGAATGAAAAGATAGTTAAAAAGTACGAATTAACAGATATATAATCGTTCAAAAGCAACTTTTTATAAACTATTTAAACAGGAAAAACATGCTTAATGAAAATACGTATTGAAATATTTAACGAAAAAATATATTTCATTCGAATTTTGGTAAAACTACGTATTAACTATTAAGCTAAAGGTAATAAATTACCGATACAAAATAGTAGTGGCACGTCACTAATTCGCGGCCAACTCGTGCGGCGTGTTCCTGGAATGTACGTAAACGACGATATTGTATGCGCATGACTATAATATTTCATTGCTGCTTTTAGTAGTTGTAATAGTAGGCATGAACAAGCCTAAGTATTAATGGTAATTGAATAGAGAAAAAAAAACGTTTTCTGTGATAATCGTAGTAATGGTGGCGAAAATATTTTATTTGATTATATTTTTAAAAAACGACATTATTTCAAAAATTAAGTACTTTCATATGAAATGTTATCCCTTTATTTGTAAAGTTACAAATTTTGGAAGAGTTTCTGCAGTTGGATATACTGCAAAACACATGTTTACCTCTCCGCGTCACAAACAACACAAGTAATCGCAACAAATGCTCCACGCGCACTTGTGGCCTACTTGTCACATGCGCGGCGACAAGGTCACGCGTCTTTGCGACTTCTATTGCCTTATTATTAAGATTTCTGTGGGTATAACACAACTTGTTTTTCACACAAGGACGAGAATTGTCTCCCAGTACCTATTAATATTATATTTACATACATTTTTCACAGTACAAATTAAATTGTGTTTGAACTTTTTTTTGAGTTTATCAACAGCAAGCCAAGTAGCAAAAAATGTGAGCTACCAAGTAGTAACACTTTTCAAACTGAGAGTATTTTATTCATGGTCACCAATAGTATCATCAGCTTAGCCTTTTTCTCGACTATGTTGGGACCGGTTTCCAGTCCATAGTCTATTAGTGATTTACGTGGATAGACTGTCTCACCACCATCAACCAGTACCTGGGGAACGCGATACACCTTGGCTAGACCACTGTCAGATTTACCCGTGACAACTGTCTAAGATGCCCAAATGTCAACCAGGACCAACGGCTTAATGTGCTTTCCAACGCACGGGGGTATTGTGACTTCCAAACTCCGGGCTACTACGGAGAAATTCCTTACGGAAAACTCAATAGCACTTTTAGCCCGACAACAGTATCATTTGAAAATCTTTTCGAGTTTATATTTCAGCACTGTTGTCTGTGCCATGATCACGGATGAACTGAAACTCCAAACAATAAACACGGTAAGTATTGCGTTTTAAGTTCTAATGATTAAATATTATCATGTCGGGAATAAAAGAGATTTGATTCAAGCGAAAAAGGTTCTAAAGATGGACTGGTAAAGCATGCTTTCTCACATTGTAGTTGTAATAGGTAGTAATATTTATTTGCTAAAAACTTTTTGCTGTAAAAGGTGGTAAACAATAAAAAACATGTTTCGCTTCTAACAAGCGTACAATTTTTGTGGACATTTACATGTATGGTATATGTAACTTGATTACGTAACCATTTATATAATCGATTTTTAAATTATGTTCTATTTAAACATTTCAAATTAGTAGGTAATTCAGCCAATGTGTCCCACTGCATCAAACGTCATTATCCTATTTTATAAAGTTTATTAAAGAGTCTTCTGTTAATATTTTAACATGTGTTCACAGTGCGGCTTGTAGCTAAGTAATTAAACCTGCACACGTCCATTTGTAAGGTTAAGCATTGCTTGCCGTGTTCGGTGCTTGGATGGGTAATCTATACTTAATATTATAAAGCGGAAAAGTTTGTTAAATGTTCGCATGTACCTACTGCTTGAATTTTTGTATGGAAGAAGCTTGAAGCTTGAGGAATAGGTTATTAGGTAGGCTACATTTTACATAACTTCAAAAAAATTTGGAGGTTTTTAATCCGACTGTTTTTTTATGTGTCATAGCTCATAGCTCGTAGACGGCTGGACCGATTTGGAAAATTATTTTTTGTTTGAAAAGGTATATATACTTCAAGGTTGGTTCCATTGTCATCAAGTCGAGGGAACTCTTCAAATATTATAGGCACAACTATAGCGATTCGGGTATTTTTTCTAGTAACTTTGCAGTTACTCTCGGAAAGAACCATTTGGTGAAGTGGAACTGATGATGAAGACCACTGATGGCTACTGGAACAACTAAATAATAAGTATTTCATGGTTTGCGAAACGATTACTTAAATATGGTTGTGAAGCAATTTAAACTCGTCACAATGCATATGGTGAAGTAGAGCTGATGGTGAAGTACCAGGAGAACTCCTCAACAATTAACAGCCCTGCTTTCCCCGATGGAAAGAAATATTTTGCAAAAGGTGATAAAAAGTTGACGTTTAGGTTTCTGTTACTAGATTTATTATAAAACGGTACCTACACTAAAAAGCGAGATACAAAAAACTTAGTACTTAACAAAAATAAAACCGTCTTCCAAAAAAACCCATGCTAAGTGAAAAATAACTTAAATTTCGGAAGTCGGTGTCTAAAAACGAAAATACAAAACTAAAGACACTGATTACTGAAATTAAAGTTATATTTCACTTTACTTTGTTTGTTTTTTTTTTTTTTTTTTTGAAAGTCGGCTTATTTTTTGTTAGTAAGCTTTTTGTTGTGATAAAGTCCACGGGAACGAAGCCCCGCATCACATCATACCAACTGCAATATAAAAGCTTTGTTTAATTATTTTCCTTTTGTTTTAAATGTTTTTATTTATAAAGTTGTGTATTCGTGAGAGCTTAGGTTTACCTGCGTCTTCATCTGGTATAGTCGTTATTATGAAACATGAACTGGGTTTTACAAGAGTTTTATTTCGTACCTTAAATGAGGATGAATTTGTGTCATATTTCATTACTAAGCTTAAATGGATGCCTATTGCCTATTCATCAGAGGAGAAATTTACACGCTTTTCTATCTACTTAACTCTCACAGTTTTTCTCCTTCTTATTTAATGTGTCATTTTCAATATCTTAGTTGTTCTCACGATAGGAATCTACGTTCTTCTAATAATCTCTTGAACAAAGTCAGAATTATGAGAAGGGCAGGTCCTTCTCATAATACTGACTTTGTTCAGTCTTCATTTCATATTCGGTCAATTGTCCTCTGGAATGCGCTTCCACTTGAGATCAGGACAGCTTACAGTCGCTATGAAGGAAATTGCCGTTCTAATTGCGAAACAAACAAGCAGAATTTTCTGTATATTCTTCCATAGTTTGTCAAGATTGTTAGATTTGTGTCACTTGTGAATTAAGAGAATTACTTGATTATCAGAAGGAATGAAAGTAATGAGTCAAGAAGAAGTCCGATTTAATTTTTGTTTTTAGTACGAATGTGGTCTTGACCTCGATCACACCTGATGGTAAGTGTAAAATGAGCGAGCCTAGAAATGCCTATTCACTCTTACTTTAAAGGCTGACGGGTCATATGTGGCAGGGAACACATAAGCCAGCAGAGAGTTCCACACTTTGGCTGTGTGCACAATAAATGTTGAGGAGAAGCGCATAGTACGACAAGACGGTATATCGATCAAGTGTGGATGGTATCCTGCAGTAAGTCTGGTAGACCGGTAGTAAAAGGGGGATGAAGGTATTAGGTCGTGGAGCTCCTGCGCACACTCTCCGAAGTATAATCTGTAGAAGATAGACAGGTAAGTAACGCCGGTGAGCCAGGCAAATCATCAAATGACTCCTCCCGCTGTCGGTGGAAGGAAGTGTCAGACTATCTAGTAGTCTACTGACTAAAAACCCACCCTGCGCCTTCAGTTACACTTGCGTTCCAGGGCCGCGCTTTCTCGTCCGAAAATTCTCGCACTAACCTTTTAACTATCTTCACACCAAAAATCACTTATATCCAATGCTCCGTTTTTTTCGTGAAAGAATAATAAATAAACCTTTCATTTATTATCATCATCCTCTGTTTAACCTTTTCCCAACTATGATGGGGTCAGCTTCCAGTCTAACCAGATGCAAATGGTTATTACCGTTTTACATGGAGCGACTGCCTATCTGACCTCCACAACCCAGTAACTGGGTAACACGATACTGTTTGGCCAGACCAGTGTCAGATTTACTGACTTCTTGACTTCAATAGGCTGTTAAGACGTGTTATTAAATTTAGGTAATATCATAATAATGAAGTTGTGTTCTGACCGCTTATAGATAATAGAACACTAAACCCTTCCCCTCATAGCTTTTACAAACGAGACACCCACATATCTACCTAAAACACGTCATACAAATACATAACGAAAACATTGTTGATAACGCTGAGACCACAAGCACGCGATGGTAAAGTCCCGCCGCCCTCAACGAATTATCTCTCTCACACAAATTCTCCTATATAATCTCAGGGATTCGGTTGAGGAGCATCATTCGTGAGTTCAGAGCGCCAGAAACATGTTCTCTCCAGTTCTCTTCACTATCTTCGTTGCCAGTGTGACCGCTTGGGAGACTATCCCAGTGGGCTGTAAGTTTGGTTGTGAGCTAGCATCCGGCCCCGATTCTGTGGAACGAGAGCTGCACGATGACTTCTACGGGTATTTGCACCAGCAAGAACATAAGAGACAAACTCGTCAGTTACATGGTAGCACTATGGTGAACTCTGATGGAAGCACCGGTAAGTCTTTTGTCATTGTTCCAAATTCATAATTAATATGATATGAATTTCTACCAGTGAATTTAGAGTTTTGTCTAAGTGATAATAGCTGCAAGGGCCGATCTTATTACTTAGACAAAACTCGAGACTTTTTCGAGGTCCGTCTGTTTATCGGTGACCATTTTAACATAATTGTCGAGATTCCTTCATGGCTCGAAAAGCACGTTAAGTGGTTCATCGTGGCAGTCATTTGTTTCTTTGACAATCGTTTTGGGTAGATAGAGGTCGGAAAATCTGACAGCAGCCTTAGCAGTGAGTTTCGTGCTATCTAGCAGCTGGGTTTTGGAGGTCATATATGCAGTAGCTCTGTATGAGTATTGGTACTCTGCTGCATTCATAAATACTGGAAACTGACCCCGATATGCTTAAGAACAGGCTTGACGGATTAATCGTTATTCATTTCTTTTTTGCTTTTCAAGGTATCAATGCCAAATTTCCATTTGCTGGTAACGATAAGAATGTTCTGAGTGCAATTGGCGGGGCTTCCTTCGATCCAAGCAGGCACCTTCAGTCTGCCACAACTGGTCTGGCTTTAGATAATGCGTAAGTGGTTTCTTTATTTAAGCTTTAATTCAAACGAGCGGTTTTGCTTGTAAATCCCATCTCACTACCAACTTGCGTTTCTGGAATAAATTGTATACTATAGAACTTACTAACTAATCCTTACTAACTGTACGTCGATTCTGTAAAATTCGAACAACAACTCGCATCTCACATTGCTATTCACTGTCACTTCGCTTATGTTTCAAAGTGACCTTGATTTTGCATTCTGTGAACAGCGTCGAAGTGACGGAGGAATTACCTTACCGAATGCCACTTCTCACGTCATCTCATACTTTATCTGTCAAAATCTTTAGTTCAACTCGCTGACACGCTCGCAAGGGTAGCGCTAGTGTAAATTCGAATTAACAACCGAGTTTTTAGAATGCCAATCAATAAACTCACAGCGGATTCAGATTCGAAGTTTAGAATGAGGTCTTACAGAATAACACAGCTGATCCTATTGCTACTGCCAATCTCATACAACTATTAAATTTTCCTTATCTCTAAATAGCATAAACCAAAGTCGCTTGCACTGTTGCTCCTAAATTATTCATCCGATTATAATTACAACGTTCATTAAGCGTCAAAATGGTATAAGTTACATCCCTATAATGCCAAGGCGGTGCGCTAGTAAAGATATAAGAAAAACCGTTAAAAGTACTCAGCATATAGGGACAACACAAATCTCACTTAATGTGCAACAATATCTCACGTTTCAATATTTGTAATTTCAGTAAAGGCCACGGACTCTCACTGACTAATACGCATATTCCTAACTTCGGGGAGCGGATCACGGCAGCAGGCCACGCGAATTTGTTCCACAATCCAAACCATGACGTCACCGCTAACGCCTTCCTTACCAGAAATATGCCTTCCATTCCTCAAGTGCCAAACTTCAACACCTATGGAGGCGGACTTGATTACATGTACAAGTAAGTACCTCTCAATATTTTCAGATAAAACAATTGCCGCAGAAGTACAAAACGATTAGCTTCGAAATGATGATGATTAAGCTATCAATTGTTCTTGAGGTCAGCAATCTCCCAAACATTTTGAGAGAAGAAAGCGGGATTCTTTCGTTGAAAGCGGGACATAGTAAAAAAATTGGCCGAGTGCGAGTCAGGAACAACCCTTCATAGGCGGGTTCCGTAGTAACTACGCAAAATTACTTTGTTTTTCATAGTGTTTGTATGAAATACAAAGTTATATTTGCGGTTTTAGAAAATGTGCTATATCTTAAAAACTGCTGACTCGGTATCGTTCCAAAAATTTTTCGTTAAAAGTTTTCATTAAGATCTGAAACATATTTTTTTCACTCTATTATTAACTATAAAAGTCACCATGTCCACCATGTCAATTTTATCACTTGTATGTTTTATTAGACAAAACTTGTCAAATTGTCACTTTTTGACATATGTCGGACTTTTCGGATTGTCAGTTTTATTAAACAGGGCCCCAGCCGCGCTTCCTCAGCACGCTGCACGAACGGTCGAGTTATACCCGATAGCGGGACTGAGCCTGACCCGCGCGGGACATTTAATTTGATTTAAAAATCGGGATGCCCCGCCAAAATCGGGAGCTCTGGTAACGCTGGCCCGTATACTCGCTGACTATAGTAGTCAAGCAGTGTGCTATTTGGTGTAGTATACAAGAGATCTATGTCCTGCATTAGCAGAAACATTTCTAGCATGTTCTGGTTAATACGCTGTATACATATCTACTTACATATGGTGATTTTCATTTTCATCATCATCATCATTTCAGATTAAGTTGGTCTTCCTAATAATGATCACCTTTTTAACTTAATAAAATATCACAACATCAATTATTTCTTGAAAAAATGTTTTTCATAACATTTCTTTATTACAGAAATCGAGTTGGAGCTTCTTTAGGCGTAGCTCACACGCCGCTCTTGCAACGGACTGATTACTCCGCCACTGGAAACTTGAACCTCTTCAGAGGAAGAGACAGTTCTTTAGACTTTAACGCTGGTTTGAGCAAATCCGTGTCACCATTCATGAGGAGCTCGTCGTGGGAACCATCGACTGGTTTTACTTTTAGGAAGTTCTTTTAATTTTTCCTAATTATTATTATGATTACTGCCCCACTGCTGGACTAAGGTCTCCCTTCATTCTTTCAAACTGTCTCAACTATGCGCCTGTTCCTTCCAATTCTTAAAGGAGCCATGGTCACCCGCTTTCTCCTTTGCAGTCTACCGCAGCCTCGTGCCGTCTCAGGGCACTAATATTCGGTTTTAAGGGGCCTCAACTTACGACAGACATGTCTCCTGCCCAGTTCCTTCCAATTATACAAAGACTAAAAACATCTGTAAATAGAAGAATCCATTTGGCGAACTTGTCGGTGGGCTATGTCACCGGACTTCGCTATTAGTCGGTTGCAAAGGTCTTACAAAATGTTAGCTGATGGACCTCGCACTAGTGCAGCAATGTCATTAGTCCGCCTCGTGAATTCTCCGTTTTGTCTTTCCTAGTATGACCAATACTAGGAAAGACAAAACGGAGAATTGGAAGAAAACGTGTATTTTTGAAGTGAATAACTTTATTTATAAATGCCACGATTGACTTGATAACATATACACTGATGGTTCTCAATTAAAAAATATGAACTTTATTAAGGCATAAATGTTTTGAATATATTAGAAAAGTCATTTATTTGGCCGAAGTATTAATTGAAAATTACTTGTCAATTTTTTTTAACTGATTTAAATTATATTTAAGTAGATTTTAATGTAAAAGTTGGATGATAAAGATTTTGTATTAGTTATCGCATTTATAAAATAGTTCTGTAATCGAGCTACCAATAAATATTAATTTAGATTAAGTTTGTGTTTCAATGAATCCTAGATTTGATAGAAAATCGGTTCATCGATTTTGATTGCTCGTCACACTGTAGTTACTCAGATTTTCAATCTCTTACGTAGATACATTACACAACAGTAACTTCAATAAGTTACCTAGAAATCAAATCATTGGAGATACAGATGAATTTCGTAAAGATCACCCATCCGCGGACTAAATGTAAAATTGATTTTATTTATTTATTTACACACACAAGTTGAAAGACGTACAGACAGAAAATACAATACATAAAGTTACAAAATACAGACGAGTTAGCGATGGGCCAAAAACTAGGCACAAACGTAAAAAAGTGTGTGATAAAATATAGTTACAAATAAAGGATTGAAATTATGGTAAAAATTTTGAGAAAGTTGAACATTATCACGAAATTGTGAATCTATAGAAACTAATATTATAACAAGGTAAGTTTTGATGTGTAAATGTTTCACCAATGTAAAGCTATTGTTATTAGTGAGTAACGTAGGCTACTTTCATTAGATACGCAGACAAAAAATGCGAGCGAAACTGCGGGCAGAAGCTTTCTTTTTTCGAGGTGGTCCTCATCTCTGGGGCGGACGAAGCGGTCAGTAAAACCACACCGAGTTTCCACGCACACTTGCGCCACCATGGGCTGCGGGGGTACTTTACTTTCTGTTATTGGTTGTAGGGGTTCCCTACACATAGTGATAGATAGCGGGGCGATTCTATTAGGATGATGATGATGAAATAAAACCGACCGTCGCGAATGTTCGATAAACACTGATTTATTATAAAAATAGATTTAACATATAATGATTTGCGTAATTGATATAATTGATGTGTGTGCAGAATGCACGGAGCTTAAGTTGTTAGATTAATGTACGGTTCCGTACATCCTGCCCGCCCAAATAGAAGGTAAATTTAAGTTAAAGATTAATTAAAAATGACTATTCTATGATACATGATAAATGTCCCTAATCGTCAAAAGTTGATGAGGTAGCCTTATCTACACCACTGATTGTGAACACTTCTCTACACTTGTGCACTGTGTCCATCGCCGCTACTGCCACTGGCTCCGCCCTGACAGCCGCCTGGCCCTGGTGGGCCGGCGATTCTGGTACTCTGCTCGCACTTCGATGTTGTCTGATGATGTACCCGACGACGCCACTTAATATGATTACTGAAGCTATACTGATGTACACGACGGTATAGTGATGAATATCGTGAATGCTCAGATCCGTGGACGACTGTTCCTTAACCTCGTTAATCTGAGCCCGTATCTGACTCCAGATGATCTGATAATCTTCGGCCACGCTGAAGTTCTCTGGTGCAGACGTTTTACTGATTTTATTTAGAATAGACAGACACCTCTGGGACTTCGATGTGATGATGAATATTTATATGATTTATGAAATTATTGTGAGCATAAATACTAAAGGTATCCCCTTTCAATGTGCAACCGTGACCTAGGGTAATAATCGCGCTGTCGACAAGGTTTACCATTGTGATTCCGTTGGCGCAAATAATGCGAGCCTGGCATTCCGAGCAACATGTGTACAACCAGGTGTTTGGCCTGTACAATTTGATCCATTGCTCTTCACATGATGACTTCACGGTGTGACATAATTGTTTATGATCGAATATTTTTATTTCACAGACAGATTACTTTATATTTAGATTGTAAATGGGCAAGTTTAATGAGCATAACAGGTTATCATTGGGAACATGAGTGCATGATTGTAGGTCTGCTTCTGATAGAAGGATTGCAGTATCCTTGCGTAGATTATATGCTATAAATGGTACTGATGGGACGAGATGATAATATTGTATTCCACTCTTTCGCGATATTGATACGATTTGATTTAATTCAAAGAGTTCGTTGCTTAGGAGGGGAATCTTGATTTCGATGATTAAATAATTAGAGAAGACTCTAGCTGACACCTTAAGTAGGCGATACAAGTCCTTGATGTTTTTCAAATCCACTGGTATCGACAGTTTACCATTCAGTTGACTGGAGATGATGCTCAACTGATACGAAAGCTGCTCCGGTGTTAATAAATGTGTGTCAACGCGTCCATGTGC
This sequence comes from Tholera decimalis, assembly GCA_943138885.2. Classification (NCBI taxonomy): domain Eukaryota; kingdom Metazoa; phylum Arthropoda; class Insecta; order Lepidoptera; family Noctuidae; genus Tholera; species Tholera decimalis. The sequence goes on along the minus strand of OW964573.2, from coordinate 19,766,464 downwards.
AATATCCGTTACTGTACCGATCAACGTTTGCTGAATCCAACGAATATTTGATAGAATTATTGATGCTGCTAGCGCTGATGATGTGATGTAAAGGTTATCTTCATTATTCAGACGTATATTGTTTGACTCCGATGATATGTTTTGAAGACGTTGCTTGATAAACGAAAATTGTTTATTCATGATGTCTTCATTACGACGTATGATGTTAAACTCTGATTCTAAAATACTTGTCTGATTTTTTATTAGATTTTGAAGATGTCCTTCATTGTGGCTGATCTGCTCGATGTCCATCTTGTATTTTTCAGCAAACCTCTCGTCTAGTACGCCGAACAATGAATTGGCAATGTAACCCAAACCATTTATGAGACCTCTTTTCAGCCGCTTCGGACTTTGATATTTAAGCAACAGGTCATAGTGTTCAATTTCGCTAATTTCATGCTCTAACTGATGAGTGATACTCTGATATTGTTTACTTGTATGATTGTTGCATAACGACTTGATGTGATTGACGTAATCCTTGATATCCGATAGGCCTTTCCAATAGGTCGTCATGTTATAGTAGACAACTAGACGCCATTCGTCCTGGATATACTGAAGATTTGATATTCTATCGAAGTAAATGGCTTGGTCAGATCGTAATGATGTTATATTATATGATTCATGATTAGATATATTTTCGGTTGAAGCAGGTGATAATAACATAAAAAATAGTAATAAAAAACTAGTGAACAGGCTCTTCAATGATACGTTATGGCGAGGAAGTCGCTTCCTTCTGCTTCGCTCGTCTGAATTATCTTGATTGACGTTCTGATCCTGCGTTGTGTCCTGGTTTACTGGTAACAGCGCAAGTCTGGTGACAGGGCGTTGAATGATATTATTCTTAGTTTTTAAGCTGGCTACTCTTACATATCCATCTTTTCCAGGATGAACCGCTTGAATACGCCCTGATGCCCACTTGCCGGGCGGCAAGTTTTCGTCCTTGATAAGAACGACGTCATCGATTTTAAAGTTCCTACATTGCTTACGCCATTTTGATCTAGCCTGCAATTGCTGAAGATATTCGCTTGACCACCGTTTCCAGAACTGCTTGTTCATTGATTGAATGAGTTGCCACCTTGTTGATAGATTGATGTGATCCGGCTCGAAGGACCAAAAAATGTAGGGGTTCCCTACACTTAGTGATAGATAGCGGGGCGATTCTATTAGGATGATGATGATGAAATAAAACCGACCGTCGCGAATGTTCGATAAACACTGACTTATTATAAAAATAGATTTAACATAATGATTTGCGTAATTGATATAATTGATGTGTGTGCAGAATGCACGGAGCGTAAGTTGTTAGATTAATGTACGGTTCCGTACATTGGTAGTAGGGTGCATTATTTATGAGGGCTATAATTATTTCGATATCCACGTGGACGAAGTCACGGGCGAAGTTCTAGAGTGTAACATTAATTAAATGTTCCATTGTGAGTTGCAACAATACCAAATTAGTGTCTTATTTACAAGGTGTCTGATGTAATTAGCCATAATATACATTCGCCGATATGGTGTTGCATTGTAAGACTATAGAGGTATCTATGATCAGTGTTCTTTCTTTTTCATGTCGTGAGAGTGTATAGAGTGTGTAACTTTTGCAAAAATGGATTTAATTCTAATATAATACTTAAAAGTATTTGGTCACCCACAAAAGAAGTATTTTGTAAAAGTTAAAACCCCAAACATAAAACCGTAGGTACTGTTTTTATGTTTGGGCATCTTTTTTATGAAGGCGTTGCAATGCGTTGAGCTCCAAAAATTAAGCTGGCGAAGTATTTTTGGGTGGTAGTATATTTTGGTCTTAAAGTTAGTGTGTGTTGAATGTAACGTGAATCCGTAAAGTAGTGAGTCAACATCATAAATATTCTGATTCGTATGTATACCTAGATGCCTTATAAATTAAGACATCTAGGTACGAATCATAATATTTATAACCAAGCAATTTTTTGCATCTACATAGTTTGTAATACTGAGAACTAAAATGTATTGAACACCTTGGTTTTTTTTAATGAGTTTATTCAAGTGTATAGGTATCGTGCCTGTCATTGATGACTAAATACTCAAATATAATTTTTGGTTGAAGTTCTAAAAAAGTGCTAAAGAGTCTTGGTTAGCAAACGCTTCCGAATCAAATGCACATTAAAAAAAAACGTTTTTAATTGTATAAATTAAATCCTATACAAAGTAGGAATGTACAAAATAGTATCAAGATATTCACAAGCTCTATCACTTGGTAGGTTAAAAAAAACTGTCTGAAATGCTTTTAATTACTTACTTAGAATAGAATAGAATAGAATAGAATTTTATTTTGCAAATATGGGTAGTACATATACAAGTTGAAAGTGTTTATACATCAGCTCAGCCATATTTCGCCATTCAGCATGCAAATATTAAATTATTATTATTAATTTTAAATTATAAATTTCATTACATTTTTATTGATTTAATCTCACTATTATTAATTTATTCACATTATTATTAATTTCATCACATTATTATTATTACATTATTATTAATTTCATCACATTATATCTTAATCACATTATATTAATTTAATCACATTATTATGACTTCCTTTACGGAAGTACTAGGTATTTTTCAAAAATTTGTCATTTAGAAACTCAGTTACACTGTAATATGCTTTTTCTGCTAATAATTTTCGCAGTCTACTCTTAAACTGCACCGCGTTTAACTCTTTGCAAGCACTTGGTAGGTTATTATATATATTTGGTGCCATGCAATAAACACTTTTGCGCATCAGGGTGGTTTGACACTTTACTTGACATAATTTCGTATTGTCACGCCTATTTCTTGGAAATATATCTGCCATACGTTCAAAACGACTTGGATCTTGGACTTAATCGACCCAATTTATTTAACTTATTTGTGTCCCAATTTAAGTGAAATTCTGGAATTTTATTTATAACGTTTATTTATTTATTTAAACTTTATGTACAATAGTAGTAATGATATTTACCATATAGCCCGTACCCTTTTGAGGTGGAAGCTGACTGATGGGTTGAAATCACTGTCATATGATGAAACTGAATCTCTCTCTTTAATTTGTTAATATTTTTTATAAATCTCAGCTTTGTTTTTCTTATGTATATATACATAAAAAACAAATCATGTATATGTGTATTGAGTATGTAGGTTATTACTTATTTATTGTATATAAGTGAATAGTACACCATGGACTACCCGCGTATTTATTTTCTCCTGCTGTGTCAAATCCATCCAAAGGTTGTCTGTAAAAGTTCGCTTTTAGCGATAAGACCGCGCATTGTAACACCCTTTGTAGTTTTTAAGTCCTCATTTAATTCTGTTATGGTGTACAATAAAGAGTATTCTATCTATCTAAATAGCACAAACACTGATACACACACAAACTCTCACTCACATACACTCCCTACATTTTACACAATGACTAAACATACTCACTTACACACTACTCCTTCATACTTATCTACACACACACGTACACACAGACACATACGCTCCTTTTTAATTTTAATTATAATTGTAGTTTTAGTCTCGAACAATTGTCTTCTTTTTTTTGTATGGGCACTGATAGCTGCGACACAGTTGTAAACTTTTGTAGCTATCATCGTTTTCTTTGTAATCGAGCTAGCTGTCTATGTTCCAAAATACATTTTTTTACTTTTAATAGTGGTACATGGGCGGACTTAATGCAACAAGGCATTCTCTACCAGTCAACCTTTGGGTTACCCGCCTAATTTCAACTGTATTGATTCCGTAAATTCAAAGTAAATTGGCTGTATCAGAAGTACAGACAGGGACAATAGACACACGTGTAAATCTATCAGAGTTCTGTATATATACAGACATTCGTACCATCACATATGCCTCGCAAGTCTTTGAGCCACGCGAGCCGATCTCCGGCCACCGTAGGCGCGAGCTTGCAGGCGGCGAGCAAGGGTAGCTCACCGTCCGGTAAGGAAATTTTCTAGTGAGATACCGCGGTCCCGGAACTTTACTTTTATACTTTTAAGGCCCAAAGTTGCGTTAAAATTCGTGTTAAAATACGGAACTTTGGAGGCTCAGAACTTTCAAGTTCCTTATTCTTTTACTATTTTTGTTTATCACCGGCATAGATAATGGCAATAAAAATCGATATTATACTCAACATTGAAAGTATGATATCAAATAATGGAGTAATCCCATAAGTACATTTGTATGGAGAAAATGTCAAAAAGCGTGGCCTTAAGGAACAGAGTGGGTTTTTAGTCAGTAGTAGAAGTTTTTTTAAACGCGCTAATTTTCGAAAGTACTGGGTGGATTTAGATGAAATTAGGTATGGAAGTAGCTTGAAACTTTAGAACGGTTATAAGCTTTACCCGACTGCAAAAGAAACAGGGTTTTTTTTTCGCGGAGCTTTGCTCCCGTGGAAAGTCCACCGTCTGCGAAACTACTAGTACTTCATAAGTAAAGTTTCATGAAAAAAGCTTTTAATGTTTATTTTGTAAAAGTTCACAAGTTGAAAACGCTCCAGAGCCTAGAACATGGGCGACGTGTTGCAAGCCTGTCAGTTTTCTATCGGTTACATTGCGGGGAGTGTGCGATGGAATTGCACAGTTTTATTCCACCAAGCCCGTTCCATCATCGGACTACAAGACAAACGGCGATGCGCCATCATTACATGGTGAACATCCCACCCATACGCACGAAACGTTTTGGGAATACTTTCATTGTGCGTACAGCTATGGAGTGGAATTCCCTGCCGGAGTCTGTGTTTCCCGATAGTTATAACCTGGAAGTCTTTAAGCCAAGAGTGAATAGGTTACTTTTAGGCAAGCGTGCTTCATCTTCGACCACATCATCGCTTAACATCAGGTGAGATTATGGTCAAACGCAGGCCTATAAATTTATATTAACTATAAAAAAATGTTTCTTTACTGAGTTACACATATAGAAAATTATCAGTCTTGAACACGATCTCGTACTGTTAAAACATCCTATATGAACTAATATTACTTATTTTTAAGGATGAGAAATCATCCTATGACTACCTCCCGATCTCGGTGAAGCGGGAGGATGTGTCAGCTTTTTATGGAAAACCACCAACCCACAACGGAAACCCAGCCGTGTTCCGAGGCCGCGGTAATTGTTTGTATGTTATGTAGGTGGTCTCACTGGTAGTTCTATGGCTTTTGAGAAAAATAAAAATGTAATACCATTATGAAATATTCACTGATATCAGTGAAGATTTCATAATGGTATTAAATTTTAATTTTTTGTCTATCAGTAATATATCCTCCACTACTATTGGTTACCACAGGCTAGATAAGAATATTTTATCTTATGGTAAACCAAAGTAAAGTTGTCGGAAAAAGCTAGTATTACAAGAATCCGAGTGAAACCGTAGACAAAACCTAGTTTTGTAGAAAATTATCAAACATTTCTCTAATGTCTCCCTCCATAAATATCTTTCAAAATAAACGTTGTTTCCTCTCAATATTTGTTGAATAAATCCTTTGTTTCGAGCCCAATGGGCCGCAAGTTGCAATCATAACAGACTGGTGACAATTTACGAAGATATGTTCATGCTAGAAGTGGATTTTGTTTTGGAATTGATTCAGAAGAATTAAAAGTATTTTCTTCTTGTTTTCTCTCGTGACGTAGACTCCTATTTAATTGGGGTCGGCCTTCCTTATCCTGCCTCTTCACTGTGCACAGTCTTGTCTTCGTTTTGGCGTCCACATGTACCTTTTTCAGGTCTTTTCAACTATCGTCAACCAAGTAGCTGATGCTCTTCTACGTCTGCGTTTTGACGATGGCAGGCTCCTGAACTTGCCAATGACAAAACAAAAACAAAAAGACGATCAGATGACCACATGGAACAGCTTGCTCTGGCAAGCTTTACCCATGTGGTCGTCTGGTCGTCTTACCTTTGGAGACCGTTTTAATGGACTTGAAACGAAAAAATAAACAAATGAATCGGCAAAATAACATTCCAGTATTCCAATATTTATAATGCGACGATAAGGCGACAAAACAACAATACATTTTATGATAATTTCAACCGTCTGCCTAATACGGTTTTGGAGACACAGGATTTGTATTAAGCCCTTAAAAATACGTTTCAATCGGTTCATGAACTACGAATATATGGCAGGATATACATTTAAATATACATATATACCGATGGATTGAGAACCTCCTCCTTTTTTGGAAGTCTAATGAAAATATATGTAACACAATAAAGTGAGAATACGTGAAATATTGGTTTATTGTGTATGTATATAATTAACTTCCTACTTATTTAAGTTTGTAAGTCGATTTAGTATGTAAATTATTGTTAATGTTAGTTAGTTTGAAGTGTGGTACGTCCGAAGCCTTGATTTTATTTAAACTCCACGATTTCATAAGTAAGTCACTTCTGGTTTCATTAAACATCTTTGTCGGAGAAAACGAGCGGAGTTTTCGAGACATTATCAAGAGCTTTCAACGTCGGAAAATTGTCGTGAAAATTCCTTCAGTTTGGAGCAATTCTGATGCAAAAGTTGACAACTCTTGAAATCCTAGTTCAGATATTTTGTTTGGTATGTTTTACTGGGTACGTTTAAATTGGATCTGCGTAAAAACAGTAATTTTGGTTTCAGATAACTGAATGTCTGTAAAACATAAAATACAGAAGTGATTTTAAAAATTCTTTCACCATTAGAATGCTACGTTATCACTGAGTGTCATAGCTACATTTTCTTCTGAATAATAAAAACGTTTCACGTGAGTGAAGCCGTACGCAGGAGCTAGTCCATTTATTTTATTTGATTTAGTTTATTTTTTATTACTTCTGTATTTTAAATCAAATAAATAAAATCTTATTTCCCTACTATTAACCTTTCGATTTCTTTACTTATTAAGAATATTTATAAATCTATACTAATATTGTAAAGAGGTAAAATTTTTAAGTTTGTATGTAGGGGGTAATCTCTGAAACTACCGAACCGATTTTGAAAATTCTTTCATTTACATGTAGCTGCATTATCCCTGAGTGCTATAGGCTATAAATTATCTTTATATCATGCATATTAGCCGGGCTATTATAATCTTTGTCAAGCAAGTCGGAAAATTGTACCTCTTAAAATAGAATATTTGCATGCGCTGCCTAAACAGTTGCATAAAACTGAAAACAATGTATGGCAATCTGGTCCGTCTTCAATTTTTAAAGCTTTTTCAACATACTTACGTTTCAGTTTCATTGGAGCAGCAGTCGGTATGTTCAATTCGCAAAAATGGGCCCCTTGGACAGTTATTACAGAATACGTCGCTGATAATGTGGGATAAATGCACAATGAGCCATAGAGCTCATGTTGAAGCAGTGGATCGAACGCTTAAGGACTTGAGAAATTCAGCTGCTATCATGAGTGGTGTCACCTTTGTGCTGGTGACTTTCGGCAGACACGAGAACGTCGTCACAAAAGAAACCCGTGCGGACATCATAAAGGCGTGTCTTAAATCGTCACCTCTATGGAGTATGGTCCAAACTTTAAACTTACGAACTAATATGAGAGCCCACCTAATCGGAAATACAGATAACGATTTTCCACAACAGCTACTCAAAGTTGGAGAAGAGGAACGCTTATTATGCTTTTAAGGAATTTAAGCCCGCCCAACCTGTGTAATGGCACAAGGCTACTAATTAAAGATTTAAAAGATAACTTAATTGTGGCGACTATTCTCATCGGACCAGGAGCTGGCCAGTTGGCGCACATCCCGAGAATTCCAATGATTCCTACGGACCTGCCTATAACGTTTAAGCGACTCCAGTTTCCCATAAAAACTTCTTTTGCCCTGACTATAAACAAGTCCCAAGGACAAACTTTTTCTTTAGTTGGCATTGACTTACGAAAATAATGTTTTTCCCATGGGCAATTATATGTTGGTCTATCACGAGTTGGATCATCTGAAAAGCAGATTATTTTGTTACCGGAAAATAAAACAACCTCAAATATTGTACACAGAGAAGCTTTAAATTAAACAGGGCCCTTACTTAAATTTTATATTATTAAATATTACCTACGTTTATATTATTATCCATATACTTAGTTACGGTATAAAAACACTCTATTAAATCTATCTAGCCAGCGGGATATATTGAAATAATTTGCCTACATTACCTTTGAGTCTCCTGTCCAGCCGTGGGACATTAAAGAGCTGAAAGCTCTTAGATTAGTATTGTATAAAATTCGAAAAAAAAACACCGCCTTAAAAATTGCACGCGGACGAAGTCATAGGCGAAATCTTTCATATTTATAAATGGGATTGTAAATCTATATGTATACTAATATTATAAATGCGAAAGTTTGGATGGATGTTTGTTATTAAATCACGCTATAACGGGTGAACGGATTTGAAAGAAATTTGGCACACAGATAGATAAATATGTCTTGGAATAAAACTAGGATACTATTTATCCCGGGGACGGGATCCCGTGGAATATTTTCAACTTCTACGCGGACGAAGTCGCGGGCAGAAGCTAGTATTTATTATTAAAATTGTAATAAAAATAAACAAAATGGGTATCGGGAACAGGGCCCAAGCTACCCGGCGGTCAGGGCTACAGAGAGAAGAACCTCCTAACGTAACGAGCCCTGTTAAATAGTACCGATAAATAATAATTTTTAGAATTAGTGTTATTATTGTGAGAATTGACTTTAAAATTGCTTTACCTAGGTTTTTACTATGAGTTAAACAGCACCGCCGCTGTACTAAGTAGACCATGGCAATCTCTAGAATAAATGGGTATTTTCTTTTATTTTTAAAAGAGAACTTGCAATCTTATTAACACTAAAGTAAACATGGGGAGATTTTTACAGAGAAAACAGTAACAGGGCAAGTTTTCGATGTGAAATGGTTCTAGAACAGTACGGGAGTGCTATTTAAAAAAAAAACTTTATTGAAGTGAGCTGACAATTTTTAACATCAGTAGAAATTACAGGTCACCTAAATCTTAGTACAATGTGAACTAAAATTACCTACATTTTAGGGTTCCGTTGGGTTCCGTAGCCGAATGGCAAATAACGGAACCCTTATAGTTTCGTCATGTCTGTCTGTTTGTCTGTCTGTCTGTCTGTCTGTCTGTCCGTCCGTCCGTATGTCACAGTCATTTTATTCCGAAACTATTAGGACTATACATGTGAAACTTGGTAGGTAGATGTATTCTGTGAACCGCTTTTCGATTTTAAGAAAAAAAAAATATTTTAAATAAAGGAGGGCTCCCCATACATGGAACTGAAACTGAAAATATTTTGTTTTTCATGAAACCTATGCGTGCGTGGTATTTATAGATAGGTCTTTAAAAATGACATTGAGATTTCTAAAACCACTTTTTCATAAAGTTAATCATTTAACTTGAAAAATGTACAAAAATATATGCTGTAAATCTTAAAGTAAACTTTCAACCAAATTGGTTTGAAGGAAATCGGGTCAGCAGTTTTTGAGATACAGCATATTTTCTAAAACCGCAAATATAACTTTGTAATTCATACAAACACTATGAAAACAAAGTTATTTGGCGTAGTTACTACGGAACCCTTCATGGGCGAATCTGACTCGCACTTGGCCAATTTTTACTACCATTTACCACGTTTGTGAATTGTTTCGTGTTTCCGATATTTCAGCACTGTTTCAAGCGCCATGATCACGGGTGATCATCAAAATGCGAATCACGAATGATCATTAAAAACTTATATCACTTCAAGTTACTTTACACGGTGATTTTCTTTTTCAGAGTCGACTGCCTAGTTTAATTAATTTTAAAAATGAAACCTGAAGTGTTCGTGATACCACTTTTGGGGATTATTCATGTGGCACACTCATACATAGCTGACACAATTTTTTTTTATGGTAAGGCCTTACTCGATTTTGATGAAGAGGATCCATTTTTCGAAACTATGAGTAAGCCTGAAGAGATAAGCCCGATGGAACTGAGGATGCTTAGAAAGAGGCGCCCAAGGCAATCACTTTATGGTAAGTTTAAATAATACAGCGTAATTTTTATAGCCTTAGCTATTTTAACAGAACCTATTCAGAATAGAATATATTAATTGTTTTTTTTTTTAAGAGAACTACCAATTTGGATAGAATCCACATTACTAGCAATCTTGTTAACCCCTTCAACTAAGCTACAGCTGTCGTCAAATAACTTGGCAAGATTTTTAGGTGTCAGCGGGACGCGGGGTATGACGTAGCGCCGCTCCGAGCGCGCGATTGGTGCGTCAGTAGTTCTCGTTCAGTTTGCTCCCGAATACACTTGCGTACACGAAAGTTGTACCCTTTGTTTTTGTTACGAGTTGTTGTTTTAAATTTAGTTTTTGTTAAGTTGATTACAATGCCAGGACCAAATACCGTTTTACGCTTTAATAGTCTGACGTTTTAATAGTCTTATTAAAACGTCAGAAAGAATAGCTCAAATTCCGAATTCGTCACTGTCTTTAGGACACCGAGAAAAAAGAAGAATAAAAGGGATAGCAGTTATATTAACTAATTGTGACGACGAGAACATATTATTTTTAATGTTTTTTAAATACATTTTTTTCACTTTTAAATGTTTTTATGTATTATATCTATTTTATTTATAATACCGAATTAACGAATGAATTCCTCTTCTTTTTTTAACATTCTTCTGAACAGATATGATTAAAAATAAATGATGACAATAACCATAGAACAATGGCAAGCAGTAAAAGCATGCGCGTGCACAGGATTATGACAGGGTATGCGGCGGAGTAATCGGTCCCAAAAACTTTTTCTTTTATAGATTTTTAGCAAAGCCCACCCATGCTACGATGCGTGGCTGTGGCTATGCTAAAAATCTATAAAAGGCAAAGTTTTTGTGACCGATTACTCCGCCGCATACCCTGTCATAATCCTGTGCACGCCCCTGAGTAAAAGTGACCACTTTCTTCTTCCACTAAGTGTACGATGCGCGAACTTACCCCCACTACGCCAAAACCTTGCCAAGTCATTTGGCGACATGTATAAATATGTTTGTGTCAGGATTGGGTTCACGGCAACAGTGTAATGGGTGGGATCCGAACCCGCGATCTCTCAATCACAAGTCCGTCACCTTAGCCTTTTGTCGCTTTAAGAGATAATGAGAGTCAACTTTATCCTACAAACCAGAAGAATTTACAAAACCTAAGGAGTCGCATTACATGATCGAAGCGAAGGTCATTCATTTTACCAGTGTAGCAATTTTTCATAGAGCAATCGGGAAATAATTACGAAAAGCCTTTCATAATCTCTTTATAACACTTTCAGGAACTTGTTGCTGGTGACAATTACTTTTAGATTTATAGACAATTCTCTCTATGTGTGATGAATGCCAATACAACTCTGAACAAAAAATATGCGGCAATTAATTTGATTGCGGCGTCAATGTGATGTATTTGGTCGTGATATTTACATTTTATCATTCTTTTTAATCAATTTATTATTATTATAAACTTTAGCATACACTTATAAGTAGGTTGAAATTGGGGTTTCTGGATCAGATGAGATCCAGAAACACCCAATTTCAACCATCATTCATTTAATGAATGCCTTCCAAATTAAAATGTCTATGAATGAAGCATAATGTGAATAATATTAATTTATTCACATTATACTTTAGAGTTTAATGCTATGATGTAAATATGCGTATTTAATTAAATATTCTTTTCCTTTCACAGCGTTCAAGTAAACGCATTCAGGATAATGTATAGCATGTTGCATCCAAGGATCATCATAAATCTCCCAATCTTCGATAACACTTCCACATGAGAAACATGCTGCTTTATCATTTACACTATTTCCACAATAAAAAAACCCAGCGTCAGACATTTCTGTTACTAATCTTCTCCTTGAATCAGCCGTTGCCCAATAATGTCTAAATGAAAATTCACGCATTTTATATGAATTATACATGTCATATCGAGGATTATCTTTATTTTGAGACATGTTCTGTTTATTCACTTCTTAGTTCTTGATACAAATAATTTTAAAAGTATAATGACCCGTACAGCTGTTGCCAGCAACTTATAACGTCTTATTCGACGGGATTGGTAGGGATAGGAAATTGGTACATATTACCCATTTGTGAAAAATCAAACAAGAAAATATTTATTTTAAAAATATATTATTATCTATACACCATTTATTTAAACATATTACATTTTTTAAAGAACATATTTTATCATGATAAATACAACTATACACATCACGAGAGTATTCATATTTATTGTACAAGCTTAATAAGTTAGGACAACCTATATCTTCTAAATTATTTATATTATTATTATTCGAAATATTTTTTAACCACACCACTTTTTCTAAACCTTTGGTGTAAACACTTTTATCTCTTAAAATATCTACAATCAAGTTCTGATGATTTGAGTAAGACACAAATCCTTCACTCCAGTATATGTTTCTATTACGTTCAATCCAAGTGACTTGCCGTTTTTCTAGTTTCGTCAAATCGTAAAATGGAAAAGGTGGCTTAATTAAAAACACCTGAATTTTGTTATTACATAATACAGCAATTTCTTTCATGATAAATTCATTATTTTCTGTTTTAAAACCTTGTACATCTACAATGGCAGTCATGATAACCTGCGCACTATGTTACTCAAGGGTTTATATTCCACAAGTCGATCGTTAATAATTAAACAATATCCAGTTGTGTTATCTGGCATTGGTGCTAAACATTCAATATCCAGCCGCACATCTACGGGACCTGTTTTTAAACTATCGTTTTGTCTTGAACAGTCTATGATAAAGAGAGGAGCCTTCTCCTTGAAACCGACCAAATCAAGCAAGGGGTCTGCAGGACAGTTGTAATACGACTGACGAAATTTCACATACATTTCATATAATGTATTGTATTTGTTCTCGGAAAAATTTAAGCTTAGAGGCTCGTAAGGATAATATTGTGAATTCAAAAATAGTGTTACATTGGTAACCCCACAGTGATCAAACAGGGAACTGTCTTTGGTTTTATTATTTTTTCTGTTGGTTTGCAGGCAAAAAATGACGTATCGAGGTTTCTCTAATTGTGATGCAGTCTTAACTGACCAAGAATGTTTTGTAGTTTTAGGGAGCAAAGGATACTCATATAAATCCCAATTTCGAAACGCTATCTGAATAGGTTTATCTCTTTCCAAGTGTTTAAGAAGTGTCAATCGTTCGCGGTCTGACACTTCCCAACGAGCACATTAGTGGAAATTGCAGCCTATTTTGTTACTTTCGGCTGTAAAATAGCGCTTTAAGGGTTCAAAAAGCAGTTCAAAGTTGCATATCTGCATCCGTAAACGTCTATAGCTATAAAAGTTACTTAAGGTGCTATAAGCTGAATCAAATACTACCCTAGCCTTCACAGTAGTCCACGGTAGAACTCATTTACCACTTACACCTTTATATGAGAGTTACGAAGGTCATTCTGCCACTCACAGCTGTACAGTGGTTTCCATTGTAACTTTTATAGGTTATAGTTATAGTAACCACTATTATACTACTATAAGTTTCATTATAGAAATAATAGAAACTCTTATGCATACTATAGTTACAAAAAAATCATCAGTGTAACTAAGGCCTTTAGTAGCAATAGTCATTCCTTGCAGGCTCAATCCATTCGCCATTTTACAGCCGCTTTTGTAACTATCATAAAACATTTAAAAACACTAAACAATAAAAATGGATACTAAACGAATAAGTACGTAACTACATCTTATAACCTCAAAAACAAGAAAATAGGAGCTTTTTGTGGCTGTGAGTTGCATTAGGGGAACAAAAATCACTGGAAGCGTTAGAAGGGTGAAAATTAGCGCTATGATTCTCTAAAGGGAGTTATTAGAGCTAAAACTGCAGGTTATGACTACATTACAATGACGCCATGATTTTTTAAGAAAACTTATAATTCACTTGCAAAATTGAGTTGATATACAGGTTTTTCAGTTAAATGTGCATTAAATGTACCGGTAAACAATCGGCCACTTGCAAATAGGAAGTTATCGACACGTAAAAATACGGAAATAAAATTTATTCTGTATAACAAATAAAAAATATCACATATATTTTGTTAATTTTTGAAATATCATAAAAGCGCGTTAAAATTACTCGAAAATTATCTTATATATCTACAGTAAACTGGACAGCGTTTTAAGTATGTTTATATATCTTGCTAATACAGAATATAATCTTTCATTTCTTTTTGTTTTATTTTCATGATGGCGACGAAAACACTTTACCAAAATATTACAAGTAATGTCAACTGAAGACATACAATAAAGAACTCAATCAATTCATTCGTTCAAAGTAGTTCAAAATCATTCAAAAGTAGCGCTATGAGAGCTTTAGTATAGCGTTAATAGATCGTTATAGCTATTAAGGAACCTTTATGCAACCGTTGTGCAGGTTAAATGGAACTTTAGGTTGCATAAAATGGCGCCCAAATAGCGCTAAAGCGGCTGCTTTAAGTCTGTAGTAGACGCTCTAGCGCTTACGTCTATTACCATAAGTAATAATCGGATACGCTCCAAAGCCCTTATGCAGCCCATTTGTGCTAGTTGGGTTTTATATGTGGTACACGCCATTGTAATCTTTGTATGTCTATTTGACAATGCACAACTTCATCAGTCGCTATGATACTGTTTAAGTTAGAGTTACTTCTATTCAGGATAAGTTCATGTTTACAATTTATCACAATTTTATTGTAATCCTCCGCAAACCCTAAAATCTTATTAAGAGGTACAATAGCACTAAAATGACCATCATTTTATAAATCCGTCTATGTTCCAACCCCACAAGGCTGCAACTTTATTTTCCCCATCATTCATTGAAACGTATGACTTTATTGTCGACGTAATTCCAGAATTTTTAATGCGATCTATTTCAATACCATTTATTTTGTATCTGATATCTTGAAACAAAAACATAACAGGGTTGTTACTGAAAGTAATATTTTTCTTAATCGGTTTTCCCTCTTTGTCGAAGAACTTTGCTTGACCCTCGACGTAAATTGAACTTGCTGACGGTAACACATATATGTCTTGTTGGTGTATGGGAATTCTGATTTCATCATTTTCTCTAAAGCTGTTATTGTAGGGATTGTAAGAATGAACTTCGTAACTTTCAATCGAAGTATCGAAGTGTGGTAACTCATTAATCTGTAGAATATTCATATTTTGAATCCTAAGGCTTTAAGAAAATCTTGATTTGTTTTAGTCAATTTTATAACTTTTTTCTTACGTCTTTGCACCTTAGTGGTTATGGATGAAATAGGACGTTTTTTGTTAACTATGGGGTTTTTATAATAATATAATATCATTTTGTTTTTCTTATATGAAGGCGTAGTTGAATATTATGTTCTTCTCTAAATTTAATACAGTACCCAAATTGATCAACTATCCTAATAGATATAGATGAAATAATGTTTTTGTTCACTGGAAAGTAAATAATGTTTTGAGGTGTTTCTATGATTTGATGTCCTGTAGCAGTATTATATATAAATTCATGAATAATATGACTTGGTAACCCGTTACAGTATGAACCATGTACAAGATCACATT
Source organism: Tholera decimalis (assembly GCA_943138885.2). Lineage (NCBI taxonomy): Eukaryota > Metazoa > Arthropoda > Insecta > Lepidoptera > Noctuidae > Tholera > Tholera decimalis. The sequence goes on along the minus strand of OW964573.2, from coordinate 19,750,853 downwards.
CGATTCTGATCACAGGGAGAAAGTTGTTATTAATGTGTACATTTGGTATTGAATTTAATACAGAAAAGTATAGTAAACAGCACTCGTATTGACCAGATAAATTCAGAGGTGGATGAAAGAATGTTTCCAATTCTGATTTATTTCCAGAGATGGTAACAGCTACAGACATGCTTGTATACTGAACACTTTTAGAAGATCCTGTTTATTTTATTCCTTGACTACACCAAAAATTCTCTAAAAAGTTTAAACATAAGTGTCCACAATTGTAAGGGTGATCACGTTGTATATTATCATAATTATAGTGAACTTTAGAACCTAAGTATTTTATCAATTCCTTTGGTGGTTTAAGATTTCCATAACTATCAAAATATTCAACATAATCATTGTATTTTGCATAGGCTACCCAATGAGAACCTGAACTTTTAGAACTATCTAAATTAACAACTCCACATTCCTTTTTAAAATGTTGCTTTGGGAGCTCATCCCTCATAAAGACACCTCTAAAATAAGGAATATTATTTCCATACTTCAAAATATCAATGTTAGTTAAGGCTCGTTTGGGTAGCCGATATTTTAGTTTTTTTCTTTCGATACGTAAATTCCGAGCCAGTTTTTATGAGGTTTAAGATACAGTCCCTTTCCGATACAAAGAGCTTCCATTTTTTCATTATGTCTTTTCAGTTCAGTAAAACGTTCTTTAGCCGTCTTGAATTCATTTATAGTTTTTGCTATACCGGCAGCACCACCTGCTAAAGCTCCAGCAGCTGATAATCCAGCGAAAATAGGTATCAAGGGTAACACCTAATATTAAATTAATAATTATATTAGCCTTGGAAACAATTTTAATTGAGTAGTTACTTACGATTATAAACCATAAGATAATTTAAGGTTAAAAAGAAACTCGCTGTTCAACTCAGTTGATGACATCAAGTCGTAGATTTCTCATGTAAGTCCACTTTATATAGGTAACATAAGTTGAAAACCATCTCAGCTTTCAATGCATAGCGATGATAGTGTTTATATTTAATTGTATATATGCGTATGTAAGGCAGAAATTAAATTAAAAGACATAATGAAGTTGATCAAACAACACACATCACTAAAGGTTAATAATATAAAACTTGATGACTCTGCTCCTCAGATAAGACATAGCGTTCTATTACCTAATTCGATTCGCTGTATAATATGCGGCCCATCGAATTGTGGTAAAACAAATGCAATGATCAGTTTGTTATTGCATGAAAATGGACTCAAATTTATGAATCTTTACTTGTATTCGAAGACAACTTTTCAACCAAAATATCGTTTTTTACGAGAAGTCATAATGAAAGTGCCTCAGATTAAGTTTTATGAATTCAATGATGGCAAAGATGTCATAGCTCCGAGTGAGGCTTTAACCAATTCTGTTTTTATTTTTGATGACGTTGCATGTGAAAATCAAATAAACATTCGTAATTATTTTTCTACGGGTAGACACAAGCAAATTGATTGATTTTATTTGTCTCAAACCTACTCAAAAATTCCGAAGCAGTTGCTACGTGATAATGCAAATTTTCTTATAATTTTTAAACAAGATGATGTTAACTTAAAGCATATTTACGAAGAACATGTTAGTTCTGATATGTCATGGAATCAGTTCAAAAATATTTGTAAAACAGTTTGGAGTAAGCCATTTAATTTTGTTAGTATTAATAAAGACTCATCATTAAACAATGGAAGGTATAGAAAAAATTTAGATCATTTTTATTCACTTTGAATAAAGATATAAATTAATTTCGTACATCAAATTAAATTAGTATTAGAGTATCCTTAGTCGAATACAGTGTTATCTAGCAATTACCTAATAACATGAATAAAAATATTAAAATGGAGTTAATGAAGTCTGTCGACTCAATCAAAAACAAAATAAAACAACTGAAAAATCAGGAACATGAAACTAACTTATCGTTTGATAAAATGCTTAAACCTGTTTCGGAGCCTCTTAAAACCCTAGTGAATTCTAAAATATTTCTAGAACATATAAAAAACAACGGAATTAAAACATCCGAAAATTCTGAAGCAATCGAGTCGGATGGAAATAGTACAAGCTCTTCTGCTATGTGTGACGATTTTTATGACACTGAATTAAAGACTACAAGCTCTCCTAAAACTGAAGTAAAAGATAAGTTAGAAATTTCACTAGAACGCGATGATATCTATGATATTCACGAGGGTTTAAATATACCATTTGGAATAAGAAAAGAAAATAAAACTTTAATGATGGGTAATTCAGTAGTAACCATTTCTAAAATTGACAGTTTGTATAACGATAACGTATTACTGATTAAAATCGGAGACAAACCTTACAATTTAACACCTGGCCTAAAAGAACTCTTACTTCGAACAAAACCTAATTTAAAATCAATATCAAGCAGAGATAAACTTGTCTATAAAGACATATTAGATCATACAAATGCCCATAAGAGAGATTTTAACCCTACAGGTCAAATAAGAGGTGATAAAGGATTTAAGTATCGTGAAATAATCAAACCCTTATTTTCCGATACTTCAAACGATAAAATTCAGGCAAAACTTGGAGGCAGCTTGCCAAAGCTTAAAAAATATAACAGACACTGACTTGGTTTATTGGGACGACCCCAATGAATTAGTTGAGAGATTAAAATTATTAGTAGCTTCAAGAGATGCCGGTAATACAAATCACGATTATGAAATTTTATCAATAATTGAAGAATTAAAAGAAGCCAACATAATTAAGGAATAAATACTATTACTAATAAGATTTTAATTCAGTATCACATAGTCATTCGGAATGAACATAGACCAATTTGTAATTATCTAGGTACCTGCATGAATGATGCAAATAAAATGTGATGTTACAGCATAGTTGAAATAAAAGCGAACGATCATTGAATTTTCAATACAGAATAATTTTAATCACTAGTAAAATTCCTTTACAAGAATCTGAGTCGTAGAAAGTAAAGGTGATACAGAAAAATTTCTGAGCATGAGCAAAGCCGATGTGGTAAACGAAATTCATAAAAATGCTAGGGTGAATTTTACGCGAAGAAATGTAATTATGAAAGATATAGATGATGGCAAGCCGACTTAATTGATAATTGATATGCAATCAATTTCTAAAGAAAATAAAAAAAATAGGTTTATTCTTACAGTTATCGATACATTTTCAAAATACGCTTGGGCGTTCCCTTTGAAAAGTAAGAACAAAGACGATGTATGTAATACTTTTAAGCTTTTGTTGGCTAAGGACCGTTTTCCTAAAAATCTGCAAACTGATAATGGAACAGAATTTTATAACAAAAAATTTCAGAAACTAATGAAATGTTACCACATTAATCATTATTCAACATACTCAACAAAAAAGGCATCGATCGTTGAGAGATTTATCAGAACATTGAAATCTAAATTATACAAGGAATTTAGTTTAAAAGGCAACTATAATTGGATAGATAATACCCTCAATAATGTTATTCATAAATACAACCACACCCACCACAAAACGATTGATGAAATCCCAGCAAATGTAAATAATAACAATAAAAAACGCATATTAGAAAGGTACGTGCGGTTGATTAACAAAGTTGAAAAAAAAAGAAGTAAGTTTCAAGTGGGGGATTATGTACGTATCAGTAAGTACAAGGGAATATTTGAAAAAGGATATACTCCCAGCTGGTCGACAGAAATATTTAAAATTCGAAAAATACAAAACACAACTCCTATCACGTACTTAATTGATGATACAATTAGAGGTCAACCTATTTTAGGAGCATTTTATGAACAAGAACTTCAGAAAACCAAATATCCTGATGTATATCTAGTCGAAAAAGTTCTAGGAAGGAAAGGAAATAAGGTTTTAGTGAAATGGTTAGGTTTACCTTCTACCGAAAACAGCTGGATTAATAAGTCTAATATATTATAATAAAAGTAAAGGAAAATTAACTTAATAATCACGTATTTATTAAGAGTTCTATCCATGTTTCTTCAGTCTTGTCATGTGTATTGGGGAGAGAAGTCTTCTCAATTGGCTTATAAATCATTCACAATTTGAATTACCCTTACCAGGATACAATTATTGTGGTCCTGGTACAAAATTAATTAAGAGGTTAACACGTGGAGAAAAAGGTGTTAATAAATTAGACGAATACTGCAAAGAACACGACATTGCCTATCACAAGTCTTCAAACTTAGACGATCGACATAAAGCAGATTTCATTCTGTTAAAAATGGCAAAAAAGCGAGCAGTTGCCTCTGATGCAACTATAGGTGAAAAAATTGCAGCACATGTAGTAAGCAAAGCTATGTTAACAAAAATTAAAACTGGTACTGGTCTAAAAAGTCGTAAATGTAATTCTTCAAGCAAATTTACGTCTGGAAATGGCATTAAAAAGAAATTAAAAAATATTATTACTAAAACGAAAAAATAGATGCGAAGATTGAAACCAAAATGCAAGAAAATGGCGATAGAATTAGCTATGGCTGCTGCTAGAGAAATAATTAATGATTCCTCTATAAAATTGCCGCGGATTATACCTGTACCAAAAACCGGTGGAGTGTTACCCTTGATACCTATTTTCGCTGGATTATCAGCTGCTGGAGCTTTAGCAGGTGGTGCTGCCGGTATAGCAAAAACTATAAATGAATTCAAGACGGCTAAAGAACGTTTTACTGAACTGAAAAGACATAATGAAAAAATGGAAGCTCTTTGTATCGGAAAGGGACTGTATCTTAAACCTCATAAAAACTGGCTCGGAATTTACGTATCGAAAGAAAAAAACTAAAATATCGGCTACCCAAACGAGCCTTAACTAACATTGATATTTTGAAATATGGAAATAATATTCCTTATTTTAGAGGTGTCTTTATGAGGGATGAGCTCCCAAAGCAACATTTTAAAAAGGAATGTGGAGTTGTTAATTTAGATAGTTCTAAAAGTTCAGGTTCTCATTGGGTAGCCTATGCAAAATACAATGATTATGTTGAATATTTTGATAGTTATGGAAATCTTAAACCACCCAAGGAATTGATAAAATACTTAGGTTCTAAAGTTCACTATAATTATGATAATATACAACGTGATCACCCTTACAATTGTGGACACTTATGTTTAAACTTTTTAGAGAATTTTTGGTGTAGTCAAGGAATAAAATAAACAGGATCTTCTAAAAGTGTTCAGTATACAAGCATGTCTGTAGCTGTTACCATCTCTGGAAATAAATCAGAATTGGAAACATTCTTTCATCCACCTCTGAATTTATCTGGTCAATACGAGTGCTGTTTACTATACTTTTCTGTATTAAATTCAATACCAAATGTACACATTAATAACAACTTTCTCCCTGTGATCAGAATCGAATGTGATCTTGTACATGGTTCATACTGTAACGGGTTACCAAGTCATATTATTCATGAATTTATATATAATACTGCTACAGGACATCAAATCATAGAAACACCTCAAAACATTATTTACTTTCCAGTGAACAAAAACATTATTTCATCTATATCTATTAGGATAGTTGATCAATTTGGGTACTGTATTAAATTTAGAGAAGAACATAATATTCAACTACGCCTTCATATAAGAAAAACAAAATGATATTATATTATTATAAAAACCCCATAGTTAACAAAAAACGTCCTATTTCATCCATAACCACTAAGGTGCAAAGACGTAAGAAAAAAGTTATAAAATTGACTAAAACAAATCAAGATTTTCTTAAAGCCTTAGGATTCAAAATATGAATATTCTACAGATTAATGAGTTACCACACTTCGATACTTCGATTGAAAGTTACGAAGTTCATTGTTACAATCCCTACAATAACAGCTTTAGAGAAAACGATGAAATCAGAATTCCCATACACCAACAAGACATATATGTGTTACCGTCAGCCAGTTCAATTTACGTCGAGGGTCAAGCAAAGTTCTTCGACAAAGAGGGAAAACCGATTAAGAAAAATATTACTTTCAGTAACAACCCTGTTATGTTTTTGTTTCAAGATATCAGATACGAAATAAATGGTATTGAAATAGATCGCATTAAAAATTCTGGAATTACGTCGACAATAAAGTCATACGTTTCAATGAATGATGGGGAAAATAAAGTTGCAGCCTTGTGGGGTTGGAACATAGATGGATTTAAAAATGATGGTCATTTTAGTGCTATTGTACCTCTTAATAAGATTTTAGGGTTTGCGGAGGATTACAATAAAATTGTGATAAATTGTAAACATGAACTTATCCTGAATAGAAGTAACTCTAACTTAAACAGTATCATAGCGACTGATGAAGTTGTGCATTGTCAAATAGACATACAAAGATTACAATGGCGTGTACCACATATAAAAGTGTCAGACCGCGAACGATTGACACTTCTTAAACACTTGGAAAGAGATAAACCTATTCAGATAGCGTTTCGAAATTGGGATTTATATGAGTATCCTTTGCTCCCTAAAACTACAAAACATTCTTGGTCAGTTAAGACTGCATCACAATTAGAGAAACCTCGATACGTCATTTTTTGCCTGCAAACCAACAGAAAAAATAATAAAACCAAAGACAGTTCCCTGTTTGATCACTGTGGGGTTACCAATGTAACACTATTTTTGAATTCACAATATTATCCTTACGAGCCTCTAAGCTTAAATTTTTCCGAGAACAAATACAATACATTATATGAAATGTATGTGAAATTTCGTCAGTCGTATTACAACTGTCCTGCAGACCCCTTGCTTGATTTGGTCGGTTTCAAGGAGAAGGCTCCTCTCTTTATCATAGACTGTTCAAGACAAAACGATAGTTTAAAAACAGGTCCCGTAGATGTGCGGCTGGATATTGAATGTTTAGCACCAATGCCAGATAACACAACTGGATATTGTTTAATTATTAACGATCGACTTGTGGAATATAAACCCTTGAGTAACATAGTGCGCAGGTTATCATGACTGCCATTGTAGATGTACAAGGTTTTAAAACAGAAAATAATGAATTTATCATGAAAGAAATTGCTGTATTATGTAATAACAAAATTCAGGTGTTTTTAATTAAGCCACCTTTTCCATTTTACGATTTGACGAAACTAGAAAAACGGCAAGTCACTTGGATTGAACGTAATAGAAACATATACTGGAGTGAAGGATTTGTGTCTTACTCAAATCATCAGAACTTGATTGTAGATATTTTAAGAGATAAAAGTGTTTACACCAAAGGTTTAGAAAAAGTGGTGTGGTTAAAAAATATTTCGAATAATAATAATATAAATAATTTAGAAGATATAGGTTGTCCTAACTTATTAAGCTTGTACAATAAATATGAATACTCTCGTGATGTGTATAGTTGTATTTATCATGATAAAATATGTTCTTTAAAAAATGTAATATGTTTAAATAAATGGTGTATAGATAATAATATATTTTTAAAATAAATATTTTCTTGTTTGATTTTTCACAAATGGGTAATATGTACCAATTTCCTAGCCCTACCAATCCCGTCGAATAAGACGTTATAAGTTGCTGGCAACAGCTGTACGGGTCATTATACTTTTAAAATTATTTGTATCAAGAACTAAGAAGTGAATAAACAGAACATGTCTCAAAATAAAGATAATCCTCGATATGACATGTATAATTCATATAAAATGCGTGAATTTTCATTTAGACATTATTGGGCAACGGCTGATTCAAGGAGAAGATTAGTAACAGAAATGTCTGACGCTGGGTTTTTTTATTGTGGAAATAGTGTAAATGATAAAGCAGCATGTTTCTCATGTGGAGGTGTTATCGAAGATTGGGAGATTTATGATGATCCTTGGATGCAACATGCTATACATTATCCTGAATGCGTTTACTTGAACGCTGTGAAAGGAAAAGAATATTTAATTAAATACGCATATTTACATCATAGCATTAAACTCTAAAGTATAATGTGAATAAATTAATATTATTCACATTATGCTTCATTCATAGACATTTTAATTTGGAAGGCATTCATTAAATGAATGATGGTTGAAATTGGGTGTTTCTGGATCTCATCTGATCCAGAAACCCCAATTTCAACCTACTCTTATAAACTTTATATCTTTTATAAGTACTTTAATTTTACACTAAAGACCAACCGTGCTACCTAATATTTTTACGCGATAGGCACTTTATTACTTATTTAAAATATTATTTAACTTTATTTATACCTATACACGTTGTAACGGAAACCCCATATCTATCCAAAAGGACTGAAGACAACATCTGGTATGGAGTCTCTATGCAAAATTTCAGCTCAAAATAAGTGACTCACAGAATTGACCCCAAATTATCGGTTTCATATGTTTCTTGAATACCAATAATAACAAACGTGTCACATCACTATGAGGGTCATCACTTTCCACTTCACTAGCCAATAACACGATAATTCTCTTCGTTCTTCTTAATTTGAAAAATTCGGTCTCTGGTATCAATGTATTGAAATTTCTAATAAGTTCCACACATGTAGACATAGAATTAGAAAACCTTGGCCATATCGTTTGTTATCATCAAAAGAAGCCATGCACTTGGTATGTATATACCCTTTAAATTACACGTTGTATATTTTAAATCTGTGTTAATATATTTGAGCATAGCTGAAAATCAGTGTCAGGTGGTAGGTATATTTCGTGTTGCTATCTGGAAACGAATTTCTTTCACTGTAATAACCGAACAACACGGGCAAATACCTAGAGGATTTTCCTTCTTTAACAAAAGACACGGCTAGCGTGTTTGAAATCTGTAAAACTTTGAAGCCGAGAAACAAAATCAGTCAACAAAATAACCGTTGTCACCGTCACCTGTTTCTTTTAGTTTCTCAAATCCAGTCAGTGTTATCTTGTCTTAGATGTACCCACGCATGTAGTGTTGTTGTTATTCCACTTGGTTGTTTTTTTGTTATTATTTATTTAAATAATAAATACTTGTCTCGATTGCGTTGCATGATACGACGATTAATTATTGTGAAAATTGTAATCTCATGTGAACTATATCATGTGAGAAAGAAATATTGTTTAAATCTAAAGAAAAGACGCAGTAAAAAGAAATAATAACGGATTTATAAGCGTTTTTAATCTAAGAGAAAACGAGACCACACTGATTGTGTGTGACGTCTTTCGCAAGTCCCGTCATACTAGATTAGCGTCAGCCAAACAAAGCTTACGACGTTGACGAACGAACCCGGCGTGACAAGGGTCGAAGAACAACTTTTAAAATGTGTAACATCTTGATTTTTCCAGTGATTTTATTTTAAATGGTACAGGTAAGTTTTGTTGCGGCTTTCAGGTTTATATTCCTTCAAGTAGATTTTTAGTTCAATAGTCAAATACCGTATTTAAAAAGTTACATGTTCACCATACTTGGAAGCGTCAATAGCCTAATTAATGGCTAAGCTGTCGGACTTGTGATCGAGAGGTCGCAGGTTTGAACCACAACCATTACACAATTGCCTACCATTACCTAATCCAGGCACAGGCATACTTAGCTTAGTTGGAGGGGTTAACAAGATTGATAGTACCTAATGTAAAATCTACTTTAAAAACTGGAAAATCGTAGATACCTCTATTATTATTGATGTCTATCTCACGGTTTTTAGCAAAAAAAATAATGTTGATAGTGATCTAGTTATAAAGCTACGAACGGTTTCCATCCTCAATTGGAGACTATGTCTATGTTAACGGAAGTGTACGTAATCCGTCATTGTATACAATTCCTAGGAAATGTATATAATTCCTAAAATCTTACGGAAATGTGTGAAATAAATAATATGGGACATATTCTAGGAAATCTATACTTTTCCTAAATAGCAATCGGAAATGTAATACATCCAAGATGACCATGGATACGAGGGGATAGCGGAAGATTAATTAACTAGTAAACCCTAAATTATTTTATATTTTACGATGTGACTGTTACCTGGAAGGCGTTCTTTACATATAGTTTAATAAAAAAAATTAGAAAGTCTTTTATATTATCGCACTCTTTGAGGAGTGGCTAGAGAGATGCCCTGGCGTCTTCACCTTCCGCCTGATGCAGGTGCTTACCGGACATAGCTGTTTCGGGAGGTATCTGTTTTGGATTCAACGGGAGGACACGCACGGGTGTCGTCATTGTGGAGACCACTCGGAGGACACAGTGGAGGTGTGTCCCGCTTGGCCGGAGTACCGCTGTGTCCTCATGGAGGCGATCTTTCGCGTCCGGCCCTGGTTTAGGCCATGGTGTGGGGCGAGGGTAATGGGATGCAGTCACCTCCTTCTGAGAAGCAGTCATGCTAGCGAAGGAGGAGGCTGAACGCGTGAGGGAGAGACAACTTTCTTCCTCACACCCCAGCCGCCGCGGGAGACAACACGGGCGAGGGGGATCGCGAGCCGATCTCCGGCCACCGTAGACGCGGACCAGCGGACGGACGGCGAACAGGGGTCCGTCGTCTCCGTCCGGTAAAGACCAGGCCTGAGTCGGCGCGGCACGCCGTGTTCCGCGCGCGCCTCAAAGAGCAGTCAGCAGCATTGACGGGGCCCGATAGGGCCATTGCCTTTCGGGATTATTCTAACGAGATACCGCAGCCCCGGAACGCAAGGGCAACTAAAGGCGCAGGGTGGGTTTTTAGTCAGTAGAAGTCTGATACTCCCTTCTACTGTACTCACAGCGGGAGGAGTAATTTTATGATTTTCCCACGCAGAGAAAAAAGGTAGGTACTTAAATGACAGACTGATTACTTGCCAAATGAAAGTTTGAGCTTTATAAGAAAATATAGGAAATGTATACATTTCACAGGATATGTGTGTATTAAACAATCTTTAAAACAATATTTTATTATTTATTTATTATTTACTTTATTGTACACCTTACAATATTTCTATAGACACAAAAAAAAATAAACTAGTGTACAATGGGCGGTCTTATCGCACAGGGCGATCTCTTACAGACAACCTTTGGATGGACAAACTTAAAGGAGACAGATTAAGGGCTGTCAGTGTACAAACATATAATTGAACATAATAATATAAAATACATACAATACCAAAATTATATACTAATAAATATTACATGTATAATTGAGAAAGAAGGGGAAAAGTTAAATAAATATTTTATACATTTCCTAAACAGCTTCGGAATTGTATACATTTCCGGTAACATATACTTTAATAATATATAATAGATAAAAGTAACTCTTACTTACTAGTAATAATAAAAAAAAAAAAATACCAGCCTATAACGTTTTCACTGCAAATGCAGCAAATCAAAAAAGCTATGATTTCTATTTCCTTCACAATCATGATTGGACTATTTTATTGCAAGATATGTATTTGTGCACACTACTTTACATCTAATGAAAAATGTACTTTGAATCAAAAATTTTATTGCAGCATACATAACAACATTTGAAGGAGTCAGAACTTTTAAGTAGGTATTGATGGCATAGCTTTCCATTGACGTTCGACGAGTTGGGGGTTGATATTTTTTTTACAGAAAGGTTACATTATTATAAGCACACACGCAAAGTTTCAACATGCGGAGACGCGTTCTTTTTGAAAAAAAAATGATTGAAAATCAATTATTTTTACAGTATTTATGTCAATCCCTACCACAGATTATATAGAATTCTCAGCATTGAACGTTTCGTTTTACCTATGGTTAAGGTGTCTTAGGTTCGGTAACATTTTATTTTATATAAATTTACGTAAATAATTATATTGTGTACTTATTTCTATACTTTTCATGCACACATAATTATATTTAACAGTTTGCATTTAAATTAGGCATTATTTTCATTAAGAGCTATTAAAATTTAAATGTGTAGTGTTTACCGTCTTTTGCCGGCTTGTGGAACGAAACGTAAAACTGACGCTATTTTGTATTGTCACTGTCATCGTCAGTCATCGTTTGTGTAGGTTAGGTTCAACTTATGTCAAAGAACCGAATTGATTGACCCCGACTCCACCTGTTACGAGTCTGTCCTACCCCTAGAGTGTTTTTATAGACCCGGAGGCGCGTAGGGGGAGCAGCCTCCGCCTGCTGTAACAAATCGTAGGCATCGGACGAGCCGGAGCGGCTGAGGCTGGTCGCCGAAGGCGACCAACAAGCCGAAGCTGCGGAGGCGAGGATGAATGCCTGCGATTTGTTACGCAAAGGCGTAGAGGCTGCTCTTCCCGCAGCGCCGGAGACGTTGCAGTTTAAAAATAGATACAGAAATCCCTCTGAATCAGTCCCCCTATTTTATTCTGATGAAGCGGGTTCCCCCCTTCCGTAGGGGAGAATCCCCTACCCCCCCCCTCTAGGGGTCCCCCTGGATTTTTACACTTATTATTAATTTTAATCCATAAAATGAGTAAAATATCCTCAAAATTAAAAACTAAAAAATACCCGAAAAGGGGGGGGCTTCGCAACTTTTCCTTTTAAGGGGGGTAGTACCCCTCCCCCCCCTCCCCCACCGCCCTACCACCCTCAATTCGGCGGACGTCAATGGAAAGTCGTACCGGTATTGATGTTTTTTTCCATGAATACGATACTCTACTTTGTACTCTGATATTGTTAAAGACTTGGGAACTAATGTAGCAATGGTTGGGGATGAGAGGAATATCCCAGAAACTGATGGACTTGATGACCGCAACAAAAAAGAGGAGGCAGTTTTAAAGCGATTCGTTCCCCAAAATCTGTGAGTATTATTATTTTAGAAATATATTATGAAATATGTATGAGGACTTATAATAACAGTCGCATGGGTCGATTTTCAAGGTTAAGTTTCCCAGTCCCGGCTGTTATTTGTACATCTTTGACAGTTGTGACAGGTAGTCTGAAACCAGAATATCTGACACCAGTTTTGGCATGGGGTATCGTGTTAACCAGCTAGTGTCTTGTGGATATCACCTAAGCATCAGAGAAGTAAGCGTAAACGTAAAATGGATAAGTGAACGCAAGGCCTTTTTTATATAAAATAAGGCCTTGCGTTCACTTATCCTTTTTCCTTAGCTAAAGTTGTCCCACCGCCAGCGAAGAAGCGACTAACTTTCTGCTATTTTCTCGCTCAAGAAACGTACAATAGATATAGTTTCTGTGTAAACAAAAGAGATGCATATGTTTATAGACAATCGCTGACTGTTTCCACTGCCAGCGAGGACTCGCTGCACTAGTTTGTGGCTGAGCGACAAGAGCTATCAAAGATTATACTTGCTCGGCGATGCTAGCTTGGCGGTCAAAACTCATGCTGAGAAACCAACCTGATGATGAACCAGTGACAAAACTATTGGAACTACATACTCGCTGCTCGTTGCTCGCCAACTCGTTTTCAGATGCTAGCTCTAGTCGCTACTCGTTCATCGCCGGCAATGGGACAACTGCCTAAGCAGCAGTAGCAGCAGTTTAACTGTGTGTGGCTAGGAAAATGAAAATGTCCTGTTCTTAACTCACACATCCTTCACAAAATGCGCTGTATTCAGCCGAAAATAAGTTTTGAGAAGTTTAAATCAAAGACATAATTATAATTTTAATTACAACATCCTTTTTCATTTCAGAGAAAACCGCGATGTCGACTTTGGCACTCTGAATCCGTTTCTTGGCAATAAGAATTACTTTGGAGCGAGAAACCATTTTCGCAGTCCTGACTCCCGGGTTAACACCGGTTTCAATGTTATCGCCACGCCATACACAAAAATAAATTGGAAACCGAACGTTTTACGCACTATTGCAGACTGACTTTTTTGTGTGCATGAAGCATACATTATGTAAACTCAAACAGTCACTATATAAATAAAACTTTTTATTGAAATTATTCGACTGATAATATGTACTTATCCACAGGACATATTGTGTAAACATGTTGTCGCTTTCTCGCATCATGCCTGTCTGTTACAACTGCGAGCCTTAATGACTTAGTTGATTAGTATGAAAAACGGAAATATTGCATTGAAAGTGTGTCTACGTAATAGTTTAAAATTATTTTAATGTTAGGTAATAAATTATATATTATTGTATTTTATTTTCATTACAGATTTGTTTTTAGATTTTCCCTAATATTTAAAAGTCTACTTTTTTTCCAAAAAAATTTTTGTTTTTGATACACAAGGCGCATACTTTTCCTTCCGCCCATACACTTTTCTGCTTATTATGCTAGGCAGGCTTTCACCACCATTTTTTACCACTAATTAAGACCATCAACACAACCAAACAAAAAGTAGGTACTAACTAAACCAAAACTCCTTTTCCAAAAACTTTCATTCGAATGAAAATTACGAGAATCATCGAAACGGAACACCTACCGTGGTCGAGAAAACACCACATTTTTAAACCAAATTTTTAGCGGGTAGTTTGAATATATGACTGTTTCGAAAACATTATTACTGTCGATACTGCATTAAAGTAAGCACGCCCTGATTTAGCGCTGCGAGATGGAAAAAAGTATGGGGACTATTATTAAGAACGTTCGATAAATGGTGACATTTTTACTATTTGTATTTTAAGGGTACTGTCTGTGTTTTCCTATAGCTGTAACCCAAGAGAGGTCAAGGTCGGTAGGTCAAGGTCAAGGAGGTAAGAGGTCAAGAGTGATAGGTTTCTTCTTGGCTTACCATGAGTTATCGAGTATATTGGTCAAACGGGAGCTAACTACTACAGAAAACATTAAGTACCTATAATAAAGTAGGTACTTATACTTGTATTCGGCAAGGTTTGATTATACCAAGAGCCAACTGACATGGCAAGGATGAAAAAAATTGATGTATATGTAAGTGAGAGTTTGAACTACAAATCTGATTTCAATCCATACTAATAGGTGAAAATGTGAAAGTTTGTCTGTCTGTTTTGCTTTCACGGCTAACTGCATATGTTTTTATAAAATGTGGTATAGAGATAATTGATGAAACAAACCAAAGATTGATCAATTGACAGTGTTGCATCGAGTTACCATGGCTAGTATAGAATACACCTTGTGATAAATAAACAATAACAAAACGCTAAGGTGCTGAAATATTTCATGAAAGTGTATACGCAAAATCGTGCTGAAAACTCGCGGACAACCGTTTGTGTTTTAATAAATAGAACTGTTTATCTCATATTTTTATTTATTTATTTATTATATACTTTATTGTGTTAGTACACCTTACAATACACTTATAAAATTAGTGTGTGCATTTTTCGACAGTTTTATTGTGTTTTTCTAGTTAGAACTTGCTGTAACACTTCGTGTACATAAAATCTTCTTTTCCAATCCAGGGTTTGTAACGATTTTATTAATCTTAATAATACTTCGGAGTAAAGGTCTCAAAAATGTTTGAATCTCAGTAGTATTTAGTTGTTGTCTAGTGGTCAGTGGCCCTGACTGCTATGCGCAAGGTCGTGGGTTCGATTCCCACCAAGGACAAATGTTTGTGTGATGAGCACGATCATTTGTTCTTTGTCTGGGTGTAATTTATCTATAATATGTATGTATTTAGAAATATATATGTATGTTTATCAGTTGTCTAGTACTCATAGCACAAGCTCTGTTTAGTTTGGGACTAGATGGCGGTGTGAAAGTTGTGGAATATTATAGTTATAGTTAATTTTAGGTTACTTACTTAGGCAAGCATGCTCCATCTTCGACCACCTCATCACTTACCATTAGGAGAGATGGTGGTCAAACGCGAGCCTATATCAGTAAAAAAAGAGTCGTTGAGTAACTATGCCTCCTCAAAACATTTGCCGAAATATCCAGCTACCAAGGGAATACAGGCTTAATAAATTACCTGCTTCATAACTTATCCAAGATGATTAAATAATTTATAAATAAGTCGTTTAATTTTAGAAAGATGTAATCACGTTAATGTACCCTTGAGGGCTTCAAAGCCCGGCTGCCAGCTTAGAGTAGAGACAAACGGAAACCAAAAAAAGTAAGGCTTTTCAGATTTCTTGAGCGAAAGCGATCGTTATAAAATAAGAGTGGTTTGGGTTTCGCATGGTTAAGCAATGCTTGACGACATCTGTAGATGGGTCATCCGTCTAGATTATTTACGCCCGAGACCTTTTCGTGCCTCTAAACGCACGTTAGGCCGTTAACTAACCTATATTTTGAAATATAAAAATATCATCAAGTGGACTAGGTCTAAAAATTCTAATACAAATTCTTTGAAGTAGAACCAACAATAAATTCAAATATTTTTTCACAATGAGTTTAAGGCATTGTTTGTCCACAAGGTATTTTGTAAACCATTGAAAAACCATTTAGAAACACATTTTTAAATGGTTTCTTTGAAAGGAAATATATTCTTTATTTGCGGTATTATTTCGTTAGTGGTGTGGTTATTTATTATCTTTCCTCGTATGCGGTTGTGGATTCGATACTCAGGTTAGGTTTATTGGTTTTCTAATAAAGATTTCTTGTTCTTTCTTATTCTTTAATCTAGCTTTTTGTGTTGTTCATAATGGAATAAATGAGTCAGAATCAAAATAAAAACAAATCAAGTCAGTTATTCTATCACTGTCTGTCAAGTTTGAGGAACGTGCATGTATACTCATTTTAAAACTAGAAAATGACAAGCTATTATATGATTCCTAAAAACAGAATTAAAAAATTCAACTTTTATTCTCATTTATCCCTATTTTTTATGCAATAATGGTAATTATGTGTTTTTATATAAATTTCTCTAAGATTGTTTCACAGTTAAAGCAACTTATACATATGTACATCCATTTAGTTGACGGACTATTTGATCTCACCTGTCTGCGGTAGCCTCGAGCTAAAGTACCTACTCATTGTTAAACAGTCAGAAGTACTCTTAAAAGGAAAGGATTTAATAAAGTAAAATTCGCAAAACAGCACTCGTGATGTCTAGAATAGCGGCCTGCGCCCGCATTTCATTCCCGTTGCCATTAAACAGATTGAGGCAGAAAAACAAGGATCTAGTAACTTGTCTCGCCATGCTAAATATACGACTGCAGATGATACATGGAGAATGAGTAAATGAAATACTCAATAACTAAATTATTAAACGAGTTCTGTTATTATGTTAGTGTAGAACAAAGTAAATACTGACATAAATGCCAGTATTTACTTTGTTGTATTAAAATCTGGCCAGTTTGAAAGAAAAACATGTGGAGGTGATTTTATTTTTGTGGTGTATAAAAAGTTTATCTATTTATTAATTTCTTTCAATAAAAAAAAACAGCTCTTTAGATCTAAGTATTTTGCGTATGTATAACCGGTTTTGGTTCTGAAAGTTTATTACGAAACACTGTGTGAAGTAAATGGTCTTAATCGCAGTCGGTGATATACAACAGTACTTATTATCCTTTTGTTTAGTAACTTCTCAAAAAGAATATATAGTTGAAGCTTAGGACAATGACACTGAGTTATTAATATTTTATAATCATAGGTTTTTTCATAATTTACTGCTTTATGCAAATAGGTTGTTATTCGATAATCGCTGCGTTTCTGAAAACATTTAAAAAAGGCAGCTTTCACATCGGCTGCACTTTTGAGCTCTCCATTTACTGGACACTCCGCGAAATGAATGCAGAAAATAAAAATTCGGTATAATTTAAAATTTTAATTAAAGCAGTTACTTAGTGGTGAACTGGAGTCGAGTTTGCTAGCCTGTTTCTGAGAGGGAAGAGGTGTTGTATCTTTTGGGATTTGGAGGAATCTTTTTAACATAGTATTTTATATCTATTGACCCAGTAGGCAATTTTATTTCGTTTTGAGGAGTCTGCAAAAAACAACAAATTTTCAGATTAAAATAAAATTACAGACATAGGTGACAGTTATTCTAGGTCAACTTCTTTCGAGCTCCTTGAGGTTCTAAGTTGAGCTACGCGATAACTGACAAATGCTTGCACTGTTTGAACGGGCCTGCGCAAATCTGTATGATTCTGTCCTCTAAAGGGCGTCACAGACATAAACCTACATGGCTCTCATATGATTTGATCGCTACAGATTGTATGGACTGTAAAAGAGACGTTGACCTCTGTTTTCAACCGACGACAAAAAGAGGAGGTTATCAATTCGACGCGTATATATATATTTTTTTAATTTTTTTTTTTTTAATGTATGATCATCGATTACTCGAAGACGGCTGAACCGATTTGGAAAATTCTTTTTTGAATGAAAGGGTATACTTCGATATTGGTCCCATTTTCATAAACGTCAGGATCCTGGAGAAATCGAGGGAACTCTTCAAATATTATAGGCACACCTATGTCGTTTTGGGTATTTATTATAGTAACTTGTGCAGTTGCTCTCAAAAAGTACCATTTGAGGAAGTGGAACTGATGATGAAGACCACAGATGGCCGCCGAAACTACTCAATAATAAGTATTGAGTGGATTGCGATTCGATTACTTGAATATGGATGTTACGCACTTTATGCTCGTCACAATGCATATGGTGATGTAGAGCTGATGGTGAAGTACCAGGAGAACTCCTCAACAATTAACGGCCCAGCATTGTGAAAAGCAATATTTTGTAAAAGGTTATAAGTAGTTGATAATTAGGCTCTTGTAACTAGGTAAATTAAAAATAGACCAACTAAAAAGAGTGAAATAAAAACTTTTTACCAAAAAATTAATTTAAAACAAAAAATTTTTTGGTAAAAAGTTTTTATTGTGTCAGTGTCTCTTCTCAGAGTGACATAGTCAGTTAGGAAACATCGGCCTCATCTAGTTTCATTTACGAAAAAAAAATGACGTGTGGCAGTGTTATTTATCATCATCATCATCGTCTGTTTTGATTAGGGACACACGGATCACGATGAAATGATAATAACTTCTTTTTTTTTAAAAAAAAGGGGTGCGAGCGGTTATTTTTCTTGTATTAATATAAGATTATGCAAATTAAGTTTATAATAAAAAATATATGCAGAGAATAAATGACGATGCATCGTCATTTATTCTTTGCATATATTTTACCAACCAAAACTAGATTGGGCTGGTTTTTTAGCTGATTTTCCGCAGAAGTAGCACCGAAATAAAGTCAGAGGTCAAAGTCTATACAATGCTAAACGCTCAAATCATATGAAGATTTGGTATTTTGTAGAAAGGACTAAAATGATGTGAGCGGACAGGCACGACAGGCATTAGTTATTTGATTCAAAGCTCAACTTAGAACTTCAAGGAGCTCAAAGATTCGACAAAAATTTGGTTAGTACAAACTGTCAACAAATAGTAACCAGTGGTTCGTCCTCTTATATGAGAACTTATCTTTATATTTTTATTTAGAAACTAAATAAAATACTAGCTTTATGTGTATGCGCCCTTAAGTACTAAGTCCTCCGATATAAAAAAGCAAATACCTCGTTATTAAAAACGCAATAAAACTTTTCCTATTTCTCTATGCTTATCTCTTCTCGTCATAAAAAAAAAGGATTAAATAAAAAAAATAAAGCTGCAAAAAGTTCTGCTGTATAAGCAACAGTGAAGTACACTCGGTAACGCAAGTCTCGACTTTAAGCGCTGGTACAATGGTGCACAGCGGTGGAAACTTAATTGAAGCGCCGACTCCTGCGAATTCTGCGAGGATTTTTTTTTCGAGTGCTTCATCTTGCTTGTGAACCCAAAATTTTGTGTTTTCTTGGACTTTTTGTGGTACTCTAGTAACTTTTATTGGTCTTCTTCAGACAATCTACGTTTTTTATTGACGCGTGACACTGAGATCCCCCTAAACGATACAATGGTTTTTTAACTCTGTACTAGCTTCGCAAGTGACTTCGTTCGCGTGGTAGTACTAATTACTTTTTCTCTCGTAAATCTCGATCTACAAGAATTTTGAAATAAAAAGAACTAATTTTGCCCTATAACCTCCTCTGTCTTCTAATGAAAGTTGCGTAAAACCCCGAACAAATAGAAAGACAAACGAAAATATTTAAATATATTTTTTGTGTTGAATTAACTCACAGACAGACACTTTTATTTTATTTTTTAGGTATTTATTTAAGTAGGTTCACTAGTTATAATGTTATGCTCAACTTTATTATCTACAAAGAAAAGACAGCAAACAAGTTTCGCTGGTGCGTAACGAAATCTGGGACATGGCTATTTTTAACATGAAGGAGGGTAGTTCGAGGGGTCTGTCCTAGTTTTATAGTATGTTAGTAATGAGCCACTACTGTAACCCATTTAGTTGAGTCTCCCATTTCGATGAGTTTGCACGCTTGTTATCCAGAAAATTTTTAATTTAGATGCTTGAAAAATAATTATGAAGTCTCAATACCATAATTTAAATGGTATTGAAACTTCATAATTTTCCGACATATTGCACAGATTTTAATTAAACTATCATTAAAACTAACATAAATTTGTTCGTTGTGAACTGATTAGAATTATTGATTTTTTCGTATCCTTTTCGTAATAATATTCTTATGGATTCTACTACTATTTAAAGCTATATTGGGAGCAAAATATATAAAAATATATTGGGAGTCCCCAGAATATTTAACAATATTTCAAATATTCTGGGCTCCCAATATATTTGATCCATGAACAGAAAAATTAAGGGTTTAATGAATATTTGACATAAGAATATGTATGGGTCTATTTTCAAAGTTAAGCAACACTAGTAGAGACAGGTGACCAAATTAAATACAGAGATTTCTTGGTGAGAAAATTAAGTTGTTGGTTCTGGCTGTTATTTCTACATCTTTGAGGATCGTTACAGGTAGATAGTAGCCACAAAATCTATCGTTAATTTTGTCAAAGTGTATCGTTTTACTAACTCAAGCCCGGTTGCAGAGGTACTTTTATCGGTAGTTTATCTATTCATTAGCGCTATTGGTTCGATAACTTACAAAATTGCGTTTCTGAACAACGCAATGTACGATAAATTTCGTTTTAACTTAGGTTAACTTAACTGACCAATCTGTGCCGTTTATCGGTTCCATAACTTTATTTGACGTTTTATTTGTGAACTTTTACTGTGTTTTTAGGTTATATCGTGTTGTTTTAATTAAATAGCCAGTGAAAGACAAGTGTGAAGTTAAGTTAATAGATATTTTATTGAAGAACTAACCTATGAATAGCATAATGAATACGAGCAGCTCATTTGAGTTTGATTTGGAAGTGCTAGAGTTTATTGCTGACATATCTATACCCAGAAACTTAAGATGCAGGAGAAATCCTTTCAAAATGTATACGGCTGAAGAATTGAAATTAAGATATCGTTTTGATAAGAACACTGTGATACACCTTATTAATATCATCAACCCTGCTGTCACTCCTGTTAAGGATCGCAAATGACATGGACAAAAAAGTACATTCCATGTACACATACATAGTAAATAATATTGTATATTAAAAATAGAAAAATGATTAAATGCGTAGTTTTTAACCTCTCTGATCTCGTCAGTGTTTATTTCAAAATAATTAGTAATCAAGATGAATTCAAAGTACCATTTGTCAACGTCCGCCATAATGGACCATAAAGTAAAATAAATATAATAATGGGTGTTCCACATCAAGCATACTACTTGCGTATATCACATAGACGTTTGATATGGACGACAAAACGCTATTATTAAAACATTTTATTTATACGAAACTGTTTTCGTTGGTATTTTTGGCATTTAATAAAATTATCTTTTCATAATGTTGATGCGTAAGATAGTTTTTTTTTTATATTTCACACAAAAAAAAAAATCGGAAAACGGAACGCGTTACTTGTTTGACAATGTGTCATTGTCTATGTCAAATGTCAATGTTATGTTATTGCAGATTCTACATTGCGTCCTGTGTTTGTTTTTGCGATTATTTTCTAATATTTTTGACCCCTGCTTATTTCAACGTACTATGTCAATGTTATGTTATTGCAGATTCTACATTGCGTCCTGTGTTTGTTTTTGCGATTATTTTCTAATATTTTTGACCCCTGCTTATTTCAACGTACTGATACCTTCTACCACCCGATTACCTTGCTATTAATACTGGACTCTGATTTACATCGCGTTGTGGATTTGTTTTGTGGATCAATATGAGGTGCATCAACTGCGGAATAGCCATGCAAAGGTTTCAGAGGCATCTCATATCCTCGCTTTCTGCACACAATCAAACAAGACTTTCGCGTTGGATAACAATGCCCAAACCTAGGTAAGAAGTTGAACTAGAAAAAACTTAACCTGATTTATTTTTCTATAGTTCTGGTATGCGAAATCTTACAGTGCATCTTATTTTCAGTTGCCTCTTGATACATTTATTTGTCATCCATGCTTATTATTATTAAACACCGAAGCTGGTGAACAAGAGAGACTACTGGGGCATAACAAATGGCTTGTGCTGCGGTTGTGGCAAATCAGTGAGGAAAATAAGACACCATAATGTCAGTATGGAGTGTCTGTTGCTGGCTGTTCTATTATCACAAAATACTAATTATGTGGTAAGCATTTTGTTTTTCATAATGATAAATACCTAGTTGTATTAATCTATAAAAAATGAGCTTTCATACTATGTATGTATGATTGTTATATCTGTGTTTTATGTATTTTAACATAATATACTTGCCTAAAGTAGGCATGTGTAACATAGTACTGCTCATCTTACTATAACATAGTACTTGAAAACATAAAGCGATATTTAAAAAGATACCATTGTTACTAAAAATTATATAAACATAAGAATTATCTAATGATTGAATTAATTTATTATTGTGTTTATTCTAACTGTGGTTTATTTTCAGCCTTCAAGAAACAACTGTGTTTGCCATGTGTGTTGGATGCGAGCAAATAGACAGGCAGTGCATGACTCATCACGAGACATGCAAGAATTGGCTTTGGATAATGATGCAGCAGCCCCTAATGTTAGCCAAGTTGTTAGCCCACCAGACCCACCACCGTTGCCGCCTGTTCAAAGAGGGCCATGGGAAAGTAATACCATATCATTACCTAATTACAAGCGAGCTTCGATCACATCTGTTCACAGTATATTTAGAAGACTGCTTTTGCAAGAACATAGTTTCTATGTTCCTCGCAGCTGTAGAGTGTGTGAAACACATTTGTACAGCGATCAATGGCATTTATTACCTCAAATGAATGAGGCACATTCTACATTTAGTGCTATCCATATAGAAGACATAATTAATATTATGAAGTCAAAAGCTAATATTTTGAACTTTGAAAATGTCTCAGAAATTCTCTCACGGAACATTAATCACAATTGTAAAATAATAATAAATAAATCTATGATTGTATTTTTTTTAAGAAATCTGGTTATGTTTAATGCAGTTATTTATGTAATTACTGAAGCCCTATATTTACACTTAATCCAGGTTAGTGTATTGGTGAAATAAAAATGCTCTGTTCTATCCAAGCTGGTTGATTGACCTCCATAGGTCTCTTTATTAACACTATCGCTGCATTGTTCTAATGTATATTATCTTCGTAAGCATTTAAGATATAATAATTATAATATGTCAAAATATTTTTATTTATTTTCTCGAATAAGTAAATAAATAATAATTTTTACTCCTTTGTTTTATTCTATGTTTCCCTCGTTGGTCTAATGGTCGCAAGCGCTACTGCTGAGCATGACGTCCTGAGTTCGATTCCCAGGTCGAGCAAAGTGATATTGGGTTTATTCATCAGGAATTTCTCAGTAGCAGCCCGGAGTCTAGATTTGTGCCTGGTTGATAGAAACAGACTCGCCCCTTATTAAATGGTACTCAAAATAACTGGTGAAATCTGGGTGTACTATAGGTACACCTCTGCCCAACCCTTCGGGGAATACAGGCGCGATGTTATGTTAATGTTTGTTATTATTGTCACATTTTTTGAGACTATTACCCAGTTTAATAAATGTTAGTCAATATTCAGTTTAAAATCCTAATCTAAACACCTTATTGCTAGCGATCTAATTAAAAGGTTTACTGTAACTGTTTTTGGTCTAGTCTGGTGTAATGACAAGATTTCTGAGTTTTTTATTTATAGCAATTTAATGAGTCAATATTCACGAATATAAAACACCTAAAATCATTGGTGTACACTAAATTCGATAACTATGCCGACGTCCATAGTAAAATTGGCCATATCCTTTACATTGTCTGTGTTAGAAAAAATTATCATAGCATTACGCTTTTATGCTACAGGTACCTTTCAAGTTATAATTGGTGATGATATTAACGATGTAATAACGTAAATACCAATATAAACTTTAAACCAAACGGCAAAGCAATTTAATAACAGAATCACGCACGACAAAATTAACACGGGGAGATCAGGATCATCTGAGACTGAGATTTTGACGTTTTCTTTTTTAAGGATTTTACAAGCATGTCGTTCATAGTGTTCATACAGCCTATTAGCACATGATATAATTATGACAAATTATCATAATTTAAACTCAAAAGGTGCTTAACCAATCTTATTTACCCTAGAAAAAAATAAAATTATAAATCAAACTAGTTTTAATGACAATTTCAAACCATAAAATAAATTTTAAACTCTATCTCTTAAACAGACCCATCTAGTGTCAAATTATGGAACTGGCCATCGGTTCAATAGTTATTTAATCGGTTCATGCGTCTTCAGAAACACAGTGACAGATAATCGACGTTTAACTGTCGTTTAACTTTATTGAATTGAAAAGATAACTGGGATCTTCAGAAACCGGGCATAACTGAGTTATGGAAGTTAGATAGGCAGACGTACCAAGCTAAATACTGGTACTCTGATGCTTCCGGTTAGACTGGAGGCTGACTTCAAAGTGTTGGTAAGCGCCGAGGTTGGTGAGGAAGTACATGATACAGTTAAGGCCGGGTTATCCAGAACGCCGTAGGTATTCGACGCTTACCCCAGCCCCCGCAACGAATAGCAAAACGTAACAAATTACGACGCGCGGGAGACGCGCGCGCCAAGCGCACCGCTCATGAGTTCACGAACTCAAGTAGGTACGAAGATGCGTCACAGAATAGAGCAATGCAGTAGATCAACTTAAATTGATTATTTTATGTTTATTTTGTTTTGTTTTAATAGTATTTTCAAGTTTATAGATAGAATTGGTACGTATTATATAAACTTGAACCTAATTAGTAATAATTAAAAATAAGTATATTTATCAGGGATGGGCCGAAATTCGGTTCACATTCGGTTCAACCGAATTTCGGCAGCTTGAAACGAACTTCGGCATTCGGCCGAAATTCGGTTCAGATGCCGAACATTCGGCACAAGAAAAATAATACTTACTTGCACTATTTTGACTAAAATTTTATAGAATTAGAATGGCATTACTGTTATAAAATTATGTCTTTTACTCACTCATGGTCATTTATTTTAGTTACGAACATTGTTAATGTAAATCTTAAATTAAATCGGTTCTTCTTATTAGTCTTGATAATCTCTGCCTAATTAATTTGACATAATAATTAGACATACTATTACAAAAATTAAATAAACTTATTATTCTTCTAACAAACATCTGGATTACAATTCGTAAATTGAATTAAAAATCACGTTTTGATTCACAAACTAAACATTCATTAACTAAAGGGTACTTATTTATCAAATTAACAAAATTTTCTCATCTATTTACTCACTCATATTTAAAATTTACTAGAGGCAGGCTATGGTGCAAAAACACCAAAAACTCTGCCTTATCTGGCAGAATTTTGTTACGTTTTTTTTTTCGTATACGTTTCCTGCCTCCGATAAAAGTTGCTTAGAACATACAGAGCTTCTAGGAGACGATAAATATATTCGAGATTTAAGTAAATGCGTAAACAAGTCACGACGTGTCACTCTCGAGAAAGCGCGCAAAATTGAACCGAAATTCGGCCGAACTTTTCATTTTAACCGAATGTTCGGCCGAAGTTCGGATTCGGTTCAAACCACATTCAGCCCATCTCTAATATTTATTTATTTTTGTGAATAACGTGAATAAAAAATCTGACTGACACGCAGATCATGAATACGGGTACGATTCAAAATTACATGCCGCGCGCTATTCGACTTTCCCAAAGGGTGCGAAATCTTTATGGCACAGTATAAAAAATCAAGTATTAGGTAGGCACACTTACATTAGGAGAGTTGTATTACAATTCAATTATTGTTATATTGAATGAGGGCTTAGAGGTATTCTGTGTGAAATATTATGTTTTTAAATAAAAAATATAAATATTTTTCAATCAAATAGTTATACCAATAATAGCAACACACAAACACTTTTTGGAACGTTTTTATTTTACGCGGCTTCTAAACTGGCAGAAATTGTAACGCAAAAGTGTTAATACTTACGACTGTCTTCTGACGAGAGAGACGACGAGGGTCCCTCAACCGCACACTTTTTTTTTCTCTAAAAACTATAATAATTTATGCACAACTGGCTAATGCCGTGATTCAACTTCAACTTCAACTCTTGCGGCTTTTGTGGAGGACCCACCATAATTTCACAAACGCTGGAGGTTGTTTGGTAAAGTATTTTGGATGATGAAAAGTATTAAAATTGAAGTAAAAAAAAAAACAAAATTATTTTGTACGCAAACATGAACATGACAGCTTTTGCAATGTCAAATGTATTTCACTCAATGTGTTACCAGTTTACCAGTGGCAGCAGGAATAAAATAAGTATGAAAAGAGAAAATTAGAAATATGGCATAGAACTGTTAAAACGATAATACAGTACGCTACAGCTTTATTTTATTTATCTCAATGAACCTACATAGATCATAAACAAATCGAGTAAATACAAAAGGGAGAAGGCATTTAATGGAGGTTGGACGGGGAACATTAGGGAGTGCGCGTGATTCGAAATGCAGTAAAAAGCCATAGATCCTGACACGATATGTCACATTTTTGACATTTTACAACATACTTTCTGTTTCCCTTTGGTAAATGAATACTTTATTGGAAAACTCTTAAAAAAGTAGACATACACAAAGATGTGAAACTTTTTCTGATTAATCATTTTCATGAAAAAAAATGTAAGCACTTTTCTTAAGACCATCTATGCTCGTTGTTGGTGTTGTTTACTGATTGCATAACGGTGAACAGGAGACGACTAGGCTCTTCGACCACCTTACGGAGGCAGCTGCAGGAGCTGAACTGGCCCAGCACAAATATCCGATGGCAAAGCTTGTTTTTCTAAGAGATTTTAATTCCCACCATAAAGAATGGTTGTTCCCATGCCAACAAACAGAGCACGCTGGTAGAGAGGCCCGCATGTTTTTTTATCGCTAGATCTCGACCAGCTGGTTCACCAAGCAACCTGGATTCCAGAAGTCGACGGCCATACGCCCAATGGCTTGGACCTAGTGCTCACAAACGTTGCGTCGCCAGAGACTGTCAGTATCGGTCTGGGCCTCGCTCGGATCGTATGACCACTTTCTGGTGAAAACGGTATCTACCTTTTCTCCTCCAGATAAATGCCCTAGGGGCATACGGCGAGTATGGAAGTATGGGTCAGCAGACTCCGAAACTGCAAAGCGAAACTCGAACTTTTACCGTCCTTCGCTGCCTCCTAGTTATGATAAAACAGGATGGAACACTGGCCCACACCGCACAAGACAAAGCAAATTTAAATGCCTCCGTCTTTGCGGTAAGTTTACGTCTCGACACGGCGTCTAACTTACCACCTAAAATACCTCACTTTGGCTCCGTAATGCTGGAAACTGCATTTCATGTTAAGGAAGTCCGCAAAGCCCTTTCCAGTCAAGATGTGAACAAAGCCAGTGAACCGGAAGGAATACCTGCTCGAGTATTAAAGATTTGTACCCCGGATTTGTCTCCTGTATCGCATACTCGCCTGTATCGCGTTCTATTAAAACCGGAGTGGTGCCAGTGTCCTGGAAGCCAGGTAATGTGCAACCAGTACTCAAAAAAGTTGCCGTGCCGTACAGACGATACAGGTATCGCGTAGTCCCGTTGACTCTTTGGCTTACACAGTACACTGCAAACCTGACTTTGCCAGCCAAGCAGATTCAAGATGCAAACCGAGATTTTTAATTGAAAATGATAGGAGGGAGTGAACTAGTTGCCACTCTAACGATCATACGTGAGCTTCCGATCACAATGGCCTGACACTTTGAGGGGCTTACAGTCACCCCAAATCAATCAGACCAGTTTTGATAGCATCTAAATCTCGGTTTAAATCTCCTATAGCGTCTGACAAACTTTCCACCCGCGTAGATGCATACAACTGCAGATCATCAGCGTAAAGTTGATACGAACACCGAAGACAGAGAGTGATAAAGTTTACCGAAGTTTACCGAAAATAATAAATGATATTTTTGTAGGAAATGGTCATGCTGTATATTTCTACACTATGGCACGAGTGTGCTGCGCGTAATAAATATTGTTGACTTGTGACAACCCTGGCCGTTGCGATACTGTCTAGACGTTGTCGGCATTTTCCACAAGATCAAAGGTGTCGACCTACTGTATGATCTTTATACTGTGGTCATAGCGACGAATGATCGACTGCACCATAATAACCATTATTACATTTACGAAAATAAAACCTAATACAGTCGAATACGGTCAGTTATTTCAATCCGGATTACCAACGTTCTAATAGCGCGTTTAGTAAAGAATCGGATTGATAATCATCAGTATTCGGTATCAAACCCAGGCTCTAATCACATCATTTTGTGATTTCTTTTTTATTGTAAGTACTTTTATATTATATTTAGGTATTTTTGTAAATATTTTGTTGAATAAAATAAAAAACATTTTCATTTTTTTATAGGAGAAAGAAAGTCGAAAATGTTTTTGTTTTACACACATATTTGCGGTTTGTAAATCTATTCCGCGTAGGTACTTATCTACTTAGTAAAGTAAAATATTAATTTGTATAATTATAGGTACCTATTATAATATTGTCAAAGTTTCCTTTGAGTCTGACATTTGAAAAGAGCATTATAACATTTGCGCACGCGGCGGCTTTATGCTCTTTGAGATAGGGTTCAAATTCAATTGTTTCACACACTTTTTGCGGTTGGCAAATCTATTCCGCGAGAAAAATAAACTATTCTAACTTTTGCGCGCGTGGCGTCTTTATTTATACACATATTATTTTGTGGTTTCGAAATCTATTCCGCGTAGCTTGGTAGGTACCTCAGAATACAGAAAGAACCTAGTTAGTAAAGAAAAATATTTATATAGGTCTAAATATTTATATTTTCAAAGCCTTCTTACTTTTTTTGTTTATTCAGCCTTCGTAGAGCCAGCGATGACAACTTCTTTTTGTTAATTTTGTCCATTAGTTTTACTGACCAAAATTATAACTAAAGTACCTAATAAAAACAATTTATATTACAACTATTTAAAACTAAACGATAGGAATTAATATTTTATAATGATTTTTTGGCTCGACCGGAACCAAACTTAGCGGGGGTGGCAGGTTCGCTAAAAATTGGCATACGTCCGACCTCCAACACGTTCCGCTCGGGACTAAAGGACGCGAGGCGCGCGGCCGCGCGTTTGAAAATAATAGGAAAACACTTATTTTTGAAATTAGTGGTATAAATATTTTCAAATTTCACATTATGACGACCGACATGTATGTCATTTTATACGACCTTTATTATGGTATAAGTTTTATTATTCAAAGCTTAATAAAACTCAAATAAAATAATAATGAGACCGTAATTTAGACTTGTCTTTGCGATTTAATTAGATGCAGTGAAATGCAAGTAATCGTGTATCGGATGACCGAAATAGAAAGATCAAAGTATGAGTTATGTAATATGTTTTTTTCAAAATTTAAATCCGTGTTATCTACGAATAAAACACAATTGAAAACGACGTTTTTTCGAATAACCTCGCCTTAACTTATAAAAATCATACACGTAAATAAAATTGAAGTGTCTGTCTGTGTTTTCAAAATATCTTAAGCGTTTTTGCTTTTTTAAAATGTTTTTCTGTGTGCCTCTATTTAATGTTTGGATTGACTGAACCGATTTTAATGGGACTGGTATATAGAGGAAGTTATGGGGCAACATTTAGAACGTAGTTACGTGTCGTAAGTAGTTACGTAGCAATCGAATCCATTACACGCAGCGCAGCAGCCGATTACTCAACCTCTACGACAGCCGTGTTGTCAAACAACAAAAATATCAAACAAATTAAACACATTTCCTTCAGGAAAATCTCTTCATCCCTGTTTTCTTGGCTACCCCTCCGTAAGACAGCGCGACTAAGTTTTTTAACTTAACTGAAGAAAACTATAGAACAGGTGCTTCAATTGTTTTCGCAAACTTGCAGCTGAGAGGTCAAATTAGAATTGATTGCTTTTCGCTTGGATAATGAGGGAAGGATAGATTGAAGAAGTTGTAGGAGGAACTAAATCTAAATTTACGAGCAATAATGGACTTTCAAACCCGACGTTAAGTGCGTAGTCCAAGAAAGAACGCGATGGTGGATCATTGTAGACGCCCTCTGCTACACCTAGAGACTTAGGGTATTAAGTCAATGGACCTTCAGTAGCTATAGTCGCAGATTAAGACTACTACGAAATAAGGAGTGTGAGACTTCTTCTGACTAAAAACTCATTCTGTTCTTTCAGTTTCCATTCCCGTTTCCCCAACAGGCAAGTACACTATTCAGCCCTGTCATTAGAGCTGACTGGTCTTACATTAGGTGGCTGGAACACGTCGCGCCGTTGTCTCGCGAGGTTAAAATTACGCTTGCTACGATATGTCTACATGAGTCAGCCATTTCATCCCAATAGTGTTGTATGCCACGAAAAACACAATATTAGATCGCGATTCTTATTCGTAGATGTCTTTGGCAGTCGTTACGTGTAGGCAGTTTTATCAACATAGTATCTAGTATTTATGGTTACAGAATTTTTTTTTTAAATTTTATTTATTTATAGTTAATTAAAACGGTACAACACCAATTACATTAATTAACATAGAAATAGAAATACATTTAAGATAAGAATAGTAATAATTGTGATTGAAAATTGAAATTATATAAGATAAATTAAAATTAAAATTAACATGGAACAGTAGACACTCTTCTTCTTCTCGGTTTGGTTTCCGCACTTGGTCTCTGCACGAGACCATTGTGCGTGAGCCGTGTCGGCCGTCACTCCATCCAGCCAACCTCCTTCCAGAAGCAGATCAGGTCTCTCGGTCTGTTCAGGATGTCTGTAAGGGAATTCAAAGACCCGAGGGTTTGCTTTCTTATGTCAGTGATTTCCGTGCACTCTAGGAGCACGTGTGCCACCGTTTCCTCCGTCCCCATGCAGGCCCTGCATAAGGGACTGTCCGTTACACCTATTGTGTGGTAGTGTTTGTTCAGTGAGCAATGCCCGGTGATGGTCCCCGCCACCATTCGCAGGCTTTTCCTGTCCATGTGTAGGAGGCGCCTGCTTAGTTTTTTGTCTAGGTTTGGCATCGCCTCCTTGGACTGCCTGCAGCCTGGTGCCGAGGACCAACATTTCTGGGCTTGAACGTGTGTGTGTTCTTTTAACCATGTGCGCAGCTGGGTGGGGGGGAGCGGCACGATGGGCTCTGGTCCGAAAACCGTTGTGTTGGACCCCCTCCTGGCCAGTTCATCCGCCGCATCATTGCCGAGTGATCCGCTGTGCCCCTTTATCCATTGTAGTGTCACAGTGTTACGGTTCTCGACCACCGAGCGTTGCAGCGCGTTGTGACATTCTAGTATGAGTTTAGATGTGATATAGTTTTTCCCTAGGGATTGTAGTACTGAGGCACTGTCGGAAAGTATACAGATGTGGCTATCCGTAACTCTCCTGGCTTCCAAGGCATGGATCGCTTGGATAATACCCACACATTCCGCCTGGTATACGGTGTTGAGCTTGCCTAGCGGTCTGGATATCTTTATGTTGAGATCGTTGGAGAAGACTCCAACTCCAGTTCCAGTGTCTGTCTTTGAGCCGTCAGTGTAGATTCTAAGCTCCTTGGGTCCTGAGTTGTCCTCTGGCTCCAGCATGAGCTGTATTTGGTAATTTTTTTGGAAGTGGTGTGTCTTTGTAATCTTATCATAGAGTGCAGTCATCAGAGGTTGTCGTTTGACAGAGTCCTCCATGATGCGTGTGTGCTTGATCCTGGAGTCCCTCAAGAGTGCTCCGGATATGGCGAGTCTGAAGGCTGCCAGGGCAGCCTCTTCTCGTACTATGAGATGCAATGGTGGTAGTCCCAGCATGGCCTGTAGAGCGGCAGTGGGTGCAGTTCTCATGCTGCTGGTGATCGCCACACATGCGAGTCGTTGCAGCTTCTCGAGGTCTTTTTGTGCTGTACCTAAGTCTGTTCTGGGCCACCAGACAAGGGAGCCGTACGTGATGATTGTTCTTATAACTGTTGTGTATAGCCAGTGGGTTGTTCTGGGGCTGATGCCCCAGTTCCTGTTCAGCATACGTTTGCACTGCCACATGCAGATGCTAGCTTTCTTGGTGGTGTGTTCAATGTGTTTTGCCCAATTCAGTTGCTTATCCAAGAAGATGCCCAAATATTTGGTGTCAGCTGAGAGGCTTAAGGTGGTGCCAAAGAAACTTGGCAGCTCCAGCTCCGCTAGCTTCCTCTTTTTGGTAAAGAGTATTAGTTCGGTTTTTGTGGGGTTCACTGAGAGTTGATGCTCTCGGCACCAGTCCTCTACTATCCTTAGGGCCTGGCGCATGAGGTTGCTTATGGTGTTCTCATGGCTTCCATTTATTATTATGGTTATGTCATCAGCATAGCCAACGGTAAAGTATCCTTTATCATTTAGTCTCCTGATGAGGCTGTCTGCGACCAGGTTCCATAGCAGTGGCGAGAGGACACCCCCTTGGGGGCAGCCTTTCGCCACAATGGCCCTCGTTGTGCTATTTATTGTGACTTGTACTGCTCTTTGCTTGAGCATGTTGGTGATCCAGCCACTCAGGGTTTGGTCTACACCGTGCCTGCTGAGTGCTGTATTCATACTCTGGAACGTAGTCTTGTCAAAAGCACCTTCGATATCTATGAAGACAGCTATCGAAGAGCATTTGTGGTGTATCGCGCATTCAATTTTTGATATAACGCTGTGTAGGGCAGATTCTGTTGACTTCCCCGTTGAGTAGGCGTGCTGTTGTCCGTGGAGTGGATTCTTCCAGAGAGGTCCGTCCCGAATGTGTCTGTCGCAAAGCCTCTCTAGGGTTTTCAGTAAGAAGGATGTGAGACTTGTCGGCCTGTATGCTTTGGGCTGTGTGTAGTCAGTTTTGCCTGGTTTAGGTATGAAGATGACCTTCACCTCACGCCATGCTAGTGGAACGTATCTGAGTGCTATGCAGGCTTGGTATATTTCCGACAGCCAGGGTGTCAGGATATACTCACCCCATTGCAGAAGGGCTGGAAAAATGCCATCTAGTCCTGCAGATTTGTATGGCTGGAACGTTTTAATGGCCCATGCTATGCGGTCCTCAGTGATTATATCGCGGGCTCTAGACCAGTCTGTTATACTTGGGGTCTGTCTGGGTTCGCTTTCCCACGTGATGTCCTCGGAGATGCGGCAGTCCGGGAAGTACGTCTCCAGAAGGACCTTACTGGTTTCTTGGTCTGTCTGTGTGTAGGAGTTGTCAGATTTCTTGAGTGCGCCGAGAGTACGGTCCTGATCAGTTGATAGGATTTTCTTTACTCGTGCGGCTTCACTGTTTGATTCTATGGATGCGCAGAAGTTCTGCCAAGCAGTTCTCTTGGCTATTCTGACTTGTTTTTTTGAATTGGTATTGGGTTTCTTTGTATTGCTCCCAGTCTTCCAGGAGTCTAGTGTTCTTTGCTCTGTTGAATTGTTTCCGTAGTGTGTTCCTGAGCCCAAGTTCAGCATTCCACCAAGAGTTTCCCTTACTCCTGGTGTTAGGTGTTCTTAGTTTGCAGCTCACGTGGTATGCTTCCGTTATGCTGTTTGTTACTTTTGTCACAATTTCCTCAAGTTGTGTGGGATCAGTCAAAGGTGTCGGGTGTGATTGTCGTCTAGCCAACAAGGAGGCTAGGTGGTGTTTGTATTCTGTAACATTTGTGCGGCGCGGGTTGCGCCTTGGTATGGGTTTTACTATGTTGGTTGATAAGGTAAAGCAGATTCTCCTATGATCAGAACAGGAGGGTTCGTCAGATACGGGCCAATTAGAAATAAGGTTAGTCGCGTTTTCGGTAGCTAAAGTTAGGTCTATGATTGTTTGACCTCTGGCTGTGACCCAAGTGGGCTCTGAGCCTCGGTTAACAATGTTTAGGTTAGTGGAGAATAGATATGTGGATAGAGTCTCACCTCTGGCGTTGGATACTTCACTTCCCCAAAGCGGGTGATGAGCATTTGAGTCGGTGCAGAGGATCAGGTCCAGATTCGCGTCCTCGCAGTGACGCACCAGATCAATCATCTCTATTGGTGGGCAGTTTTCGTTGTCGCCTGGCATGTACACCGAGGCTAGTACTAGATCTGGAACATTGATGTCGATCCCGAGCCTGATCGCAGTCAGGTCTCTGGAACAGAATTGATTTAGTGGGGTGATAGGTATGTCTTTTGGTGTGTATATGCAGGTGCGTGGCTTCTCTGAGTTAAATGTGTTTAGAGTGACTTTACCTCCGGTGTTTCCAAGGCCACATATTTTGTTGTTTCTAATCCACGGCTCTTGTATGAGTGCGATTGTCCGTGGATTCATCTCCAGCGCTCTGCGAAGGCTAGCCGTGGCGGTCTGGCTATGCTGGAGGTTGGCCTGGATGATCTGGGTGTTTGGTGTGGGTGGTGCTGACGTTGAAGCGGAGTTAGGAGGCGTCGGATCCATCGGATACTATATCTCCCTCCTCCGTTTCTCGCCAGGTGTCGCTAGGTGAGGATGCGAGCAGCTGCGTTGTCCATCTCGGTGACGGGGGTGGCGCTGAGTCTGACTCAGCGTCAGCCATCGCAGCTTTCGCCATTTCCTCCTCCAGTATGGTCACTTCAATGTCTGTCTGTGTCGGTTCAGTGGTCTCAGTCTTGTCTGAGGGTAGTTTCTTGGGGTAGAAGCGAACGTATATGGACCCAAGTAGGTACGATACACGTCGTTCCCGCCCCAAGACCTTTTCGGCTTC
This sequence comes from Tholera decimalis, assembly GCA_943138885.2. Classification (NCBI taxonomy): domain Eukaryota; kingdom Metazoa; phylum Arthropoda; class Insecta; order Lepidoptera; family Noctuidae; genus Tholera; species Tholera decimalis. Next base: position 19,715,894 of record OW964573.2, on the reverse strand, counting down.
ATCGGTCGGGATCCTCAGGGTCAGGTACGTCCCATGGTTATCCCCACCGAAAGAAGTCGCCCTGTACAGTGACCACCTACCAATGTCGTACCAAGTGTTCTGACGGATCAGAACGCTCTGGAGCCGCGCTATGTCCCCATTATACCGGGGTACAAATAGCGCCGCTCGGACACGGGTAGGTATGTCAGTCTGTCGCATAACTGTTAGTGTCTGGTCAGTATTTGAAAGTCTTATCAGTGGAACATTCTGAGTCAGCCAGGTCAGGGAGTGGTCGTCTTCACACCACATCTGCACAGTGCCGTCCGCTACCCGAGGGTATCCGCGGAAGGCCGGGAGTGGTTTGGACGGATCGCTGTCCATGACGAGCTCTTCGAGTTTCTTCTTTATGTCATATGCCTCCTCCGGAGTCAGGTCCCTGGAGGGGGGAGGGAAGCAGATTGCTACGGCGAGTCGCGCAGGAATATCCTTCGTGGCCCGCGCGTAGGTCCTCTGCTCGCCTTGAGCAGGCTGGACTCTCACGCGCTTCGGGTTACCCTGAAGTGCGCTCGGCGAAGCCGTGTCGTCCTGGCGGTCCCTCTTTGCCGCTCCCGAGCCGCTTGGCCCAGGTTGTGGTTCAGAGGCCCGGACGACCGACCTTACGTTGATGAGGGTTCCAGACTGTTACCCCTGCCTTTCACCTTCTTCCTTCGGGGTAAGTCAGTGTCAATGTCAGGGTCTCGGGTTCGGCTTTCGGTCCCGGCGGATTCTGACGCTTCCGGACACCTTACGCGCTGAGTTTCCCCTTCGCGGATTCGGTTTTGGTCACGTGTTTCCGCGTCCGGCCGCTTTACGCGCTGGGAGGGCCCTTCGCGGATTCGCAGCTGGTCGCGTACTTGCTCTTCAGCGGCCGTCGGCGCAATGCGCTGGCTGGTGCCTTCGCAGATTGAGCGCCTCCGGTCACTGAACCCACCGGAGCTGGCCGCCTTACCTTTGACAGTGTCGTCGTCTGGGTTGTTTTTGTAACTGTTCCTGACGATGCTCTGTTGCCAGGCGCTCGCGGACAGCACAGTCTGTGTTGGTTTACCTGGCGCTTGGATAGCAGCCGTGGTGTGGAAAAAAGGCGCGTGGGTCGCAGCCGGTGTGGTGTTTATAGGCGCTGTAGTAGCAGCCGTGGTTATGGGTATGGCTGCAATAGCAGCAGGATTGTCGTGGGGCGCTGTAGTAGCAGCCAAAATAGTTGTTGTTGCTGCAGGAGCAGCACCAGTAGGCAGTGAATTGCCCCCTCCCAGAATACGATGGGGGCTGACCGACATGTCGGTGTGGGAGTCCCCGGCTTGGCCGGGATCCACCTGGGTAGTTTTCTTTGTTCTCTGCTTCATGGTTGATGGATTGGGCTTTTTTGGGAAAGCGAGGTTGCCCCTCCTCTGGATGGATGGAGGAAAGAAGGGAAAGGAAGGAAAGGGATGGGAGGGGGAAGGAAAGGTGTGAGGGGGATGTTTTCGACAGCACAGGGCCACATGCATCTGCCACCGTCCTGCAGGCGCGAGCTCACCGCATTACTGGCTAGTCCACTTGAACCAAGGTTTGCTGCATATATTGGCTAATATATGCAGCAAACCCGCACCAGCGAGAGATAGTAGCAGAACCATGCAGACCCGCGCAGCCGAGGAACAGGGAACATAGGAACAGGGTATTAGGTTATCCCTAGGCCTGGGATCTGGCGTAAGGGAAACTTCTCTTGTCCGGAGTCTCGTCTACAGAGACACTCCGGCAGGGGGACTACCCCCCAGGTAACCAGGTGGCGGTCCCCCAGCCGAAGCTGGGCTATCCGCAACCCGCCCACCTGCTCGGTTGCATGAGAAGAACTGCACAGCAGTCCAAGCCGTCCCACCGCAAGGGTACGCATACCATCGCGTTGGGACAGCTCAGACGCCCCGAGCAGTAGACACTCTTGCATACTTCCTCTCACAGAAGACCTGCCATGCACGTATAATTTTACTCCATTCGTCAGCAAACACATCACATTCAGGGTTGGTAGTCAGGAGGTATTGAGCATCCTTGGAGTGCGACATACTGGGGATTCAGCTCTGGCGACAATTTTGGAAGTCGGTGGAGCAAACAAATTGTGCAAGCGGTTCTGACGGTGTCCGATGTACTTGTCAGGCACGAATAGTCGGCAGAAAAGACCATGGAGCTCGGGAGAAGTAGCAGATAGGCAGTTGTATCTCGTAAAATGGTAGCTCTCAGTCCACACAAAGTTGGAAAAAAGCTAGACGGACGGCTGCCTTGGTAATATATTGTTATGTCAGCGACAATTAGCGTTAACACCTTTCAAAAAAGCATGAATACCCGGTGTTTCAGAAGTGTGGAGTCATTTTTAACCGACTTCAAAAAAAGGAGGTTCTCAATTCGTCTTGAACTTTTTTAACTCGGAGATGGCTGGACCGATTTGAAAAATTCTTTTTGCGTTTGAAAGGGTATACTTTCTAGTTGGTTCCACTGTTACGAAATCAGGATCTGATGATGGGATCCTGGGGAAATCGAGGGAACTCTTCAAATATTATAGGCATACCTATAGCGTTTTGGGTATTTCTTATAGTACTTTGAGCAGTTGCTTCCGAAAAGTACCATTTGGGGAAGTTGAACTGATGATGAAGACCACAGGTGGCCACTGAAACTCCTCAATAATAAGTATTTCGTGGATTGCGATTCGATTACTTGAGTACGGATGTTAAACACTTTATGCTCGTCACAATACGTATGGTGATGTAGAGCTGATGGTCAAGTACTAGGAGAACTCCTCAAAAATTAACGGCTCTGCATCGGGAAAAGCAATATTTTGTAAAAGGTGATAAGTTGTTGACATTGTGGCTTTTGTAACTAGATAAATTACAAACCGACACACTAAAAAGCGATAAAAATTTTTTTTGCAAAAAATAGAACCGACTTCTATATCAAAACGCTACAAAGCCAAAAATAACTTTAATTTCGGAAGGACGTGTGAAAAAAAAAAGAAAATCCAAAACCAATAACACTGACTTCCGAAATTAAAGTTATTTTCGGCTTTGTAGCGTTTTGATATAGAAGTCGGTTCTATTTTTTGCAAAAAATTTTTTTTAGGGGTAGTATCAGATATACAGTAAAGAAACAATTGACGACATTGTTTACTCAGTGGCTGAGCTGACTTAGATTGGCGCACGGAACAAATATTTGTAAGGACCTATATCCTTTGTCTGTTTTGTTTTGTACAGAAAAGTCTAATGTAGTTAGGGTGTGAGTATTTTCTAGATAAACAAGCATAAAATAAAAACAAGGAACTCGACCGTAAAACTGATTAAAAAACTAGAAAGAAATCAATTTTCAACTAAGCTAAACTGAAATAAAATAAATGCCAGCAACATCACTCTTATTGTAGGTTACATAATGACTTTACAATAACCGGTATCACAGATATAATTTTACTTTGTATGGCGCCTTACCTCTTCCGGGGTTATCTGCAATACTCATCATCATTTCCATCAATCCGCTTCTGCAATCTTCCTTTCTTCCCTGTCGTATGTAAATCCAACCACCCTTTCTCAAAAGCTAAATCTTCTCAATACGCGTGAAATATCCCACCCAAACGACACTGCCGAGGGTCTCGATTTAAAGGCCGTTACTCCATCTTTATTGCCACCCAATATAACTTGAGATATTTGAGACAGTAAAATTTTAATGCTGTAAGCGACTCTCGAAGATTATTACTGTCACTTCAAGTGTTTTGTGGTAGAGAAACTGTATTCCTTGTGCGTTTTGTTTCTTTTTTATTGTATTAAAGAGGGGTTTAATATGGGAAATTGAATTTTAGTGAACGGTTCTCTTTCTTTGAACAGTTGGAAGATATATAAGATAGATACACTCTTTATACGCTATAATAGAATATGGAATAAATATGGACTAGACTAGTACAATAGGCGGTATTATCGCTAAAAGCGATCTTTTACAGACAACACTAGGATGGATTTAATCTTTTCCATCTACTGGAACTCCTGAAAGCTAGTATCATTAGCAACCACCAAAAACGTATCAAAACAGGTCTTGCAGTCCGTTACCAGTAATCAGAAAATAAGATTACTTTTTCCTTTTAATTAAATATTTTTATAAATAAAGTATATGCCAATTCCATCGTAAATTCGTAACCGAATCTAAATTACAGTAAAATTATAATGACTTACATTTCACGAACATAAATGATTTTGTTTAATTTCGTAATACTTTAAACACTTAAATAAAAACCCTAAACTATACATTACACATCTAAAAATAAACTAAAATATGGCATCCAGAAATTCGTGCGCATCGCTGTCCAGTAGTAATGTGCCCAAAAGACTGGCGGCATTGCCACGTTGTATGGCAATGCTTAACCTTTGTCCAAGGTAAAAGCCAGCTCTTGGGTCACGCGAAGTGTCAACTAGGCGTCTGGATAGATCTTTAAAAGAACATAAATAGGTTTTAGTAGCTTCGGATTAAGGAGATATCATCATCATCTGGTTAGCCTTTTACCAACTATGTCGGGGTCAGCTTCCAGTCTAACTGGATGCAGCTGAGTATTAGTGTTTTACATGGAGTGACTGCCTATCTGACCTCTACAACCCAGTAGCTAGGTAACACGATACTCCTTGGCTAGACCAGTGTCAGATAGTCTGGCTTCTGATTATCCGTACCGACTGTCAAAGATGTCCAAAAGACAGCCGCGGCAGGACCAACGATATAACATGCTTTCCAAGGCATAGGGTATCACACCGCCAACTTCAAAACTCCGGGCGATTACTGAGAAATTCTTTACAGAAAAACCCAATAGCACTTTTTACTCGAACCCGAAACCTCGTGCTCAGCAGTCTCGCTTATGACCACGCGACCAACGAGGCAGTTTTTCGAATTAAAGAGACAACGCACCTTTTTACTTAAGTTTTAAGTTCTCGAAAATTCTTGTTCTGTAAGCCATCACAGTTCGGCGAAATTGTTTTTTTTATTAAATACGCAAACCTGTTAAGTGGGAAAAATGATAGTTGATTGAGCCAGCTCAAGGAGACAGCGTCAGCTTCCCGCTAAAATAGGAGCGAATGTGTATTAATTAATAAAAATAAAGAAGAAATGGTATTATTATGAAGATATACTAAAGGAGCTCTTCACTAAGTACGTCGATGAAGGAATAATGCACTAGCGATTCGGTTCCGGGAAAGGAAGCGCCACGCGGGTTTGATTATGCACACCACTTAGACACGATACTGATAGCGGAACCCGTACCATGGTTCAATGAACTGAAACTAATATTCAGGGTAATTAATAAACCCAGTAATGTACGTATATTTTATTATTTAGTTTAAAGAATGTAAAAGATGGAACTGAAGAAGTAACCAACACGTATTTGCTTGAAAACTAAATATATTTAATGATATGTACTCGGCCACAAACTAGACATGCTTTTGTTTATAGATTTTACATATTTTTAGGACCTTTTTTATATAATAAAATTAATAAGATAATAGACATACATAGCAAAAATGACAAAAAATGCAGTATCATGTTATCGGAATATTTAGCTAAGCTTAATTATGCAGACACTGAGAACTTGTTACAAATTTTAAAATAATTTTTAAATAATTTTATGTGATTAGTTTCTATTTTGAATTTTATATAATGTATCCATATTCCTTTAGTTAATAAACATTTATAGTATAATTGTTCTTGTTTAGACTAGTTTTACAAATAATAATTGTTCCTGCAATAAAAAACATTATTAGCGACAGCCTGAAACACAGGTTTAACCTAGCTCAGGCAAGCCGTTAAGAGGTACTTTAAGTACAGGTGATTTAATTTAAAATTAAATAAATAATAGATGTAAATCAATTATATATACCTAAGCATTAGTTTTAACATTTATGTAATCTTTTGATTTATTGACCAATGTATATTAATTGTAAATTTTGGATGAAATAAATATATTATTATCTCTACTGTATCCTCATCATGCGATAGAACTCAGCCCATAAGTCTCATCTCCAAGTTTGCACCCTTGGTTAGCTGGTGTGTAGGTAAACCAAGTCTTGTCCTAAGTGCCTAAGTGTCCTCAAGCATGTATTTACCTTCTACAAATTACGGATTTATGTTCACAAAAGCAAGATCCCTAATATAGCCCTCGGCAAGACTGGTGTTAGATTTCTTAACTTCTGAGTATCGACGCGTAACAGCTGTCATAGATATTTACAAATGACCTACAGTTTCAACCGCCAACCTTTCGGAGGCACGGACGAATTTCAGTATTTAAAGATGGTCCCTCGGTCCACGGACAGACCACTGCAAGCGTAGCTTTCTCTTTTCTTTCCTTGGAGATCGAACCATACGGCTATTAGGTACTATTCAGCCTTGACCTCTTAGAAGACAAGGTACAAAAAAGCATTCCACCTTCGTCGCACAGTGTACATAGAATATTAATTCCCTGCACTCTCGTCCCAGCACACTTCAAAGCAGTATTTAACACAGCGAGTGTAATTCTAAATTCACAGTCACGCTTGCACTGGGCTGGTCAAAACGTGCTTTTAGTTCCGACTGAGCGCTTTGACGAGCTCCATTAGCAATGCATGTTGATGTATGAGTGCATTCGAGAGTGCTGTGTATGTTGGTAGGTACTTTTAGATGGCAAAAGTATCTGTATCTATATGCACATACAATGTACGAGTGGAAATATACTGGCTGATGCACTTGGTCATATTTAAGGACGATGTGATATTTCATTAAAGAAACAGTTGCGCACATACGACGTTAAACAATAGGTAAGTATAGCATCTACATATACATATAGTAGCTTAGCTTCAGAAATAACAGAGTATTTTAGAAGTGCGGGTTTGCAACAGGAATCATAAAGAAAAAAAAACCACTTGGCATTTCAAAATATCCTTAAATATTACATTTTGATAAAAAAAAGCCAAGTTATTCATTTGTTTTCATGCTGCCCCGAAACATAATACACATTTTCCCGAAACATTTTTCAAACATTCTCAATAAGGTATAGCTGTTTTTTTTCACAGTTTCTGGTTGGTATCCTAGCAAAGGTTGTTCCCTCCAAACCCTCCAAAATACCATACATGAATAAGCCGTTAGGCTATAAGAAGTTATGCTAATAATAGAATGATGGGAGAACAAAAAAGGGGTAAATCGTTTTACTGAGCAATATTTTGTTAGGACATTGTTAGAGGTCCTAAATCCACAAACATATTACTTTTTGTTACTGCGATCATGGATTAAGATGTTTTCGGAATTTTAGAAGCATCTGAAGAGAGACAATCCTTCACATAACATCTCGCCTGTATGTCTCGAAAGCTTAGACTGTGGTAGGTAAAACTTTAGAGGAAGAAATCATTAAATGATAGTCCCTCTTTTGGTAGAGCGGCGGGGAGTGCCTGATTTCTACTAACTAAAACCCACCCAGGCAAGAGGTATGTATACTTAAAGTTCACTCACACTATACTGCAGGTATTCCTCAGTGATCCAGTCTATTTTTATCAACTGGGAATACAATAAGACTTCGAGCTCTCTTTGTTTCTTTTTGGGGTGAAAACTTTTGGGTAAAACAACAGCAAGTGAGGGGTTACCTTACTAAAATCAACCTGGTGACCATCATCGGCACATAGGCTCCGTTACCTCGAAAAAGACCTCTTCGGTACAACCTCTGTGCAACGTCAGTTACGGCAAATCCCTAGGGAGAGACACCGAGCTCCTATTAACAAATTGTAGATGGAAAATCCTAATACCACTATGTCTGACGCGGCAGTCGTGTCCAGGACCTCATGCTCAGATGTGTCTCTTGCAATAACGATGCATTATAAAGTTATCGCCTAGCCTTTCCTCAATCCTGTTGGGATACACGACAACTAAACTTTCAACTTACTGTATCGTCTTGTTCTTTTAAAAACAAGTCAAATGATTAAATACGTGTCCAATATTTTTTGATAATCTATTTAAGTGATGGACTATAGTCTACACAAAAAAGATATTTAAATAAAGATGGACGGCACCACCTTACTTGGCCTAAAAAGAAATGAGGAGATGGCTTAGGCGCCTACTGCTAGGATTATTTCGAAGTGCTCGTGATCAAAATACCTGAGAGATTTGGGAGACAGAAATGGCTCAAATTAAAAAATAAAACATTGGTGCCGTTTGCAGTCGGATGTGAATCACACTTTAATAGGGTATTTTCTTAAAATGGGTATTCTAGCACTTCAGTTAACAAAAAATATTGGACAAGTAAAACAATAGACGATACAGTGAGTTGAAATTTGACTTGACATCATGTGGTGTAATGCTTTAAATAGCACTATGTGATGTCAGCAAAGTGGGGGCACTTTAAATTAATTTACCTAGGTACCTAAAAACGCAAAAAATACGTGTACGTATACGAGTGTGTTTTTATAAGTACTAACTATTGGATCAAATAGAGAAATCATTTTGAAACAGGAATTTACTCTATTGTCGTTATCTAAACAACCTCTTAAGAGGTTACGGAGTATCTAATGAACCGGCTGTTTTATCAGCAAATCCCAAAACAGACACAGTATCTAGAGCTTTCCATAGACACCGTCGTTTTCTCATCAAAAAGAATCATTCATGCACCAAAAAGCACCCGGTAAATAAGTCCTTAAGATTCTCTACAACAAAAAACCCGTAAGTATCTACCACCCCACAATCCCACCCACCACCACAATCACCCCAAAATATTAGAAAACAACGAGTTAAAAAAACAAGTCAACAAGTTGACTCAAGAAATTAATATTTTAAAGTCGTTATGTCATTCTTCTACAAGCAAGGATAGCAGCCCTTTAAGCTTTGACAAAAAGAAAAGACATTCTCGTTTAAGTCAAATCGTATCTTCTACTCCCTCCTCGCCAACACTTGCTACAAATGTTGAACGTAATAACAACTTTATGTATTTACATCTGCAACAAAATATCTCAGCCTTACAAAAGGAACTACAAATCGCTGAAAATGAGATAAAAACTCTCAATGCACAAATACAGGTTTTGAATCAATCTCTAAGAGCGGTGCCAAAACCAGATCAGATTTTTTCAGCCAATACCAAAACAAGAAACCTAGTTCCATCAGACCTAAAAAAACACATACTCGGAAAAACAATAAGGATTTTTGGTACACAACAATGCGTCGGTCTAGCTGCTGCGCTTTTACATTCAAGAAAGACTACACCGTATGAAAAATATAGAGTCCTCGCCCACACGATGCCAAATGCACAGAGCGACACAATAACAAACAGCTGTAACGACATGAATATACGATCAGGTGACAAAATTATTATATGTTTAGGTGAAAATGACTATAACATGGGACATGTATTATTTCAGTTAAAAACGATTTTAAAAACATTTTATAAGAATAGTATAATAATATTAAATGTTCTAGAAAGTAACTATTTAGATGTCGACAAATTGAATTATCGTATCGAAAATATTTGTAAACATTACAAAAATTGCCATTTCATGAAGTTCGTACACCATAACTTATCTGAAATTTGTAAAACAATAAACTACATTTTGGATTGTGAATATTATAACCAAAAATATTTAAATCCAGCTGAGGTCAGGAAACACCTCGCGCGTAGCAAATCAAGTTCTTTTCCAAAAAGGCAGACAAATGAACCCAAAAAAGGAACTATCCCCTTTTATTTCAGAAGCAGCAATAATAATGACACTGAACAAAACTTAAATAATCATCCTCCCTCCAAAGAGCACAGAAAAGGTACTATACCTTATTATTTTCCCTCACTTACAAAGAACGACACATTTTTTCGGACTTAAAAACAAAACACCTACATCACATAACTTTAGGATACTCCACCAAAACATTGCAAGTGTTTTATCTAAGCAGGAACTATTGGAGTTAACATTACAAGAAATGCGTGACTTACATAATGACCCTCATGTAATTTGCCTCTCCGAAACATTTATAAAAAAAGGTCACGAGAACTATCTCAAGTTGTCGGATTTTGAAATGGCTACAAACTTTTGCAGGGATAAACACCGCGGTGGCACTTGCATTCTAGTCAAAAAGGGTCTAAATTACAAAGAATTACAATTTATAAAAACATATGCATCAGTCAATACTTTCGAAGCTTGTGGCATAGAGTTAGAAGAAAAGAAATTAGTAATTATTTGCGTATACCGAACACCTCAATCTGATCCTAATCAATTTTTAGCTAAGTTAGATAGTGTCTTACATTATCTTCACAAGAAATATAAATCTAGAACGCGCATAGTTTTAACAGGTGACTTTAATATTAATACCTTGAAAAAAAGCAAAATTACTCAAGAATTTCAAGACTTAGCCAGTAATCACAATGTTAAAATTCATATTGAGGTAGCTACTCGAAAATTATCTTGCATAGACCATATATTGAGTAATATACCTGACGCAATACCAACAGTGCTGCCACTTCATCTCTCTGATCACGACACAGCTCAAATGTTAAGCTTTCCTTTAAGGCTTCAAACAAAAGCTTCAATATACCATATTTACAAAAGAGATTACAGTCTAGATAACATGCATAAGTTTATTGAATGCTTACAAAATCTATCCTGGACCGATATTTACATGGAAACTGATGCAAATACAGCATTCAACGCTTTCCATGAACAAATATGTTTATTTTACGGTCTGTGCTTTCCAAAAGTTAGGGTAAAGATAAATCTAAACAATAAAATAAAGCGAACGTGGATAAGTAAGGGTCTTAAAGAGAGTTCTAAAATGAAGCGTTTCCTGCGATATCAATATTACAAGAATAAAAATATAGCCAATAAAAGAAGATATACGGCATATTCAAAACTATTACAAAAGTGTATCCACAATGCTAAACGAAATGCTAACATAAAATTTATGAATAATAGTGACAACAAATGTAAAGCCGCATGGACAGTCATTAAAAACGAAGTACTTAATACGGACCCAAAAAATAACATTGAAAGCATTAAAATTGACAACAGCGTACTCACGAAACCAGTAGAAATAGCTTCTGCCTTTAACAGTTATTTTACAAATTATATTCCTACACAAACTTGTAGAAATACTTTTCGCAGCGATACCCTAACTGCTAACTCGATGTTCCTTACACCTATATCTGAAGCTGAGGTGAGGAAACACATATTATCGTTGAGAAATACTAACTCTGAAGGCTATGATGAACTTAATACCCGAATTCTTAAGACATGTGTCAATGAATTAAGCGGCGTGTTAACTTATCTCATCAATCTGTCCTTTTCACAAGGAGTCTTTCCTAATGCTTTAAAAATATCTGTTGTCAAACCAATATTTAAAAAAGGTGATAAATGTGACATGAGAAATTATCGCCCCATAACACTGATACCCATCATATCTAAAATATATGAGAAATGCATGTATCAAAGAATAGTTAACTACTGTGAAAAATTTAAGATTATTAAAAAGGAGCAATTTGGCTTTCAGAAACATAAATCTACATCTTTAGCCATCTTTTCACTTTTGAAAGCAATATTGACCAACATTAACGACAAACAGTTAACGACAGGGCTATTCTTTGATCTGTCAAAGGCATTCGATCTCGTTTCACACGAATTATTACTAAAAAAACTAGAGGCTATCGGTATAAGAGGGCTGCCACTTCAGTGGATATCGTCCTACTTAACAAGCAGGCAACAGAGTGTCACTGTTACTAAACTTAATGAAAGTAGGAACATGACAAAATATTCTTCTGAATATATAAATATAAAACGCGGCGTCCCCCAGGGTAGCATACTGGGACCTATCTTATTTCTTCTCTACATAAATGACATAGTTAATGTAACTAATCATAAATGCTTCCTTTTTGCCGATGACATTTCTATAATTGTTACTACCGATAAAAAATATTATTCAATTACGGATCATGAAGCGGACATTAATAATACAATAGACAATCTAATAAACTGGCTAAATGATAATAATTTATCTATTAATCTTAATAAATCTGTATACGTACAATTTAATCAATCTTATAATAATAAATTTAATTTTAAAATGAACATATCAAAAATATCGCAAGTGACGCAAACTAAGTTTCTAGGAGTAGTAATTGACGAACATTTAGACTGGAAAGCACAGGTTGATACTGTATGCAATAAAATACATAAATTTGTCTATGCATTGAGACAAATAAAAAAAGTCACCAATATAAAAACGGCTGTGATGTCATACCGCGCATATGTTGAGTCCTCACTACGGTATGGACTAATAATGTGGGGAAATAGTACTGATCGCAATAGAGCATTTATCGCCCAAAAGAAATGTATACGCGCTTTATACGAGATTCCATCTGACGAATCATGTCAACCAATATTTAAGGAACTTGGTTTGCTACCGTTACCTTCATTATACATATATGAAGCATGCATGTTTGTTCAAAAACATAAATGGCTATTTAAAACAGCGGAGGAAATAAGCTCTCGAAGTCGACGTGATCAATACAGACTTGTACTGGATGATCTGCCTAGATTAGCGAAATATAATAAAAACTGTGTGGCTATGTGTGTTCGTCTTTATAATAAATTACCTAACATGTTTAAAACATTAAATAGTAAATTATTTAAATTACAACTGTTTAAATGGCTCTGTAATCATAATTTCTATTCCATTAATGACTATTTAAAATGAATTTCAATTTAACATACCTATTAATTTTAATTCAATGAAATATAATATTGTATCTTAGTAAGTTTGCATGCTTTAGTTGTAAGCAAGACATGTCGATCCTATATTTATTTATAACACCTTGTATACCATGTTTTAAGCAAATAAATACATCTTATCTTATCTTATCTTATCTAATCTTTAGCCGATAACCACGCCCGAGCAATCTCCGCAAACCTCCGCACATCTACGTCAGCTGTAAAAAACATGTAACCCTCCTTTTTTCACACGTAATCGGGTAAGATCACGGCTCATTTCCCCCGATTCGGAACATCTTGTAAGTGATTGGAACGCTCAGGTATTTTGGGGTTAACGTGTGTAATAAGGTTGAGTTTCGTGTGACGTTTAAGGTATTTCTATTAGAGTTGATGAAGGGTTAATGATGTGGTGTTTGAGCTGTTGTAGGTGGGTAAGTAATGTCTTAATTATAATATGTAATATTATCGTTGTTACTTATATAAATACCTAAGAAGGCTTATTTATTTGTTGTAACCATTTTCAACACCTCCTGATAAGTATTTGGAATACATATCATGCAATTATTATGAAAAACCTTATCGATAGGTAGACAGACAATGGATCCATGTGAACTAGGTTTCTGGGTTTCTTGAAACTGGTAAATGAGAGTTTGATTACTCAAAGAAAACCTAATTTGTTCCTTTCCTAATAGTTTCCAGTTATTAGGGTTCAAATCGTTGCAAATTAGTCCTAGAAAATCTTTATTCAAAGCAACACGCTTGCTATAATGTTTTCACCTTCTATAATGTTTTCTATACCCAGTGGTATACAATAAACCTTTCACTTAAAAAATCTCACTAACTTAACTAATTTTCCTATTAACCTAGATGGTGCAGAGGGCATCCACAGTAGTTCTCCATCGCAACCTTTACCACAGATTACTAAATAGCTACTTCGTAACCTTGACGCTTCAATTCGGTCCACGTCATCCCAATGTTCGTCGCTTCTGCCACCACAGTGCGACGTCAGGTATGTCGGGGACGGCGACATTTCCTTTTTCTTGAGGATTCCTATTAGTCACTCTCAGTTGGAGGAAACTATCATAGATCCAAAATCAAATCCAGATTTTTACACCAGAAAGTAATTATTGTGGCCAAAATTGCCGACTTATTTTCACTAAGTGTTTCTTTTTTATTACGGATGAGCCCGTTCTCGACCTCGATCACACCTGATGGTAAGCGTTAGATGAGGTCTAGGATGGAACGTTAGCCCAGAAGATGCCTGTTCACTCTTGCTTTAAAGGTTGACGGGTCGTATGTGCAGAATACAGAAGCCGGCAGAGAGATCCACATCTTGGCTGTGCGCACAATCAATGTAGAAGAGAAGCGCTTAGTACTTAGTACGCATAGTGCTTTTGCTATTATACGTGCTACGTACACCTCTCTTATTTATTTATTCCCGCAATATATTGTCAGCAGAGTTTCGCGGTATCAGTCGTTATCGTAACGATGACGCGAGATACGCTAGCGAACGTCACAGATATCGCAACTGAGATATATTGTTCGTGGTAGTCGAAGAGTAAATGTTAGTGGAAGGGTGATACTTAATTTATGTAGTTATTTGTATAATCTGGTCTTTGCACCTCCCTACCTTTGTTTGCTTTAAGATAAATTAAACCAATAATTACTGAAAAAAACAGCAAAGCAACAATAACCCACCTATTGATATCATAAGCGAGCTTTCGGTTTTATTTTTGAGGGAAATTCATCAGTTTGTTCTTCCCGCAGTGGGAGGAGCGGAAGGGAGTGTAGATATCTACTGACTAAAAACCCACCTTGCTTCCTCTGTTGACCTTGCATTCCGGGGCCACGGTGTCTCGTCAGAACTATTCTTGCAACCAAAATGGCAAGGCAATGGCCCTATAGGACCCCATCAATGCTGCTGACTGCTCTTCGAGTTGGCTCTTCGACCCGTGTCTGGTTTTTACCGGACGGTGAGCTACCCCTGCTCGCCGTCCGCAGACCCGCGTCTATGGTGGCCGGAGCTCAGCTCGTAATCCCCGATACCCGGTGCGTCTCCCGCGGTGGCTGGGACGTGAGAAAGATAACTGTCGCTTCCTCACGCGTTCAGCCTCCTCCTTCGCTAGCATGACTGCTTCGCAGAAGGGGGCGACTGCATCCCATTCCCTCCCGCTCCGCACCATGGTCTGAACCAAGGCCGAGCGCAAGAGGTTGCTGTCGCCGATCGCCTCCACGAGGACATGGCGGTGCTCTGCCCAAGCAGGGCACACGTCAACCGTGTGCTCTACCGTGTCCTCCGGGTGGTCCTCACAATGACGACACCCGGGCGTGTCCTCCCGCTTTATCCGAAACAGGTACCTCCGGAAACAACCATGTCCGGTTAGCAACTGCGTTAGGCGGAAGGTGAGGACGCCGTGGCGTCTCTCAAGCCACTCCTCAAAGAGGGGACTTATCGCCGCGATTGCGGCGTGCCCAGCCCTCGGTTGCGATAGTCGCTCCTTCCATGCCACCGTGAGATCGTGCCGGAGCTCTGACCGCTGTGCTGCAATTTGCCGCGGCAGCGGAGTTTCACCCCGGCTAAGCACCTCCGCGCGCCATTTGTGTTAGCGCGCGAGGCCTACCGTCTCCTGATCCCACGGTAGCAATCCGGCAAGGAGGCTCGCCGCCTCACCGGAGATCGTGCGGTATCCCCGGATTGTTCGGATGGCCATGACCCTCTGGGATGCGACCAGCTTACGGGTTGGTCGCCGCTGCAAATTCAACGCCCACACAGGGGCCCCATAGAAGGCCATGGACCGCACAATCCCTGCGTAGAGCCTCCGGCCTTGTCCCATCCCTGTCATTACGTTCCGGGCCCGCGGTATCTCGTTAGAACATTCCCGCAACCCCGGGTACGCATTATTAATTTGCTGTGCCTGCGACTTAGCTAGCCTATATGTTGCACTATAACGACATCTATCTTCTAGTGAAAAACATTGACTTTTTTTAAATATGTTTGTGTTTCATATCGTGTAAATAACTATAAGCACTTGAAAAAATATAGCTATATTGTAATTACAGATATACATCATCATCTTATCCCAGTTATTGGGGGTCGGCGCAACACGTTATTTTGCGTTATTTTGCCTCACACCATCTATCCATCTCTTCTTTGGCCTCCTTCTATTTTTCTTCTCTATCCATCAACATTCAAACCCATCACACTTTTAGATACATGCTGCATGCGTGTCATCAAATGAAAGACAGAAAATTCAATTTTATTTATATTATGTAAGATGCAAATTGTATCGAAATACGTTGTGTGGTTCAAGAGTTCAAAGCATTAGACTGAGAATAATAAAAGCAGAGGGCGGCTTTAATTTATATTTTGTAGTGATAAGGGTAAGACTAAAAGCCGAGTCCAAGGCAATTCTGAAAATACTTAGTAATTCTTTGTGTTCGGAGTTCCCAAACGTTTAGGCTCACGAAAAAACTCCGCAAAAAGTTTTGTTGATCCAATTGAGGTTTATCCCCAGGTAACAAACTCGACAAGTTTTTCTTGTTAATAATGTTATTAGTGTACGTACCAGTTTTTGCTGACGACTTCTTTCGTATAGACTTCGGAATTGGATCAAAAGTAAAATTGTTAATCTATAATCTGTATAAATAAAAATAAATCGCTAAATATGATGCTAAGCGTAAAACTCGAGAGGTTTCAAACTCCCTTCCATTCCATCTACAGCGGGAGGAATCATTTGATGGTTTTCCCACCCAGAAAAAGAAGTTTTATTTCTATTGGACTGCGACAGGCAAATATTTTTTGACGTAACGAAATTTGTCAGAACAGCTTTTTTTTTTTTAACGTGGTAAAATTATCAAATAAGTCCTCCCACTCCGGGCAGGGTGGGAGGGACTGTCAGACTTTTACTGACTAAAATCCACGGTGTTCCTTCAATAGCCCTTTACGTACCGGGGCCACGGTAACGGGATGAGTCCCACGACCCCGGCAGGCTTCGGCCCTCTGCAGAGGGGGCCTCGTCATGTTGCTGACGCTCTTTGAGGCGCGCGTGGAACACGATGCGCCGTCGACCCGGGCATGGTCCATGGTCGGACAGCGAGTTGCCCTTTACTCGCTGTCCGCATGCCCGCGCCTACGGTGGCCGGAGATCATCGGCCGACGTCCGACGCCGTGGGCGTCTACCACTGCGGCTGGGCTGGAGGGAGGACGCCATCCTCTCCCTCACGCGGCCCGCCTCCTCCTTCGAAAGCATGACTGCTTCGCAGAAGGAGGCGACCGCTTCCCACTCCCTCTCGCCCCGCAGCATGGCCTCGACCAAGGCCGGGCGCGAGAGGTCTCCGCCTATTGTCGCCGTGAGGACACGTCGGTGCTCTGCCCAAGCTGGGCAGTCCTGCACCGTGTGCTCGACTGTGTCCTCAGGGCGACCCTCGCAGTGGTGACACCCAGGCGTCTCTTCCTTACCCATCAGACACAGGTACCTCCCGAAACTTCCGTGTCCGGTGAGGACCTGCGTCATGCGGTAGGTCAGGACGCCGTGACGCCGATCTAGCCACTCCTCAAAGAGGGGTCTTACCGCCGCAATTGCGGCATGCCCGTGTCAGAACAGCTAGTTTCTAATAATATATTGCTACTTAATTAAGAGAAAGAAAGAGAATTAAGAGAGAGAATTAAATAAGTGGAGCTCGTGGCTAAATAATAAAAGCCAGATGTGGCGATCTTCAAGGTTAAGGAACGCTTGCCCTAGTCGGTCTGTGGTTGGGATAGATCTAGATTCCTCCATGCCTCGAAAAGCACGTAAAGGCGTCGATCCAGGCTGTCATGTGAACATATTTAATAGTCTTTACGGGTAAACAGAAGCCAGAAAATCTGACATTGGTCTGACCTGTGACCAGGGGGCATGGTGTAACCACGGAATAGATGAATAAGGTTGGAATGGTAATGTGGGAGTGGCGAGCGCGCCACATTTATGATTAGAAAATCACAGCTCGATCGATTAATTCATTCACAGCGTTTAGTGCGCTTGGGATTACTTCGGAACACAGAGCTCTGCTTTAAAATGCCGTGTTGTGTAATTATAACCTGTAAAACAAAAAGTCAGACCGCAAGTATAGAGCGAGGAGGTATATCTTTTCATCGGTAAATTGAAAATAACATTTAATTACAATTTTATTTGTAAAAAACATAAAAAATATTCTGATCACTATGAAATTCCGAACATTAACAACATTATTGCAACAAGTTACAAAAAGTATAAATTGCCCGATGTGTACTCGCTTTATCAACGCAATGATCAAGTCCGCTTACAATGTACTGCATGCGACGCGTCCTCCACACTTCAACCATTGACGTTTCGTCCTTTGCCCTGATTGGTCGTGATGCACGGCGCATGTTTATCGACAGTGAGTTACAATCAGTAGCTAGCTCTCGATTTAAGTGTGTGTAATTTATTTGTGTGCGTAATTCGCATACGTAACGGGCCTCTTGCTTATAGTGAAGCTAAAAAGTGGGAGACGAGCGGCGACACGCGTTCTCATACAAATCAGGAACTATTTCCTAATTTATGTGTCCAGCGCGCGAGCTGGTGGGTCACAGATCCAGTCTCTCCGTGAGGACATGGTTGGGCGCTTGAACTTGACCTTGAAGGCTGTCTCCGAATGGGGCGATGCCAACCTGGTCAAGTTTAATGCAGCTAAGACCCAGGCGTGTCTCTTCTCCGCAAAAAGGAGCCAATTCGAACCAGCTCCTACTTTCCGTGGTGTAACCGTGCCGATAACCGATCATATTGAGCTTCTTGGGGTGACTTTAACATCCACACTCATTTTTGACCCGTATATTGAGGCTAAGGCTCAGTTAGCATAAAAAAAGTTGGGAATCCTAGCCAAGGTGAGACGGTACTTCACACCGGAACAGCTGCTCAATTTGTATCAAGCCCAGGTTCGGTCGTGTATGGAATACTGCTCTCATTTTTGGGATGGATCTGCGCAATACCAACTGGACGCGCTTGAGTTTATCGAGAAGCGGGCCAAGAGACTCATTGGCAACGATGCACTGGTCGAGTCAAAGCTCCAGAGCCTTGAACACCGACGACGAGTTGCAAGTCTATCGGTTTTCTATCGGTTACATTTCGGGGAGTGTGCGATGAAATTACACAATCTAATTCCGCCAAGCCCGTTCCATCATCGGTCTACAAGACAAACGGCGATGCGCCATCGTTACATGGTGGACATCCCACCCATACGCACAAAACGTTTTAGGAATACTTTCATTGTGCGTACGGCTAAGGAGTGGAATTCCCTGCCGGAGTCTGTGTTTCCTGATCGCTATAACCTGGGAGTCTTTAAGTCAAGAGTGAATAGGTTACTTCTAGGCAAGCGTGCCCCATCTTCGACCACATCGTCACTTACCATCAGGTGAGATGTTGGTCAAGCGCGAGCCTATTATCAATAAAAAAAAAGTATGAGAATTACTCGCGAGAAGCTGAGTGTTAGTTCCTAGTTGTATTATTTTAGTAGCTGTACCCGGCTATGCAATATGGTTATGAAAGTGTTCTTTGTTTCATTAGATTGTTTGGTCCCGAAGCTCTCTCGCGTCTTGTCAATACACTCTCCCAAAGTTTATCTCGATCTGATCTTTGCTGTAGGAACGCATAGAAGACAAACATACAAAACTTAATTATTATATATTTATATACAGACGAAGATAAGTTAATTTCTAAGTATATTACTATTTTATTTAATTATAATCCAAGGAAAACTTACAGCTAGGTTACAGAGTTGAAAATATTGATAAAATTACAAATTTCCACAGAAAGTATCTGGGGGCACGGCGGCAGTGCCCCTAGATAATTATCTAACCTAACAACATCTTATAGTGACCATATCAACATTAAAAATCTTTAACATTTTAAATAAATATGTTGACTTGGCAATCGCAAAAACGTACTACTTGTGAGATATATTGTGTTTTCATGCGATGGCCGAGTCAATCTATTTATTTAAAACGTTAAAGATTTTTAATATTGATATGGTCACTATAAGATGTTTTTAGGTTAGATAATTACGTAACAACTTAAGACAGAAGGTCCCTTAAGTAGGGACTGAATAATCTAATAACCGACTTGGTATTACATGGATCTCACAACTTTTTACGGTAGAAGAACTGAGTTGCGAGACTTGGTTTTTTTGACAAGTATTGTTTTTTATGGGATTAGAATAGAACAAGAGACAGTCGACAAGCAAATGAAAGCAAGAAGTAAAAGCACTCGAAGCAAATAATAAATAGAGAATTGTATAACATGGAGTTCGAAAAATTGGTTAAATAAAATTATCTTGAGTTTCGTGACGCTGGTGGAGCATAAGACAAGATTATCGTCACTTTGACACATTTCACTATATGATTTGCTAGTCATATAAGACTTTTGCCGATAAATACACCGCAAAAAGAGAACATATAGAGGTCGATAATTTCTTAACGTAAGATGGTAAGTACTGCTCGCCGTCCGGTAAGGACCAGGCCGTGCTCCGCGCGTGCCTCAAAGAGCAGTCATTGGCTCTGACGGGACCCCATAGGGCCATTGCCTGGCAGAGTTGCGGGAATATTCTAACGAGATATCGCGGCCATGGAACACAAAGAGAACTGAAGGAGCAGGTGAGTTTTTAGCCAGTAAAAATCTGACCTTCCTTTCCGCACCAACCACAGTGGGCGGAGTCATTTTCCCACCAAAAAAATGGATGCCAATCCGTTTTGAACAGTCGGCTGAATCATTAGCGATATTAAACAAAAATGCCGTTTAAGTTTTCTGCAAGTACCCCTTCATAGGTAAAAGCCTCGACTATTTTAGAGAACTATGTATATCATGAAGACTATATCAAGCTTGCACTAATTCTGTCCTCTAAAGGGCGCCACAGACATTACCTATATGGCTCTCATATGATTTGATCACTACAGATTGTATGGAATTTAAAAGAGACGCTGACCTCTGAGTTTGTTTCAATGTTTCTTTTCAGAGTAGTCAGTTACGAAACACTGGCCTCATCTAGTTTACATTTACGAAACAAAACGACGTGTGAAAGTGTAATTTATAACCTATTTGCAAAATAAATATCTATTATCTATAAACCGTCTCATCATAACTAGGCCATATGTATCCAGTTCGTTCCAGCTATCCTATTAATTTCGTTTCCTATGTAGCGTAGGATTCCATATTTCAAAACATTTAATAACTAAAACACGAACGCCGGTCGCTTCCATTAAATCTCACAAAATCACCGGAGCGCACAACATTTTGTCGTAGCCCATAAATTCCGAGGCACCCGTGCGAACCGACCATATTAGTGATTGTCATATTTTTATACTACGACGATCTTTAAGGCGACTTCGCTGAGTACGGATAATTTCGTGTTTGTAGGGGTGAAAAGATTTTTGTGTTGTTTGGTATATATAAACGATAAGTATATATGCTTATAGTGGAAAATGATAGTGATATATCTAGATTATTTGCATTTTTATGTTAAACAAAAAAATGAAAGTAAAATTAGTTATGTAAAACGATAAATAATATTGAAAATAATGTTTGAATCTAGCAGTGATATACGGCTTATCCTTAGTTTCATACTGTTTTTACTCGACTGTGCGATGAACAGCGCATCGCACAAACATCTCGATCTTACAGGAGGTCAAGCAAGACAAACAACAGCGCCTCTCCACAATATGCCTCCCCAGAATACTGCAGTACTTTGATCATACCTATAGCACGCTGAAGTACAGACAATTTGAAAAATCATAGTTACCAGCAACATAGATGTTTGTTGTTGTTGGAACGACCAAGAGGATACAGTCCCAGACGATGGGCAGATCAGGTGTCCAAAGTACTGGAGATAGCGATGTCCCGAGGCTCTCCATCAAGCTGAAGACCGTAGTAGATGGAGGAGCCTGTTGCTACGTTTCCGTCTTAGCCACGATCCTCAACACTGAAGGACTGATTTGAGGATGCTGCGATGCAAAGGAAACCTGCTTTGCGATTGACTCTACTATGATAATTAGCGAATGAATGTGAAATCATTTCTCCGGGTTTCATCAAGCTTCATCGAAAAAAGTTGCAGTGGAAAGTTGGTAAAAAAAACATTTTGTCTGAAAGCGGTTAAGAATACATATCAAAACCGTAAAATGTACACCAATGACTTTCCACACGAGTACACCTACTACAGCTTTGCCTACCTGCATATTAACACCAAACTATAAATTATTAACGAAGTCACACGCTCAGTAACAAATCTAATTCGGCGGGTGCCGGCCGACAACCGGTTCGGGCCGTACGGTTCGTCCGACGCATAAATCTGAAGGAAGACGGAAAACCAGGCCGCAATAAATCTCATAGTGGATCCGGAATATTCATGAGACCACATACGTACATTTAACGGATGTTATACAGGGGGTTTTGGGGTTGTAAGTGGTTGTTGTGTAGTTCTGATACTTGTAGTGGCTTGGTATCAAACTCGTGTGGGGTTTTGTGGCATTTGTACTACACTTATTGTAAACTTGGCATCCATTACGAGGAAACTTTTACTTAGTACGTCATTTATTTAGCAGTACCTAAATATTTGTGATCCGGATAGTAAACGTTGAGTCCTAATGCTAACTAAAATAACAAGTGAAGTTAAAAATAATTGATAGGACACAGTATCATGCATCGAAAAACTATGTTTAGATGTTCTCTGCTAAACCAGAACAATAGTTTCATACGTAAATAATTTTTTATTGTTTTTTGTGTCTGCAACATTCGGCCTGGCTGCACTACGCGAAAACAACCAAATTAGTTTTTACGGAATTTCAGCTATTCGTACGCTCATGACCTACTTTAGAAGATACATGTAAGGATTAACATTTTATATTATTATTTTAAATAGGTTTCGTGCATGTTTCGTGTTTGAGGGATTCTTTTTGGACCCGGAATGTTTTGCTTTGAAGAAATATCCATTAAATATTTACTGAGACACAAGCGTTCGCGCATGTACAATTAAGTTTCCCTAGCACTCCTTCATATTATTTACCTTAGCAAAAAACTACTAAACTAATTGAAATACTCTCAAAAGTTATGTCATGATTTAAAATGATACTGATAAAACATTTTATTATTTAGCCATCGTAAATAAAAACCCATAAGCAGTGTTCTATTTTTTCAATAACTTTACAGGGAATACAAACACTACATACGCAACATTACGACTCTACGAACATAACATTTTCACACATAAAACCCATATCTGAAATTTAATTTCAACCCATATTTCACCCCCCATTTCGGCCGTTGCTATGCTTTTTCAACCCGCTGTATAGTGTACCATTAGAGGCCCAAATAATCTGTGCGCCACTGTAATAACTTTATTGCTTTGCTCTGTCGTCGAATAGTGCAAAAAGGGTGGGGGTTTGATATCTTTTTGTGTTTCGCTATAAAATGTTGCGGACCCCTGAATTAATGATGGAAGGCAGATGTTTACAGTTGTACTTCTTTGTTGGGGACAAAGTATGGCTCTTTGATGACGCTTATAGTATGCCTCTATTGTACGGGTTTTTTAACCCGACTTCGCGACGTAAGAAAATATGTTGAGAGTTATAATTATACGACTGTGTATGCTAAAAGTGTCGGCTGAATTTGGTGATTGTTATGTCCATTACTTTCTTTCTTTAAAGAGAACTAGCAACGTGGGTAGAATTACTAGCAATCATGTTAACCCCTCAATCTAAGCTAAATATACTTTTTTCTGGATTGGGTTCACGGCAAAGGTGTAATGGGTTCGAACCCGTGACCTTTCGATCACACATCCGAGCCTAATGGCTCGGATGACGCTTACGCATTGATAGGCGATCTGTTAATGACGGTATAAATCCAATATGGCGATAGCGAGAAGTTGTGGTAGCCTAACCACTGATTTGAAAACCACGCCTAACTAATGTTCCAGTCGAGAGCAGTGTTGAAGGCTTAAGTGTTCCTGCAGCCCCACGTGTTGGTTTTAGTCAGTAAGGATCTGATAGACCCCTTCATTTACCCCAGCGTGAGGTACATCCTCATCCTCAAATCATCAGGATTTCCATCTCAAGAAAAAAACTCTAACTAATATGTCTTAATACATAGCAAAACTTTTTGTTTATCCTTCTTTAACGTTAAAATGGAGTATCGGATCAATTTGATATTTAGCGTAAATATTCTTAAAGGGTTGAAAAGTGAAATAGGCTAACTCTTTTTCGCTGAAAAACCATTTCCTACGAGTGAAGCTGCGGGTAGAAGCTAGTATGACGGCAAGACATACACATTTCGTCAATCGAAACAAACGTTAGACATGAATTAAACGTCCATTACGTCAACAATTCATTTAAAATTCAAATAATCCACAGAAATTATAATTTTCAATTAAAATAAGATGTTATAATCATTAATTCGCTCTAAGACTGCTTCGGAAGTTTGTTGAGTCTTAATTAAATAAATGAATTTTCTCCGTACCGGAGCTAAGTCGATTATTTTGCTCAGTGAACTCTTGGGAAGTCGTTTTGGTTAACTATTACTCTTGGTTCTCAATTTCATGAACGAAAAAGTGAGAATTGAGTGAGGAGAGAACTTTTACCCGAGTACGTTACGCAAAGGAAGTATTTATTTTGTTTTTTGGTAGCGCTCTAAAGACAAATTCTGTTGGCCGATTATGATGAATCCATTGTCCATCGAGTGTTATATCAGCCATAAAAATAATTCAGCGACCACCATACGCGATAATTTGGAAAAGAAATTCCTCTCTTTCCATTTCCTATGACCACGAATTTAATTTCTTTTTGTTTGGCTTTCAATCATAGTCGCACCTGATGGAAAACGATTGCTTTGAAGTAACCTATTCTCTCTTGACTTAATGACGGTCGGGTTTTAGCTATCAGGAAACACAGACTCCAACAGAGAATACTACTCCTTATATCTATCCTCCTTTACTCACAATTAAAGTATTTTTTTAAAGAGAACTATTCATGTGGGCAGGATTCACATTCCTAATTTATTAATAACTAGCCGCTGCCCGCAACTTCGTTCGCGTGGGAGGATTTCCCGCGTAAATCCCGATCCCGTGGGAATTCCGGGATAAAAAGTAGTTTATATGTTATTCTAGGATGTCAACTATCTTCTTACAATTTCATTAAAATCCGTAGTAGGTCCGGAGATAAGCGTGTACAAACAGAGAGACAATTTTTTTTTGCCGTGTTACCGTTTCTTAACCCATCTCAATTATTATTCTTGTATAAAATTTAAATGTACAGACATACTTTTTTACTGTTTTATGTATAGATATAGATTTTCTAGTTGCTTAGTTGAAGGTTCAATTAAGCTAAAATATGCTTATGTCTGGAGTGGAT
This sequence comes from Tholera decimalis, assembly GCA_943138885.2. NCBI lineage: Eukaryota > Metazoa > Arthropoda > Insecta > Lepidoptera > Noctuidae > Tholera > Tholera decimalis. The sequence continues at coordinate 19,690,808 of OW964573.2, read as the reverse complement.
TCACTGCAATAGTTTAATGGTTGGACACCGCGACCTCTCGTCACAAGTCCGACACGTTAGCCAATGGGCTATTAATATTGCTTGTATTGATCACATGTCAATCGCATTTTGAACTTTCTTCTTAAATGTCACTTTTTCTAGAGTCCAAGAACAAATATTACCAATTATGACAAGTTTTTGACATCAGTTCACGCTGAGACGATGCAATACCGCGACCTGAATTTAAATGCTTGGATAATAATAAATTTCCAGATGCATTTGATGTCACCTCTTAATGGCATCCTTTCAAAAGCACCACTGTTCAGACATCGCCTTAACAAACAGTCATCGCCTTAAGGACTGGGTCTGCCATCTACAACACAGCGATTGGTCGTCCACGGATGCCGCCGACCAATCACCACCGAGCTACGCATCAACTTCAATTTTCAAAATCTCTTTTTTTTCTTGTTGGTTCCGATTACTACTCGTACTATCACATCGCACGCATCTTTGTTCTAATCTATACCTAATTGTAATCTTCGCAATACACTGAAATTTCAAAGTAATTCCTGGTGTCGACTACATTATTTCAAGAACCTTCAGTCTCCACACACGCAGCAGAGCTGAAATCTCAACAACCACAAAGCTAGAATTTTCATCAAATTGCTGACATGGTGGCATATTTGAGATACTTATCACACGTGTGAGCTTTGCATTAGCATGTAACATGTATATCTGAAAGTTAACGTATAGATTTTAACTTATTTTTAAAAATTAATACAAACACTAACAGTGGTAGTGGACCAATTTTACCACAACAATATCGCGATGGTTTTCCATCGCGTTCGGATCCCTATTGTTTCCGAATTTACATGAAACAACATAATGATTCGGTTGATAGCAGTGTTCTGTTCAATGTGTCTGTATTAACGTAACGTTTGGGTTGAAATGCAAACTATTGTGCGGTAATTTTGGCAAATATTGTGTGTAAACCATTTCTAAGTTTATACGTACATATTAGCCTAACCTAGCGTTTTACCAACTATATTAGAGTAGCTACTGTTCAAAACTAGTTTTTGTACAAGGACTTTGAGGACAGTTTGTAGTTATTTAATAATAGCCAAACATCGAAAAGAATCAATCTTTAAGGTAAAGCAATGCATGTCTGGTTCGAATGATTGGTGACCATGTTAATATATCGAGATTTTTCTGTGTCTTGACCACAGAACAGATAAAAGAGGTTAGAAAGGAAATGGTTCCTGATTTGTATGAGAACGTGCGTCGCCGATTGTCTCCCACTATTTTGCTCCACTACAAGCAAGAGGCCCGTTACGTATGCGAATTACGCACACAAATAAATTACACACACTTAAATCGAGAGCTTGCTACTGATTGTAACTCACTGTCGATAAACATGCGCATTGCATCACGGCCAATCAGGGCAAAGGGCGAAACGTCGATGGTTGAAGTGTGGAGGACGCAACGCATGCAGTACATTGTAAGCGGACTTGGTCATTGCGTTGATTAAGTGAGTGCACATCGGGCAATGTATATTTTGTGTAACTTGTTGCAATAATGTTGTTAATGTTGGGAATTTCATAATGATCAGAATATTTTTAATAAAATTGTAATTAAATGTTATTTTCGACTTACCGATGGAAAGATATACCTTCTCGCTCTATTCTCGCGGTCTAACTTTTTATTTTACAGGTTATAATTGCACAACACGGCATTTTAAAGCAGAGCTCTGTGTTCCGAAGTAATCCGAAGCGCACTAAACGCGGTGAATGAATTAATCGGTCGAGCTATGATTTTCGTATCATAAATGCGGTACGCTCGCCACGCCCACATTAACATTCCAACCTTATTCATCTATTCCGTGGTCTTGACAATCGCGCTGATTGCTGATTGCGGAAGTCAGATAGGCAGTCAGTCCATGTAAAATACTAGCATACCTACCATGCGATTAGATTGGAAGTCAACCTTAACATAATTAACACAGCTGAATAACTGTGTAATACAATATACTTTGATAAACACGAGTGTCAGATTTCCTGGTTTCTTACTTACCGTACGTTTCTCTCTGTGGTAGACTCTTCATGACTGAAGATCGCGATCTTCACCTGTCTGTCAGGATTTTCCTTTCTTTCAGTCAGTCGCAAATTGAACGACTTCCTCAAAACTATGAAAACTGCTCCGATTCAGTTGGTCCGAACATCGCTAGGGGATCTCGTTCTGGAGCTGAACCTCTTGCTCTCCACGTTGGCACAGATGATCAGTTTTTCCCAAGGTTTCATCTTGGCGGCGGATAATGTGACAGAAATGACTGAGGGTTCTGCGTCGGTATACTGTGGACAAGCAATCTATGATACAGAGCTCTGTAGTATGGACACGTTTGTGTGGAACGCATCGTAGTATTCGGAGCATACGTCGCCAGCACTGTAATGACTGTCAAAAATCTAGAAACCCCCAGTTTATTGAACTTTCGAACGTTATGAGGGTCACCCTGATTATATGCTATGATCTACAAGGTAAGCATCTGTATTATGTGCATAATATTTATGTATGTTATAGAAAAAAGATCTATTAATCCATTTTACATAAGCGACACAATGGGCGGCTTTATCACTAAAAACCGGTCAAGTGCGTGTGGGGCCACGCGCAGTGTAGGGTTCCGTAGTTTTTATAACAGCCAAGTGCGTGTCGTATTCGCTGACTGATCGTTTTGTACCATGCTCTAACTAAAAGCCAAACATGACTACCTAACTAATTTGACTTCCTATACAAATCCTCACCTGATCCGACAATTTTGCACGGAAAGTTTTAATTTTTTTTAGAGATTTGTATAAAACTTGTCATAGCCGGTGTTTTGAATTTAAATACGGACACACAGCTACACTACTCAATCGTCACAACAAACTAGCACGATACAACTGGCGCTTAGCGCCATCTATCGACATTTCTATAGAGTTGTTCGAAATTTTCGAGTCAAATACAATTGGTCGACTATTACTCGTAAACATGTAAAGCCCACTTATGTGTGATAGTTTTCCTTTAAATTTCGTTATATATAGGTACTACTGCCGTGACATTTGAATTTCTAACTACAATCGTTTAGTTGATAGAGGGGGAGGACACTTGACTCTAACGAAAATTGGTACTTTAAAGCTTGATAAGTCACGAACGGTTTACTTAATCAAAAAACGATCTTACCAAACCCATAATATTTTTGAAAGACCTATCCAACGATATCCCACACTATGGGAAGAACGAAAAAAAAAATTATCATCCAACTTTACATGTATGGGAGGTACCCTAAATAATTGTTTTATTCAAAATTTTATTTTACCACATTTTTTCGGCGTCATTAACGTGTATACTCATGCCAAAGTACAACTTTCTAGTACCAATAGTTTTTGAGCTAAACCGCGGACAGACGGACAGACAGACGGACATGTCGAAACTATAAGGGTTCCTTGTTGACAACGGAACCCTAAAAACGATCTTTTAAGGACAACCTTTGCATAGATTTTTTTGGACATCCTTAATGTAGATAAAATCTCTTTGACAGAATGTATTTTTCCACTGGTGTGTAAAGGACTACTGGTCTAATATCAATTAACGAAATTAACCATAATTTCAACGAAAATTATGTCTGCAAAACAAATAAAAACACCTAAAAGTCTGACCAAATTTATGCTCAGTTTAAAACAGTTTTCACTTCTGAGCCTGCAGGTAATATAAAAGAAATATTTTAATATGTTCGTTTAGAGAAGAGGGCACAATTTTCCAGCCTGGAGCGTTCTTTAAGTATAAAAGCAAATAAACTCGGGCCACAGTGGAAGCACAACTTTTTTTAGGGATCCGCAATAAATATGCTATTTTATTTTTATGTATACGGTTCTGAAGTTACTGTTCTCCCAATGGGCAACATAGTTATGAGGAAGGGATCGGGTAAAATAACGATAAATGAAGAAGGTATATTTTTTTATTTGATGTTATTGTGTGGGTGGAAATCGTAAACATACAACGTAAAACGATAGATATGAATAAACGATATTTATTAAACTAAAACAATTGAGAAAATCTCTCAATTATTAGGTATAGGTGGATGATTTTCAATACCAAAATCTGTATTTTATTGTTTTTTTTTATCCAATAATAATAAAATTTCTGCATATCTTTGGAGGGAAGAAATTTGTTCCAGAGTTTTATAAATTCGTGTTTAAACGTGAGTTTTATCATATGAAACGGATTTTTTTTTCTAAGCACTAAGTTTTATAAATCTTGTCACTGAGAAATAAATACGACACACTGACGTATTTTATAAATAAAATACGTCAATGTGTTTTACCTAACCATCTATAAATAATATAAAAGCGAAAGGTCACTGACTCACTCATTACAAAATCTCAGAAACTACAAGTGCCAGGCGTCTAAAATTTTGCATGAGGGTTCCTTTTAGGTCTTAGGTACTCGTTAAGACGGAAGTTTGCGAAATTATAATGTGTATACATAGATTTTAGGACGTGCTTGCGTGATTAAATGTAATGTTAATTGATTTACTCACATGACTATCTCAATCATTTTTGCTATAAGCAACAAAGCAAAACAATACAATACTGTCTATTTCAAAGTCACTAAAAATCTCCACGGAACCCACTTCACTATGATTTACGCGGTTCCCTTCACTAACTAGGTATGTTCAGTTTGTGTGTTTTACAGCTCAGTGGCGCTATGCGTCGGCTGACTGTTTTTACTGCCGCTTAACGACGATCATTACCGCCCTGTATACAGAAAAGATTGACTGTTTGGTTTTTGGAACAGACTGTATATTGGAACGTTTTTTTTTTTGGTGTTTTAGGAAATCGGTGGAAAATAATTGGTTTATTTAAAAATCGTAATGTTGACCAATTATTATTATACAGATTTCAGTTTTAAAGAAACGGGAGTTTCATGTGACTAGATGCCTGGTGGATGAGATCTTTTTAGGAAATAAAACATTATTTTCTGCGGCCAATGATTGTTAATGTCATTCAACGTGACAATGATGCCAATAATCCACGCTCTTTCTTCTTGACAATAATTAACATCTGCTTAGCCTTCTGGGGGTCGGCTTCGAGTCTAACCGAATGCAGTTGAACATTAGTGTTTTACATGGAGTGACTGCCTATCTGACCTCCACAACCCAGTAACTGGGCAACACGATACCCAGACCACTGTCAGATTTTCAGGCTGACTGACTATTTATTTATTTATTTATAAGGCACACCAACAACTTGTTTACAAATATAATAGTATAAATTGTAACTTTAAGGGTCCTGTGTAAATAAGTCACTTACAGGCATGCACATCTTACACAAAACGAGTTTTACAATATAATTGTCAATATTAATTAAAAGTATTATAAAATAAATGTAAAGAAAAAATGACATTAACAAATTAAGAATTATTTATAGGCAGAATTATAATGACATAAATATAAATTGATTGGGTTTAATTTTATGAATTAAAATTATAAGATTAATATTGAATTAAATTAAATTATTTGAATTGTAAAATGAATGTCAAATTAATATAATATTAAAAATTAGTACAGATTTACAAAATATTAAACTTAAAATTAAATAATAACTAAAACACTTAAATTAAATAAAATTATAAAATAATATGACCAAACTTGTAAAGAAAAAAATAAATTAAAATAAAAGTGACTACGGATCATCTATTGATTTCATAATTTTCGACTTAAGTTGGGCTAGTGAGTCTGAGAAGATGTCCATATTGACTTGGCTGTTAGAGTAGATCCTGTTGTACGCGCTCATCATTCTACTCAGCGGAGCGGAACGACCAAAGTTAGTGCGACAACTTCTGCTAGCGAATGTTCTATCTATTCTCACTGATCTGACCATGCCCCGGCGGGGTACCTCTAAGTACATTTGTTCAAGCAGATCGGGAGTAGATGTTAAGCTGTTAGCAATTTTGTATAATAGAACCATGTCAGCTAAAGTTCTACGTTCTTGTAGAGAATGCAGTTTGAAGTGTCGCATACGCTGCGTGTAGTCGGCTCTGTAAGGACAACTGTGGTCTTTAAATCTGAGGTAGCTCGTGAAATTACGTTGGACTCTTTCAATGTGGTTTGTATGGACATTATAAATTGGGTTCCAGACCGGGGATGCGTACTCCAACGTGCTACGGACCAGACAAGTGTACAGTGTTTTTAGGGCGATCGTGCTTTTAAATTCCCTACAGGTTCTCTTAATAAATCCCGTCGTTTTAGCCGCTTTTGCGATAATTTTGTCAAAGTGGAGATTAAATGAAAGGTTACCACTAAACAGTACACCCAAATCTCGAATGGTCTCTACCTTCCGCAGTGCAATACCTGCGAGTGAATAGTGCGTTGGTATTATATGTTTTTTACGCGTGAATGTGACTGACTACCCTTAAAGACTGTCAAAGATGTTGAAATGACAGCCGAAACCAACGGATTAACGTGCTTTCCAAAGCACAAGCACAAGGGTATCACACCGCCAACTTCTAAACTCCGGGCTCCTACTGAGAAATTTCTAATAGAAACACTAGATAGCTCTTTTTGCCTGAACTGGGAAGAGCCTCAGGCCCAGCAGTCGCGTTTATGATGACTTGACCAATAAAGTAGTTATTCGGAAACCTCTCGAACAAACCGATGACGTCGATGGAAGCGGCACCGTTGACGGCGACAGCGGGGGCACGGCGCGGCGCGGGGTGCACCTATATAAGACACAACCGCAGTCTGGAGCGTCCCATTACCATGTACGGCAAGCCGATCCCTTGGGAAAAGCAAGCCAAATACTTAGGCGTGGTCCTCGATAGACACCTCTCCTTCGCTGAGCACATAAAGCAGGCACGTTCGCGCGCCGCTTTCGCTCTAGGTAGGCTCCACTTCATTCTTAGCTCTCGCAGCAAGTTATCACTCAGGTGCAAGCTGCGTATTTTCACCGCGGTCATCCGTCCCATCATGACCTACGCCTGCGTTGTTTTCGCACACGCAAAGCCCTACCTCCTCCACAAGATGCAGACCCTCCAAAACCGATTCCTCCGTAGAGTCACGGGAGCCCCCTTTTATGTTCGAAATGAGCTTCTTCACGTAGATCTCAAGATGCCCACCATCCAGCTGTTCATGAAACGTGTATCCAAGCGTTTCTTTGAAACTTCAATCCAACATAGGAATCCCCTTAACGTATCGGCCGCCCAATACGTACCCTCGCGTATCTCTAAGATTCGCCGACCAAGGCATACCCTAGTCACTCCCGATGACGCAATCACCCTGCTCCAAACAAGTACAGTGGCACACAAACACAAAAACCAACCCAGTCCTTCCGTCCTCGCCGCCGAGGCCCGCCGTGACGTCCCCGTAATAGTCCACCCCGACCCTTGCCAGAGCCAGCCCGCGACGCTGAGCCAGTAGCTTTAAATTCCCTTATTAATAATAATAATGATATGATCCAGCCTGTCCCTAGCTGCCCTCCCCTGCGACGCCCTAAGCCGAGGTCCGTACCCCACAGGGGGTGCCCTTAGCGTGTAGTCGCCTAGTTTGTAAGTTTTTTAATAAGCCCTGGCTGGAGGCTTTCATTAATTTATTATTTAAGGCAACCACAGGCAAGTCCGGTTAAGCAGCCGACAACCTCAGGAGCGTCCCACTCGATCAGCTCTGAACATTGTACATAAATTTGTAATAAATCAGTATTTTAAAATCAGCATCGTCATTTATACAGTCCACTCAAATCTCTACTACAGTAGTCATGTAATGGTCTGTACGATAAGATAAATTGAATACAATAAAGGTGCCTGTAAGTAATTTACTAGTAGGTATTATTTCCTAAAATATTTCTCGTAATCGCTAAGGGTTTGTTCCCGTTTAAAATAGAGTGCGGTTGAGTAACTTATTTAGTTCACGAAGTAACTTACTGAGCATGTCTGTACAGCTGGTCACATTCCCACGCAAGTCATAACTACGGAGAATTTGTTGTGGCTACTCATTTAGTTGTTTTCCTGAAACTAAAACGTTAAGCAAATACATGAGCCAATCTACTCTGATGAATATTTACATCAGCACATAAACTATTTAGGTACCTACATGAAAACTAATATTAGGGGTTAAAGTAGCAAATTGCCGATTTGTACTGAAAACATAAAAGTTGTTTTGTTACAAAATGTAACATACTTATTTAATCAAAACTTTTTCACAAAGAATAAAACCGACTTTCAAAAAAACACTGTAAAGAGAAAATAACTTTAATTTCGGAAGTCAATGTCATAAAACCAAAATACAAACCCAAAGACACCGACTACTTATAGGTGAAAAGTCCTGTCGTCGATACTCACAAATGCAAAAAAACGTTCTGTCGATGAATTTCTCAAAAACGAAAAGTCATGTTGGTGATCCAGTACAAGGAAAAACGAATGTCGAGGAACTCTTGCAGAATCAATTTTTTACTAGTAACAAAAAAATTTATAAATGAAATAAAATAAAATAAAATCTTTTTATCTCAGACATATTGGGCATACATTTTCAAAATCATCAATTTTCAGTTAACACACACATGTCACATCGAATAAATAAATAATAATGTAATTTAATTTAATTTAATTTATTAATTTAATTTATGTTATTAATTTAATTTAATTTAATTTATATACACATTAATTTAATTTAAGTATTTGCCTCCCTCTGGGGCACTAGGCACGCGCACTTGTGTTTGAACCCAGTGTCCCAGAAGGGGGCTGTCCAGCTTGTGGCTGAGCACGTTCAGGATGGTGTTGGCGCTCCCACGCGTACAGAACATCAGCGAGGCGATGCGGCGCCGCAGCACAGTGTGGAAGCCGTCTGTGTGCGCATGCGCAAACATCGCAGAGGCACTACAGCAGCGTGGGAGCCCCACCAGCACCCTGAACGCGTTATTATATTGTACTCGGAGAGCGTTGATGGCCCGCTGCGTGTAGTTGACCCACAGATTGCAGGTGTAGAGAGTTTGGCAGTATGCTTTAAACAGAGTGATCTTTACATCTAAACTACACGTAGCAAATCTGTGTGCCATCATGTTACAGCGGACCGCCATCACCCTCCTCTCCCTTTCTATATCTCTATCATCTTTTAAATCCTTGGTGACCACATGGCCGAGGTATTTAAACTCACTCACTTTTCGAAGAGCGACAGCGTTAAGCAGCACAGGTGCCACATCCCCCAGTTTACGACCCCTGGCTTGAAACACCATGAGCTCGCTTTTCTGCTCATTGTACAGGAGACCGTGTACTCTCGCATACTCCTCACATACGCCTATCAGCTTCCTGAGCGAGGCCACTGATGGGCTGAGCAACACCATATCATCTGCATAGCTAATACTGTTGATACAGTGACCATCAATCGAGCATCCCACTCCGATGTTGCTCAGCTCAACAATCAGCCCGTTCACGTACCAGTTGAAGAGTGAAGGAGATGTTAACCCCCCATGTCTCACTCCACACTTCAACCAGTATTCATCAGAAAGTTCTCCAAGCCATTTGACCTGGTTAGTTTGGTTGTCATACCAATATTTAAACATATTAATCAGCTCACCCGGCACACCTGAACATTTCAATTTACGCCAGAGCATATCACACCTAACCAGATCAAAAGCCTTGGAGAGATCAAGAAAGGCTGCATACACAGGCGTGCTCCTGTCTGTGTAATACCTGACAGTTTGCTTGAGAGACATAACCGCGCATTCTGTCGAAAGTCCTGGTCTAAAACCGAACTGTGCATCGTTTAAATTTAGGTGTTTCTTAAGCTGTCTCTCAAGCAGGCCATCAACCACTTTGGCTGTGGTTGTAGCTAATGATATCGGGCGGTAGTTGCACTTATCAGAATTATCACCAGTCTTGTTTTTAATTATAGGCACTACCACCGTCTTCATCAGCTCATTGGGCAGGTAGGAATATCTAATACAGAGCGTGAATAACAGTCCCAAAAGCCTCGGGAGGTGTGGTCCCGCATGCTGAAAATGTTCGATGCTGAGGCCGTCGTGTCCGGGTGACTTCCCTCGAGTCATGTCCTTTATTATTAAAGCAACTTCTTTTGCTGTGACACGCTCAGGCACCGCTGACACGTTGACCTCCGCATCCCTAGTCTGCTCACCTTTCAGCGGAGACTCCACTTGAAAGTGACATCGAAACACGTTTGCAATGTCTTTTGGTTCACAGATGCCGTTGATACTCACAGGGACGCTAGGTTTAGGATTTAATTTTTTTGTTTGCTGCCAAAATACTTTAAAATCTTTGTCCTTATGTTTAGTAGCTAAACTATTCATTTTTATTAATTCTTGGTTATTCTGACAATAGTGTAGTTTGCTTTTGAATTTTTTTCTAGATTCATACATTAACATTTTATACTTAACAAAAAATAAAACCGACTTCCCAAAACAAAACACTGCAAAGTGAAAAGTAACTTTAATTTCGGTAGTCAGTGTCTTTAGTTTTGTACATATTTTCGTTTTTGACACCGCTTTTCCCGCTTCGGAACATTCAAATATTTATATTAACGTACCCACGTTACCTACTGGAGAAATACTTAATGTGGGGCAACGTTTTTAAATTTTCTCTCCTAAATAAAGTGTAGCTGAGGTAACATCGCTATCTCTCAGCATGATGTGTTGCTATGTGTAGACCCACAGTGCGCGGCTGATGAACATACTTATCAGTGTTCGCTTGAAATATGGCGTATGGACTCTTGGTTAAAAGCACAACCGAAGGTTTATCTAACAACTATTTTTCAATCCCGTCTAATAGAAAATGCTCCTTCTATATCCTTGTTATTTACAATTTGATCGAGTCGTCATTATTTTGTGACGACCCGATCAAATTGTACCGTCTTACCTACTTGAAAACTTCTATTCAGATCGAGTGATTAAAAAATTCTGGGTGATATTGCCTCGTTGGGTTGTAAATGTAGTAAAAAGATACCGCGGCTCCGGAACTTACGGGCAGCTGAAGGGACAGGGTGGGTTTTTAGTCAGTAGAAGTCTGACACTCCCTCCCGCTTAACCCAGAGCGGGAGAAGTTATTCGATGATTTTCCCACCCAGAAAAAAAAAAGGCTTTTAACCAATTTAAAATATGTGTTTTTGTCACTTTAAAAGCCTATTATTATGGTAAGGTATGTTAAAAGCCAGGTCTTGGGGCACGCGAAGTGCCAACTGGAACTCGGGTCGTCTTTAAACAACATATGAGTTCTCGGATCCTACGATCCCAAATGGCTCAAATACAACTATTAAAGTTGAGGGTCTCCGCAGCCGCAGTGTCAAAACAGCACCGAAAGCTAGAAAGATGGAATGGCGCAAGTAAATCGACGCTGACACCATTTTGATTAGATTATCATAAGAACTTAAAACGGAATAAATTACCATGTATATTTTTTGTTTTGAGTTTCCGATATTTCGATACTGTTGCAAGCGCCTTGATCACGGATGAACTGAAGTAATTGCGGGTGGAAGTTTATGAGCAGACAAATCGGTCTACCCTCTTTCTCGTTCGTTTTCTGTTAGCGACACCGCTACCACTGTCACATGTATCACTAAACACTCGATTGTGTTCCCGACACACAAAACTCACCGTGTCGACTCGCGAACTTTCTACGGATCTTTTTCGATATTTACACATTTGAACCACTAGAGTCCAGGCCCTCGACAGTTGAAACCCATCCTCCCGGTTGAAATTGTCGTATTTAAATACACATAGTAGATATCCCGGTTTAAGTTCTAATGATACTGTTAGTGTTAGCTTAAGGCCGGCTTGTCCCGAGCACCGTAGGTATTCGACGCTTACCCCAGCCCCCGCAACGAATAGCAAAACGTAACAAATTACGACGCGCGGGAGACGCGCGCGCCAAGCGCACCGCTCATGAGTTCACGAACTCAAGTAGGTACGAAGATGCGTCACAGAATAGAGCAATTCAGTAGATCAACTTGAATTGATTAGTTTATGTTTATTTTGTTTTGTTTTAATAGTAAGTATTTTCAAGTTTATAGATAGAATAGGTACGTATTGTATAAACTTGAACCTAATTGGTAATAATTAAAAATAAGTATATTTATTTATTTTTGTGAATAAGGTGTATAAAAAATCTGACTGACACGTAGATCATGAATACGGGTATGATTCAAAATTACACGCCGCGCGCTATTCGACTTTCCCAAAGGGTGCGAAATCTTCATGGCACAGTATAAAAAATCAAGTATTAGGTAGGCACACTTACATTAGGAGAATTGTATTACAATTCAATTGTTATATTGAAAGAGGGCTTAGACGTATTCTGTGTGAAATATTATGTTTAAAAAATAATAAATATAAATATTTTTCAATTAAATAGTTATACCAATAAAAGCAACACACAAACACTTTTTGGAACGTATTTATTTTACGCGGCTTCTAAACTGGCAGAAATTGTAACGCAAAAGTGTTAATACTTACGACTGTCTTCTGACGAGAGAGACGACGAGGGTCAACCGCACACTTTTTTTTCTCTAAAAACTACAATCATTTATGCACAACTGGCTAATGCCGTGATTCGACTTCAACTTCAACTCTTGCGGCTTTTGTGGAGGAGCCACCACAATTTCATAAACGCTGGAGGTTGTTTGGTAAAGTATTTTGGATGATGAAAAGTATTAAAATTGAAGTAAAAAAAAAACAAAATTATTTTGTACGCAAACATGACATGACAGCTTTTGCAATGTCAAATGTGTTATCACTCAATGTTTTACCAGTTTACCAGTGGCAAGAGAAAATTAGAAATATGGCATAGAAATGTTAAAACGATAATACAGTACGCTACAGCTTTATTTTATTTATCTCAATGAACCTACATAGATCATAAACAAATCGAGTAAATACAAGAGGGATAAGGCATTTAATGGAGATTGGACGGGATACATTAGGGGGTGCGCGTGATTCGAAATGCAGTAAAAAGCCATAGATGACATCCTGACACGATATGTCACATTTTTGACATTTTACAACATATTATCTGTTTCCCTTTGATACATGAATACTTTATTGGAAAACTTAAAAAAGTAGACATACACAAAGATGTGAAACTTTTTCTGATTAATCATTTTCATGAAAAAGAAATGTAAGCACTTTTCTCAAGACCATCTATGCTCGTTGTTGGTGTTGTTTACTGATTGCACAACGGTGAACAGGAGACGACTAGGCTCTTCGACCACCTTACGGAGGCAGCTGCAGGAGCTGAAATGGCCCAGCACAAATATCCGATGGCAAAGCTTGTTTTTCTAAGAGATTTTAATGCCCACCATAAAGAATGGTTGTTCCCGTACCAACAAACAGAGCACGCTGGTAGAGGCCCGCAGGTTTTTTTATCGCTAGATCTCGACCAGCTGGTTCACCAAGCAACCTGCATTCCAGAAGTCGACGGCCACACGCCCAATGACTTGGACCTAGTGGTGAAAACGGTATCTACCTTTTCTCCTCCAGATATATGCCCCAGGGTCATGTGGCGAGTATGGAAGTATGGGTTTGCAGACTCCGAAACTGCGAAGTGAAACTCGAACTTTTACCGTCCTTCGCTGCCTCCTAGTTATGATAAAACTGAATGGAACACTGGCTCACACCGCACAAGAAAAAGCAAATTTAAATGCCTCCGTCTTTGCGGTAAGTTTACGTCTCGATACGGCGTCTAACTTACCACATAAAATACCTCACTTTGGCTCCGTAATGCTGGAAAATGCATTTCATGTTAAGGAAGTCCGCAAAGCCCTTTCCAATCAAAACCAAACCAAACTTTGCCAGCCAAGCAGAGTCAAGATGCAAACCGAGATCTTTAATTGAAAATGATAGGAAGGAGTGAACTAGTTGCCACTCTAATGATCATACGTGAGCTTCTGATGACAATGGCCTGACACTTTGAGGGGCTTACAGTCACCCCAAATCAATCAGACCAGTTTTATAGCATCTAAATCTCGGTTTACATCTCCTATAGCGTCTGACAAACTTTCCACCCGCGTAGATGCATACAACTGCAGATCATCAGCGTAAAGTTGATACGAACACCGAAGACAGAGAGTTATAAAGTTTACCGAAGTTTACCGAAAATAATAAATGATATTTTCGTAGGAAATGGTCATGTTGTATATTTCTACACTATGGCACGAGTGTGCTGCGTGTAATAAATATTGTTGACTTGTGACAACCCTGGCCGTTGCGATACTGTCTAGAGCTAGACGTTGTCGGCATTTTTCACAAGATCAAAGGCGTCGACCTACTGTATGATCTTTATACTGTGGTCATAGCGACGAATGATCGACTGTACCATTTATCCATTATTACATTTACGAAAATAAAACCTAATACAGTCGAATACGGTCAGTTATTTCAACTGTGGTTACTAACGTTCTGTTAGCGCGTTTAGTAAAGAATCGGATTGATAACCGTCAGTATTCTGGATCAAACCCAGGCTCTAATCACATCTTTTTGTGATTTCTTTTTTATTGAAAGTACTTTTATATTATATTTAGATATTTTTGGAAATACTTTTTTGAATAAAATAAGAAACATTTTCATTTTTTATAGGAGAAAGAAAGTCAACAATGTTTTTGTTTTACACACATGTTTGCGGTTTGTAAATCTATTCTGCGTAGGTACTTATCTACTTAGTAAAGTAAAATATTAATTTGTATAATTATAGGTACCTATAATAATATTGTCAAAGTTTCCTTTGAGTCTGACATTTGAAAAGAGCATTATAACATTTGCGCACGTGGCGACTTTATATGCTTTGACATAGGGTTCAAATTCAATTGTTTCACACACTTTTTGCGGTTGGCAAATCTATTCCGCGAGAAAAATAAACTATTACAGCTTTTGCGCGCACACACATATATTATTTTGTGGTTTCGAAATCTATTCCGCGTAGCTAAGTAGGTACCTCAGAATACAAAAAGAACCTAGTTAGTAAAGAAAAATATTTATGTATATACCTAGGTCTAAATATTTATATATTGTCAAAGCCTTCTTACTTTTTTTGTTTATTCAGCCTTCGTAGAGCCAGCGATGACCACTTCTTTTTGTTAATTTTGTCCATTAGTTTTACTGACCAAAATTATAACTAAAGTACCTAATAAAAACAATTTATATTACAACTATTTTTAAACTAAACGATAGGAATTATTATTTTATAAAGATTTATTGGCTCGACCGGAACCAAACTTAGCGGGGGTGGCAGGTTCGCTAAAAATTGGCATACGTCCGACCTCCAACACGTTCCGCTCGGGACTAAAGGACGCGGGGCGCGTGGCCGCGCGCATCAAAATAATAGGAAAACACTTATTTTTGAAATTAGTGGTGTAGGACCCATTGGTAGTCCTTCAGGTAATAACTGTCACTGGCTCACTCCAACCACCTAGCTCACAGGCCTGTCTGATTCGTACCGCTACTCTCTGCGTATCGCGTCCGTCACCCGACTGACGTTTGACAGCTAGCCCCCTCTAGAGTGGTTCGTGAGACAGTGTAAATATCTACTTCATAGATACAAACGCTACATCCCTTCCCTTTTAACAAATTTTACTAATTGACATTCTGAATCCCTATTCAATAATCACTGTTACAGAATAATTTAGTTTACATAGGTTTATACCTCAAATGATTTTCTATTTTTAATTGTACTCTATTTCTGTTACTTTTAAGTTAATCTTTTATATTAAATCATATTGTTTTTCTCATTGTTGATTGGGTTATCTCTTGATATGTTCCCGTCTTGTATATATTTCCATTCTCGCTTTTGGTGTATCACATTCCTTCGTAGCCTCTGTCTCGTTTCTTCATTCCGTATTATAACATCACTACCTGCAGTTTTTCCAACTACATGTGTGGATTAAACAGCTTATTTGTTTTTACTAATTCTTTGTTTGGACTTCGTCACCTGCTATCTATTCTGGATCCTAATTTTCTTTTCCTATCTCCATACCCTTTCCTTTTTCCTTTGCGATTTGTCTCAATACGTGACCTCAGAATAATTTTTTGTGTAGATCTCTTTAAAAGTTGGTGGTTTAATTCTCAGTTTCTCAGTCCTTTATCATTGGCTGCATTCTTATCGCACGTGGTCTTGCGAGTTCATCAATTTGGTCAATATAGTCTCCTGATGGCGGAAAACTTGAGTAATCTGAACACTTATACATATAATCGCGATAATGGGTCCGCAAGATTGGTCCTTCCCCGTTTGTATTTAACAGCATAGCGGTATGCTTGCAATCGATTCCCATGTGCAATAAACCTTGGCCCTCTACTCAGCAAAGGTGTCCTTGAATTTCGGAAATGGTTTATTTGTTTCTTTATTTGTTTGGATTTGGTTCATTTCCAACCCCAAATTTCTCATTTCCACTTTTATGTATGAGGGAGCAAAATTTTAAAACTCTCTACCAAAAGATATAAAAATACAAACTTATTTCTATTTAAAAATTATTAAAATGCTACATTTTAAAAGGTAATAACAAAAATAATTAATTAATGAACAAAATTAATTTTGCACCCAGTGTAAACCAGTCCTTATTTCGCTAGCATAATGTGTCATCGCACGGCGGCCGCGACAACGCGACGCGCGACGTCGGTAGGCAATACAATTAATTTGTGAAACTTTTAAAAGTATCTTCATTTTTCGTATGCTGTATAAATCATTCACAATAAGCTCGTATTACTCCTGGATAACGCAAATGTTTTACCAATTAAGTAATATTAAGTATTTATTTCTGTGTAAGTGATTTGTAATCTTTAGAAACAAATTAATTCTAACCGTATGTTCTTCACAAGCTAAAAGTCTGCGCTCTTCCAATAATATGCTCTTACTCTGTCCTCCTCATACTTTTGATTTTGTATTTTCTTCTCCTGTTTATCTTCTAGGGAATTATTTTTTTCTTCCATTGTCTTTTGTTATAGTTCTTTATTTATTTTTCTAGTTACTTTTTTTTCAAAATAAGCAAATTTTCCACAACTATTATCAACACACACTCACACAACAACAACACAACACGCACAACTATTATTCTCATTTACCGAACACGAATATTCTTGGTCAAATGTGCTAGTGTTACTTCTAGTGCAACTTGATGCTCTTTTTTGCTTTATATCTTATTTCCTTTGTCATTTTCGTCTTGATTTTCCTTGTCTCTACTCTATAGCATTAAATTCATTGGTCCTTGTCTTTTTTATTCTTGCACTGCTTTTCAGTTGATTATTGACAATTTTTAAAGCTACTATTGTCAACATCTTCTCCCTTAATTCCAATGACAGATACTTCCCAAATTTTTATTTATTTATTAATTCAAGGAGAACCAATGGCTAATATGCATTAATTGCAGTAGTATACGTAACTTAAAGCTTATTACAGATTCTCACGGATAAAAATAAAAGGTAACAGAAGTGCACTAACAAGCAAAATATTATGTTCTTCCGGTCTATCAAATTTCATTTTCCTGTTGGTCTCCGAGTTTAATATGTAGTAAACTTTCACCTATCTCTATATGTGCTTGATAGGATGAAAAGTGTCCTTTTATATATCTTATTTTGTTTCGGAAGGAATTACTTGTCCAATTTATTGATTCAAACTTCGAAAACATCTACATCATCCGTTGGTTCATCGCTTGCTCCCGGCAAATTATTTTCCTTTTTCTTGAAGTTGCGTTTTCTCTAGTACAAATAAAGTTGCTCCTTTTATGGAGTTTAAATATCCTCGTGTGGGTAGTAAGGTCTAACGACCCCATGCACCCTAGTTTCAGAGTTTCTAGACCCCTCAAGGGCCTCTGATGTGTCTATTTTGACGACCGCCATCTATTTTGGCGACCGGGACCACCGGCTTATACGTGCCTTCCGAAGCACGGAACCATTTTTTTTTTTTCAGACATTCAGGTGATTCAGGCCTGCAATATCCTAGCCAAACTGGAAATAACTTTAAAAGTATGCTTCCCGTGGGAATTGAACCCACGACCACCGGGTCACAAGGCAAACGCCTAAACCACTCGATCACGGAGGTAGTTCGGCAGCATCCAATCAAATGGATATACATTCAATTTAATGAACGTCCGATATACCTTCAATTTAATGAAAGTCAATATACCTTCAATTTAATGAAAGTCCGATGTACCTCCAATTTAATGGAAGTCAAATTTACATTCAATTTAATGAACGTCCGATGTACCTTCAATTTAATGAAAGTCCGATGTACCTCCAATTTAATGGAAGTCAAATTTACATTCAATTTAATGAACGTCCGATATACCTTCAATTTAATGAAAGTCCGATGTACCTCCAATTTAATGGAAGTCTACTTTACATTCAATTTAATTAACGTCCGATGTACCTTCAATTTAATGAAAGTCCGATGTACCTCCAATTTAATGGAAGTCAAATTTACATTCAATTTAATGAACGTCTGATATACCTTCAATTTAATGAAAGTCCGATGTACCTCCAATTTAATGGAAGTCAATTTTACATTCAATTTAATGAACGTCCGATGTACCTCCAATTTAATGGAAGTCAATTTTACATTCAATTTAATGAACGTCTGATATACCTTCAATTTAATGAAAGTCCGATGTACCTCCAATTTAATGGAAGTCAATTTTACATTCAATTTAATGACCGTCCGATGTACCTTTCAGTTTAATGAAAATCCGATGTACCTTCAATTTAATGAAAGTCATATCCATTGTGAAATACCTCTTATTTAAAAGAACATCTCATTCGATCAACCAAATCATTCACTTGTCTAACAACTCGATTTCAATTTAGTGAAATGTATTTTTATATGGTATTATCATTATTGTTATTCCTTTAATTTAATAAAAGATCATGTGAATAATTTAAATTAAATATAACCTAAATTCATGGTTATAGCTTCCAATTCGATGAAAACTCACCAACAAAATATGAATATCTAGTTGGCCAAATCTCCAATTTTAAATTCGTATGTATATTTCCAATTGGATAGAATTCCAAAAAATATCTTTTATTTGTAGTTACAAAATGTATTATAAATCACTGGTGGGGACAACTGTAAGAAAAACCAACTTTATAATTTATGTTCAGCTAAGTGCAATTTGAATTAATGTTTGTATTTTCTATGGCACATGATGTGTTTGTATTTTTCCATATAGATCACATTGAGTACTAATACATCAATTCATTTTAAAAAGTTAAGATGTGTAGGTAATACCAGCATGCACATTATCATGATCCATATTTGTCTTTACCTTACTTTCCAAAACAATAAAATTCATCAGCCCTCTCCAAAGATAGAACTGCGGAATAATGGAATAATGTACAATCAAATTTTATTGTATTACTTTTATACTACAGCATAAAAGCAAGAAAGCATATGTATTAGTTTATTATAGTATTAGACAATTTTATACATCTTGTTTACTTAGGTTTTAGTTAAGTAAAATGTATTAGTTTCTTTATAGTTATTGTTACAGTATGTAAGTGTTTCATTTGTATGGGCCAAGTTTGCTTAAATGAATGAGTTGATTGATTGATTGTTAAATATTGTAATTTTGCCACATTCAATAATTATGAATTCACATTTTGTATAAACTTTCCTTCACAGAGAACTTCAAATACCTAGGTACCAACCAATTAATTTCATAAAGAAGGTACAAGAAAGTTACTTACACCCAGTGTTGTTTAATCCTGTTCTATCATGTAAAATGAACTCTGACTTAAATTTGCTTACTTATTTTCTGTAAAGTCACAGTATAAATATTTAGTATTGTGACTCGGCCCTAGCTTTCAAATAATTACCTACAGCTACTCGAAATAACATTTATTTGGTCACCCATCTGGTGTCAAACACAGCAAATGTTACTAAATTTCAATTTCCTCATTGCATTTGTGCTGCTTACAACAATCAACTATCTATCATTTTTTTTTTTTATATCCGTTCTTCAATATCAAAACATCATAATGATTTTATGTTGTAGCCATCCTGAATACCGCTTTTGACAAACTGTTCTATATTCTTTCTAAGGAACAATCATAGAGACTCACATGTTGAACAGAATAACACATGTGTAAACAGTTATATGAAACTTATGTAAACACAATGATTTATATAATATACACAAATATCTTTCAAAATATAGGACATTCATCACTGGGACCCCAGGCCTTGCCATTAATAAATATGAAATATAATCTCTTAAGTTAGATTAATATAATATGTAAGTAGCAAGTACCTACATACATGAGTATGTAGATAGCCTAGACTAAACTACCTATTGGTACTTTTTCTATGAGGTTTTTTACCTAATTCACCCTTGTGTCACATTTCTTCTGTAACCCTATCTACTTATTTATTGATTCATCCAAATATTCACTCATTGGAAAAATGGAATAGTTATAACCTATCTTCAAGAGAAATTACGTATCTACTAGTGGGTACATAGATATATATATCAATTCTTTTACAGTCTTTACCTCTGGATACGTTATTGTTTAGAATCTTCAATAAGTAAACATACATATCTGGCAGTAATAGGTGTGTGAAATTAAAATATGACAACCAATTACTAGAACAGTAAGTACAATAGCGGTAAACAGGGTAAACTACCTAGCATCCCCAAGTAGGGTTACCAGATCCGAAAAATAAGTTTTCCTGAAAAAACCCTTATTTCGGCAATAATTTTCCTGACATTTTGGCAGAAACTTATATTATTTTACAAAGTCGCGCGGTGGTAGTCTGAGTGTTAGATGCCTTGTGGCGGGATACGGGGCGCGGCGCGACTGAGCGAGTCAATTAGTAGTTCAGTACTTTTGCAAACGGTGCTAAGTTTACTAGTATTGTGCGTATTTGTGTGGCAAGCATTTATTTTATAACGAAAAGGCTTACTTTTCTCTTTTTTTTTAATTCCTGAAAATTTCCAACTTTCCCTGTTTCCCTGACAGAGAGCTGAAATTCCGGACATGTCAGGAAAATTCCTGTCATCTGGTAACCCTATCCCCAAGTCAATTTTATGCGTAAAAACTCGAGAAAATGATCTAGCGATTACGTTAATCGTTATAAATTTATATCAACAAAATATGCATTAATTTTTTCACATAATGAAACTAGAATCATTTTCATAACCTAGTAACTTCCTTCCTTCCTTTTTTAATAATTATTTTTTACAGACCTTTTTCCTCGTCGCCATATGTAGGACCCATTGGTAGTCCTTCAGGTAATAACTGTCACTGGCTCACTCCAACCACCTAGCTCACAGGCCTGTCTGATTCGTACCGCTACTCTCTGCGTATCGCGTCCGTCACCCGACTGACGTTTGACAGCTAGCCCCCTCTAGAGTGGTTCGTGAGACAGTGTAAATATCTACTTCATAGATACAAACGCTACAAGTGGTATAAATATTTTCAAATTTCACATTATGACGACAGACATATATGACATTTTTTACGACCTTTATTATGGTATAAGTTTTATTATTCAAAGCTTAATACAACTCAAATAAAATAAGAATAAGACCGTAATTTAGACTTGTCTTTGCGATTTAATTAGTTGCAGTGAAATGCAAGTAATCGTGTATCGGATGACCGAAATAGAAAGATCAAAGTATGAATTATGTAATATGTTTTTTTCAAAATTTAAATCCGTGTTATCTACGAATAAGACACAATTGAAAACGACGTTTTTTCGAATAACCTCGCCTTAAAAACTTTGATTAGATTGTTGTTAGCGTTATTTATTCAGTTAAGAAATTAGTTCGTTGTGATTAGGTAGTTGCGTTATTTAGTCAACAACTTTTTTACTTAGATATTTATGTTTCGAAATATGTATTTAGAATACAATTTATGAATAGAGTGAATAAAACGATTAACGACCGTAAATATCTTTAAACATACAAAAATATCATTGTGAGATTTCCTATGGTTTGGAATAGACAGGCATATTTCAAGATTACTTTCAAGATTGTGAAGAATCCAAAACATGGCATAGAATCCAGCATGTACTAGGGCTAAAACTCAATCTAATAAATCGCACTAGGTTTTTGTGATGAATTACAGCCTATATAGAGATCAGGCTTATTCCTCAGTTAGTAGTGGAAACATTATAGGTGGGTTATGGGTGGGTATAGCGTAATTATAATTGATATCCACAGAAATGTTGCACTTATTTCCAATTAAATAACAAATAACATTGACACAATAAATGACTCCAGCAGTATTCTACATCAAATCAGCTCCAGCGTCGGAAACTTGATTATAGTGAGAGTCGATCTGCGGAGTTTGTGTGTCTACGTGACGTTGGACGACTTCATTTAGTAAACGAATGAGACTACTGAAGCTATGGCATTCTAAACAATTACGCAGGATTTACGTTATCACTAGTACAGTAATAGTAACATGACCTTTGAATTACTTATCCTGAATCCCTTATGTATTTTTTTATTTTATTTTTGATGTCCGTAAAAAGATTTTTTTGTATTGAAATAACAATTGTATATGTGTATATGTGTTATTTTAATTTTATTTTATAGGGGTCATGGATACGAAAAAAAGAGGTTTGATGCTCCATTGAGGAGCCCATGTTTGAGCCGATTATAGTAATATTTCTTATTTAGGAACAATAACACGAGACTAAATAAAACAAGTCAATCAATGCCAGCCAGTCAATGAATGTCAATGTCAGCTGCAAAAGTATAAACTGTAGTGCAGCTAACAACGCCCTCGTTCGGATTCAGAAAACATGATACACACATCAAAAGTGTCTAGGGATCAACATATATTTTTGCAATAACTTTTCTCCTGATTGATATTAATTAAAATTTTCTTTAAGGATTCATCAAATAAAGTGTTTTCGTTTGTCACAGTAAGGATAAACCAAGTCACCTTTGCATTAATAAAGAAATTTGCCATTTTCCTAATAAAGGGATTTTTGACATTTGAACCACTAACATTAAAGTTCGAAAAAAAGACTGAAATAACAGTTTTCTTTAAAATTTTATTGGGTAACTTAAACAATTAATAATCCGTGTTTCTACCGCGAACACTAACAACACAAGAACATCGGTTTGGCATACTCAAAATGAGTTCATCCAAATCACGCTGTGGAATGGCCGCCCATGTTCGTTGCAACAACAAAAAAAGGTCTTCTTGCGACTGGATACCCTCCATATTCGGCAGAGCTCTTCTCTGTAGCATATCCCATGCATGCTCAATCGGGTTCAAGTCTGGCGACTGAGCAGGCCAGAGCAGGACATTGATGTTAGCTGCGGCGAGAGTCTGTCTTACAACTCTTGCGGTGTGCGGTCGTGCATTATCATGCATTAACTGAAATAAGGGACCGATTTACACTTGTAGAGGAACGATGACGTCAGATACAATCGTCTCAGCATAAATTTGAGCGTTGAGGTTGCCTCTGATCCAAATCAACTCAGTTCTTCCGCCGATCCAAATACCCGCCCATACCATGATGGTTCCACCACTATAAGGATGGACTTCCTGGCAGGATTTTAATCACTGTTGGCGTCCAGGGGTTCTCCAGTGTGGTATACGTCTTGTGTCCGGTCTCATACCAAAACGAGACTCATCAGAAAAGCACACGAAACGCCATTGTTCTTCTGCCCAATTTCTGTGTTCAAGAGCCCATTGATATCGAATCCTACGATTGTGCATTGCTATAGGTGGTACCCGTAGTGGTCTTCGGGAATGAAGGTTCACTTCATGCAAGCGGTTTCTGACTGTTTGGTCGCTAATTAAGTTCCCTGAAGAGTGATGAAGCCTCACGGCTAACATCATGGTGGTTATTGTTGGAGCTCTTCGAGTTAAGATTTGAATGTATCGGTCTTGTCTCCGTGTGGTGCAGCGATACCGTCCTCCATGGCGCTCAGCCACGGTACCAGTGCTTCGGTAACGTGTCCAAAGTCGACTGATAACACTCTGACTTGTATTCAGAGCTAAAGCCACAGTACGTTGCCGGGAACCAGCTTCTATCATTCCCACGGCTCTGAGCATTTCTTCCCTGCTTAAATGACGTCGCCGCTCCATAATAACGTTGGTTTTAATCAGTAGTAGGGAAACAGTAGCACTAATAATGTCTTCAATGCGTTGTATGTTTTTATAGGGAAAATATTGACAGCTGATTTTCATCTTTTACTCGAATTTGATTAACAGTTCCTGTTTCAAATTATGAAATGCACCAAAAAGGATCCATATAAATTTATAAAATCATAAATTTATTACAAAGCCACATCGCAATCTCAAGAAATCCGCATAAAAATGCTTGATCCCTAGACACTTTTGATGTGTGTATAATGCTCCATACAAAAGATAATTAACAAATAATTTAAGATTTAATTCAAAGAAAAGTTAGAGCCGATGAGCTTGTAGCTAAATAATAATAACCGCCCTGGTCGATCTTCGTTTATGCAACAGTTAAACAAGTAGGCCCGAGGATAGATATACACTATCCACGGGCCCACCTCATAAGGTACTGTGGAGTTCTGCTATGCGAGCGGTCAACCTATCGCGCTGGCTGGTATAATTTGAATTTCGACCGCAATGTTTGACATGCGAGCGAATTGTTTTAAGAAAAGAGAGAGCCGGCTGGGACTCCGCGAGCAGAGCAGGCTCGACATGAAAATAACTTAAAGAATATAATTATATTAATCTTCCATATATATGTGAACATAATAATATACAAAGGATAAAACCTATCGCGTTTGTATTGAATTCCCGAGTACACTATAATATTATAGTCCATCCAAAGGTTGTCTGGAAGATATTGCTATCAGCGATAAGACCGCCATAAGATTGTAGCCATAAGTTAAGCAATACTGTGAATCAGGTGTGTTTAAATTATTGGTGTACAATAAAGAATATCTATCTATTGGTGGACATCTTAACACATCGAGATTCTTTGGCAATGTTCGTCAGGTCGTTGAGCTCCTTAGTAGTCCAAAGTTGAGCTTACAGACTATCTGACAAAAGCTTGCACTGACGGGACGGGTCTACTCAAATCTGTGTGGTCTTTCCTCAAAAGGCCATTTCAGACTAATCTACATAATCCTCATAAACAATTGTGAATATGTGCACTATGTAGGTTATTTTATTCGAGTTAAACATAATAAATTGTTTGGCAGTTTGAGTGCTTTTTGCGGCCTACCCAAAGGTTACCTTACCTTGGTATTGTTCGTCAAATCGTTAAGCTCCTTGTTCTAAGTTGAGCTATACGTCATTTGACAAATGCTTGCACTGTATGGATAGGCCCACTCAAATCTGTGAGCATCTTTCTTCAAAAAACCGCCTCAGACTGAAACCTACAAGGTTCCCATATAATTAAACCAGTGTAGATTGTATGGACTTTAAAAGAGACGGATCCCTGAGTTTGTTTCGGTGTTTCTTCTCAGGGTAGTCAGTTAGGAAACACCGGCCTCATCTAGTTAATATTTACGAAAAAAATGACGTGTAAAAGTGTTATTTAAATACCAATTTGCAAAATAATGATCATTTATCATCATCAATAATAATTTGCAAAATAATGATCATGGTCGAATGCTACTCTGGTTTGAATCATACCTTTCTGAACGTCAGCAGAGAGTAGTTACAAAAGGCTATCAATCACCACTTTATCAGTCCATCTCTGGGGTACCACAGGGATCTCATCTCGGTCCTATTCTCTTTCTGGTATTTGTGAACGACATCATACACTCAATAAAACACTCAAGATGCTCAATGTTTGCGGACGATCTAAAGATATACAAAGAGATTGTTTCAAGTACCGATATTGCCTTGCTCCAGGAAGACTTGGACGCAATTCACGAGTGGTGTCTCAGTAACATGATGACTCTCAATGCCAAAAAGTGCTATCACATAACCTATACACGGAACAAGCTAATTCAGCCATCAGCATATCACTTAAATGGCATAACTCTTCAGAGAGTTGATACCATTCGTGATTTGGGAGTCCAACTTGACAGCCAACTTACTTTTGCAAGTCATTTTGACAACATCGTTGCTAAAGCAAATAAAATGTCAGGTTTCGTGAAAAGGACTTGCAAAGACTTTCAGTCAACCAGAACCCTTAAGGTTCTCTACAACTCTCTGGTGAGGAGTATTCTGGAATACGCATCTCCCGTGTGGAATCCAACTTACCGTGTCCACATCGACAGAATAGAGCGCATCCAAAAAAATTTTACGAGATATCTGCGCTACAGAACTGAGAACTGTGATCGTGAAGCTGGATATTCTCAAAGACTCTGTCATTTTAAAATGAGTTCCTTGGAGCAACGAAGAAGCTGCTCGGACTTAATTTTGCTTTTTAAGATTGTCCATAACTTGGCAATTGTACCGGAGTTAGTTTCAGAAATTAGTCTAATCGTGCCCCGTCGTACCGCTTACAGATCCAATTTTAAAACGGAAACATTTAAAATGCCTAAAAATAGAACAAATCTTGGCCGTTCCGCTCCTTTATACCGGTTTTTGAGTAGTTACAACAAACTGAGCACACGTACCAACAACTTGGATATATTTTCGAACAGTCTGAATGAATTCAGACGGTATGTCCAAGCTCTCAGTGCTTGACTCTCTGACTGCGTTTAATATATTTTACGATTAATTTTAGAATTAATTTTCATAATACGTTTATTAAATTAAATATGACCCTGTTTATTCTACTTGTATAATTTGCCCTTTGAATTTGATGTATTGTAATTTGACCTACCTAGCTTATTTTTACTTTTAATCTGTATTGATAATAATTTAATTAGTATAATAGAAAAATTATCGTTTATATTTTTCATTGGCATTATGTTCTGAGAGATACGTATTTATTGTATTTTAATTTAAGTGGTTGACATTCCATTGTTATGTTTAATTAATTAATTTGAATGTATTTTTTTATCTCTTTTCAATGTAATTTAAATTAATGTAATCATGATCTCAATTTGCTTAATATATTTTTTTTTAATTACTTATACAAGTGCTGTGTACACCTATAAGTGATGAATTCACTACAGTATTAGTATTTGTAACAATTTTATATGTATTCGATTTAGTGAATAAGTCGTTGGTGTGTCATTTAATAAATAAATAAATAAATTTATCATTTATCTCCCGTTCCTCGGGGAGTACGTTAAGTGGTCCCAGCAGAGTGTAGTGGAGCTCGTGTTTATATACGCAGTTGTATGATTCTTATTTCTAACGCTCGCACTCTCCAAACGCTCGCACTCTCCAAACGCTCGCACTCTCCAAATTCGCTCGCACTCTCCAAACTTCCGCAAACACTCTGGCCAAGTGGTTCCGGAAATGGAGAATCGAAGTCAATCCAGACAAAAGCCAGGCAGTCCTCTTTTCTAAGCCGCGGATAAACCCACCCTCCCCCCGTCCGATTACCATGTACGGCAAGCCGATCCCCTGGGAAAAGCAAGCCAAATACTTAGGCGTGGTCCTCGATAAACACCTTTCCTTCGCTGAGCACATAAAGCAGGCACGTTCGCGCGCCGCTTTCGCTCTAGGTAGGCTCCACTTCATTCTTAGCTCCCGCAGCAAGTTATCACTCAGGTGCAAGCTGCGTATTTTCACCGCGGTCATCCGTCCCATCATGACCCACGCCTGCGTTGTTTTCGCACACGCAAAGCCCTACCTCCTCCACAAGATGCAGACCCTTCAAAACCGATTCCTCCGTAGAGTCACGGGAGCCCCCTTTTATGTTCGAAATGAGCTTCTTCACGTAGACCTCAAGATGCCCACCATCCAGCAGTTCATGAAACGTGTCTCCAAGCGTTTCTTTGATACTGCAATCCAACATAGGAATCCCCTTATCGTATCGGCCGCCCAATACGAACCCTCGCGTATCTCTAAGATTCGCCGACCAAGGCATACCCTTGTCACTCCCGATGACGCAATCACCCTGCTCCAAGAGAGCCGTAGGGAAACAAGTACAGTGGCACACAAAAACAAAAACCGACCGTCCTTCCGTCCTCGCCGCCGAGGCCCGCCGCGACGTCCCCGTAATAGTCCGCCCCGACCCTTGCCAGAGCCAGCCCGCGACGCTGAGCCAGTAGCTTTAAATTCCTTTATTAATAATAAAAATGATATGATCCAGCCTGTCCCTAGCTGCCCTCCCACTGCGACGCCCTAAGCCGAGGTCCGTACCCCACAGGGGGTGCCCTTAGCGTGTAGTCGCCTAGTTTGTAAGTTTTCTAATAAGCCCTGGCTGGAGGCTTTAATTAATTTATTAATTAAGGCAACCACAGGCAAGCCCGGTTAAGCAGCCGACAACCTCAGAGGTTGACCTGCGAGATGCCACACACAAAAAAAAAAAAAATCTTATTTCTAAGCGGAATACTGTCTCTCAAAATACAGGATATCCTAGTTTGAGAGGCAGGGCTCACTATATCTGTATTACAAACTTTTGCAGCATTGTTAGCATCTTGTCAATCTGTGTAAATGATGTATGTATGTTTGTGACAATAAGTTATATTATTATATTATATCATTTATTTAACATATGTACACATAAATTACATTTTTAAATATTAATATAAAAAATAAAACCATTTAAAATATAAAAAATAGTAGCCCACCGGTATCGAGAACAGGGTCCAAGCATATATATATATATATTATAATATATATATATATTATAATATATATATATATATATTATTATTATATTATTTATTGTTATTATTATTATATTCGTATATTATATTATTATTATATTATATTACACCAAAAATATTATGACTGTCAGTGACGATTGTCAAAGAGGTTATAATGTTAGCAGGGTCCAATAGACTGAACAAGCGTTCCGAGGCCCACGAGATGCATGTATGGTCATGGCGCACGGTCACATTTTCACGGTCCAACCTACCAAAGTTTAATTAGTCATCGGCAAATCGTGACCTCGAATATATTGCTTAGGTTCTGAGAAATAACTTTTTAGCTGTATGAATGTACTTAAGCGAAAAAGTACTTAATTATAAGAACCATTTAGTATCATCATATCGCATTAAATAAGGGGGAATTTAATGGATAGAACCTACACATAAATCCGATGTACATTTGGACAATAAAACTGAACGGAATACCGACATTTCAATAGGTCATATTTACTGCCAACATTCCCGAATAAACCGCAAACAGAATACCATAGACTCCATTTTGATTGTATTATTCAGAATATTATTTAAAACAATAGATTTGAATCGCCTTTGTATTATAAACGGGATATATAATATGAAACCTTATAAATAGGCTCCTTTGACAAAACTGAAAGAATAATGTGGCGGAAGCCTTTTAATTTCTCATTTTAGGAAATTTGAGTTACCTATTCAATAAATGAAAAACTAAACCAAGTACGGGTAGGGCTTCATTTATAATTACGGTTTGAGACATCAATTTCTCAAAAATAATAAAATTCACTTATCATGAGAAATACAAGTTAATCTTATATACTAAATGAGTTCATATTTCCTTTATTTATTTACTCATAAATAATTCAGTTACTTAACAGATTTACAATATATGTTGTAGCAAGAAATATTTATAAGTCTAAATAATTAATAAGTAAGTGTACCTAGTTTGTTATTGTTTAGTAACTTTATAATTTTTAACCGACTTCAAAAAAGGAGGTTCTCAATTCATCTTGAACTTTTTTTTTAATTTTTTTTAATATATGTTACCTCATAACTCGGAGACGGCTGGACCGATTTGAAAAATTCTTTTTGTGTTTGAATGGGTATACTTTCTAGTTGGTCCCATTGTCACGAAATCAGGATCTGATAATGGGATCCTGGAGAAATCGAGGGCACTCTTCAAATATTATAGGCACACCTATAGCGTTTTGGGTATTTCTTATAGTATCTTGAGCAGTTCCTACCGAAAAGTACCATTTGGGGAAGTTGAACTGATGTTGAAGACCACAGATGGCCACTGAAATTCCTCAATAATAAGTATTTCGTGGATTGCGATGTTTTGATATGGATGTCGGTTCTATTTTTGTTAATTTATTTTAATTAAGTATTTCAAAGAGCAGTCAGCAGCATTGACGAGGCCCTACAAGACCTTTATCTGCGGGGTTGCGGGAAAGTTCTTACGAGATACCGCGGCCTCGGAACGTAAGGGCAATGAAGGAACAGGGTGGGTTTTTTTGGAACAGGTCAGTAGAAGTCTGACACTCCCTATCGCTCCACTTAGAGTGGGAGGAGCCATTAGATGATTTTCCCACCAAAAAAGGCTATAAAATGTTTCTTGATTTGTTACAAGTTTGTTTACTGAGCAAAGCGGCAGATAACTGGATGTTAGTCATCCAGTAATCATCATACAACTTACTTCGGGTCCCTTCGGTTCTTTTCGGGCTGCGATATCGCGTCGCCGCGATATCGTCGTGATTGTGCAATACTGCGTAACTCATATTATAAATAAGGTCTATTAACGCCTGACGCAAAAAGTGGAGTGTTATAAGTTTGACGTGTCTGTGGCATCGTAGCTCCTAAACGAATGAACCGATTATGACGCGGTTTTTTTGTTAGAAAGCTGACGTGATCAAGATGCTTCTGAGGTACAATTTATCAAAATCTGTTAAGGTGTTTTAAGGCTGTTTAGGGTTACTTACATTTTCTTTTTATTTTTGCAATGTTAATTCAGTTAAAATGAGTTCTTTTTGAAAATGTTAGTGATGCCCTGATGCGGTACTGCACTACCACTGACGATATGCTTATCTGTTAGAGAACCAATTTCAAGGTTAAGATAAGCCTAATAAGGTATTCTGTTGTATGAGTATGTTTTTATGTGCAAGAATAAGATTGGTTACATGATATAAAATGAGATCACCTTTATGTATGGGTATTCGAAATCTATAAAAATATCATTGTTTAACAAGTTAACTTTTAGGTATGGATATAAATTTGTAACTGTGATGCCAAAATAGCTGAACGAATATTGATGAACATAGCACAGAAATTAATTAATTTGTGTAATAGCGGCGCCTTTTGTCCCCGAAATCTTTACACGGGATAGATTTATAAAACACTAGCTTTTGCCCGCGACTTCGTTCACGTGGGAGGTTTTTCCCGCGTAAATCCCGATCCCGTGGGAATTCCGGGATAAAAAGTAGCCTATGTGTTATTCCAGGATGCCTACTATCTACTCACCAAATTTCATTGAGATCCGTTCAGTAGTTTTTACGTGAAAGAGTAACAAACATCCATCCATCCTCACAAACTTTCACATTTATAATATTAGTAGGATAGTAGGAAGTAGGATTAGTAGGATTCCAGGCGAAAGAAGTCTGACACACCCTCCCGCTTAACCCAGGGCGGGAGAAGGAGAAGTCAATCGATAATTTTCCCACCCGGCAAAAAAAGGTAGCAGCTAGTTAGTAAAAAATACTTTTGTGAAAATGTCTATTATTAATGTGTTTTAAATTATTTTTTTAGGGTTTATGAGATAAATCTCGATACAGACAGAACCATTGTCTGCGGAGGCTTAGTAAAAGGGTTACGTCAGTTTGGGTAAGATAATTCCAAGATAATTCCTAAAAATGCAAGAATAGGTAATCATAATTATTTCATAATCATTATCATTTATTGATATTTTTGTAATACATTAAGAATTACCTAGTTCTTGCGCTAGTATTTACTGTATTACAGGAGCTAGATTATTGCAATTCCTTTTCTTTTCAGCGCTTCTTAATTTTTTTGAAGAATTTTCTGTCATTGTGAATGATTACGAAATACCTAATTATGATTAGGTAATCATAATTATTTCATAATCATTATCATTCTTGCATTTTTAGGAATTATCTTGGAATTATTTTGTTCACTACAGGAACAATTAGGGCATAAAAACTAAAAACAGAGATACAACGGGCGGTCTTATCGCTGAAAGCGATATTTTCCAGACAACCTTATTATCATTATACAAGTCCCTATTTCTCGTAGTCGTACTATTCTGCGTAGAAGAGTTTACCAACTTTCAAAGTGGGTTCTGCTTATTGATTTAACGGATCGAAGCGCCCTAAAGAGGTTTGCTGAGGGCTTACAAGATAGATTGAAGGAAAACTTTGCCAACTCCCGCACAACAAAAAGTTGGCAACACAATTAAATGTTTTTGGCGAGAAAAAGAGATTCGTTTGGGTAAAGAAGTTCCGTTGTGGAAGGGTTTAAATGTAAGTATTCTACAAGGATGTAAGTATTTCGGAGCTGTGAAGGAAAACATTGTCAGAAAAAGACACGTGTTGCCTATACGCAGGTTTGGGTTGCATGTTGCATCAGCTCATCTTCTGCTTTGCATATTTGAATATATTTCGAGAGAGCGATACGGCGCGGCGGTCGAGCTCAAACAATATTTAGTTGAATTAACACTAAATATTTTCCTTACAATGTTTATTTCTCATAACTTTCCGCAAAGTAGCACCTGATTCCATTCTATAACAAAACCTTAATGAATTATTATACACTCAAAGCTTCCTCATGAATCATTCCGTCCATTGTTGAAAACAGTAACAAATGTTTCATAATATTATGCAAAGTAACGTATTTTATCTTTACTTTAGTCATCTTACCTACTCAAAAACAGGTAAATAATATTAAGATGAATAAAAGAGGTTGATATTTCAATGTTTACCCTTCTGTCACCCGTAACCGAAAGTAGGGAATGAATTCTGCAATAGTAATACCCTTGTTCCAATTTGATAGGTTGGAAGGCTCATAACTTATTCACGGTCGCAAACACCATGAAATGGAGAAAACATTGGTATTAATTGAATTATTTTTTCTGGATAGTTTCCGTTTATTTTTCTGGGATATGGTAATTTGATGGTGTTTTTTCAGTGTAGACACATATTGAGTGTTTTTTTTGTAATAGATTTTTATTGAAGTTAGTAGCATGTTTGCGGAAATGTATAGATAATTGAGAAGTAGATAATAGTTCTAAGAAGGGTATAAAAGTGGCTTCAATAACTTTGGTAAAATTTTATGATAACTTTAATTACAACTGGGGTAAAATTTCATTATTAATTGATTTTATGTAGTGACCTTCTATTTTCATTTCTGGGTGGGAAAATCATGGAATGTGTTCCCCAGCTCTGGGTGGAGCGGAACGGAATGTCAGTCCCACCCTGTTCAGCTGCTCTAGTGTACCGGTGCCGCGGACAATCAATTCGATAATTACAAGAGGTATACAGCGATGAGGGGGTTATAGATAAAATAGGTAGAAGTATTTAAGGAATCGACCTTATTAAACACCGAACCTTTACTAGATTGCAGAGCGTAGACCATGTATTATACGTTTCCTGGTTGCTGTATATATTGTACTTTTGAATACTGGTCATTCATAGGAGAACAGTCCTTAAGTACTTAAACTCTTAGCTGAATTTCGTTCCCAGATCCTGATTAAGACTATTTTAATCCGACTACGACACATCCAAAAAGTATAAGTGTTGGCAAGAGATTTGTGTGTTAACTTGTTTCCAACTGTAGCGCCCAGATGAGTCAATTTTGATGGATGAGGTGTCAATATATTCGATTTTATGGTCCGGATAATATAGCCAAAATTTTTATGAAGATAATCAATATAGGGGTATAATAAAAATGGTCTTAGGATGTAAAATGAAAAATGGATTTAAATAATTATCGATATTCAAGGTTGATGACTTGCCGAGATCTGTGGAAGGATGACTATTTTCTCAATTATTCTTCAATTCTTCCGTGCCTCGAGAAGCCTGCTATCCCGTGGGGTATCGGCTATCTTTTGTTTATTTCTGGAGGTCGTTACGGGTAGTCGTATAAGCAAGCTTGCCATAGCCATAACCATATCATGTCACAGTATCACGATGCGCCTTGCATCGTGATACTCAGTGACATGATATGGTTGTTAGATACGCAGTCGCCACGTAAAATACTAGAACTCAGCTAGATGGTAGAAGCCCACCACAGTTTAGTATGAAAAATGCTAGTCAGGTAATGAGGTGCTAAGCGACAAAAAAGAACTATTTTAATGAGTTTCAGCGTTCATCTCTCTCTTATTTTTATAATTGTAAGTACCTAATTAAGTTTTAAGGTTCAATAATTTTTTACTTCTTATGGCTACAAAAGTACAAAAGATGTCTTGATCTTTTATCTTTTGATGCCTTTATGATTTTTTAGTTAACTCAAGTATGACATTATCTTCTAATTGCCCTAACGATGAGGACATTGCGTATGTACTTTTAAACGATTACGGCAGAATATTACGAACTTTTATGAAAAATATAACAAACTCTGTAACAATATTCTGATGAATACAGGAATACTTGGAAATCATTATAAATTTTTATTAAACTTCTTACTCAAAGTACATATATAAGTGTATATTAACAGTTAAATAGCTCCGACTCACACCGATTTTTTGCCTTAAATAGGAACTTTACAAACACATAGATAGAAAAAAAATATTTCCCTACATTCTGTGCCTATTTCAAGCCTCTGGTATCTAGTTTGAAAAGAAGGTAAATTGCCTCAATTTGTCAATGTGAGTAAGTACGAATCCCGTCAGCGTCGTGATGAAACGCACAATTGATTACTCTGTCCTAAAGAGGTATAGAACGGTTGTAGTTGGGATTCCAAATAAATGGGGTAATCTGCTCTGCGCGTCTTTTGTTTTTAGTGAGAATGTGAGCTTTCTGAAAACAAAACGCGTCCAGTTGGCGCCACTCTAGCGAAAAGTCGTGATAAAAATTTGGCTTTGACATAAGATGTTGTCAGAAGCCTGACACTGGTCTAGCCTGGGGGTATCGTGTTGCCCAGCAACTGGTTTGTGGTGATCAGATTGGTAGTTGCTCCATGTAAAACACTTATACTCAGTTGCATCCGCTCCTACGTTAGACTAAACCACGGAATAGATGAATAAGGTTGGAATGGTAATGTGGGCGTGGCGCGCGCGCCACATTTATGATACGAAAATCATAGCGCGACCGATTAATTCATTCACCGCGTTTAGTGCGCTTCGGATTACTTCGGAACACAGAGCTCTGCTTTAAAATGCCGTGTTGTGCAATTATAATCTGTAAAACAAAAAGTCACCGCAAGTATAGAGCGAGGAGGTATATCTTTCCATCGGTAAGTCGAAAATAACATTTAATTACAATTTTCTTTGTAAAAAACATAAAAATATTCTGATCACTATGAAATTCCGTACATCAACAACATTATTGCAAAAAGTTACAAAAAGTATACATTGCCCGTTGTGTACTCGCTTAATCAACGCAATGACCAAGTCCGCTTACAATGTACTGCATGCGCGACATTTCAACCTTTGACGTTTTGTCCTTTGCCCTGATTGGCCATGATGCACAGCGCATGTTTATCAACAGTGAGTTACAATCAGCAGCAAGCTCTCGATTTAAGTGTGTAATTTATCTGTGTGCGTAATTCGCATATGTAACGGGCCTCTTGCTTGTAGTAGAGCTAAAGAGTGGGGAGACAAGCAGCGACACGTGTTCTTATACAAATCAGGAACTATTTCCTTTCTAACCTCTTTTATCTGTTCTGTGGACTAAACCGACACTAACATAGTTGGGAAAAGGCTAACCAGATGATAATGATGTAATCTTTTAGTCACTTAATTTTATTTTGTTGTTTGTCCTGTGGGTCCTAAATAAACATTTATCTTTCTTTAGTGACGTCTTTTATTCGTCAACAAAAAAAAAACAGTTTGGTATTAGTCAACAATTGAACGATCCATATTCATCCACTGATAACAAGATAAATAGAGATACTTCTTCTATAATATTTTAGCATAAAATCACAAAAATTCTTATATAACTTTCACCATACTTAATGTATTTGAAAGCAAGAACAATTTATTTAACTCCCTAGAGGGATGTACAAGCAGGTACGTGGATTAGTAAATGCTTCCGTTTTAATTTTTAATACAGTGTGGCCCTTAAAAGGTTGTCTTACATTATTTATGAGGAAACATCTGGTATGTGGAACTATCTCAAGGGGGGAAGTGAAATACGAAGAGAATTTAACCCGAATTCGGAGATAACTAACAAAAGGTCCACCGTCATCACAAGATGTTTAATTCTGCTGCTATTTATGATTATTCGAGTATCTATTCTATTTCGATAACAGACCCAGTTACATGTTATTGAGACTTTCAATTCAGACTCTACTATAAGTAGAGTCATCAGAAAAGAAATATAAAAATAAACGTTTGTATGTTTGTCCTGCGGTCCTACGGTTAATCATCTGCGCAAACGTTCGGGGCAAAGGATCAAGAGGGAGATCCCCGTTACGGTGGTCGGAGCAACTGAAAACAAACAGCTCTCACAGTTTTGAAGAAGTTTTCCGTATGGCCACCGATCGCAATAAGTGGAAAAGCCTAAAGAACCGCTGGAGGCTGTATAATGGTGATCGCAATCTTCAGCTATGAAGGATCGACTGCAGAGAGAGAGAGATGTTGTTTTTTTATTGATAATAGGCTCGCGTTTGACTACCATCTCACCTGATGGTAAGTGATGATGTGGTCGAAGATGGAGCGCGCTTACCTAAAAGTAACCTATTCACTCTTGACTTAAAGACCGCTATGTTTGTCCTGTATGCCTTGTTAAACCATCGATTAGCTTGTACTGAAACTTTCGCAGGATGTTTTGAGAACACCCGAGAAGTGTTTGTGTTTTTTTCTGGTCTGGAAGCACGTACTGAATAATTTATATCTCATCATGGCATTGCAACGCATGCACAGGTATAGCTAGTAGTATCATACAAACGAAAGTCTGTGTGTCTGTCTTATACGCTTTCAAGCGGTGCAGATGCAGTTGTTGGCATTTATTTTAGTTCAATAACAAACAGGTGCCCCATTTTGGTGTTACCTTTTTTTTCAAATCATCTAGTCATTATTTTGATCCACAAAAATAATTACGTGCTAATGAGTGCGAAGCAGATTTTATTCATTATTAAACCTAAGCGGTAATTCCAAATAAGAAATGATGAAGTAAGTATACCTAAAGTATCTTTCAACGTCTTAGTGCATTTTTTTTCCTTTACACATTTTGGCGTAGGTATGTTTGTTGTTTTATACGAATCGATTGACATAATAGGTTGGGGAAAAAGTTTCTTCGCATTTTTTAAGAAAATTCAAAACATTTTTTAATAGTTTATTAACATTTAACTAAAGTATGTAGGTACCATTTTGTTCGATAACTTTTTGCCATCTTGTAGGTAGGGACATGATCCCATTGCTATAGAAATTTTGGGACTTCTGATCAAAATACCGCGACAAGTGGTTTTGGCAGTCCTCTCGTTTTGAAACTGCCTAAAGAATTCTGAAGAGATCGAAACAGGTGGAAATCTGAAGGTTTTATTAACACCTCCCAGCCAAACTCTCTCAATTTTTGCTGAGTGGCTAAAGATGTGTGAGGTCTAGCGTTATCATGTTGAAAAACCACATCTGTTGATTAATTCCGGACGCTTTCTCTCAACTTCTTGCTTTAATCTCATCAGTTGTTCGCAGTAGAGTTCAGAATCGATGGTCCTGCCTGGTGGTAACAGCTCATAATGAATAATGCCCTTCCAATCCCACCACACACACAGCATCACCTTGTTGCGAGTTAACCCGGGTTTCGCCACAGTCTGTGCAGCCTGACCGGCCTTTGACCACGACCTTTTCCGCACGTTCTTGTCGCACATGATCCACTTTTCATCACCAGTTATCAGCTTCTTCAAAAATGGTTCGGTTTTATTACGTCGTAATAAAGAATCACAAATGAGTACACGGTTCATTAGGTTTCTTTCAGTGAGCTCGTGAGGTACCCAAATATCGAGCTTTTTTGTGTACCCAGTTTTTTCAAATGCCCCAAAACTGTTTTGTGGTCAATTCTCAGTTCTTCAGCTACGTCGTAACTACTGATATGCCGATCTTGCTCCACTTTTTCAAAAATGGTAACCATTTTATCCGTAATAGGGCGACCAGAGCGACTTGCATCGTTGACATCAAAATTTCCAGATTGAAAACGCTTAAACCAAATTTGTGCTACTCTCACAGACACTGCACTAGGTCCATAAACATCGCAAATTATTTTCGCGGCTTGCGTTGCCTTTTTACCTTTTTTTAACCGACTTCAAAAATAAAGGAGGAGGTTCTCAATTCATCTTGAACTTTTTTTATGTATGTTACCTCATTACTCGCAGATGGCTGGACCGATTTCGAAAATTCTTTTTTTGTTTGGAAGGGTTTGAAAAGGGTTGGAATGTACTCTTTAGTTGGTACCATTGTCGTCATGTTTGGATTTGATGATGGGATCATGGAGA
The DNA here is from genome assembly GCA_943138885.2 of Tholera decimalis. Lineage (NCBI taxonomy): Eukaryota > Metazoa > Arthropoda > Insecta > Lepidoptera > Noctuidae > Tholera > Tholera decimalis. The sequence continues at coordinate 19,652,521 of OW964573.2, read as the reverse complement.
AATCGAGTGAACTCTTCAAATATTATAGGCACACCTATAGCGTTTTGGGTATTTCTTATAGTACCTTGTGCAGTTGCTCTTGAAAAGCACCATTTGAGGAAGTGGTACTGATGATGAAGACCCCAGATGGCCACCGAAACTATTTAATATTAAGTATTTCGTGGATTGCGATTAGATTACTTGAATATAGATGTTAAACACTTAATGCTCGTCACAATGCATATGGTGAAGTAGAGCTGATGGTGAAGTACCAGGAGAACTCCTCAAAAATTAACGGCTCTACATCGGGAAAGCAAAATTTTGTAAAAGGTGATAAGTAGTTGACTTTTGGCTTTTGTAACTAGATAAATTACAAACCGACCCACAACAAAGAGTGAAAAAAAAATTGCAAAAAATAGAACCGACTTCTATATAAAAACACTACAAAGGCAAAAATAACTTTAATTTCGGAAGGCGGTGTCAAAAAAATGGCCCTGACTGCTATGCGCAAGGTCGTGGGTTCGATTCCCACCTAGGACAAATGTTTGTGTGATGAGCACGGTCATTTGTTCTTTGTCTGGGTGTAATTTATCTATAATATGTATTTATTTAGAAATATATATGTATGTTTATCAGTTGTCTAGTACCCATACCACAAGCTCTGCTAAGTTTGGGACTAGATGGCGTTGTGTGAAAAAGTTGTGGAATATATATATATATATATATATAAAACAAATGACACCGACTACCAAAATTAAAGTTATTTATCTCTATTTTTTGCAAAAACTTTTTGTAGTAAAATTTTAAAATGTATCGAATTTCTTCATTAGATTCAGTCATCTTGACAGTACGAAAAACAAATGAAAATCACACATTTTCCTAATTTGAATTTGGAATTATGTTTTTTAAAATTACCAAAACCGGCCAGATACAAAGAGATTTTATTACAAGTTCATACATACTATAATGCAAAAAGACTTCTCCCCAACCTTATATATTACGATTACATAAATAGTAATGATTAAATTGGCTGATAAACACATTACTGTCATTGGAGTCGGTCTGTTGGGTATAAACGTAACAACTATACAGTAAATTCGATAAAATGCATAGAACAGCGGGTTTACACACACACATACTTAGTACTTTTTTTTTTTTTTTTTTTTTTTTTTTTTTTTTTTTTTTTTTTTTTTTTTTTTGGCGTGGTAAAATTATCAAATAAGTCCTCCCACTCCGGGCAGGGTGGGAGGGACTGTCAGACTTTTACTGACTAAAATCCACGGTGTTCCTTCAATAACCCTTTACATACCGGGGCCACGGTAACGGGATGAGTCCCACGACCCCGGCGGGCTTCGGCCCTCTGCAGAGGGGGCCTCGTCATGTTGCTGACGCTCTTTGAGGCGCGCGTGGAACACGACGCGCCGTCGACCCGGGCATGGTCCATGGTCGGACAGCGAGTTGCCCTTTACTCGCTGTCCGCATGCCCGCGCCTACGGTGGCCGGAGATCGTCGGCCGACGTCCGACGCCGTGGGCGTCTACCACTGCGGCTGGGCTGGAGGGAGGACGCCATCCTCTCCATCACGCGGCCCGCCTCCTCCTTCGGAAGCATGACTGCTTCGCAGAAGGAGGCGACCGCTTCCCACTCCCTCTCGCCCCGCAGCATGGCCTCGACCAAGGCCGGGCGCGAGAGGTCTCCGCCTATTGTCGCCGTGAGGACACGTCGGTGCTCTGCCCAAGCTGGGCAGTCCTGCACCGTGTGCTCGACTGTGTCCTCAGGGCGACCCTCGCAGTGGTGACACCCAGGCGTCTCTTCCTTACCCATCAGACACAGGTACCTCCCGAAACTTCCGTGTCCGGTGAGGACCTGCGTCATGCGGTAGGTCAGGACGCCGTGACGCCGATCTAGCCACTCCTCAAAGAGGGGTCTTACCGCCGCAATTGACATACTTAGTACTTGGAAAAAAAAAAAAAAAAAAAAAAATAGTCCTAATAATAATAAATTAGGAATAAGCTTGAAGAAAACAAGCAACAAGTAAGGACGATAGATAAAAGATTAGTGTTGATATTCGATTTGTTGGTGATGTAAAATATAATAACGGGCGATTGTAACATTCTCATCATCATTCATATTTGTCTGTTACACTTTCACGCCTAAATCACTCAACCGATTTCGATGAAATTTGGGACAGACATAGATAAGTCCTGGGAGAAGGACATAGGCTTCTGTTTTTTTTACAACTTGACGAAAGGTTAGCCAATAAAAATAAGTCATCATTTAAAAATTTAAACTGTCAACACCTGCCGATCAAGCTAACAGAATTATGGCTAGAAAACACTCGCAAACTTAAAAAAGAAAATTAGCAGACAGGATAAAATTACAAGATTTCGCACAAAATCTCGTTAAACCTGCGAAAAATTTTCATAAAGATGAACATTTTTCCTCGCTTCAAAAATTATAATTACAAAAGCGTAAAATAGCCTAAAATTCACAGTATCTTAACCCTCGACCGTTTATAAGAATATAAAGTAAGACTGTGTACACTTCAGCGACGAAATAGTTTTAGAAGAGAAATTGTTTTAGAAAACTGACTACGTTATTTACGACTTTATTGTTATTTTATTTTATTATTGACAAGCTTGGGTTTTACCACCATCTCACCTAATGGTAAGCGACGATGTAGTTGAAGATGAAGCTTGCTTGCCTAGATGTAACCTATTCACCTTTAACTTGAAAGACCCCCAAGTCATAGCTGTCAGGAAACACAGACTCTGACAGGGAACTCCACTCCTTAGCTTTACACACAATGAAAGTATTCCCGAAACGTTTTGTGCGTATAGGAGGGATTCCACCATGTAACGGTGAAGATATTCCTCGTCTTTCGGCTATTTTGTGCATATAGTCATTATGCTCTATTTGTAAATGAGTATCATGTCAAATAATCTTTCTGTTCGTGTCATTGATCACAATCATGAGCTTCTAAAGTTCCAAGTTGTGCTACTCCATAACTGACAGATCTTCCTCTTTGGTCCAATCAAATAACTCTGTGTGAATTAATATTCCTCTGAATATCTATGTGTGTCTCGTTTAAAGATTAACTCAGACATTAACCTACATGGCTCTCATATGATTTGACTAGTGCGGATTTTATGGTGTTTAAGACACTTTTATATCTGAGTTTCTTTGGAGTTTCTTCTTATGGTGTCTAGGAAATATTGGCCTCATCGAGTTCAAACCGACCAAATAAGAGTGAAGTGACCGTTAATTGTAATCCACTAAAAATTAAGTATATAAATTATCACAATCGTCTTGGCTAAGGTCTACACACAGCCTTAGGACTGTACCTAACATTTTTAATGATTGATATTCATCAAGAGTTGAGGAACCCTTAGCTCGAGGCGGATACATTTTTAATTACTCTGCTTAAGATTATAAGGACTATTGATTTTATGGTTTTGACCTTTAGCCTTTGATTGCGAGGTCTAAGATGCTTGTTGCTCCAATTTATTGGTTTATTTTCTTAAACGTGACTGTAACTTGAATTTTCTTCAAGACGCAAAAATACCCATGAGACCAAAGTTAGTCTTTAGTAACTTAGGATGCAACGATACCTTTTGATCATAGATAACTCATATGATTAGTTTACATGAAGATTGAAAGGAGTTTTTTGAAATAAGATTTTACTTGAAATATGTTAAATAGGGAGTCAATAAAATAGTTTTTTTTTATTCTCAACTGGAGTTGGCCTTATTTCACAGTATTTGAATTGGTCACAAATAACACTTTACACGTTATTTTATGTGAATTTATATTAGATGAAGCCGGGGAAGCCGGGCGGAAGCCAGCTTACTACCATGAGAAGAAAAAGTAAACGAAATGAGAGTACAAAGTAAAAATTCGTACTGGTCAAATCATATGAGAATCATACGTTAATGTCTGAGATACACTTTTCAGGAAAGAAACGCACAGACTTTAGTGGACTTGTCCAGATAGGATATGCATAGGTAGTCAGTAGCGCTTACTTTAAGCAACTGTCTATCAAACCAGTAACTCGGCAAACTAGTAACACGGAAACCCGCGCCTAAACTGGTGTCAGATTTCTTCGCTTTTCTTTATCGTAACTACTATGCAAGATCAATCAATGATATCTGGGACTTGCAGTGCTCAGGTTAACGTGCTTTTCGTGATACGGGGGTAACTCCGCATGTTACTTTTTTATTGATGATAGGCTCGCGTTCGACCAATATCGCCCCATGGTAAGCGATGATGTGTTCGAAGATAAAGCATGCTTACCTACGTAGAAGTAACTAATTCACTTTCTACATAAAACCCCCAAGTCTGTCATGGTTATATACTCTCTGGGAAACACAGACTCCGGCAGGGAATTCCACACCTTAGCAGCTGTAACTTTTTGGGAATAATTACATTGTGCATATTATATGCACAATGTAATTATTCCCAAAAAGTTTTATGCGTATGGATGGGATGTCCATCAAGTAACGATGGCGCATAGAAGTTCGTCTTGTAGTCCGATGACGGAACGGGCTTGATGGAATTAGATTGTGCAATTCCATTGCACACTCCCCGAAATATGTAACCGATAGAACGAGAAATCGTTATAGTAAACTATTTCTAAGTCTATCTTAAAAAATCTTAAGGTTTTCACTTTAAGATTTTTTTAAATCGGAGAACTAGCAATGTATCGCAATTAAATGTAGAATCCACATTACTTGCAATCTTGTTAACTTAGCTATATATGCTTGTGTCTGGAGTGGGTTCACGGCAATAGTGTAATGGGTGGGGTTCGAACCCGCGACCTGTCGATCACAAGTCCATTTACACTAGTGTTGCCCAAACGAGAGTCTCGCAAGAGTCTTGCAATTAGCGATTATCCTATTGCTATTTATTAAACGGTAGTTGCGAGACTCTCGTTTGGGCAACACTAATTTACACATTAGTTTAATGGCTATTGACGCGATTTGGAGAGAAAATGGTGGAAATATATGGTTTGGTTTAAAGTTTGTCTTTAAATTATTGCTTTTAACGACAAGGCTACCCTTAGTGTAGCCTACGATTTTATTTTTCTGGTAACTGGTGAGTAACCATACTAATATTATAAATGTAAAAATGTGATTCACTTCATAATGGAGCAACGGATCGCTGTTTATGGGCTGCAGAGTGACATAGGCTTGCAGGATTTTTTTCGTTGAAAATATATTTCACGCGAGCTGAAGCTAGTACAATTAATAAATACTTTTTCCTCTTAAGTGCAACGCATGGATGGAAAACATTAAGTCTTTAAATACCGCTTTTAGTAAGGATGCTTGGCCACGGTGTAGCCTAAGAAAAAATAATATTCTGGGTAAGTAACTTATAACCATAATAAAATGAATTTTATTATCTAATTCCGTACACACTTTGCACAGGACCTTCCCCCGAATAATAGGAAATATATATATAATACACCGACAGAAGTCTACTTCTCCAAATTGCTTTCCGAAGCGAATTTGTCGCGATTCATCACTGAGCACTCCCAGTTGGGCTATAAAGGAAATTTCGACTCTGAATTAATGGATTATCCGATTTCCAATGATGCCCGTTTGTTTTCCGAACTTCGGATCGGATATCTTGTGTGTTTAGCGTTCGTATAATACGTAATAAGGGGTTGATGTAAGTTTGTTACACTGAACCGCATTATGTAAGGGAGGCTAGCGGTTTTGTAAGTACAACTGCAGTTTGACTTCCACTCAAAATGACAACGGAAAAGGTCAGTCTACCTATAAGGTGCTTAGTGCTGGAACGCTGTCTTAATCTCTATGAGAGCCAATATGCCATAATACACCACGCCGGTCCAGTGCGTGTCGGTGGCTTTCATATGTCTTCAATTTTATGGTCGTAAGACATACCATAGTTACGTGGTGGACATCGCACCCATACGCACAAAACGTTTTGGGAATAGTTTAATTGTGCGTACAGCTAACGAGTCGGCCCTGCCGGAGTCTGTGTTTCCTAATAGCTATAACTTGGGAGTCTTTAAGTCAAGAGTGAATAGATTACTTCTAGGCAAGCGTGCTTCATCTTCGACAACATCATCGCTTACCATCAGGTGAGAAGGTGGTTAAACGCGAGGCTTTCAACGATAAAAAAAGTTTCCACACAATGCTTTCCTTAACCGAGGTGTGAGTGACTGACTGGTTTGATTCTTCGGGTTTGTAAATAAAAAATTGCTCCAAGCACCTCTTAATGCCAATGCAAGTTCCGATTAATGTCAACAAATGACGACTATAACCGCTGGCTATAAGAAGAAGAAGCTATAAACAAACTATACTGACGTAGGCTGACTAGAGTAAAAGAACCGCGTAATGCGTATTTTCAAATTAACTTTAATGATTGATATAATTAGCTTAAAAAATATTTTTTGATATTACTATAAAAATTAAAATAATAGTAAATTTGAAAAGTAGGAAGCGAAATCATGAATTAGGTTTGGAAAAATATTCAAATAATCACATTGTCTTTTTCTTAAACCTAGAAAATATTTGGAAATGGGGATAATTAAAATTAAATTAAAATATTCTTTATTTTGGCAACTAGGCCCAATTTATAATTTATATTAATTTTATAACAAAATTCTTAAAACCTAAATTAGTACACATTGACTTCATCACAACACATGAAATAGGAAAGTAAAAATACAAAATAATTAGTTGTCCGGTCTTCTGAGCGACATGCGACAGCGTGCGACAGCCATGGCGCGTCGTGCTTCTCCATCAACATAGCTAGGATGCTGTTACTACTAGTCCGCGCTCTTGACAATAACTTGGTCTTACTGCGTGCTGCATAAAAGTCTTTATAAGTGAGGTATTGCAGATTAATGTTAGGATTCTGAGTCTTTTTATAAAACATTCTTTTAACAGTATTTCAAGAATTTCTTTCATGAAGGTGGTCTGGTGATGCAGCCGAAAGGTACCTACCTATAAAGCTTCTGACAGCAACGGTTCTATGCTGCGTACTTATTTTTAATTGAATTCGAAAGGCAACGTTCAATATCTCAATATCAACATACCATCGTAGCAATCGTATGTTACAAACCGGTATGTAAGTATATAATTACCCCTACTGGCTATCAAAGTAATGAAGAATGTTTCATTGAATTGATTTTGCGAGATATTCGGTACAAATGCCGTATTTGAACCTTTGTTCGTCATGAATACCGGGCATCTGAAGTATGTGATCGTGTAAACTTTGATTTACATATGACACTAGGCGTTTTAGAAGCGCAGTCTAATATAAAAAAAAAAAACATAATTGTTTAAGCCACAGCGGCCAACATCAGCGGAGATCAGCCAGCGGCGCAGGAGATATGTATATATTTATTATTAACCATTTATATCAATCACTTGGATCACAAATTAAAATTTATATTAAAAAAATTGAAAAACGTATAAATAATTTAAAATAATATTTTAACATTAGTCAGTACGACGTGAACCATGCAGCAATGGTTCAAGTAAGTTCGATATTCTTCGGAAAGGGTGCGTTTCCACCAGAGATGTGCGATGGAAATGTGTCGTGCGAGGATGTCTAGCTGTGCTGTGAAAATGTGTGGGCGTTTCCACCAAAGCTGTGCGATGAAAATGTGCCTACAAGGATGTGTAGCGGAGCTGTGAAAATGCGCATTAATGTGTGGTGCGAGGATGCGCAAACCTCGCAACACATCCTTCTCAACACACATTCCTCGCAACACATCCCTCGCAACACATCTCTCGCACACATCCCTCGCACACATCCCTCGCTTGTTTTGTATGCGCAAAAATCTAGCTCCGCTGAGCCGTTTCCACCAGAGCTGTGCTGACCGAGGCGAGGTAAATGAAGCGATTCTATTGGTTCTTTACAAACACATCCCTCGCTACGCATCCTCGCACATCTCTGGTGGAAACGCAGCCTAAGTTGTTGGTCCCAGCTGTCATTTCACTCAACGTAAAGCACTAGTACTATAGTTGCATTCGGTTAGATTGATAACAAACTCAAACTATTTTATTTCACATCGGCCTACATGGGCATTTATAAAACGTCAGAAACTACTGCACAGTTCTGAATTGGTCGTTTCCTATCGAGAAGTACCGGCAAGAAACTTCACGGTTACTCTTTTCAAAACATCATTCATTTTCACAATGTAGGTATCCATAATACCGGTTTAATAGGTATGAGAGGACAAATTAAGAGCGCGTATAAAGCAAAATTACCAATTTTCTATTTGATTTTACATGAAAAATTCCAGACCAAATCTTAAAATAAAAATATATGAATAACTACATCATATTTTCAAGGGCTCCCTTTGATCAAAAACATAAAATAATATCATTTCCTTTAAAGAAAAAAATAACGAAGTAACCTCTAATTCTCATATTTTTCTGTTTTTTACTCGAAATGGTAATGCCTATTGCGACAAAAATTTGATAATTAATTATATTTATACAAGAGTAAAGGATTTGCTTGGGCATTTTATGTAATTTCTTTTAGTTTTGGATTTATTACGATAAAACACTCTTGGCGCATACTACGTTTTTATTCCGCGCAAGAAGTCATCTTCCGTCGCTCGTTGCGGGAGCTTCAAGCATATTTCTATTTCACACATCATGACATCAGTCGCTACCGCTCTGTTGAGACGAGAGGACTACGCTCAAGTGTTTTAGCTGCGCCGAGTTATTATCATTTCAATTGTAATTGTTGTTGTTATTCGAACTAAATAGGAAACAAAAAAAAAATACATTGAAAAGACTTCCGAAAACAGAACTAAAACGTTACAAATTGACAGGATGGCTAATTGTCGAAGGTAAGTTTGTGAGTTACTTGTTTGTTATAAACTGAAAAAAAATAAAAAATACATTTTATACTTTCGAGAAAGTTTGTGATGGCGATTTTAAATTTTATTTTGAGATACACAAGATCTAAATTCGTTTACCTACGCACTTTCGTGGGCCGAGTAGGTAACTAGACGTAATAATATGTGGGGACATTTCACACACGGCTATCTGACCCCAAACTAGGAAGACCCTGTACTATGAGTGTCAGACAGCTGATATATGTACATACACAAATACATTTTTAAATACATACATATATACATAAACAACACCCCCAGACACGACGATATCAAAAATTCATAGTAGGTACTTTATTAGATTATTAGGATAATAGGTAATAAATTACATTCATAATAGGTAGCTATTTATTTTGCTATTTTGTTATATTATTCTTCACGATACAATTTTATGATCATTTTCCCATGATGTAGTTACGAGATCTACCAAAAATCTAGATACACGAATGGACAACAATAATGATCTTGCGAGTATTCTATATAAATAAAAATATTATCTACCTATTATACCACTTCTTACATAATATTTCTATGGTCACTCGTAGTCGTAGGTAACGCGGGCAGAATAGTATATGCAAAATAAACACAAGCTTTTAGTTTGTATCTGTGTTTGTTCGATGAAATATATTTATGTCGATTACGAAGCTAATTAAGTATGTCCAGTAGGTATTTAAATCCTATCTTTGTAGATCAATTTATTGTGGACGTGATTGTATAACAAGGAATTTGTTTTGAAATAATATTTTATTTTCAGAATTGCTGCGTCTAAATATATAGTGGCCACCTCGCTCGCCAGATTTAAACCCATTGGACTTTTTTACTGGGGCTGCTTAAAGGAGGTAGTTTATAAAGAAGAAATCACTTCAGTTGAACAGCTGCGACAACGCATACGTTCGGCTGCTGACGAAATATCGTCGGCAGGATTTGCGCGCCGATTGAAACAGTCCTTCATAAGAAGGTGTAGAGCGTGCATAGCAGCTGAAGGAGCCCACTTCGAACATCGTGTATAATTTTTTTTTTTCAATAAATTTGATTAATTACTAATGTCTTTATTTTGTCAACAAACCCATAGTGATCAAATTTTAAGGAAATTCTCATTCTCTTTGAGTCTAAAATTAGTTACAGCAGTGTTAAAGTAATTTAATTTTGAAATCAAATTTGTATGAAAATTCTCCTTTAAGATTCGAACAGTAATAACTTTGTACTTTATCAAGATACTGGTTATTATTATACCATTTTAGAATTTGCATTAAATAGGCAATTATCTAAAATAATGGGCCACCGCAGTGTAGTACATTTTTTTTTTCGTTACAGGGGCCCAAAATTGCGTAATTCCGTAAAAAAATGTTAAAATTTAAGAATAAGTATTTTTTGCAATGTTGTCTTAGAATGTAATAAAAAATCTTGATACTGATCTGATAATACAAATATTCAGGAGTGACATAAAAAAAACAAATCCAAAACAAATCACCAATTGTAGAAATGGCACCCGATTTGAGTAAGAGTAAGTACGATTTTTATTTAAAATATTAAAAATATCAATAATCTGGTCATCCATGGGCATATGGCGATATAAGTGGGGTAAATGATAGATGATAATCTGGCCAATCGACAGTTTCAGGGTTATCCATTATTTACGCCACACCAAAATCACGCGCCAAAATAATATTATATTATACATAATATAATATTACTTTTTGGTATTGATTTTTTATTGATTTGTGTTCAGTATCAGTGGTATAGTCACAGAACAGATAAAAGAGGTTAGAAAGGAAATAGTTCCTGATATCTATGACAACGCGTGTCGCCACTTGTCTCCCACTCCCACAGCTCAACTACAAACAAGAGGCCTGTTACGTATGCGAATTACGCACACAAATAAATTACACACACTTAAATCGAGAGCTTGCTACTGATGGTAACTCAATGTCGATAAACATGCGCCGTCAATCAGGGCAAAGGACGAAACGTCAATGGTTGAAGTGAGAGGATGCAATACATTGTAAACGGACTTGGTCATTGCGTTGATTAAGCGAGTACACATCGGGCAATATATATTTTTTGTATCTTGTTGCAATAATGTTGTTAATGTTCGGAATTTCATAGTGATCAGAATATTTTTATGTTTTTTACAAATAAAATTGTAATTAAATGTTATTTTCGACTTACTGATGGAAAGATATACCTCCTCGCTCTATACTTGCGGTCTAACTTTTTGTTTTACAGGTTATAATTGCACAACACGGCATTTTAAACCAGAGCTCTGTGTTCCAAAGTATTCCGAAGCGCACTAAACGCGGTGAATGAATTAATTGGTCGAGCTATGACTTTTGTATCATAAATGTGGCTCCACACCCACATTACCATTCCAACCTTATTCATCTATTCCGTGGGTATAGTCACCTCCTACTAACTTACTATTTACGTACACATAACATTTCGTAATATTGTATAACGCAGTCATACTTTGAATACAGTTGTTTCATCTGATTATTATACGTATACTACAGAAGATACGCATCGGGCGAGCGCGTAGGTACACGCGCGATCGTAGTCGATCTGAGGAGCGGGTAGGAGAGTGGGGGTGAATTCTAAAATTTTGCTGGCTTTAGGCGCGCTCTTAATATAGCACAATGTAATTACAAATAAAAAAGAAAGAAAGAAAAACAGATGATAGACCTAGACTTCTATTATATTTGTGACCAGTAACTTTCTATAGATAGAAACTAATCAATAAACAATCTATTTTATCAATTACTAAATTGGTTTACTGGTCTCTAAATGTAGCCTTGATTTCTTTGAGAAGCCTATAAATTACTCTCCACGGTACATTTTGATGCTACACATTGATAATATACAATACTAGAAGCGGTAGATTGAAATACTATCTATGAGATTATCGCTCTTTTCTCTTTTATAATTTTCTACCTCTGGCCTTTTCCTTATCATCAATCGCTTGCCAAGATATGTCCTTGGATGGGTGACAACCTTTACCTAACGAGATTCATTAGTGCCATATTTATTTAATTTAATATTTAATATAATTTAAGAATAATAATTTAATGGTTCCAAAAAATCTTAGCACTAGGTTACATTTTTTATTTTTTATTATAAATGGCAATTTTATGTGCTCACAAAAGAATCTAACATCTGTAACCGAACTAGGCAGTACCTGTACTTCGGTTATCAGCGCCAATCCTCACCAAATGTTGTAAACTAACAGCCATCGTACAATTTAGAACTTAACTTAAGAAATCACAAAATTATATAATAAATTAAATTAACTTAAGAAATAACAAAATTATACAAAATTAAATTAAAATGTACGTGAGTGGAAGAAATAAGAGTGTGTGTGTATGTAAGTATGTGTAGACTGAGTGCGTTGTGTGTGTGAATTTATAATTCCGGCTTAAGACTAAAGATGTCCATATGACAACCGGGACCAATGTCCCGGTTGTATTTGAACATCTTTAAAAGTCGCTACGGGTAGTCTGAAGCCCGAAAATCTGACACTGATCAGGTTTCTCAGCTACTGGATTGTGGAGGTCAGATCCTCCTAACAGTCGCTCCATGTAAAATACTAATACTCAGCTGCATCCGTATAGACTGGATGCCGATCACAATTTTTTTCACTGATACTTTAGGGATACCTACGGAAAGACAGAGCCCAAAAGAAACGAGAAACGATAGCTCAATTCTCGACTTCTTTTCTTTTTAACTGACTTCTAAAAAAGGAGGAGGTTCTAAATTCGGATGTTTATATTTTTTTTTGTTTGTCCGGGCATAACTCCGTCGCTTACCAACCGATTTGAAAAATTATTTTTTTCTTAGAAAGGGTATACTTTCCAAATGGTCCCATGAACATTTTATCGAAATCGGACAAGCCGTTTCTGAAAAATCAACAAATGTCTAAAAAAATATTTACATTGACGATCTTTTCGTTTACTCTGCATTGCGTTCTTTGTTCGCGCATAACTCCGTCATTTATGAACCGATTTGGAAAATTCTTTTTTAATTTGAAAGGGTATACTTTCTAGTTGGTCTCATTGTTATGACAGATCCTAACATGATGACAATGATGATGGAATCATGGAGAAATCGAGGGAACTCTTTAAATATTATAGGCACACCTATAGCGTTTTGGGTATTTCTTATAGTAACTTGTGCAGTTACTCTCGAAAAGCACCATTTGGGGAAGTGGAACTGATGATGAAGACCACAGATAGCCACCGAAACTACTCAATAATAAGTATTTTGTGGATTGCGATTCGATTACTTCATAGATAAAATAAATAACTAGATATGTTCAACAGACGAAATTATATGGGAACCGTGTGTCTCCAGTTAGGCGCTGGGCGGGGCAACAACTACACATGCAGTTTAATAAAATCAATAGATACGCACTCGCACACACACCCGCATTTCTTGAATCAGAACGTACTATACAATCAATAATAAACCTTATTCCGTCAAACACAGCGTGTAAATACACTGCACCGTAGAACTTACCCACACAAAAACATCGGTCGCTATCGTTGGGCTGTGCAAAAGCAATTTATTTTACATATACGCTAGTGATTGACTAAATCGGAAAGTTATCGATTCTTCCATTTATTATTGTACAATTTTTTTTGGGCACCTGAAAATGAACCAAATAAAAAATGGCATGTCCAGAAAATATTACAATAACAATAAACATATTATTAAGAACATAACATTACATAATTATTATTAAGTACTACCTACTAAGTATTAAGGGCTACCCTGGCGCTTTCGACTTAAATCTTAATATTTAATTATCATAGTGATAGGTCAAATAGAAGTTGATGTTAACTTACATTACGCTCTTGATCGGAACATACCAGCCGTATAGGTTGTATAGAATCCTGAAAAGTTGAATGACTGATTTTATGAATACCCTAAATCATGAGAATAGCTTTCAGTAATAAAATAAAATTCAACCCACTTCTGCAAAAATCAGTTGTACTCTTAATTTTGGAATTTTCCATTCAAAAATCCTGCGACTTTTCTTTAGACTAGAACATTTCTGCGTTGAAGTGAACCGAGCATATGGTGCTATTTTTTGTAGGGTACCAGTTAGGTGGCATGCCTGTGGCATCAATCCATTCCTTTTTTATGTTACCATCTTTTGGGAAACTGAAAAGTAAGAAAAGCACTTATTTATCATTTACATACATCCTAAGCTACTTCTAAACGTCACCATATAATATCGCAATAATTACGTAACACACTATAAATCAAGATCTGAATGATTTTGACGTATATTGCTAATGCATTGCTTCATATGTTCGAAATATTGGTCTGCTCAACAACGTAAATACCGCAGTGAGTGTTGTTGATTTAGCATAATGAAACCGATTCCTACTGTAAGTGTGTTACGCAATTACCCCGCAGGTAATAGTTTAGTAGGTTATAATAGGTTTTTGTTATAAGAAAAATCCTAGTTAGTAGAGAAATTGTTAAATATATGAAAACAAACACACATCCATGCATAACAAATAAATAGCATGAATATATTGACTTATTTTAAGCTCAATTCACAAATACATTATCTGAACCATGCCGATTATTATAACGCATTCGAAGCTTCAACGGAAGCAAAATACAAAAACCATAAAAAATAAAGAAACAGCATGAGGATAAGGCATAACATACGATAATTCTAAACCGAAAAACACCACCGATTATTAACCTAAAATTAAAGTAACTTACTTTACGAATATTGGTTACGCATTTCTCTACTACTCTGTAAAAAAATCAAAATAAGTAAAAAAACATTATTTACATCGATCTTCCAACCAGGCTTAAACGGTTGACAGATTGAAAAATAAACTATTGTAGCGACGGCGACGTCGGAACTCCACGCATGCTGCGGGCGTAAAATAAATTGTTTATTTTTTTTTACTTTTTTGTACACTTGACTTTTCAACGTATTTTTATTTCTGTCACCTCATGTAAAATAAAAGTTAAACATATTTTCTTAGAGGTTTCCGTATGTTATAAAAAACTTTTTACCAAAAAATTAAACAGACTCCCAAATAACACTGCAAAGTGAAAAATAACTTTAATTTTGGTAGTCGGTGTCATTAGTTTTGTATTTTCGTTTTTGGCACTGACTTCCGAAATTAAAGTTATTTTTCACTTTGCAGTGTTTTTTGGGAGTCGGTTTAATTTTTTGGTAAAAAGTTTTTATTTCACTCTTTTTAGTTGGTCGATTTTTAATTTACCTAGTTACAAGAGCCTAAATGTCAACTACTTATATTCATTTACAAAATATTGCTTTTCCCAATGTTGGGCTGTTATTTGTTGAGGAGTTCTCCTGGTGGTTCACCATCAGCTTCACTTCACCATATGCATTGTGACGAGCATATTGTGCTTAATAACCACATTCAAGTAATCGAAGCGGAACACATGAAATACTTATATATTGAGTAGTTCCAGTGGCCATCTGTGGTCTTCATCATCAGGTCCACTTCACAAATGGTGCTTTTCGAATGCAACTACACAAGTTACTTTAAAAATACTCAAATCACTATAGGTGTGCCTATAATATTTGAAGAGTTCCCTCGATTTCTCCAGGATCCCATCATCAGATCCTGGCTTAGTGACAATGGGACCAATTTCAAAGTATACCCTTTCAAACAAAAAAAGAATTTTCCAAATCGGTTCAGCCGTCTCCGAGTAATCGGTGATCATACATAAAAAAAATAATAATATACGCGTCGAATTGATAACCTCCTCTTTTTTTGTCGTCGGTTGAAAAACCCCTAAACTATAATAGCAATATTTCATTCGTCAATCGACATTGTTGTCGATAGCCTACGTTAGTGGATCTGCACAAGCACATCACTAATTCGTCGCAAGAAGTGGCGGCCTCACTACGCGATGAATCCGCGTAATACAGTTTCGTATGTTATGTTTACATTGCTTGTCCAGTTACTTAGTGACGAACTCAGGTAGTGGTTAAGGAGCAATGTATTTATAGCAAAAGGAGTACAATCGCTCTGATATTTGAAAACAAAAATAACATAGTAAAAACAAAAAATATTTTACGATTTATTGTTTTTCATGATTTTAAAAACAAATATTGTAAAATACTTGTACTTACATATGGTAAGTGATTCCATGATTCACATAGATTTGATTTTGGTCTCGGTTTTTACAAGATACCACAGAACAACTCGGCATTCACATATGTTATCACGATCGCCGTCGAAAGCGCACTAGTTCGCGGAGACGGCCATTTGCCTGTGACATGAGCCCTGTGGCCATGTCGCGCGGACACCGATACGCCCCCTTACCACTTCTCCTGTATTTTTGATTTCTGTGGATTACTTGAATATGGATGCCAAGCACTTTATGCTCATCACAATGCATATGGTGAAGTAGAGCTGATGGTGAAATACTAGAACTCCTCAAAAATTAACGGCTCTGCATTGGGAAAAGCAATATTTTGTAAAAGGTGATAAGTAGTTGACATTTTGTATTTTGTAACTAGATTAATTACAAACTGACCCACTAAAAAGCGCGAAAATAAAAACTTTTTTGCAAAAAATAAAACCGACTTCCATATCAAAACACTACAAAGCCAAAAATAATTTTAATTTTGGAAGGCGGCGGTGTGAAAAAAAAAAGAAAATATACAACCAATAACACCGACTACCGAAATTAAAATTATTTTTGGCTTTATAGTGTTTTGATATGGAAGTAGGTTTTATTTTTTGCAAAAAGTTTTTATTATTCATTGTATTACTTTGAGCCCGCTTTGAACCTCAACCATGCCTGATGCCTTGAAAGCCTTGCTTTAAAGGCTGACGTTTCATATGTGGTAGGGAACACAAAAGCTGGCAGAGAGTTGACTTGGCTGCGCGTACTATAAATGTGGAGGAGAAGCACTTAGTACTTGCAGTACGTCTTGTGCACCGGTAGTGAAAAGAAGATGGAGGGATCAGGCCATGGAGCTCTTGCGCACACTGAAGTACAATCTGTAGAAGCCTGACAGGTGAGCCACGCCATTCGCCGATGATCCATGCTGTGAAGCTTGTCCAGCAGCGCCTCGTATCCTATGAACTTTTTAGCTCTATTTATTTTTCTAGAGTGGCTTATCCAGTAATCAACATCCATGTGGGCGTCACTCACTGGATTGGTCCTCTGATGAATTAATCCGGCACAAGATGTGAGTGAATTGATAGTTCACAGAGGAAACTAACGTGGTAGATACGCCTCTAAAGTTCTCGTTTCGGATAGTTTCCTAAACAGCACAAAGGCTTATAAGGTTCCAATTAATTATAAAATACTCATCATTTTATCATATTTAGTTTGATTTAGTGCGAGTTTTATATATTTTCAGTACAAAACCTCTATTTTTTTATACCTCAGATGTAAGTTATGATGATTGGAAAATGGGCCTACATTTTTATTCTTTCGACGACACGTTAGACGCAGTGTATTAGCGATTGGCTGCAGCGCTGCGTATCACGGATACAATTCTCGTATGAAAACAATATGAGCATAGCCTACAGATTGTTGTTCCAGATCTGGGTTCCTAGAGTGGAAAGACATCAATTATTTTTGGTTTACCCAGAATTAAGTGTATTCTATTCTATTTAATATGCCAACCTAAAAAGCATAGGTAAATCGAGAATTACATACAGAGAATTATATACAGGTTGTTCCCAAGTGTGTGTATACAACGTGTAACCGAAAGGGTATATACATACCAAGGGCACGGCTTCTTTGGGTGATATCAAACGATATTGGAAGAGTTAAGCGTTTGACAGAGTCAATAATGACGTCTTGCTCTCAAAGCTCAGTGCGATAGGTGTTGCTCCAGGATTCCTACGGCTTCTTGCAGACTATTTGCGGGACCGACAACAATTTGTTAGATTAGGTTTGTACGAGTCACTCCCATACCACACTCGCTCGGGTGTGAGTCAAGGTTCGGTAGTCGGCCCTCTCCTTTTCATTTTGATGATTAACGACCTCCCTGATGTGGTTGTAAATGCCAGATGCCTCTTATATGCTGATGATTTGAAGCTATTTTATGAAATAAAGTCTGAGCTCGATTGCCAAGCTTTGCAATCAGACATTGATTCAGTATATAAGTGGAGTTTAGAAAATAAAATGGAATTTAATAAATCAAAATGCTACGTAATGTCTTTCGGTCGAGTGCGGCGCCCAGTCAACTTTCTTTACACATTGAATGGAGATACAATAGCAAGAACTGATTCCATGAAAGACCTGGGTGTCATATTCGACCGTAAGCTTACTTTCCACGACCACATCACATCTACCGCGAAGTAGTCCTTCAGGCGCCTTGGCTTTGTTTTAAGAAACTGTCGTGATTTCCAAAACCCTCACGTAATCAAGCTTGTTTTTGGGGCATTAGTCCGTAGCAAGCTTGAGTCTAGTGCGTGCGTATGGAATCCTTTTGAAAAACAGTATGCGCTAGTTCTAGAAAAAGTACAAAAAGCATTCCTAAGATACCTTTACAAACACTTGTATGGGTATTATCCATTCCTGTATCCCACTAAATTTCTGTTGGGTTGCTTGTCTTTCAATTCGTTGGAAGTGAGACGGTCGCGTGATCAGATGACTGTGATATTTAAGATTATCAGGGGAATGATTGATGCACCTGACCTGCATAATGAGGTCTGCAATCTGTTTGTCCCGGACAACTACTGTGCTCATAGAAAACACCGCCTACTGGCTGTTCCCACTCGTCGCACAGTTGCACACTCCAAGTCGCCTATTCCTCGAACTCTAGCCGCTATTAACGCTCTCTTGGACTCAAACACAGATTTAGATATGTTTGTGGATGAATGGAAGATAATATTGTCAGAATGTTTGAAGTTTTGTGAGAAGAATGTGTGAATGTGCTAAATAAATTACATATAAAGTATATTAAATAGTGTAATTGGTTTCGGCCGTTCTATTTAATGAATTAAATAAATAAATAAATTAATACCTTTTCCGTTACACGTTGTATAATATTTATCAACGCTCTCATTCTCATCTGCTTGGACATTTACTAAGTATATTAGGGTCAGCTTTCAGTCTAACCAGATCTGCTCTTCATGGAGCAACTACCTATCTGATCTTCAAATTTATTTACACTTTATGTACATAGGTACAAAGGCGGACTTAATGATGTAGGTATTCTCTATCAGTCAACCAAGGGTGGTGATGTTGAAGAGGTAGCGTGGCAGGTGCAATAATTGTCTCGATACGGGCGACGGCGCGCCGTGTTCTGCGCGCGCCTCAAAGAGCAGTCAGCAGCATTGACAGCGACAGGGCCATTCCCTTTCGGGGTTGCGGGAACGTTCTAACGAGACACCGCGCCCCCGGAACGCGAACGAGGAACCCGGAACGAGGTTTAGTCAGTAGAAGTTTGTCAATCCTTTACCTCCACCCACAGCGGGAGAAATTATTTAATGATTTTCCAACCTAGAAAAAAAGTGCAATAATTGTACGTAAGAAACAATAATTAACAGAAAAACATCACATATAATAAAAATATGACGAATTTTTAAAAGTCATAGAACAAAAGTTATTGGTTATGATTATATTAGTAACATAGTCCTGAGAAGTTTTCGGTGTTTTACAATTAACCCTGTATGTGTGCTAGTTTGATTTTCATTGGACAGTTTGAAAACTGATTTATTTGTGAATTTTTTAGCAGTTTCTTTAGGTGTACTTACTACGGGCACGCCGCAATTGCGGCGGTAAGACCCCTCTTTGAGGAGTGGCTAGATCGGCGTCACGGCGTCCTGACCTACCGCATGACGCAGGTCCTCACCGGACACGGAAGTTTCGGGAGGTACCTGTGTCTGATGGGTACGGAAGAGACGCCTGGGTGTCACCACTGCGAGGGTCGCCCTGAGGATACAGTCGAGCACACGGTGCAGGACTGCCCAGCTTGGGCAGAGCACCGACGTGTCCTCACGGCGACAATAGGCGGAGACCTCTCGCGCCCGGCCTTGGTCGAGGCCATGCTGCGGGGCGAGAGGGAGTGGGAAGCGGTCGCCTCCTTCTGCGGGCGTCTTCTGAGGGCCGAAGCCTGCCGGGGTCGTGGGACTCATCCCGTTACCATGGCCCCGGTACGTAAAGGGCTATTGAAGGAACACCGTGGATTTTAGTCAGTAAAAGTCTGACAGTCCCTCCCACCCTGCCCGGAGTGGGAGGACTTATTTGATAATTTAACCGCGTTAAAAAAAAAAAGGTGTACTTACTAAAGAACTACATATTTATTTTTGCAATTGTTTCTTTCTGACTGCAATCTTCCTACAGCCTGTAGCAAAGACATAGTTTTTACTATGTGCTTAGTAATTTTTTCTAAATGTCGTTTGTATAAAATGCCTCAATTCTATTCTATTTACGGTGAAAATAATATAATCACCTCTAAGTAGCTCGTCTCTCTTTGGACATAAAACAGGCTTACACAAACGTTGGAATTCCTTGTGAAACAATCTCTTATTTGTGGAAGTAATTAAAATTCCTTGTTTTAGCGTTGTCTGCTTTTATTTAGGGGAAATAATATAATACATTTAAATACTGGGGTACTTGTACCTAAAAAAGAAATAGATAACTTTCGTATTGAAATTAAACATTTAATTAACCAAGCTACTGATTCGATTACCTTATTAGATTACATCATCTTGAGAACCACTATACTTGAAAAAACGGTTAGCGTTTTCCCAAGTATGGTAGGGTCGAATTTCAAAATTCAGACTACTAGTAGCGACTGTCAAAGTCTTTAGTGTTAAGCCGTTGGGCTTGACGTGTCATAAAAATAATATACTACGAAAATAACCACAAAATAATTAGCTGTCCGGTCTTCTGGGCAATACAGCGACAGTGTGCGACAGCCATGGCGCGTCGTGCTGCTCCATCAACATAGCTTTTTTTTTAAGGATGAGAAATCATCCAATGACTGCCTTCCGATCTGAGTGAAGCGTGAAGGTGTGTCAGACTTTTACTGACTAAAACCCATCCGTGTTCTATCATATGCCCCTCGTGTTCCGAGGCCGCGGTAACTCTTTCGAACAATTCCGCAACCTCATCAACATAGCTAGGATGCTGTTACTACTAGCCCGCGCTCTTGACAATACGAATACAGTTGGTCTTACTGCGTGCTGCATAAAAGTCTTTATAAGTGAGATTAATCTTAGGATTCTGAGTCTTTTTTGTAAAAGTGTAAAACATTCTTTTAACAGTATTTCAAGAATTTCTTTCATGAAGGTGGTCTGGTGATGCAGCCGAAAGGTGCTTACGACAAAAACCGTTCTATCCTACTTATTTTAATTGATTTCGAAAGGCCACGTTCAATATCTCAATATCAACACAACATCGTTGCAATGATATGTTACAAGCCTGTATGTGTAATTACCAGACGTACCGCAGGATACCATCCACACTTGGTCGATATATCGTCTTGTCGTACTAAGCGCTTTTCTTCAACATTCATTGTGCGCACAGCCAAGGTGTGGAACTCTCTGCCGGCTTCTGTGTTCCCTGCCACATATGACCCGTCAGCCTTTAAAGCAAGAGTGAATAGGCATTTTCTGGGCTCGCTCGTTCGATCGTAGACCTCATCTTACACTTACCATCAGGTGTGATTGAGGTCAAGAGCGGGCTCATCTATACTAATATTATAAAGAGGAAACCTTTGTATTTTTGTATGTTTGTATTGAATAGGCTCAAAAACTACTGGACCGATTTCAAAATTTCTTTTACCATTACTTAGAGGGATTCTTCCGAATCCGTATAGGCTATATTTTGTCCCGGAAAATAGATAGGATTTTTCGTGGTAGTGAAAATTGTGGAGTAAGGCGTCGAAAAAACTGCCGTACGTTAACGATTCTCGCGAACGCTGCCTATATTTAATATAAACATTGCACCCGTGCGAATCCGGGGCGGGTCGCTAGTTAGTAATAAAAAAAAAATCATTACCGCTTGGCCAGGCCAGTGTCAGTGTCAGATTTTCTGGCTTCTGACCTATAACGGCTGCCAAAGATGTTCAAATGACAGCTAAGACTACCAACTCAACATGCTTTCCGAAGCACGAATCTCGACATGTTAAGACGTTAACCCATCCACAGAGTGACCTCGACAAGCGTTGCTTAACCTTGAAGATCGACCCGTGCGGCTCTTATTATTTAGCCACGAGCTCCTCTTGTCTGAATAAATGTCTGAACGAAATTATGTCATGAGTGAGGAAAAAGGGCGTACACAATCCTCGAATTTTTCAGCGGAGTCGCAGTGTTGCCAATTTAGCGACTTCGTCGCTGGATTCAGCGACATTTTGATATCAAAAACTTAATTAGTGACATTTCTAGCGCCTTTTATAATTTGGTTATCATTTTTAAAATATATAAAATTCAATAAGATTTGTGAAAAGCGCGATTATGACGCGGCCCTTGATTGTTGTCGAGGTTTGTGTTTACTCTATGGTCTGTGCTTTGACCATAAACAAAGTTCGTGCCATTCTTAAAATATTTAAACATCAAGGTGAAGTTTTAGCAAGTTATAGACAATTTCTAAGCAGGGTCAGTTATTACGTTAGTAAGTGAGAATTGAGAATATTATTATAAATTCGGTTTCAATACACATTTCGTCATAACATTTCTTGATTTCATAGTTGTTATCTACACTAATGTAACGGTTTTAAATGAATACAGGCGGATATAATGGAATTACCTGTGAAGAAAAAGAGTTACTCTCAAAAGTACAAAAAAGACTGGGAGGACAATCCTGAGTTCAAGGGATAGCTAGCACCAGTTCATGGAAATGATACTAAAGGTATGTGTCGCCATTGCCAAACCGAATTTCATGCCAAAAAAGTCGAACTATATATTTTATGACATAGAAACTAGCGCCCCGCGCGTCTATAGGACTTGAGTGGTGGCGCGGACTCTACGTTTTTTAAGGTAGCAAATCATATTTTTATAAATAAACAACCTGAGACTGACCTGCATATTGCAAAACATGTAAGAAAATTTCGTGGGCTTTGTGGATCCACCGTAACGACGATCTCATCAAGTAAGCTCGTTTACCACAAAATATTGGTTCGAAAAACCGTAATTCCATTTTTTTATTGATAAGAGAAAACCTAGTCAACAACCACAAACAACACCGTTGATAAACTATTTTGTTTTCGCTAAATAACATAGCGTCATCTAGCGTCATCTAGAAACTTTTGAACCTTAAGTCTAGCGACATTTGCTTTAGTCGTATTGGCAACACTGGAGTCGTCAAATTTGTACAGTTTGACCAGTACGACTTAAAGAGACGTTGACCTATGAGTTTCTTTCTTCGATTCTTCTCAGGGTAGTGAGGGTAGTAAGTTAAACACCGGCTTCATCTTTACCTTAAACGGCAAACATGACGTGTAAATGTGTTATACACCTAACACATATACCTAACCAATTTGAAAATAAAATATCATTTTATCAGTGACGGACAGAGTTCCGTGTCGTTTTATTACGGAACCCCAAAATACCCTCAGAATAAACCCCAGCTTTCATCCAATATCTCTTCAATAAAACTTTATTATAACCACATATGATTCGAAAACGCGAGCGTTTTAATCTTAAAAGTCAATTGTAGTCGTAAAAACGACCTCGGGGCTATTCGGGGCCATTCGGTACATCTGTTCACGCGACCCGATAATTTAGGAGCGAATACTGGGAGGATGTGGGAATGATAATTATTATCTGGTATCTATGGCACATTAAGTTGTTGGGAAATTGTGTGTTTTTATCTTCCTACATGATACCGATGAAAGAAAAGGTACTGTAAGTTGCCTATTTTAATAATAAATAAGGTAAATTTTAATGATAAAGTTCCTTACATTCAGACTTACTCGTGATAGTGACCCTTCCGGCTTTGTACGGATGCAAACTTCCATGTACAATTGTTGATCGAAGGATGAAAATTATACAGTACACAAACCGTTCTCGTTTATTTTTCTTTCTTTAAGTTTCGAATCAAAATCAGTTGCGTAATTTAAAGGAAGTATCTATGCGGAGATACGAAAAATGGCCGACTGCGACTTTGCTTTTAAATACTTTTCTGGGACGTGAAATGTAGAAGTGTTTAAAACTAAAAAGTAATATTAGCTACAATATCTACGACGTCGGAATATCTCACGAAAGCACGTGGTCTCCGTGAAATTATAAAGTTGAATAGACGCCAAATAACATAGGTAGTTCGGAATATTATGGACGCAGTTACAGCACTTTTTTTTGGGAGAAATTCATCAAATGAAGTCTCCCGCACGGGGTGGAGAGGAAAAGAGTATCAGGCTTCTACAGACAAAAACCTACCCTATGCCTTAAGTTTACCTTGCGTGCCAGGGCTGCAGTATCTCTTTAGTAAATTCCTGCATCCCGGGCGGGTGTAATAGTACTTACATTTTGAAATTCGTTAGTTTTTCGGCCGCGTTGATAGTTGTCACCCATAGGGTAGGAATTGCGTCTACGCCGGCCATACATTAGACAGCAAAAGCGCGCGAAAAGTTTGAATGTAATCGTAAGTATCGTTTTGGGAATACTTTCATTGCGCGTACGGCTAAGGAGTGGGATTCCCTGCCGGAGTCTGTGTTTCCTGATAACTATAACCTGGGAGTGTTATGTCAAGAGTGTTTAAGTGAATAGGTTACTTCTGGGCAAACGTGCTTCATCTTCGACCACATCATCGCTTAACATCAGGTCAGATTATGGTCAAACGCAAGCCTATCAACTATTAAAAAAAAAACTCGTGCGGAAATTAGTTTCACAAAGCTTTCAATAAAAAAATGTTGAAATAAAGATCAGGGACTGTAATGACTTAGTCACAGTTGTGGCACCCGTTTATTAATTAGATAAGATGGGTTTTGTAACTTTACTTCTTAACCCATTACTTCCCAAGCATCGAAAAAATTGAAATTTTTCGATCAAATCTTTAAATTAAGTTCTTAATACGTTAAGAAAAAATAATATGACTTTTTTTTTTCAAAAAGATCGTACTCGATTTCGTGGCAATTTGTATAGAAATGTTCCCGGTGTCATATTTATAGTACGGCTTATTTTGAACGTATCTCATAAGTTCCCAAATTCTATTTTGGTTTTATTTTTATTTATTATATATCTGGTAAAGGTTTTAGAATCAGTTTTATGTACTTTGAAGTTGCTATTTTTTTTCTTTTACGGTATATAAAATCAGAACATAATGCTCTTCTTGATGCATCAAAAATGATCAATTTGAAAAAATTATAATAAAATTACGGAAATATTTTTTACAGCGAAAAAACAAAACATTTAATTAGAAAAATAGTGTAAAAATACGAATTTCATCAGAAAACATTAACATAAAAGACCTAACATTTAAAAAAAATGTTGAATATAGTGTCTTAAAAATAGGACAGTGGGGAGGAATGGGTTAAGTAAGATCCCACTGGGACACATGCCTCCTCCCAATGAGAGCTGGGAATGTGCCGTAATCCACCAACCGGATCCAGTGCAGGTTGGTGAAAGTCATGGCTTTGAAGTTTTGGGCCTCGGACATTCCTTTCCCGATTCCTTTCTTTCACCGATATGAGACCAGTGATAATGATATAAACATTAAGTAATGTGCTTGACTGGATTCGAACCAACAACGACCTGCAACTCGCAAGTCGGTATCGTAACCACTGGGCCACCACTGCTCAGTTAAATTTATTTTGCACTTAATTTTATTTACTAACTAGCAGTTGCTCGCGATTTCGTTCACGTGGGAAGTTTTTCCCGTGTAAATCCCAATCCCGTGGGAATTTCGCAAAATTCCATGTTAACGAGCATCTACGTACTAAAAGGAACCCCCATGCAAAATTTGAGAGCCCTGCTACTCGTAGATTCTCGTGATTAATCAGAGAGTGGTATTTCGCCATTACATTATATAGATAAAATAAATTTAATTACCCAATAGTTATTATGTCTTTCGCGTTGCCGTTGTCAGGGACACTCCGCACATTAATATAGGAAAGTAAAAAAATATTATAGTAAGTATTCTTTGAGAGAAAGTGTGGCGAAGGCGATTGCCTAAGTATAAAAAAATTAGTTTCTGCCCCGGGCTCTGTTGCGGGAAAAGTATTTTTCAGCAAAACTATAGCTCGTAATACTCAAGAATAATTAGCATAGTTTTCTATTAGTGAAAGAAATTTTAAAATCAATCAATTAAATCAAGAGGGTATTTCTTACTTAATTAATAAACTTTACGTTTTTGTATTATTAGTATTATTACTAAGAGTAAAGTATTATAACAGCATCGATGTATCGGATTGACAAACGCTGTCAAAATGAGTTATCAATAGATAATAAATTAAGCAGTAAATTAAATCGAAGTATCTGTTAGACGGGCACTTTGTCCAGAGCTCAAAAAAAAAGTAAGTAGTACAAAGTTGTTCTTGTGTGTTCTTTTACTGATCAAATTCAAGCTGACATTTTCAACATCAAAACAATTTCTTGACATAATACGCGTTTCATTTTCACTATCTGACATTTCTCTCTCACAATAACGTCGTTGCCACATATTGGCCCCAAACTTGGCCCAACTTGTCACACAGAATGGCCTTGTTACAACGAGATTTGACCTAAATTGGAACCAACCAAGCGACAAAGAAAATGTACTATGACTGACATTGACAGCCAATCGGTTATCGCTTTGTGTCTACTTCCCCCTTTTCTGTGCAAAATTATATTAACACTTCAGTCAAGCCTTATAATCATTACTATAAGGTTTATTTTACTTTGGTTTGGATGTTTTGTTAATTGTGAAATATTGCTATAAGGTCGTCCATCAAATAGCACCCTTTTAACGTCGTGTGCACACTATAAAAATGATACATAGATACCTTGGATGAGTAAAGGATGAAACGTTAAGATGAACAATGGTCCGTCTGTTCAATCATCGTTGATGAGAAAATAAAGATGGATTGAGCAAAGTCAAGGTGAATAAAGTGGATGTTATAAGAAACTAGCTGTTGTTCACGACTTCATCCGCGTGGGTGGTTTTTCTAGCGCTTAACCCTATCTCGTGGGAATTCTGGGCTAAAAAATAGTGTTGTGTACGCATGTTCATACACAAAGTATATCTACGTAAACTTACAAGTAGATAGGTATAACACTATCTCATGTACTCTTGGTCAGGGCTAGCGATCATCTGCAGTCACGCGAGTGCCCTGACGCAGATTAGACGTATACCCACCGTACTACCGAGTGTGTGTGCTGAGCCAGAATTATACCCGTATGGAGACAGTACAAGTAGCCTGTGTTATTCCAGGATTACAACTATCTAGGTACTAAATTTATTTCAGATCCGTTCAAGAGTTTTTATGTGAAAAAATAACAAAGATTCACGCTCAAAAATTATCGCATTTATAATAGATATTAGTACAAAAGAAAGACAAGACACGAAACCAAATGAGATTCGACACTACGATGCGCCTACACAAAATGCGATTGCAAATAGTAGCATGAAGTCGTAATCAATACAAAACAGTAAAAAAGTGTGTGTAAATTGAACATTACAACACAAAATAACAGACTTTAAAATATCTAATTCTGTTAATCTGTTTGTACACGCTAATCTCCGGAACTAATAGACGGAACTGAATGAAACTTTTTGCTATATGAAATCTGGACAACAAAATTATAGGTTATAATTGATTTCAGAATACCTGAAAATACCAGAAGTGAAGCTGCAGGCAGAAGCTAGTACATAATAAAAATTAAATGATATAGCACTCTAAGACGACCCACTGACCCACTCATAGAACACATAATTAGGTACATACTTATCTATGTTCTTTTCTGCAATGAAACCTGCCGTTTTATACCTACTCTTGCGATATTAAAAGCCATCGGCTTTGCCATTCAACGTGACAAAGCTGCCAGTCTTCTGGGCACGTTTCCAGACGACAGCGATGTAGAAGAGTAAGTACTTCGACGCTTAAAAGTGTATTTTGTTTTGTATTTATGTAAGTAGGTACGTAGTATTACTAGATGTAACTAAGTAATTTGTGAACACACCGATATGCCTATAATACATTATAGGTACATAGGTATGTTCACAAGTAAAGTTCAAAGATTGTCACTTTAAATATGTCATATAATAATAATTTGAATTTTGTATATAATTATCGAAAATTCAAATTATTTTAGTGATAATTTTAACAGCGTGTTTCTTGCCTTAGTAAACACAAAGGAATAAAACAGCTACATAGTAAATGAGCCAACATTTTAAATTGAAAAACACAGTCAAACTCATTAGTCGGGTTAGTCATTGGAATACCAAGCATCATTACTTTTACTGTGACTTTTACAAAAATTTAATGCAGCGCCATCTATGAACGTATAAAGACAAACTTTTCAACTGTCAAAACTACTTACCAGAAGAACTTTACCTCTATAGTGGCGCTACTGTCTTAGAAAAAATAACAAGTGTAGTGCTTAAGAAAGTTCTTATTTTTAGAAATGTGGCAGAATATGGTCCTTACTAAGAAGAGAATTAAAATATCCAATGCCAGGGACATCGTTAGCAGTATGAAAAGTTCCGCAACTTTTGAACAAGTACTAGGAACTTCGTTGTACCATAATGACCGATGTTTTAAGTTATAATGACGAACCGTAGTTAGTAACTTTCTTAAGCACGGAGTTTTCTTGTCTTAAGTTCTTGTTTTTGACAAGAATTTTAGTTGGATGTAGTTTAATGGTTTACGGATTTAATTGGTGGTTGTTTGTTTGTTCTTTTATCTTACCAAGTACCTAAGTTGGATGTGTTGTGATCATAGAAATATAAAAAATATATCTATGGCTGTGATTGTAATCAGAAAATGTAATGTACCAGTAAGTAGGTGCCAACTATAATAATTATGTATTATCAAAAACCCTTTCCGTATCGTAAACCTAAATGAACGTAATTGCCTGTATACCTATAAGGCGCAATTTCAAAGCGTAACCTTGCATGGTGTTTTACTACGCATAAATACCGGCTGTTCTACAATGCACAGTATATGACGTCATAATGACTGTAGACACGGAGTTACTAAATAGTTATTTCGACATTACCAAAAAGTCTTCGGTAGTATAGTGGTAAGTATCCCCGCCTGTCACGCGGGAGACCGGGGTTCGATTCCCCGCCGGAGAGGATCTTTTTTGTGTTTTTTCTTTAGCAATAATTGGTTCTTGCTATTATCTGTCTTCTACATTCATTTAAAAAATATTTGAGGTGTAATTGAAAAAAAAACCGGATTTAATTTAATTTTTATGTTCAGTCCTACCTTCTATGATACATTTTTTTTAAATTTATTTACCATTTGTACAAAAGAATACAGTTTTGTTCATATTAAATAGCAAAAACCACTTGTGCTATCATGACTAGGTATATCTCAATATCGATCTATACCATTTTGCTTTTTATAATGTGTACCTACTTGAAGGACGGCAACGTCACAATTTATTTATGAATGACGGGCCGCGTGTGCGGCGATCTAATTGATGTGCTTATACTATTGCGGGTTAACGGGAACGCCCTCTGTTAGTTAACATACTGCATATTTTTTTCTTTTCTCTTCCAGGTAGGAAAATCATCGAATGACTTCTCCCACCCTACTGACTTAAAACCCGCCCTGTTCCTTCAGCTGCTGTTAAGTTCCGGGGCCGCGGTATCTCGTTAGAATATTCCCGCAAATTAAATCTATACTGAATATTATAAAGCGGAAAAAATTGATTGTTTGAACGCGCTAAAATTAATCGAAAATACTGGGTAGATTTGGATGAAATTAGGTATTGAAGTAGCTTGAAGTAGCTTGCTTTTACATCGTGATAAAGTCTATGGGTAATTGAGGATGTGCATCATTTGTTGATGGAGTGTATCAAGAACCAAGAGGAAAGGAGAAGAATAATCAATGAGTTTAATTTAAATAAATTACAGGTAGGTTTAATACAATAAATTTTAGCTCAACCGAAGTCAGATGTAGCAAAAAGATTTAGCGAGTTGGTGTACTATTATTATTAGGATTCTCCTTTACAATTGATCAAGATTTTGTAGAAGCATGTGTGCGGCATGGTGGGGTTGGCGTATCCATTGGGATAAAAACTCCAAATCAATTTAATAAAGATTAAAAAAAGATCCACGGGAGCTGAAAAAAGTGCTGTATTCTTGACTGAATTCTCCCTCTAGACTGAAGCAGTAAGTCACCCTGTGCTAGCGCGGAACACAGGATAGCTCTGTACTGAATCTAGCTGGCGCGGCGTCCATAAATCTTGCGCGCTCTGATTCTCGGCACATTCTAGTTAATATACTCTGGCTATAGTTAGGGCAACGTAGGTACCGTAGACGGTACGGTTGTTATATTGATATAGCAGTTTTGGTTAGACTATAGACTGAAAAGAGTGCTATAAAATGTTAAAAATCTTTCGCGCAGCTGAGAGGCTCGCAATAACTGGAATCATTTGTTTCAAACTAGATATTATCTAAGTGGCTTTTCATTCTCTGCTGGGGTTGTGGGAATATTTTAATGAGATACCGCAGCTCCGGAAGGCAAGGGCCATGGAAGGAACCGGGTGTGCTTTTAATCAGTAGAAGTCTGACTCTCCCTTCCGTTCCACCTAGAGCGGGACATTATCAAATGACTCCTTCATTTGATAATGTTTCAAATATTTGTAGAAAGCAATTAGGATGTGAATAGTGATTTATGGTTAAATAGTTTTCATCATCACCCGGGAGAAACCGCGAGCAGGTGCTTTTTTTTTTTTTTTTTTTTTTAACGTGGTAAAATTATCAAATAAGTCCTCCCACCCCGGGCAGGGTGGGAGGGACTGTCAGACTTTTACTGACTAAAATCCACGGTGTTCCTTCAATAACCCTTTACATACCGGGGCCACGGTAACGGGATGAGTCCCACGACCCCGGCAGGCTTCGGCCCTCTACGGTGGGGCCTCGTCATATTGCTGACGCTCTTTGAGGCGCGCGTGGAACACGACGCACTGCTAGAAGATAATTTTAATAAGATTACTTAACAATTGAGTGAGGTCTTGGCTATTTAATAACAGCATGCGGCGGTTGGTCTTCACCGAGAACACACAGAGAGACACAGACTAACACACATGCACAGACCGAGCTGGACAACACTTGCCCAGCTCGCTCTGTTGATGTGTGTCCATCTTTAGATATCGAAATCCCTCCATGCCTTGGAAGGCCCTCCCGTAAGGCGGATTACTCTAGCTTGGGAGTCAGCAGACTCACATTCTGTAAATATTCCGCTCCTAAAAAAAAAACATGTTTAAACCTTTTACTCTTTGTTGTCATTTGTACATCGTTGACAGTCGTTACGAGTAGTCTGAAGTCAGAAAAGGCAGTTGCTCCATGTAAACCATAATACTCAACTAAATCCGGTAAAGGTATAGAATCAGAATGAGAAGCAGAAAGTGGTACATGCGGATATTCTACCATCTTGTGGATTTGTCTGTTATAAATTCATGGGTTCTGTATAAAAAAGTAGCGGAACAAAAAGGCAAAAGAAAAGATGTTTTGAGTCTCACAGATTTTCGCTCAGAATTAGCTGACACCTTATGTAAGTATGCTCCGCCTAATGCAAGGGGTCGCCCAAGCAACAGCACGATTGAACACCATCCGCCAGCTAAAATGCGCAAGGGAAAACCATGCCAGACTTTGCCTCCACATGAGGCAAGGCTAGACAAAGTAGACCATAATATAACTAGGTCAGAAACTCGTGGACGATATGTGTTGCCTACCTGTAAATTACTAAGTATAGTAAAATGTTCAAAATGTAAAATACATCTATGCTGAAAGAAATCTAAAGACTGTTTCAGTATATTTCATAACGAATTGAGACAGTCAATATAGTGGCTGCCTAAAAATATAATGCACTTAATGCATAGTGTATCGAAAACGATACAAACAGTTTATTTTTAAATAAATATTTAAACTTTATTACGATTTTTTAATAAGTTTTCCTGGTATTTAAAATCCTCATCCTATAATAATAATATTTTCTTAAGAATAAATCTGTCATCATGCATTTAAGGGTTAAACAGTAAACCGACCCCAACAAAGTTTGTTAAAAGGCTAAGCAAATGATCATGACTTAACAATTATGTATATAGTATGAACAAAACAGAAGTTCCCAAGAATTTTCATTAGCTTAACAAAATAACGATCTGTGACCGGCTCTAAGATATTTACAAGATGTAATCAATCAAGCTAAGAGGTATTCGGGGTCGAAAACCGTCTTTCAAACACGAGCCGTCAAATTCCAGGAAGTGGAAATAATCTTACAATTTCGTAAGTTTGCGTCGGGACCAAATGGACCGCTGACCGTAATCTGATAGATGGGAGACGCATAGGGCCGGTTGAAGTGGTGACATTTGGGTGAGAGCTATGCCCAGTGGCAGTACTCGTATTTAAAATTTTGATATTGCTTATCTCATCACCTTAACATATAAAATCTCCTCTGTGTCTCGGAAAGCACGGAGAGCACACAAATGTGGCGCAATATTAAAAAAAAAAAATTTCTTGATAGGCGTTAATCATAACTTATTGTTTTGTAGGTTAGAGCTAGGTAGTCGTTCGTTGTAAATTATTTATGAGTTCAGTTGTATTCAACTGGGAGCCAACCTCATCTTTGTTGGTATTAGGTTAGCAAAATGACATGACACGATGGGTGTTAGAAAAAAAGTTGCTCTTAGATACCTGATCGTGCGTTCACGCCAGTTGGGACTACGCACCTGGCCTTGCCCTGGCTTGTCTTGAATGTTCTTCCATTAGCCTTCAGAAGTTTCCACTACCTTTTACCATGTACTATTTACATTTTGGAAGTCGCGTTTCATTCATCCTGATCCCATCTCCGCAAGAGAACGCATGAAATGATTATCATTCAAAACAAACAACGGGAGTTAATTACAAACTACATTTCAACTCTATTTGACTAACAGAAACAATAATTACTGTGGACAAACAGAAAATTAATTATTGTTTCAATACAAAATGTTATTGGATGCCAGCAGAATCTAATTAATGGCAGTGAGATTGCCTGTATTCCCTGGTGCCGTCCTTTGAACTTAGGGATCTCAGTGGAGATTTTTCTACAAGTCAAATGGAATGCCTATCACACCGAAGGTACTTTGAGGTAATGCAAATAGTACAAAAGAATGTCGCTTCCCGCTGTCTCTCCAGGATAACATTTTTTATCTAATACTTACTACTACAAATTTCTATTTACAAATTTATTTTAAACAATAATCTATTATTTTTTATCCAATTAAATACATACAAATACAAAATTACCCCACGATCTTTAAATCAGAGATTTAAAGCGCAGGGGCAGAGCGACCGTCGTCGGGCCATACCTCTACAATTCACCCGTATTTTACCTTTTGTATCCATATAAATATTGTAAGGTGTACAATAAAGTATATAATAAATAATATACCTACAGCACTTATTTACCAGTAGGTAGATACATCACATGTCACTGCCTATCTTGATAGACCCAAACATTTCAGAAAGTCACTACACCCATCAAAGGGCACGATCCATTAGACGACAGAAACGACAAAAGATGGATCTATTATTAGACGCAAAAGTTATTTCGTTTCACAAGATATTTGTGTCTTGATGTCATTCCCTGGAGGCAATACTCTTGAGTTGGCATTTATTATGACGAATGGATCCATGTATCGACAAGACCAAAAATAGATGGGTAACTATTGCCATTTTCGAGGCAGAAACCAATTTATTTCCAGATACCTATTTAACATTTCAAAATATAATGTGTGTCGTGAACTACGACTATAATAAGTGCAGATTTAATATTACAAGTTTGAAAATAATAAGTAAGATAAAGTTGTATCGCGTTATCGAAGATACGTAGACTGTGTGAAAGATAATATTATAGAAAGGACGTAAATACTGAGAAAACATTTGATAATGTCAATGCCAAATCGAGATAAAAGGGGGGGGGGGGGGGGGAGATTATTATGACGATAGTCATGTCTGTGAAAATCTAATACTGTTTGTGTTTTTCTATTATTAATTGAAATATTGACGAAAATATATTAAATAACGTGAGAGCTATGTGCGAAAATAACAAGTATTATGAATATTTGTTTCAAATAGAACTAGCAATGTGGGTAGAATTCATATTACTAGCAATCTTGTTAACTCCTCCTACTGAGCTAAATATGGTTGGGTCTGGGGTGGGTTCATGACAATAGTTCAATGGGTGGGGTTCGAACCCGCAACCTCTCGGCGTTGACGCTTGTTATATATCGCACTGTCTGGTAGTTTGAGTATCTTATGTGGCCTACCTAAAGTGGGTCTTAAGTACAACCAAGCTTATTACAAAATTTTGCGTAATTCGAAGACGTATTCCACATTTGGCGCTTAAAAGACACTTGAGTAGATTACCAGGTTCTAAGTTCAAATTCAATACATAAAATTTTAATTAAGGATCTGCTAATCCTAAGAATTCTAACTATACTTATACATATTATCAATGCGAAAGTTAAGGTCTTCGGATCGATGGATGGTATGTGTGTTTTTATTAAAAAAAATTAATAGGTATGCCAGAAACGTTGGTAGTCAGTAGCCAATATACATTATACGTATATTTCATGTTACGGCACGGTGTAAATGCTAAATCATTACCCCAAGTATATCGGATTTATCGCCAAACCCAATACAAGTCCGCAAAATAACAAGACTTGCGAATAAAACATGAGCCCCTAGTACAGTCCACCTGACCAGCAATGAATAATTTTATATACATGGATGTTTATGTATGGAGTCCGTGTTCAATTTATTTTATTTATTGCACACTTCGTGGCTGTGATATGATCCTAGTTTTACTGGAATGAAAGGTCAGTGACGTAGAAAGTTTTGATGACTGAGGTAGTAGTAACACGAAGATTTATATTGTTATACAGGCTGTTTCAGACATACGTGCTCGTGTTTAAAGGTAATGTTCCTTGCCGGAATATTCTAATACGATACCGCGGCCCTGGAAAGCACAGGCAACTGAAGGAACAGGATGGGTTTCAGTCAGTAAAAGTCTAGTGCCGTTCCACCCAGTATGGGATAATGGTATGGATGATGTTCACATCAACTGCATCTACCTCCTTCTATGACAGGAATATACAGGGTTATATGTAAAACACCGAAAACCTCTCAGGACTATGTTACTAACATCATAATCAACAACTTTTGTTCTATGACTTTTAAAAATTCGTCATATTTTTAACCGACTTCTGAAAAAGGAGGAGGTTCTCAATTCGGATGTTTGTTTGTTTTTTTTTTATATTTGTTCGGGCATAGCTCCGTCGTTTGCCAACCGATTTGAAAAATTCTTTTTTTGTTGGAAAGGGTATACTTTCCAAATGGTCCCATGAAAATTTTATCGAAATCGGACAAGCCGTTTCTGAAAAATCAACAAAAGTAAAAAAAATATATTTACATTGATGATCTTTTCGTTTACTCTGCATTGTATTTTTTGTTCGCGCGTTTTTAGTTTTTTGTAGTTGACATTTTGGCTTTTATAACTAGATTAATTACAAATTGACCCACTAAAAAGCGCGAAAATAAAAACTTTTTTGCAAAAAAAATAAAACCGACTTCCATATCAAAACACTACAAAGCCAAAAATAATTTTAATTTCGGAAGGCGGTGTGAAAAAAAAGAAAATACAAAACCAATAGCACCGACTACCGAAATTAAAATTATTTTTGGCTTTGTAGTGTTTTGATATGGAAGTCGGCTTTATTTTTTTTTTCAAAAAAGTTTTTTAGTTCACCAGATTTTCATACAAAAATAAAAATAATTAAATTGAACGCCCTAAATGTTACGAAGTCTATTCGAAGCAAAAGAAAGTGATAGTATAAATCGTTTTCTTTTGCTCTTAAATCCTACTAACATTACATATTAGCTGTTGTGTATCAAAACCATTATAAACTGGCCTAATATTCTAAAGCGCTCTCTTCACTACCTATGGTTGTCTGGTAGAAAATGCCTAAGGCATTAAGTCCGCCTTTTTACATTTTGTGTTGCATAAAGTTTTAATAAATAAATATGCTAGGCAGTCCGAAAAAACCAGGGAGAGGTTAGATGCAGTGTCGGGGGTATCACACCCATCACCGGACTACTACTGAGAATTTCATAAAGAGTTAACTCTACCCAGGATTCAAACGACACGTACGTAGTTGCGGATTGCGACCACTAGACCAACTAAACAGATGTCGAATATCAAGTTTTAAAATGGTTACACACAAGAAATAAATCTTTAATTCATCAGGATTAACCAAAGACTTAAATATTTTCTTTCTTTTTACCCGACTGCGCCAGAAGGAGGGTTATGTTTTTCGAGAGTATGTATGTATGTATAATTGTTTGGCACGCTCTGTGGCCTGAACGGCTCGACGGATTTTAGCTTGAGAGGTATCGTTAGATTCGTATTGACTGTGAAAGTGACATTGGGTATATCAAAACAAAAAAAAAAACAAAATGGTGGATTTTTGGCGCCATATTATGCCTTCAAAAAAGTTTTTTTTTCTCAAAACCTATCGAGTGGGGTATCAAAATAAAGGGGTTTAAAAGGTGATTACAAACATATATACAACTTATATGGTTAAAAGTAATTCAAAGTGACAAATCGTAAAAAACACGTATCAAGAACTAAATCGTCTGCGAAATCTTTCACATTTGTAAACTAAAAAGCTGGAAATAAAAAAAAGTAAATAAAAAAATTAAAAAACCCGACTGCAACCTTTTACTAAAACTAACTGAAAAGCTAATAAAAACAAGCCCATTTTAAATTAAATAAAAGTTGGAAGCAGGCGGGACCCATTTGAGTTTGAAACTATAATAATGGTATGGGCCCCGCCTGCTTCCAACTTTCATTTAATTTAAAATGGGCTTGTTTTTATTAGCTTTTCAGTTAGTTTTAGTATAAGGTTGCAGTCGGGTTTTTTAATTTTTTTAATTACTTTTTTTTGTCTTGTTTCATTGGATGTAAACATTGACTGTCTAAGTAACGGAGGTAGGTTAAAATTCACTAACAAACTCAACGTATATAATTATATAGGTAGTTTAGATACTACTGTAAATTCGACTACCAACGGACGCCAAATACGGTTGTAACTAAACAAGCCAGATATTTGCATCGTCAAGAGTCGTAGGCAGAACAAACACGCTGCACGTAGCATGTTACAACTTGCCTGTGTGTCAATACTCCCCCCGTTTGTTTGTGTGCTAGCGAAGCGTTATTTTGTTATCCTCGTGCATTTTAAATAGAAAGTGAGTTCGTCTGTCTGGCATGGTTTCATATCGATATTATTAATGAAAACACCTCTTATTTAGATTTTTTTTTAAAGCGGAAAGATAAGACGCTTGGAATTCGCAGCAACCATTGTTCAGCACAATGATATGACTTTTGCTGTTAACCACAGTGCTGGTTCTTAGCACTGACTGAGTTGACTTGATATCGTCAACCGGTGAAATATAAGGAGATAAATAAACCAAAAATGAATACGTATGTATATACGGGTAATACTAGGTACGTGTATAATTATTATAAGGGAAGTATTTAGATACGATTATTATAAGTCTGACAGAGATTTGCCGATATTTGCTGTGTGATTCAAATAATTGCTGGAAAAAAAAATAATGATAAAAATATAGAAAACCCGACTGCTCAACTGAAATGCAAGAAACAAACACATCTTTATTGACAAAAGCGAAAAAGTTTATTGAAAAAAACCCAATTGAACATAATTATAATAAATTATGAAAATGGGAAAGGTACCGCCTGCTTGTCAGTTTTGTGTTCATTTTGATAATATAGCGACTAGTTGACGCTGTAGTGATTTTTGATAACTGTCATGTCTTTAGTGATACTCGCAGGGTTAAAGCCCGATTTACACTTCAATAAGTACAGTAGCCAGTTAAGAACTCAGACAGTTAAGTAATAAGTAGTAAGTTGTAAGTAGCGTCCAAACGTAGGCGAGTGAGTAGTCATAAGTTGCCCGAGAAGAAAAGAAAATAACACGGGTACGCGGCCGCAACCTACAAATTTATGGACTGTACTAGGGATGTGAAATAATAATCGCTTATGGAAATAATCGATTAAAAATCGATTTTTATCAAAAGAAAAATCGATTAATATAAAAATCGATTATTTTCTTAACAAAAATCGATTATTTATTAATCGATTTTTCATGCTAAATATATAATCGATTAATTAAAAATCGCATTTTTATGTACAATGTTACATCCCTAGTAAGGATGTGAAATAATAATCGATTAGGGAAATAATCGATTAAAAATCGATTTTTATCAAAATAAAAATCGATTAATATAACAAAATCGATTATTTTCTTAAGAAAAATCGATTATTAATCGATTAATCAAAATTCATAATTAAATAATTAAAAATTAAAAATCGATTATTAATCGATGTTACATCCCTATTAGGGATTTGAAATAATAATCGATTATGGAAAAAAAACGATTTTTATCAAATGAATAATCGATTAATATAACAAAATCGATTATTTTCTTAAGAAAAATCGATTATTTAAAAATCGATTTTTCATGCAAAATATATAATCGATTAATTAAAAATCGATTTTTTATGTACAACGTCACATCCCTAGAACATAATTATAATAAATTATGAAAATGGGAAAGGTACCGCCTGCTTGTCAGTTTCGTGTTCATTTTGATAATATAGCGACTAGTTGACGCTACTTCGCACTGGACTCGCCGAAAAATAGGATCGCGATCTATTTAACTCAACTTAATCAACAACTTACTACATAACTCGCTTTTGCCGTTCAAACTACAATAACAACTTAACTCGCCGATGACGCAAGTTAACTCGCTACTGTACTTGTTGAAGTGTAAATCGGGCTTAAGACGAATTTATTGAAGAAAGAATTGGCCCACGTGTTTGTCCTCTATAACGCCACATAGGTACAATCTGCCGTCGCTTGTTATGGGAGCAGGTAGGTAGATCAATTTGTGTTGGGATAGTAAGTTTTTTCAAATAATAATACAGTTTTATTAATTAACCAGATATTTACATCGCCAAGAGTAGGCAGAGCAAACACGCTACACATAGCATTACATCTTGCGTGTGTGTCAACACTCCCCCAGTGTATTCGTATGCCAACATTACGTTACTACTACAATTGTGGTTAAACGAAAGGTAGTTTTCGTATGTAGATATACATCTACAAGAACATGTGCACAGTGCGGGTGGTTAAAGGTCAATGAAAAACAATTCCTAGAAAATTTAAAATGGTTGCCAGGTTGTGTCAACTCTACTGTTGATAATAATGCCCTTAGCTCAGTCCCGCGTCGGGCAGTGTTATTGAATTTATCCATATGGAATTTTCTAGAACTCTGAATAGGCCAGGTTGATAAGTAGGATATAATCCTAATGTATCTTATATCATCTACATATTATTTAACGGTAAATCATCGTAAGGTTCAGTTGAAAACCAACGACAAGTTTAGGGCCTCTGACAGGGTTAATCCGGCTCTGCACATAGCAAAGTCTCCTTATTTTGAGCAGTCAGCAGCATTGATGGGCTGGCAGGACTATTGCCGTCTGTCTGTTGTCCTCACTGTCTGTCCTTATGTCACAGCCATTTTATTCAGAAACTATTAAGACTATACAGTTGAAACTTTTCAGGTAGATGTATTCTGTGGACCGCTTTACGATTTTTATATAAAAAAATATTAAGCGGGACACCTCATGGAACTGAAACTAAAAAGATTTCTACAAACCTTTACGTGTCAAAATGACATCGAAGTTTCTAAAACTATTTTTTCTCAAAGTCAATCGCTTGATAGAAGATAGTCAATTCCAGTACATGGAACTGAAACTGGATTTTTTTTTTCATGAAGCCTATGCTTGTGTGGTATCTATAGACAAGTCTTGCAAAATGACATGAGGTTTCTAAAACTATTTTTTTATAAAGCTAATCGTTTAAAAGATATACGCTTCCAAAGTGGTAAAATGTGTGTCCCATAATGTGTGTTCTATAATAATGGAGTGAAAAAAAAAAACAAAAACAATATGCTGTAGATCTTAATGTAAACTTTCAACCAAAATTAGTTTGAACGAGATCGGGTTAGCAGTTTTTGAGATACAGCATTTATTTTCTAAAACCGCAAATATAACTTTGTAATTCATACAAACACTATGAAAAACAAAGTTATTTGGCGTAGTTACTACGGAACTCTTCATGGGCGAGTCTCACTCGCACTTGGCCAATTTTTTCATCTGACACGTTGATCCACCGCTGTTACTAATATTGATCAATGGTTGCGTAATTGTAACTATGTGAGTAACATGTCTCCATTAACCAAATTAATTAATTTATCTGTACTGTAACCTATAAGTAGGATAGTACTCTTAGTGCATTGTCTTCACATATACAACGTGTAATTTAAAGGGTATATACATACCAAGTGCATGGCTTCCTTGGATGATAACAAACGATATGACAAGGGTTTTGTAATCCTAAGTCTACGTGTGTAGAACTTATTACAAATACCAATACACTGATACCAGAGACCGAATTTTTCAAATTAAGAAGAACGAAGAGAATTATCGTGTTATTGGCAAGTGACGTTGAAAGTTATTGACCATCGTAGTGCTGTGACACGTTTGTTATGATTGGTATTCAAGAAACATATGAAACCGATAATTTGGTATCAATTCTTTGAGTCAGTTATTTTGAGCTGAAACTGTGCATAGAGACTCCATACCAGATGTTGTCTTCAGCCCCTTTGGATAGTTATGGGGTTACCGTTACACGTTGTATATTGGTCCTGGGTTCAAAACCCAGGTCGGAGACGAAGTGATATTGGGTAAGCATTACGGAGTTAGAAGGTTGGTGGTGCGATACCCCTTGCTTTGGTTACGCTTGATCCCTCGGCGGTCGAGTCGGGTTACTATCCCATCGGATTATGAGACTAACGGAACAGAAAGTATCCTGTGGTTGCGCAGTAATTTGTATACTACTTATAATAAGTATCTATAATATCTCCTGCTTACCTACATTGATAATTTACGTCGAGACTAGCTTCTGCCCGCGACTTCGTTCGCGCGGGAGGGAGGTAAGTAGATAGTTGACATTCTGGCATAACACATAGGCTACTTTATATCCCGAAATACCCACGGGATCGGGATTTGCGCGGGAAAACCTTCCCACGCGTACGAAGTCGCGGGCAGAAGCTAGTTTATAATATTAGTAGGAAGTAGGATAGGATTAGTAGGAGTAGGATAGTAGGATAGTAGGATTAGTAAGTTTATTGAGATTGGCCATAATGACCAAATTGCGCTTGGGTTGGTTCCTATATATCATCATTTGGCTTAGCCGTATTTCAACTACGACGGGGTCGGTTTCTAGTCTAAACAGATGCATCTAAGAACTAGTGCTCTCCTGCCAGGGTTGCGGGAATGTTCTAACGAGCTACCGCGGCCCCGGATGCAAAAGCAGCTGAAGGAACAGGGTGGGTTTTTAGTCAGTAGAAGCTTGACCGCAGATCATATGTGTTTATATGATCTGTGTGTGAGCCTGACACGCCTTTCCGCTCTAGGAGAAGTCATTCCATTCCCACCCAAAAACAGTACTAGTGTTCCACTCTATATGCAGTTGCTGCCTATATGACCTCCACAATCCAGTAGCTGGGTATCAGTATACCTCTTGGCTAGACGTGTTAGAATTTCTGGCTTCCACCCGTAACGACAAACGTAACGCTAACAGGCAAAAGTGGCGTAATATTGTGAAGATGATCACAACGGCCCGGAAAACTGGAACATGACATGACAACTACAACCGGTCTGACAAGAATGTACCGACTGAGAAGAGACCC
This sequence comes from Tholera decimalis, assembly GCA_943138885.2. Lineage (NCBI taxonomy): Eukaryota > Metazoa > Arthropoda > Insecta > Lepidoptera > Noctuidae > Tholera > Tholera decimalis. Next base: position 19,610,719 of record OW964573.2, on the reverse strand, counting down.
GTAACATTTGCCAAAGATATAAAAATTACAGAAGGGGCAAACGGCTTAACGTGCTGTGACAGGAGACTTATTATTAATAGTAACAATACTAATATATAGGGTTGGCAACACTGCAGGCACGCCGATGAGACACTGGATCGCGGCACGAGCTGTAATTGTAATGTACAAGCAACCGGACCTAATTATACTAATAAATGGTATAAGCCATATAAGAAGTGTTTAATTATGAACAAACATCGATACATTAAGATGATCATATATTCACAGATCCACTTCGGCAAGCATTGCTTAACGTTATTTTTGTTTCAATTTACACATAGCTTAACCAGAACGCTTCCATGTAACCAAACAATAGTGCCAAACAACTTTATTATTGCCAAAAACTGTCTATCAAAAAACTTGCAAAAACCGACCTGCAACATGGAACTACGATCCGAAACCGTCTGACCTAGATCGGGTTAGGTGGAAAGCCGTTTTATGAACCGGCCCATTCACAAAGCTGATTGCTATGTACGTTTCTATTTGAGTATCCTTGCCCGTCCGGGGGCGTATCCAGTGATTGGATTACCTTTAAATCTGTGGAGGGTTGTAGTGTATAAAGGTTTTTTCGTGTTGATTTCACGGTAAGGTGTTTGAATGTGTAAGATGGGCTATTGAATTGTAAAGGTTTGTTGTAGTAGAAGTTAAGGCTGCGTCCTGCTGGGGTTGCGGGAATATTTTAACGACATACCGCGGCTCCGGACACACACAGGGTGGGATTTTATTTCACCCGGATAAGATGAGTCATCTGATTTTCCCACCAAAAAAAGTCATCAAAGCTGTCAAGTTAAATCGGTACTAGGCTAGCCACATCTGCCGTATATTGCACCTAAATTGGGTTAAAAAGGCTGCGTTTTATCAGCAAGCAACTGTGTATACGTATTATAAATGTATATTATGAAAATATGCGAGTTAGATTAGAGATACCAAAGATTAATTTTGATTTATTCATTATTCATGTTAACGTTTTTGAAAACGGTGTATTTCGGAAATAATCTATATATTAGTCCGTCTCTTAGATTAGCAAAAAATATTAGACACGTATTTCTTCTTTTTACACATAAAAGGAAATGTAACATCTACAATTTTACAGTATATTATGTAGGTATCTAAAGTTTTTTTTCTTTCTCTTTCTTACGACGATGTCTCAGTTTGTGTACTTTCGCTACCTACTCAATTGTTCGTTAGGTCGTCGAGCTCCTTAGTAGTCCAAAGTTAAGCTTACAGACTAACTGACAAAGGCTTGCACTGACAGGACGGGTCTACTCAAATTTGTGTGGTTCTTTCCTCAAAGGCCATTTCAGACTAATCTACATAATCCTCATAAGCTATTGTGAATATGACGTGAACTATGTAGGTTGTTTTACTCGAGTTAAACATGATTGTCTGGCAGTTTGAGTGCTTTTGCGGCGTACCCAAACGTACGTAACACGTACTTACCTTGGTACTATTCGTCAAATCGTTAAGCTCCTTGTTCTGAGTTGAGCTATACATCATCTGACAAATGCTTGCACTGTATGGACAGGCCCACTCAAATCTGTAAGCATCTTTCTTCAAAAGATCGCCTTAGGCTGAAACTTACAAGGTTCCCATGTAGATTGTATGGACTTCAAAAGAGACGGACCCCTGAGTTTGTTTCGGTGTTTCTTATCAGGGTAGTCAGTCAGGAAACACCGTACTCATCTAGTTAACATTTACTAAAAAAATGACGTGTAAACGGGTTATTTAATAACCAATTTGCAAAATAAAGATCATTTATCATTTATATATATTGGGGTTTCCTAACTATTTTGGGGTCGGCTTCCTGTCTAATTAGAAGCGGATTACTAGTGTTTCTGGATTCTGATTATCCATAACGACTGTCAAAAATGTCAGGTGACAGCCACGACCATAGGCTTACCTATGATGTTAGAATGGTGACCCATACAAAGGCCGATCTCGCAAGCGTTCGTGGAACGGAAACCCCATATCTATCCAAAAGGGCTGAAGACAACATCTGGTATGGAGTCTCTACGCACAGTTTCAGCACAAAATAACTGACTCAAAGAATTGATACCAAATTATTGGTTTAACATATTTCTTGAATACCAATCATAACAAACGTGTCACAGCACTACGAGGGTCAATGACTTTCCACGTCACTTGCCAATAACACGATAATTCTTTTCGTTCTTCTTAATTTGAAAATTCGTTCTCTGGTATCAGTGTATTGGAATTTGTAATAAGTTCTACACACGTAGACTTAGGATTACAAAACCCTTGCCATATCGTTTGTTATCATCCAAAGAAGCCATGCACTTGGTATGTATACATATACCCTTTAAATTACACGTTGTATATTTAACTATACAAAATCAATGTTTGTCCTATTGATAAGTACTAACACTAGATGCAAATTTATTGTTACCAACACTATATGGATGCAAAGTCTGAAATAAACGTTTTATTATTATTATATGCGTTTTTAAACTTTCAGATAGATTTTTTTGAAACTTGGGCAGGGTGTTTTGAGTAGGCGAGAGGGTTTCTGGAGCAAAAAACCCCGTAAGAAAAAAGTGATTTCTTACTTAACGAGATACTGCGATGACGGTTACATGTAGTTTATATTTAATACAATATTAAGAAGCAGGACAGTGTAGACCATTCAACATAGTAATTATACAAAGTAATTTCGTTGCCTTTTGGCCGTCTTATCACTAGCAACACATATGGTCTCGAAATACTGAGGGATGTGAAATAAAAAGTTACCGCTCATTTTTAGGGTTCCGTTGTCAACAAGGAACCCTTATAGTTTCGCCATGTCCGTCTGTCTCTCCGTCTGTCCGCGGTTTAGCTCAAAAACTATTGGTACTAGAAAGTTGTACTTTGGCATGAGTATACACGTTAATGACGCCGAAAAAGTGGTAAAATAAAATTTTGAAAGAAACAATTATTTAGGGTACCTCCCATACATGTAAAGTGGAATGATATTTTTTTTTTCGTTCTTCCCATAGTGTGGGATATCGTTGGATAGGTCTTTTAAAAATATTAGGGGTTTGGTAAGATCGTTTTTTGATTAAGTAAACTGTTCGTGACTTATCAAGCTTTAAATTACCAATTTTCGTTAGAGTCAAGTGTCCGCCCCCTCTATCAACTAAACGGTTGTAGTTAGAAATTCAAATGTCACGGCAGTAGTACCTATATATAACGAAATTTAAAGGAAAACTATCACACATAAGTGGGCTTTACAAGTTTACGAGTAATAGTCGACCAATTGTATTTGACTCGAAAATTTCGAACAACTCTATAGAAATGTCGATAGATGGCGCTAAGCGCCAGTTGTATCGTGATAGTTTCTTGTGACGATTGAGTAGTGTAGCTGTGTGTGCGTATTTAAATTCAAAACACCGGCTATGACAAGTTTTATACAAATCTCTAAAAAAAATTAAAACTTTCCGTGCAAAATTGTCGGATCAGGTGAGGATTTGTATAGGAAGTCAAATTAGTTAGGTAGTCATGTTTGGCTTTTAGTTAGAGCATGGTACAAAACGATCAGTCAGCGAATACGACACGCACTTGGCTGTTATAAAAACTACGGAACCCTACACTGCGCGTGGCCCGACACGCACTTGACCGGTTTTTCTAATTGCTCTCTAGGAGAATCTGATTCAGCGTTTGACCTCTTTCTCAAAGTAAATCCTACGTCACTGGATCGTAGGTATGTTAAATACTAAAAGGTAAAAATAAAATAGTTTTCCAAAGGGCGATCCGAGCTAATCGTATTGGGATTCAAGCTACGCGGTCGAACACGTGACACCACGATAGACTCCTAAACGAGAATTGAGGATATTATCTATACATACCTACTTATAAATAAAATTGAAATATCTGTCTGTGATTTTAAAAAACTATGTTTTTTCAAGCTATTAACACGATACTAAAACATAAAATAAAGATTTTTTTGTCTGTCCGTCTGTCTTTCTCTTTATCCGTGCTAATCTGAAACGGCACAACCTATTTTCATGGGAATATCGCTGGAAGAGAGAGGAGGTTATACGGCAACTTATAGGGAATTTTATTCTGGAATTTCCACAGAATCGTGACTTTCGAAGGAAAATCTTACCTCACGAACGAATTCGCGAGCACAGCTGCAATAATTTTGCAGCGGTGCCCGCGAATAGTCTAGCGTGAAAAGAGCGCGGTGCATATTATATTGTGCAGAATAGACACTGGTGGATTGGCCAGAGTAATCACTTAGTGTGGATCAGAAAACAACTGCCCCGAGGAGGCCTTAAAAACACTTGCGTGAGGTCTTGGTAGCTTGCAGGAGATAAGCCAGAGAAAGCGACATAGCTCAAAGAGAAAAAGGTCGTAGCCAAGCTAAAAAATAACTTTAAAGTTCTAAAATACTGAATTTCCAGTGAACGTACAACACACTAGTGTTCCCACCTATAACAATACTTTACCCGCTTCCCAGAGCGCCACTTTCTGCGGTACAACCGTAATCGAAACAACCTGCCTCGTAGATACGACCTTACTAAATCACGTGATAATTACCTTACATCCCATTGTGGCGTAATTAAAGCGACCAGATATTTGCATCGTCGGGAGACGAAGTTACAGGGTCTGTTCTACTAGGAGCACAGGTTAGAACCACGTTTCTGGCTGTGGAGATCGCTTTACATCAGCATACTTTATAGTTATACTAATTTTCTTACTAGTATAAATGCGAAAGTGTGAGGAATTGAGGATGAACGTTCCATACGTTCATCCTCAATTCAAAGAGGATGAACGTATGGATGTTTGTTAGTATTTTACGCAAAAACTACCAAACGGATCTGAACAAAATTTGTTAAGTAGATAGGTGACATCCTGGAATAATACATTAGCTACTTTTTTCTCCCAGAATTCCCACGGTATTGGGATTTACACGGGAAACTCCTCCCACGCGAACGAAGTCGAGGGCGAGGGCTAGTCATCAATTACATAATGGTAAAGCGAAACCTCTCCAATACAAAAAAAAAATCCTGCCGAAAGCAATCTCTTGCGCGTGTTAGTAATTAAATAGAATGCCTAGCCCCCCTACACCGTTATGTTAAGTTCATTTTCTTAAAACGCCGTGCCGTCAGGTTAAGCCGAACGAATCGCAAAGTAAGCATCCTAGGATCCTTTTGCCTTAATAAATTGAATGAGGGTATCGTGGGCGCTACTATTGTATGCGATGAAGTGATATAGATGTGAGCGGAAGTTTTAAACCGTTTTGGAAAAGAAGGTAGCACGAAAAATAAATTTATTTGCGCTTTCATATGACGAATAAGAAGTCTTTATGACAGACATTTACTGACAGTTGTGTACCTATATTTAAGTCTCATCATTTATTAACTTTCCCATGCCTTTATATCCTTGAGGTAGCAATATTTGTTATAACAAATCGATGTCTATTTGCAACTTTAATAGAAACAAGAAAAAGAAGTACAGCTATGAGATCTCAATACCAGAATTTACTGCACACAGGCGTATTTAAAACTACCTTAATGAAAAGAAATGTGATTTGTATGGCTCCTAAAATCTATAATAAAATACCTGACAATATTAAAAACTTACCGTTGCAAAAATTTAAAAAAGACTTCAAAGAATTACTTGTTAATAAATGTTATTATTCTGTGCAAGATTTCCTAAATGACAATGATTTGTAATATTTGAATTAATTTCTGTTTGCATTAATATTTTTTATTATATTTGTTGTAATCAATTTTATTTGTTGTAATCAATTTTATTGTTGTAATCAATTTTATTTGTCGTAATCAATTTTATCTGTTATAATCAATTTTATCTGTTATAATAACATTTGCATGCCACACTAAGGCAGAATGTACATGGATTCTTTATGTATTTAACAACTTATTTTTATGTACCTACATTCCAAGCAAATAAAGACTTATTCTATTCTATTCTATTCACTAAAACCAGAAAATAGCTGAATCGATTTGGCAAATTTTGGTTTTGAAACATTTGTAGAAGTCCAGGGAAGCGGCGCGCGGCGGAACGAAGTTACCTAATCCTTTTTTATTTTAATAAAAGTGATGTTACCTATACATGACCCACGATTGAACTGGCAACAACTGCATCGATTACGTTTGCTGGGATTTTATAAAACGATGGTGGTTGTTTGATTAGGTACATTCTAAAAGCTTGAAACTGATAAATGAGAACCACCTATTTGTTGGACAACGGTTTGTACGATTGTATTTCATGAACACACAATTGTATTTATATTGCCGCTATAAAAACAATAAGTACTCAATTAATCTCATTTGTAAAAATACTTCCACTTTAGGCTACAGATCGTGCCAAAGAAGTAGACATACATAAAAAAGAGTACCTACAAAGTAAAGTTAAAAGCAGAATTTAGCGACTTTCAAACTAAAAGCGAGTTTCAATAGTAATTAATACAAATGTTTCACATTAATTAGCCCGTGTTCTGTTTCCCCTTTTAATCTATTGACTTTTGACGTATTTTTACTATTTTTATCTGTATTTTTTTTCAATGGATATAGGTATTCCTAAGTGGATTGGTTTGGGAAGGGTGAAAAGGATTTGGAATTGCGAAGCTTTAGAAAAGCAATGTAGGTATATGTTTGTGTGAAGCCTAAGTTAATAAACAGACATGAAGATCTTTATATATATCTTTATAAAGATAAGATGAGAAGAGGTCATCGTTATAGTCAGCAGCATTTCAGTCGGAATACATCCACTGGTGCATATATGCCTTTTTTTGAAGAGGAAATCTTTATGGATGGCCTCCGCCCTGGGGCGGGCGAAGGGGTCTGTCAGACTCATACTGACTTAAACCACCCCGAGTTCCTCGTAAACATGCGCCTGGGGCTGCGAAGTGTCTCTAATGGGTTGCGGGAATGTTCTAATGAGATACCGCAGCCCCGGATAACAAGGGCTCCTGAAAGATCAGGGTGGTTTTTCATAGTAATTGCGGTAATTTAGTTGGGTTTTGTATGCATTGAAAGAGGGTACTGTACATTCCTGAAACGTGAACGAATGTTGAACTACGTGAATACTATACTAATACCTTTTTTATTTCTTTAGGTCCTAAATAGACGTGAAAGTGAGAGTCAATTACTATCAATCTTATGTCCGTCAGTCGTATGACAGCCGTGAAGATAACTGGGAAGGTCAGCAATCCACCCCGTTCCTCTATTTTTCCTTGCGTTCCGACACAAGGGAAGATGGAATAAAAGTGGTGGTTTTTAGTCAGTAGAAGTCTGACACTCCCTTCCGCTCCATCCAGAAAGGGAGGCGATATTTGAAGATTCCCTGATTACGCTAGATCGTTATGGTTACATCATTGAATTCAATAAATAGTTTGAAAGTGCTTCGAGTTGTTGGTAAAACACAATAACAGGTTTTTTTTTTAATTGTGAAAAGAATAATTAATACAATACTCCTACAGAGAAGAGAGTCGAGTTCCAGATTGATTATGTTATAGAGAGCTAAGAATGTATCAGACCCTATTTTCAGTTTTTTTTCACGACCACTCGGACCATCGGATGAGAGTAGCCAAAGGAGACTTTCACCACTCTCGGTAGACTTGTCGTGGTCATCATGTCAACATTAGTGGCCTAATATGTGTGTGTTTCATAATATGACAGGACTTTTTACTGTAGGAGTAGTGGCAATAAAACAAGTATTTAAATATTCAATCGTGTTATTTATTTCTGTAGCGTGAACAGTCACAATGCAGTTTTGACACGAAGGAAAAGAAGTGTCACACCGCGGCTAACTGCCAATAACTTATATGTAGTTGCGTTCTACGAGTATTCCTAACATTTACTAACGCTTTCGCATAAAACATTAGTGCATAGGTCTATTGAAGATCTCCTTTATTTGATCAGTTCAGTGACCTTCGACTTTGGCCTAAACCTTATTTTAATGTCAACGTTAGTCGTATATTCAGACTAAAGCGAAATTTGATAAACAAATATCAAGCTTCAAATTCAAATACGCTACCTACTCCCTCGCTAATCCACCGCTCGATAATTCAACAAGTAATTTGAGGCCATGAGAGCCATAGTGGCCTAACCGTAAAATCGATTAATTGAAAAAATGACACCTAGATCACTCTGGCTCTCATGGCCTCAAAAATTTCAACTGTCTAAATAAGGTCAAAATGTTGAACTAAATTTTTGGCCACTGTGGTGCTATAATTTTTACCGTTTAGAGCAGTTTTATCAATTAAAATCAGTATTAACAAAAATACGGTTAGGCCACTCTGGCTCTCATGGCCTCATTTCTAAAGCTAGCTTGGCCTGGTTAAACCTATATATTTTGCATTAATTGGTTCAATAAAATGCAATATCATACGATAAGGTATACAGAGTTAATACGACCGAGGGACTTTTCTTTAAACCGCATATACTAGGTACCATTTTCAAGCTTTGTACTAAAAATCAATTAAATAGGAGAAGTAGTTTAGTCGCAAATTATTTTGATGAGATGCACCTTAAAACGATAAATCTGACCAAGACAAGAGAACACACGCCGCGCTACGTTGCCACTTTGTTACCTAGGTATTTAAGGTCAGTTGCACTTATTTACAGAGGGTGGTTGCATTTTACTCTGATTTGTAAGTTATATAGCGTTTTTCTTCGTCCGCTATGCTTGCGGTTGCTATTAAAAACCACACCATTCATGAGATTACTTCCACGCCAATCTTACTTCCTGATTCTTTTTCTCTTTCTCCTGTTACCGACCCTGAGATCCTCAAGACCTTCAATGCGATTAAGTCCAAAGCTGTTGGCTGTGATGGTGTCAGTAGAACTATGTTATCACTCATAATTAAAAGTATTCTCCCCATTATTACCCACATAATCAATGCCTCCTTACAGACTGGGGTATTTCCTACAATCTGGCGTAAGGTCTTTATAATTCCTCTCCCTAAAATATCCAACTCCAGCCTACTTAATCATTACCGACCAATCTCCATTCTCCCTTTCCTATCCAAGATCCTGGAAGCAGTTGTCCTTAAACATATATCTTCTTTTGTGTTTGGTAATAATCTGTTATCCCCTTTCCAATCAGGTTTTCGGTCTGGTCACAGCACAGCCACAGCTTTGCTTAAAGTTACAGAAGACGTTAGGAATGGCTTGGAGAGTTCGAGATTAACGGTGTTAGCAGGGGCGTGCACAGGATTATGACAGGGTATGCGGTGAAGTAATCGGTCACAAAAACTTTTTCTTTTATAGATTTTTAGCATAGCCACAGCCACGCATCGCCACCATGCTACGATGCGTGGCTGTGGCTATGCTAAAAATCTATAAAAGGCAAAGTTTTTGTGACCGATGGGTGTTAGTTTTAATTGATTTCTCCAATGCTTTCAATACCGTTGATCACGACATTCTCCTGGCTATTCTGACACAAATTGGGATGTCTCCATTGGCACGGGATTGGTTTTCATCATATCTTCGTGGTCGCCAGCAAGCGGTTCGTGCTGATCAGGGTTTTTCTGAGTGGTGCACCCTGAAAACTGGCGTTCCACAAGGCGGTATACTCTCTGCACTCTTATTTTCTCTTTTCATAAACTCTATTACCACTATCCTCAAATGCTCTTACCATCTGTATGCTGATGACCTACAGCTCTACGCGCAAGCTGACATTGACAACTTGGACAACTGTATCTCATTGCTGAGTGCTGATCTATTAGCTATCAGCGATTGGTCAAGCAGATTTGGAGTTATGGTCAATGTTAGTAAATGCCAGGCTATCCTGATCGGCAGTTCACATGCGATACGAAAATTGGACACTAGCCAACTACTCTCGCTTAGCTTCAACAATACCGTCATTCCACTCTCGCCACACGTTAAAGACCTAGGCTTATTCATTGACGACAAGATAAGTTGGGATAAGCAGATTGCACAGGTTAGCCAGAGAGTAACATTCACACTGCGATCTCTCTATAGATTCAAGCATTTTCTTCCTTCTAGCACTAAAACCACTTTGGTCCAATCGCTTGTGCTTCCTGCTATTGATTATGCTGATGTTTGCTACTCTGATCTATCCCAAGAACTTCTTAACAAACTGGATCGACTTCTTAACAACTGTATCCGTTTCATTTTTGGCCTCCGTAAATATGATCACATTTCTTCCTTCCGTTCTCAGCTTAAATGGTTGCCTATTCGTCAAAGAAGATCCCTCAGATCCCTCTGCTTGCTCTTCACTATTTTGAACGATCCTTGTGCTCCTGATTACTTAAAACAAAATTCTCATTGCCTTAACCTTCGCGCATCCAAAAACTTACTTCTACACATTCCTTCTCACCGAACCGAGTTTATGGCTAATTCCTATGCTATTTCTACCATTAAACTCTGGAACATGCTACCCCTTGACATCAAGAAGGCCGAGTCTAAATTCTCTTTTAAGCGTAAAATGAGAAACCACTACTTAAAGGCCTGTCATTCTTAGTTTGGTTTTCGCAATAATTATAATTATTGTGAGTTCTCTTAGTTAGAAAGATTATTATAAAGCACCGTATTTATTAGTCTATTATTTTAGCATATATATGTATTTTATTATTATATATCGATGCCTCCCACGTACGTTGTTGTAACCCATTAATTGCAATTTTACAGGAGAGCGTTTCAAAGATACTATTAGCAATAAAAACTGCATTTTCAATTAATCTTTATAGAATTCAGTATGTGAATATAGTTATAAATAATTTAGTGCACTGGATTACAAGAGTCGCATCAAGTTGTATATGCTAGTTACAACAATATACGACAAATTAAAAAAAAAAATAGGATCTGGTATGTATATCATTATTAGATATTATAAAATAAATATAACCTCTTTTCTGCGATTTTTCGTTTATTGTCCATAAATCAACTTGTTGTACCTACCTACAACACTGTTTTGTGCATACAATACTAAACCAATAATAAATCGTTACAATAACTATACCTTTTTGTAAAAGTTAAGCTTTAGAAGAACATAAAATCTTTTATTAATTAAATAAATAAACTTCTAAACAGAAACTAAAACAAGAATTTCAAAAATACTGAAAATCTTGCATTTTCTTACATAAATACAATTTTAACAAATTACGGTCTTTAATCAACATAACTATTAGATAATAATCTGAAAGTAAACATAAATAACTAATTTATTGAACCCTCTTAAAATAGAATAATCATAACTTCTAAAAGACTTACACTGCAATAAAAACTGTTTTTAATCCTTGTTTAACCCTCAACATTATTAGAGTCTAAACATATCTATCACTAATATTTTATCATTATAATGAGATCAGATAGGTACAACTGAGTTTTCAAATCAGGTAAAAAAACTTAAAATAGTAGACTAGTATATAATCATAATTTCGAAAAGATCAGTCTAATAAACAGAAACAAAAATCTTTCATTTTTATATATTTGTTTCATTATTATATCCTTTAACCTGTCTGAGATCAGATTTAGGAATAATTGAGATTAAAAAATTGACAAAAAAATCCTTACAAAATAGTTTATTCTGAATCATCAGAATCATTTCGAGTTTTCTCTTCGACACACAAACTTCTAAAGTAATCGTGATATGTTGCTGGGATTAACCCGCTGTCACACAGGGATATTAAGGTATAGAAAGAAGGTTAAGATAGAGAGGGGCTACTGATTGATTCATACTGTCAGCCCTTTGGCGCCTTCGCGTATTGGTGTTAATAGCAATAGTCATCATGTTACAGTTTGACAAATCATACCGATATTCAATTTTGAAAGGATCTCCAGAACAAACTTTCACCTCTTTTATTTTGGTCCATTGGACTGTGTCACCATTAATGTTTTTTGCCCAGTTACGACCGGTTAATAGTTCCTTAAAATTGAAGAAATCTGTATCCTTCATTTCTATTACGTTATACGGCTTACCGTCTTGTTTTGCCCATCTGACCAAGCAAAACCACTCCAACGGTGTATAAATAAGTTTATTTTTTTAACAGCGCTCCATAAGGGCATGGACACTATCACCCTCTATTTGGGTGTGTCCTTTTTCAAGAAAAGTATGTTTAATTGTAATATTGAATTTATGAGCCATATACACATAAAATGCAAATACAGTTCGATTGCGATTCTGACCTGCACAGTTATCAGACCAGAATCGAAATTCTTGTGCTCCGCTGTCAAGCATTTTTATAATAAAATTATACAGACAACTTGACACCTCATTGGCACCACGTTTACCCTCTCCCTCGTGCCACATGTAACAAAAAGCCTTTTTCCTAGCTAAATCGAACAAGGTAAAATTAAAAACTGACAACTTGCGTTTATAATACAGCACACTTAATTGACCATGAGGTGCATTTAAAACCTTCAGGAAGTCAAAACTTGCTGTGACGATTTTTCCCTGCGAAGACTTACTTTGAGTTTTGTCTATCAATTTAAGGTTGCGACATATTTTTTTATTTGTGACGTGGTTTTCAAACTCCATTATTTGTTGTTCTGTAGGATTTTCAGTATTTTTATGAATATGACATTGGTCGCATTGGCCTTTTTTTGGTATATAAAAGCTTAATTTAAAATTTTGGTTCACAATATCGCGATACTGTCTCTCAGTCTCAGCTTTCTCTTCGTACGTATTAGACTGAAGCCATTCATTGTACAATTCAAATAATCGGCGAAAATTCAAATCCCCATCCAAATATAGCTTTTGTGAATCTTGTCGAACATAATGTGATTCAACTGGTTGTAAGCTATTGATGTGGTGGGAACACATTCAGCCAATTTTCGAGGTTGTTTTGAATGTTTGCCTCTTTGATCGGGAATTAGTTGCCGTTGTCGTATCTAATTTATCTAGGGCTGTATTGATAACTTAGTCGCTGACAGAGATGGTACTCAAAAAGTGTTTTTTACACACGTCTACATAATTTAAAGTTTCATCACCGGCAACTGGCAATTTGTATTTTAAAGTATACTTACGTCTTGAAACAGTATTAGTATACATTCGATGTTTAGTCTTCCGTGTAACTAAATTAGCCACATACATCCACTGCTTGTTCCTGTCTCCCAGTTTCCTAAAACTATCAAAAATATTCTTCCTCTCTTCCTCGTTTAATTTATTAAAACATTGCATACGGCAGTGACAAGGTGGACCCATTTTTCTATTGGCCTTTACTACTCCTTTTTTAGGAAGGTATTCTTTTCCCAAGTTCCTTCCTTTCTTTTCACATCTATCCAGTCTTTTACATGTCTTCCTCTTATATTACCTTTGTCTTTGCTTACACGTGGACTATTATTAGAAATAACAGATAGAGGACTATTAGCTTGAGGAGTGGAACAGTCTGAAAAATACGCAGGTGACTCCTGAGCTAGTGGTCTTTGATCTAATAAGGGTATATTTTCTTTTTCAACGTAATATGGACAAAAATGGTTATCTCAGTCGTAATCCAAGTGGTTAATACTACAATCAGGAGATGGGTGAGCAGAGCCAAGACAAGAGTGATCGTTAGTATTAGTGTCTAAAGTAGTTCCGAAAAAGTCATCACCTATTATATTATTCACTTCATTGATCTCAGATTCGTTAAAATTTACTGGCAAGGGTGACTCTGAAACAATGAAATATTCCGTTGAAATGACATTTGAATATAATTTAGCAGAAAATCTCATAAACATCCTTACAACACCCCACGAATCACAATCATTATTCTGCATAAGTTTGGTTACATATGGAAACCGCAAATATTACATACAACATACACATTACCAGTGATTAGCGACGTTGATTGTTGTATGTATTACTTACTCACCATAAAACAGTTAATATGGCAACGTAAATCATTGTATGTCATCTTACAATTTAGTTTAGTACAACTAATTCCGAAGTAAAATGTTGTATGTATAACTTAGCCTAAAATACTTCTAAATTCAGCAACGTATATTGTTGTATGTAATCTATACCACATTTTAAATCACCATCACATCAATTAACAAAAATATTCCAATTCAGATACTAAATTTTAACATACCTTGAATACTTCGGAAAGATGAATCATAAAAATCGGTACTTTCAATTTGATTTCTTGTGATGTCGTCGTTTTCCATAGATATTTCCTCAATTTTTTTTTTGTGTGTTGGCATTGTTAACCATATCACATAGTTTGCGTCCTCTGGTTTGTATTTGATAACGTTTCTTTATGAAACAATAAGAAAATATTTAACTTACAGTCTTATTACGCAATTATTAGATCAACACTAAACAAAACGGGGGTGACGCGCAGCCGACAGCGATTTCCAGCGTAGTCTGTTTTATGTGACTCATACGTGGTGCATACGCGCTCTTCACCCCCGCACACCGCCCGCCGTAAACCATTGCAAATTATAAGGCCGTGCGCGCACTGCCTTGCGGTGGCCGCAATTCCGGTAGTTCTACCGCACCGGTAGACTCACCGCAGTGCGCGCACTTCTATGACACTCCATACTTCACAAATTTTGCGGTACCGCAATTCCGGTAGTTCTACCGCACCGCAAAATTTGTGAAGTATGGAGAGCCATAGAAGTGCGCGCACTGCGGTGAGTCTACCGGTGCGGTAGAACTACCGGAATTGCGGCCACCGCAAGGCAGTGCGCGCACGGCCTAATACTATAATCTGCGCCGGAATAGTTCGGAACTTACGACGTTATGCGTCTCAAAACTACCTGAAATTATAGTTTTTTGGATTTGATATATTTGTGACAGGATAATTAATATACATGAAATTAGACACTTTTACGTGAAAAACACAAAATCTCGATTTTGTGGCTTACAACAACTTACGTGGGAGGCATCGATATATATTTATACATACATTTTTTTTCGATAATGACATTTTCTTTTATTGTACACCTACCACATTGTGGTCTTTTTAACCCAAAGGTTGACTGGTAGAGAATGCCCTGTTGCATTAAGTCCGCCCATGTAAGTACCACTATTGTACATAAAGTTTAAATAAATAAATGAATACTTAAAAAATATATATATATATATATTTTTGGCTCTTTTTATTTTTTAACTGTATCAAATTAACACTAAACACGTGTAGTATACGTAGTGTAATTTAATGCCCCTCTGTCGTATCAACTCTGTATATCATCTATAACAATATTAAATAAAAATTGGCCAAGTGCGAGTTGGACTCGCCCATGAAGGGTTCCGTAATAACTATAATAAATATAACATACTTAATATATTTATATGAAAAAAAAAACAAAAAACCTTACAAATTTCTTAAAACTAGCTTATTTACAATTTTTACAACTACGCCAAATAACTTTGTTTTTCATAGTATTTGTATGAATTACAAAGTTTTATTTGCGGTTTTAGAAAATATACTGTATATCAAAAACTGCTGACACGATCTCGTTCAAACCAATTTTGGTTGAAAGTTTACATTAAGATCTACAACATATGGTTTTTTAGATTTTTCACTTCATTATTATAGCAGTTAGAGGGGGGGACACACATTTTACTACTTTGGAAGCGTATATCTTTTAAACGATTAACTTTATGAAAAAGTCATTTTAGAAACCATAATGTCATTTTTAAAGACCTGTCTATAAATACCACACACGTATAGGTTTCATGAAGAAAAATATTTTCAGTTTCAGTTCCATGTATGGGGAGCCCCCTTTATTTTTTAATTATTTTTTAAATTTTCTTAAAATCGGATAGCGGTTCACAGAATACATCTACCTACCAAGTTTTAAATGTCAAGTCCTAATAGTTTCGGAATAAAATGATGACATACGGACGGACGGACAGACAGACAGACAGACAGACAGACGGACAGACTTGTCGAAACTATAAGGGTTCCGTTTTTTGCCATTCGGCTACGGAACCCTAAAAAAGTCCGCTACAGTATAGGTATTTTAAAAAGTAAATTCACTATAGCCTTTTTATGGTAATCAATTTTGTTCTAAAATAATGCGTTATTAGCGAATATGTTTTTATAACATGGTATAAATCCTTATCAAAATAAATACGTTATCCATAACAAGTACATAATTTTGAACGATTTTGCCCTTGAACCCATTTGATTTCAATGAATACCTTTATACGGGATGTCATAGTCTTAAAAACTCGGCAACAAAATAATGATCAAATTACCTAGGCACCTATACAGACGCATTCGCGTAGGGCCCTGTAGCCTGTAGCTCTACGAGGTTGTAAACTAATGATCAACCAATTAATTAAGAAATTTTAATTTAAAAAAGGTACGAAATGTGTGTGTTTGTGTATTTTTTTTCTAAAATCACTTTGAAGACAATTTTAACTTATAAGACAGTTGGTTAGAACTATTTTGGTGTGCAATACCATACGAGATAAGAACATACGATTATCTACTAATACAATTCAACAATCGTATCAATAAAAAAAATGTATTCGTAGGTATATAAATTATGTATTAGTGTTAGTATAATATGCAAGTGAATATATTCTTTTCTGCTACAAATATTTAAACAGCTGTGTTGAATGATATGAATAAATTCATTTGAAGACATTGAAAACCAATTTGCATTTGAATAAAAAATTAGAGCGCAGCGAATAAGTCTTCGGTAGTATAGTGGTAAGTATCCCCGCCTGTCACGCGGGAGACCGGGGTTCGATTCCCCGCCGGAGAGAATCTTTTTGTATTTTTTTCGTGATATTTGGGTATGTCATCATCTCCTGACTTATTTCCCACCTTGCTTGGGGATGTCGCAGTCGCAATACGCTTTAATCTTTAAATTTCCCCTCTTCACAGTCATTACAATTTTAGGGTTCCGTTGTTAACAATAGAAAAACAGTTTATTAAAAGTCCTACATCAGTGATTCGTTAAAATTTCTTAATTCCTTCCACGCAAACGTAAACTGTTTTTTATACAAAAAAAAATAAATATGTAGTTTATGTATGTATATGAGGGCAACTGCATATTTTGTGGTTTAAGAACTATATTTTACACAAAGAATTAAAAATATTTCACTTACTGACAAAACATGTTTCTGAGATATTTAAAGTATAGGTAAGCATACAGAGATAATCATTACCTAAAACTAATTTGACATAAATATTTTAGATTCATTACCAAAAAATAAAAAATATTTTTTTCCTCTAGTCTTCCCCGTAGTAATCAGTTACTTAATTTTAATAAAACGTTCGCTCACCGCAGCTTCGAGAACTTCATTAAAATTTAATATTATTGAGAAAATTCGCATTCATCATTATTACAAGTTTGGAGTAAAACCTTGAGACCGTAATCTTACTAATTATTTTCGGAATCAAAAGCTTTCGAAGTTTCTCAATTTGAATTTCTGTTTTAGGTTAAAACGTTTTGTTAAGGCTTAGTTTGTTTTACGCGAGGCTTTGAGGAAAAATAATATAGGCGATTGAATACATTTGCAGAAGTAAGCGGGACTATACTCGTTTCGGTCACAGAACTGCCTATTGAACTAAAGATACTTATGTTCAGTCTCTACTTCTACTTCTTCTAGGCTACACTGATGTTGCTGATATCTCCGAGGAACTTCTTGATAAGCACGTCCTCAGAGTTTGTGCATGCACTTCGTTTTTGACCTTCAAAATACGATCGCATGCTTTACTCCATCCCAGCACGTTCACGGCTTATCCAATCCTACTTCAATTTAGCAGATTTATTGCCTTAGGAACGTATCGTGGTATCTTGTATTCAGTCATAGAGCTTGATACCTATACTTTACGCACCATAATATCCATTACAGTGGCAAACCTTTAGTTTGGAATATGCTACTCAGTCAATTCCCAAGTTTGCGCATCGTAGGTAAGGATTGAGTTATGAACGGAACATACATATTGGTTAGTTTGCATTCAGGGATAAAGGTATAAACTTCAATGGAAAATTAGTGCTAGGTAATACTTATTCCCTAGTATTAATTATCCATTGAAGTTTCAAGTAAATATCTTGCCCTAACTTAGTTCCTATTAAACCCGAGTTTGCTCACACATACCGTTCCATATTGGGTTGGTCCAGTTTGGTTCAACAAATTATCTACGCCCGATATTGGCATAATTAACAAGGTTGGTAAACGATTCGGAAGCCGCAGTATGCCACCTACTGTGCTGATACTACCTAGACTGTTCTAGAATGAGGGTAAGGTTTTGTGATGTACGGTACAATTTGTCCGTGTCTTTATGTAACGACTAGGTGGATTTGACTAAGATTACATTTCCGAGACGCACATCACAATTCGCTGAGACTTTACAAAGCTTGGTGAGATCAAAGAAAAGATTCAGCTGTTTTGAATCCTGTAACAAAACACATCAGAAACATACATCGTAGAATTAAACACACACCAGCCGCCGTTTTGGACCAGAAGACTTTTAATAATAAATATCACTGATATAATATAAATACACAAACGTGAACTGTTATAATATCTCCCGTGTCGATATATATATGTCTAAAGATATCTACAGAGAGAGAGTATCAATATAAATACGTGCACTGTATTTTCTGTCACTCTTTTAGTGCTATACGATCTAGTATCTTAGAGTGCAATCCGATGCATAGATCACCAACTTTCTAACTCTGGGCTGCTATTAACAAGATCTTAAAAGAGAATCCCAATACCTAACACAGTAATGGTTAGAAAAGCACTCTGTAGAGAGCCTCAGGACTCCACGCTTTCAGTAGTTGCATTTGCAATATGCAGAGCGTTGCCGCAGTTGCAGCGAAGCTATATTTTTAAAGACTAAAAAACTGCACTGTAATAACAGTGAGAAATTCCCATTCTGTAATTTATAACAGTTTTGTACCATTCGATGCGCGTTATTTGTGTTGTGGTTCTTTTGCTAACTGCCCGCGATGCGTTTTGGCAATGATAACATGCCCGCAACGAGTTATGTGTTGGGCAGTTTGTAGCGTTATTCCGTATTTAGAGTAAATGCTGCTTTTGTAATGTGCTTTATTGAGTTGAATATGAAAATATGATTGTTATTTTATACACTCGAGCTAACTTGATGAGCTTTTTTGGGTCTGTATTTGGAACTTGACAAAAGTGGTTTTGCCTTATAACTAAATCATTTCAGGTTTTTTGTTTAGTATTCTAAGATGACTGTAATGAAAAAGATTTTACAAAATGCTTTTCTTAGGGTTACTATTTATTTTATTTTTTAGAGGAACAGGATATATACATTACGAAACTAAAACTAGTATATTTAACAATATTTGATGTAAGTACCTATTTTATGTCATATACATATCGTATATGTACATAAATGAGGAATTGAATGTCATTTAGAATTTTAACTGTTACTTTTTGCTCTAAATGCGAATTCAGAGCAGTGGGGCAGGGTTGGCCCAGTGCCTGAAGTTGGCCCTAAACAAATCTGAGGCCATCTTGTTCCATGGCCCCGACGGGCGCCACCGCCGGGATCGCACATCGTGGTTGGGGGAACCCGGATCGCTGTCGAGTCAACCATGAAGTACCTACCTAGGATTGATGCTCGACGGCCGCTGGGACTTTGGCCCCCACTTTCGGCGGGTTTTTGTATATTATTATCGATGTAAAGTGATGGCCTGAAACACAAGTTTTTTATAAACCTACATCAGGCAGGTCGCTACATTATAGTAAGCAGTATATTTGACAGCTATTGAACTTAAGATAAATCACCATTTTACCAGTGTTTTTCAAGCACTTAGATTTACCCTTTAAGAACTAATATATATATATATATATAAATCGCGAAGGACTTCTTGCGTCTTTACAAACTGCCACCCTGCGGCGTCCACTGAATGTAGTGAGATTTTTAATGTTTTCAATGCGTATGTAAGATGTTTTAATCAGTATCATATCAGTAGTCGACGTCAAATTTCATTTAAACGTTTAATGGTGATATTCAAATTAAATATTTCTAGCTGAATTTGTGCGTCCGTTCACTCTTAAATCTTTCTTGCACACTGAATACCTGCGTATACCTACTAAACACTGCATGCACATTCCCGCCTCCATCCGAATGTATGTTTAAATCAATTCCGTATAATGCTCTGCATATATCATAATGATTATAATAGCTAAATTACATCCATCTACTATTGAATTCAGATTGGTTCCGAATACTGTTTTTGAATTATTGTATCCAGCTTATCAGCCAAGAGGCTTCCACCTATATAAGGGCTTATAATGACTCCAGGCACAGATAATAAATAATTAATAGTTAGCTTACAAAAGTGACAATACCTATGTAGAAGTCCTTCGCGATTTATATATATATATATATATATTTATGTTCTGGACTGCTTATATGTATTTGTCTGTAAACCTGCTATTTGAATTAAAAAAAAATATAAGGATTTATTTATTATAATTATTAAACTGATGGGCGCAGCAGGCGCGCTATCAACGCTGCTTCCCAATCTGGGGGGCCGAACACCGCCTGCAGGCGGTTGTACGTGGGAATCGTGCGGGCCCTGTATGCGTCCCCGGTGTGGGCAGTTGACCTGACGGCCTGCAGCATCGCAATACTGCGAAAACCACAGAGGGTGATGGCCATCAGGGTCATCAGAGGATATCGCACGATTTCCTACGAGGCGGCTTGCACACTGGCCGGGTCCCCACCGTGGGACCTGGAAGCAAGGGCCCTCGCGTCACTTCATCAGTGGCGTGAGGAGGCGCAGACTCGGGGCATAGCTTTGGTGTACCAGCAGCTCACGCTGCGCCGGTTACAGCTCCACCAGGTCCTGCTGACGGAATGGCGGCACAGGCTTACCGCTGGCCTCGTTACTATCGAGGCGGTCCGGCCAGTGCTCGATAACTGGCTTGGAAGGAGGCACGGCTCCCTATCTTTTAGGGCGA
This sequence comes from Tholera decimalis, assembly GCA_943138885.2. Taxonomy (NCBI): domain Eukaryota; kingdom Metazoa; phylum Arthropoda; class Insecta; order Lepidoptera; family Noctuidae; genus Tholera; species Tholera decimalis. Next base: position 19,589,857 of record OW964573.2, on the reverse strand, counting down.
CGCAGTTGCTCTCAGGGCACGGCTGCTTCGTGAAGTATCTGCGTCGCATAGGCAGGGAGCCAGACGCTCGGTGTCATCACTGCGTCCATTGTCAGGAGGACATGGCATGGCACACGCTTGCAGAGTGTGCAGCTTGGAAGGAGCCGCGCCGGGTCCTCGTTTCAGAAATGAGAAACGACTTGTAGCTGCCGGCTGGGATTCGTTCCATAGCCGGCTGCACAGCGTCGTGGGATGCGGTGATTTCCTTCTGCAAAGTTGTCATGTAGCAGAAGAAAGCTGCGGAAAGGGAGAGGGAGATCTTGAGTGCTCTCTCGGCCCGCAGAAGGCGCACCGGGCGTCGACAGAGCGCAGACAATGCCCTCTGGCTGCCCCCCTAAATGGGTCCAGGGACGGTGGACTTGGAGATGCCCGCCGTCCCCTATAACACGAGACCCGAGATGGCGGCGCATTTTATTCCACGCGCGCCCTTCTCAGTAGTCACAGAGGGAGCAAAACACCTCACTCCCCCCGCATAAAGAGATGGGGCCCGCAGAGGCGGGCCGGCACTAGTCGGGGGCCGCGTTGAAGAATACTTATGTGTTTCCGCAGCCTCCGGTGCATGTGTACGAGAGAACACGGGGTATTTTAGTCAGTATGAGTCTGACAAACCCCTTCGCCCGCCCCAGGGTGGGGACATTTATGAGGATTTCCACCTTGGAACAAAAAAAGGGTTAGCCCAGTGGTTACGGGCCTTACTTACGAGTTGTAAGTCGTGAGTTCGAACCCAGTCAGACAAATTTTATTGGGTAATTCGGATCATCACTACTGATATCTTGAAACTGTGAAGGAAAACAACGTGGGGAAACCGGATTATCCTAGAAATCCTATGTTGCAGCAGTGGAAACATTATAGATTGAATTATTATACTTATATAAAGGTTTATTTGCTTTAATCACACACCGCCTTAATAATCCATTTCGAAAACATTAACTCATGTTCGGCTTAGTTTTTGAGTTCGCTAATTCTAAAGCTTTTAATTTACCATTCTTCATTGTTGAGTTCGCTACAGTAATAATTGCTGGGTCATGCCCTAAGGCGTATTTTTGAATGGACGCTTTTCATTGGCTTCCTAGGCGTAGTAACAAAAGGTGGGTAGTTTTTGTTTGTTTTGTTCTTAATTAGGGCTAGAATGGAGCTCATTAATACGTGGTTAATTAGAATCTTATGGATTTTGTTTGATTTTTTTTTTGCAATGGGAGATATATCTACTTTGAAGGGGTTTGTAGTAAAACAGGAACTAGTTTCTCCATATACATCCGTTCATCTGGAATTTAACTTATAGCCTCAATAAAGTAATAGTTTAGTAGTATAGGTACATATAAAGAAGTTTACAAAAAATATCACGGCTAGCTAGGTAATGATAAGTAATGAAATAATGACGTTTATTTTACAAATAAAGAACACTTTTACTAGATGAGAAACACCGAAATAAGTCAACGTCTCTTTTGAAGTCCATACAATCCGTACTGATCAAATCATATGAAAACTATGTAGGTTTACGTCAGTAGTGCTCTTTTGAGGATAGAAAGACACAGATTTGAGCGGGCCCGTCCGAATAGTGCAAGCATGTGTCAGTCATCGCGTAGCTCAACTTAGAATTTTAAGGAGCTCGAACTGATCGCTAACTTATAAAACGCCATGAATAAAGTTCTGTATAATACCCATTCACATTCTCTTAATTTCCCGCTCTCTCTTACTGAATTATGTGATGCCGCCGGAAATTCGATCATGGTGGCTTTTGGTCTCCATTGACAGAACAGTTGTCGTCATATAGAGGCGTCCTCGTGAGTGATAGGGGAGGACACAGCTCTTTGCACGATCTCCCGCCATCTTTTTATATTGGTAAACTGTTTGGCACTGTCAGAAACCCGGTTTCCTATTCAAGTTTTATTTGCGAACTAGACAAGTACGCTGAAGATATTGTAGTGCACAAATATGCGGGTAAAACTCTCTGTACTTTTACTCTTATAATCTGATGGAATGGCAGTTTGACACGATCGGAGAGAAATCAAACACGAGACTAACGGCTTTAGGTACGTGTTTGCCAAGGCATGTTGTTATCATACCACTGACTTCGAAACTCTGGGCTGGTACTAAAACTCTTAATGGAAAAATTCAACAAGAGTGAATTGCCAAACACTTTTAATATTTTTCTCGGTGCGTAATCAAATCCCGCTGTGGGTGGAGTGGAAGGGAGTGTCAGACTTCTACTGACTAAAAACCCACCCTGCTCCTTCAGTTGCCCTTATGGTCCGGGGCTACGGTATCTCCGTAACCCTAGCAAGGAGGCAATGGCCCTGTGGGGTCCCGTCAATGCTGCTGATTGCTCTTTGTTATTAAGAGAAAAAGTGATGATTGTGGAGCTCGTAGCTTAATGACTTGTTTTTTATTAACCGACTTCTGAAAAAGGAGGAGGTTCTCAATTCGGATGTTTGTTTGTTTTTTTTTTTTTTTTTTTATGTTTGTTCGGGAATAGCTCCGTCGCTTGCCAACCGATTTCAAAAATTCTTTTTTTGTTGGAAAGGGTATACTTCCCAAATAGTCCCATGAAAATTTTATCGAAATCGGACAAGCCGTTTCTGAAAAATCAACAAAAGTCTAAAAAAAATATTTACATTGATGATCTTTTCGTTTACTCCGCATTGTGTTTTTTGTTCGCGCGTTTTTATTTTTTTTGTAGTTGACATTTTGGCTTTTATAACTGGATTAATTACAAATTGACCCACTAAAAAGCGCGAAAATAAAAACTTTTTTGCAAAAAAATAAAACCGACTTCCTTATCAAAACACTACAAAGCCAAAAATAATTTTAATTTCGGAAGGCGGTGTGAAAAAAAAAGAAAATACAAAACCAATAAATAACACCGACTACCGAAATTAAAATTATTTTTGGCTTTGTAGTGTTTTGATATGGAAGTCGGTTTTTTATATATTAAAACAGTTTACATTACATCTTCTGCCAAACTGCAGTACAGTTTGTCGGCAGTGATCTCGTGGATTCCTTGCATTATTGTTATAGTAAGTACAGGAATTTATAAAGTATACTTAACACTATTTATTACTATACTTAAATACTACTTAATCTATATTTCAATGTAAACAAAAAGTACACAAATAAAAAACAAGCAGTGATAGCATAGATCTTTAGCACAATTATTATTTAAGTGTGTTCTAAGTAAAAAAGTACACTCTATTTATCTATCTATATCTAATAATAAAGCAGTAAAAAAAGTGTTTCTGTACATTTATTTTTTCTACAAAAATAATAATTGAGGTGGATTAATAAACGGTAACACGGCAAAGAAATTAAAAAGAAGCCTATCTGTTTGTCTGTTTATACACGCTAATCTCCGGACCTACTGGATGGATTGTAATGAAATTTGTTAAGTCGGTAGTTGACATCTTGGAATAACTCATAAGCTATCTCAAAAGGGAGTTATTAGAGCTAAAATTGCAGGTTATGACTACATTACAATGACGCCATGATTTTTTTAAGAAAACTTATAATTCACTTGCAAAATTGAGTTGATATACATTGGTTTTTCAGTTAAATGTGCATTAAATGTACCGGTAAACAATCGGCCACTTGCGAATAGTAAGTTATTGACACGTAAAAATACGGAAATAAAATTTATTCTGTAAAACAAATAAAAAATATCACAAATCTTTTGTTAATTTTTTAAATATCATAAAAGCGCGTTAAAATTACTCGAAAATTATCTTATATATCTACAGTAAACTGGACAGCGTTTTAAGTATCTTTATATATCTTACTAATACAGAATACAAACTTTTACTTCTGTTTGTTTTATTTTTTTATCCCGGAATTCCCACGGGATCGGGATTTACGCGGAAAATCCTCCCACGCAAACGAAGTTGCGGGCAGCAGCTAATCTATATCATAAATTCTAACGCTAGGGACACAAACCTAAATAGTGCTTACGTAGGGTATTTTTCAAGACATTTTTAGAAACCGATTCAATCACCTTCAAGGTTAAACAACGCTTACCGAAGTCGGTCCGTAGATGAGTAAGTATTTTAACATACCGAGGTTCCACCGTGCCTCGAAAGGCACCTTTAGGCTAATTACCTTAAAATAGGCAAAGTACCGTTACTTTGCCTATTAGATAAAGTACCTACTTGATAGGTAACCAACATTACTGGTAGCCCCCAAAATGATAGCAGATGAAGCGCACAGTGCCACAGTGAACTCTCGCTATCAATTACCGCTAGTCATGCCGACCACATGAATATGGAAGCGACACTCAGTGAATTCGGTCATTAGTCTGCAGTGGAGGAGCTTCGCGTTGATGAGAGTGCGTTCGATCCTGTTTATATTATACTTGCTGATTTTTGTGAAGAGAAGCTGACTTGGTTAGCTTCGTACCGCGTTCACCATGTTCTTTTTTGTCTGTGTTTTTTTTAGAATAAAGGTATAAATTCAACCCACCATGCCAGAAGACTGACAGATAGACAAAGGCTTGAACTGTCTGAATAAATATTATAGATACCTCGCATTTTGCCAATTGCCAATTTGTTAGCATCTATATCTCCGTGAGCAACGGGAATGTTTCTAAAGTGCTTTGCTTACCGTACGCCCCTGAGAGAAAATTTACCGTCTTTTTTGCTAAAACCGTGCTTAATTGCTCTAAAATGACCTTTGTTTCAACGGAAAAGCTCCTAGCTATACATTTAGAGATTGTTTGTTTTGAAAAAGCAATTTTATTCCGAAACTATTAGGAGAAACTTGGTAAGTAGATGTATTCTGTGAACGGCTTTCCAATTTTTAGACAAAAATAAAAAGATATATAATATTAAGGGCGGCTCCCCATACAAGGAATTGAAACTAAAAATATTTTTTTCATCAAACCTATACCTGTGTAGTGTCTATAGATAGGTCCTTTTTTTTCTTCTTTTGTTAAAATGACATTGAGGTTTCTAAAACCACTTTTGCTTAAAGTTAATCTTTTAATAGATATACGCTTTCAAAGTGGTAAAATGTGTCGCGTCCCCCCCTCTAACTTTTATAATAATGAAGTGAAAAATGTAATGAAAATATATGCTGTAGATCTTAATGAAAAATTTTAACGAAAATGGTTTGAACGAGATAGGGTCAGTAGTTGATTTGTCGCAAATATTATTTTGTATTTCATACAAACACTATGAAAAACAAAGTTATTTTGCGTAGTTACTACGGAACCCTTTATGGGCGAGTTTGACTCGCACTGGGCCAATTTTTTACACTACATCTTTAGAATAATATGGAAGGTGCATTTTTAGATTAAGATTTTAAAATTAGAGGTAATATACAAATTTTCGCAAAACAAAACTTTACGTCATGCATTTTTTTTAGGTTTCTATGGATTTAATTTGCAAATTACAAAAAGTAGCTTAAAACACCATACCAACACCAGTAGAGATGGTTTGAAATTATATCAAACAAGGGGATTTAACTGGATTATTTTAGTACCTTGTTTGCTTTATTATAAACCTCATCAAAAATACTGAGAGTGAATGCATGAATTAGATATGTTTTTATATTTGAGATTGTATTGTAGTGTTTCGTCTGAAGAAAAGTTGTATACTTAATTACTTAGTAACTGTTTGTTTGAATACGGAACCTTTTACTGTGTAGATACACGCACGTAACTGATTTTTACCTGCTTTTTCGAACTTTGGTTTTTTTTTTCTATAAACATTTAAAGGCAAATCGGATTTCTGATGTAGATCATACTTACATTTTTAAATTGTTTTATGTTACATCCACTTAAAAAGCCTAAGTTTATGTTGTTTCATTGTTCAATCAAAGCTTGTTTTTCGCGTATTCGTTTTCACATTAAATATGTAAGTTTCCCGTAAAATGTATTGGATTTTTTTGAAACATTCCTAATCATGTATGAAACCTGATTCTAGTTGTTTTCAGCTAGAGTTGTGGTCATATAGGCAGTCGTTTCACCTAATACTACACTGCAAAGTACCAAATGCTGACGATGCGTAACTTTGCGTAGTAGTACCTGCCTCAAGTGGTTTCAAGATTCAAGTGAAGACCTCACCGCCCGCGTCGCACGATCGTCGGTGGGAAAATCATAGTACAGTTGAGTCAATCGCTGACATATAAACACTTCTTAGTAATAATTAAGTGTACTTTTAATTTGTAATTCATTAATATCATTTGTATTAAATAAATTGTAGTATTCAACTGCATCCAGTTATTTTATTTATAACAAAATCCACAGCTCTTAAAACAATGTTTTATAGTAAACTTATATCTAATCTTACAGCCAATTACGGATTTACAATTTATTCACTAGTAACAAACATGTAAGAAATATTATTTTTTTAGATTAACATTATTATACAGTATTAAGAAGTGTGCATGGGGAGTATTAAATGTGTCTTGGTGTGTGTGTGTGTAGGTATGTGGTGTATGATGAATGCCTTTAGTGTACCATACTTAATCTCATTCTATTTTACTTCTGTTAGGATCTGATTAGGTAAATCGTCATGTACAGAGGATAAAAGTAGCTTCCTAAACATACCATTTTAACCGACTTCTAAAAAAGGAGGAGGTTCTCAATTCGGATGTTTGTATTTTTTTTTTTTTTTTAATGTTTGTCCACGCATAACTCCGTCGTTTGCCAACCGATTTGAAAAATTCTGATCTTGTTAGAAAGGGTATACTTCCCAAATGGTCCCATGAAAATTTTATCGAAATCGGACAAGCCGTTTCTGAAAAATCAACAAAAGTCTAAAAAAAATGTTTACGTTGATGATCTTTTCGTTTACGCTGCATTGCGTTTTTTGTTCGCGCATAACTCCGTCATTTACAAACCGATTTGGAAAATTCACTGACCCACTAAAAAGCACGAAAATAAAAACTTTTTTGCAAAAAATAAAACCGACTTCCATATCAAAACACTACAAAGCCAAAAATAATTTTAATTTCGGAAGGCGGTGTGAAAAAAAAAGAAAATACAAAACCAATAACACCGACTACCGAAATTAAAATTATTTTTGGCTTTGTAGTGTTTTGATATGGAAGTCGGTTTTATTTTTTGCATAAAAGTTTTTTTTGGAGTTAAATATATCCAGATGGGAGTAGTTTTTGTTAAAAGTTCTTAGTATTCTACTAATAACTAAATTCTGAGCGTAGTTTGTACTGGCATGTGGTACATCGAAAAGTTGAGTGTGCCTAGTACGCCGTGACGGCACCCAACTCCAACATAGTTGGGAAAAGGCTATGCAGGTAATGAGCATGTAGCCCTACATTTTTTTTCAGCGTTTGTTTATTATTATTATTTTATTATTTAAAAGGTACAAGGTATATTATAATTTACAAAAATGTCCCACAAAACTGAACAGACAGTTTGACTGTGGGATCAATTTATAATCTATTTTTAACTTATGTATATAATTAATAAATATAAATAGTTATTTAAGGTTCCATAGCCGAATAGCAAAAAACGGAACTCTTATAGTTTCGTCATGTCTCTGTCTGTCCGTCTGTCTGTCTGTCTGCCCGTCCGCCCGTCCGTATGTCACAGCCATATTATTCCGAAACTATTAGGACTATACATGTGAAACTTGGTACAAGTAGGTAGATGTATTCTATGAACGACTTACCGATTTAAAAAAAAAAAAATACTTACTTAAAATAAAGGGAGGCTAGGAATACATGGAACTAAAACTGAAAATATTTTTTTTTTCATGAAACCTATGCGTGTGTGGTATTTATAGACAGGTCTTTGTATAGGTATGACACAGGGGTTTCTAAAATCACTTTTTCATAAAGTCAATCTTTTAAGACATAAGCTTCCAAAGTGGTAAAATGTGTCCCACCCTCTAACTTCTATAATGATGGAGTGAAAAATCTAAACAAAATATATGTCTGGAGATCTTAATGTAAACTTTCAACCAAAATTGGTTTAAATGAGATCGGTCAGCAGTTTTTGAGATACAGGATATTTTCTAAAACCGCAAATAAAACTTTGTAATTTATACAAACACTATGAAAAACAAAGTTATTTGGCGTAGTTGTAAAAAATGTAAATATCAAATAAATAAATGTCAAATAAATATACATATTATATTATATTATTATAGTTACCGCGAAACCCTTCATGGGCGAGTCTGATTCGCACTTGGCCAATTTTTTATTTCCTGTGATTGTTAGGAGGTACCTCAACCCAACATAGATAGTTGGTCCTTTCCCAATATATTACTCTGACATGTTAGCTAACCTTGACTGTAAGAATATCCATGCAATCCTTGTTTCAGAGTCTTGGCTCAAACCATGTCTCCCGTCAACTTCTTATTCCTTACCAGGTTTTCAACTAATAAGAAATGATCGCGCGCGTGGTAGTGGAGGTGGTGTTGCCATATACCTTAGCCCACAGATTACTTTTTCAATTGTCGATATGTCAACGCAACCTCCCCCGCGGGATGCGGGTGAGCATCTCTTTTTGGAAGTTAACCTGAATCACGTGAAAGTTCTTCTAGGTGTCTATTACAGTCCTTCGTCACGTGTGAATTTCTTTTCCTCCTTTGAAAAGATCCTTGAGGATCTTACTCCGTCTTACAGTCATACTATCATTATGGGGGATTTTAATACTTGTTTATTGAAAAATGATTCTCGTTCTTTGTCACTCCAGTCAATACTACAGTCGTCGAACTTGGCTGTTCTTCCGTCAAGTGCCACACATCATTTCCCGAACTGTAATCCCTCGCTTTTGGATCTTGTAATTGTCTCCTCTAACCATCATGTCAGTAAGCATGGTCAATGCACGGCTGACATGTTTTCTTACCATGATTTAATATTCCTTTCATACAAGATTCGCCCTCCTAAGGCCAAACCTAAAACTCTTCTGCTACGCAATTTTAGTGGTATGAATGTTGATAATCTCCAGAGGGATGCTAACGACATTGATTGGGCGTCCCTTGTAACTGCTGAATCGGTCGATGACAAAGTTAACTTGCTCACGGATAATCTCGTACAGCTGTACGACATTCATGCCCCCATTCGTGCAGTCAAATTAAAACATCTTCCTGCGCCGTGGCTAACAGATGATGTAAGAGCTGTCATGCACAGGAAGGCAGTATGCAAGTCTAAGTTCAGATGTCACCCCTCACCATTGAACCGGGAGATGTTTGTGAATGCTCGCAATCGCAGCAATAGGGTGTGTAGGGATGCAATGCGCCGCCATATTCATGATTCAGTTGAAAACGGTGATCCAGCTAAAGTCTGGAAATTTCTCAAATCGATGGGAGTTGGAAAATCACGCCAAGAATCGATTCCTAAAAACCTAAATATTGATCTGTTGAATCAACACTTCTCATCCTCGTCCTCCTCTAATGGGACAATGAAGGCAAATACAATAAATTATCTTTCTAACCTTCCAACTCCGGATCACTCCGCATTTAATTTTAGTCAATTTTCTGATTGTGATGTTAAGAAAAGCATAGTTTCAATCACATCCAATGCCGTTGGTAGTGATTGTGTCAGTCGGAAGATGATACTCCCTGTCCTCGATGAAATCCTTCCTATCCTTACCTATATCCTTAACTATTCTATTTCCAATGGTGTCTTTCCATCGGTATGGAAAGAGGCCAAAATTATTCCTCTACCCAAAAAATTGAATCCTACATCTTTTTCAGAATATCGACCTATTTCCATCTTGCCTTTTTTATCTAAAGTCCTTGAACGCCTTGTCCACAATCAGCTTAGCTCTTTTCTTTGCAAGAATAGTCTGCTGAATCCTTTCCAATCCGGCTTTCGTCCTGGTCATAGTACCACTTCCGCCTTAGTAAGCGTTACGGATGAGATAAGGTTGGGCATGGATAAAGGAAATATGACGATTCTTTGCTTGCTAGATTTTAGCAACGCTTTTAATACCGTTGATTTCGAAATCATGCTCAACATACTTCGCTCTATTAACATATCTCCAACAGCGATTGACTGGTTTCGTAGTTACCTGTTTGGCCGCCGGCAACGTATTTGCATAGATGAGTCCTGCTCTTCTTGGTGTAGTACTTCATCCGGTGTTCCTCAGGGTGGCGTTTTATCTCCTTTACTCTTCGCAATATTCATAAATTCTATTTCTAAAACACTTCAGTCCTCCTACCATCTTTATGCTGATGATTTGCAAATTTACAGACAAACTCCCTATACACATTTGCATACTGCTATTGATATCATGAACCAGGACTTGGCTTCTGTTTGCGAATGGAGTGAAGCACATGGTTTGCAGGTTAACCCGTCAAAGACCCAGGTCATTGTGGTTGGTAGTTCCAGGTTGGCGCCTAAGGTAAAATGGACGCAGCTTCCTCAGGTTATTTTCAACGGCACAGCTATTCCATTAAGCGAGAAAGTTAAGAACCTTGGGGTTTGGGTTGACAAACATCTTTCTTGGGGTCCTCAATTACAAGAAGTCAGTCGCAAATTATTTGCTTCTGTCCATTCCCTAAGACGATTGCGTAACTTTCTGCCAACTGCTACTAAAATTGCGCTAGCACAGTCTCTTTTACTTCCCATCCTAGACTACGCTGATGTCAGTTATCTTGATCTTACTGAGGCACAATTTGATAAACTTGAGCGACTCCAAAATGTTTGCATTAGATTTATATTTGGTTTGCGCAAATATGATCACGTATCCGAATTTCGTACGAAACTCAAGTGGCTTCCAATACGTCTTCGCCGGAACTTACACATTTTGTCTCTGCTTTACAGTGTGCTGTTTAATCCTAAAACCCCCACTTATCTTAAAGAACGATTTAAGTTCCTTCATGACACACATGCAAAATCTCTGAGGTCATCAGAAAATTTAAGGCTTGCGGTACCGAGTCACGCCACCAATTTCTATGGTAAGTCGTTCGCAGCTCAAGCAGTACGGCTGTGGAATGCTCTACCCGTGTCAGTAAGACAAGCACAAACCCTATCTTCTTTCAAAAACTTAGTAAAAGATCTTTATCTCTCTTCTTAAATTGGTGTTATTATGTATGTCTTTGTTTCTTTCTTTTTTTTTAAATATTTATATGTATATATATGTTTTGAGAACGTTATTTATTGTTTTGTATTTTATATAGATAAATAGTACACCGTGGACTACCCGCGTATTTATTTTCTCCTTCTGAGTCAAATCCATCCAAAGGTTGTCTGTAAAAGATCGCTTTTAGCGATAAGACCGCCCCTTGTATCACCCTTTTTAATTGTTAAGTCCATAATTTTATTTTACTGTTATGGTGTACAATAAAGAATATATCTATTTATCTATCTATCTATATTTGAGTTCAGCGTAACATCTTATCATGAGGGTTTTTTTTTTTAATGTTATCAAAGAGGCACAAACTTTTTTAGGCTTTTAGTACTGTGAATATTTAAACAGCAGTCTCTCTTCTAGTCAGTTTCTGCGACGCTGAAGACCGCTGCAAGTAAAGGTGTACTGCGAAGAGTACATTGAAAGAAAATGCATCATCTTTAAATAATAATAATAATTCAGCTTATTACATTCCCATTGCTGGAACGAAGTCCTCCTCTTTTTATTTTGTCTCTCTATAACATTAGAACAGATAAACACCGAAAGAAAAGACCTTAATGAGAGCACCCGGAATCACTGTTAATTAGTATCAAAACTAGTCCATCTGTTGCATTTATAATTACGAACTGTTGGCTACGAACGGGGAGGCTTTTTCCGCTAGGATAGGCAGCTATGAAGCCATGTTTATAGCGAGGCGGCCATATTTATGGAGCCTGTTGTTAAACAAAAGAAACTCACTTCTGTCTGCGGCACCGGTCGCGTGAAAATTTTATTTTTAGCTTAAGAAAGTAGCATAATTATGTCTTTCTCTAAGGTCGTATCTATTACTGTGCCCAATTTCATCAAAATAGGTTAAGTGGTTTAGATGTCAAAGTGAAACACACACAGATAGAGTAACTTTCGTATCAAAATTAAAAAAATTGTATAAGTAGGAGGTATGAAGGTTTCCTGCCGGGATTGCGGAAATGTTCTAATCGTGAGGCCAGTTGAAGGTAGGAAGGTTCCGCCCCACCCAAAGTAGAAGGAGTAATTAGATGATTATCCCACCGAAAAAAAGGGTGGGGTTTTCTATTACTGTTTTAGTAAACCGTGTTTGAAGTTTATAGGTAATGGTTTGCTCTTTTGAGCTCGTAGATAAATATTAACAACCGCAAGAGTCGATCATCAAACTCACCTCCAACATCCATCGTGGCAGCAATTCTTGGAAATACTATAGGTAAAATTAAAAGATATACTCACCCGACTCGGGAACTGAACTCTCATTCTTAGCAGTAATTAGCGCTTGTGACAGCTAAACCAACGATGCCCACAACCAATACAGCTTTGACATATTTTGTTCATTCCAATATTTAAGAAACCTGATGTGCATACCAATTTATAAAAACCGGCCAAGTGCGAGTCGGATTCGTGCACGAAGGGTTCCGTACCATTATGTATAAAAACGAAAAAAAACACATTTGTTGTATAAGAGCCCCCTAATTTTTTTTATTCTATTTTTAATATTTGTTGTTATAGCGGCAACAGAAATACATCATCTGTGAAAATTTCAACTGTCTAGCTATCACAGTTCATGAGGTACAGCCTGGTAACTGACAGGCAGACAAACATCGGCCTTAGTAATAGGGTCTCGTTTTTACCCTTGGGTACGGAACCCTAAAAATGAACCAAAAAGATCAGGGAAAGGAACTTTCTAATCATACATTTTTTGTTTCAATGGTCTTTCATGATCAAATTCCTTCAGCTCTTTATTGAATTCCTGCAACCATATTTTTTCTCATTTTTCCCAATGAATTTCCAACCGTATCTCAGCACACCAAGGTTTTATTTTCTTTGTAAATAAGAAAGGTTTGTTAAAACGTATCCAAACCCAGCTTAGAGAGGTATTCCCTTTGATACTGTTTACAAATTTAAATTTAATTTCGTTAGTGAAATGTATTTTGATCAAGTTTATTTTAGAATTTGTCCGTTATATTATGAACAGTTTTTAGGACGAATTAAGTAACCTTTTCAGTAGTGAATAGTGATAATATAATTATACTGACATAGTTAAATGTATACTTGTAGAATTATGTGATTAATGAAGTTGTGAAAGTCCAGAGGCAGCCGAGGCAAATTAATTAATCCAACTGATTCATCTATTCAGATTTGATACAGATGTTTACTACACAACGTGTAATTTAAAGGGTATATACATACCGAGTGCACGGCTTCTTTGGATGATAACAAACGATATAGCAAGGGTTTTGTAATCCTATGTCTACATGTGTGGAGCATATTAGAAATTTCAATACATTGATACCAGAGACCGAATTTTTCAAATTAAGAAGAACGAAGAGAATTATCGTTTTATTGGCAAGTGACGTGGAAAGTGATGACCCTCATAGTGCTGTGACACGTTTATTATTATTGGTATTCAAGAAACATATGAAACCAACAATTTGGGGTTAATTCTGTGAGTCACTTATTTTGAGCTGAAACTTTGCATAGAGACTCCATACCAGATGTTGTCTTCAGTCCTTTTGGATAGATATGGGGTTTCCGTTACACGTTGTATAAAAGTAACTAACTATTGTAACTGCCACATTCACAAGCGCGACTCCTGAGAAGTAGTTCTCGGGTTGGATTCCGGGCGGGCTAAAAAGTGCTATTGGGTTTTTGTATTAGAAATTTCTCAGTAGTAGTCCGGAGTTTGGAAATTAGCTCTGTGATTCCCTCATGTTTTGGAAAGCACGTTAACGCGTTGGTCCTGCACCTGATCTCTCTCCGTTCGTATCGGATTGTCGTCCCGTCCGTAAAGAAAGAAAAAGTGCACCTATACGCGCACATGTGCACTATAATATCTCCTGCGGCGCTGCTTAATTTCCGCTGAGATTTGCGGCCGTGGCAGAAATCGGTAGCACTTTTATCTATACTAATATTATAAAGCTGAAGAATTTGTTTGTTTGTTTGTTTGCTTGAACGTGCTAATCTCAGGAACTACGGTTTTGATTTTAAAAATTCTTTCAGTGTTAGATAGCCCATTTATCGAGGAAGGCTATAGGCTATATATCATCACGCTAAGACCAATAGGAGCGGAGCACTAATGAAGAATGTTTCAAAATCGGGGGATTTTTTTCCACGCGGACGAAGTTGCGGGCGGAAGCTAGTTACATATAAAAAGATATAGAATAGGAGGCAATGATTGTTAGGACTGCCAAGGCGTCGTACCGTCGCTCGAGGCCAGTCTTCTATTACTCTGACAGTTTCCGCCCAGAACGCTCTCTTGGATGTCAAACTTGATGGTGACGTGTTAGTGGATGAATGGAAGAAGATCTTGTCTAAAAGCCTTGAAAACTGTGCGATGTTGATGTAGTATGATTGCCGTGCCTATATGACTCCAACTAATGTTATTGGCCCTCGGCCGTGTTATGATGGAGTAAATTATTATAAATAATTGAATGTGAAGTGTGAGACGAAAGGAAACACACATTATTGAATAATATTGGATACTGATTTTGCTTAAAATTAATAATTTAAATGGGTAATTTAAGTGGGTAGCTAAATTAAAACATAATGAAGTTAACGATTACACAGGACTAAAAAAGTCTTCATCGACATAATTTCCAAAGTAATAAGGATTTAAATATTATATGAGAATTCAGAAAAGTATCAGTGTCCTATACATATCAGAGACGATTTTAATTAACTGTAGAACATTAAATTTGACTTCCGCACTCAATTCTACACTAAACTAATCACCCCGACTTAAGTAACGTTAACAATACATGAAAACGTATGATAGTTATGTTCCGAAACGGTAGAACTTATGAGAATGGTGAATGCAGCATAGTTTGAGGGTTTCACGGTATAACCATATCACAATGATAATTAATATCAATATAGGTATCTACCTCTAGGAATGCATGACGAATTTAGGTAATAGAGAAATATGTATGAAAACTATTTCTTTTTTGTTTTCAAAGAAATGGAATAAATGTTTATAGCCTACATGTAGCTGTTGTTACAGGTCTGGGTGTTTATGCATAGTGAATATAAATGTTTGTAAAGGCACTTACAAAACAGGAGAAATTTCTAGTGTGGTAAAAATAGTATAACTATTTTACATACAAAAAACTTTTTAACAAGTTTTTATTTTTTAGTTGGTCCGTTTGTAATTTACCTAGTTAAAAAGCCTAAATGTCAACTACTTATAACCTTCTAAAAAATATTGCTTTTCCCGATGCTGGGCCGTTAATTGTTGAGGAGTTCTCCTGGTAGTTCACCATCAGCTTCACTTCATCATATGCATTGAGACGAGTACGAGTGTGCTTAATAACCCTATTCAAGTAAGCGACCGAAGCGGAACCCATCAAATACTTATTATTGAGTAGTTCCGGTGGCCATCTGTGGTCTTCATCATCAGGCCCACTTCACCAAATGGTACTTTGCGAATGCAACTGTATAAGTTACTATAAAAAATACTCAAAGCACTATACGTGTGCCTAAAATATTTGAAGATTTCCATCGATTTCTCCAGGATCTCATCATCAGATCCTGACTTGGTGACAAAGAAAGCACCTCTAAAGTACATCCTTTCAAATAAAAAAAGATTTTTTCAAATCGGCTCAGCTGTCTTCAAGTAATCGGTGATCATACATAAAAAACATATACGCTTCGACTTGAGAACCTCCTCCGTTTTTTTCGTCAGTTAAAAATATACATGCTTGTATTGTACTTAACATTTTATTTTAGGGCACGTTTCACATAGAAAACAGAATCGAAGTTGGTCGGAAAACTATTGAGTTATAATATATGCCTTTCGCGAAACTGCTTTTTTTCTATGGCAGATGTATAGTAACGCCGGAGATGAAATGGCTGTGTCAGGCTTCTCTTTCTAGCTATATCTGTTTGAGAACATCTAACTTCACCGCAAGTAGCGTTATTTTGAAAATAATTTCAGTATTGAGGAGCTCGTAGCTCAATAATAATAGCAACACAGGTTTGAGGTTAAGCAACGCTTGATGATGGTGACCAGATCGGGATTCCTCAGTGCTTCGGAAAAAACGATCCGGCCGTCATTTGTACATCTTTGAAAATCATTAGGAGTTGGAAGTCAGAAAATCTGACACTGGTCTTGCAAAGGAATATCGTGTTACCCTGTAACAATAAATACAGTGTAAACTCCATGTAACGTCACTCTATTTAACGACAAACTCCTTTAAGCGTCGAAATCAATTGGCTTTGGTTGGTTTAGCTTGTCTTTCATACAATGTTTCACTCTACATAGCATTACAACCACTCTCAATAACGACAACAATTGAGTAATAAACAGTACCTTTTAAGTTGCTAAAATTAGTAAAAACTGTGCAGCTGTGTACGATCTATTGTCGCTTTATTATCCTAGCCCGCAATAAACTCGACTGACGGCATCATGCATACCGAACTTTCTAAGAAATTCGTTCTTTTGTTTACAAATTGGGATTGCTTGTACGTGTAGACTGTTGTTGACCATGACTCATAAGTAGGTGTCATGGATTATCTATACCTTATCATCAAACTGTAGACATGGCTAATAAAAGAAAATCACTGTGTATTGACGAAAAAGTTTTACTGATACGCGCAATAGAAACGGGAGAGAAGATATTCTAATTCTGATGTTTCTTCCATTGATAATACATCAATGGTTTCTTCTCTCCATTTAACGACAACTCTCTATAACGCCATAAAATGCACAGTCCCTTCAGTGTCGCTATATAGAGTTTACACATATAACAATAATGACTGGCCATCAGTCCAGCTGGCCGTCAGTCAAGAACATCCTCTGGATTTAAGGATCACAGGACCAGATGGTATGGAAATGTTTAAGGGAAATCCGTTTCTAGTAGTCTATCGACTGAAATTTTAATGATAACAACAATATATCAACAACAACAAAATTCTCAGTTGATTGGTTAACCAAATCTAATAAGACTATCTACTCGTATTCCGAAGCTTACGTAAATAAAATCTCGTCTGTAGACACGTGTTCTGTAATTTATTCCTACGGAAGACAATGCGATTTGCGTAAGATTCTGTACAATACAGATATGAAATAGAAGTTTCAGGTTGTTCAAGACTACTTTGCGTAACATTTTATGAGATACGGAAATCCACATTTGCCAAGATTTTCCCAACTACTTTGGGGTCGATTTCCATTCTTATTGAATGCAACAAAGTTCCAATTTTTGTACCCAGGATATGGCTCACTTCTTATCATGTCGATCGTGCACACCCGCCGGCACATTGCAGGATTTAAGCAAGGCCAATGTCAGAGCTATGCAGGTAGCTGCATATTGGTCTGTAAATATTTGAGCATTGACTAACAAAGAAGAAGAAGGAAATAGGTGGAGCAACTGACCTTTAAACCCAGTAACTGTGCACCCAAACACAGGACTGGTATCAGATCTTTTGGCTTCAAAATATCCGTAATAACTGTCTTTATAAATGAGACCAGTAGGGATCAACGGCTTAACACGCACTCCGAGTAACGGACGAACCAACTTAAGACAAGTTTTGTTTAACCTTAAGGAACCACCCATATGGGGGTGTAGGTATGTTACGTGTGGGTTCCCTGTTGATAATGCTATCTGTACATAAACGCTTTGATTAACTATTGCGCAAACTGGGGTTCTTATCTAATTCTTCAAACTGGTTTCGGTTTAACGTCGAGAGTTAACGCAAAAAATACAAAATTAGGAATCTGAGGCAACCAATTATGAACTGGAAAATCGTTATGAGAGTTTGGTAGAGCATAAAAAATCTAAACAAATTATTTTAATTTAAAACCGGTTCAAAACGGTGCATACTAATCAGCTATTCTAACGCGAAGTAGCGAAAGAAAATGAGAGATCTCAAGACAAGATTCTAAATATCGCGCCTCAAAGAGCAGTCAGCAGCATTGATGGGGCCCGATAGAGCTACTGCCTTACGGGGTTGTGGGAAAGTTCTAACGAGATACCGCAACCCCGGAACGCTAGGGCAACTGAAGGAACAGCATGGGTTTTTAGTCAGTAGAAGTCTGACACCCCTTTCCGCTCCGCCCACAACGGGAGGAGTCATTCAATGATTTTCCCACCCAGAAAAGGTCAATGTATGGCAAGAAGGCCAGGGCGTCGCAAAATATGGCAACTTCCCGAGGGCGTCACAATTAGAATAAGTTTGGGAAGCCCTGGTATAATATATCGATGAACTACTCATATTTGAGTGCACATGACCAGTCAGTGGACTCACGATTAAGATTTATCAGTAATCGACGATCGTGTATCTCTTCTTCGTATCGATGGTAAATTGAGTTATTTATGTGTTGAGCCTAGTCTTGTAGATAGCCACGCTGGTCGCGTATTCAATCGTTTTTATTAGATCTTCTAATGTACATGTCTTTGAAAATATTAGACACTCCAAATGATGGGTCATTGTTTGATCAGGAAGCCCTGAATTTGCAATGGGTGTCAGTTTTTCTACAATACCCTATTTATTAAATTCCGGATGAGCCTATTCTTGACCTCGATCTCGCCTGATGTTGAGTGATACGCCGTCACTCCTTACTTCCCCTGGACGATCTAGTTCTAAAGAAACGCAAGGGTCACGCAGTATGTGGTACGGCCCCATGTCGCACCGCTTTCGCCAGCCGCCACTTTAATGTGCTTAGTACCCGCATTTACAATAAAATCCATCGACTTATTGACATATATACCCTACCCACTAAACATCTGAAAACCAAGCTTGCTAGTTGGCTGCAACAGTTATCCTATGATAGCACTGAACAAATCCTAGAGAATATCTCGTGAATTTATTTCTCAGCCTTAACTTTCCTTCTGCCCAATGCTTCATCTATTCTTCTCTCCAGAAAAGACACGCTTAAACACACTTGCTTAAACTCAACTACCCACCTCCTCAACCACACTCAACCCCAAACACACACTACCTTCACGTACACACACTTTCATGTACACCCACCTTCATTCACGTCACATATCCGCATTATAGTCGCTCATTATTGTAGTGTATTACATAAATTTGCGAGGACTTTGTAAATCGGGGAGGAGACCTGGTGACCAGAAATACAGGCTTTTGGCCTAGCTCAGGCACCAGGCTTCCACAATATACGTATGATTCCCATTATTGTATTACTATACATGTAATTTAAAGATATTGTGGTGAGTAAAATAAAGGCATTTATTTATTTATTATTATAGATGAGGTCTACTATAGAACGAGCGAGCCCCGAAGATGCCTGAACATTCTTGCTTTAAAGGCCGAACATTCTTGATAATTGCGCACTGTGCGCACAACAAATTTTCTGCATTTTGCTAAATCGTATAGTTTAACTCAGAATATAAAGATGGCTGTTGGAGTGAACTGCAGCAGTATCTCGAAATATGTGTTAAATCTTCTCCCAACTTATCCACTCATTGTCTCCCCTGAATGTGTTTATGAATAATGAAATAACTCCTGTAATGCGTCTCTGGGCTCTAATATTTCCTTCAGGAAATTGAAATACGCTAAGCTCTGCTTTTATGTACGTAATCTTTATATTTTGAGCCTTCGTTGAAAGCACTTAGGGCTTGAAGACGAAGATTAAGTAAAGGCTGAAGTTTTTTGTACTTCATTGGCAAGGCTTTTATGAATGCTACGAGTGGTTTATTGGTCTGGTAGAGTTTGAATCGAAGGCCGGAGGAACAGAGTGATTTTCATATCAGTTACATAAAATATACTACCTACATAGGTCCGTTTAATGTTTATAAATAAAATTGACTGGTTGTCATTTCCAAATAAATGTGTTTTTCTCGAGTGCATAGGCATAGTTATTTAAACGACACATAAACACAAACGAATTTTGCTTTTTTTATTTTTTCTGTTATCCTATCTTTATGTTTGTCCAGGCCAATGATTGAAGGAATGGCAGAAGCAATTTTAATTTGACTTTCACTGGGCGATAGAGAACAAGGCTGTTTATACCGGAATTCCCATGGGATCGTTGTTCACGACTAGGCTAGCTAGGTAAGTAGACTCTCCAAGTAAACAAGTTTACGAACAACTTATAAAATGTACCTACATGAAAACGTAACAATGTCGTATTATTTCTGTAGAAAATTATGTGAAATAAACTTGTTTCGATTGTCGGGTTCGCAATAACGAAAATGAGCTCGAAATGTAATTCCACGATGAAACCGGTTACGCACAATTTTTGTTATAGGCGCGGAACCCTATAATATGCGCGGCCCGATACATACTTGGCTAGTATTATTATTGTTGATTAGATCCCGAAACGCATAATTATGTTTAGCTATCGAATCGAAAAGTGAAATATTTACTTTGGTATCACTCTTGGCTTGGTGCTATCATGGTTACTTCTATGTACGCGTGCTCCACCTCAGACCACATCATCACTTACCATCAGGTGAGATGGTGATCAAACGCGAGCCTATTTGATAATAGGCTATATTGATATATTAAAAAAAAAAAAACAATAACAGTCTGAGCTACATCATGGATCAGTTCGATCTAAGTTTTTTTCATATTGTTCTCCTTTGTGTGTAGAGTGTTTTAAATAAGTTATTAATTAATTAAGAAAGAATACAATTTTAATTTAAATAAAAACCCTAAACTACATATACACACTTAAAAATAAACTAAAATATTGCATCCAGAAATTCGTGCGCATCGCTGTCCACTGGTAATGTGCCCAAAAGACTGGTGGCATTGCCACGTCGTTGTATGGCAATGCTTAAAAAAAAATAATTAAGTAAATGATAAATGATCTTTAAAATTGGTTATTAAATAACACTTTTACACGTTTTTTTTTTGCAAATTTAAACTAGATGAGGCCGGTGTTTCCTAACTGACTACCCTGAGAAGAAACACCGGAACAAACTCAGGGGTCCGTCTCTTTTAAAGTCCATACAATATATCCATACATACATATACTGGTTAAAATATATGGGAACCTCGTAGGTTACCGTCTGAGGTGATCTTTTCAGGAAAGATGCTCACAGATTTGAGTGGGCCTGTCCATACAGTGCAAGCATTTGTCAGATAACGTATAGCTCAACTTAGAACAAGGAGCTTAACGATTTGACGAACAATACCAAGGTAAGGACGTTTGGGTAGGCCGTAAAAAGCACTCTAAGAGCCAGACAATCATGTTTAACTTGAATTAGAGTTTTTGTTAGACTAGCTGTTGTTGTCGCTGTTGGCAACTAGCTTCCCCGTTGTAGACGAGACTGGCCTGTAATTAACCGCTTCACTCCGATATGGCAGTGAGAGCGAGGAGTGCTGTCCCAGTGGTAACGGTTCCGACTTGCGTGTTGCAGGTCATGGGTTCGGACCCAGTCAAGCACATTACTTTGTACTGTTTATAGCATTACCACTGCTCTCAAATCAGTGAAAAATCTAAAGATATGTGATATCCACCAACCAACCACACTTTTGATTATGACTAGTGATGCAACGAATACGAATACGAATATTCGTATTCGCCGAATAGTAGACATTTACCGAATATTCGTATTCGGCGAAAACTAATACGAATATTTAAAATCTAATATTTTTGTACGCAACTCTATTTACTGTAGATTTGAAAAATTTCCAAGTCTGAAAAAGCTCGCCCAAAAATATTTTTCACTGAAGCCATGTACAGTCACCTCGGAAAGACTTTTTCAAAGGCAACGGGAACACCCAAACTGAAAAAAAAAAATCACCTAAAACCAGAAAATCTACAAATTTTAGGTTTTTTAAATAACAATTTGCCTGTTGTAAATTTTAATTATGGCGAGATATTCGTATTCGTATTCGTATTCGCCGAATAGTAGGTTTCATATTCGTATTCGTATTCGTAAAAGTAGTATTAGTTGCATCACTAATTATGACACATAACGTAGGTAATGTGTCATAATCTAACACGCGTCGCCAATGCGGGTTGGTTAGATAGAGAGGATGCCTGAGTCCTAGCAGTGGAAACCAAAAAGGTTTAATTTTAATTATTATTATAATCGGATGCAAGCTTTATTGTCTCTGGTCACAAAGGATTAAATTACTGATGACTAAACGTGAATAATCAAATCAAAATCAAACATATTTTATTTCATGGTCGAATTGGCCTCGCTGTGTATGGCGCTACCTCTTCCTGCGCAACCGATATTTTATTTCACATAGGCCTACTATTAGTACTACCTATACTAATAAAACGTCAGAATCGTGAAGAGAAACCGTGCACTAGCCGGTTCGTATCGGTAGAATCCTATGGAGAAGAACCGGCTAGAAACTCCACGGTTATTCTTTTCATTACATGACTGCTAGGTTACGAACGAGTTCGGAACTTAGTACCTAACTCAGCAAAACAGAACACAAAATAAGGATGAGCAATCTGAAGTATACAAAATATCATTCCACTCAGCTTTTACCCGACTACATAATTATGAATGATGGATGAACTTTCAGTTTACCCGGATGCAACTGAATGCCATTTTTTACATGACCGCCTACCTATCTGACCTTCACAGTCCAGGATGTTCTAGATATCTGATTTCCCAGCTTCTCACTGCCCACACACCAGTCAAACGTGTTTTTAAGGCAGCAGCAAGTCAGGCAATCAATGGCTTCACATACACAATTCCTGTTCCTTTAAATAGAAGATCATCGATCCACGGTTCGAAAACGACAGTATTATTTACACATATTCATTCATAGTAAATAACTATTAAAAGGTCATAAAAATATCATTAAACACACGAGTGCTTAAAAAACTTAATGCTTTTCCATTAAAATGATGTAACTTAAATAAAAAAATAAAAAACTAAAAGCTCCAGCGTGAATAATTCATTGCTTTCCATTTGCAGAGCATAACATGCTCATCAAGCATTCCTTCAATGTTATTAAAATTATATTGATTAATGTAAATAGCTTATTTAAAATGAATAAAATGTTATTATTCTGTAATTGAGAATGTTAAATCAGGTTACAGATTATTTGGCCAACATCGAGTAAAAATTATTGAAAACGAGATCGCTCGGGGCAGAACGTTCTTTCTACTGGAAGATGTTTTTATAATAATCATTTAAAAAGACAGAAGGTCAAAGAAACGATTTATGTGAAAAAAATTTATTTAAATAGAAATAGAAAGAAGCTGTAGGTAGGTACCTACATTTTCAATGTCTGCACATTCCACTAAATTTTATGGCTCATCGTTTACGGTGCAGGCTGTTCGTTTGTCGAAGGCTGACCCCTCTTTGAGGAGTGGCTGGAGAGACACCACGGCGTTCCTCACCTTCCGCCTGACGCAGGTGCTTACCGGTCACGGCTGTTTCGGATTCAGCGGGAGGATATGCCCGGGTGTCGTCATTGTGTGGACCACCCGGAAGACGGTGGAGCATACGGTAGAGGTGTGCACCGCTTGGGCAGAGCTTCGCCGTGTCCTCGTTGAGGCGATCGGCGGCGGTGACCTCTCGCGCCCGGCCCTGGTTCAGACCATGGTGCGGAGTGAGAGGGAATGGGGTGCGATCGCCTCCTTCTGCGAGGCAGTAATGCTAGCGAAGGAGGAGGCCGAACGCGCGAGGGAGAGACAACTCTCTTCCTCACGCCCCAGCCGCCGCGGGAGAAGCCCCAGGCGTCGGGGATTGTGAGCCAATCTTCGGCCACCGTATATATATTTACATAGATATATATGTATATATATCTATGTAAATATATTTTTTCTGTTTTTATGGGTATAATTATGTAGTACCTACTACATAATTATACCCATAAAAACAGAAAAAATATATTTGTACCTACACTGATGTAGCCCTCTCCACTTTAATTAAAGTTTTGTTTGAAAGTCCTTCCAAAGGTTGTCTGGAAGATATCGCTTTCAGCGATAAGACCGCCATTGTAACTGTTCAGTACCAAGCCAGCGCAACGGTACTGGATGGCCGAACGGTCCACGGTACGTGGAGCTTAACGTTGCTCTTCAAACAAACAGTTACACAATAGCCTCTTAGGCTTCCCTTTAATGGTTAATAATTATAATCCTACCCGTCCGCTAATCAATTGGAAGCCTTGACAAAGTTGCGACCGCTCTCTTTATGATGGATCCGTCCACCAAACCTCAGCAAAACTAGGGACCCCGTCGGTGCCAGCCACCAAATTGAGAATGCGCCCCCTGCACCAATACAAAGGCTTAAGGTTGGCATCCTTAATCAGGACGAGGTCTCCGATCTTGGGCGGATGAGTTTTATCCGTCCACTTGACGCGTTGCTGGAGGATGTGCAGATACTCTAAGCTCCAACGCTTCCAAAAGTTCTGAGCGAGCTGTTGCACCAACTGAAACCGCGAGAGCCGATTTTGGCTCACATCAACAAAGGGGTACTCCGGCAAGGCGACAAGTGGCTGTCCAATCAAGAAATGGCCCGGTGTTAGAGCCTCCAAATCATTCGGGTCCGAAGAGAGCGGGCACAATGGGCGCGAATTCAACACAGCTTCAATGCGGCAAAATACCGTAGCTAGTTCCTCAAAGGTGAGAACGGTGTCTCCCAACAATCTCTGCCAGTGTCCCTTTGCCGCTTTCACCGCGGCCTCAAAAATACCCCCCCAATGGGGGCAGGCTGGCGGATCAAACAACCAAGTGACCCCTCGGCGGGCCAAACTATTACCAATGTCAACCTGGCTCTCATTAAGGAAGGCGTATACCTCCTTCAAATAGTTACTTGTACCCTTGTAATTCGTACCGTAATCAGACCTAATCAAAGAAGGTAACCCACGGCGAGACACAAATCTGTCCAAAGTCGCTACAAAGGCCTCTGTCGAAAGGGAGGTTACCAGCTCCAAATGTACTGCCTTGGTTGACAGGCAGACAAAAACACACAAATAAGCCTTGACAATTTTACTATTTCGAAGTGTGGACGTCTTCACCGAAAAGGGACCAGCAAAGTCCGTTCCGACGCCAGCAAAGGGCCTTGCCTCATTGACACGATCAGCCGGCAAATCTCCCATTAGGGGCTGCATAGTGGAGGCCTTAGTCCGATAACACGGCATACAACGGAAGACAATGCTACGAATAGTACGACGAGCCGACAAAATCCAAAATTCTCGCTGCAGAATGGCCAACAGGGCATTGCAACCCGCATGCGAGTTTTAAACGTGACGATCGGTCACCAACAATTGTACCAAGTGGCCCTCCTTGGGCAACAAAAGGGGGTGACGGGCCCCATAAGGAAGGTTAGAGTGCCTCAACCGTCCTCCAACACGCAAAAGACCCGTCTTATCCAAGAAGGGATTCAGCTTACTAACAGCTCCCGACAACTTAACCCTACCAGACTTCAAGACTTCGATCTCCTTCTCAAAGTGTGCAGTCTGCACAGAGCGGACCCAAAGGAGGAGTGACTCCTGTCGCTCTTGAGGAGAGAGAACTGGTGACAGGCGCTTGTCCCCTGGATTCCTAGAATTATGACCAAAACGCCTGATCCACGAGGTAACGTTCAACAATTTGTCGAGGGAGCTGTATCGATTCAACAAAAAATCAGGATCAAACGGAGGATCCTTCGTCCCAACAGCGAACACCTTAAGCCCGGGCAAAGGATCCGACATCAAGACTGGCGTTCGAGGACAATCGTCCTCGGGGCGAGTCAGCCAGTCCGGTCCCCACCAGAGGGGGTGAGCAATCAAGTGGGTGGCCATGCACCCGCGTGAGGCTACGACGCCCGGGTTCAGGTCACCAGGCACGTGCCTCCAAATCAAAGGCGTTTCAGAACCTTGAATCTGCGACACTCGGTTCGCAACAAAGACCTCCAAATAGTGGACGGACGTCTTCAACCAACACAAAACAATTTGACTGTCCGTCCAGGCGTAAGAAGCCCGAATGTCAACAGTTCCACCCAAAGTGCGCGCAACGTGGCTTAAGAGACGCACAAGAAGCACCGCAGGGAGTGCGGATACAAACTGGAGCCAGTCTTCCAACAGGGTTTCCCGAAGTGGCTCGTCCCAATCAAGTTCAGTTGTAACAAGGGCAGGAGCACCAATTTTAGGGTAAAGCCAACTCACAAGGGTGAGTTCAAACCAGGTCCTTCCCTCAACAGTGGTGACAGCCGTTTCGCCAATTCCCAAAATCTTGCCTGAAAAGTCGTTCACCTTCAGGCCAACCTGTCCCGCTAACCAAGACGACAAAAGGCAACCCTGGGCTCCCGTGTCCAAAATGGCACGGACCACAATCGAGTCACCCAAGGGTCCCCAGACCTTGAACGAGGCCGTTGGCAACAAAACCGTCTTGATCGGGGGGGGGGTCCTTTAGCGGGGCAGGCGCCAATTTCTTAGCGATGCCTGGGCGGCGACCGATCGCCGCATCCAGGCTGCCCTCGTTCACGACGAGGCCAACATTCAAAATATTCGTCCGCGCGGTGTCCCGAGCCGCTCGCCATCACTGGAGGGGCACATCCCACCGGATGCCTTAATGGCGGAGGGCGCGACTCCAACCGGAGACGTTCCGCCAACGGAGGGGAAAGGCAGCGGTGCCGATCCGGCCCCTGCTGCCTAGCAGCCAACGCGCGTTCTCCCTGACGAGGGGAGACCAAATGGCGCTCGCGGGGCTCCCGTTCAACTTGCGCGGGGGGTGGAGTGCGGCGAACAGAATTGCGGGCCTCAGCCCGGTGCTCGTCTCCAAGGTACCCCCCCCTGCGCGAACCCTCCTCAGAAGATGGTCTGCTGGAGCGGTTCGCGTTGGCGCACAAAATCTCCAAGTGGGACCCTTTACAAATTCTACACGGGCGGGGGCTGGGGCAGTCCCGATGGAAGTGGGCCCCCAAACACGAGAAGCACAAACGGCGTGCGTTGACAATGCGGCGGCGAGCACTTCCGTGCAAATTCAAAAAGGCCGGGCAACGCGCCATGACATGCCCCGTGGCCTTACAAAAGTCGCAATGATGAGGACTCCGGGCGCCAGCAAAACGGGGGGCGGGGCGAACATCAACAGGCCCCCGAGCCCTAGTCCGTCCCTGGTCTCTAGGCCGAGAAGGTAGTGGGGGTGACCCCGTGGCGCCACGAGTGTTATCCGAAAACCGACACTCGTCTTCCAAAAATTTGAGGAGGTAGTCAAAGGGGGGAAGATGGGTGGCACTATCCCCACCATACTTCTGCTCAAAACGTGACCTCAACTCCGCGGGGAGCAACTGCAGCACTATGTGCACCAACAAGTAGGACCAATGTTCTACCGGTAACTCCAAGCGTCTCAAGGCGTTGGTCGCTGAGACCAACGGGTTCAGCAAGTCAGTGCGCAAAGTCGACGTGCTGGTAATGGCCGGTAGTCCCAAAATTTGGCCGATGTGCACATCAGCCAGGCAGCGCTTGTTCTGATACCGTCGGGAAAGAAGCTCCAGAGCGGTCGGGTAGGAGGAATCCGTCACCGGCAAGTGCTGCACCAAGGCTCTGGCTTCGCCCTCCAGGACAGACAATAAATAGGCCAGCTTCTGGGCAGGTCCGAGGTCCGAGCGTGCATCGACAAGACTCTCAAAGAGATTTAGGAAGCCCAGCCAGTGGTCCAAGCGACCGTCAAAATGTGGCAGCTCCAGGGTGGGCAGCCTACCCAATTGTCCAGGGCCTGCAACAACGGGGGTCTGCGGCTTGGCCGCATCAGGCACCCGGCTCTTCAAAATTTCCCGGGCTCGTAGACTTATGACATCCCCCAGGTGAACAATCTGGTCATAGTTACCCAAAATCTTACCGCGGGCTGCCTGGTCCATCACCCCCAAATCCACGTCCATGATGAACTCGCAGAAGCGTGTGAGCGCAGCATCAGCTGCCTTGATCCTCTCATTCAAGCACCCGTACCGAGCAAGGGTGAGCTCTTCCAATTCCAAGCGCTCAACCGTTGCTGCTGCCGATGTGAACCATCTCAACTGTGAGGCCAATCCGCCAGCAGACTCCCTGACTGCCCTTAATGAGGCCATTGCAACAATCAAATATTATACCAATAGGCTAAATTAACTAAACAAACAACAATGACTTGTTAGCCAACCGAATAATTTCACCAAATTAAAAACTTAAATTCAATTATTTCAAGTCCAAATCCGACCCTGCACTTATTCCAAGTATGAATCTAGCTTGCTAAGGATGGCTAGTTACAGAGAAAATAACAATTTAATGTATATATTATGCTGGATCAACACCAATTAAACACAACAATTGAATGTATAATATTGAGCCGGTCAATCTCTAACAACACAATCCAATAAATACTATAAGCAATAACTCAATCCACACAATTCAGTCTTGTTATGTTAACAAATGTGTGATTATTATTTAGATAAACTTTTAAATTCAGATTAGTGACATTCAATTATTAATTACAACAAATATACCAAATTATGTACCAAATACAACCTAATCCTACTATCCTACTAATATTATAAATGCGAAAATTTGTGAGGATGGATGGATGTTTGTTACTCTTTCAGGCAAAAACTACTTAACGGATTCGAATGATATTTGGTAAGAAGGTAGTTGATGACCTGGAATAACACATAGGCTACTTTTTATCCCAGAACTCCCACGGGATCCGGATTTACACGGGAAAAACCTCCCACGCGAACGAAGTTGCGGGCAAAAGCTAGTAATTCCTAATTTCACAAACAAATCTTACTTGTCAATACAACAACAGGGGCTACAGTACAAAATACAAATACAACTTCAACAACAATCTGAGAGCCCGGATGACAAAACAATATATTCAAACTTATTAGGTTATTTTCAACAATGTTCATAACTTCCAATTTACTATGTGGATTTATTTTAATGTAAAAACCACGCTCTGCTACCAATTTGTTCAGTACCAAGCCAGCGCAACGGTACTGGATGGCCGAACGGTCCACGGTACGTGGAGCTTAACGTTGCTCTTCAAACAAACAGTTACACAATAGCCTCTTAGGCTTCCCTTTAATGGTTAATAATTATAATCACTTACCCTCTGAGCTTGGACGCCAGGCTTCGACCTTCCTGAGGCCGCGTCCGTGTGTGTGTATGTGAGTATATTTGAAAGTGTAATGTGAGCAAGTGTGGATAGACGAAGGTTCTCAAATATGCAGGTCCTCCCAATGCGGTCCGTCAGCAATCACAGCACAATTACGTTTTGCAAATCTCGCGTGTCAGACAGGCTGACAACATTCGGCATGGTAGTTCAAAATATCCCAGGTTTCCACTCAATTCGGGATTCTAGAGTTCAATTAGTCACTGATCACGATTAATCAATTTTTAACTGCGCAGATTCAACTCGATTTTCCACAAAACCAATAAATCAATCTCAACAAGCCGGCAGTTAGTTTTTACAAGGAACGGAAACGTCAAAGTGAAAAAAGTTATAGACAATAGAATAATGTTGCCAATCAAAAAGGTGCGGTCCATTTCACGTTGGACGAAACAGTAACCATAGAATTACGTAATATTGTTAAATAGGTTTGTTTAAATTTTGGTGTACAATAAAGTATATTCTATCTATCTAAATAATCTAATGTTTTCTGGATAAGTGACATGAAACTTATCCAGAAAACATTGAAGAACAAGAGAATCTATGATGCTGGAGCAAGCTCCAAATAGTTTAGATCACCGTCAAGTACGTCGTCTCGAATCTAATAGAACAGGTTTCCTTTTGTCGATTGAAACAGATATTATTTATGCGTAAGAATAGCTCAAAAATGCCTGCTATCTCTCTTGAATGAGATAAGATGTCATCCGTGTATTCCTGCAGATGTAACTATACAGTACTCTAAAAAGTGTATTTGTAATTTAAATACACTTCTTTGTGGGGACGGGCCTAGTTATCTACGAACAAAGGAAAAAAATATATATAAGCTTAAAATGTAAGCTTTTAAGACGCCTTCGTGAAAGAGAAAAGAAATATGTATGTATTATTATGTTTAGTAATTGGATTCAAAAAACACTCGCATAGTCATACATTAGTAGTACCTAATAATCAACTCACTTTGTAAGGATTTTCTCTGTCTGAGGATTGTAAGGGACTCGCAAAGCGTGGCAGCGATGTCGCGTTCAGACTTGCGCGGCAGGAGATAGTTGTATTCTTTCTAGTGCTTTGTTTCATACGGAATGCCTGGTAAAATACTCGAAAGAGAAAAAAACGTATTTCTTTTTTTAAGAAAAGATGTTGCCTCAAACGTGAATTTCACCGGCCTCTGAGTGCGTTTAAAACACTTGAACTGATATGTACACAGCTAGATTTAGAACAACTATTTGTAGGCCATATAACATTTGTTTCGTACAAGAATCGAACCTGCGACATGCAGCGCACCAGCCAATCGCCAGCTGTGTCATCAACTCATCACCTTACAATATTTGTTACTACAGGCAGATTGCAATTACATATATCTGTTTCCTGTCAATTCCCGATTTCATGAAACCGCCACAGTTTGGAGTCTGTTAAACCTATTAGACCGATTTTAAGAACTACTTACGAGTACACAGTCGAAAAAAAGTAAGAATTAGGTACACTTAAAATAAGTAGATATCGTGACTTTAAAAATATGGCAAGTTATTAGACATAAAGATAACTTGTTTAAAATAAAATGTAGCTCGTTATGAGTTACTTCAAGCAATTCATTAAATATTCTTTCAGTCTGAACATTTAACATTTTTTTTATCCGTAGACCCGTAAGTAATTACCTCATTTCAGGGCTCATAAAACATTTTAAACACTAAAAAATTCTATGTTAATGTAAGATGAAAATTTCTGTAAAAAAGAACTCTGTATTAATTATTTCTTGAGGAAACTAGAAAGGTTTTTATAATATCTCTCTTTGAGATGGACGGACTGTGAAGTGATGTTAAATTAAGTTGTATAAAAGTTTTCGTAAATTACTATTTGAGATAGTTGTTAGCACGGTATTATAAACAGGTATGACATACAAAAAGCTTTAAAAGTTAGATAGATATAGTTTTAATTCTTTAACATACGCAGGTGGTACTATTTACTTATATAAACAATACATAACTAATAAACTACATACCTATTCTTAACACATATCTATAAAAGCAGGGAAAGAATTTATCATTTGAGATCATTATTTCAGCTTAGTTTCAGCAAAATAATATGCATTTCATAAACCTGCGTTATTATTGCGACAATTACCCACATTTAAAACTATAACAATTTAGTTGTGAAGGTTGATGCTTTTCAAATGATAAAAATAAAGACTCCCTTGACATAAAGACCTGGAGTGGTAGCTTTCAGCGATTATTAACGTTGGTATGAATTTCAATCCTTAGCTATTCGCTGTATATAATATAAAGGGAGTTTTCTCAACATGACTTTGTATTGACTTCTTCGACATGTAACTAACTCATTGTAAATTTACAGGCCATCAACTACGTGTCTGAAGTTTAAGGCATCGCAGCATTGATTCGAATGGTTCAACAACGCTGACCTTCGCGGTGCTCCTTTCTAGTCTTAAATACACTCGGCGTCACAAAAATCGCACCGCTTTAAGAATTCCCTTCAAAGTTATTTTAACCCTATTAATCAATAGTAAACATATAAGGTATTATTGAAAAGTCAATTTATTTAAAGTTTAGAATAATGCAAAAGAAATGTTTTTTTTTTATGCCCAAGGAATAAAAAAGCAAGCTAATGCAAATGATTAAAACGTGTCATTTTATTTTAACAGCAAAAATTACCACAAAGTCCTTAAAAGCAACTTAAAAACTAGTGTTACTCCCCATAGCCCTGATGACTGCTTTCATGCTCATGGACCTATTTACTGTTACAACAGCCTCTCGAGGAATGTTGTCCCATTCTTGAACGACGGTGTCTTGGAGGTCTCGGAGAGTGGTAGGGGCAGGATCGCGCCCATACTCGCCGTTTCAGTTCATCCCAAAAGTGCTCAATAGGGTTCAGGTCTAGACTTCGTGCCAGCCAGCGCATAACAGATATACCAACTTCGTTTTGGTAGTCTCGTAAAATTAATGCCTCTGCCAACAAACTCGCATAAGGGACCACGTGCTCTTCTAAGATCTCTGTTATGTACCAGGCAGCAGTCACCTTGCTCACGAACACTTCCAAACAGAGAAACACACACAAGGTTCGTTTTGGCGTCGATTGACATGCGGCCCCAGAACATGTACGAGCCACCCCCATATTCCACCGGCTTTTTTAATACATACAACTTACATACAACCGGTATGTGCGAATCGTTCTCCTTGCCTCAATATACACTCTTTTACACCTGTCGTTGCATAAAAAACACACCCTTGTCTCATCCGAGAAGAGCACAGCCCGCCATTGATCTATTGTCTAATCGACATGGTCGCGGGAAAATTACGCCCAGCCTCTGTTGTGCAGTCAATTTTGGCCCTGTAGCAGCCATATGAGCTGCAATTTTCTTCTCCTGCAATCTTCTTCTAATCATGGAGACGTTTACAGAAGTTCAACGAGCTGATCGGTGTTGTTGTTGCAGCTCAAGAGCATTGGAGAACCAATTACGTAAATACGTTGAAACAATGAAACGATCGTCTCTTTCGGATGTGCATTATTGTTTTCCAGATCCATGTCTTCAGATATGGCCACCAGTCTCGGAAGCGTTGGAACGGAAAAACGACTCAAGTTCCGTTAACGAGCAACATCACACTGCCTCTTCCCTGATTGCAGTAGTGCAATGACACTAATATACTTTAAATTGACATCAATATTAGTTGAGTTTAATGTATTTGTTAATGGCGGCACATGCTTGAAACTTATTTTCGGAGACGTGTGATTTTTGTGACGCCGAGTGTATTTTGGCCTTTAGTGTGAGACTCTTGCGCAAACGCATCTGCACAGCGTATCAAGTCGTGTTGATACAACTGCGGCTACGGAAAACGTCAAAGCGGTGCAAATAATAACCTCCCTGATAACTATATTTTATATAAACTATGACCGTATTTCATGCGACAGCCTTTTCAAAGACATTTTGAAAAGACGGGTGACACTTTCCGTGACGCAAGGTCTGGCTAGTACTTTTTGGACAAAGGCTAAGCTAGCTTGGCATGCCATCTGTATTTTGGGTACATTATCAGCCGGTAGCGTGGAGGACCAATTTGTTGATGCTTTAGGAACATTACATGCTAATTATGTGGCGTGTCATTTAAGTATGTTGTTAGTTCAATTTAAATCTATACTAATCACAGAAATCTTATTAAGATTTCTGTGATACTAATATTATAAAGCGGAAAAATTTGTTTGTTTGCTTGAACGCGCTAATCTTCGAAAGTCCAGGGTGGATTTGGATGAAATTTGGTATGGAAGTAGCTTGAAGCTTGAGGAAGGTTATAAGCTACTTTTTACGCGACTGCAAAAAAGGAGAGTTATGTTTTTACCGTAATAGAATCCATGGGAGCGAAGCCCCGCGTGAGTACTAGTAGTTTATAAAACACGCACACATAGAAGTTGCGCTGGACTTCGCTCCCATGGACTTATTACCTATGATAAAAACATAACTCGCTTTCCTTTATAGTCGGGTAACAACCTAGTTAGGCCTATTACCTTCCTAAATAAATCCACCATCCATCCAGTACTTTCGAAGATTAGTGCGTTAAAACAAACAAACAAACTTTTCCGCTTTATAATATTAAGTAAAAACAATTTGGTTAAAACAAATTTCAAAGTGCATGTCCCGCACTCTCACACCAGCACTAATGATTCAACCCCACTTCATCATTGATTAATTATTTCCTTTGACTCTTATATCACTGAACTCCGTCCTCCTAAGAGGATTCCTTTTAAAGCCGATATGAAAGGGGGTCTATCTCAACTATTGATACGGTTGAAGCGCATTTACGCAGTCAAAGCTTCATGAAAATCTAATCGTTGTGTGATCACGGCTCTGGCATGGTGGGTAGGGATGGTGCTAACTTAACTACGCAAAATATTAAAAAATATGTGTGACGATCTCGGGTTGATTTTTAAGGTTGCTGTAGTCGGTCCGTAGACCGCTGACCATATTTACATATTCAGATTCCCCCGTTCCTCAGAAAGCACGTGATGCTGTTGTTCCCGGCTGTATCTTTGACAATCATTATGGATAAACATATGCTATTGATTTTGTTATAACTTAAATAAATAAAATAAATAAATAGTCAGATAATAAAAATAGCCAGTAAATCTGACCAGCCTTACCAAGGGGTATTGTTTTACTTTGCAGCTGGGTTGCGGAGGTCAGGTTGGAAGTCGGTCCATGTAAACACAACCTACTCAGTTGCACCCAGTCAGACTGGAACCCGACCCCATTATATTCAGGAAAAGAGTAAGCATCTGCTTTGCATCATCATCTGATAATATAGCAAAATAATAAATGGCAAATGATTGTATTTTTTTTATTGATAATAGGCTCGCGTTTGATCAACATCTCACCTGATGTTAGGTAAGTGATGATATTGTCGAAGATGGAGCACGCTTACCTAAAAGTAACCTATTCACTCTTAACTTAAAGACCGCTAGATTATAGCTACCGGGAAACACAGACTCCGGCAGGGAATTCCACTCCTTATTCGTACGCACAATAAAGGTATTCCCAAAACGTTTAGTGCGTATAGGTGGGATGTCCACCATGTAACGATGGCGCATCGCCGTTTGTCTTGTAGTCCGACGATGGAACGGGCTTGGCCGATTAGATTGTGTAATTCCATCATAACCGACAGAAAACAGATAGACTAGCAACTCGTCGTCGATGATCAAGGTTTTGATTCGACCAGTGTATCGTTGCCACAATGAATCTTTTGGCCCGTTTCTCAATAAACTCAAGCGCGTCCAGCTGTTACTTGGCAGATTTTTCCCAAAGATGAGAGCAGTACTCCATACACGAACGAGCATGGGCTTGATAGAGATTGAGCAGCTGTTCGGATACTTTTTAGTACTTTTTCCTCTCTTTTCTGCTGTATTTTTCTCATTAATGTTGGTTTCACACCACCAGTTGACACTACTGAGGCGAGAGATCTTCTGACTTCGACCGGTGTAAAAAAACTTAAGCGTATGACATGTGCATGGGAGGCTAAACGGCTAGCCTGGAACTAAAGTGGTTTAAGTAACATTTTCATGTTAACTTTTCTATGAGCAGTTTTGAACATAAATACAAATAATTAACTCGTGGTACTGTACAGTGGTCTGTGTCATTTCGTCACCAAAATAACACTTATGAATGTATTGTATTTTGGACTTTTTATTATCCTACTTATCACGTAAATTACCTACATAAGGATGGCTAAGTTATCTCCTTAGCTGCCATATAATTTTTTATCAACAATATAACTTACATTTATAAGTACAGTAACTTCGAGCACCGCGTTTCATTTGCTATTTCAAAATGTTTATTTTGTGTCATAGACCACTTTAGTTCCAGGCTAGCCAAATCATAACAGCAATCTTCAACGTCAAGCAAAACTTCGTCGTCGGTCCGTCGACGGGTATCTTTACATATCGAGAGCCTGTCATTTATACGTCTTTGACAGTCGTTATTAAGCCAGTAAATCTGACAGCAGTCTTGCCAAGGGTATCGTGTTACCCAACTACAGGGTTATGCAGGTCTGATAAGTAGTAGCTCCATGACTTACTTAGGTGCAACCGGTTAAGACTGGAGTTCACCCCGATACATTTGGGAAAACGCTATGCAGTTGATGTTCGTTTGACAGGTGTTAAGCCCTGAAGACTCAATGCTGCTACCTTGTGAATGGTATTTCAGAACTCTTATTTTACACAAAGACAATTGAAACCTTTCTGAGGTACTTACCTGGGTTCATTCGGTGATATTCTGGTGATCGCCACAGTCAGTTTTGTGTCTGAGGAGCTGCAGTGATTGATAAACCTGCATGTTCGTTGCCTGCATGAGAGTAATGGGATTGGCGTAAAAAGGCAGTTGATATATATGGAAAATACAATAAAGTTTACAACTTTACCTAATGACTAGGTAAAAGACAGAACTTGCTCTGAGGGTACCTATGATGTATTTTTAGGGTTCCGTAGCCGAATGGCAAAAAAACGGAACCCTTATAGTTTCGACATGTCTGTCCGTCTGTCTGTCTGTCCGTCCGTCCGTATGTCACAGCCATTTTATTCCGAAACTATTAAGACTATACATGTAAAACTTGGTAGGTAGATGTATTCTGTGAACTGCTTTCCGATTTTAAGAGAAAAAATTAAAAAATATTTAAAATGAAGGGGGCTCTCCATACATGGAACTGAAACTGAAAATATTTTCTTTCATGAAACCTATACGTGTGTGGTATCTATAGACAGGTCTTTAAAAATGACATTAAGGTTTCTAGAATGACTTTTTCATAAAGTTAATCGTTTAAAAGATATACGCTTCCAAAGTGGTAAAATGTGTGTCCCCCCCTCTAACTTCTATAATAATGTAGTGAAAAATCTAAAAAAACCATATGTTGTAGATCTTAATGTAAACTTTCAACAAAAATTGGTTGAACGAGATCGAGTTAGCAGTTTTTGAGATACAGTATATTTTCTAAAACCGCAAATATAACTTTGTAATTCATACAAATACTATGAAAAACAAAGTTATTTGGCGTAGTTGTAAAAATTGTAAATAATCTAGTTTTAAGAAATTTGCAAGGTTGTTTGTTTTTTTTTTTCTCAAATAAATATATTAAGTATATTATATTTATTATAGTTACTACGGATTACGGAACCCTTCATTGGCGAGTCCGACTCACACTTGGCCAATTTTTATTGTATAAATTTAAAATAAATATTCAAAATTTAATAAATCATTCATCAATCTTCATTCCACCTTGATCTCAAATAAGTGAGGTAACGTTCCAAAAAGGTACTACATATTTTTAGAAACTAAAAGTTCAATATATCCTCTGTTAAGATGCGATCGATGCCAGTAGGTATATATTTCCGTCAATATGCCTGATACATCAGGACCAAATGGTTCGTGGGCTCGTACTCATAGTTCACGTACAAATAGTTGTTTGGTACTAATTATGCTAGATCTAGGGTTGGCGAATTTGAATTTAGCTCTCCTGTATCGATCGGTACCTATTGGTTATTCATGGAAAACAGTTGATTATGTACGGATTGAACGTCACTGAAGTCGGCCTGCTTTTCTTTTTTTATTTATGAGGCTCACCAACAAATGCTGATGGCTGAATTGTAAATAAATAAAATTAATTCATTTCAGGTCCATGACCCACATAAATAAAGTTAAATTAATGAATTAGGCACGATCGCTTACAAAATTTCTTGATGTTAAAAATACAAAGATATTCGGGATAATTTATTAATGTAAAATTATCAAAATGTCTTAGTTTCAAATTAAATGTAATACAATAAAACTTTATATTTTAGGGTAAAATTAGGTAAAACCACGTTAAGCCGAGTTGATACTACAGTGGTATCGGATTGAGTTCCATCTGACTATGAGAGTGATGAAGGAGGAAGTAGGTATAATTATGATCTGTATTTGCGCATAATAGCGCACTATAAATACCACCTATCTAATGCTAGTCTCCCTTGAGACTGACTGCCATGGCCGAAATTGCTAAGTAGGACTATTGGTACTATCTTCCTTCTAGATTGTTATTTTGAAAATCAAACAAACATCCAACATCCCAATTTTTTACCGTAGGTACCGAAAAATTCTATAAAGTTTTGTAACCGTCTCTCGGCAACCCTGTATCACCTCGCAATATTCACTGACATGCATTATTCAGTTTCATTACTCCAACCTACTACGGACAATAAATCGAAGGATAGCATTTATTCATTGGACGGTTTTTTTTTCTTTTTTATTCTCTTTTTGGCAGAGGATTTTGTGTTGGGATGATGTGTTTATGTTTTGTGATTGTATGATCGAGAACCTACTTTGTCTTTTTTCATTTAGGTATTTAAAGGATACTGGCAGGTTAGTAGTGCGATTCCAGTAATGTAATGTTTTTATTTATTTATTTATTTATTCAAAAAGGTTCACCAACAGCTTTCGTTCGTCTAGGCTTACACAGTTGCCAATTACAGGTTAACCAGCATTCTTAGTAGAAGTGGTAACTAACTTAAGCAAATATTCTTATACAATTACAAAATAACAAAAGACAAATTATAAAATTACATAAATCAAGACAAAAACAAAATTAATTATAAAATAAAAAAAAAATGTCGTAGGAATGTAGTGGTTGTGATGGTCTACTGAGTCTTTTATCCATTAACTATTAAAGTAAATACAAATAAATAAAAAATGCCTTAATTAATGACTTCTTCTCTCCGTATTGAGTCTAGCAGAAGGTGGTGTCAGATTTCTACTGACAAAAACCTAACCTGTTTTTTCAGTTGCCTTTGTGTTCTGAGGCCGCAGTATTTTGGTAGAACGTTCCCGAAACCCCGGCAGGACTGAAAATGCTTAGATGGTGAGATACTACGTGTTTACCTATTTTATATAGTGACCTGCGAAAATAAATAAGGATCTGATCGATTATTAATGCTAAAGTTTTTCACGCAAACTTAAATAAAACATCTTGAAAGTATCATTAGTAAGTACCACCTGATAACATTAATCAAAGAAACAAAACAAAAAATAGCAGTAAAAGAACAAAAGACAATCCTAAAAGAAATCCCCTAATCGTTGACGTTCCTTGATTACCATTTAATCACGAAAACGATATATGAAGGAATCGGACTAAACGAAAATGCTCACTAATTGATTCCGTAGCTCAATAAAAACTAAACGCACGAAGAAATACTCCGAAACCCTTAATGTTGGGGAAAGGAAGGCCGATTTGTTTCACCATTCAATGGAAAGAACCTGTGAGGAGCTATTAAGTTAATCCGCTTAGACGCTGTACTAAGAAACCCAAAAGAAAACGGACCTGAAACTTACTTATCATCCATTGCGGGCTCACCAGCATACGTTCGAACTTTCCTCTATCAGAACCGTCGATGAATTCAAGCATACAAATTTTAGTCGTACTATTTGCGGTACTTAAAAATATTGTAGAGTAACACTGTGAGTAGTCTATAGGCGACGGCACGCACTGTAATCAGTGCTAAGTCATTTCATTGCCAGATAAAGAGCTACTTTTCCAAGGATAAATTAATATTATTCGAGATTGAAAGAGCTCGACGAGATAACGCGAGTTCTTACAACTAAGAGGTTTTATTAGATTGCTCTTCGGTTATGGAATTATTTATATTTGGTATATTAGTTGTGTTTAGGGTTGTGACCATACCTCTGTTTTAGCGAATGCGAAACTTCTGCAAAAAATCTTATTCAATCTAGCAACCGTCTCCGCAAGCACTTTAGTGTAGTTTTAATAGAAATCTTATTAAGAAAATTTACCTAAACTAAGCCAAAACTTCACGTTTTTTACCGTACTACAGGAAATCCAAAAAGAAAGGTTATGATTTCAGCAATCTATGTATGTCTACACTAGCTGTGGCCATCGGTTTCACCCGCGTTAATTTTACAAAAACGTAGGTACAAAAAATATAATAAGTTGTATTTCATATTCTCTCAAGAGATTGCCAATCAGCTTTAATATTTGCACTGTTCATTGTATATTTATGCACCGTATGTATCTATTGTGTCTATCTATAATAGATACTCATGTAATCTTAGTTAAGAGTTGGAAACTGTTCTTAACGCAAAAAATAAATAAATAAAGTAATGTATATATTCCATTACTTTAAGATTACTACTTACTACATTGAGCTGTTTTCATTGAATTCAAATTGTGAAAACGGCAATTTTGTTCAAAATACATGTTATGAATAACGCATTTATTTGAATTAGGATTAATTTATAATGTTTATTCAAAGACCTATGCAAATAATGCATTATTTAAGAACAAATTGGATTACCATAAAAAGGTTATAATGAGTCTACCTTAAAAAATAGACAATAATTATATACTGTCACCAACGACTGTCACAGATATTTTTAGTTCTATTTAAAACGAACAATCCCATGGTACCTATATTATCTTCGAGTAAATCCAGTGGTTCAGGCAGCGTTCGTCAAGTTTGCCGACTGACACTTCTTATTGTAAAATTACGGCCAAATTACGCAAGATCTTTATAATTTGTAGTCTGTTATTTCAATGTTTAACCTATATTACAGTAAAGTTTCGTCTAAATCTGTTTAGTAGTTTTTGCGTGAAGCAGTAACAAACGTCCATACATCCAGTAACGTAGAATTGTGAACATAGAATTGAATTCTAGACATTATTATGTTCCAGATGGCGCTGAATAGGCCCAGTTTAGCAAAAATAACAGAAAATTAGTGCCCAACGCTAGTTTTCAACTGGACCTGGTTGAGATATAAACCTGATAAATGCCCCCACAGTGATATCAATAGATTCGCAAAAAAGGTCCGGGTGGCATTATACTCATTATGTTTTGATTTTTGTACGAATTATTTTCTTGTTTTGCACTTTTTAAAGTAATTTATTCTTCTGTCATCGGGTAACTTCGATTGAATATATAAATCACTATGAAAGTGATACAAAGAATACACTACTATACGGTAGATTTAATTATTTATTTTTTAACTTCTAGCTGTGTGACATTTCGCTGAATTGGACATGTTAGCGTAGTCGCCACTTGCCAGTCACATAAGGTCTATGCTCTAAATTAAGATGCCTTATCTTTGTTTGTAAATTGAGTGTGTACCAAATACATACATATGTTTTATTTCTTTCTGATTACAAAGGTGCCCACTGTCTGAATATCATCAAGTCTCATAGAAATAAAATTGATATTTTTCTATCGCTTACCCTACGATCACATCCTTAGTATCATTAAGGTTAGTTGCCTCTCCCTCTGCATGGCTTGTTATGTTATTAGTATTACGGCCCTTTACTGGAGTTGGCTTGAAGTGGATCTTCTTATTAATTTGGCCTTTCTATTTTACACAGACATTTGTTTTGTGGTTCATTGGTTACAGCTATCAATTCCCATTATGTTTTATATTGGTGAGATCTTCCTTCTAATTGTATTATATAAAGCTAAATTACCACTCACTCACTCACTCACTGACTGACTGACTCATTGACATAATTGTTCTCCCAGATGGTTGATGGGGAGGTGGGTATATTTTGACAGATTCGTAAACAAGTAACTCTCAAACCTACGGGAAAAGTGCCAAACCCCCCCTTTCCCCCCCCCCCCCTTCTCCCCCCCCCCTATCGTATCTCGGAAACTACGAGACCCGTATTTTTTTCTTTTTACGGATTCGTATAGAGGAGGCTCGGTAAAGTAAAAACCCTTTTTCAAAGTCCCCCCCCCCGCCCCCCTTCTCCTCCCTTTTAGGCGGATCTCGGAATCTAAGAGACTTGGAACATTTTTTTTTTCAGATTCAGGTAGAGGGGCAATGCTTTAGTCGAAATACTTGTGCAACCCCCCCCCCCATCGTACCCCTCATCATCCCCCTCTGTTTTTTTTGTTTGTTTTTTTTTTTCACAAGCACGCGAGGTGCTAGCACCTCGCGCAACACGCAAATACTAAACCCCCCATCTCCCCCCCACTTTTT
Source organism: Tholera decimalis (assembly GCA_943138885.2). Taxonomy (NCBI): domain Eukaryota; kingdom Metazoa; phylum Arthropoda; class Insecta; order Lepidoptera; family Noctuidae; genus Tholera; species Tholera decimalis. The sequence continues at coordinate 19,548,289 of OW964573.2, read as the reverse complement.
TTTTTCACAAGCACGCGAGGTGCTTGCACCTCGCGCAACACGCAAATACTAAACCCCCCCCCATCTCCCCCCATCACCCCCCCCCCTTTTTTTTCACAAGCACGCGAGGTGCTTGCACCTCGCGCAACACGCAAATACTAAACCCCCCATCACCCTCCCCATTTTTTTTTGTCACGAGCACGCGAGGTGCTTGCACCTCGCGCAACACGCAAATACTAGTTATACTATATAAAGCTAAATTACCACTCACTGACTGACTGACTGACTCATTGACATAATTGTTCTCCCAGATGGTGGATGGGGAGGTGGGTATATTTTGACAGATTCGTAAACAAGTAACTCTCAAACCTACGGGAAAAGTGCCAAACCTCCCCTTTTCACCCCCCTTTCCCCCCCCCCCCCCCCCTATCGTATCTCGGAAACTACGAGACCCGAATTTTTTTTTTACGGATTCGTATAGAGGAGGCTCGGTAAAGTAAAAACCACTTTTCAAAGTCCCCCCTCCGCCCCCCTTCTCCCCCCCTTTAGGCGGATTTCGGAATCTAAGAGACTTAGAACATTTTTTTTTCAGATTCATTTAGAGGGGCAATGCTTTAGTCAAAATACTTCTGCAACCCCCCCCCCCCATCACCCTCCCCCCCTTTTTTTTTTTTTTCACAAGCACGCGAGGTGCTTGCACCTCGCGCAACACGCAAATACTAAACCCCCCCCATCACCCCCCCCACTTTTTTTTTCACAAGCACGTGAGGTGCTTGCACCTCGCGCAGCACGCAAATACTAGTTATTATATTATATAAAGCTAAATTACCACTCACTGACTGACTGACTGACTGACTCACTCATTGACATAATTGTTCTCCCAGATGGTGGATGGGCAGGTGGGTATATTTTGACAGATTCGTAAACAAGTAACTCTCAAACCTACGGGAAAAGTGCCAAACCTCCCCTTTTCACCCCCCTTCTCCCCCCTCCCTATCGTATCTCGGAAACTACGAGACCCGTATTTTTTCTTTTTTACGGATTCGTATAGAGGAGGCTCGGTAAAGTAAAAACCATTTTTCAAAGTCCCCCCCCGCCCCCCTTCTCCCCCCTTTAGGCGAATCTCGGAATCTAAGAGACTTGGAACATTTTTTTTTTCAGATTCATTTAGAGGGGCAATGCTTTAGTCAAAATACTTCTGCAACCCCCCCCCAATCCCCCCCCCCCTTTTTTTTTTTTTTCACAAGCACGCGAGGTGCTTGCACCTCGCGCAACACGCAAATACTTGATTTAGAGGGGCAATGCTTTAGTTATTTTCACAAGCACGCGAGGTGCTTGCACCTCGCGCAACACGCAAATACTTGATTTAGAGGGGCAATGCTTTAGTTTTTTTCACAAGCACGCGAGGTGCTTGCACCTCGCGCAACACGCAAATACTTGATTTAGAGGGGCAATGCTTTTGTTTTTTTCACAAGCACGCGAGGTGCTTGCACCTCGCGCAACACGCAAATACTAGTTATACTATATAAAGCTAGATTACCACTCACTGACTGACTGACTGACTGACTCACTCATTGACATAATTGTTCTCCCAGATGGTGGATGGGGAGGTGGGTATATTTTGACAGATTCGTAAACAAGTAACTCTCAAACCTACGGGAAAAGTGCCAAACCTCTCCTTTTCCCCCCCTTCTCCCCCCCCCCCCCTATCGTATCTCGGAAACTACGAGACCCGTATTTTTTTCTTTTTACGGATTCGTATAGAGGAGGCTCGGTAAAGTAAAAACCATTTTTTAAAGTCCCCCCCCCGCCCCCCTTCTCCCCCCTTTAGGCGGATCTCGGAATCTAAGAGACTTGGAACATTTTTTTTTTCAGATTCATTTAGAGGAGCAATGCTTTAGTCAAAATACTTCTGCAACCCCCCCCCATCCCCCCCCTTTTTTTTTTTCACAAGCACGCGAGGTGCTTGCACCTCGCGCAACACGCAAATACTTGATTTAGAGGGGCAATGCTTTAGTTATTTTCACAAGCACGCGAGGTGCTTGCACCTCGCGCAACACGCAAATACTTGATTTAGAGGGGCAATGCTTTAGTTTATTTCACAAGCACGCGAGGTGCTTGCACCTCGCGCAACACGCAAATACTAAACCCCCCATCACCCCCCCACTTTTTTTTTTCACAAGCACGCGAGGTGCTTGCACCTCGTGCAACACGCAAATACTAAACCCCCCCATCACCCCCCCCACTTTTTTTTTCACAAGCACGCGAGGTGCTTGCACCTCGCGCAACACGCAAATACTAAACCCCCCCATCTCCCCCCCACTTTTTTTTTCAGAAGCACGCGAGGTGCTTGCACCTCGCGAAACACGCAAATACTAAACCCCCCATCACGCCCCCACTTTTTTTTTTTCACAAGCACGCGAGGTGCTTGCACCTCGCGCAACACGCAAATACTAGTTCTATTATATAAAGCTAAATTACCACTGACTGACTCACGCACTCACTCATTGACATAATTGTTCTCCCAGATGGTGGATGGGGAGGTGGGTATATTTTGACAGATTCGTAAACAAGTAACTCTCAAACCTACGGGAAAAGTGCCAAACCTCCCCTTTTCACCCCCCTTCTCCTCCCTCCCTATCGTATCTCGGAAACTACGAGAACCGTATTTTTTGTTTTTTACGGATTCGTATAGAGGAGACTCGGTAAATAAAAACCATTTATCAAAGTCGCCCCCCCCACCCCCCTTCTCACCCCCTTTAGCCAGATCTCGGAAATTAAGAGACTTGGAACATTTTTTTTTCAGATTCATTTAGAGGGGCAATGCTTTAGTCAAAATACTTCAGCAACCCCCCCCCATCACCCCCCCTGTTTTTTTTTTTTTTTTTCACAATCACGAAAGGTGCTTGCACCTCGCGCAACACGCAAATACTTTTTTTTTTTCACAAGCACGCGAGGTGCTTGCACCTCGCGCAACACGCAAATACTTGATTTAGAGGGGCAATGCTTTAGTTTTTTTCACAAGCACGCGAGGTGCTTGCACCTCGCGCAACACGCAAATACTAGTTATACTATATAAAGCTAAATTACCACTGACTCACTGACTCACTCATTGACATAATTGTTCTCCCAGATGGTGGATGGGGAGGTGGGTATATTTTGACAGATTCGTAAACAAGTAACTCTCAAACCTACGGGAAAAGTGCCAAACCTCCCCTTTTCACCCCCCTTCTCCTCCCTCCCTATCGTATCTCGGAAACTACGAGAACCGTATTTTTTGTTTTTTACGGATTCGTATAGAGGAGACTCGGTAAAGTAAAAACCATTTATCAAAGTCGCCCCACCCACCCCCCTTCTCACCCCCTTTAGCCAGATCTCGGAAATTAAGAGACTTGGAACATTTTTTTTTCAGATTCATTTAGAGGGGCAATGCTTTAGTCAAAATACTTCAGCAACCCCATCACCCCCCCTGTTTTTTTTTTTTTTTTTCACAAGCTCGAAAGGTGCTTGCACCTCGCGCAACACGCAAATACTTTTTTTTTTCACAAGCACGCGAGGTGCTTGCACCTCGCGCAACACGCAAATACTAGTTATACTATATAAAGCTAAATTACCACTGACTCACTGACTCACTCATTGACATAATTGTTCTCCCAGATGGTGGATGGGGAGGTGGGTATATTTTGACAGATTCGTAAAGAAGTAACTCTCAAACCTACGGGAAAAGTGCCAAACCTCCCCTTTTCCCCCCCCTTCTCCCCCCCCCCCTATCTTATCTCGGAAACTACGAGACCCGTATTTTTTTCTTTTTACGGATTCGTATAGAGGAGGCTCGGTAAAGTAAAAACCATTTTCAAAGTCCCCCCCCGCCCCCCTTCTCCCCCCCCTTTAGGCGGATCTCGGAATCTAAGAGACTTGGAACATTTTTTTTTTCAGATTCATTTAGAGGGGCAATGCTTTAGTCAAAATAATTGTGCAACCCCCCCATCTCCCCCCCCCCCCCATTTTTTTTTTTCAGATTCACACCACAAGCACGCGAGGTGCTTCCACCTCGCGCAACACGCAAATACTAATCCCCCCATCTCCCCCCATCACCCCCCCGTTTTTTTTTTTTTTTTTCACAATAACGCGAGGTGCTTGCACCTCGCGCAACACGCAAATACTAAACCCCCCATCACCCCCCCCCCTATTTTTTTTTTTCACAAGCACTCGAGGTGCTGCACCTCGCGCAACACGCAAATACTAGTTATATTATACTATATAAAGCTAAATTACCACTCACTGACTGACTGACTCACTCATTGACATAATTGTTCTCCCAGATGGTGGATGGGGAGGTGGGTATATTTTGACAGATTCGTAAACAAGTAACTCTCAAACCTACGGGAAAAGTGCCAAACCTCCCCTTTTCCCCCCCCTTCTCCCCCCCCTCTATCGTATCTCGGAAACTACGAGAACCGTATTTTTTGTTTTTTACGGATTCGTATAGAGGAGGCTCGGTAAAGTAAAAACCATTTTTCAAAGTCCCCCCCCCCACCCCCCTTCTCCCCCCCTTTAGGCGGATCTCGGAATCTAAGAGACTTGGAACATTTTTTTTTTCAGATTCATTTAGAGGGGCAATGCTTTAGTCGAAATACTTGTGCAACCCCCCCCCCCATCACCCCCCCCCTCTCTTTTTTTTTTTTTTTTTTTTTTTTCACAAGCTCGCGAGGTGCTTGCACCTCGCGCAACACGCAAATACTAAACCCCGCCATCACCCCCCTTTTTTTTTTTCACAAGCACGCGAGGTGCTTGCACCTCGCGCAACACGCAAATACTAAACCCCCCCATTTTTTTTTTTTTTTTCACAAGCACGCGAGGTGCTTGCACCTCGCGCAACACGGAAATACTAGTTATATTATATAAAGCTAGATTACCACTCACTGACTCACTGACATAATTGTTCTCCCAGATGGTGGATGGGGAGGTGGGTATATTTTGACAGATTCGTAAACAAGTAACTCTCAAACCTACGGGAAAAGTGCCAAACCCCCCCTTTTCCCCCCCCTTCTCCCCCCCCCCTATCGTATCTCGGAAACTACGAGACCCGTATTTTTTCTTTTTACGGATTCGTATAGAGGAGGCTCGGTAAAGTAAAAACCATTTTTCAAAGTCCCCCCTCCCCGCCCCCCTTCTCCCCCCCTTTAGGCGGATCTCGGAATCTAAGAGACTTGGAACATTTTTTTTTTCAGATTCATTTAGAGGGGCAATGCTTTAGTCGAAATACTTGTGCAACCCCCCCCCCCATCGCCCCCCCCCTCTTTTTTTTTTTTTTTTTTTTTTCACAAGCTCGCGAGGTGCTTGCACCTCGCGCAACACGCAAATACTAAACCCCCCCATCACCCCCCCCCTTTTTTTTTTTTTTTTTTTCACAAGCACGCGAGGTGCTTGCACCTCGCGCAACACGCAAATACTAGTTATACTATATAAAGCTAAATTACCACTGACTGACTGACTGACTCACTCATTGACATAATTGTTCTCCCAGATGGTGGATGGGGAGGTGGGTATATTTTGACAGATTCGTAAACAAGTAACTCTCAAACCTACGGGAAAAGTGCCAAACCTCCCCTTTTCCCCCCCCTTCTCCCCCCTCCCTATCGTATCTCGGAAACTACGAGACCCGTATTTTTTTCTTTTTACGGATTCGTATAGAGGAGGCTCGGTAAAGTAAAAACCATTTTTCAAAGTCCCCCTCCCCCGCCCCCCTTCTCCCCCCTTTAGGCGGATCTCGGAATCTAAGAGACTTGGAACATTTTTTTTTCAGATTCATTTAGAGGGGCAATGCTTTAGTCGAAATACTTGTGCAACCCCCCCCCCATCACCCCCCCCTCTTTTTTTTTTTTTTTTTCACAAGCACGCGAGGTGCTTGCACCTCGCGCAACACGCAAATACTTGATTTAGAGGGGCAATGCTTTAGTTTTTTTCACAAGCACGCGAGGTGCTTGCACCTCGCGCAACACGCAAATACTGCACACCCCCCCCCTCTTTTTTTTTTTTTTTTTTCACAAGCTCGCGAGGTGCTCGCACCTCGCGCAACACGCAAATACTTATTTTTTTTCACAAGCACGCGAGGTGCTTGCACCTCGCGCAACACGCAAATACTTGATTTAGAGGGGCAATGCTTTAGTTTTCTTCACAAGCACGCGAGGTGCTTGCACCTCGTGCAACACGCAAATACTAAACCCCCCCCATCTCCCCCCATCACCCCCCCCCCCCCCCTTTTAATTTGGTTTTTTTTTTGTCACAAGCACGCGAGGTGCTTGCACCTCGCGCAACACGCAAATACTAGTTATCTATACTAATATTATAAAGAGGAAACCTTTGTATTTTTGTATTTTTGTATGTTTGTATTGAATAGGCTCAAAAACTACTGGACCGATTTCAAAATTTCTTTTACCATTACTTAGAGGGATTCTTCCGAATCCGTATAGGCGATATTTATTCCCGGAAAATAGATAGGATTTTTCGTGGTAGTGAAAATTGTGGAGTAAGGCGTCGAAAAAACTGCCGTACGTTAACGATTCTCGCGAACGCTGCCTATATTTAATATAAATATTTAATATAAACATTGCACCCGTGCGAAGCCGGGGCGGGTCTCTAGTACTATATAAAGCTAAATTACCACTGACTGACTCACTCACTCATTGACATAATTGTTCTCCCAGATGGTGGATGGGGAGGTGGGTATATTTTGACAGATTCGTAAACAGGTAACTCTCAAACCTACGGGAAAAGTGCCAAACCTCCCCTTTTCACCCCCCTTCTCACCCCTCCCTATCGTATCTCGGAAACTACGAGACCCGTATTTTTTGTTTTTTACGGATTCGTATAGAGGAGGCTCGGTAAAGTAAAAACCATTTTTCAAAGTCCCCCCCCCCGCCCCCCTTCTCCCCCCCTTTAGGCGGATCTCGGAATCTAAGAGACTTGGAACATTTTTTTTTTTCAGATTCATTTAGAGGGGCAATGCTTTAGTCGAAATACTTGTGCAACCCCCCCCCCCTCATCACCCTCCCCCTTTATTTTTTTTTCCACAAGCACGCAAATACTAACCCCCCCCCCCAATCTTCCCCCACCACCCCGCCCCCTTTTTTTTTTCACAAGCACTCGAGGTGCTTGCACCTCGCGCAACACGCAAATACTAAACCCCCCCATCTCCCCCCATCACCCTCCCCACTTTTTTTTTTTTTTTCACAAGCACGCGAGGTGCTTGCACCTCGCGCAACACGCAAATACTAGTAATACTATAAATACTAAAGTTTTGCGAGGATGTATGTATAGTACTTTGTTACTCTTTCATGCAAAAATGACTAAACGAATCAGAATAAAATTTGGTATGTAGATAGTTAATATCCTGAAATAACACATAGGCTACTTTTTATCCCACAATTCGCACGGGCATTCTGACATTTTATGAGTGCCCATATAGGCCCTATGCGAAATAAAATATTTTTGATTGATTGACGTTTATTGTTTTTGATGAGATTTGGGTTATACTAATTAGACATGAAAATGTTTTCGTGATACTATTATAAGCCTTGCCTTCAGCCCGGTTTATTTATTGGCTATTATTATGTGACAATAGGTATTAAAAAGTACCTCTAAATAACTCTGTTAGAAATGTGTCTCTTAAAATTTCAACGACACGGTTAGCACAGTAGTTCTCTTCCGGTACATGGATGTATTTGTATAGCCTAGAGATAGGTTTTGTTTTTATTGATAATAGGCTAGCGTATGACCACCATCTCACCTGATGGTAAGTGATGATAGGACGAAGATGGAGCACGCTTGCCTAAAAGTAACCTATTCACTCTTGACTTAAAGAACCCCAGGTGTTCAGAGTCTGGTTGTTTTGTAGGAGGAATTTCTAGTGTCGCCCAACGTATTTTTCAATTTGGATACACCGATCAAATTATTTGTATTTTGTAGCTTTCTATTGGCTCTGAACATCTTTTGTATATAAAATTTTATTTACGTTCAAAATCACTTACAGCCATACAAACATCTTGATAGACTCGATGGTTCTGCAGTGAAAGGTTTACGAAGAATCAATAGAAATTCGTTTGAAAATTACCTCACAAAAGCCGTATAGTGATTTATGAGAGGGTTTCAACAAAGCTATGGTTACTTGGTTAGTCGCTTAAACTTGGAGATTGGAAAACTTTAGATATTTTCGGTTGGTACGCTTCGATTCTGAAGAAGTATTGACGATAAATGAGGTAAGTACGGTTTTGTGTCGGTGAGGAATTGTTGTGTTAAAACAAGATAAGAAGACGCTTTTATTTCAAATTCATTATTACATTATATCCTTCTTAAATGAAGTAGTAGATTACCAGACACACATACTGATGTCTGTCTGGTAATATGAAACAATTTCAAACAGAAATCACCTAGTTTTTTCCGTTTGTTTGTAAGCTCGTCACTTCGATACTACTCGACAGATCTCATGTAGATTTCACCGGAAGATAGATTGTAATTAATAACTTGTTGGTAAGAGTGCTTTATCTCAACCAAATTATCGCTTACCATCAAGTGAGATGGTAGTCAAACAAAAACAAAGAAAACTTGTTTACAAAAAGAGCAAAAAGTTCAAGTGATATTCAGGTTGGCTTACTAAACTTAAATTCCTAATTGCTAAATAAGATATTAAGACCAAGATGAAAAATGTACACAAGACTCTTTTCTTGGATGTCTTATTTCGTTTATATACATACTGATCTATGTACAAATAAAAATAAAACTATAACAGGAATTGGTTAAACTTTCTTTTATGGCCCGTCGATTTTTGGGTCGGGGTGGGAGGGGAGGGGTGGCGGGGAGTAGTGCTACCCCCCTGTACCATCCCCCCCCGCGCAACCCCATGGTTATGGTGATATCCATGGTTAAAGTTTTTAGGTTAGATAAAAATTTCGGAAAAATTTAGTATTGTTTGGCAGGAGGAAGGCAGTGGGAGTGGAGTGACGGGGTAGGGGGTGCTCCTCTCCTCCCCGGCATTACTCCAACAAAAAGGTTTTCGAAAAACTCAAAAATTGGCTAAAAGGTGTAGTCGGAGCCCCGCTTCGCGGGGCTCAATGGTTTAGAAAAAAATAACCACGAAGGTGATCGCCGGGACTGTTCTTTAAAATTTTTAATAGATTTCTATGTATTTATGAGTATAGGAACGTCCAAATCAACATTCACGTTCCGTTCCACAGTGTAAACAAAAATTCGTAATATTTTTGTGTGAAAACGTCAACGTAATTAAATAATACAGCACAGCTATAATGCCCACTAATAACACACCAAATTTAATACGTGCATATGTGAAAATAAAATTATTTTTACGTAACAATATGACATAAAATTGAACAAAATACACTTCTTCTGTCAATGGAACGTGACATGTCAACTTTGACGTCTACCATGACAATAAACAACCTAAAAATTTGCAAATGGCGTGCTATTTTTCAGTATTAAACGAAACTTTAAAAACTTATATCTCGTAAACAGTGAATTTGCGCAACTTAACAATTTGTAAAAAGCTTTCTATTTATGAGTACTATTTACAGTAAAACTATGAACTTCCAACTCAACGGGCCATAAAGGAAAGTTTATCCCAGGAATTTAATAATCGCAAAACTTGACCTGTAGTAAAAATTGCCTTATTAAAATTATTTACTAACACAATTACAATTCGTTTCTAAACAGGGTACCTATTAATATATTTTCCATGACCTATTGAGAGTGTAGACTTTAATTTGCTGGTTAAAAGACATGTCATATTTCTGAATTTTTCCGTAGGTAATACGCAAATTACGCGCTTGGTAGTAGAGTTGCGGACACCTGCCCGACATACATACATAGCTAGAGAATAAAACAATTAATCAATGCTTTACGTACCATAGACATACACACATACACAAACACAATAAAAACGCAACCAAACACACATATTTACACTCTACTTGTTCTGAAGAGCGACGCCTGCTTGCATAAGTATAAGGCTCTATGTAGAATATTTTAGAAGTTGTAAGTTACCAAAAATAAACAATTTATTAATTTAAATAAAGAACTATTATTTGGGCTAGGAATCACACACACACATGTATTTTTGAATTCCCTAACAAGATTCTTTTTTAATGAAGTCGGTTAAAAATTGGTAGAAACAAATAAATATGATGTAGTACACTGAGACAGTTTTAAAAGTAAAGATCAATGATGAATGTCTAATTTCGAAACTTTTCCTTTTACAACCATGACGAAGCATTTCCACCAAAGGAACTAAATCAAAACCACAGTTACCATACACAAGCCCACTATTTTTTCAACTCTTCAAAACTAGACGCGTAGTTTTAAAAAAACGCGGAGGTATTTTCTCTCCACCGCGAAGGCTGTACCAACAGAATCCAACTAAAGAGCTCTGCAATATAGGTAGCCAAGTTTTAAAAATGTAATTTGATTAAAGGTAAACTTGCAGCAATATGCGAAAATACGGCTTTGAGCTTTGAAATAAAAACGTAAGTTTTACTTTTAGGATTTGGTAAGAGATAGGGCATGTAATATCGGAAAGTTTTCAATTCCGATACTGATTTCCGATATTAGATCTCAATATCCTATATTAATAACCAATTTCGTAATTTCGTTAGAAATTGCACATTTTATTTATTTATATTATAGGTATCAGGTTGGATTGAGTACAATAAAAAACATTTTTAAATCGTACCTATTCTTTAATTTGGTTCAAAAATTGGTTGCTTTTTAAGTATGTCCACTGTAAGTATTAAATCACATATTTCTCATTATTATCCTATACCTAGGTACTTGTTACTAATTAAACTATTAAACTCAGAATCAACAAAACTTCTTATAATTCAAAATTTGCAAGCAAAATTAACAACTATGAATAACAATATTATTGGAAATATTTGGTTATCATATTTCGCATTATTATCGTAATACTTATTGAAAATAATTTAAAGTATAAGTAAAGTAAGTATAAATAAAAAATATTAGTAATTTAAAATGTGTAAGCAAAATCAACAGAAATAAAGGAATAGGTATGTTTATATTTTAAAATCTCGTTTTTCTGGGTAATAGGTTCTCAAGAACAACAAAACGTCAAGCATTTTGTCGGATAGTGAGCGAATCAGATAGCTTTTGTATCGCATCACACGCTTACCGAGCTGGCAACAGGAAGCTAAAATATAGGTTTAGTAAAAATATATAAATTTGTCCGATTTCGATATTGGGTCACCCAGTACCGGAATTGTAATTCGAGATTGTATTCCGAGATTCATGCCCTAGTAAGAGAAAGGTTGATTATACCTTTTTTGGAGGAAAAACGTAAATTCTCTCTCTCATCCTCCCATTCTGAGTAGAGTGCACGGGAGGGTCAGACTTCTGCTGACTAAAAACCCAAACTATTCCTTCGGTTGCCCTTGCGGTTTGAGGCCGCGGTATCTCGTTAAAACAGTTCCGCAACCCCGGAGGTTAATATTAATAAGAAGCCTTTAACATTCCTACTGCTATGCCAGAGGCCTCCTTTCTATTAGACAGCATGGCATGGGTCTCAGTGGGGGTCAGTGGATATCATAATATTTTTATTCCTAGGGGGGCGCCGCCGGGCATGCCGCTTTCAAGATGTTTACCCACGCCATTTTGAGGACAGTACTGAAGATATAAATGTTACAAAGTATTTTGCCCACCTGGACTCCAACCCATGGCTTATATCTCGTCATTCGTGCCCATGACCTCTGGGCTACCAATACTGCCAATTTATTTTGCGACAAAATGTCAAGTAATGAGTGCGTTTGCAAAAACTCAATTTCCTTTTCATACAGACGCTGTAGTGACAAGATTTATGAAAGGTTGTTCTCCAGTTCAATATACAGTTTTAGATACTTACTTATAATAAACAAGACGGGTTGGTCTTAGGTGTAATACTTGCCAATGTCGGTCGCAAGATGTGTGACCATCTATTACGCATATATGTAAATTCCGTAAGGCCTAGTGTTACGGAAAATACCTACTTACCAAATAATTTCAGCAAATCCGTGCGTCGAAAAGAACGTCAGCTCTTTTGGACTAACGGATCCGCGTGATTCACGCACTTCCAGCTGCTAATTTAAGATTCTTGTCAGTTGTTATATGAAAATGAACTGGACAAGTTTCTCGTGGAACAGAGGTTCTATGAGGCAAAAGGGTTCAGGAGTACACGCAGCATTAGAAAACCTTTTTTGTAACCTTATACTCGTATTAAATGAACTTTAAAATAAAATAATTTTACGATGAAATTAACGTACCTAACGTAAGTATACGTTAATTCAATCGTAATATTATTTTATTTTAATTACAAATAATCAAACCAAAATTCAAATTGGCAATATTAGTACTGTAACAGTAAGGGCGTTAAAGTTAATACTGTCTACTATTTTATTCCGCTTGAGCCCCAATCATTGCTTAATAGCTTAACAGTTGGGGTTTAGCTCCCACGCGGTCAAGATCTTGGCTTTCCGCTGTAAGCAAGACGCACAGGACTGGTTGAAGTACCCACATAGGTTAGGCGTAGGTTTCATGTCCAGGAGTAAAGTATAGGAAGTTTTTGACACTTGAAAATGGGTTGTAAAATGGAGGTCAGCTGAATCCGACTTTTGTTAGAGTGGTATCGTGTTTTCACATAGTTGGAAAACAGCTAGGCAGATTGATTAATCGCCCCGGGCGAACTTTCTCATACCGGCCAAGCTCGGGAAGCAAAACCCTAGCTAAACACGAGCACCTAAGCTCAAGTATGCACGGCAATCCATTCAACCTTTTTGTATTGAGAAAATGTTATTAGATTCAAAACATGAAAAACCCATTTCCTCTACATGAGTTATCGATTATATAATTACGATAGTTTCCACGTCCCGAAGGAATTCTACCCTAGATAAAGTAGTTAAAATTGCAAACGTGCTGCCAACAAAGTCTTCAGGGAATTCAACTGTAAACATAAATTCTCACACACCTTAATTTATTTATTTACTAACTTCCAAGGGTCCGGTCATAGATTAGTCACAGAATTCAGAAGGTACGGATGCACGCATACATAGACACGCTTCACGTACAACGAGTGCTGAACTGCTGACGCAATCGCTACTAGTAAATTTGTTTCAGATCACCTCACTTACGCGTCTATGTATGTGTGCGCGCCAGTTTTCGCTCATTGTATAGAGTCGACCCTCGGTGTTTATTTTCTGTGCAATATGGCTCAAACTTTTCATTGTAAAAAACAGGTGTTTGCTGAAACTGTTGTTTCAGTAACAATTCATTTCGGATGTCTGAATTGTGTGTGAATTGGAAAATCGGTGACGTAAATACAAGCGTAAATAGCTAGTCGTTGTCAAACCAAAACCTGCTATGTGCAAAAAGTATACTTTTGAGATATTGACAAAAGAAGTTTTCCTGAAAAATTTTACATGAGAGTTATTTTTTTTTAGTATTTTATTTCAAAGTTATCATTATTATACTTAAATTCGTTTGTATGATAAACACATAAAACAAGTCATTTATTTATTTTTTAGATTAAAGAGAAAAAAAAGCACATAGCAGATTTTAAGTAGTCAAGTTTAGGGCACATAACAGGTTTAAAAAAAAAATTGAAATTACGTAAATATTTAATGTTGACACATAAAAAAGGCTGTATTAATTAGGCTTATATTTAAGGCAATCATAAAATGGATGGTAGTCACGATCTATAAATGGTTTCAATTCTTGAAGTTGGTTAAACTTTGATTGAGTTATTTCCAATGGACCATCATACAATGGCGCAGGTTCAGGGTACTCTTGGGGAACCTGCCTTCGCTGCGGAAGAATTGTATAATCTTCTGGATGACGGAGTTTGAAATACACATCGCCAGACGGCGTGTATTTAAAGGATCTGGTGTCATTTACTGTAGGATCACCCTTCCTTTTACCTGGTCTAATAGACTGGTAATTTGTCAATAGATTTTCATAATCTTTGAAAAAATCATAGTGAACAACTCTAATATCATAAGGTTGTTTGGGCCGTGCTTGTCGCATTTTTGTGACGTAATCCTGAGGTGCATAAATAGGAGGTTTTATGTAATGCTCGATTGCAGAATGGACACTATCGACCTCCATCATAGTATGTTCCTTTTCTAAAATGATTTATTCCACTTCTACTTTAAAAAAATAACCAAAGTCACTCAGTGCACTCGCTAATACCTTATTTCTATTTTGGTAATTACATCCGTCACTAATTATGGTCATGTGTTTATAAGCTCTGCTTGTAGTTTTAAGGTAATCGATTACACAGCTTGTAAATTCGTTGGATGTAACTCCTCCATCTGCTTCGTGCCAAAAATAAATAGTGACATCTGCGGTACGAGAGTTATAAATCGTAAAATTATGACACTGTAATTTTTGTTTATAATACAGTGCACTGGCAAGTAATTTTGGTGCTAAAAGGACACTTTGAACGTCAACGGTTATCACTGCGACGTCTGGGTTAAGCTGTAAATTTTCTATTGCTATTTTTTTAGCATGACGTGCTTCATCTTTTTTTTTGGATATGAGTGTCATAGACCTCACGTGAGACATTTTTTAATTGGGAACTTGAACAGACGTCACACTGATCCTTTCTCGGTTTGTGAATAGAAATGTTATTTTTTCTAAGTACACTTAAAAAAGTATTTCTTGAACATGGTTTTTTATTATGTTCATTGCACCAGGTTTTATAAAATGTATGCATATGCAGATGTGATAAAAAAGTTGACTCCACGTAAATACGCTTTGATGATGCCCGACAATAGTGTCTTGGCACTTTAGGAAGTAAATCTAACCATTCAGATACTGTACTTCTTAAACTCGTATTCCTAATTGGCATAAAACTTTGATTATGTGCAATCGTAAAAGGGGGTTCCATATCGTGTGCCATTGCTGGCATATCTTTTACCCAGCGTAAGAAAGTGTCACGTCCAAGATCAAGGGTGTTTAAAAAAAAAACAATCTGCATACTTACTTTTACTTTGGTATTTTGGCAATCAGACTTGGGCACAAAAATATCAAAACCGACTTGTTTTCGAGAGGTAATACTATTATCACGTTTTCTTGTCTTGCGTAAACTCCTTTGAGATGCCAATCCTTGTACGAAAGCTTTTTTGTCACTCCATGCTTTCATATTCCAAAATTTAGAATGCAACGCAGATCGTTCTTCTTCCGACACCAATCCACACATGAAAGTATGTTTAGATTTTTGCTTCATTGCAGTATGATTACAACGACTTTTTACAGACCGACCCTCTTTTGGTGTATTCTGTTCTAGTTTTCCATCTTTTTTCTTATAGCCTATGTATGGTTTCCCAAGTAAACGGCGGTGCTTAGCTGTAGATTGACCTAATTGTACAATTTGAGAATTACTCGAAATTTCGATGGTCGTGTCCGATTCCTGTACTGGACATTCATTTGATAAATCACTGTCACTACTATAAATTATGTAACGTCTGCCTTTGGTGGTTGTAGGAATAGATGACCTGTCACTCTGTTCCGAGGATGAGTCTATTGACATGCTGGCAAATACACCCGAAGAAGTAGATGGTCTATTAAACTCTTCGTACCTTGACAGATCTCTATTCAAGTCCATTGATTCTCTGTGAGGTAGGCGTAATTCTTGTTCATTTTCTTGTCGTAGACATTCCTTCTCCGAATTTAAAACTAAATCTACAATTTTCTTTCCCCTGTTCATTGTAACATTCACTTAAAGCCACCCTGCAAACTTTTTAACCGTGAATTGAACTGTTCGTTATAAGCTAACACTCGTTGTAACATAACATCAACTGACTGCGTATGAGTACAGTTAAACTATGAAGGCAATATAGTCATCGGAGTTCTAATGAAATTTGAGAGTAAACATAAATAAACAATAAAGATTTATCACTTTGTTTGCTCAGTTGCACAAACGTTCATATTATATTGCAATGTAAAACTGTTAAGGAACAAGAACATTTATTCATTATGTTCATATCAATATCATCTCTCTCTCTCAATATCTCGTTATGATTGTATTCTGTATGAATAAGCTGTAATATGAGTGTACAGTACAGTTATTATTGTTTGTGCTATGCACTTAGCAGATTTTAAACTAGGTATTGCTACTAGCTGCAGCTGGTCGTGGTCAAATAAAATGTGCTATGTGGCAATTTGTTACATAGCAGTTTTTATTTGACAAAGTTTTAGCTGCTGCACATAGCATATTTTATTCTGAGGCCATAAGCTAGCTAAGCTAGGTAGGCAGTGACCTATAAGCTGTGGTCAAAATCTTGAAATCTGAAAAACGGCACTTAGCAGATTTTGGTTTGACAACGACATAATAAATACTGTTCGGTGGTTCCATAAATCTTGTATCTACAGATGTTTGCTACAGAATCATTGAAAATATCTACTTGTTCCTTTCCTTTTGCATGGTGTATTAGGTTAGGTAAATTCAATCCTGTTGGTCTGATACTTTACCGCTTTCACGGCTTTGTCCAGTATTGCAGGATATTAGGCCGCAATATTTTTAAAATACATTAGTAGGTATCACGGAATAGATGAATAAGGTTGGAATAGTAATGTGGGCATGGCGAGCGCGCCGCATTTATGATACGACAATCATAGCGCGACCGATTAATTCATTCACCGCGTTTAGTGCACTTCGGCTTACTTCGGAACACAGAGCTCTGCTTTAAAATGCCGTGTTGTGCAATTATAACCTGTAAAACAAAAAGTCACCGTCACAGTCGCAAGTATAGAGCGAGGAGGTATATTTTTCCATCGGTAAGGCGAAATTAACATTTAATTACAATTTTATTTGTAAAAAACATAAAAATATTCTGATCACTATGAAATTCCGAACGTTAACGAACATTATTTCAACAAGTTACAAAAAGTATACATTGCCTGTTGTGTTCGCTTAACCAACGCAATGACCAAGTCCGCTTACAATGTACTGCATGCGCCACACTTCAACCATTGATGTTTTGTCCTTTGCCCTGATTGGCTGTGATGCACGGCGCATGTTTATCAACAGTGAGCTACAATCAGTAGCAAGCTCTCGATTTATGTGTGTGTAATTTATTTGTGGGCGTAATTCGCATACGTAACGGGCCTCTTGCTTGTAGTAGAGCTAAAGAGTGGGGAGACAAGCGGCGACACGCGTTCTCATACAAATCAGGAACTATTTCCTTTCTAACCTCTTTTATCTGTTCTGTGGTAGGTATGCAAAATTAAGCATCACTTGCCGAGGTCGGACCGTGGATGGGTGATCATCTTAACATGTCGAGATTCCTTCGTAACTCAGAAAGCACGTGAAGCCGTTAGTCCCAGCTCTCATTTGTGGATACATCTGAAGCCAGAAATTCTAACACCAGTCTTGCCAAGGGGTATAGTGCTACTCAGCTGCTAGATTTAGAAAGCCCATCGCTCCATGTAAAGCACTAAATAGTGCTCAGCTGCATTAGGTTAGACTGGAAGCCGGATAACATAGGAAATGGGTAAGCAACCATGGTATGAGATGGTAGTAAAACGCGAACCTATTATCAGTTAAAAACAACAGAGTATAGTATGCAAAGTATTAGACACAGAACTAAAATCAGGTACTTAGGGGAGAGTTGGATAATACCGAGCCCCTAAGGACTTGAGTCCATAATTAGGAAAATGTTTGATATTAAAATAAAAAAAATGCAGTAATTAGTAGGACATTTATTCAGGTACATATACCGCATAACAAAAAAAAATCGAAAATTTAAAGAGGAAGTAATTATTGTAAAATTACTCAAAAACCTTAAAGGCGTGGTATTGTCAAACTGGTCTGATTATATCGTGCCTAGGTTTGATAAAATCTTGCCTACATTAATTGCTTGCTTTTGTCCTGTTGGAGCATAAATCTTACCGGGTTATTGCACAGTGCTGATGCCAGTTTTATCGACATTGAAGATTCGATTGGCTGAAAAATTATGCTTGCTATGGAACGTACTGGCGATGCACGGGGAAGGGTGTAGGCATGTCGAGCTTCGATGTTTACGCACTGTATCGCAGAACTAGTGGATGGTTTTTTAAATATCCTGATGCGTGGAATTATCAACCGCGCGGTAATATCCAACTCTCCCCTACATATTATATTTCAAAAGGGCTTCAATTATTAAAAAGTAATCCAAACTAAACAAAACTTTAGGCCTAAATGGTGTACACGTGTATGGTAGAATTTAACGATCGAAAACAGAAGTTAAACATTACTTGTGTTGTACCAACTTTATCACGTAGGTACCTACCTATCTGAATAATTAGTCGTAGTCATATCATGTGTACTTAGGTATATCGTATGCTATGCTGAAAGTGGTACGAAAAACACAAAACGTGAAATAATGAAATAATGATGTCTATTTTGCAAATAGGTTATAAATAACACTATTACACGTCATTTTTTCGTAAATGTAAACTAGATGGGGCCAGTGTTTCCTAACTGACTACTCTGAGAAGAAACACTGAAACTAAAACATAGTGTATTACATACTCTTTGACTGAAACAAACTCAGAGGTCAACGTCTCTTTTAAAGTCCATACAATCTGTAGTGATCAAATCATATGTGAGCCATGTAGGTTTATGCATAGATTATACATTTATATGTATAATCTATGCCGATAATACTGAGGGTTTATGTCTGTGGCGCCCTTTAGAGGACAGAATCACACAGATTTGAGCAGGCCCGTCCAAACAGTGCAATATTGGCCAACTATCTCCCTTTCTGGAAAGATGTAATGAGAAAAATCAATAGGTGGATACCTACATGCTTAGACTATTTTTAACCGACTTCTAAAACAGGAGGAGGTTCTCAATTCGGATGTTTGTATTTTTTTTTTTTTTTTTTTTTTTTTTTTTTTTTTTATGTTTGTCCACGCCTAACTCCGTCGCTTGCCAACCGATTTGAAAAATTCTTTTTTTGTTGGAAAGGGTATACTTCCCAAATGGTCCCATGAAAATTTTATCGAAATCGGACGAGCCGTTTCTGAAAAATCAAAAAAAGTCGAAAAAACTAATTTACCTTGATGATCTTTTCGTTTACTCTGCATTGCGTTTTTTGTTCGCGCATAACTCCGTCATTTACGAATCGATTTGGAAAATTCACTGACCCACTAAAAAGCGCGAAAATAAAAACTTTTTTTGCAAAAAACAAAACCGACTTCCATATCAAAACACTCCAAAGCCAAAAATAATTTTAATTTCGGAAGGCGGTGTGAAAAAAAAAAGAAAATACAAAACCAATAACACCGACTACCGAAATTAAAATTATTTTTGGCTTTGGAGTGTTTTGATATGGAAGTCGGTTTTGTTTTTTGCAAAAAAAGTTTTTATTTTCTTGAAAAAAGAGATTGGTATCGTCGGCAGCAGCCATTGGTTCTTATAGTGGGCAATGGTCAATGAAATAAACATTGTAAGGATGTTTGTTTCATAGGTACTAATAATTTATATTCAGTTAATAATTAACTTACGTTTTATGCTTTTCTATATCATTCTTCATCCTGCGTAAAAATTAAGAAGAACCCTTCCCACCTGTAAGAAAAAATATGATCTACCTCTCCAGCCCCTACATTGTGTTATGTATTAAATGGATAGGCCCTTTTTAGGGTTCGAATGGCAAAAAACGGAACCCTATTAAGACACATACACATGTGAAACTTGGTAGGTAGATGTATTCTGTGAACCGCTTTCCGATTCTCAGACAAAAATAAAAAATATATAAATTTAAGGGGGACTGGAACATGGAACTGAAGCTAAAAATATTTTTTTTTCAACAAAATCATCATCCTATGTGTGTGTACTGGTTCTTTGTATTTCATACAAACACTATGGAAAAAAAACAAAGTTATTTTGCACTCGCCCTTGAAGGGTTCCGTAGTAACTATACTACGGAACCCTTCATGGCATTTCGTTGTAGGATCCATGGCACGAGTCACTCAGCGTTTTTTTGGTGGTCACTACTGGTCATTTTGGCTCGCAAGAGTTGCTATGGTTGGGAATAGTTGAGATGGGCTTTTTCATGGGAAAAAAACTTCGGATTTCGCATTCAGTCTATTCATTTTACTTTTTTAAGTAGGTAGCTACATTTCTATAACTAATAAGTACCAACGTCTATCGGTTCTTAAGTAAACATGGCCCACAGTGTTTTTGGATGAGTTTGGATATCTTTTGACCTTTAAAGACAACCACGTTTGGATACATGTTTTACCTACATATGAAGTGCGGCTTACATAAAGTGGCAAGTAAACTGGCACTCACCTTCACTAAGATTAGTTAAAGATTTATTTAGATATTTTATCTTATAAATAAGTGCATTTTTAACCGAATTCAAAAAAAGGAGGTTCTCAATTCGTCTTGAACTTTTTTTTTGTATGTTACCTCATAACTCGGAGACGGCTGGACCGATTTGAAAAATTCTTTTTGCGTTTGAATGGGTATATGTACTTTCTAGTTGGCCCCATTGTTACGTAATCAGGATCTCATGATGGGATCCTAGAGAAATCGTGGGAACTCTTCAAATATTATAGGCACACCTATAGCGTTTTGGGTATTTCTTATAGTACCTTGAGCAGTTGCTTCCGAAAAGTGCCATTTGGGGAAGTTGAACTGATGATGAAGACCACAGATGGCCACTGAAACTCCTCAATAATAAATATTTCGTGGATTGCGTTTCGATTACTTGAGTACGGATGTTAAACACTTTATGCTCGTCACAATACATATGGTGATGTAGAACTGATGGTCAAGTACCAGGAGAACTCCTCAAAAATTAACGGCTATGCATGGGGAAAAGCAATATTTTGTAAAAGGTGATAAGTTGTTGACATTTTGGCTTTTGTAACTAGATAAATTACAAACCGACCCACTAAAAAGCGTTAAAAAAATTTTTTTTGCAAAAAATAGAACCGACTTCCATATCAAAACACTACAAAGCCTAAGATAACTTTAATTTCGGAAGGCGGTGTAAAAAAAAAGAAAATCCAAAACCAATAACACCGACTTCCGAAATTAAAGTTATTTTTGGCTTTGTAGTTTTTTGAGATGGAAGTCGGTTCTATATTTCGCAAAAAATTTTTTACGTATACGTTTCCTTTCTTCTTTTTAACCGACTTCAAAAAAGGAGGTTCTCAATTCGTCTTGAACTTTTTTTTTATGTTTCTTACCTCATAACTCAGAGACGGCTGGACCGATTTGGAAATTTCTTTTTGCGTTTGAAAGGGTATACTTTCTAGTTGGTCCCATTGTTACGAAATCAGGATCTGATGATGGGATCCTGGAGAAATCGTGGGAACTCTTCAAATATTCTAGGCACACCTATAACGTTTTGGGTATTTCTTATAGTACCTTGAGCAGTTGCTTTCGAAAAGTACCATTTGGGGAAGTTGAACTGATGATGAAGACCACAGATGGCCACTGAAACTACTCAATAATAAGTATTTCGTGGATTGCGATTCGATTACTTGAGTACGGATGTTAAACAGTTTATGCTCGTCGCAATACATACGAGTATGGTGATGTAGAGCTGATGGTCTAGTACCAGGAGAACTCCTCAAAAATTAACGGCTGTGCATCGGGAAAAGCAATATTTTGTAAAAGGTGATAAGTTGTTGACATATGGCTTTTGTAACTAGATAAACCGACCTACAAAAAAGCGTGAAATTTTTTTTTAACAAAAATAGAACCTGTTTCCATATCAAAACACTACAAAGCCTAAGATAACTTTAATTTCGGAAGGCGGTGTGAAAAAAAAAAGAAAATTCAAAACCAATAAAACCGACTACCGAAATTAAAGTTATTTTTGGCTTTGTAGTGTTTTGATATGGAAGTCAATTCTACATTTTGTTAAAAAAATATTTACACTTACTTCTTCTTCATACCTATGCCCAGCCTTTTTCAACTATGTTAGGGTCGGTTTCTAGTCAAACCGTTTGCAGCTCTGTAGTTATCAGGATTTTACATGGAGCGACTGTGTGCTTGACTTCCAAACAACAGACTTTTAGTAACTTAATAACCCTGCTACTCTCTTATCAAAGAAGCGCTGGAAGAAACTTTTCTAGGAATACCTATGCATTTTGATATTATCAAATTTTTGTAAAAAGTTTCTTATCAAATTTTTGTAAACATTTTTTTTTCTAATTTTTAACCTTTTATTTTTAATTTTTTTTTCTAAATAATTGAGGAGGAGGCCGAACGCGGGAGGTAGAGGCAACTCTCTTCCTCGCATCCCAGCCTCCGCGGGAGATGCTCTGGGCGTCGGGGATCGCGAGCCGTTCTCCAGCCACCGTAGGCGCGGGCTTGCGGACGGCGAGCAGGGGTAGCTCACCGTCCGGTAAGGACCAGGCCTGGGTCGGCGGTGCGTCGTGTTCCACGCGCGCCTAAAGGAGCTGTTAGCACCAGTGTCGGGGCTCCTTACGGCCGCCGGGCTTGCCGGAATGTTCGCACGAGATACCGCGGCCCCGGAATTTAAGGGCACCTGAAGAAACAGGGTAGGTTTTTAGTCAGTAGATGTCTGACACTGACACACACAAGTTTTAAGGGACAGAAAAACTATGTATTTCATGTGATTTTAAATGGAATATAACGGTTAAAAGTTTAGTCGTAATTAAGTAATAAAAAATACATGTAGGTACTATTTTATCAGTAATTACGGTTCCGTACCCAAAGGGTAAAAACGGGACCCTATTACTAAGACTTCGCTGTCTATCAGTACGTGTGTCTGTCACCAGGCTGTAGGTATCTCAAAAACTGCGATAGCTAGACAGTTGAAATTTACACAAATTATGTATTTCTGTTGCCGCTATAACAACAAATACTAAAAACAAAATAAAATAAATATTTAAGGAGGGCTCCCATACAACATACATGATTTTCTGCCGTTTTTTATAGAAAATGGTACGGAACCCTTCATGCGCGAGTCCGACTCGCACTTTGCCGGTTTTTATTTAATATCATTTAAAAGCGTATCCTTGTATCAGGTAGGTACATGCATGTTATTATTATAATATTACTAGCTTCTGCCCGCGACTTCGTCCGCGTAGAAGTCGAAAATATTCCACGGGATCCCGTCCCCGACTTGCTTGACAAAGATTATAATAGCTCGGCTAAACTAAACTTACAAATTTTACCTCTTTATAATATTAGTATAGATATATATGCTTATTAAAACAGATAAACACTTCAAAACCATTAGCCGTTCTTTTATAAATTGTTCACCATCTCAAAGACTATCTATGTATATCATAATTCCTAACATACGTGGCTTTTCAATGCAACGAAAATATGGAAAGTTGTTTTGACTACGGGACGAGAATGTGTGAAGCTTGGGTCTATTTCCTCCTACTCCTTCAAAGTCAAAATATGATTTTTATAGAAGACTTTTACACGCCAATCATTTCTCTCAAGTTTACGCCTTATCGCTTGGAATTATTTCAAGGCATCTTTTATTTAGAATACATTTGCTCTGCAGTAGGCAAGTTACAAATATAATACCTATCATTACTATGTCCTTATTCATTTCGTTAATCAATGATTCGATTTCAAGCTCTATTTAACACTGCGGTTTGGTGGCATTTCCGAATGTATTGAAATCAATTCGTTTGTGCTGTTCAACTTCAAACGAGATGTGTTGGTAGTGGGTGCACATTGACGAGTGGCAGTCATATTATTGGAAGTGCGTTTGCATTAGGAATTAGGTCAAACTTTAATGTGCACTGAATCTGTGGTTATTATTCCATGTGCTTAGACATTTTCAAACAATGTTAGACTACCTATACATGAAAAATACTTTTTCATTTTAAATTGGTGACAGGTTCGCGTTTGATCACCATTTCACTTGATGGTAAACGATGATGTGGTCCAAGAAGAAGCACTCCTAGCAAGAAGCCACACATTCACTCTTGACTTAAAAACCTCCAGGTCATAGCTACGAGGAAACAGACTTAGGGAATTCCACTCATTAGCTGTACTCACAAGTACAGCATCCCATAACGTTTTGTATATACCTACTGGTACTGTTCCAATCTATCAAGAGGTACAAAAAGCTTTCGCTTGGGGCACCAAGTGAAATTAAGGCCTGTCCCCAGCGAAACAATTAAAAAGAAAAATCACTTATTTGCACTAAGTTTAACCCAAACTTACCCCGATGACACGACCTACTCACTCAAAAACTTTTTAACAAAAAATAAAACCGACTTCCGGTTTTTTTTTTCTTGCTTCTTAGTGGGTCGGTTTGTAATTTACCTAGTTACAAAAGCCTAAACGTCACTTCTTATCACCTTTTGCAAAATATTTCTTTTCTCTATGGCGTGCTGTTAATTTTTGAGGAGTACCTACTCCTGGTAGGTACTTCACCATCAGCTCCTCATCACCATATGCATTGTGACGAGCATAAACTGTCTTACAACCATATCCAAGTAATCGAATCGCAACCAATGAAATAGTTATTATTGAGTTGTTCTAGTAGCCATCTGTGGTCTCCAGCATCAGTTTCACTTCACCAAATGGTGCTTTTCGAGAGCAACTGCACAAGTTACTATGAAAAATACCCAAATCACTATAGGTGTGGCTATAATATATATATATATATTTTTTTATTGATAATAGGTTTGCGTTTGACCACCAACTCACCTGATGGTAAGTGATGATGTGGTCGAAGATGGAGCACGCTTGCCTAGAAGTAACCTATTCACTTTTGACTAAAGACTCCCAAGTTATAGCGATCAGGAAACACAGACTCTGGCAGGTAATTCCACTCCTCATTCCTCATATTTGAAGATTTCCCTTGATTTCGCAAGGTTTTCATAATCAGATCCTGACTTTATGACAATGGGACCAACTAGAAAGTATACCCTCTCAAATAAAAAAAGATTTTTCCAAATCGGTGCAGCCATCTTTCAGTTATGAGGTCATAGAAAAAAGTTCAAGCCGAACTGAGAACCTCCTCCTTTTTGAAGTCGGTTAAAAAATCACGTTCTAAAATACAGTATGATAGCGGTACTATACGTAACTGTTATGTACAAACTGTGCTGTAGGTATTAATTGTTTATTAAATAATCAACGTACACGTATTTTGTGAGCATAGTTCAGAGGACAGCCGTGGGTCTTACGCCACACGTCACTTTGTCCTTCGAAGCCACTGATATGAAAACCACTTGATCGCGCATACGTTGCCCCGACGCACGAAAACTATGCGAGTTTTTGCTCTTATATATTGGCTACGATACACAAACCATTTTAGTTGTGACCAAGTATTAGGCCTGTGTGCATGCTAAACAATTACAAATTTTAAATTTTTGTATCCGTAATTCTAATTCTTTTATCCCTGTCTTTTCTTTCGTATTTTTAACGTAAAAATCTGTGCTGTTACCTATAACGGCTGAATACGATATCGATAATTATAAAATTAAACTATTTTTTTTTAAAATCAATTCAGATAGTTGTCATAAAATACCTATCTACATTAACCGACTTAAAAAAAAAAAGAAAGTTCTGATATTTTTTCTTCTGTGTGACATGCATGTTTTCATTTTAGATTTCCTAAGATTCCAGATTAAAAAGAAAAGTGGATGGATAAGGTTACTAGGGAATATTGGTTTCTAGTTTGGTTTTTATTGATATAATGTTGAGAAAATCAAAATAATATAAGATACCTATATCCAATCTTTCTAGGCTTGAAATAGTATGACGGAGTCTAATATTAATTAACTTGGACCTTTGCATTACAATATCGCCCTCGTAAATTACTTTGGTTCCGGGGTTGCGGTAATGTTCTAATGAGATACCGCGGCCCCGGAACTTAAGGGCAGCTGAAGGAACATGGTGGGTTTTTAGTCAGTAGAAGTCTGACACTCCCTTCCACTTTACCTAGAGCGGGAGAAGTCATTCAATGATTTTCCCACCCAGGAAAAAGAAACAGGTTACTTTGTTTCGATGTCGAGTCCACGGGTTAAGTGTATGTAGGAGGAAGGAGTCATTAGATAAATCATCTAATGACTCACCACCAAAAAAATAATTATTACCGAGTGCCTACTGAAGCTACAGTTGTTGACACAACTGATTTTAATGAAAATATATTTATTATGGAATATAAAATAAATATAAAAAATTAAATATAAAAATAATATATGGCCGGCTACATTGTCCATACTCTGATAAAGCAAATAAAATGCCTAACTTGTATTGGAGCATTGATTGGTGTTACAGATCAAAACGCCTTACAATTTCAAAAAGACACTAAAAACAAGTTATTGTACGGATCCACCACAGTAATAGAAATTTGTCGTCGTTGTGAAATTTATATTAAAAGGGCGATCAACGAGAGTGGTTCGAAAGTGCTGTCTCAGAAATATAATTCCAATTATTTTATGAGATCGGTTTTAAAATCACTGATTGGGTATAATTTATTCCCGGATATTAATTTTCATCAATATGAAATAGAAACTACCAATCATTTGATTGAATTAGCAAGATGCATAATTCAGAAATATATAGACGCTCGGTTATCATTTTTTAGCAAAAACAATCAGGGCCCTAAAACTTTAATTTGAAAAACATTTACCAAATTAATTCATTTTAAAAATCAATAATAACAGCATACTTGTTTTTCTTTTTGTAATTGAGACTGATAATGATTAAATATTATTATGTGATTTTATTGAGTATTTTTTATAATGTTAAACTTCATTTTATCGATATCGATAACTTCCCTCAATCAAATAGTGCAATCCCTAACTCGGCATATCTATGAAGCTTGACCTTGAACTGACCAATTGCAGTAGCGCATTTTTTCTTCGCCTCCCAACCCGTATTGGTGAATTGTGTTCTTCAAAGAAATCGGCCTATAAACTCTCTAGGTTAAATACTCTCTGTTCGAAGCTAATGATCGCTTATAAACTAGTAATAGAATGTATTGTTTTGTTTGGGTAGGTGGCATACGACTACACTTTTATTTTTAGTCTGTTACTATAACTCCTCTATAGGACTTATTCATGTAACTTGATGTAGCCTATAGCCAGCATTGACTGTTAATTAAAGGCCAAGATGCCTCTTTTGATACTCAGTACTCAAATGATAAATAGGTACTTACTGTAGAAGATATGAGGGAACAGATTAAATACATACATTTATGTATCTGTCAAAATAATTAACCCTCCTTTTTGCTTCGCTGTGCCTATGGTTAGGTGAAAAACATAATTAAGGAATTATGCAGGTTGCTTTTTTTAAATTAATTTATACATAGGCCTACATGGGCACTCGTAAAACGTCAGAAGTTAGTGCACGGTTCGAAATTGACCGTTTCCTATGGAGAAGAACCGGCAAGAAACTTCATGGTTGGGAAAATATGCCACCCTTCTGCCCAAAACAGCCCTCTAAATAATTTAGTACCATTGAACATTCATCAAGAACTCGAGTAGCTAGTTTATCAGAGTAAAAAAATTAAGCTATTTGCACATTATCTATACTAATATTATAAAGCTGAAGAGTTTGTTTGTTTGCTTGAACGCGCTAATCTCAGGAACTACGGTTCTGATTTGAAAAATTCTTTCAGTGTCAGATAGCCCATTTATCGAGGAAGGTTAAGGTTATATCATCACGCTAAGACCAATAGGAGCGGAGCACTAATGAAGAATGTTTCAAAATCGGGGGATTTTTTTTCCACGCGGACGAAGTCGCGGGCGGAAGCTAGTAAATCATAATTATGTACATAGATCTGGAGAAAATCGTGCAATAAATAAACTTGAAATCAATAAATAATTACAAAGTTAGTATCCTCCATACTGATATAATCAATGGTTGAGCCGAAGGTGAGGTAAGTACTAATAAAACTCCAAAACAGATACTTCAAACATTTATTTCACAATTCAATGACTAGAATCAACAAAGGACATACTTCACATTAACGTTTGGTAAAACATAGGTACGAACTACGAATCGTTAATGACAATCCGTACGTCGAGGATAGTTCCCTACAACTCCTATTAAAATGAATTTGGCAGTTACAAACTACTGATGGATACGGGCTTCAATAAATAACATGTGTTGCACTTGTTCTAGAGAAGTTTTACAAGTAATTAAACTCGATTTTAATTCAAATAATACATAGTTAATTGCTTTACATTAGAGATACTTCAAATATCCAGCATTAGGCATTTTGAAGTCCATGCGAAGTAAAAATATAGTTAATATAAAAAATAACAAATTTAAAATTTAATTATCATTCAATGTAAATGTAAGAATCAAAACAATAGAGACATTAATTATATAAGATAAAATGCGCGCTACTTTAAAAAAATGCGATCGTATTTGGATTTTGTTAAATGAATACGAGCAAATTCAGTAAGAACTGTTTGTCGAAAAGCTAGTTCATATTTTATTTAAGAATGTTAATTTTTCAAGTCAGAAAAAATTTTAGAGTCAATTTTATTGTATGTTTACCAAATAAGTTAATTAAGGAAAATACAAATATGGGATCACGATCACTATTTTAAAATCATCAAATTATTGTGCTCTATTAAATTTGAAACCAAATAAAATGTGTCAATATTGTTTTGAAGTTTAACGAAATATAAACAAATTTCTACTCACGTTTACATTTAGTTAAGTAAACAAAATTTTATGATAAGTTCATGAGTTTGATTAAAAAACACGCCAATTTATTGAAACACGTCGCCATATTTATAATTAGGTTTGACACAACATTTAAAACTTATTTATACTTTTTAAAACATCAGTCTTTTAATAAAGATACTTTGAGACGAATATTTTTGTTCTTATTATTAAAATGTATTTTTTACGTTTTTATTTAATGCAGTAGAAGTCAGTTACTTTAATGACCGTAGAGGCTGTGAAAATTCTGCAGTTAGAAATTGTGTTAATTAGGTTTCTGAAAATGAAATGTCTGCAACTCCGAATATTATAATTTCAAAACTTGGAGATTATTTGAAAATAAATCCACAGTTTCTTTTATTCCTTCTTGATATTGTTTTAATTGGATTTTAAAATAACCACAAACCGCTTAGATATTTAATTATTCATTAAAAATCTAACCATACAAGTATTTCAAATACTGATTAGCAGATTCCGAATTCAAATTCTGCATTTAAACTCTATGGTTGATATTTAATGAACATGTCAGTTTGACATTGATATACTAAAAACCCAAGATGCACAGTCTCGAAGAAAAGTGAAGCTCGAAACAGTCGCCAAACACTCACCACCTACGTAGTAATAGATATGCTATAAGTACAAAATATGTTTTTGCAAATTCTATCTTATGACGATTGTTTAAGGTTGTTTTTACAAAGAAAATTTTGGCATTTTTGACGTGTGTACCTAGACGCGAGTGACGCGATACTATTTGAAATGAGCGCATAATTTAGAATTAAGCACTCATTTTATGCGGACGGTTTTGAGGCGTTGAGTGTGCATCTTGGGTTTTTAGTATATCAATGCAGTTTGATTAATAATTTTGTATGACAGGGATAGAAGTCTTTACAAGACATTGCATATTGTATTGACATCAGCTTTTTGGTTCTTATGGTACTGAACATAAGGTCAGATTTTAACTAGCATCAGTAAGTTGGTAAGATGAATAAGATAGCCATAGAAATACAAGACAAAGAAACGGTTACACCGATCCATTCCATTCGTCAATCCTCGTATACGAGGACTTTATAATATTTTGGCAACTGTTGGAGATTTAATAATACTTACAGTCAAAGCCCTATACATGATGTTTCAAAAGAAATCAATGCAATAAAGAAAAACTCGACGGCAAATATTTTACAGATGGTTCTTGTTCATTGATGGCATTTAGTTCAATCACAGATTTAATGCCATCACATGACCGACATTGTCATTTCTGAAACACTGATTTTTAAAATATGCAGCCAAGTTTCAAATTACTTAAATCAACTCAGCGGTCAGTACAAGACGGTACCAAAGAACAAGAAACGAGATAAAAAAATCCAAATTCTAAATCCCCAAGTCATTTCAGAATCGAAACTGTTTTGAACACCTTATTTAATATCGTCTTCAAGACCATAGCATTCAAATCATATGAAGATTTTCATAGTTTTCATCAAGTTACATAAAAAATGATAAATTATATATTATACACTAATTATATTACATTTTCACATAATTTTATGGGTACAATTTGATATGCTGAAAGTAAAAATCAATTACCTAAATATTTTTCATAATAATTTAATTGTATAATTTTATTTCTATGTTTTGTTGTTATCTATGATGTGGAGTCCGACAGTGACCTGAAACAAAACGAAAACAATAAATAATATGTTTGTATTTTAATCATTACTAGTTTCTGTCCAAGGGTTCACTTGCGGGTCAGATTTTTTTCAGCGGAAAATGTAGCCTATGCCGTTGCCAAACAACTCAACTATTTCCACACCAAAAATCACATCGACCACGAAAGAAAGACATACAAACACACTTTTAAACTAATATGGATTTTTTAAATTCGATTCCAATATTGGCAGCGAAATGCATTTGGCTCCATAAATGTCTACGTTAACAGTGACGTCCTAGATAAGACAGTATACTAGTAGGTATCTAATGCGTGCAGTTTACATATTCTTTTACTATGTATGTATGTTGAAGCCGCGTTCTAAATCCGCTGTCGAAAGTTGGTGAAAAATCTACAAGTTTTTTTTAGTAAGATACTTAGAATACATTTCTGTGGCTTGAGAACCAAATTTCCGTATGCGGTTATAGCAGAATTAGAGTTCAATTACATAGGTAGTCCTTTGATTATATCAAAGATGTAGTCTTAAAGATGAAGAATTCCAAGGTTAAAACCATGAATACTCTATACATATAGTTTAACGTGGGAGAAACTCCATAGACTACTGTTTTATACACATCCATATTTACAAAGAATATGAATCTAATTAATATTGTGTTTAGTTATTTGTGCCACGCACAGAAATAGAACCGTGCCTTTCAAAACAGTCTATTCAAAAACATACAACCATAATAGACCAAGAGAAAACGAACAGACTGCCAAATTGCTAATTTAATTTGTAACTAATTATAGCAACTATTAGTTCCACTCAACTAATTACAGTCAAAGGCATGTATAATTAACTGTTACATGATTTGTTAGTCTGTTTTGGCAGGTTATTCATTAGCAAATAGACAGTTAGAGACTGTACGATGGGCGAAAACGCACGCACACATAGACACTATACGTACAGTGAGTGCTGCGCACTTGCGATTGACATTTGTTTTAGATCGCCACACATACGCATCTATAACATGCGTATGTCTGTTTTCGCTATTGTATGGAGTCCACCTTCTGCGCCTATCTCTAATGTGTGATTATTTTGTAAGCTTCCCAGTTCGACAGATATAATTATTGAGTTAGTTCTGTGCCTTTATAAATGGTGATGGTACATGCTACTATTTGCTAGAAACTCATACGGACAATTTATCATGTTATACAGGGTAATTTGTATAGGTCTAAAAACTTTTAAGCAAGGTATTCATATATATAAAACAACTTTAAATATAAGGCCAACCCTAGAATATCAAAAAATATCGGCAATTTGTTTATTGTATTTTGCAATGAAACATCTGATTGATAGAAGAGCTCATGGCCGCACAGCTCGATCTTTATAGTTAAGCAACGGTACTAAGATTGGTCAGTAGATGTGCTGCCATTCAAGATCGAGATTCCTTCATGTCTCCGAAAGCACGATAACTTGTTAGTCCCAGCTGCCGTACATCTTTGATATTGTTACGAGCTGGGGTTCGGGTTAGAAATAATTAACGCCAATTAAACCAAAATTAACACTTTAGTTAAATAATCACCAAATAAAAATTAACACAGCTATCCGCACTACAATACTTGTCAATTAACACTTAAATCGCACTGAAATTTACTTGTAGACCTCAGATTATATCGCCTCGTGTCTTGTAATAGATACCGTCTGCGTTCCTCTGCGATCTATTTATACCCCGGTCTATGAGTTCTAGAACATTCTTGTAAAGTCGACTCACCGCCTACACTGCCAAGAATATACCAGAAGCTACTCTAGATACTCAGTACTCTCGTACTCGTTAGTCGCCGCTAGATGGCGTTAGTGTCTCGAAATTTCTAGATGTCTGTCGAAGTTTATCGACGTACTTCACTAAGCGACCGGCGTAACAATATCATTACAAAATCTCAAAAGCCAGAACAACTGATATCAGTCTTGCCAATGGGTATAGTGTTACCCAGTTATTACACTGTGGAGGACAGATAGACAGTCGTTCCATTTAAAGTACCTACTGGTACTCAATTGCATCCTAATTGACTGAAAGCTGACCCAAACTAATGAAAAAAGATTAGACTAGATTGCCTAAACCTGGATAGTTTTATTTATTTTTTATTTTCTTTATTTGGCTAACCAACAACTGTTTACACTTATATATTTAAATAAATAAATTAAATGTTCTACAACTATCTTAGGTTAGTGTAACAATTTCTTACAGGTGTTTTATTTATTTATTTTTTATTTCCTTTATTTGGCTAACCAACAACTGTCCACACTTATACAACGTGTAATTTACCAAGTGCATGGCTTCTTTGGATGATAACAAACGATATGGCAAGGGTTTTGTAACCCTAAGTCTACGTGTGTAGAACTTATTACAAATTCCAATACACTGATACAAGAGACAGAATTTTTCAAATTAAGAAGAACGATAAGAATTATCGTGCTATTGGCAAGTGACGTGGAAAGTTATTGACCCTCGTAGTGCTGTGACATGTTTGTTATGATTGGTATTCAAGAAATATATGAAACCTATAATTTGGTATCAATTCTTTGAGTCAGTTATTTTGTCAGCACAAAATAACTGTGCATAGAGACTCCATACCAGATGTCTTCAGCCTTTTTGGATAGATATGGGGTTTCCGTTACACGTTGTATATTTAAATAAATAAATTGAATGTTCTACAAGTATCTTAGGTTAGCGTAACAATTTCTTAAAGGTTAGCACCGCATGTCCCATTAATGTTAAATTAAATAAATAAATTAAATGTTCTACAAGTATCTTAGGTTAGCGTAACAATTTCTTAAAGGTTAGCACCGCATGTCCCATTAATGTAGTAAGTAGTTGCGCCACAGACATGAAAATTTTATGTTTTGTTTTACTAACATTGATAATTAAAAGTTTTCTCTGTAATATAACCCTGTATACGTATGTTTTTTATTTTCTCCTGATTATTAACCTCCTTTGTATAAGTATCTGAAATTAATTACCTAATTGTATTTATTATAATTTAAGAAAGCCCTTAGTAATTTATTAACGCAACAAAAATATCAAGCAGAATAAGCCAGGGAAGATTGAACAAAACAAGTTGTATAAAAAATGTGAACTGTTTTCTTTCTTCAAAAGACAATGTACAGTAAAAAATATCTCATCAAGGTTAATTAAGAGAACTGAATAATTTTGGTGTAATCGTCCCTAAGCGTTTTGTAATTACTAAGAAAATAGACTGGATTAAGGTTTTGTTGTTCTTTAAGTCTTAATTGACCAAAAAATCAGGCCTCTGTGTCAATAACACACCTATAGGCAAGAAAATTACCTTCTTGCCTATAGGTGCCTAACGCGTGACGGAGAGACAACTTTGTCAAATCCATCCAAAGGTTGTCTGTAAAAGATAGCTTTTAGCGATAAGACCACCAATTGTAACACCCTTTGTAGTTTTGAAGTCCTTATTGAATTCTGTTATGGTGTACAATAAAGAGAATATCTATCTATCTCTTCCTCGGGGTATGCAAGCCGATTTCCGGGCACCATAGGAGCGGGCTTGCGGGCGACGAGCAGATAGGGGTAGCTCACCGTCCGGTAAGGACCAGGCCCGAGTCGACGACGCTTCGTTCCACGCGCGCCTCAAAGCAGTACCATTGACGGGGCTCGATAGAACAATTGCCTGATGGGGTTGCGGGAATGTTCTAACGAGATACCGTGGCCCCAGACAGGGGCAACTGAAGAAACCGGGTGGGTTTTAGTCAGTGGAAGTCTGACACTCTTTTCCGCTTCACCCGGAGTGGGACGAGTCATTTGATGATTTTCCCACCGAAAAAAAGGCAAGAAGATATTAGAAAGCCAAATTTTATTCTTATAAACATTCAAATTCAAGTAGCATTGTTAGGTGGGTAACAATCAATGTTCAAAACGCCACTCTTTTGAAAGATTGATGACCGAGATTAAGAATAATTGTGACGCACGAAAATACGAGAACCATCGCTTAGCGGTGTGAAGAAAACATCTTTACCTTAGATAATAATTCTTTTTTCCATGTGTATGTCAAAAAGTATTCAGAAACGGTTGTTTTTGTACGTTGAGCTGGTCTTTGGACAGTTAAAATTCCAAATGGAAGTCTTGGAGTTCTGATTTTTTTTACGCAGTGTTAATGGTTGAATTATGGTTGTTAATGTTAAGCGGCATAACCTAAGGTGTCGGATTTGTGATCGAGGGTCGCGGGTTCGAACCCCACCTATTATTACACTATTGCCGTGGACCCTCTCCAGACTCAAGCATATTTAGCTTAGTTGGAGGGGTTAACAAGATTGATGCTAGTAATGTGAATTCTACCCACATTGCTAGAAACCCAAAAAAAACAGTATAATCACTATTCCACAAAAAAAACACTTTGGATAATCAATTATTAATAATCGTAATACTTACGTCTTGGCACCGCAGTGACTGTGGCTTTAGACGTACTGTCGCTGTCATCAGACTCCGAACGCGTCTGGAAGCTTGTCTCTGTGAACAAAATAACCTTATTTATTCTTAAATGTTTTAACAATATACATACATAGGTAACGCTGAAAGGAGTAAGTTATAATTCGCAAGAATAAGTAATTTTAATTTATAATCTTGCATCATTATAGGGTTATAATCTATAAACTACTACTACTTTGATGAGCAGACAAGAAATTATTTACTTGTTTGCTCGTCAACGTAAAGAAATCCATACTAATATTATAAATGCGTAAGTAACTCTGTCTGTCTGTCTGTTACCTTTTCACGTCTAAACCGCTGAACCGATTTGCCCAAATTAAATTTAGCATGGGAATAGTTTAGGACCCTGGGAAGGACATAGGGAATTTTAACCAATCAAGTTAATACACGAATAATTTCAATTTTAAAATCGGAGCAATATGCGGCTGCCCTTTTGAAAATAGGAGAAGATCGTGTGGCAACAGATATCAACGGGATGATTTATTTGAGCTCTGAATTCTGTAACATAGTCCAAGATACAGATAATTTAATAAACCACGTTTATTCGGATTTGAAAACAAATATGAGGGATAGAGAATGGCTGCGTGAAAGAGTAATATTGGCACCGACTAACGAAATTGTAGGGCAGATCAACGAAAAGATTATGCCTCATGTGCATGGTGATGTTTTCAAGTATCTGTCCGTCGACAATGTCATGGATATCGAACAAGTGACGTCGTACCCTGTAGAGTTTATGAACTGTGGAATTGTCAGGGTACCCCATCACTTAGTTGAGGATTAAACTTGGTGTCCCAGTCCTGTTGATGCGTAATCTGGTCGGAGGCTTAAACTTGGTGTCCCAGTCCTGTTGATGCGTAATCTGGACGCACCAAGGCTCTGTAATGGCACGCGACTACAAATTACACACCTTGGACTCAATGTTGTTCAAGCAATAGTTATGACAGGAATAGCAAGCGGTGAAAACGTATCTATTCCTCGCATTCCAATAATCTCGATTGATTTGCCATTCCAGTTCAAAAAACTCAAATACCCCCTAAAAGCAGCATTCGCAATGACCATAAACAAAGCTCAAGGAAAGTTGCTCATTGAAAGTCGCAGGTGTATATTGAGAAAAAGACTGCTTTTCCCATGGGCAACTGTATGTGGCGTGATCACGAGTATCAAGCTCACAAAATCGACACGTTTTAGACAAGGACGGGAAAACCAGAAACGTTGTTAACAAAAATGTATTGTAAACTACGTTTTTGGTTTTAAAAAGATAAATTTTAAATACTGTCTATTTTTGGGGATGGATGGACCCTAGTGATGGGTTTTTTTAAAATATTATGTGCGTTTTTTAACCACCTAAAAAGGTGCGGTACACCTTTTTGGCAACAAGAACTATTGACAAAGTGCAAATTAACACGGGCGAAGCTGCGGGCAAAACCTAGTAAGTTAATAAATAAAAGATTTAGCTTCAGCCCCTTTTCTGGATCGAAAACTCTTTGGTTTTTAATTTCTAACGATTAAGCAAAGTTTGACAAGATCTTAATTTGGATTTCAGAAACTAAGTCGTCAAGATTCAAGAACTGCTAGGGATTAGTCTTGAAAGGACACTTCCAAAATAAATTAACATCAAATGAGAGTCTTAGAACTGTTTCATTTGTTCAATACAAAAAATAATCGGGAAACGCCTGTTGCCATACAGAGAAGGAACGAGCATAATTTACTATTGTCCAATGACTAATTAGCCACGAGTGACTCTATCCATTTGTGGTAAAATGATTATTATTAACGTCAATATCCTAATAGGGGTCGAATCGCACTCATGACGCGGTTAAAAAGATTGCTAGTAATGGGGTTAGGATTCTATCCACAGTAAATCTCTTTGAAAAAATATTATCATCATTAAATAATAAAATATTATCAGCTGAAAATTAGTACATCCAATGCTAGGCATAGGCCTCCCATAAGTGTATCTAGAGGATTCTTCCGGCCTTATCGGATCACTATGGGAATAGTACAGTACTTAGCCGAAACTAGTGTAAAACCCTTTAAAATTCAAATTCCCAATTTCACTGTCACTATAAAATTACATAAAAGATAAGGGTGTAACAATAGTATCCGTTTTAGCGTCTCTAAATTCGTTTGGACATCCAATAAAGGAGAAGTTAAACAATCGTGAGACGAGATAAAAGAGACATTTCCTTACATTTACAACGTCGTGACAGATCAATTAAATATAAGTTGGGAGGTGCAATTGTTGCGCTGGACGTTGACGGAGAAATGAGGCGTTAGGGAGAAGTGGCAGGAATGCTTGTCGACAACGGTGATTTAAACAAATACAATAAATGATAGTTATAATGACATGATTAAGTAAATTTAAAATTACCTACGTCCGAATTAAAAACAGATCGTTATAGTTTATTCGTTTATCTGATGTTTGCCCGTTTGTTAGAGCCAATTTTGTTCTAAAAAAAAATACACTGGACTTATGCGGTTAAAATTTGATACATAATTACACACACACACATATAAACTTTTGTGACATAAACACGGATACGTAATGCGAATTAGTATTTTTTTTAAACAAATAGTGATATATTTTTTTAAATAAATAGTGAGATATGACCTTAAGTGAGTCTAAAATATTTTTCTTAAATGTTTTGCGGGAACCGCTGACCCCATAACTAAAATAATAGTAGTTCTTAACTTTTATCTTAAGCGGATACGGAAATACTGTAAAAAGTGAAATAGATTTGAAATGACATGCCAAAAAAACTATAATCCTTCGAAGATCTTTACGCGCGAGTACGATTCGCTTTTGTTTTGGTTACCGTCGCGTCATCAGGAAGATATCACAAATGTATTGATCAGATTTGACCCATCACACTAGTCTCATCATCTTAGTATGAGTTTGCAATACTATTATCGTTTTCGAAAACTATTGATTTGTCTCCTTCACACTTATCTACATGTTTGTTGCATATAAAAGAAACAAAGCGATAGTTTTCGAAAATTACAAAAGTATTTCACACCCACAGAAGTCCAGTATGAACAGTATTGTAGAGAATATATAAACAACACAAGAGAATGACATTACTTCAAGTAGTCTTAGCATTGCTAGGACGATATACATCATTATTGTGTAGGTAAGAACAATTTGTTGGTAATAATTAATCTAAGTAAATACTTAGGGCCGAATCCTTAACAGCTAATTATCTTTCCTGTGGTATAGACCCAAGTTCAAAAACGACAAAGCACTTCGAGAAAATGTGTGTGGAGTGCCCAAGATATGGTTTAACAAGGAAAAGGCTACGTATTCCTTACATTAATAACAGTGGAAATTAAATACCATTTTTACGAATTAATTGTGTTACATCAAAAAAGTCTTTGAGTTAAAGTCCTCTATAGTTTGTGTCATCAGTTGTAATTATATTTCTCAGACAAAATAGCAATTTGTTTCATGACAAACGAGCTCTTGGATTTCCCTTTTTTTACAAGAGAAAATCATTAATAGACTCCTCCCGCTATAGGTGGAGCGGAAGGGAGTGTCAGACTTCTATTGACTAAAAACCAACCCTGTTCAGTGTTGCCAACAGTTCAACTAGCTCTCCACCAGATCCAACTTCTAAAACCACCAGAAAACCACTAACAAAAATCTGCCCTACTCTAAAAATCGCTAAAATTTACATTATTTTTTTTAGTTTTACGAAAGAAAACAGTATTTATTTATTATTACTTGTATTATTAAAAGATGTTTTTTAATATGACGTAATAAAATATTTTAAGTCAGTAAATCAACATACAAGAACTTTTGTCTGCACCATCATCGCCGGTTTCACATTTATATGATGCTTTGCTACCAATTTGTTTTATAAATTTTATTGGAATTTCATAATCATTGCAGCATTTTTCTTCCAATCTTAAACCACAGAGTGTTTTTAATATTGCAGTTAAAATATTCAACTTCATTCTGTTCTTCTGCTTGTTTTTTATTACATTCATACTGCTAAATAGTCTCTCAACATGGGCATTAGAATTAGGTAGTATTAAGAGAGTAATCGCAAAAGTCGCTAATTCCTCAAATCTAGATTCCCCTTGAGCATCTTTGAAATGCAATAGTCCATTCCAATTTTTTTTGTATCTTTGCTCTCGTTTCATTTCTGCAAATGAATTTGTCGCCATAGATCATCAACTCTTGCCATAAGTTCTGCACTTTTATTGTGCCTACGCAGTAAAAGTAAATTAAGTACATTAATGAAGTAAAAATAATATATTTCGTAAAGTTTTAGTGGCTTAGTAGTTGAGTAATAGCACTTTCAGTAATTGAAACTGAATTCTACTTGACCACTAGAAAAAACCACCAGCCACTAAAAGCAATATTTCGCCACTAAAAGGGGGGTTGTTCGAAACCACCAGTTTTAGTGGAAAATCCACTAAGTTGGCAACACTGACCCTGTTCCATCAGTTGCCTTTAGTCCCGGGGCCGTGGTATCTCGTTAGTAGCATTCCCGCAACCCCAGCAGTTTCTCCTTTGTTCACTTTTCTTCATGTTTCGAGTTGCGACAACATTTTGTTACTATTTCTCATCTATTTATTTCCACCCGAAATGTTGAAACTAAACGGAAGGAAAGAGGCATCAATTTTATTAAATTAGATCGAGATTAATGGTCAAGGAAACGATGCTCCGGGGCTGCGAAGTTAGCGATAAGGACTTAAGTAGTTTATAGAGAGAGTGACTTTCAACAAAAATGGCTGGAGCATTTTATGGGATTCACTCTTGGGTGTCGTAAACGTGGCATCGGGGTAGGTTTAAAAAGAAAGGTAATAATAGTACGGTTTTTCCTCTTGAAAATATCGAAACTACTACTATTACTACTACTACTATTACTATTATTACTATTATTATTACTCCATTTATTTAATATATGTACATATAAATTACATTTTTAAATATTAATATAAAATAAAAACATTTAAAAATATAAAAAATAGTAGCCAACCGGTATCGGGAACAGGGTCCAAGCTACCGGTGGTCAGGGCTCCATAGAGAGGAACCTCCTCACAATACGCGCCGTTTCCAGGAGCACTGCTTTCTGGATCAAGCCCTTGATCCAGCTGCCCAACGAGAGAGAGAGAGAGAGAGAGAGAGAGAGATCTTTATTTGTTTAAACATGGTATACATACAAGAGCATGCAAGTTATTATTTTGTTTGAGTCCAGTCATGTTTAGCCGTCAGTATCGGCGTACAAATATTTCACATAGTTGATGAGAGTAATTACAAATAATCAAAACATTAACTCAAATAGGCATCTGCTAAGT
Source organism: Tholera decimalis (assembly GCA_943138885.2). Taxonomy (NCBI): domain Eukaryota; kingdom Metazoa; phylum Arthropoda; class Insecta; order Lepidoptera; family Noctuidae; genus Tholera; species Tholera decimalis. The sequence goes on along the minus strand of OW964573.2, from coordinate 19,508,178 downwards.
TGAAAATTATATAAATTTAAAATCATTCTTATCCAAAATTTCCATTGTCAATTTAGTATTACATGTCAAATATAGTTTAGTATTAATGTCCAGATTATATATTAATTACATTCATATTCAATAGTATTTATGTCAACAGAAAAAATATAATAATATTAATGTCAGGAAAAAGTCTCAGTAGTTAAGTCGATCAGTCAAAAGAAAACACTTTTTCGTTTACAAATTCAGAGACACAATAGTATGCCTTTTGCGAAAGAAACCTTTTTAGTTGATGCTTGAATGCCTTACTATTTAGCTCCTTCCAACGTTTAGGCAAAATGTTAAATATAGTGGGCGCCATGCAGACGATACTTTTGCGCATGAGTTTCGTTTTAGCTGGATAGACTCGAAGAATGGTCATATCCCGTCTGTTACGCGGTACCCCGTCCTGGAGACGTGGAAACAAATTGGGGTTTGTTTTAACAAACATTGCGGTTTCGAGGATGTAGAGACAAGGAAGAGTCAGTAGCTTGTATTTTTTAAAATATGGTTTACATGTATCATCCGACTTTAGTCCAAACAACGCTCTAATGCATCTCTTTTGGGCCTTAAATGCCGTGTTAGCATTGGTAGGATTTCCCCAAAATATGATACCGTATCTTAGAGAGCCTCCTTAGATGTTGGTCGAGGCTCTTGGCTATTATACCATAGGCTGTGACGACTATCGGCACAATGATTGCTGTCTCCACATCCCACATGTCGACAACCTCGCGTGCCAGGTCAAGATACTTATTTTTTTTTATCTATCTCAGCTTTCACGAGGTTCTCGTCATGGGGGACTGCTATATCAATAATCATTGTGCAACGCTCTAATCGGTCTATCACCACTATGTCAGGCTTATTGGCAACAATAGTCCTGTCAGTGATGATAGACCGATCCCAGTACAGTGTAATATTGCCATTATCGAGAACTGGGTCGGGCACATACCTATAGTATGGTACTTCTGATTCCACAAGATTGTATTTAAGAGCAAGTTGCTGGTGAATAATCCTGGCTACGAGGTTGTGTCTATGCAAATATTCTCCATTAGCTACACGAGAACAACCGGAGATAATGTGACGAATGGATTCTCCCGGTTTGTGACATGCCCGACATATGTCTACCGTACCATCCTTCACAATATATTTCCGATAGTTATTCGTCATCATAACTTCGTCCATAATCGCACAGACAAAACCTTCGGTTTCCCCGAAGAGGTCACCAAAACGTAGCCAAGCTACGGACGCTAATAAATCTACTTCAGACCCATGAAGGGCTCGGTAATAGCGTCCGTGAAGCTCCTTGCTCTGCCATACTTCTCTGCGGTCATTAGTATCTAATACTACAGGTTTGCGCCAATTCTCGGTACCTAAGGAGAGCGGGGTGAGGCCTTTGTCCACCGCTGCCAAATCCTGATGCATACCCACGTCAGCTTTTAGGAAATATTCTCTAAGGCTGCATACCTCGCGGTTGTGCAGGGTCTTTGCATTTAAAAAGCCACGACCCCCGCACTTCCGCGGGATATACAGCCTCATCACCGATGAACGTGGGTGATGCATCCGATTTGCAGTCAGCGTTGTGCGGACCCGCCTGTCCAAGGTGTCAAGTTCAGTCTGAGTCCATTTGAGTATGCCAAAAGAATACATCAATACTGGCATAACCCAACCATTGAAGGCACGCACCTTGTTTCCGCCTGATAGAAGACTATTCAGTACTTTATTCAGGCGGCCAAAGAAGCGTTCCTTCAATGACTGTTTAACATAAGCAGCATTGATGCCTAGCACCTCTGACATACCCAAATACTTGTAGGTTTCAGTTGAGCCGAGGGATCTTAGGTGTATGGAATCCGAGAGTTGAGTTCCCACGGATTCCATAATCTCCCCTCGCTTTACATGCTTGACCGCACATTTGTCCACCCCAAATTCCATCCCGATGGCGCTACTGAAAGTTTCTGTTACCTTCAGTAGCTCCATCAGTTGCAATTTGCTGGGAGCAAAGATTTTCAAATCATCCATGTAAAGCAAGTGTGATATGATCTGACCACCTCTTCTCAACTGGTGGCCTAGCCCCGAACCCTCCAGCAATGTACTGAGAGGGTTGAGAGCCAGACAAAACCACAATGGGCTCAGACTGTCGCCTTGAAATATGCCACGCTCAATCCTAATCGGTTCGCTGTTTTCCTGGATCTGTCGACATCCCGGATAGCAAAGGACCGTCTTCCATTGCCCCATACATGACTCAAGAAAATTACGTAGTATTGGGTCTATTTTATACAACTCCAACACCTTCTTGAGCCATGTATGTGGAACAGAATCATAGGCCTTCTTATAATCTATCCAACATGTCGACAGATTCTTTCGGAAACGACGAACCTGTTGGTTAATGGCAATATCAATGAGGAGAAGCTCCTTAGTACCGCGGGACCCGTTCCTACATCCATTCTGAGAAACAGACATGATTGAATTTACATCAATATGATTATTAATTTTAGTTCTCAGGATGGACGTAAGAACTTTATAGACCGTAGGAAGGCACGTGATCGGTCTATAATTTTTAGGTTCCGTAGTACTACCTGATTTATGGAGCAGGTGGGTTATTCCTGTAGTTAGGAATTGAGGTAGCGATCCTGACTCTAGGGCAGACTGGAACTGAAATGCCAAGCGAGCGTGCGATCTTTGGAACCATTTAAGCCAAAAATTGTGCAGCCCGTCCGGCCCTGGGGATTTCCAGTTAGATAACGGACGGACTGCACGGGTTACATCTTGGGGGCTGATCGTGATTGCCCCCATTTCTGGTAAAAGATCGCACGTGCGCCTGATCTCCCGCATCCAGTCACCCTCAGTGTGACTGACAGGAGCCGACCAGATGCTGCGCCAGAACGAACACATGGCGTCATCATCCGGTAAGCACGTATCAGTCACACCTTGGTCAGGTCGCTCCCAGGCCCTATAAACCCACCTTTCATTGCTTTGGAATGTGCGATTCTGAGTGTATCGCTCCACCCGCCGCTTATATCTGCGAATTCTATTTGCCCACGCATAGACTTTCTGCTTCAGGAAGTCGATGCGCTCTGTGACGCAGGTGAAATAATCCCGAGGACTAATATTAGTCCCCGCGAACGCCCGCCTCACAAAGCGCATCACTCTAGGGCGAGTGTTGCCCTGTCTGAAGCAGATAAGTTTGCCAATGAGTGCTCTAGCCTCAGCAATACGACGCTCGATCCTACCCTGCCAAGCTGGTACAGCTGGTCGTATAACTCTGTCAGTCTTTGGGAACTTGACATGAGCTACCCGACAAGCCGCTACAGCTGCACAGTATAGGATCAAATGAGTATCGGTGAGGTCTTCACTATTGTCAAAATAATTTGACAGCAGTGAATCTAGAGCACACACTAGCGCCCTATTTTTCTTATGCATGGGTAAACGAGGCAGACGAGGTCTAAGCTCAGGCTGTGTGGAGCGATACTCCCGTAGTGCACATTCCAAAGCACTCCTCAATCGTTCACTGCACTGGGTACTCACGGTTATAGCCTCGTCATCATCATCTTCATCGACGAGGTCGGGTCGCGGTGATATACTGGGTTGTAGTTGCACCGCGGCCAGTGGTGAAGCAGATGAGACACGGCTGCACCGTGATTCATGGCGTAGTCTATCAAGTACGGCGTCATCCAACATACGGTTACGCTGGATTACCCGTACCTGATCCGACAGTCGTTGGGCCGAAACGTTGACAGCTGGTTCAAGTACCTGAAACAGAGAGAGCATCCGACCACGGTACGCAGTCAGGTTAGTTCCCCCCTCTGTAGCCCCAAAGTATGAGCGCATGACATTTTCATTGATGGAATGTGTCCATCGCATGCGCTGCACACTTCCACCGGCAGCGGGGACCCCATCGGAGGCCGGAGGGCCTCGAAGTCCTAAGCCGACCGGAGGGCGGCCTCTTCCTCGCCGACGCGCAGGTGGTGGTGTCGTCGGCGGCGAGAAGTATTCGTCGCTCGAGCTCGACGCAGCTGCAGCGGCCGGAGTCTCTTCACTCACGGCTGGAGCTGGTCCCGGCGGCTGCGAGGCGGAGCTGAGCGACGATTCCGCAGGTGTTGGGCGTGTTGATTGTAGTAATCGAGCCCGGCGTCTAGTCAACATTTTTTCTTCTTCTTGGTTTCGGATTCGTGTGTAGTTTTTGGTTTTCCTTAACAAGTTATTGTGTTCTTCATTTTTGTATGCGTTTTTGGTTTTTTTTTAAAGGATTTATTTGGGTTGAACATGATGCATTAACGATTATTTTATTAAATATTTATTTAAAAAGAATCAAGATGAAAATTTATGACAAGTCGGTTGACAGCCGGGCCACAGATTATTATTACTATTATTACTACTATTACTATTAGAGAAACGTAGAGACATGTTTGACTTAATTTTCCTTAAGAAACTAGTAACAGGCTCTTTGAATTGTCCGGAGTTGCTCAGTAAAGTGTCTTTTCATGTGCCACGGAATCTACCAAGAAGATCTAATAGGAAACTATTCAGGACGCCAAAGTCATACAAATTTAAGGCAGCACTGCTCATTGTCGAGAATGTATACTGTGTATGAAAGCCACGATGAAGACATTGATTTGTTCCTTACACCTGTGTCTTCTATGAAGAGAATTTTAAATTGTAAGTAGGTAATTTTTTTAACACATAATTGATTGTAATTGATTAATTTAGTCATTCACTTTGTTTAACAGTTTACGCGTATAAAATAGTGCATGCAGTGCTCTTCTCTAAGTGATGGAGCACTTAAACATAGATTAAGATGTAAAATTGTGTATGTAAAAGAGTTTTCATTGTTGAAGAGCAAAATAAAATAAATAAATAAAAGAAGGTTGTTATAAATGATACATTACTTTTATTAATAGGTTATAAATATCCCTTTTACACGTAATTTTTTTAGGTCTCTTTAAACTAGATTAGGCCGTTGTTTTCTAGCTATTCTGAGAAAAAAAACACCGCAACAAATTTAGCAATCAAAGTCCCAGAAAATCCTGTGTAGTAGTCATTGATCATCTGCCTAGCCTTTTCCCAACGATGTGTGAGTTGGCTTCCAGACTAATCGGATGCAGCTGAGTGTTTAACACGATAGATAGATAGATAGATATACTCTTTATTGTACACCATAACAGAATTAAATAAGGACTTAAAAACTACAAAGGGTGTTACAATGGGCGGTCTTATCGCTAAAAGCGATCTTTTACAGACAACCTTTGGATAGATTTGACACAGCAGGAGAAAATAAATACGCGGGTAGTCTATGGTGTACTATTCACTTACCTATATACAATAAATAAGTAATAACCTACATACTCAATAAATATATACATATATATACATAAAAAAACAAAGCTGAGATGTATAAAAAATAGTAACATATTAAAGAGAGAGATAGAGATCTTTTACCATGTTTTTGAAAGAAGGAAGGGTTTGTGCTTGTCTTACTGACACGGGACCAGTGTACGATTTTCTGGCTTCTGACTACACGTAACGAATGTCAAAGATGTTTAATTGTGGTAATAAAATACCTACTATATCATTTTCAAAGTTGAAACATATTTGTAAGCCAAAAATAACGTAAGGCACATGAGAGAGTTGCGGGAATGTTTTGACGAGTTACCGCAACCCGAAACGTAAGGGTAACTAAAGAAACAGGGTTGGCCTTAGTCATTAGTAGTTTGACACTCCCTTCCGCTTCAATCAGAGCGGGAGGAGTCACGAGGAGGAAATAAGGCACATGAAAAAAAATTAAAACGACATTGGTTCAAGAGCCCGCTGTTTTCATGGCCGCACAAAGCACAGACCGGAAGATTAATACATAAACTAATTAAATTAAGAAATAAATGTTTTCGTCGACACTCTAATAAAATTGTGTACGAACAAACAAATGAAAGAATGTGAGTAAAACAAAGTAATGAATGAAAGTAGATTTTTTTCCTTTTATTTTGAATGTTGTTTGTATGGGTTTGTTTGTACAGACGACAGCACATCAAGCTACAACAATCTGTCAAATTTCTTTCAACTTTATTGTTAAAGAAATTAGGTTCAAGGTTGATTGGGAAATTTTGACAGTTTCGGGTAGCTTCATGTGCTGGCGTCTGTCTACAACAATCTGTCAAATTTCTTTAATAGAATTTCAACTTTATTGTTAAAGAAATTAGGTTCAAGGTTGATTGGGAAAATTTGACAGTTTCGGGTAGCTTCATGTGCTGGCGTCTGTACATTGCTTAAACAAATAACGCCATACATGGGTTTTAAAGGTTCTGAAGTGGCAACTCTGTATTCGAAGGCACAGCGTAATAATGTGACGGGGTGCGGGAACATAACGGCCTCGGATCGCAAGAGTTACTGAAGGAATAGGGGAGCTTTTAGTCAGTAAAAGTCTGGCTCTCCGTTCTGCCCTACCCAGAGCAGGAGAAGTCATTTGATGATTTTACCCCCGGAAAAAAAAATCAGTCAGATAAGCACGTTGCTGTGTTGATATTAGGGGAGGCTCTTGGCCAGCAGTGTACGTTTTTCTGCCGTGATGATGACAGTGGCGGAGCTTGTTTTGTGTTTTAAGGGGATAGATCTTACAACATAGCTTCAAGTGTACTATTAACACTTGCGTAGGCCATGATGGTGGGTTTAAAACTAGCTGAAAAAATGACTATTTATTATGTTCCAGTATACATTAAAACACACAATGCAGTAAACACACAATGTTTACTTTACAGATATTAACAGATATACTTCTCTGTAAAAAAAAAAGTTCAAGACGAACTGAGAACCTCCTCCTTTTTTTTTAAAGTAGGTTAAAAAGGTTTGGTCTGCACTTGAAAAGTTGAAGAGATCCCAATTTTTCGCACCAAGAAACAAAATCAAGAGTGTTTTCTTTCTCTTGACAAAACTTTGATTAATAATCTCGCCAAGCAATCTAACTTTGCCAGCTGTGTAATTAAAAAAGATTTATTAAAGTTGAACAATGAAAATTGATTAGCATAAACGTCAAAAATTGTCTTCGCCGAACACGATAAGTGAATTTTTTTTAGAGTTTCTAAAGGGAGCGAAAGTAAATTGTTTTTGTAATGGTGGAAGTAAAATATTAAATAATACGTAGGATGTAACTATTATACAGCCGTTTGATCTGTTAAACGGGCGTAAATATGTAAATTCTAGCGGTCGCGATCTGTCTGGACAGTTGAATGTTCCTGGCCAAATCAAAGAGAAAAATAAACAATTTGCAAATACTTATATAAAAACTTCCAATCAGGATTTTTGTAGTTCCAAAAAAGAAAAACTCTTCTCTAGCAGTCTGACGCAGTGAATGATATCAAGTATCCTCTAGAAAAAGCGAATATCAATTTCATATATTGATTTATATCATAAAAGTTATGACTATTGAAAACTAAGGGTTTAATAAACTAAAATGAAATAATAACTTGCAAGTTATGCTTTCGTTAATAAATTAATACTTACTTAGCAGATAATATTTGGTATATACAGTATGTATACGACATATACCTATGCAATAAATGAAAACACTGGCAATACTCATCATAATGAACAACTTTTTATATGAGGTCAACAATGAAATCGCTAAAAAAAACTGAGACTGCCTTATACATTTGTGTGTGCATAAGTCGACCAAATGTACTGAACAGTTGTTTTTTTTTTCGCGATTCCAGTGTAGGCCTCATATAAAAAGTTGTTAAGGATGATGAGTATTGCCAGTGTTTTCATTTATAACATATATGTCGTATATATACCTTTTTTTTTACGGTATATAAATTGATCAAAATAAACCGACAGTTTTAGTTAAATTTTAATTGTGTGGGCGCGGCGGTATCCTTAAAACAGAAAACACTTACAAACAATGTTACTAAATAGTATAGAAATAAAAACGAAAGAAAAAGTGTTCATTTCAAATCAAAATAACGTAAATTAAGTATATAGAACATAAACTACATTTTTATTTGTTAGCTTATATTACCCAACTCATGGGCAAATGCCTCTCTCACATTAAACTAAGTTAGTATATTCCTATTCAATTCTACAATCAATTAATGTTAGTAAAAAAATATATGCAGAAAGTTTTGATAGTTAACAAAAGAAATATAAAAGGGAAGACGTGAAACTAGGCAGATACCGCGGCCCCGGAACGTAAGAGCAGTTGAAGGAACAGGGTGGGCTTTTAATAAGTAGAAGTCTGACACTCTCTTCCACTCCACACACAGCGGGAATAGTTATTAGATGATAATCCCATCAAAAAAATTACCATCGTGTCTGCGGCAACTAGGCTGACCCACTCAGCATGGTGCTGTATCAATTTCGAAAAAATATAGTTGTAGTATCATCGACCTTTTTTTCTTAGATTCCATCCGGCCCACACTGGGCCCACGTTGTAGATTACGACCTATTCCCTCGCACAGAGAGGAGGCCTCTGACACAGCAGTGGAAACTTCACAGGCTAATCAAGCAAGTATTTCCTAAGATTAAACCTCTCAAAGCAAAATAATCCTAAAAATCAACTTAAAACGGCCTCGGTATAACTAAATAATAATTTAGCGAAGCTTTGAAGGGAATCCAATTAATGATAACAACGTCTACAATTTGAATAGCGTTCATTTGAGATGTCAGAATGAAATATACGAGGAGGGACTGTCTCATAACTCAAACGAAACGTGATAACTAGAAGCGTTTGCAGATCTTTGCTGGATGTGTCTCTCGTATTACAAAAACATACTAAGTGCTTCTCCTCCACATTTATTGTGCGCACAGCCGATGTGTGGATCACTGCCGGCATCCGTATTGCGTACCACATAATTATGACCCATCAGCCTTTAAAGCAAGAAGAAAGAGGCATCTTCTTCGCTCGCTCGTTCCAGGAGACCTCATCTATTGCTTACCATCAGGCGTGATCAAGCTCAAGAATGGCTCACCCGTAATTAAACAAAATCGAATTCGAATGTCATAGGGAGCGAGGAACATACCCAACGAGCACATTAGTGGAAATAGCAGCCTATTTTGTTACTTTGGGCTGTAAAATAGCGCTTTAAGGGTTCAAAAAGCAGTTCAGAGTTGCATATCTGCATCCGTAAAAGTTATAAAAGTTACTTAAGGTGCTATAAGCTGAATCAAATACTACCCTAGCCTTCACAGTAGTCCACGGTAGAACTCATTTACCACTTACACCTTTATATGAGAGTTACGAAGGTCATTCTGCCACTCACAGCTGCATAGTAGTTTCCATTGTAACTTGTATAGGTTATAGTTATAGTAACCACTATTATACTACTATAAGTTTCATTATAGAAATAATAGAAACTCTTATGCATACTATAGTTACAAAAAAATCATCAGTGTAACTAAGGCCTTTAGTAGCAATAGTCATTCCTTGCAGGCTCAATCCATTCGCCATTTTACAGCCACTTTTGTAACTATTATAAAACATTTAATAAAATGGATGCTAAATGAATAAGTACGTAACTAGATCTTATTTATTTATTATATACTTTATTGTACACCTTACAATACACTTAAGGATACAAATAATTAATCTTATAACCTCAAAAACAGGAAAATAGGAGCTTTTTGTGGCTGTGAGTTGCACTAGGGGAACAAAAATCACTGGAAGCGTTAGAAGGGTGAAAATTAGCGCTATGATTCTCAAAAGGGAGTTATGAGAGCTCAAACTGCAGGTTATGACTACAGTACAATGACGCCATGATTTTTTAAGAAAACTTATAATTCACTTGCAAAATTGAGTTGATATACATTGGTTTTTCAGTTAAATGTGCATTAAATGTACCGGTAAACAATCGGCCACTTGCGAATAGTAAGTTATCGACACGTAAAAATACGGAAATAAAATTTATTCTGTATAACAAATAAAAAATATCACATATCTTTTGTTAATTTTTAAATATCATAAAAGCGCGTTAAAATTACTCGAAAATTATCTTATATATCTACAGTAAACTGGACAGCGTTTTAAGTATCTTTATATATCTTGCTAATACAGAATACAAACATTTACTTCTTTATGTTTTATTTGATGATGGCGACGAAAACACTTTCCCAAAATATTACAAACAATGTCAACTGAAGATATACAATAAAGAACTATAATCAATTCATTCGTTCAAAGTAGTTCAAAATCATTCAAAAGTAGCGCTACGAGAGCTTTAGTATAGCGTTAATAAATCGTTATAGCTATTAAGGAACCTTTATGCAACCGTTGTGGAGGTTAAATGGAACTTTAGGTTGCATAAAATGGCACCCAAATAGCGCTAAAGCGGCTGCTTTAAGTCTGCAGTAGACGCTCTAGCGCTTACGTCTATTACCATAAGTAATAATCGGATACGCTCCAAAGCTCTAATGCAGCCCATTTGTGCTAGTTGGGTACTTTTACTCACTAAAAATGTACTTACCTACTCTGTTCCCTTGCGTTTAAGAGCCGTGGTATCTCGTTAAAACATTCCCGCAAACCCAACTCAGAAACGCTGGCGACACTACTTAAAAGGGTTCACATCAGATTGGTAGAGAAGGTAACGCATTAAAAAGATTGAAAATTTAATTTACTTATTGGAAATCATCATTTACCTACTTAAATAAAACTTTAGAAAAATATCTAATTTAATTCCACCAAGAACTGGATGTTCATTCGTGCATGCATTAATTAATACAGATGCAGAAGTGATACAGTAAGTGTTTTTCTCCACACGATGTTAAAGAACACATTACATTTATATATTTTATATAATTATGTATTGTATTTATATATATACTTATATATTTCAATTCGTTTTTTTTTCCGTTATGAGTATTTGTAGTACACTAATTTAGCCCTCCCCAATTCAATTAAAGCTTTTAAAGTCCTTCCAAAGGTTGTCTGGAAGATATCACTCTCAGCGATAAGACCGCCATTGTAACCATAGTTATAGAAATAAGGTTATGTAAGTGTGTTTCAATTTTTGGTGTACAATAAAGTATATTCTATTTATCTATCTATACAATCAAAAACATAGGCAAAAAAACACACACACACGTGTTGAACCACCGACTCTTTTAACAATTTCTTTTAAAAAAATTGTCTATTACGAAGTGTAGATTTCTATTAAGATAACTGGTCGAAAAATTCAATGGTTACTTTTTTCAATATTTTTGATTAAATTCAGTTGGCAACAGAGATAGAAAAATATATTAAGTTTATCACGTCATCACATCGAGAAAAACTGTTTGAAGTGAACTTTGCAATGGTATTCGATGTTGAAAGCCAATCAGTCTGCCAGCCTATCGCAAATAAGATGATATTGATGGCCCAAGTTTCCCGGTAGCTGCTATTCATCCAATTACATTATGCTGAGTTTGGGTCGCCTTTAACTTCTAGTTGATGCGGTCAAACACCATAACTTTACATAAAACGTCTGCTCTTTGACCTTCCTAACTCATGGACTAGCCAAAATTTATATCTTAAGGATCGCCCAGTTTTCCAACTTTGAGCAGAGATTTGGAGAATGGTCTCCAAACTACAGAGCTACACGAGTAATTTTTTACTCTATTTCAATGCGGAAGCTGCTTACGACACAGCTTCAAAATACATGAAGAGATTATCAATTATTCTTTCAATATTTATACAGTACTATCTTCTACAAGCGCCATAGCTAACGTGAAAATTACCCAAAAGGAACAGGCTCTTAGGTCTTATTTCAAGACATGGTCTATACGTGTGTAATTTATTCAAATCTTTTAAATGTGTAACAGTGTTAGTATAATTGGAGCATACATAGGTATAGATCCACAGTCAGTACTTTTGGATTTATAACATATATAAATATTATAAGTGCTACAGGGATATTACATATTAAATACAATATGAGACATTGTAATCATTATAACAACAGCTATTAGTACTGATTACAATAACCCTGATTTGAATACTTATTATAATAACTAATAAGTGCTTTTTGTAAGTTTGATAAGAGCTAGCTATTTTGTAAGCTAATCTGTAGATAAAACTTTTAATATGTATCTTTATATTACTCTGTATACTATTTAATATAATTCTGTTTGTTGTACCTATCAGATTATAAAAAAAAAATTAGACCTCCGTGAGCATCTTATCCTTGTATGACTGCAACTGACTGTAAACAATTCGTTGGCCTAAGATAAATCAAATAAAAAAAATACCCCTTTTGAGGTGTTTCCTGTGATTTGTTACGCCTATATAATAGGCGGATAGTCTAGGCACAGAGCTCGTCACCTCCATTTCGGCTTATCGAAAACGAAGTATGGGAACCCGTTATAAATTCATTCAACTATAATAGGCACTAATAGCAACCCATTTTTTGGGAGGGTTTACCCCTGATGATTTATCATGAAATGACGCCTCTCGCTCTAAAGCGGACGATAGTGTCAGACTTTTACTGACTAAAAACCCACCCTGGTCTTTCAGTTGCCATTGCGTCTGAGGTTGCGGTATCTTGTCAGAACATTCCCGCAACCCAAACAGGCCATAACTACTGTTAGGGCCTACAAAATCTTTTTTTCTTGAGGCACAATCCATACTAATATTATAAATGCGAAAGTCTGTCTGTCATTACGCTTTACGTCATTACGCAAACCACATCACCGATTTGGATGAAATTTGGAATGAAAGTAAAGACCACTGGCCAGACATATATGCTACTTTAAAAAAAAAACATCCTAGTAAAGTGTTCAAATAGGGGATGAAAGTATGTACGAGAAATCTAAACAACTTAACCGATTTTAATGAATATTGGTTTTTTCCTCAAAATAAAGCGAGCGAAACCGCGGGGCATAGCTAGTATGGTAATAAGACTCATCTAGTCAACGAAATATATTACTTCCATGACAATCCACTCAAACAATTGCAAGGTACGCTATAATTAATTGTCAAATTGCCTCATACTAAATCCTGAATATTGAATACAACGCACTAAGCAGATTTAAGTTGTTTCGTGACTAATATTAATAGCCGCATGGATCATGTTTCAATGTTAAGTAAATTTTGTCAAGGTCAATCCGTGAATGGTGTGACCATTGATTCTACAAACTCCTCCGTGCAGCATGTTAAGTCATTTAGGTTGTCAATGTTTTTTTTTTATAATGCATAGTAAGAATATCCATATCAATATCGACGATTACAGAGCGATAATTTTTTAAAAAAGGTTAATTTTACAATTGAGTTAAAGTTGGAAATTGTGAATATTCATCAATTATTCTATTATCTTTAAGTATAAAAGCACTTCACAGTATTTAACGAATTATAAGTCGTGGGTTCGAACCCAGGCAAGCACTTTACGATGTATACACAAGCATCACTGTTCTAAAATTGATAAAGGAGAAAATCTTGAGGAAACCGCTATGTTCTAGGACCGAAAAATTAAAAGACGTCATGTCTTATTTTTTCGACGCCCACGCACTGGGCCCACGTCATGTTGGATTACGGTCAATTTCCTCTCATAGAGACGAGACTGGTGTAACAGCAGTGTGAACATTATAATCTTGAAGCGTCAGTAGCTTAATGGCTAAAATGTCGGACTTGTGATCGGTCGCGAGTTTAAACGCCACCCGTTACTCTATTGCCACGGCAATACTGTAATGGGTGCGTGTAAAACTCCAGACAAGCATATTTAGCTTAGTTGGAGGTGTTAACAAGATTTCTAGTTATGTGAATTCAACCCACATTGCTAGTTCTCATTTTGGAGAAAAAAAATCTAATCTATGTACTGACGACAGCACGTCAATCTACCCCAATCTGTCAAATTTTACCAATCGAACATTAACCTTCCACTATTGTGATAAGGTTGAAAATCTATTAAAGAAATTTGACAGACTGAGGTAGGTTGATGTGTTGATGCTGGCGTCAGTACGTAAACGCGGACGTGGCCTCCGGCAATACAAATTCCTATAGCAGTTTCACTAGCTACGGTCAGATAATACAATTATACCCCGAAACCGAAAACATCCACACAATACATTTAAATAACACTAATAATAATTATTAACAAGCCCAGTAACCGATTCACAAATGTTCAAAGCGTCCGCATCGAAATACAATTTCCTGCATTATTTGCAAAATTCGTTATCAAATTCCATTTTGTCTCACTCGGCCGTGTATTTAGTAAACATAGGTTGCCCGATAGTAACAAATTTAACGGGACGGACAGAATCATATTATTTGAAAAGCCTAATTATGCACATATATGAATTAGTAATGAGTGAATAGTACGCGATTGTGTTTCTGTTTTGGTAGTGCGTTAATAATCTATTTGAAAGCTATTATTGTTGGTTCGAAGTTTCATTAGTGAGGTTCTCTTGATAAGTTTGTTGGTAGGCCTTTAGGCTCAAATTTGCAACGCCGCGGAATGGAATGAAAGCGACTTTTTGCAACGAAATTGTACATAGCATAATGAACTTTATGTGAATTAACATACAAACGACAGTAGCTATGGGAATTCTCGAGAATGCGCGAGGATTCCGCGGAAGACGCGCGACCTTTTTTTGGCTCCTATTTAGTTTGTTTGTTATACAATCGACATAAAGTTCACTATGCTATGTACAATTTCGTTCGCTTCCATTCCATTCCGCGGCGGTTTAAATCGAGTCTAAGGCTCAACTTGTGTCGATACTCTCGCGCCATCCCATCTTCCCAGTTCATCATGTTGTGTTGGCGCTCCCACTGCGGCGGCGGAAAACCTCAAGCGGCGTAAATACAGTCATATCGGTGATAACTATATTTTCATCCCATTTGGTGTCGAAACTCTCGGATCGTGGGGCCCGTGTGCTCACAGCCTTTTTAAAGAATATCTAAAAGGCTCGTTGACGCTTCCCGTGACCCAAGGGCTGGCTATTTCTTAGACCAAAGATAATGCATTGCCATACAACGTGGCAATATCGCCAGTCTCTTAGTTACGTTACCAGCCGACAGTGTTGAGGATGAATTTTTTGATGCTTTATTCTAGTTTGTATTTTAGTTTTGTATAATGATTATAAATAACTAAATATTGTCATTTGTATTTAAAAAAATAAGTTTGTTACTTATGTTGTTAATAGTTTAACTAACTACTTCTGGGTCTTTATTAATTTTTAACATTAATTTTTTTACACTTTATAGACTTAAATAAAAAACCCTAAACTACATATATACATCTAAAAAGAAACTAAAATATGGCATCCAGAAATTCGTGCGCATCGCTGTCCACTGGTAATGTGCCCATAAGACTGGCGGCATTGCCACGTTGTATGGCAATGCTTAACCTCTGTCCAAGGTAAAAGCCAGCCCTTGGGTCACGCGAAGTGTCAACTAGGCGTTTGGATAGATCTTTAAATAATCTGTGAGCACTCGGACCCCACGACCCCAAGGTTTCAACCCCAAACGGCTCAAAAATATAACTACCAACAAGGTTATTATATTTCCGCCGCTTGAGGTTTTCAGCAGCCGCAGCGGCAGCGCCAGCACAGCAAGACGAGCTAGGAAGATGGGATGGCGCAAGAGTATCGACACAAGTTGCGTCCCACACTAAAGGCCTACCCATCTTCCAAGGAAATAAAGACATGCCGTCCGGTCTTTTGCCATCGTCGCGTACGAGGCCATTGGGTTCTAATACAGCTGGAACGCCGACAGTGACAAGAGCTCGTCGGATAATGTCGTTAATATTCGCGTGCCGTGCTATGCGACCCGCACTGCGGCCGCATGAAAGGCCGTGGTGACCGAGGCTGTTGACAACTTCGCTGCAATGGCAGCGATGAGCAGAACAACATGGAGCACCTAATCGAAGGGAAGCAGCGAGGCGGAATGTAGTATCATCGAACAAGGTGCCTATGTTCGATGACGGTAGTGCGTGAAGCCAGAGACCCGACTCCCATTCACCCACAGCCAGCAGGCGCGCACGCTCTGCAGCCGAAGCAGATGTGGCAATAAGGTCACTCTGAACTGCTCTACAGAGCGGCTCATCCCACCGCCTCTGAGATGATGGATTGTCGGGTGGATTTAGGTTCGGGCAAGCGAGTTTCCAGGTATCTATAGCCTCGGTGAAGAACGGCACATTGAAATCAACCAGTGACTGAGCTAGGATATTCCTGATTAATTTCTCAGTGCCGTGTACCGAGGACATAAAAGCCGGTAGACTGATACTAGTAATTTTGCGGATGCCGAGACCACCCATACAAATGGGAAGAGTAGCTTGTGCCCAAGCTCGGTCATCCAAAGCCACATTTAAAATTCCTGTCAGTTTGGCGAATAATTTGGTCCATTTTTTCCAAAAGGTGAGGATGATGCCATAGATGTGAAGAACGAAGAAAGTACATTAATTTAGGTCCAAAACAACAGTAACGAATTAAGGTGATGGCCGAATGCATAATATTAATTTGGTATAATCTGTCCGAGATGTCATTAAAATTTTGTATTTTTTCCTTGACAAAATCGGGAAAGGAATTCTCATAAATTGGAGACCCAAGAAGACGAAGAGAACTTTTTTCCACAATTTGGATATCTGGGGCTATTGCGTTGAATTTTGAAAGTGTCAGTTGTCTATCAGTACTGTCGGATATGAATAGTTCACACTTCGAAAGGTTGAGGTCCAATCCTATGGAATGGAGTTGATTTAATATTAACTTCTAATATTCGAATCGTAGATAATCCTCAACGCACCCGCGAATATTACGGTTGGAATTAATTTATTTCTAAAGATTACAAATCACTTACACAGAAATAAATACTTAATATTACTTAATTTGTAAAACATTTGCGTTGTCCAGGAGGAGTAAGAGCTTATTTTGTTTGAAGATTCTATTAGTGAAGTGACAACTTCTTATCAGTTTGCCCGCAGGCTTGTTTTGCCATTCAAAAATCAAAGAAAAACATCTGCTATTTTTGAGCAAAATCTTCACGTGTCCAAAGATTGTTCCATGTGGGACACCGAGAAAAAAACTAATAAGGTAATGGACCATCAGTTAATTTACGTGACACGTTTAGGGGGACGGAAGTGGTCGACGAAGTGTGATATTGTGTGACAAGGGGTAGGAGGGCGTCATATTTCTAAATGAGTATTATAACTAAGTATCTATGAACGGAAAGCTACAAAACAAGCGAATATTTGTTTTGGTATTGCTAGGGCTGAAAAATAATGTAAGTGGAATTGAACGTATTTCGGAACGGCTAATTTAATCGAACTAGGTATAAAATTTTCAAAATATCTAACGTCACCCTAGTAGTATCACAGATATACTTAGCTTTAACAATGACGGGATGAATTAAACTGATCATATACATAATTATGTATATAAGTATAAAAATATTGTTTTTTACTTACCAGTATCAAACCTCGGTCTACTTGGCAGTCTGCTCGGTAGATCCTGATTTTCCACGTGATCAAACGTTCTGAAGCCCAACGCAAATTCCGCGTAAGGGCTTATCTCGAACATTTCTGTTGAGAAATAGAAACAATGAATACTTTATCTATTGTAATGAACAATACGAAATAAAATATTATCAATATTTATATTTACATAAATCTGACCATTGTCAGATTTTCTGGCTTCTGAGCCACACTTGACCCACACTTGGTTGATATACCGTCTTGTCGTACCAAGCGCTTCTCCTCCACATTTATTGTGCGCACAGCCAAGCTGTGGAATTCTCTGCCGGCTTCTGTGTTCCCTGCCACTTTACCCTTCAGCCTTTAAAGCACGAGTAAATAGGCATGTTCTGGGCTCGCTCGTCCCATCTTAGACCTCATCTATCGCTTACCATCAGGCGAGATCGAGGTCAAGAGTGAGCCCACCAGTAATAACGAAAAAAAAAAAACTGACTGAACTGAAAAAAACAGCTGAACCGATTTTTATTAAAAAAAAATTGTATATACTTGGTAGGTCCATAGGTCATGGGCTATTTTTTTTTTCACTAAATATAATTTATACGGCAAAACAGCGATTGCTAGGTCAGCTGGTATAAGTATATGAAGCAAATCTTACCATTCTTACCCGCCTTCCTATTATGTACAGGCGAGGTATATATCCGTGGTGCGTGTGCGTACCGCTCCTTATGTTCTGATTGAGACGCGACGCTCTCATTACGAGATTTGACTTCATCAGCAATGGAGTGCCGGTATTGAGATGTATAGTTCTGTCTGTTTGGAAAACAAACACTCATTGATATTCAAAACTGTTCGCTTAGATTTGGAAGTTATGTAATTTGACCTCGTTACAAAGTTTGGTAGTATAACGCTGGCGTAAATCCACTTTATTTTGGTTTTGGTTCGCGTCGACGCAATATTTTAAGAGGCAAAAAAGCTTTCAGTACTCAACCTTTCATTAAGGTAAAAGCCAACCTTGAGACACAAGTGTCGACTAGGCATTCGGATTTTGAATAGTACATAAGCACTCGGGTTCTATGGTCTAAGAGTAAACCACAAAAGGCTCTAAAATGGACACGGCTCGTATTATACATACATATATAGTACTGTTAAATAATATCTCAGGATACGGAGACAGGGTCCAAGCTACCTTCTGAAAATATGCACCGTATCCAGGAGTACTGACTAATGAGTAGTTGGGGATAGTGTGGATTGCCTGACGAATCTCTTTAGGCGTTTGTCGAGGCCCTTGTCTACAATACGCCATTAAATATAATTATGCCAGTGGCCAGTGGCATATAGGTGCTTAATGGCGTATTGTAGATGAGATTAGAGATCAAGACTATTAGGGCAACGAATAATGTATAAACATCCTCAATATCGGTAACCCCGCGAACCAGGTCAATTTTAGGGTTCAGAACCGAAAACGAACTCTACTGGATCATTTCGTTGTCAGTCTGTCTGTCAAGACTCTTCTTCGTTAGGGATCAGAATGCAATTTATATGAAATAATCGGTACTACGGTATCTTTCAGCTGTGAAAAAACAAATCAACACGATCAAATGATTTGACCGTTTATTTCGCATATTTTGCGATTTCACAAGGAAATCAAAACTTCTAGGGTACTTTCCGTGACTTTAAAACCTTGCAGTTTGTCAAGAAGCAATATCTTACAGCTTATGAAAAGGAAAACTCTGGAACCGTAACTATATGATGTAGTTCGCTATAATGTGTAGTTGGTTTTAAAAGTTTTTCATCATGTAGAACTGGTATATCAACAGCTATTGCGCCTGGCTTTTAATATATTATTTGATAATAGAGACGAAGTTTTAGACCATAACAGTGAACTAATCAACCCATACTAAGTTCGTTGGAGTGACCATACAGTGAATAATTATCACAATATAATTAAGTATTTCAATTTACGCGCAATCGAATGACAGTATACAATGAGTGATTATGTCGGTTCAAATAATAGAGACATAATTAATATCTGTCCGTGAGTACTACGGCAGTGTAAACACAAATAGTCCTGTTTGTTAGTAATTATTTAATATTATAACTGTAGTTGGTTTGTTGTTAATTGCAAATTTTGGAGAATTTAAATGTGTTTGGAAAATAATAAATACTTTTTTAACCAATAAATGGCTCTTGATTGCGAATTTGAATAAATAATAACTAAAATAGCGATGTTTTATGGATACATAAATATAGGTAGTTATCTAAAATACTGTTTCTTGCTTTCATCAAATCAATACAAAAAGAAAGTAGGTTAGTTAGGTTAGGATTTAAAATAAATCGGATCTGGCAACACTACTTGTAATCCCCTAAAATTAAAGACAGAGAACTCTATGTTTTAGACTTATACTTGTGTAAGTCTAATAATATGATTTGGGTTCTAAACTTTGTCTAACTTGAAGTAAATGCTGTTTGTATTGATTTATTCAAGGAGGTGTCTTTCTCAGCAGTGGCTCAGTACTAGATTTTTTAATGAAATAATAGAGTTGCCTGGGTTGCTTCTTTTTGAATTGAGGTGGAAAAGCAAGCAAAGTAAACTATCGAGCTAGATGAATTGGGAGCAGGCTTTTTCCTAAGCTAATAAAAAAAAACTGGATAATTTCGAGTCGGCCGCGTTCACCGAGTTTGGTATTGGGGGGTTCGGTATATTTTTGGTATTTTACATTATAATTTATGAGCTGTGAAAAATAAATTAATAAAATATGTTTTGAAATATGCACATCAAGCCCTTTCATGTAATACCTTAATTTAACTAGCAGCTTCAATTTTAAATTTCAAAGTCCTATATGTCTATTTTTTTAGAATTTAATTACAAATTTATAGTTTCTAGATTTGTCCTAGAACTTGTACTATAAAACGATGCTACTTGCCAAATTTCACAATAGCTCAACGGGAAGTAACCTATAAATTTTGATTACATTGAGAGTGTCGAAATATGCGTTTTTTGCGACATAAACGGCCGTAACTTTTTACGTTAGTTGAGAAGTTTGATTTTATTAAACCTGAGTATATGGTTTTAATTTTAAGTCGATATATTCACGCGTTCCGGAAATAAAGGGTCTTGACAGACGGAAAACAGAGTAATCTTATAAGGATTCCATTTTTTCCTTTTGGGTTAGTGATAGCGCGTTCAATATGATTTTTGTCACGGTGACTGTTTCATCACTGTCACCGCGTCAATGAAAAATGCCAATTGTCACGTATCCAAATAATAAAACACTACTACTAGTTCAACTTACCTATGTCTTCTGAACAGTATGCAGAAGAATGCCATCAAACATATGACTAGGAGTATAGAACTGCAGATGATGACGAGCATATTCAGGTCAAACAGCTCCGATGGGGGACCGATTTCCTCTGCAACAAATACAATTAAATCAAAGTCTGTTTGTGTTTTATCTACATACCAAAATAATAAAATCTAACCAAAATATGGTTCCTAGATAAAAGACAAGGCTAAAGTTACCGTGGTCAAATATAACATGGCTAGTATATTGAATGAATTATAAATTATGTTTAATTATCTACAGAATCAGAGGTCAATTTATTATAATAACCACGTTAGTTAATGCCTTACAAAAAAAAAAAAAACCCACACAGATTGCATAGACCATACTTATCAAGACAATATAAGTATCTTGTACTCAACTCAGGAATTTACGGAGCTCAACGAATTGAGACACAATATCTAAGAACTAATCTGCCTTGGTCATGAAAATATTTTTTAACCATAATATCTAGGTCTTATTTAAATCCTGGTAAGTATATTTTAAATTTAAATTCTCCATAGTAAGATTCAGTAAAAAAATTGCTAATTAGTATTTAAATTCAGCAAAAGATTAGATTTCCTTATGAATAAGCCCGAACGAGTTTGTCTGACGACGTCGTTTTTGTTTACCCTTAACCCAAAAAGAGGTTAAAGCACTCGTAGTTATTAACAACTCTTGCTAAAGCGTAGAAACTTAAATTGCGTAAAAATTTTGTTGCTCCTATCATAATATTTTTTTTTTCACCTAGGGATCTTTCATTCGTTAATAGGTAAGTCTCTTACAAAACAGGCAGCGATAATGCGCGTTTTAAACAAAGAGAATGGTCTGAACCAAAAGTACTTTAAAAAAATTGGCCAAGTGCGAGTCAGACTCGCCCATGAAGGGTTCCGTAGTAACTATTCGTAGTACTTATTATATATATTAAAAATATACACTGTTTACTAAGTGATTATATGGCAATTTAGGCCCGAAAATTAAATAATTTATTTAATTTGGAGCGACTTGCAACGCGTCCGATCGTGAGTGCGCACGGAAGAAGATGACTTATTAGTACAAAGTACAAATATACCAAATAGAGCATCAATATAGAGTTTTGTAGCCAAATAGAAAAAATTGGCCAAGTCTGAGTCAGACTCGCCCATGAAGGGTTCCGTAGTAACTATAATAATATAATATAATATGTATATTTATTTGACGAATAAAAAAAAACCTTAAAGATTTCTTAAAACTAGCTTACTTACATTTTTACAACTATGCTAAATAACTTTTATTTTCATAGTGTTTGTATGAATTACAAAGTTATATTAGCGGTTTTAGAAAATATGCTGTATCTCAAAAACTGCTGACCCGATTTCGTTCAAACTAATTTCGGTTGAAAGTTTACATTAAGATCTACAGACATATATTTTTTTAGATTTTTCACTCCATTATTATAGAAGTTAGAGGGGGGGACACATTTTACCACTTTGGGAGCTTATATCTTTTAAACGATTGACTTTATAAAAAAGTGGTTTTAGAAACCCTTATATAATTTTTAAAGACCTGTCTATAGATACTACACACGCATAGGTTTCATGAAAAAAAAAATCAGTTCTAGTTCCATGTATGG
The DNA here is from genome assembly GCA_943138885.2 of Tholera decimalis. NCBI lineage: Eukaryota > Metazoa > Arthropoda > Insecta > Lepidoptera > Noctuidae > Tholera > Tholera decimalis. The sequence goes on along the minus strand of OW964573.2, from coordinate 19,485,877 downwards.
GACCCCCCTTTATTTTAAATATTTTTTTATTTTTTTTTCTTAAAATCGGAAAGCGGTTCACAGAATACATCTACCTACTAAGATTCACATGTGTAGTCTTAACAGTTTTGGAATAAAATTACTGTGACATACGGCCGGACGGACGGACGGACGGACGGACGGACAGACAGACAGACAGACAGACATATCGAAACTATAAGGGTTCCGTTTTTTGCCATTCGGCTACGGAACCCTAAAAATGACCGCTCTGTTGAAATAATCGTAGCGTTTGTCGGAAATTTTTTGAAGAGAACTAGCAATGTGGGTAGAATTCACGTAACTAGCCATTTCTCTATGTTAATTATGCTTGTCTATAGAATAGGTTCTCGGCAATATGTAATGGGTGAAGTCGACACTTAAGGCTATTGACGCTTAAAACAATACCTGACTTTTTTTTACATCAATGTACAGAACTCACACGACCCTACAAGATGACAAGGCTCAATCGAGTCAGATGGTTTAGCACCTGAGCTGAGTAAGATGGTCATGTACCAGACGGGGCACGCAGAAGCCTAGTGTAGTGCCGGCATCAGTCTGCGTTGTAAATACTTAAGTGTTCCCGCAGACCTCGGCGCAATTGTGCTAGGTCTGGCAGATCCCTCCCCTACTTCCAAGGGCAGAGAACATCCTTGAGAATTTCCACCTCGAAAACAAAAGACAGTAAATGCTTTCACTTTTTGAATATCACCGCAAAATGATATCATCTGATCAATACATTAAAATACTGTTTCTGAGTTTGTTACTTTGATGAAGGAAAATCAACGCGTAAAAGCGTTGTTTTCAACTCAAAATAGCTACATTTATGACATTTGTTTACTGTTATTCACTTCACACTTTAATAGGAAACACTCAGTCCATTTTCTATTGACCTGGTCACTATAAAGTCAAACCATCTAGTGGTGTTACTAAGAATACAATCCCAATATAGTCGTACTACAATCCTATACAGTTGCACAGGGGAATAGGGAGGTTGGAACATTGTAACAATATATGGCAGACATCAATTGGTCCCTATCATAGTACGTTAATATCTCTCCCAGATTGTAAGTGTATATCATTGAAGTTTAGATGTAGATATATAACTGTTGTTTGGAGGAGATATTGAGGTTAGAATAATCTTCAAGGTTCTTGTGTTACTAATGTATTTTGTGTGTTTGGAATCAGGCACTTCGATTCGCCTTTGAAGGTTTGCTTATACTCGTAAGTTACATAATAAGGTAATATAATGTATATTATAATAAGTATTTTTAGTACATATGTATTTCAGTGATGACAGTCTCGCATTTGACCACCATCTCACCTGATGGTAAGCGATTATGTGGTCGAAGATGAAGCACGCTTCCAAAGAAGTTAAGTTCTTCTCTCTAGCTACCAGGAAATACAGACTCCGGCAGAGAATTCCACTACTTAACTGTACGCGCGTTTTGTGCGTATGGGTGGGATGTCTATGTAACGCTGGCGCATCGCCGTTCGTATGTAAGTCCGATAATGCAAGGGGCTTGGTAATAACCGATAGAAAACTCAGTTTTCAAACAAACCCTCAACCTCCTTAAATCACAAAACCTTTAGAAACCACAACAGAATTTCATCAAACCCATTACATAAAAACAGAGTGATGTTCTATAAAACCATCATAAAATATACTCGAATAAGAATTGATGTCGCAAGTCTAAAACAGAGCGACCATAATCAGCTTTACGACAAAATTTTGATGAAATAATTTTATGTTTGACGTGTCAAAACATTCTTAGAAGTTGGTGACCTAGATAACTTGATATTGGATATAAAGCTTTGGTTATAGTGCTAAAGCGTATCTAAATATATATAACTCAAAGGTGACTGACTGACTGACATAGTGATCTATCAACGTACAGCCCAAACCACTGGACGGATCGGGCTGAAATTTGGCATGCAGGTAGATGTTATGACGTAGGCATCCGCTAAGAAAGGATTTTGCGAAATTCCCACGGGATCGGGATTTACACGGGAAAAACTTCCCACGCGAACGAAGTCGTGAGCAACTGCTAGTTGCTGATATGTTCGTAATGATTGAAGCACACTCAGACTAACTGCTAGGTCAGAATCCTTTTCCCTACTATATCGGCTTCCAATCTAACTGGGTGCAGCCGGGTACTTGTGTTTTGACTGCCTATCTAACCTCCATAACCCAGTAGCTGGGCAACACGATACCCCTCGGCGACACTGGTGTCAAATTTTCTGGTTTCTGACTACCCGTAACGACTACCAACGAGGTACAAATGACAGCCAGGACCAACGGCTAATTGCTAACGATTTTTTTTATATAATCTTTTGCAAAATTTTTACAATTTGGTTGTGAACCTTGAATTATTCGGAAGATAAAAACTAAATGCATATCCCGATCTCCCGGGAAACCGGGATTAAAAGTAGCCTATATGTTGCCCCATAAAAACTCATCTATTTTGCAGTATCAAAACGCCCATTAAAATCAGTCAGCCGTTCCAGAGATTAGCCCCGACAAACAAACAGACAGACAATTTAAAAAAAATGTTATTGTTTTAAATCGTAATAGTAGTATTTTGTAAATAACTATAAGCACATGCGAAATTGTTTTTTTCTTAAATTATAAACAGTCACTTGAATTTTATACATACCTATGTATGTATAATAGAATAAGCATATGGACTATACTCAAACCTTAAACAGATCACATTTGGCATTTTAGGAGAAATTATACTAAAAGAAGAGTATGATGATCGGTAATCTCCTTCACTTTCATTACTTTGTCATACATTCACAGACCGCCCACCTCAAACGACTAACCAGATTACCCTGAACAAAGGTTAATGTAGGTCCAAACTGACTTTCAGTCTTGGTAAACTTTTGGCAGACCTTCGTAAGCAAAGTACAGGTCTTCATTAAGATTGATGAATTTGATTCACCTGGAAGACAAACTATTCAATAGAGTTACTAATTAATAGAATTTTTGGTCATGTCAAGAACTTTAAGTCGATGAATACTTATTGTAGGTACTTTTATTATAAACCAAAGAGGATACCAATCTAAACGGACTATTCAAGCGAAACTTAATATGATACGTGGGTAGGTACCTAATGTAATGTATTTGTATGTATTTTGAAAACGGTGATGGTTTACTTTTTTTTTTTTTTTTTTTTTTTTTTTTTTTTTTTTTTTTTTTCGATAGGGCCACTCGTAGTTTAGCTCGATAAGGCTAATATACTACTTAACCGGGCGATCCTGTGGTGACCTCTAAAATTTAAAGGCCCCCAGCCAGGGCTTACAAACTAGAATTTACATTTAAACAACCGCGCGCTAAGGGCACTCCCTGTGGAGTACGAGCCTCGGCTCAGCGGGGTCGTTGATGGTGGACAGCAAAGGGTCAGGCTGGGTCATATTATTTAGGGGAGTATTTATTGCTACTGGCTCAGCATCGCGGGCTGGCTCGTTTGGCAAAGGTCGGGGAGGGTTGACGTTACAAGAGCGCGGACGTCGCGATGGGCCTCGACGGCGAGGCCGGTATACGGAACGCGTTTTGTTTATGTTTTTAATTAGAGTGCTAGTTTCCCTACTGCTCTCTTGACGGATAGTGGTGGGATCGTCGGGTTCGTCAAGGACAAGGCGAGGACGACGAACCCGGGAAATTTTTGAGAGTGTGTACCGGGCGGCCGATACAATCAGGGGGTTTGTGTGTTTTTCAGCAGAGGTGAAGTAACGCGCTGACTGGCGTTTTAACACTTGCTTTATAGTCGGGATTTTGAGGTCTACGTGAAGATCCTCGTTCCTCAAGTACCAGGGCGCGCCCGTGGCATTTCGGAGAAATCGGTTTTGGATAACCTGCATCCTATGGATCTGAGTCGGACTAGCATGAGCAAACACCGGACCGTATGTTAGAATGGGGCGTATGCACGTAGTGTAAATGCGTAGTTTACATTTAAGGGAGAGTTTGCTGCGTGCATTCAGCATACAATATAGCCTACTGAGAGCGAAGGCGGCTCGCGAGCGTACCGACTTTATATGCTCTCTGAAGTTAAGGTTTTGATCTAGAATCACTCCTAGGTATTTAGCTTGCTTTTCCCAAGGGATTGGCGTGCCAAACATAGTGATTGGGCGGGGAAGGGTAGGTTTTTTATGGCGAGCTCTATAAAATAGGACTGCCTGACTCTTGTCGGGGTTTACCTCGATTCTCCATTTCCTAAACCAATCGCCTAGTGCGTTGGCTGAGGTCTGGAGGGTACGAGCGATTGCATCGGGTTTGAGTCCCGAGTTATAGATGGCCGTATCATCGGCAAACAGGGATAATTCTACGCGACGACTTTTTGGGATGTCGCTAGCATATAGCGTGAAGAGTGGGGGGGAGAGCACGGCACCTTGAGGAACGCCAGCTCTGATGGGGCGGGGAGTGGAAAGCGCTCCTTCGACACGATATCTGAAGGAGCGGTTCGACAAAAAGTCTCGTATGATGAGCACGAGACGGTCCGGCACGCCTAGTAGGTATAGCTTATAAATTAAGCCATTGTGCCAGACTTTGTCGAATGCTTTCGCGATATCAAAGAATAGAGCTCCCGTCAGATGACCGTGTATGAAGCGGCCATTGACGTGCTCTACGATGCGGTGGGCTTGGTGGACACTAGAGTGTTGGGCTCTAAAGCCAAACTGTTCGTTTGGGATGAGACTCTTTGCTTCGACATAATCTTTGAGCCGATTATAAATAATCCTTTCGTAGATTTTGCCGAGGGCGCTGAGTAGACTTATGGGGCGATAACTACTCGGGGAGGACTTGGGCTTACCGGGCTTTGGAATGCCTATTACGGTAGCCTCTTTCCACGTTTGTGGGAACATATTGTTTGACATGGCGCCATTGAAGATGGCTACCAGTAAAACTATTATGGAACGGGGGAGGAGTTTAAATACTCTACTTGTCAGTCTGTCAGTCCCGGGGGCTTTTCTGGGTTTGAATTTCCTGATGATCTCCTCCACCTCGTCCTCCGTGACGGGGGGGAGGGGAGCATCAGGGTCCTCGACTGGGGGTAGGGCAGACCTACGTTCAACCTCAGCATCCACGTGGGCGAGGTGGGCTGGGTCGACTGGCTGAGTGCTGGGAGAGCACTGGGCTTCCAGGCTGTCGGCCATGCATTCAGCTTTGTCTTCGTCATCGAAGGCAATGCTTTTATCCGGGCGGATGAGGGGAGGCATAGAGGTCACTTCAGTGGCGCGCAATCTCCTCTGAAGTTGCCAGAAGGCATGGTGATTAGGTTCCAGCTCGCTCAGAGTCTTATCCCAGCAACTTTCACGCCACTCTTTAATGCTGTTACTTACTTTGCGCTGTAAGTACCGCATAAAAGTTTTGTTATTTTGACAGGGGAAGGCTCTGTAGGCACGGACAGCCGCGTTCTTCTCAGTCAGCAGGGCCCGTACATCGTCAGGGAGTTTCCGTTGCCAGGTCTCTGTCAACGGAATCTCCTTTGAACAGTTGTTCAAGACAGATTGTACGTGCTCCGTGAATGAGTCGATCGCGGCCGTCGTGTCGGCGGCGGACTGGATGAGGTCTGGTATTTTATCCAGGTGAGGAGACGTGTTGGATTTCAGCAAGTCGCCTACTTTCCCCCAGTCAGTGATCACCTGTGTTGGAGGGGGGCGGTTAGGGTCGTAGGGACCCGATCTGGAAGTTAGTTCCAAGATCACCGGTCTGTGGTCTGAGTCGAGCTCGTCCACCGTCTCCAGGGAGTGCAAACGTAAGTTAACATTCCTTAGGAGAGCGATGTCGAGCACGTCAGGTGAGTGAGTTGGCTCAAAAGGATAGTGAGTAGGACGCATAGGCCCTATGATATCTAACTGAAGCGGGGAGCATAGCTCGTACAATACTTTCCCCCGGGGGTTAGTAGTACTGCTACACCATGCGGGATGTTTTGCATTGAGATCCCCCGCCATAAGGACGGAGTCACTCATGTCAAGAAGGGCGGTAAGGTCGCTTCGTAGTGAGGCGTTTACCGATGCGTTTGTATCTGCATCATTTGACGGTGGGAGGTATACAGATACAATTGTGATGGGAGGGTGGCCCGTCATGCCTAGCCGACAGACGGATACCTCTAAATGGGCAAGGGGCGGCGGATCCATAGGGATACAGTGTAGGGAGTTTTTATAATAGATTAGAGTACCGCCTCTATGGCATCTAGTCCTATCATTTCTGACGAGCCGGTAATTGGCAATCTTAGGATCCCTAAGGTGGGGTTTTAGGAAGGTCTCTTGGACCAGGAGGATATCGAGATGATGATCGCGAAGGAAGGTCGCGATCTCCTCTCTTTGATTTCTAATGCCGTTGGCATTGAAGAACCCCAGCTTGAGGGATCGGGGCTTTACTCTATTCGCGGCCGTAGTACCCATTATGGTTTACGGGCGAGTTTTTCTATGTGGGCGGTAATGTCAGGGTACCTAAGGTACACCTGATTTAGGGTTCCGAGGTCGCCTCTGCACGCCTCTACTTCTCTTGCCATTTGAATGGCTCGAGGGGAAAAAAAGATATTAAAAGTACTCGTAAGTACGACGAACGTGATGGATTATTCAAATAATTTCAGTTGGTTTATTACATTAGCTCAAGTTTGTTTCTTTAATTGAACACAAATTAAAATATCACTATAATAATTATAACCTTTTTAACATGTGATACACAAAATTTAACTATTTATTATCAAAACATTGTAAACACTATTACGAAACCTATTTATAAGATAGTTTAAACTGTTCTTTCATTGTTGTCTTGTATAACAACATACTTGAACGTTATTTAAAAAATAACGTTGTTTGTTTACTAATTCTGTCATCGTAAGACTAATATGTAATTGAACTGATTAATTTCAACATATTTACTGGATTTTTATAATCATAGTTTAATGTTAAAATACAAAGGTTAACAAATCTGTTTTAAAATGTATAAAAGCCGCCGCTCAGTCGTTCTAGACACAGTCACTCACAGTCGCTCTGGAGCAGTCACACCGAACGGACCTAAGTTAAGTGAACTTGTGTTGTTTCTTACTTTTATTAATATTTTCTAATATTTTTATGTGTAGAATTGGTATAAAAATCCTATCGTATTGCTATTGTATTTGAATATAAATTAATTATTTTGTATTTGTTACTTTAATGTGACAGTGTTATTAATTGATAATTGTGTGATAATTTAATGAACATTTGGTATTAATTCTATAAATAACTTGACTTATATAATATGTAATGGAGTAATGAAATAGTAGATACACAAGTAAATAAAGCTAAAGTTATAACGATAGTAATCACATTGTGGTAATATTGTAAAGTACATATAGTGAATTGATGTTTATGTGAAAATGAATTATGTTTTGAAAAGAGTAACTGTGGAGTTTCTTGCCGGCTCTTCTCCATAGATAACTACCTTCCGAACCGGTGGTAAATTAATAAACTGATATTGCTATACAGACTACTAATTATTTCTATAAAACGCCTAGTAATCATGGTAATACCGATTAATAGGTAATTAATCGGTAAATACGTAATAAATAGATATTGATAATTAATTAATTCTAGAAATAACAACATTCTCTATATATCTTTATATCTATATATCTTCCATTTCTGACATCAGAAGTGGGATTGTTCACAGCCCACTTATTTTGTTTCGGTTTATTGAGTCTTGGTTCATAGTCCATGTGATTTTATTTTAAGAATAAAATATTCAAGTACCCTCGTACTTGAATATAGGTCACGATTGTCCGATTGTTTTCTAGTTACTCTTTTCAGTTCTAGTTTTGGTTAACTGTACATTTGTTTTAGGCCTTGATGTTATTTCAAGTAGAGGGTACATGTATGTCACTATTGCCCTAATTCTAATGCATTATGTGAAAAGTTTCAGAATGGATCCCGCAATATTGGAAGGCCTCTTCATCCGTGATGCTGTCTCGGGCTATCGCCGCCGTTCAGATGATGATTTGGTGCTTCCGGACCTTGATCCAGTAGCCAGTGACAGCAATTCAGCCTGATGGTGCCATAACATCAAGGAACCTTGTGAATAACCTTGATGGACCAGCATGAAAACAGTTACAAAAGCCGATGATAACGGGAGTCAAGTAAGAAAAAAAAAAAAAAACAATTATTTAAGTTTGGACCAATTTTAGCAGTAGTCAAATTAGGTTATTTTTAAGCGTATCACAAGTAGAACGATATGTATTCACTGTAACTAAATGCCTTAGTATGTTTTGTAGTATGTTTGCTGAATAGTCAGATTGGCCGAACGGTCTATGTATATATAATTCAAGGATTGGTTATCACAATGATACAAACATTTACCGTTTTCTCTCCTTTGCGTATACCAAATCATATTAAATAATAAGTAACCTTTATTTTGCTACTACCAAGTTTCTGTTCTAAAACATGTTAAAAAAAAAATTTACTTAATAACGTCACTTTTTTTTTTCTCTCGATAATTTGATTTGGATGAGGCAGTTGTGTATTAAAGCAGGTACCTGCTGTCCAGATCCGTTAATAAAAATGAAATTCATTTCATTATGACAAACTGAATTTGAAATTGAACTGAATTTGAAAATGAACTGAATTTGAAATTGAACTGAATTTGGAATTGAACTGAATTTGGAATTGAACTGAATTTGGAATTGAACTGAATTTGGAATTGAACTGAATTTGGAATTGAACTGAATTTGGAATTGAACTGAATTTGGAATTGAACTGAATTTGGAATTGAACTGAATTTGGAATTGAACTGAATTAACATGAATTAAATTAAATCTAAATAAATTAAATTAACATGAATTAAATTAAATCTAAATAAATTAAATTAAATCTAAATAAATTAAATGAACATGAATTAAATTAAATCTAAATAAATTAAATTAAATCTAAATAAATTAAATTAAATCTAAATAAATTAAATTAAATCTAAATAAATTAAATCTAAATAAATTAAATTTATTTATTAGGGAATAACAAAATGTTTCTCTTTTTTTCTAACTTAAGTGTGCTATATTATACAAAACAATATTACTTACTTAATAATGCATATTATTTTGTCATCATTATTATTTGTTTATCACTTATTACCGGAGAAACGATAAGCTTTACGAATTAGTAAAGTTAGCAAAAGTAAATAAATTCAATAATAACAATAAAATCAATAAAATTAGGGTTAATATTAATTAAATTATTTCTTATAATTCTATCATAATATTAAAAAATAAAATAAAGTAATATAAAATATAATAACATAAAATTGAATTGGATTGTAGTTAAATAATTAAATATAAATGGTTACTATGGTTTCCTGGGAAATAAAAATATCTATATAAACAAAAAGAGAAGTCCTTACTGACTGACTCATCAACGCCTAGCCCAAACCCTTGGACCTAACAGCTGCGATTTTGCACAGAGGTTCCCTTTTTATTGTAAACAAGGAATAGGGAAGGAAATTTTTTTTTTGAAATTCATAATTTACCCAGAGGTTACGTGAAAATTAATTTAAACAGAGGATCAAAGTTTGTATTGTTGAGGTAACCATGATTTTTGTTTTTAAATCTTTATTATAATCATAAGTCATTATAGTTTGTTTGTAATGTTGAATGTGATTATTAATATATTTCTAATAACCATAATTGGAACACAATGAGTTAAATGATAGTTAGATATATTTCCGCTGGTCGCTCTTTTGTTCGGTGCTTGCCTATCCCACTAGCAGCGGGTGGAGGGGGCATGACACATCTATGCAATTGGCAAAACATAAACAAACTCATAGTTAAAACATAGAAAATAAGAATGAAATGAAAAGACGTTGAGGTAAGAAAATATTATAAATCACATTTGACAATTCTTTGTACTTCAAGACCAAAATCGTTAATGACGTATAATGAAATAAGTGTTGAAACTATATACTTTGTTTCTAATTTGTGTTCAATTAACGATGTTTGTTTGAAATTATTGAATATAATCTTATAAAAAATATAGAGGTTATTATAGACTGCTTAGGCCCTGCCCTGATACCTTTCTGAAATTCATGCACAGCAGGTGATAGGACTGGTATCTCAAGGCCAGAGGCTGTTGTAGACTGCTGAGGCCCCGCCCTGATACCTTTCTGAAATCCATGCGCAGCAGGTGGTAGGACTGGTATGTCAAGGCCGGCGGCCATATGTAGACTGCTTGGCAGCCCTGCCCTGATACCTTTCTGAAAGTCATGCGCCGCAGGTGATAGGACTGGTATGTCAAGGCCAGAGGCTATTGTATTGATTATAATTAGTTGGTACTTCGAGAGCGAAGTACAGGTCAGTTTGGCCGTGATGGATTATTCAAATAATTTCAGTTGGTTTATTACATTAGCTCAAGTTTGTTTCTTTAATTGAACACAAATTAAAATATCACTATAATAATTATAACCTTTTTAACATGTGATACACAAAATTTAACTATTTATTATCAAAACATTGTAAACACTATTACGAAACCTATTTATAAGATAGTTTAAACTGTTCTTTCATTGTTGTCTTGTATAACAACATACTTGAACGTTATTTAAAAAATAACGTTGTTTGTTTACTAATTCTGTCATCGTAAGACTAATATGTAATTGAACTGATTAATTTCAACATATTTACTGGATTTTTATAATCATAGTTTAATGTTAAAATACAAAGGTTAACAAATCTGTTTTAAAATCGTACGATATGACGTCACTTGTTTACCACTGTGTATAAAAGCCGCCGCTCAGTCGTTCTAGACACAGTCACTCACAGTCGCTCTGGAGCAGTCACACCGAACGGACCTAAGTTAAGTGAACTTGTGTTGTTTCTTACTTTTATTAATATTTTCTAATATTTTTATGTGTAGAATTGGTATAAAAATCCTATCGTATTGCTATTGTATTTGAATATAAATTAATTATTTTGTATTTGTTACTTTAATGTGACAGTGTTATTAATTGATAATTGTGTGATAATTTAATGAACATTTGGTATTAATTCTATAAATAACTTGACTTATATAATATGTAATGGAGTAATGAAATAGTAGATACACAAGTAAATAAAGCTAAAGTTATAACGATAGTAATCACATTGTGGTAATATTGTAAAGTACATATAGTGAATTGATGTTTATGTGAAAATGAATTATGTTTTGAAAAGAGTAACTGTGGAGTTTCTTGCCGGCTCTTCTCCATAGATAACTACCTTCCGAACCGGTGGTAAATTAATAAACTGATATTGCTATACAGACTACTAATTATTTCTATAAAACGCCTAGTAATCATGGTAATACCGATTAATAGGTAATTAATCGGTAAATACGTAATAAATAGATATTGATAATTAATTAATTCTAGAAATAACAACATTCTCTATATATCTTTATATCTATATATCTTCCATTTCTGACAAACGGGTTGAAACCCGGGTTACCTAAGTTTGTGGGTTCCGGGGGAGGCTGGGTAGCCGCAACCGGGGGAGGGGAGGTCGGTGGGGCGATGGGTTTGTCCATCAGCCCTGGGATTTTGGGCTTCAATGCCGGGAAGTTCTTGGCGTGGTTAACAGCAGTCCATGGGTTTGGACGCTGTGGGCTGAGGCTCTGAGGGAGCTCAGTCGAGAGGGTGGGGCACTCCCTACCCTGGCGTGCGCTAGCGCGCTTTGCCAGCATGGGGGCCGAGGTTTTGGGGGCCTTTGGACAGCCCCGGTAGTTGGCCGGGTGGCCAGATTGTCCACACAGCACACAGCTGGGCGGCTCTGTGCACTGGCTCCTATCTTTAGGGCGAGTGCACTCTGCAGTGCCGTGCTTACCCAGGCACTTCACGCAGCGGGGAGTGCCGAAGCAGTTTCGTTGGGAGTGCCCATAGAGCTGGCAGCGGTGGCATTGGCCGACCGTGCCACTCTTGTGCGGCTTTTCAATTAGAATGCCTGATAGACTGCATACAGTCTTCAGGGAAAAGATGGGGTGGGGCCCCTCAGTGGGGTGGCAGATGGCAAGGACGTTATTAAACGCCTTGCCTCCCATGCCGTGCATGCGGTGGACCTCCATCACTGGGATCCCCTGTGACTCTAGGTCACAGTGGATCTCAGCGGTGGGGATTTCTCTAGGGATGCGGCTTATTACCACACGTACTGGTTTGCTCTCGTGGAGCGTATAAGTGTGTTAAGGGATGTTTCGGGATTTCAGGAGCTTGGAGAGCTCCCTATGGTCCTTGGCAGTAGCAAGGCCGACTTTAATGCCGTTTAGGACGGCTCGGGCATTCGTATATGCGATCCTAAGTTCGCAACACGCTTTTGATACATTCGTCCACGCTCCTTTGTCGTGGATGAAGATAGGGGGTGGGGGAGGGGTTTTGCGCGAGGTGGCGCTGGGGGGAGTGGCAGTCAAGCTGCCCGAAGGGGTGTTGGTCAGGGGGGGGGAGAGGGGCTGGCTCAGCACCGGGCGTGCTGGCTCCGTCGGGGAGGGCTTTTTGGCCTTAGGGGCCAGGGAGGAGGAGGCCTTAGACCTCTTCTTCCTCTTTCCTTGGACGAGTTGGAACTCGTCCGAGGCGGAGTCTGAGGATCTCTCTTCCTCAGACTCTGAGTTGGATTTTTCCTCCTCAGACTCCATGTCGACGTCTGGGGAGGCAGGGCTGTCTGTAAAAGACTTAGGGAGAGTGGTTTCTTCCGGTTGCGGGGAGTTAGGCACGCCGGAGGTAGCTGGGGGAGTGGAGGACAGGAGGGAGGTAAGCTCCTGTCCGAACTTGCTTTTAATCTGAGGGAATTCCTCAACCAAGCGGCTGAGGAACTCCTTTAGCAATGTCTCCATATTGGAGGAGGGAGGGATTTAAAGGATAGGTAAACCTAATCCTAAACTCCTAACTCAGCCTCGAGGAGACACGTAAAACGTGTGCTCCTCGAGCAGACGGTCCCACAAAAAGCCCGACCCAGGAGTTTCTCCTAACACTGTGCCACCGAGAAGAGAAACTCTAGACAAACTCGGTGGCTGTGTACCCGTCTGTTTTGGCCTGAAGGGCCCTGATACCTAACCCTCCGGGCGGGATAACCCGGAGGTGAGTAAGCTCCCTGCGGGGATACGCAGGGAGGTGAGTCCCTAGGTGTACCCTAAGCTTGTTATACCCGCTGCCAATCTTAATGTGCAGCGGGGTCCTAAGGACCTTTCGGTCGTGCCGGTGTTGTGGGGTAGACACACCCACCAACCCCGGGTGCACACTGAAAAAGAACGGGGTTAGATACTAGCCGCGACTAGGGTAGTCCCCAAGGCCGCTAACTAGTACCCTTCCGACTTATTACCTAGCCCTGAAGGGGCCAGGTAAGGTGCGTCGGGTCAACACCACTTGGGTTTGTTAGCACCGCTAGGTATCCCCCAAGTACCACTGAAGGTGGATTTACTGTCAAAGAGATAGCTTTGTGTTGCTTTGAAAAAAGCAAAACACAAAGTACCTAAAATAGAATGAACCGTTGGGAACGGTTCCAACGGTCGTAACGGTCGTAACCGTCACAACGAGATCGAGTCGGCTGAGTGCGGCGGAGCGATGCGAGCGTCCTCTCGCGGCGGTGTCCAACGTCGAATGTGTGCCGGTGATGGTTTACGTGATAAATTAGTTTTTATAATGTGTCGTGTGATTTATTGCGATGGTCTTAAATATAAATTTTCATTGTTTTTTTTTTTCTTAATGTTGTTTTCTTTTATATTATTTTTATATTCCTCTCCTTATATCCCGAAAAATACAAATTTTATAGATTTCAGGAAAAACTTCTATGGTTTTTCTACATTTGAAATAAAACACTGATTCCCACAAGGCATTTTTTAAATATTTGCTTAAAGTAATATGGAGTTCTGGTACTAAATATGAACTGATTAACAGCTTTTTAATTCAAAGTTTCCTCAGCAAGATAGGTAGATAGATATATTCTTTATTGTACACCGTAACAGTAAAAGAAATAAGGACTTAACAACTAAAAAGGGTGATACAGTGGGCGGTCTTATCGCTAAAAGCGATCTTTTACAGACAACCTTTGGATGCAAATTTCAGTTTATAATCTGCTAATCGCCATGTAAACCAACCATATCATTAGCGAGTATTTTTTAATAAAGCAATAAAACTGGATTCTACAAAATAACCTTCTCATGAGCCAGTAATTTCTCTGCCTTTCAAACAAAAATACAGAACGAACTTTTTGACAAAGAGCTCTTCTACATACACAAGCGCGGGATCAAAGGGGTTGACTGAACTGTATGGAAACTCAAATGACGTCACGCTAGTCCCACGTAATCAACTTATAATGTTCCCACTGTTGGGACAAAGGCCTTTTTTATATGAGAGGGAATGGTTTAAACCACCACTCGGCCCCAGTGCGGAATAGTGGACAGACTGCTAGTGCTATGAGCATTTTGATGTAAGCAACTCAAAAATCCAGATGGCAACTTAAACATAACTTAAGGATTAGAAAAAAATTGGACAAGGGTGAGTCAGACTCGCCCATGAAGGGTTCTGTAGTAACTACGCCAAATAACTTTGTTTTGCATAGTATTTGTATGAATTACAAAGTTATATTTGCGGTTTTAGAAAATATGCTATATCTCAATACTGCTGAACCGATCTCGTTCAAACCAATTTTCGTTGAAAGTTTACATTAAGATCTATAGCATATTTTTTTTAGATTTTTCCCTCCATTATTATAGAATTTAGAGAGGGACACACATTTTACCACTTTGAAAGCGTTATATCTTTTAAACGATTGACTTTATGAAAAAGTGGTTTTAGAAATCTCAATGTCATTTTTAAAGACCTTTATATAAATACCACACACGCATAGGTTTCATGAAAAAAATATTTTCAGTTTCAGTTCCATGTATGCCCCTAATTTTTTATTTTTCTTAAAATCGGAATGCGGTTCACAGAATTAATCTACCTACCAAGTTTCATGTGTATAGTCTTAATAGTTTTGGAATAAAATGGCTGTGACATACGGACGGACAGACACAGACAGACATGACGAAACTATAAGGGTTCCGTTTTTTTGCCATTCGGCTACGGAACCCTAAAAACGATTCCACTGCTGGGACATAGATTTCCTTGTTGTGAGAGGGAACGAAAGGGCTGGGAATCCAATACTCGGGTCCATTGTGAGATAGTAAATATATTATTTTATTCCTAGAAGACGCCCATATTTTTGTGAACTACTACTCAATTTTTACAACGTCTACAAAATTTGCTTTTGTGTGGTCTGACAGAACACTTTGGGAGTTCGGAAGTTCTAGTTACATTATGTTAGTGAAGACTTCGTGCTTCTCTTTACCCCTCGAGCAATCGCCCGGCAGCGTATATGGGGAATGGCTGTGTCAGCGTGTGCGATTCTGGCGAGTTTTGATTTTCAGACCACTCTGTAAATTTTATTGGATACAACTTTTTCTAGATTAGTGTGTTGAGTGTTTCTCTTTGAAGAAATTTTTGCGGAATGGCTAAATGGGAGCTCAGAGTCCGACAGTCACGATATCGGCACAAATTTTGTTGCTTTGGAGTGACTATGATTCTGTCCCTCAAAACTGAAACGCAAGACTCCTTACAAATGTTATTCTGATACAATGAAGCAAACCTATATGTAAGGAGTGTTTGTAAACTTTGATAATTCCCACAATTTGGTGCCTTGTGATTTTCTAAAAAACGGTAGATTATGTGCTAAATTTTATTTTTTATTGTTTACGTAATTATTAATCTTCAAGAAAAAAAAAATATAGTCAAGAAAAAATATTGTTCAGTTAATAAATAATTATGTGATATTTTTCGCCCAAAGAATTAGAGACTGTAATGTGAAAGCTCATAATTAGTAATAAATATTAAATCTTGTACATTTTCTTTTGTTTATACAATGACTATTTATACAATACATATATATGAACGTTTTTTTTTTTAGAAAAATATGAAGATACATAATATTTTTAGTTAGGAAAGCTATGGGGGTCTACCAGAACTCACGTCAGTACTTAAAGGTTAATGGGTCAAAATAAGCGCGGATCAGTGGACGGGAAGCAAGGCTAGCGCACCGATCCGGAAAGCTGAAGTCGACTACGCGTCCAAAGAGCAGTTAGCAGCAATGACAGGACACGACAGGGCCGTTGCCTGCCGGGATTGTGGGAACTTTCTAACGAGATACCGCGCCTCCGAAATGAGCTGAAGGAACACGGTGGGTTTTTAGCCAATAGAAATCTGACACTCCCTTCAGCTCCTCCCAAAGCGAGAGAAGTCATTTGATGATTTTCCGCCGCGAAACAAAAAGAGGGTTTAAATGTACAGCACATTTCGACATAACGCTTTAGTATCAACTGGAAAATGTAAGAGTTGATAACATTAAAAACTTTTTTGCAAAAAATAAAACCGACTTCCATATCAAAACACTACAAAGCCAAAAATAATTTTAATTTCGGTAGTCGGTGTTATTGGTTTTGTATTTTCTTTTTTTTTTCACACCGCCTTCCGAAATTAAAATTATTTTTGGCTTTGTAGTGTTTTGATATGGAAGTCGGTTTTATTTTTTGCAAAAAAGTTTTTATTTTCGCGCTTTTTAGTGGGTCAGTGAATTTTCCAAATCGATTCGTAAATGACGGAGTTATGCGCGAACAAAAAACGCAATGCAGAGTAAACGAAAAGATCATCAAGGTAAATTATTTTTTTTGACTTTTTTTGATTTTTCAGAAACGGCTCGTCCGATTTCGATAAAATTTTCATGGGACCATTTGGGAAGTATACCCTTTCAAACAAAAAAAGAATTTTTCAAATCGGTTGGCAAGCGACGGAGTTATGCGTGGACAAACATAAAAAAAAAAAAAAAAAAAAAAAAAAATACAAACATCCGAATTGAGAACCTCCTCCTTTTTTAGAAGTCGGTTAAAAAACGTAAAGGATGACGGTTTGTTGATATATTTGGGTATTTCCAAGAAGGAGAAATACTACGCCGACCTCAAATAAATTAGCATAAGGGCAGGAGAACGATTTCATTTGCTTTCATTTTCCTCTTACATCAGCTTCAAAGAGAAAATTCCAACGACATTGGAACCCGACGATGTTAAGATATTTATTATGACATTTGTCATTCAATATTGGATCATTTTTATCTCGTAAAATAGGAATGGCATTTGTCTGAGACTGTTACTGTTTTTTTTTGTGAGGCTGTAACTATACACTTCGGGTGTCAAGGTTTACAGCGTTTTTGCTGGTTGATCAATGGCTTTGCAGAGCACATTTCGACTACTTTCGTCGTTTGTATTTTGGTCACAGCTGTTATTGGCCATGGGTCATTTAATAATCGCCTTTATTTATCTTATTGTTGATAGGCCTGCGTCTGACCACTACCTAACCTGATGGTAAGCGACGATGTGGTTGAAGATGAAGCATGCTTGCCTAGAAGAAACCTATTCACTCTTGACTTAGAGACCCCCGCGTTATAGCTATCAGGAAACTCTGACTCTGGCAGGGAATTCCACTCTTTAGCTGTACATGTTTCAGGAGTTATAGAATCGATCACTTTATGGAACCTTCTGCTACTAAGCAGCCTTTCGTCACAGATTATAGAGCAAAATACATATATATGACTGTGTCCTACCCGTACGCAAAATACGAGCTTGGTCGTGGAGTTGCGGAAGCATACCAAACATAAAGCGATATTGTTGGCTGATTATTCCGACGTCTGGACCATTGGCAATGTAAACTACTCTTGAATTGTTCTCTCTTACTCTTTTACGATAAATTTGAATTACCTATATAATGATTGCATAACCAAAGATAGCACATACCTACAGTAATATGGGAATTAGTAGGGAAGCGGAATACTAGCGTTTCCGTATCTGATTTATATTCTATACAGAGAGCCCACGGCTTTGCTCGTCTGAAAATGGTTTTTTCAAAGTGCCCTATGTTAATCTCCAGCCCGTCAACTATTTTTACACCAAAAATCAAATCAATTCATTGCTCTGATTTGACGTGAAAGAAGGACAAACAAATAAACGTACTTGTGCGTTTATAATTTTATATAGGTATGATGTGTTTTAGTGTTTCGAACGTTCTCATTTAAAATCTTATCTTCTAATATTAACTTTAATATGAATCTCTCCGCTTCCGCTTATTAACAAACTGTCAACCTCTCCTTCCTTTCAGTGACAATTTCATCTCAGGCCTGTCACGGCAGATAACGGAACTTTTGAAGCTGAACATCAAAGTTTATATCAAACTTGTATCATTTGTAAACAATTATGTTCTTGACAAACTATTAGGGCTATTTGTAGACGGTGTCGACGACTCGCTTCGGAACTTGAAATATTATGTGAACTAAAATGTTAAAGTTCGTTAAAGTTGAAGCTGGCTGACAAAAGATTTTAATAGCACAGTTCAATAACGCCATGTTATAAAATACACAAACGGAAAGGAGGACAGTAAACTGTTAACATAAAATCAGACAGTCATTGTATATTCGCAAACTTAGCTAATGTCAAGCAGTTTGAGTACTTGTGTGGCCTACTCAAATGTCCTTACATTGGTATTTTTCGTCAAATTGTTGAGCTCTTTAAGTTCTAAGTTGAGCTACACGATAACTGACAAATGCTTGCACTGTCTGGACAGGTCCACTCATTTTTGCGTGGTTATTTCCTCAAAAGAATACCACAGACATGAACCTACACGCTTCTCATATAAAAATACAAATTGTCTGGACTTTAAAAGAGACTTTGGACCTCTGAGTTTGTTTCGGCGTTTCTTCTCAGAGTAGTCAGTTGGGAAATACCGGCCTCATCTAGCTAAACTTAACACGCAAAAAAACATGACGTGTAAAAGTGTTATTTATAATCAATTTATAAAATAAAAAAATGCGAAAAATTGTGAAGATAGGTCTACACATTTAAGAAAAAAAAAAAAAATTAGCAAAATATAGAACCGACTTCTATATAAAAACACTACAAAGGCAAAAATAACTTTAATTTCGGTAGTCGGTGTCATATGTTTTGTATTGCCTTTTTTTGACACCGCCTTCCGAAATTAAAGTTATTTTTGCCTTTGTAGTGTTTTTATATAGAAGTCGGTTCTATTTTTTGCTAAAACTTTTTTTCACGCTTTTTAGTGAGTCGGTTTGTAATTTATCTAGTTACCAAAGCCAAAATGTCAACTACTTATCACCTTTTACAAAATATTGCTTTTCCCGGTGCAGAGCCGTTAATTTTTAAGTTCTCCTGGTACATCACCATCAGCTCTACTTCACCATATGCGTTGTGACGAGCATAAAGTGCTTACCATCTGTATTCAAGTAATCTAATCGCAATCCACGAAATACTTAAGTATTATTGAGTAGTTCCGGTGGCCATCTGGGGTCTTCATCATCAGTTCCACTTCCTCAAATGGAGCTTTTCGAGAGCAACTGCACAAGGTACTATAAGAAATACCCAAAACGCTATAGGTGTGCCTATAATATTTGAAGAGTTCCCTCGATTTCTCCAGGATCCCATCATCAGATCCTGATTTCGTAACAATGGGACCAACTAGAAAGTATATACATACATTCAAACGCAAAAAGATTTTTTCAAATCGGTCCCGCCGTCTCCGAGTTATGAGGTAACATACATAAAAAAAAAAGTTCAAGACGAATTGAGAACCTCCTTTTTTTGAAGTCGGTTAAAAAGAACATAAAAAGTGCCTGCTCTGAGGGAGTCAGACCAGCGCAAGGAGTTCCGAATTAATTGTGTTTTACTTAAAAAGAAAAAATACATATATAAAAATTCCTACTTTATATACCTAACTTTATTAACTATGATTATTAGTATTTCTTTCACAATTTAAGTTCCTGTTTTTAAAACTACTGTTTATCCGTTGGCCTAATACCCTTGTGAAATAGCCCTAAGATCGGTATATTGTTTTATAAGCATGGTGATCGATCATGGCTTACAAACTATTTACATTAAGGTAGTAAATGAGATAGTTCGTAAACCAACCGCGTTCCAGAGGAAGCAAGTTTCGAGATGATTTATTTATACGATGCTATTATGTTTTCAAGTCAATGAAGGTAGATTAACTGAGCTTCTTGTAATTGCAAGCTAGTCAATGTACGAGAATGATAAACGACCAAATGAATCTCGAGATGCGAAGGAAGGTCTAAACAAAAATACTGATAAATCTGCCATAAGAAAAAAGCACGATATAAAACAGCCGTTGATTAGCCATAATATAATACGTTTTTAGCAAAATAATCTGCAATGTTACAAATTAAACAATATTAAGTATTTATTTCTGTACAAGTTTAATCTTTAGAAATAAATGAATTCTAGCCGTAATGTTATCTCAACCCCTGAACTGGGACAACCTGTATGACAGGGGTCGGGAACAGTCTGGGTTGAATTTCGACTATTGGCGACCACTAGTACTCATTAATACGGGTAGAGCCTAGGCTAGCCTAGCGTACACGGTGGAGCATACAGTGGCGGTATGTCCCGCTTGGGCGAAACACCGCCGTGTCCTCGAGGAGGTGTTCGGCGGCGGTGAATTCTCGCGCCCGGCCCTGGTTCAGGCCATGGTGCGGGGCGAAAGGAAATGAGACGCGGTCTCATCCTTCAGCGAAGCAGTCATGAAATGAAATGAAATGAAATAATTAATTTTGTAAATTGATTATAAATAACACTTTTACACATCATGTTTTTTTGCGTGTTAAGTTTAGCTAGATGAGGCCGGTATTTCATAACTGACTACTCTGAGAAGAAACACCGAAACAAACTCAGAGTTCATAGTCTCTTTTAAAGTCCAGACAATTTGTATTTTTATATGAGAAGCATGTAGGTTCATATCTGTGGTATTCTTTTGACGAAATAACCACGCAAATTTGAGCGGACCTGTCCAGACAGTGCAAGCATTTGTCAGTTATCGTATAGCTCAACTTAGAACTTAAAGAGCTCATCAATTTGACGAACAATACCAAAGTAAGGACATTTGGGTAGGCCACACAAGTACTCAAAATCATGCTAGCAAAATAGGAGGCTAAACGCGTGACGAAGGGACAACTCTCTTCCTCCCGCCCCAGCTGCCGCGGGAGACGCCCCGGTCGTCAGGAATCGCGAGCGGCATCTTCGGCCATCGTAGGCGCGGGCCTGCGACCAGCGAACAGGGGCAGCTCCCCGAACATTAAGGACCAGCCCCGGGTCAACAAGTTCATTCCGCTTCCGACGCTCGCCCGCGACGGTCGTACCGCTCCGCGCTCTCGATCGTTCTGTGTCTGTGTCATCGCTTCGTCGCGCTCGCCGTGACGTCATTCGTAGTCGCCGACTACGACGCCTGGTCCGGATCCGCCTTTTTCGAGGTGGTGAAGGATTTCCTGTTTCTCTAACAGAGTATCGTCAAAAACAATTTGGTTTGGCCCCTTCAGGGTAAAACCACAGTTTCGTGGTCCTTGGTGGAAACCTCACGGTGTCAACAAAACCAAGGGGGTGCTGACCCGACGCACCCGCTGATCCCCTTCAGGGTGAAGCAGTCAATTGGAGTCGAGTGCTAGGTTTTGGCCTTGGGGGATCTCCTAGTCAAACCTAGTTACTGAGTTTCCTTTTCAGCTACTCACCTAGTGTCGGTTGGGTGTGTCTACCCCTTTGCACTAGACCCAATAGGGCCCGGTTCGCACAATAAGACTGGCGACCGGTTACAAGCTTAGGGCTCACCATTAGGTACTCACCTCCCAGTCTCTACCCGACTGGGAGGGTTACACATCCCCGGACCCATCCATCCGGGGAGTTAGGCCAGTTAGGCTTTAAATAGGCCCCCCGTGGGAGAGAAATCTCCAAAATTTCCTCATTAAATTTTTGATCCATTCGCCAATCATGGCGAACTCCAATATTTTGGAGATATTGTTAGAGATCCTTAGAGAAAACCCTGCTATTTCCGCCAAATATGGCGGAAAAATCCAGCGTGAAATCGCTAATAGTCCTCCGGCTACCGAAGCCAACGTCGCTGATTTTAGTGACGCGCTTGACAGCCCATTATCTCCCCCGCTTGCCGATCAAGGCATCCCAGTTGGTCAATTCACGGAAGTGTTTATTAACTCCGATCCCATTGTTCATCAAACAACGAACGACTTCCAGGTAGATAGCCCTCTATTGCCCCCGCCCGCCGACAAAGTCGTGCCGATCGCCCGATTCCCGAAATCACCCATTGTTTCCGGCCCACCTACTAATCCCATTGTTCATAAAACAATGGACGCCGCGCAGGTGTGCGCTGCACCTGAATTCCGTGAAATGGACATCACCGAACCTATGTCCAATAACAACTCCGACAATGATTTGTCATCATGCCCCTCATCCTCGGAAGACGACTTTCAAGTCGTCACCGGCGGCAAGAGGAAGAAAGGGAAAACCTCCCAGGCCAGCAAGGCCAAAAAGACCACCGCGTCACCCCCGTCCCCAACTCAAACGCCCGTACGACCCGCTAGCCCCGTCCCAACGACCTCCACTCGCGCGCAGGATAGTCGTCCCCCCAGCCCGATAGCCCAAACTTCCTCAACCCAAAGGAAGCAACGCCCTCCGCCCCCCTTTTACATCCAGGACAAGGGGAAATGGACTGATGTGTCTAAGATGTGTGTTGATCGAAAGATCAACTACACAAACGCCCGTGCCTGCCAAAATGGCATTAAAGTCACCGTCCCTACGTCGAACGACTATAGGGAACTATATCGCGCCCTCCGTGAAAGGAATATTTCCTTTCACACTTTCTCCTTCCCCGAGGACACGCCCACTCGTGTAGTTATTAAACGTGTCCCTAAAGAAATCCTAGTACAGGATATTAAAGACGACCTTGCCGATCAAGGTATACCAGTGATCGCCGTCCATCGCTTACATAAAGCGAGAGGCGGTGAGTTGTACGACATGGTTCTTGTCATTTGTGAACCAACCGAAGGTCATCACCCAATATTTAAGATTAAGTCTATTTGCTCCCTATCCGGTATCTCAATAGAAAAGCCCTACAAAACCGCAACAGTGGGACAATGCCACCGTTGCCAACTGTATGGCCATGCGCAGAGCAACTGCTATGCGACTCCCAGATGTGTCAAGTGTCTGGGCGAGCATAGCACTGCGGACTGCCCACGGCCTAAAGACCGAACCCTCTGTTCGGAACCACCCAGCTGCGTTCTCTGCGGCCAGACCGGTCACCCGGCAAACTACCGCGGCTGTCCCAAAGCCCCCAAACTCGCTCCTAAATTAGCGAAGCGCGCCAACGCCCGCCAACAGAGAGAGGCACCTTCTTCTCAAATTCCCCAACGTCTCGCTCCTCAGAGACCGTCCCCGTGGAACAGGCTAAACCACGAAAAAGCCTTTCCCTCCTTGGCCCCTGCCAAACCTTTGCAGGCACTGATGGATATACCCATCGCAGCGCAGATCCTGCCTATAGCCGTGGCTACAGAGCCCACAGCTAGTCACAAACCCGCGCCTCAAACCACTGCTGCTCCTGCAGTCAAACAACCGCCCAATCCCTCACCCGTCGCGCACGGCGAGGCTTGCGCCCAGACTATACTGCGCCATTATAGGTTATTTATGACCCGCCAAGCCAGATCTCTCCGCGATGCCCTTCTGGCTGCCGAACAGCAGAATAACGGCAAAATTACGACGGCAATGTACAGCCAAATATTCAGCACACACAGTGATGTGGTGCTAGGTCTCGACCAGATGGATGCGATGGACTGATCCAATGGATTCCCAACGCACAAACCACACTAGGCCTCGATCCCTCAAATTAGGTTTTTTCAACGCCAATGGCATTTTCAACCAACGCGCCGAAATAACTAAATTCCTCCGCGACCACCAATTAGACGTCCTCCTTATACAGGAGACCCTTTTGAAACCCCACCGCGCTGATCCCAAAATTGCGAATTACCGTCTAGTTCGCAATGACAGAACACGTTGCCACGGCGGCGGTACCCTCATTTATTATAGAAAGGAGTTATACTGCATCCCTCTGACCCCACCCGCGCCTCTCTCTCACCTAGAGTACTCTGCCTGTCGACTAGGCATGACTGGTCATCCTCCGATAACCATCATCTCTGCCTACCATCCCCCACCATCGGTCGCGTCTCTTGCTTCAGACGATCCTATCGCGCTCACCAGCGATCTCACGACTCTCTTCGGCCTGAGTGACTCCGTCTTACTAGCGGGCGATCTCAACGCCAAACACCCCGCTTGGAACAGCAACACGACAAATGCCAGAGGCAGAATCGTGTATAACCTAGGCGCGACCCTAAACTACGACGTCATCGCTCCGATGACTCCCACCCACTACCCACACGACCCCAACCATAACCCCGATGTCCTCGATGTGGCGCTCCTAAAGAATGTAAACCTCCGTTTACACTCCATAGAAGCGCTTCACGAGCTCAACTCGGATCACCGTCCCGTTATCCTACACCTAGGTTCCCGCTCGGGTAACCATGATCCTACCCAACCTCCTCCGACCCAATTGATCACTGACTGGAGGAAAGTAAGTGAAAAACTGAAATCCACCACGTCGCCTCAATTGGACACCATTCCTGACCACATAGTCTCAGTCGCTGACACGACGGCGGCGATCGACTCGCTTACAAATCACGTACAATCCGTCCTGAACGATTGTTCAAGGGAAGTTCCTGTAGTGGAAGACCACCGCTGGAAACTCCCGGACGATGTACGGAATCTGATAACCGAGAAGAACGCAGCCATCCGTGCGTACAGCGCTTTTCCCTGCGCCGCAAACAAAGCTCACATGCGCAACTTACAGCGTGCTGTAAGGAAACGCATTACCGAGCAGCGTAATGCGAGCTGGGACAAGATGCTGAGCGAACTTGAGCCCACCCATCTTGCCTTCTGGCAGCTTCAGAGGAAGTTACGATCCACTGAAGAGGCCACAATGCCTCCTCTCATTCGTCCCGATAAGAGTGTCGCCTTCGATAACTCTGAAAAAGCAGAATGCCTAGCCGACAGCCTAGAGTCCCAGTGTTCTCCCAGCTCTCAACCAGTAGACCAAGCCCACCTCGATATGGTGAACGCCGAAGTCGAACGTAGAACTTCCCTTCCGCCCGTCGAAGATCCCGATAATCCACTGGCCCCCATCACTCCTGATGAGGTCCAGGATATCATTAAAAGTCTCCAACCGCGAAAAGCCCCTGGCTCCGACGGCATCACCAATAGGGTTTTCAAACTTTTCCCCGCCCAGCTTATAGTGCTAATGACTGCCATCTTCAATGGTGCATTGAGCAATAATATGTTCCCCGCAACCTGGAAACAGGCCACCGTCATAGGTATTCCCAAACCAGGCAAGCCCAAGTCTGACCCGTCTAGCTACCGTCCCATTAGCTTACTCAACGTCCTTGGTAAAATCTATGAAAGGCTTATATATAAGCGGCTCAAAGATTTTGCCGAAGCAAAGAGTCTTATACCCAATGAGCAGTTTGGATTTAGAACCGAACACTCATGTATCCAACAAGTCCACCGCATCATAGAACATGTCAGCGCCGGCTTCCAACGGGGCGCAATAACGGGAGCCTTATTCTTCGACATAGCGAAAGCGTTCGACAAAGTCTGGCACAATGGCTTAATCTATAAGCTATACCAACTCGGCGTGCCTGACCGTCTCGTGCTCATCCTACGGGACTTTTTATCGAATCGCACCTTTCGTTACCGAATTGAGGGGGAGCTTTCCTCCCCCCATCCCATTCGCGCAGGAGTTCCTCAAGGCTCCGTACTATCCCCCCTCGTTTTCACGCTATTCACTAGCGATATCCCCAAGCATAAAAATACTCAGCTAGCCCTATTTGCCGACGATACGGCTATCTATTATACCGGTCTTAAACCCGATGCCATCGCTCGCACTCTCCAAACTTCCGCAAACACTCTGGCCAAGTGGTTCCGGAAATGGAGAATCGAAGTCAATCCAGACAAAAGCCAGGCAGTCCTCTTTTCTAAGCCGCGGATAAACCCACCCTCCCCCCGTCCGATTACCATGTACGGCAAGCCGATCCCCTGGGAAAAGCAAGCCAAATACTTAGGCGTGGTCCTCGATAAACACCTTTCCTTCGCTGAGCACATAAAGCAGGCACGTTCGCGCGCCGCTTTCGCTCTAGGTAGGCTCCACTTCATTCTTAGCTCCCGCAGCAAGTTATCACTCAGGTGCAAGCTGCGTATTTTCACCGCGGTCATCCGTCCCATCATGACCTACGCCTGCGTTGTTTTCGCACACGCAAAGCCCTACCTCCTCCACAAGATGCAGACCCTTCAAAACCGATTCCTCCGTAGAGTCACGGGAGCCCCCTTTTATGTTCGAAATGAGCTTCTTCACGTAGACCTCAAGATGCCCACTATCCAGCAGTTCATGAAACGTGTCTCCAAGCGTTTCTTTGATACTGCAATCCAACATAGGAATCCCCTTATCGTATCGGCCGCCCAATACGAACCCTCGCGTATCTCTAAGATTCGCCGACCAAGGCATACCCTTGTCACTCCCGATGACGCAATCACCCTGCTCCAAGAGAGCCGTAGGGAAACAAGTACAGTGGCACACAAAAACAAAAACCGACCGTCCTTCCGTCCTCGCCGCCGAGGCCCGCCGCGACGTCCCCGTAATAGTCCACCCCGACCCTTGCCAGAGCCAGCCCGCGACGCTGAGCCAGTAGCTTTAAATTCCCTTATTAATAATAAAAATGATATGATCCAGCCTGACCCTAGCTGCCCTCCCACTGCGACGCCCTAAGCCGAGGTCCATACCCCACAGGGGGTGCCCTTAGCGTGTAGTCGCCTAGTTTGTAAGTTTTCTAATAAGCCCTGGCTGGAGGCTTTAATTAATTTATTAATTAAGGCAACCACAGGCAAGCCCGGTTAAGCAGCCGACAACCTCAGAGGTTGACCTGCGAGATGCCACACACAAAAAAAAAAAAAAAAAAAAAAAAAAGTCAACAAGTTCCTTAAAGAGCAGTCAGCAGGATTGACGGGGCCCCACAGGATTATTGCCTGCCGGGGTTGCAGGAATGTTCTAACGATTTACCGCGCCCCGGAACCCCTTACATCCCGGAGCCGCAGTGAAGGAACAGGGTGGGTTCTTAGTCAGTAGAATTCTGACTCTTCTTTCCACTCCACTCAGAGCGGGAGGAGACATTAGATGATTTTCCTACCGAAAAAAGGCTAGCCTAGCGTAACAAGTGTTTGAGTACAACATTTCAAATTCAAATTTCATTTATTTGCTAATATGGGTTATGGGTATAAAGTTGTTAAAAGAAATAGAGCACAGTTCAACCATATTACGCCTTAAGGCATACAAATCTCAAGCAATTACACTAATACAATAATTATTCATTACAAAACATTAGAAAGTAATACAGAATAATAATATGATTATAATACAGAATAATAATATAATTATAATGTTACTTAAAGAATTAAAATATCATATAGTATATTAAACAAGAATGTCAAGACATACAACATTAGAAACTAATAAAAAAACAATAATAATTATAATGTCACTTAAAGAATTAAAATGTCAATCAGCATTAAACGAGAATGTCAAGACATTATGTATTATTTGTAAATAAATATTAAAGAAATGTCAATAATTAAATTTATACAATATTATCATATCACGCCAACAACATTATTTATGGGATTATCATATGTCCTTACATCCTCTCTTAAGTAGTCCTGAACAGTATAATAACATTTAGAAAGCAAGAACCTTTTTAATTTCTTTTTGAACACATCGGTGGATGGAGTTTCTATTCTAGACTTCGGTAAGTGGTTGTAAATACGCGGTGCCATACTGAAAATACTTTTATCATACAAAGCCGTCGTTTTAGGTTTGCACCAAATTTTATCAATATGCTTTCAACGTTCATGTTATCACACAACTCGATCAATTTCGCAGAACTCCGCACCACTAGCCAACATTAAAGCTACATTGAGCTTCCTGAAACTGAATATTAATGGAGCTCTAGTCAGTTGCAACGTTGTTTAAGTTTGTGTACCTTAATGTGTCGTGCTGGTCCGAACTTGGTCGTACTAGGTCGCAGGTGGAACTATTATTATTATTATTATTATTATTATCTTTATTTCAGACCTAAGGGCCCATAGAAATCATTACAAAATAATGTTAGTAGGTTGTTAGTAGGTACAAAAAGCATTATATATAAGTTAGTATATGTTAGTAAGCATGACAAAACAAAAATTACTTTTTATTGGATTGCAGGTGTACACCTGCCCAATATACAATAAACGGACTATTTATTTTGTCCGCTAACGCCCTGACGATACTGCTGGAACTACCGCGGACCCTGCTCATCATAGATGCCGTTCTGTTGCGTATGACGGCGAAGAAATCGTCGATACGTGCTTCCGCAAACATAGCGGAAGCACTGCAATACCGAGGCTTTTTCAGCAGTATCCTCAGAGCGTCGTTATATTGCACTATCCTCGGGTTATTTAGGATGTAGTTTCGGAGAGTTTTATTTGATTCAAGTTTAAACTTTTTGATGTTAGATTTGTGGTAGGAATTAGGGTTTTTAATAATTATGGATTTCGGAGACTACGTTTCAGCTATACTATTTCAAACTTGTTATGTACACTTTTTAAGCTTTCCAGATACATTCAGTGGTAACCCGAGTGTACATTTCAGGAACATTATTTTATTTTATCATCAATACTTTGTAAGGAATTTTATGTCTTTTATTTGTATTTTGGGTTACATTTCTGGAGTTTTAGTAGAAATAAAATATAGCCTAGGTGTAACTCAGTGATAACGTGGCTTTTTACTGTTCGAAGATTTAAAAAAATAATGTTATGTAGTTTGAATATTACTATCGTACATATAAAGTGCAGTGGGACAGTCTCATAAGATAATTATTTTATGAGCCTACTGACAGAGCACAGGCCTCCCTTCCTTCCTTCATCTTTTCTCTGCCTACTCCCACACCTGCCCAATGACTTTAGATACGAATCTAACTCATCACTCTAGCTCCTTGGCCTACCGCGTCATCGGTTCCTGTTGTTTAGAATCCAATCGGTGGCTACTTAAACCCAATTTTAGTCCTTTGTGACTTAGCCGCAAAAAGGAGTCAATTCTAACCGGGTCCTACTTTCCGTGGTGTAACCGTGCAGAGAACCGTATTGAGCTCCTTAGGGTAACACTAACTTCTACCCTCAATTTTGGGCCGTCTATTGAAGCTAAGGCTCAACTAGCATCAAAAAAGTTGGGAATCCTAACAAAGGTGAGACAGTACTTCAGACCGGAACAGCTACTCCATCTGTATCAAGCCCAGGTTCTGTCGCGTATTGAGTACTACTCTCATCTTTGGGATGGATCTGCCAAGTACCAACTGGACGCGCTTGAGTCTATCGTGAAACGGGCCAAAAGACACATTGGCAACGATGCACTGGTCGAGTCGAAGTTCCAGAGCCTTGAACATCGATGACGAGTTGCTAGTCTATAGGTTACACTCCCCGTGTGCGATGGAATTACACAATCTGATTCCGCCAAGCCCGTTCCATCATCGGACTATAAGACAAACGGCGATGCGCCATCGTTACATGGTGGACATCCCACCCATACGAACAAAACGTTTTGGAAATTTCACTCCTTAGCCGTACGCAAAATGAAGGTATTGCGTACGGCTAAGGAGTGAAATTCCTTGCCGGAGTCTGTGTGTCCCGATAGCTATAACCTGGGGGTTTTTAAGTCAATAGTGAATAATAATTATAAAAAAAATAGATTACTTTTAGGTAAGCGTGCTCCATCTTCGACCACATCATCACTTACCATCAGGTGAGATGGTGGTCAAGCGCGAGCCTATTGTCAATATAAAATAAAATAAAAAAACCCAGTTCCGATTTAGTATTACAGGTCTAATGCGGTCTTTGATTTTGACTCCAAGAATACTTCGCACCATTACTATCACACACAGAAAGCTTAGATGGTTAGACTTATGACGTTTGGTTAATACCACGTATACACTCCGTAAGAGAGGGTGGGACACACAGAAGATAATTACCGAGCAAAAATATCTAAATGTGTACGAAAGTATGTAGTACACTCGAGAGCAATGAATCCGGGTCACTTAAAGAATCCTAAAAATCTCGGAAACTAAAAATGCTAGGTTAATGCAATAAATTGTATTTAATAGACAATGTAATACTCCTTAAATGAAGGTATTAAAACTTCTTAGTTATTGTAAAGTTATATCATAAAAAAATCAAATTTGAAAAAGGGCCACTTTCGAAGATGGAACTACGAAATTACAGCATTTGGTTTTGCTTTTGTTTGTAATCTGTCATTTATGTGGGTACATAAACCATGTTGATAGTGCTCTATATTCATTATTCAAGCTGAAATTATGTCGCTTACGCCTGAAGAATGCACCAGAATACTTACAATGCTGGAAACCGGCCGGAGTCAGCGCGATACAGCCAGGACTGTCGGTGTGTCGCTGTCAACAGTACAAAGAGTTCTCCGACGTTACGAAGAAACTGGTTCTAACCTACGCAGACCAGGAACGGGCAGAACCAGGTATACCACAGCACGAGAAGACCGATACTTGGTGAACACCATGCTTCGAAATCGCTTTCTCACAGGAACTGAACTCACCAATCAGTTTCGACACCTCGGAGGAAGTAACCCAAGTGCATGGACAGTAAGATGTCGGCTTGCTGAATCTAACTTAAAACCCCTTAGACCTGCAAACGTCCCTAAACTGGAGCGTGGGCATCGTATTTCAAGACTAAGATATGCCCAGAGCCACGTAAATTGGAGTATTGAAGATTGGTCAATAGTTATGTTCTCCGACGAATCAAAATTTATGCTCTACAAGCACGATGGAAGACACAGAGTGTATCGAAGACCAGGGGAAAGATTCAAGCAAGCATGCATCGAAGAAAAAGTAGCCTACGGTGGTGGGTCTGTACTTGTGTGGGCCGGAATTTCTTCTGAAAGTCGCACAGAGCTGGTGATCATAGAAAACGGCTCTTTAACTAGCGTAAGATATGTGGAAGAAATCCTCAATGATCACGTTGGTCCATTTATGGTCAATTTAGGTGAGGATGCTATATTTATGCATGACAATGCCCGACCTCATACAGGTAGGATTGTGAATGACTACCTTCAAGAGATGAACATTACTCGTATGGAGTGGCCAGCGCGCAGCCCGGATATCAACCCGATCGAGCATGCTTGGGACGAGCTAGGCAGATGCGTAAAACAACGAAACCCTCCCCCAATCACGCTTCGTGAGCTCAAAATTGCTCTCACAGAGGAATGGGAGAATATTCCCCAAAATCGTATAAGGAACTTGGTGTACAGCATGCCAAACCGCGTAAACGCAGTAATGGAAGCACGAGGAGGCAATACGAAGTATTAAAATTCAAGAAAATCGTAATAAAGTTCAAAAATTTCATGTTTCCTATTTTTGTTTTAAGGAGAGATCAGCAGTTTTTTTCTTTATGTAATTTTGTGTTAATAAAATGTATGGTGACTCATATTTTTTTTACTTTCGTTTAAGGAGTATTACATTGTCTATTAAATACAATTTATTGCATTAACCTAGCATTTTTAGTTTCCGAGATTTTTAGGATTCTTTAAGTGACCCGGATTCATTGCTCTCTAGTGTATATGGAAAATATTGTCCGTGGCAATAAAATAAGTGGACTTCCCTGGATTTCCGAGAGAAAAAGAGAATCCCATCATCAAATTTTGACTTTAATGTAGAAAATCGGTCCACAATAGGCGTTGAAATCGGTGAACATACATAAAAAAATTCATACACATACCTGTAAATCTCTCTTTTTGAAGTCGGTAAAAATAGGGTATAAGGAGCAATAGTAAACAGTAGCTACCTAACTCCCCGAGGTTGCGGGAATGTTCTAACGAGATATCGCGGCCCCAGAACTTAAGGGCAGCTGAAGGAACATGATGGGTTTTTAGTCAGTAGAAGTCTGACACTCCCTTCCGCTCCACACAGAGCGGGAAAAGTCATTCGATGACCCCTATTTTTTTATCAATTAAATTTTCTTTATTTTTGTTCCAATATTTTGTGTGTGTGTGTGCCTATACATGTTTCCTTTCTTTCTTTATATGTGAAGGTACAGTGCTAGATTTTACTATGGTGTTAGTTAAAGTTGTGAGTATGTTTATAAAAATTGAGTTATTAAATTTACCATAGCTACACATGGCTTCGACTAAATAGATTAAGCAAACTGTTAACTAAGTGTTACATTAAAGGAATTAGCTAATTTGTTGTATTGTAATACAGTTCGTCCTTGGGGATTATTAATCGTATTATCTCGTAATCACTAGGATTATAATTTACTTTGTTTACATAACAGAGGCTATGTTTCTGAATTATTACAAATTAAATCGAAAAGTTATGGTAAAACATATCGTCTAATACGAAGTAATATTTCTGACAACATTTATGTATGTGCAATCAGCGCATAGCTTGGCAAGATCTTGCGTTTTAGGATTAATTCGCGCAGTTACACTTAGTGTTAATAATAAATGGCCACTTTTTAGGGTTCCGTAGCCGAATGCCAAAAAACGGAACCCTTATAGTTTCGACATGTCTGTCCGTCTGTCTGTCTATCTGTCCGTCCGTCCGTATGTCACAGCTATTTTATTCTGAAACTATTAGGACTATACACTTAAAACTTGGTAGGTAGATGTATTATGTGAACCGCTTTCCGATTTTAAGAAAAAAATTAAAAAATATTTAAAATAAAGGGGGGCTTCCCATACATAAAACTAAAACTGAAAATTATTTTTTTCATGAAACCTATGCGCGTGGGGTATTTATAGACAGGTCTTAAAAATGACACTGAGGTTTCTAAAACCACCTTTTCATAAAGTTAATCGTTTAAAAGATATAAGCTTCCAAAGTGGTAAAATGTGTCCACCCTCTAACTTCTATAATTATAGAGTGAAAAATCTAAAAAAATATATGTCTATAGATCTTAATGTAAACTTTCAACTAAAATGGGTTTCAACGAGATCAGGTTAGCAGTTTTTGAGATACAGCATATTTTATAAAACCGCAAATATAACTTTGTAATTCATACAAACACTATGAAAAATAAAGTTATATAGCGTAGTTGTAAAAAATGTAAATAAGCTAGTTTTAAGAAATTTGTAAGTTTGTTTTTGTCAAATATATATATACATATCATATTATATTATTATAGTTACTACGGAACCCTTCATGGGCGAGTCTGACTCGCACTTGGCCAATTTTTAATTTTTTATGTTATCATTATGGCGTCTTTTGCCTAGATAAGTGTCAATAGCCTTATGACTAAGGAGTCGGCCTTGTGAGCGAGAGGTCGCGGGTTGGAACTCCACACATTACACTATTGACGTGAACCAACTCCAGACACAAGCATATTTAGCTTAATTGGAGGGGTTAACAAGATTGCTAGTCATGTGAATTCTATCTACATTGCTAGTTTTCTTTTTTAAGAAAAAAAGAAAGTATATTTTTTTTAACAAATCCGTTCGCACTTCTGTAAGACCAAACCAGTTGCAGATGACCTTACATTGAATGGAAGTTCCGTACTACGGTAGGTAAGTATAAGGTGGAAGTCTTACCACAGAACATAAAAAAACAACTCAGTTAGTAGCCATTATTTTCTTCTACAGGATGACTAAAAAATCTGATAAAACTTGTAAGCATATAAAGACTAACCTCCATCCAAAGTCTTGGTAGCATATGTATAAACCGTAGAAGCAGTCCCAGCATCGTTTATCGCAGTCACTCTTAGCTGGTACCAGTTGGCGGGAGCGAGAGATCCGACCGCGTACGACGTGGGAATGGATCGGAGTGGTGGAGCTTGGTAGTGGCTTTCTACGTAGCCCCAACCGAGGTTGAGGTCCATGGGCTGTTAAGAGAAAAAAACATTAGGAAGGTTTAAATTAACAATGGCAGTTTAGTAAACACAGGGAACATATATATTGCCGGGGTTTGCGGGAAAGTTCTGCCGAGTTACCGCGGCCCCGGAAATTTAGGGCAGCTGAAGGAACAGGGTGGAGTTATAGTCAGTAGAAATGTGACACACCCTTCCGCTTGACCCAGAGTGGAAGAAGTCATTCGATGATTTTCCCACCCCAAAAAAAAAAGAAAAAAAAAGGAAACATATATATCCTATATTTCTCCCTATTTGTAGAGATTATACTATGATGAGATTACCCTGGCCGACCATAAGCGGCGTGACCCCACAGACAATGGCTCAATTTCTATCTTTCTCTGAATGCCCTGTCTCCTGATAATCTTATGTCTCCATCAGCGAGAGTAGTCTAGTTGATTTTGGGCCAAATTATATAAAATATAATTATTTATTATATATTTATATAATAATAATAATAATATTCCACAACTTTCCACACAACGCCATCTAGTCCCAAACTAAGCAGAGCTTGTGGTATGGGTACTAGACAACTGATAAACATACATATATATTTCTAAATACATACATATTATAGATAAATTACACCCAGACAAAGAACAAATGACCGTGCTCATCACACAAACATTTGTCCTAGGTGGGAATCGAACCCACGACCTTGCGCATAGCAGTCAGGGCCACTGACCACTATACCAACGGGCCTGTCAACCTGTCATTGACTTGCTAAGAAGAAGAAGAGAACATAAAGATTAAAATCTTTCCAAGCTTGGGCCTGACTATGGTTAGGTCAGCTTAGAATCTAAGTGGATGTAACTGAGTACCAGTGTATTACATGGAGCGCCTGCCTATGACCTCCACAAAGAGTAACTGTTTTTTTTTCTTAGCCACCTTGTGTCCCATTGCTGAGCAAAGGTCACCCGTTTATATTTCCAACCCTCTCTGTATTGAGCAACTTCGGATCATGTCTGCCCCGCGAACATTATCAGGTCGTCACCCCATTTTCCTCCTTCAGGCGTCCAGTGGGTGACGGGTATAATAATTCCCTACTTTCCGTTATTACTGTCAAAGATCTAAAAGGCAGTCGGAGACGAATAGCTGAATCTTGGTCATTTATAATATAAGTTAGTTAAGTTATAAGTTCCTCACTTAGTATTTTAACAAAATGATGTACCTTATATTAATATAAATGCAGATTTAGGAACATTTTATTTATTTATTTAAACTTTATGTACAATTGTGTTACATGGGCGGACTTAATGCAGCAAGGCATTCTCTACCAGGCAACCTTTGGGTTAAAAAAAACACATTAAATCTTAAAACTTTTTGGTTGTTTATTGCTACTATGCTTTTATTTCTACATTTTTTACTATAATATACAAAACGTCATCGATAAATATGACCTCGTAGACTTCTAAAGTGTAAAATTGAAAAGTTTTAAACAATATCCTTGACTTTACTAGAAGACAACATCTAGCGATATCACAATGATGTTTTCTTTCAAATCCTCATAATTATCTTTTTACATGATCTATGAGTACCGTTCATTATGTGTTACGACTGTCTATCGACTACTGAACGCATTTAAAAAATAAATAAAAAACCACACAATACAAACCGCAATTTTCTGTCTTGTTGGAAACTTCGATCATCGAAAAACCATCGAAAATTTAATTTGATGCGTCAATAGCCTAATGGCTAAGGTGTCAAACTAGTGATCGAGAGGTTGCGAGTTCGAACGCCACCCATTACACTATAGCCGTGAACCCACTCCAGACACAAGCATATTTAGCTTAGTTAGAGGGGAAACAAGATTGCTAGTAATGTGAATTCTAACCACATTGCTATTTCTCATTAAAAAAAAAAACCTAAAAATACATAGAGCATAACCATAACCCACCGCTTTATTTTCTGCTCTCTGCCAAAGGCTTGAACCAAGAAGTCTGTAGTCAACTTCCCACCTCGTGACGTCACAACCGCTGTCATCCCATCCGCTGAGTTGGATGTAGATGTGCGTGGCGTTGCTCCAGAGCCAGTCCGTTGATGGTGGTGATACTGGGGCTGGAGGGAGAGATTAAATAAATTAAATTGTGTAGAAAGTAAAAATTCAAGCATCAATAGCCAAACCAAACCAAAACCAACCCAAAGGTTGACTGGTAGAGAATGCCTTGCTGCATTAAGTCCGCCCATGTAACACCATTGTACATCAAGTTTAAATAAATAAATAAATAGCCCAATAGGCTAAAGTGTGGACTTCGAAACCCATCCATTACACTATTATGAACCCACTCCAGACACAAGCATATTCGGATTGCTAGTAATTTGAATTCTACCCACATTCTACTAGTCTCTTTTTATTTTTTCGAAAAACCCGACTACCTACTGCAAAGTCACGATCTAAAAAGTATGAAACAAGAAAATATTCTCATTTCAATCCATGATGTAAAGGATAGCCGTGGTCGTATGCTACTCGTATTTTTTATTAGGATAGGTGGTATCCCATCATTACAAGTTTTTTTTTAGTTTTTGTGTTTATGTACTCTAGAGAGCGCTATAATTAAATCCATGGGACGTCATATAGCCTGTAACCCACGGGCAATTAAGACGCTTTCAATTATTGGCATTTTCTATCGGAAATTTCGCAGTAGTAGCCCAGAGTTTGGAAGTTAGCGGTGTGATACCCCCATGCGTCGGAAATTACGTTAAGCCGTTGGCCTGATCTCTCTCCGGTCATGTTGGATTGCCGTCCCATCGGATAATGAGAGGAAAGGAACAGAGTGCATCTGTACCTGCGCATATACTTGTGCACTATAACATCTCCTGTGCAAATGGTTGAATCGAACTAAAGCCTGCAATACATGTTGGCCGAGCGTAGGCCAACGCGAGCGTTGGCAAATAGGTACAAGGCAAGAAATAATGTCCACACGTTCGACAAGTTCGTCGAACGCCAATGCAGACGACCAATGTAGAAGAGGGTCTGTAGAGCTGCCCACACGTTGGCCGAGCGCAGGCGAGCACCATTAATTTGTGACCAAAAACTGACACCGATCCGAAGTGAGGCAAGTGATCACGAGCAACGGCGAGCAAAGACAAGTTCCATATGAGCTCTATACACGTTGGCGCTGGCCTCCACTCGGCCAACTAGGCAAGTGACACCGAGCGATAGCAAGACAAGGCAAATATACTGTCTACATGTTGGTATTGGCCTTCCCTCGACAACGCTAGGCCAACATGTATTGCAGGCTTAAGATTGGCTGCGGTGGCCGAAATCGGTCATGAGGGCATTATAGCGAGCGGCCCTATTTACACTTGACTTAACAATGAAATACTCATACCCATGACCAGACCCAGTCGAGTGAAAGTAACTTTTCTAGGTCATTGACTCTTCTTATCAACCAGAATACTCTAAATAGGGCTACATAAACCAAATAATGGTATTTAGATACACAGAGTTGGATCACGTATCAACATTAGTGTTGATGTGGGACCTTACGAGCATGTAAACTGTCTGTTCTAATTTCTCTCCCCAATTGATAAGCACGTACGATGTGTATCTAAGTGTGTGTAAGCAGATGCGTCATATTCAAGCCTACACCGCGAGTAAATACGAAACATAAAAATATTATTTTTATCTTTACTAATATCATAAATCGGAAAAAGTGTGTTTACTTAAACGCGCTAATCTTCGAAAGTACGGGGTACATTTGTATGAAATTCGGTATGGAAGTAGCTTGAAGCTTGAGGAAGATGATGAAGAAGAGAAGACTTGTGAACGAGTGGTCGCAGATTCGAACTTCACCCATTACGCTATTGCCGTGAACCCACTCCAGACACAAGCATGTTTAGATTAGTTGGAGGAGTCAACAAGATTGCTAGTAATGTGAAAAAAATGGTTGCCGAAGGTATTCACACTGCAACATACACTCGTCAAACCAATACCCAAAAACGAAACCACAAACTTTTTTTTTTATTGTTAATAGGTTCGCGTTTGACCACCATCTCACCTGATGGTAAGTGATGATGTGGTCGAAGATGGAGCACGCTTACCTAGAAGTAACCTATTCACTCTTGACTTAAAGACCCCTAGGTTATAGCTATCGGGAAACAGACTCCGGCAGGGAATTCCACTCCTTAGCTCTTTCTTCTTCCACACTTTAGCCTCCTAACTTACCTCCACCAAGTGTAGTGACATCAATATGCGCAGGCGCAGACGTCCCAACACTATCCGTAGCGGTGACTCTGACAGAATACTTGGTCCCACACTTAAGTCCAGCCAGTGTGTGTGTCTGTACTCCTGGTAGACGACTCTCTCTGGTCACAGGCCATGCCTCTTGCCAGAGTCCATCGTTTTCCCGCCAAGTTAGGTTATAACCTTTGGAGACAGTTTTGATATTAGAATCTTGTATTTATAAAAACAGTGTAGAATTTAAAGACAAATTGAACTAAAATAAAATTACAAACGTCATGTTATTTGAAGCAGAGTTCTTATTACTAGCATTCTTAAAAGTATTTTTGCTGTTACAATATGCCGTAAAGTAACATAGATGGCATGAGTATTTGACACACACGTGTATTATCTTTAGCACTTTATAGCAGCGAGTTCTAAAAATATCATATTTAAGTTCAGAACTTTGTGTTTTCATATTGATCGATTTTCTAAACTATACACTAAACAAACACACACAAAAGATTACAGACAATTCTGTGCAGTCAAAATCTTTCTTTAATAACATTTTTTATTAAATAAATAAATTTATGTAAATAAAATCCCATAAAAACAATATTTGTCAAAAAAACCAAGTCTCGCAACTCAATTCTTCTACCGTAAAAAGTTGTGAGATCCATGTAATAAAAAGTCGGTTATTAATTTATTCAGTCCCTACTTAAGGGACCTTCTGTCTTAAGTTGTTACGTAATTATCTAACCTAACAACATCTTATAGTGACCATACCAATATTACTTTTTTTACTTTTTAAATAAATAGATTGACTCGGCCATCGCATGAAAACACAATATATCTCACAAGTAATAAATTAGATTGTTTAATGCGATTACCAAGTCAATCTATTTATTTAAAACTTAAAAAAATAATAATATTGATATGGTCACTACAAGATGTTGTTAGGTTAGATAATTACGTAACAACTGAAGACAGAAGGTCCCTTAAGTAGGGACTGAATAAATTAATAACCGACTTGGTATTACATGGATCTCACAACTTTTTACGGTAGAAGAATTGAGTTGCGAGACTTGGTTTTTTTGACAAGTATTGTTTTTTATGGGATCTCATTTCTTTTTGTAGGTAGTTCTGCTTCTAGGCAAGCGTGCTCCATCTTCGACTACATCATCACTTACCATCAGGTGAGATGGTGGTCAAACGCGAGCCTATTATCATTTAAAAAAACCGAAATTGGAAAATATTTTAGTTTTTCCTTGATTCATACACTAAACACTAATTGTATTCTAGATTTGTAGCTTAGATTTGATGCCTTAGATGCCTTAGACTTTTGATGATCGGTCAGTCAGTCAGTGAGTGACAAAACTAAGAAACTTTAACTCGTTATAATTCTTAAACTACTGGTTCAAATTGAATGAAATTTGAAATATACCGTGTTTATACAATGCCTGCTTGTTTACTGAAAATTCAGGTTTCTAGCTTTATCCACAACGAAGTTATAGGGGTTCGAAAATGGCCCGAATTGCTTCGAGAAAAGTATGGTACGGCCGTGCCGCTTTTTTACTCGACTTGGCGGGGGCACTGCCGTGCCCCCAGATATCCCATTTTTATTTACATAAATACCATCCAATTATTTTTATTAAATTTCAGCTAAGCTACTGAATGATTTCATCATCTTAACACTATACGACTGTACCTCTTTTAGGCGAATTTAAAATAAAGTACTTACTTATGCCAAATCCCATAGAATCATTTCCAAAAGACCTTATCTCGTCCCACTCCACGACAATGTAGTCCTTATAAGGCGTAGCTCTCAAAATAGGAGGGTCAGGCAACGGTAGAACTTTGACAGTGAAAACTACCGAGTCAGAACCGTAAAGGTTTTTGGCTAAGCATGTGTAGTTCCCGCTTAGTGATTGGTCAATGCCTAGAAGAAAATAAAATGTGTTAGTCTTAATTAGAAAATTTTGGCAGATAGCTTTGGGGGAAGAGACCTTTTTACAGCAGTAGGACATTATAGCCTGTCAAATCAATAGAAGTAATCTTCATAGATAAAAAAGGGGTAAAGGTTACAAAATCAGTCCCTCACGCTTGTACTAGTTAGTTCATTACCGAAAAAATATTTAACAGTAGCCGGTGCCAATTATCTTAGGTAATACAAATAATTACGTCGGTGATAATGCTATACCGCTTAACTAATATTTCCAAAAGAGTGTATTTTACAATGTCAATTCAATGTTAAACAAATTATACTTGATCAAATAATTATAGTTTGTAATTTCTGGAGCCTCACGAATCTCACTTAATATAACATTCCGCGTCTCATATTCAAGTAAATATTTAAGACTACTACATTCGTGATTTGATATTTGTAGATGCTCATTTTTATAGAAATTTCCAAGTATTTAAATAATGATATTAAGTTGAAAGTACTTTCATAATTTGCTCGACGATCCATTAGTTTTTGCGAAAGTATGCTCAAGTCAAATATTTATAAGTTGAAACGTGAAACAGAACATAATTAGATTTTCTGATATACTTTCTAGAATTTTGAAAAGTTATACATATTTCTCTTTTAGAGGTCTAGCGTGAAAAGGGTCGTCTCGATAGGTACTTAATTTAAAATAGTTAAGTCATTCCAATTTAAATTCTAACTTTAAATTAAGGTATGACAGTTATTTATGATTATATTTTGATAAGCGACACATAACTATTAGCCTAGTTTAATTGAGGGCTTAATATGTTATACTCAGAAAACATTGTGAGGATATAGAAGCCGTGACTAGCTGTACAGACAACTCTAGAAATACAGCTTCCATCAAGCCGTCCAGATGCCCAAATTTTATTTCTCGGCTTTGAAGCTCGAGATTCTCTTCATTTGTTGTTGATCCCATGGGTCTGCTGACTCCAAAATTAGTACCTGTATCTTGGAGGTCAGCAGGTTGTCTGTTTTCAAGAACAGCCCGAGTACTGTTATACACGGGTCGTTCTTGAAGACAGACAGCCAACATTTCATAATTTAATAACATTTGGTGTTTTAAAAAGAAACTGAATGCAATTAATAAAAATAAATCAAGTCATGCGGGATCTCTATGTTATCAATCATTGCGCAACGCTCTTATCGGTGTAACATCACAATATCAGGCTTATTGGTTTTAGTATGTTTGGTTTCGCCATGCGTTCTTCAAACGATTTCAAAAGAACATCTACATTTTTAATTCTATACAAAGCCTTTGTCCGTTCCCAATTGGAATTCGCAGTGCCGATTTGGAGTCCCATTTTTGATGTTTATATAAAAAGATTGGAAATGGTTCAAAAAAAAGTATTTGTGTCTTATGGAATGCAAATGTATCAATTCTAAATTATATTATTCTCAATTATTGACGCGTTATAAACTTCAATGCTTGAAGTCAAGACGCAGCCTACTGATGGCCATGATGCTTCATGGTCTGTGTAAGAACAGGTTTGATTGTCTAGACATCACCAATAACCTATGTTACATTGTACCTAGAACTGTTATGCGTCGAGAGGCGCGTGTGCCTCAGATTTTCCATACCGCAAGGTACAGAACTCACGTTGGTGCACGGGCGCCTCTACGACGCATTGTTACACACTTAAAGTTCAAAAAGATGGCTATTGAATCTTTACAATAGCCATCTTATACCCACTATATAAAAAAACGCACGAGTAGATACTTCTTACTTTTTTGTAATAGCAACACACGCATTAAATTTATCCTTAAACCATTATTCCGCGGACAATGATGTGGGATACACGTTTAACTAGTTATAAATTTTATTTCGTCACACTTAAATTGTAATGTGTAACTGTTTTATGTCCCAATTAGTGTTGCCCAAACGAGAGTCTCGCAAGAGTCTTGCAATTAGCGATTATCCTATTGCTATTTATTAAACGGTAGTTGAGATCTCAGATCAATGTAACAGCTGTTACATTGTTCTGAGATCTCAACTACCGTAAATTAGTCCCAATAAAGTAAAATAAAATAGTTACATTATTATTACTTACTCTTAATCAGCAAACTATCATCTCTGTTCCTCGTGAACCTCGGATGATGGGTTATGATGTTCTGGTTGTGATACCACACGGTCCTCGGTGGCGGGGATCCAACGCTCCTACATTCGAGCAGCAAAGAGTTCCGCACAGCCACTGCTATTTCGCCCCCAAGTGATGCAACTCCGGCCACAACTGTATAGAGAAGTTACTCTGTTAGAATATGCTACTGAAAACTTTTGTGAACATTGACTGTGAGGAAAGTAAGCCACATAGTTTGTTGATATTAGTTTTCTTTCACAATGGTAGATGGAAACTTTTTCAGCGTTGGATGTTTAGTTATTTAAGCGAACCGGGAATATTGTTTCATATTTTTTTTGGACATTGGTATATATTATGGCTTGCATTTGGCTTGATATAAAAGTGTCTTAAAAAAACTTTAATTTAGTCAATAGTAATTAAAAAGTGTCTTATCCATACTAATATTATAAATGCGAAAGTAACTCTGTCCGTCTGTATGTTACATTTTCACGCCTAAACCGCTAAACCGATTTAGATGAAATTGGGCATGAGTATAGTTTAGGATCCTGGAAAAAAACATAGGATAGTTTTTATCCCAGAATTCCCAGGGGATCGGGAATTACGCGGGTAAAACCTTTCACGCGAACGAAGTCGCGGGCAAAAGCTAGTCATTTATATAATATTAGGCAAGTCAATTTCGTGAAACAATGATTATTATATTAAGAATGAGAAGTTTGTGGATGAATAATAAAAGCCACATGAATCGATCTTCGAGGTTTTTTTCCTCCGTACCTCGCAATACAAGTTAAGTCATTATCCCGGCTGTCATTTACACACTTTTGAC
The DNA here is from genome assembly GCA_943138885.2 of Tholera decimalis. Classification (NCBI taxonomy): domain Eukaryota; kingdom Metazoa; phylum Arthropoda; class Insecta; order Lepidoptera; family Noctuidae; genus Tholera; species Tholera decimalis. The sequence goes on along the minus strand of OW964573.2, from coordinate 19,442,885 downwards.
AGTTGTTACGAGTAGTCAGAAGTCGTAAAAAGTGACACTAGTCTTACCAAAGTGTTACCCAGCTACTGGGTTGTGTAAGTCAGACAGGTTGTCGCTCCATGTGAAACTCTAGTACCCAACTGCATCTGGTTAGACTGGCGAACATATTTAGGAAAAGGCTAAGCAGAAGAAAAGATTATTTCATAAAGAACAATGCATCGTATAAGAAACTATGTCTATCAGCTATACATTTCGAGTAATCTGCTGACAAATTCCTAGAACTTCACTTTTACAACGTGTAATTTAAAGGGTATATACATACCAAGTGCATGGCTTCTTTAGATGATAATAAACGACATGGCAAGTGTTTTGTAATCCTAAGTCTACGTGTGTAGAACTTATTACAAATTCCAATACACTGATACCAGAGACCGAATTTTTCAAATTAAGAAGAACGAAAAGAATTATCGTGTTATTGGCAAGTGACGTGGAAAGTTATTGACCCTCGTAGTGCTGTGACACGTTTGTTATGATTGGTATTCAAGAAATATATGAAACCAATAATTTGGTATCAATTCTTTGAGTCAGTTATTTTGTGCTGAAACTGTGCATAGAGACTCCATACCAGATGTTGTCATCAGCCCTTTTGGATAGATATGGGGTTTCCGTTACACGCTGTATAGCTTCTAAGTTTTTGATGAAAACGTTACCTCTTTGTGAAGGAGTATTAGTAACTCGCCGGCTCTCAGGGCCTTCACCAACCGCAGTACTGGCAGTGACCCAGACGTCATACTGCCTTCCTTCGATCAGCCCCTTCAGTTCTAGCGTTTGGCATTTCTCGTAGGCGTCTGTTGTGCTTTGTACGTCCACTCTTATTGCTTGGGGACCGTCGTTGCTAGTTAGAAAAGGTTAATCGTTACAAAGGGTTGCATTTAGAGAAAAATATTTAAGTCATCATAAGAGAAAAAATTTCCATTAGATGGACAGGGACGGATCGGGAGATTTTTTTTTTTTTGTTAATTCATATTTTGTTGGTGTCTGTTTAACTTAAGAGACTTAGAACAACAACGCATAGATCCTTCTAATTATAAATAAATAAATATAAATATTAATAAATTAATTAGTACGAGTGCAAAAAATGAGGCAACTAAAACTTAGCCATTTTGGCTAACTTTGCTCGACGAGCCGTCAGTACTCAAGGTCACATTCTGCCGAACAGAGCTCGCGAGTAAATAATTTAAAACGACCGTTTGTAGCGTAAAGGGATGTCATAGTCCTTCAGGAAAACAAAAAACATGTAATCAAATTACATTTCACAAGTAAATACTTACATTTTATACATTATATTTAAGTAAATCGACCATCAAACAAAAATTCTAATAACCTAACTTATCACAATTCAATGTTGCTATCCGTGAGGAAAAAAATACCCATATTGATTTCTTTTGTGCTTATTTTTGTTTAAAAAAATATAGTTTTGGCGGCAATTATGTATGCGTCAAACTAAACTATATTTATTTACAGCTACTACCTACAGTGTTTTATAACTAAAAGTTACTGTTAGTTCGAAGAGTGGCATCATAAAGATGACAATTTTATTGATTAAGATTTTTTTCATTTAAGTAATGTTTTCAATAATATTTTTCTATTTCATAAATACAACACATACTTTTAATTGATATCAAACGAGATTTTTCAAGCAATTAATACATTTCTATAATATCATTATAACACATTACACATCAAAGATTCTAAACGCAATAAACGATATCTCATTTCGTTTACCTTCCGTAAATATATGTCATATAAGTCATATTACATGAAAAAACATCATCTTATCTAGTTTCATAACATAAAATACTTGATTTCGCCGGGTTAATTCAAAAACCAACTAACTGACCAAATTATGATTTTGTGCTAGGGCGTTTTAAAAGATTGTATCAAAAAATTTTATGTACTACTTTAGATTATGTTATTATAAGGAACAGCATCTGATTTGTAATTTAATCATGTGTGCGTTTATTTTTAGCAGTTGATAGAAAAGTAACAAGGTTTCACAGAATATTGCATTTTGTGCCCCAAACCCCCTTATTTAATTGCTTTTACCTCCCTACAAAATAATGGCATTATTTTTTAAATTAAGCGCTACTGTCGAGTCTCTGAAACGTACTAGTTAATAATTCAATAATATACATTGAACAATAATGTATTGATCATAATAATCCTGCTAGTTTCGAGAAATATGCAAAAAAATAAAATTTTAGTCGCTTTTACTTTCCGATATTTGTTGAAATTTTGTACTAACCTATGCGGTGTTCCTTAGCAAAGCGTCATCATGAAAACTATCTAAGGGTTAGAGATGGTTAATAAATTGGAAATAATTTGATTATAAACACACCTAAGTTGAAAAATAAATTTATTCAAGAAAAACGAACACAAAGGCATCAGAAGATACATCAGATACAGTAGCATCCGGTACACGGTCTATTTTAGCACTATCAGTCGCTAAATTTTCAAACCAAGCATGGTATTCTTCGGGGATTACTACTCCTTTTTTGCACAATTTTAGCAAGTCGGTTTTTTTGCATTTGTAATGGGCAGTGGTGCATTGTACAGCTAATTTAATTTGGTTGGAAGGCTTGCTTTAGTAGGATCCTCGATGGCATTTGTAGTTGCAGCTGCTGAATTTGCTGCGGCTTTTTTTTGTCTGGTTCCGGTGCGATGAGCGGGAATGTCGGAACCAGCAATAGGAGTAGCTTCTACGTTTGTTTCCTGAATTTCAAGATCGAGATCCAAGAAATTCTCAGACATGTCATAATTATACAAATTTTTCATTTGACCCTTTTCGTATTTCATTCTCTTTATCTCCAACCAGTTCACTCTGTCTCCTTCTGTGTTTTTATTTTTGTTTTTCATTATGATGCCTGCCAAAGATTTTAAATCCAAGAAATCATTATATTTTAGCTCTTTCGTTTTATAAGGTTTCGGCATGGTTTTGTTTTTTTTTTATCGTGAAGACCGAGCTCGTCGGAACACGTTAAGCCATTCAGACATGAAGTAGATCTTCGGGTCTTTCTGAGCTGATTCTATGCTACGGTGCATTGAATCGACCTCCATATACGAGTGGCCAGATTCCAAAAATTTGTGCTCGATTATATTTAAATTGTCAATTTTTTTAACCGCCCATAATAAGAGTGAAGACACATACTGATTTCTATTTTGGCCTCCACATGTGCCAGAAAAAAGCTACTTTATTGACGTCTTACGACGTGAGCGTGTACTTAATAGTAAGCTCCTGGCATACCTAGAAGCCAACGACATCCTCAGTGACCGACAATACGGCTTTCGCAAAAACCGGTCAACTGGGGACCTTCTAGCGTATGCCATTCATACCTGGAGTGAGGCCATTGAGAAGCACGGGGAAGCACTTGCTGTTTCCCTTGACATCTCCAAAGCCTTTGACAGGGTCTGGCATGATAGCCTTATTGCTAAGCTTCCTTCCTTCGGTATACCCACTCAACTTTGCGTTTGGATTGAAGACTTCCTGAGAGATCGGTCCATTCGAGTGGTCATTAATGGCTGCTCGTCTGGCCAATTGGCAATTAATGCTGGGGTCCCTCAGGGGTCTGTTCCCTCAGCAACTTTGTTTTTGCTGCACATTAACGATCTGCTGATTCCCGGTACCTTTCGGTATGCAGACGACAGCACAGTTTCTGAGAGATATGTGTCCAGCACGCGTGCTGGTAGGTCACAGATCCAGTCTCTACGTGAGGACATGGTTGGGCGCTTGAACTTGTCCTTGAAGGCTGTCTCCAAATGGGGCGATGCCAACTTGGTCAAGTTTAATGCAGCTGAGACCCAGGCGTGTCTCTTCTCCGCAAAAAGGAGTCAATTCGAACCGGCTCCTACTTTCCGGGGTGTAACTGTGCCGATAACCGACCGTATCGAGCTTCTGGGGGTAACACTAAATTCTACCCTCAATTTTGGCCCGTTTATCGAGGCTAAGGCTCAACTAGCATCAAAAAAGTTGGGAATCCTAGCATAGGTGAGACGGTACTTCACACCCGAACAGTTGCTCAATCTCTATCAAGCCCAGGTTCGGTCGTGTATGGAGTACTGCTCTCATCTTTGGGATGGATCTGCTAAATACCAACTAGACGCGCTTGAGTCTATCGAGAAGCGGGCCAAGAGACTCATTGGCAACGATGCACTGGTCGAGTCAAAGCTCCAGAACCTTAAACATCGACGACGAGTTGCAAGTCTATCGGTTTTCTATCTGTTACATTTCGGGGAGTGTGCGATGGAATTACACAATCTAATTCCACCAAGCCCGTTCCATCATCGGACTACGAGACAAACGGCGAAGCGCCATCGTTACATAGTGGACATCCCACCCATACGCACAAAACGTTTTGTGAATACCTTCATTGTGCGTACGGCTAAGGAGTGGAATTCCCTGCCGGAGTCTGTGTTTCCCGATAGCTATAACCTAGGAGTCTTTAAGTCAAGAGTGAATAGGTTACTTTTAGGTAAGCGTGCTCCATCTTCAACAACATCATCACTTACCATCAGGTGAGATGGTGGTCAAACGCGAACTTATTTTTAATTAAAAAAAAAACATATTGAGACAAATAAATATAATAAAGAATAGATCCAATTTTTTTCAAATTTGAATTTGAAAGTCTGAAGGAAAGAAGGATCAGCATCACAAGAATCCATTTTAGTGCACAAACACCACAAACACCTTACTATTACTTGGAACTTAATTTTTTCGCCGCCACAAAATGAATTAAATGTCGTTTGCGCGAGAGCAACGACGACTATGACGCATGCGCGGTTAGAAACTACAGAATTTAAACCAACTACCCGCGGTTAATCAGTTTTACTTCTCAATATTTTGATGGGATCATGATCAAAATTATAGAAGTAAAACCTACTAAACCTATTTATTGACAATTACTTCTTGATTTTGTGTCAAGTAATAATAAATAAATCAGCAGGTAATAGCTATTATCTTTTAGTAACTGCTATTATCATTGAATGTTAACGCTATTTCCTGTTGTTTCTAAGTACTAAACCATTATAATTGGATGTGATCGTTTTTCTTTCCCAAAATTCCGTATATTTTGGAGGTATTTTTTATTTTGATAACTGATTAAATTTAAGTATCTTGTTTGACTTCGATACAAAACATAATTTTTCCGATTAACAAGGAATATTTGTTTCGCATAAAAATGGTATGGTTAGATAGTTGGTTTCACCATTCAGTATCTCCGAAATAAAGCATCGCATGGCTTAGTATGTTTTACCAGTAGAAAGAGAGAAAAAAATTGAGTCGGTGGGTATATTTAACTCAATATCCCAAAATCACCGAGTTAGTTGGTTTTTGAATTAACCTTTTTGATTTGATCCAGCAACATAATAGTGCGTTTTCCCATTTTTGTGGGTAATGGTCTGGTAATGGTATCACTGAAAGCTATATTTGTGTGCGTTTGAAGAACGTAGACACATTCGGCTCACGCACACAAAGAAAATAAAGTGGACACACGAAATCGCTCGTGTTTTGTTCTAGACGCCTCTTCTATGCGTTGTTGTTCTAAGTTAAGAGAGTATAGTTTACTTCTAGGTTTTCTCATTTTGTCAACCAGATCATCTTTTATCATCAGGTGCTACAAGTCAATAATCAGTATTGTTATATCGTAACTATTTAATTTTAGAAGTTTAATTTGAAACTATTGAACAAAATAATAAAGAAAAGATAAAATCCTTTGTGTTACATGGATGTAAACGTAACTATATGTTTAAACCGAATAGTGATTAAATTTACCGGTCATTTTTTGATGCGCTTTGTTTAATCCTTTAATGTTCTAATTCAAATAAGTACAAACTTTGTATTTTTGTAAAATTTATTTTTTGTTATGCACCTGATTTAGTTGTTGACGAAATCGATTTTAAATAAGTGCAGTGCACTAGTTCTTGTTAGTGCAAAGTTTACCACTAGATCAAGAGTGATTAATCGACAAACTTACTAACGTCAATAAAGACTGTATATGTGGGTGGATGTTCTTCAAATACAACTTCGAGACACACCACATATTGATTTCGTGCTCAAATCTATTTCAGGTAGGCCAGAAACAGAGCGTGTAGTAACTACTATCCTTTTTTTATTTTGATTTTTCTTCTTTTTTGGTGAGAGTAGCTTCTATAATAGATAGTAGTCTTGGCTTTTATAATAACAACCGTCCGCCGACAACGGCATTCCCACAGGATATTATGTAACCCAGCTCAGTAGCTGGTTACACAATACCCATGGAACTCATGGGCTCCACAGCGCAGTGGTTGTGGAGGTCAGATTAGCAGTTGCTCCATTTAAAGCACTAGTACTCAACTGCATCCAGTTAGACTTAAGTCAAGAGTGAAAAGGTTATTTCTAGGTAAACGTGCTCCATCTTCGATCACATCATCACTTACCATCAGGTCAGATGGTGGTCAAACGCGAGCCTATTATCAATAAAAAATAAATAAAAAAGAAAATAATTTAAGTAATTGCGTTTTTAATTATTTGGTCTGTTTATATCTAAAGTCTACTTGATACTTACCTAGCAGTGAGCTTACAATATACAGTGTAGTGCAGGAGCCTTCCATTGGGCTGTCGCGGCCTCTTCCAACTGACTAGGAGAGTAGTTGACGATTGTGCGAGAAGTTTTATCTCCGCTGGAGCTTCTGGCACTGAAAATAAATGTAGTATCAGATTTTGAGCCTTATTTGTAATAGAATAACTATGAAATTCGTTTAAATGTTGATAAATAGAAACACCTATACGGGTCAACGTCAAGGTTAAGCAATGCTTTCCGACATTCTACGAGATGAATAAATTTGTCGTTGAAATTAAATATTTATTTTTATAAATTGGTTATAAATAAACACGTCATGTTTTTTGCGTCTTAAGTTTAGTTTAGCTAGATGAGGCCGATGTTTCCTAACTGACTACTCTGAGAAGAAACACCAAAACATACTCAGAGGTCAACAATACAATTTATGTTGGTCCAATCATATGAAAAACATGTAGGTTCATATCTGTGGTGCTCTTTGAGGAGATAACCATACAGATTTGAGCGGACCTGTCCAGACAGTGCAAGCATTTATCAGTTATCGTGTAGCTCAACTTAGAACTTAAGGAGCTCAACGATCTGACGAACAATACCAAAGTAAGGACATTTGGGTAGGCCACACAAGTACTCAAACTGCTTGACATCATTAAAAAAATAATAGTGAAAGTAACACAAAGAAGAAACAATAACCTACATAGTCAGTTGGTCTCATTTGCCATTTGTAGATATTTGAAATTCGTTACAGGGATTCAAAATTCAAGAGGTATTACGAAGGGGTATAGTTAGCCAATTACTGTGCTGTGAAGGGGAATCGACCCATGTAAAATAATTGTACTCAGTTGCATTTGATTAGACTGTAAGCTGACGGCGTGGGGTGTTTCATGCTCTTTACATTTGTTTAAAATTTTAATCATAATAGAAGATTTTCCTACTTAATTGCGATTTTGCAATGAAGGCACATCCAAACTACTTTTCGTTAATAATCCTTCAAATCTTCCTATTCCAAAAAGAGAAGATGCAGTCATGATTAGGAATTCGAAGAACAATTTTTGACACATTTTGTTTCAAAACTGAACTGGATATGTCATGCAAACTTTAAATCATTTATTCCTTTTGTGTTCCAAGTAATAAAACATCCAATCCGCGAGTTGACAACTTTGTAAAAATTGTTTGAAACGCTTCAAAGCGCTTCATGTGTACTCGTAAAATAATATTTTATTCATCACTTAACCTTCCAATTAAAATATAAGTAATTTTTTAATTTATTAAAAATCTAGGGCCTAAATCGTGGCATTGTGGTCACGTGACTACGTATGACGTCATCGTTCAAAAACAACTTTCCTGGCATTTGGCACATGAATGTACTTCGGGTATTTTATGATATTTTACTCTATTATGAACGTGAAAAATTATTATCAGTGCTGTGCAGTACCTTGTTGTGGGAATACTACTATAAAAACGCCAACGAAACTATTTATTCATATCCCTTTAAAAATAGATATTTGCAAGAAGTGGTTAGAACTTCTGTGTTAAATCCATCCAAAGGTTGTTTGTAAAAGATCGCTTTTAGCGATAAGACCGCCCATTGTACCCTTTTTAGTTGTTAAGTCCATATTTGTTTACTGTTATGGTGTACAATAAAGAATATATCTATCTATCTGCTTTTTTGAAAAGACAAAAAAAAGGAACTCATCGAACAACTATTACAGGACGATAAGACAAATGAACCAGAAGAGAGAGAGTTAGTTATGAAATGAAATGAAATATTTGTAAATTGGTTATGAATAATACTTTTACACGTCATGTTTTTTTGCGTGTTTAGTTTAGCTAGATGAGGCCGGTATTTCTTAACTGACTACTCTGAGAAGAAACACCAAATCAAACTCCCTCTGAGTTTGTCGTCAACGTCTCTTTTAAAGTCCAGACAATTTGTGTTTGTATATGAGAAGCATGTAGGTTCATGTCTTTGGTATTCTTTTGAGGAAATAACCACGCAAATTTGAGAGGACCTGTCCAGACAGTGCAAGCAGTTAGTTAGTTATTCATTTCTTATTTTGTCTTACGCACCAACCAAAGATAACCAGTCAGCTGTCAAAATATTGAACGATGACGTCTCGTTTTCTGATTGGTGTTTCTAATCACGTGACTCACAGATAAAAAGTCTCATTTTTCTCAAGGGAAAATAAAATAAATAATTAATAATCTTTTCTTCATTTGTACTATTTTGTGCTTCATATCAATAGATTTACATAATTAAATAGTTATTTTAAATTTTTAAACATACTGTCAACTCGCGGATTTCAAAAGTTTAACATTTATTGTTTACTGTGCTTATGATACATTAAATTTAAAGGGGAAAAGTCAGTCTCGACTGGCAAAAAGTACTGATTCTTATAATTAAATCCCTACATCCTCTCTACGTAAGTATAGTATGAGAAATCGAGTAAGTAAGTATCATCCCTTCTACGTAAGACTTCGAAAACTTACCATCTTGCAGTGTAGAGCACACAATAGGGAAGGAGAATGGCCCTAATCCATAGTTAGAGAAGCCGGCCACTTTGACGGTATAGTTAGTGAATTTGTGAAGTCCCTGCAGCCGAAGTTCTGTCACTAGCGACGTGGAGTTCAGCCATTGTCGACCTGTTGGATACATTTACATAATGATAGAGACGGTGATTGCTTTGTGTACAGTTTGCCAGAGAACCTGTTTTTGTTTGTGGTCAACGGGCTGGAATGTAAAGGTAATATATTGTTGGGTGTTTTGGCTCTTATATTTTGTGCAGCTGTAGTGTAAAGTTTCAGATTGAAAAGGTTTAAAGGTATATAAGGCTTTACTGTATTTTTTTTGTTTGTTGTGTGTGGCGTCTCGCAGGTCTACTTGTGAGGTTATTGGCTGCTTCACCTCGGCTCATAAGCATAAGGTTACTGGGGGAGGGCAGATAGGGACTGGCTGCATCGAATCATTAGAGTAAAACAACCTCGGCTCATAAGCATAAGGTTACTGGGGGAGGGCAGATAGGGACTGGCTGCATCGGATCATTAGAGTAAAACAACAACATTTACTAGAAGTTATATTTGTCCCACTGTAGGGAAAAGGCATCCCCTGGCTCATTTCACTTATCGTATCCAAAGCTATTCGTGGCAAATCTTTAAGGTCGAGCTCGTACCGCCACCTCTACCAGTGTCTGGGCGTTGCCGCTTACCGATGTTTGGGACCCATTGTGTGGTTACTTTTGCCCAAACAACATCAAACAAAAAGGAAAAAACTAAAAAGTTCGACTAACGTAGTTGTAACTGCGCTAGACTATAAATTTTATAGAACGTTTTACTAGCTTTTTTTTAATTGACATTATTTGTTTCCATACAATATAATGTATATGACATACAGAACAATATTATTAAATGTCACTGACTCCTGCACCACAGTGTATATGCACGAATAATAGTAGGTATAGTGTATTATAGACAACCACTGAAAAACAGCGCCCTGCTGTGGGTACGCCCATGGATAGTCTAATGCTGAGTGGGAGTCTTGTTTTTTTTTCCTTCTTTCGTAAAATGTTAATCTTTATCCTTTCTATCTAAATTAATAATAAAAAAAAATTAAATGACATATGTGTCACCGTAAAATTACAAATACCGTTAGATTATAATATTTCTCGCGAGATTGTAATAAATTGTGTTCGGTGAGATATGCATGTCGTATTTCTGTAGCAATAAACAATTTTTCATTCTTATAAGATTATAGAACAAAATATATGATAGCTCTTATAAATATGCTATGAATTTACCTTGAGCAGCGTATAGTACAGTGTAACCGATTAGCGCGCCAGCTTGTTTATGCGGAGGTATCGGCTGCCAACTGACGCGTAGTGCCGTCGACGTCACGCCGCCACATTCTACCGACGATGGACCTTCTTCGGGAGCTAGGATGAACAATAAAATGTTATTTTATTCAATCTGTCAGTGTTTGTTTTGAAAGATCAAGTATAAAGGGGAAGCAACACACTATATACGAGTACACATTGCGCACCTACATACACACATATGTACCCACACACACTCTTGGTAGATAGATAGATAATACTTTTATTAGGTCAACAGAAGACACAACACACAAAAGCACATTAAATATAACACATAAATTACAGAAAAAAAAGAACAACAAACGTACACATACAATCAAAAATATTATAAACGAAAAAAGAAACAAACAACCTTTAAAAATGTAACATGGAAAGTCGGTGCGGTGTGTGTCTCCAAATTGCACCAAATGGGAGTCCAGTTCAGCATGTGCCAGGCAAATATGCCTGACGCTGGTATTCTGCTGGATCCCAGTAGCCGTACTTACGGACGTCGAGCAGATGGCGTAGGTACAATTAAATAATAAAAAGAACATGAGAGTAAGAGTAGTGCTATGCGAAATGGTTTGTGCAATATTGAAAGCGGCATTTCCGATACCGATATATTAGTGTTTAGTTCATAATTTTACTAACATTATGTAGGATGTTTTAGTAATAAATTTTGTATGGATTTTGTCTAAAATATAAATAAATAGGTTGTCTGTAAGAGATCGCCCTGTGCGATAAGACCGCCCATTGTACACTAGTTTAATTTTTTTGTATCTATAGAAATATTGTAAGGTGTACAATAAAGTATATAATAAATAAATAAATAAATAAATAATAAATAAATAGATTTGCTGTGATTATCATTTTGTGCTCCTGCCTGTATCATCATCAAATTAAAAAAGAGTTTGCAATCGCCTCGCCCAGTTCCTTCTGTGAGTTTATAAGAAACTGTCTAAGTCGACTTCTAAATGTATCCAACCTTTTAATTTGTCTTATTGGCGGGGGAATATTGTTCTAGCATTTGGATGCAGCGTACCTGAAACTGACTCTGAAAGCAGCTGTTTTGTGCGGTTGAGTAGCAAGTTGTTGCGAGCACATTCTGCTTGCGCATTCCCTTCTACCAGCGATCCAGCTCAATTTGCTATAAAGATAGCTCGGTTGCTTGTACTTTATCACTCCAAACAGAAGGCAAGCCAAATGTAACTTACGACGCGACTTCATTTTGAGGATAGAGTGTCTATTTAAAAATGGCGTTACGTGAGTTCTTGGTGGAATCGTAAAGCAAAATCGAGCGCAGGCGTTTTGCACCCTTTGGATCAGTCGATCAGTTCTAGTCAGCAGTCGAGGGCCAATAACTGTATCTGCATAATTTAAATTTGAGAGTACGAGTGACTCAACGAGTTGGATTCGCAGCTCCTTCGATAGATAAGGCCTTATTTTATAAGGGACCTTCAGCCTATAAAAACAAGTACGCACTGATACTGCCACATATGCTTCGTACCTCAACTCAGCGTCCATGTTCAGACCCAGATTACGTGCCTCACTGACTCGACTGACCGACTCACCCAGCAGAGTAACGTTGAGTGTTATATCTATATAATAATAATATCCTTTATTTCACCAAAGCCATTACAATAATAAAATAACCATAAAATATGTATTTAATTTAGTCGTTAAGACTCAAGAAGAAGTTATAAAAAGTCTGAAAGTTGAATACAAATCACTTTCTAAACATATGGGCGTATTTTATTTTACTTTACCCATTAAATTAATGACATCAACTGCATCACTTTGTTTGAAAAGTTACTTTTTTGGAACTTTCAGTGGTCAAGTTTCTTTTTAGCGCCACATTCTCTATAGCGCCACAAAGGAACAGACATTCATACACACAGGCTCATTCATACATATTTTAATGAATGAGCAGAAAGTTGGGCATAATAGACCGAACCGACTATCTACTAACATTGTACATTTACTTCCGCCCACGGCTTCAATCGTGAGGTTATTCAACAAAAAAGTAACCAATGTCACTCTCCAACCCTTCAACGATCTCTACACTTAAATCATATCGATCCGTTTTGTCATGAAAGAATTACCAACAAATAAACACTTTTTAGCATTTATAATATTAATAGGTATGAAGGTATGTGTTATCATAATAGGACATCATTTATTTGCATAAATGATTTGTGTTGTAAGTCTATTAAGTACTTGCACGTTGGTTGGTTAGGTTTTCACATTTGGACAAATTAGGTTACAACATTATTTAATATATATAATTTCGTAGAGTTGAAAAAATATTATTGTATTTTGTCCGTGAGTAAGATTTCTCTAAATCTGGGGGCACGGCAGTGCCCCCGCCAAGTCGAGCAAAAAAGCGGCACGGCCGTACCATTCTTTTCTCGAAGCAATTCAGGCCATTTTCGACCCCCTATAACTTCGTTGTGGATAAAACTAGAAGCCTGAATTTTCAGTTACCAAACAGGCATTGTATAACCACGGTATATTTCAAATTTCATTCAATTTGAACTAGTAGTTTGAGAATTATAACGAGTCAAAGTTCCTTAATTTTGTAAATTTTGTCACTCACTGACTGACCGATCATCAAAAGTCTAAGGTACTTCTAGCAGACATAGAAGCTTCAAATTTAGAATACAATTAGCGTTTAGTATATGAATCAAGGAAAAACTATAATATTTTTCAATTTCGTTCCAGTTTTCTAGATACATCAACTGCATAAATAACTTTGTAATCCTATATATTTATATGGGATTACAAAGTTATTTATGCAAATCAATCGCAATAAACAATTTAATTTATATATGTATGTATTACTTGTGAGATATATTGTGTTTTCATGCGATGGCCGAGTCAATCTATTTATTTAAAACGGTAAAGATTTTTTAATATTGATATGGTCACTATAAGATGTCGTTAGGTTAGATAATTACGTAACAACTTAAGACAGAAGGTCCCTTAAGTAGGGACTGAATAAATTAATAACCGTCTTGGTATTATATGGATCACACAACATTTTACGGTAGAACAAGTAAGTTGCGAGACTTGGGTTTTTGACAAGTATTGTTTTTTATGGGATACATTGTACACGTATTTTTTGCCCTTTCAAATTAGTTTTGTTTATTGTTGTATTTTTATTCATAATAGGCTCACGTTTGATGATGAGGTCGAAGATGGAGCATGATTACCTAGAAGTAACCTATTCACTCTTTACTTAAAGAACCTTAGGTTATAGCTATCATGAAACACAGACTCCGGCAGAGAATTCTATTGCTTAGCCGTACGCACAATGAAAGTAATCCCAAAACGTTTCGTCCGTATGGGTATTTTATTATTTAGTTTATTTAGTCTATAAGTATGCTTTAATTTACGTTCTTAGTATTTATACACACTGTGTCAATCATCTCTTCTTCAACTCTCCTGTCGCAGGTCTGCTGGAAGAATTCTCTAATTAAATAAGCAGCACCTATTTTTTTTCTCTTTTAAGGGTCATGTGTGTACATAAATAAATAGAAATTGACAAAGACCAAAATTTTCAAAGTTCAGGACGTTCCTTGTTGACAAAAAGTATACAAAAGCGTGACATCGTGTGAAAGTTCAACTCAGTGTTTGTTTCGTTTTGTTAATTACGTGATTTGAACAAGACTGACGTAGGCTTATATTTCACAAAATCTTGTCCCAGCCGAATGGAGATGATGCGAAAGTTTTGTTCAAATTTATGGCCTTCTTATAGTATATAATTGCCTTATGTATGTTTAGGCTACGATGGAACTGACATACGCTATGCGTAAAAGTTCCTAAAAAATAAAGAATAAAAAAAAATACACTACTATTTAAGGTCCGAAAATCAGTAGTAGGTATGATAGATACTTCTAGTCTATGAGGGCGAAGCCCCTTAGCAATATGAGTAAGTCATTTTCACTAATACAGTAAAGTATATTGTATATTGTATTTTTCATCCTCTAAGATTACCTACCAACCAAGTTGTACGTCGAACCTATTTTTCCCTTCATTAAAATTGATACAATCATTCTTACTTCTTACATTATTAAAGACTACGAAAGTTTCATATCTTATCATTAAAAATAATGATCAAATAAATGTGTACAATAATATAATTACTGTCAAGGGACTTGGCCTTCATTTGCGATATTAATTGTATAGGTAGCACAATTCAGACACTCCACCGAACGCGTGCACGACTGTGCGATCCCGACCGAGTATCCAATCGTACTGCCAGTAAATCGTCGCTTCACTGCGCACTAGCGCTCGGTGTTGTATCAGAGTGTCATTTCATTGGATGTGACGTAACAGACACAGATAATTCATTTACAAGACACATTAACACTAATTAAAACATAAAGCCGTCAAATGTAATCGTCAATAGCCTAATGGTTAAGGAGTCGGACTTGTGATCGACAGGTTGCGGATTCGAATTCCTCCTATTACATTTTTGCCGTGAATTCACTCCAGACATAAGCATATGTGGCTTAGTTGGAGGTGTTAACAAGATTGCTAGTAATGTGAATTCTACTCACATTACTAGTTCTCTTTTGAAAAACCAAAAAAAGTACTATCATTATACGAAAACTTATAAAATAACTAACAGACTTCTAGAGATAACTCAGTAAAGAGTTACTATAGTCAAATTATATTTAAATCGAACAAACATCCTCAACAAAAAGTACTAGCAGCATTTTCTTCATTAAATAACCGCAACATTCCAAATAAGATAGTAATGATAACACAACTCACAAGCAAAACAAACCAGAACACAGAACCGTCTTCCATTCCGTTTTCCAACTCATACATAAATGGAATAGTCTTAAGTTACCAGTTAAACAAAATACAGTAATGATAATTAGAGAAAACTTTTAGCATAAGAAAGGAGTTTCAAGTCAAACATTAAGTAAAATTATAGCACTTGAACTGAATGTATGGAACACATAGCAATTTTGCTGAGTAAAACAGTAGCACTTTCTAAAATGTTGTCTAGTTATTAGATTTAATTTTGAAATATTTTTTTTTCACAATTGGGTGGTATATTTAGTCAAATAAAGTAACTACAGGCGATGAAAAAAAAATTGAATAAAATGAAACTATAGGGCATCGAAAAATTCGTTAACATCGCTATCAATGGGAAAAGTGCCCAAAACACGCAGCATTGCCACGTTGAATGGCAATGCTGATTCTCTGTCCAAAGAAAAGGCCAGCCCTCTGGTTACCTGTGGAGTCGACTAATCGTTTGCCGATGTCACGAAAGAGTCGATGCGCACTCGGGCCCCATGGTCCTAACGTTTTGAAATTAATTCATTTTGTTTGTAAAAAACCAGTATCCTACTGTGCCCTTACATACAAAGTCAGTCCGTTTTATCAACCGACGACAAAAAGAGGAGGTTATCAATTCGACGCGTATATTTTTTTTTTTTTTTTTTTTTTTTTTATGTATGATCATCGAGTACTCGAAGACGGCTGAACCGATTTGGAAAATTCTTTTTTTGTTCGAATGGGTATACTTCGAAATTGGTACCATTATCACCAAAGTCAGGATCTGATGATGGGATCCTGGAGAAATCGAGGGAACTCTTCAAATATTATAGGCACACCTATAGCGTTTTGGGTATTTCTTATAGTAACTTGTGCAGTTGCTCTCAAAAAGTACCATTTGGGGAAGTGGAACTGATGATGAAGACCACAGATGGCCGCCGAAACTACTCAATAATAAGTATTGAGTGGATTGCGATTCGATTACTTGAATATGGATGTTAAGCACTTTATGCTCGTCACAATGCATATGGTGATGTAGAGCTGATGGTGAAGTACCAGGAGAACACCTCAACAATTAACGGCCCAGCATTGGGAAAAGCAATATTTTGTAAAAGGTTATAAGTAGTTGACATTTAGGCTCTTGTAACTAGGTAAATTAAAAATCATCCAACTAAAAAGAGTGAAAAAAAAACTTTTTAACAAAAAATTAAACCGACTCCTAAAAAACACTGCAAACTCAAAAATAACTTTAATTTCGGAAGTCGGTGCCAAAAACGAAAAAACAAAACTAAAGACACCGACTACCGAAATTAAAGTTATTTTTGAGTTTGCAGTGTTTTTTAGGAGTCGGTTTAATTTTTTGTTAAAAAGTTTTTCAAGCTATAGAACATCATATAGCTTAACAATCAAGATGGCTGCAAATTGAATTGAAGGACTATTTAAGATTTCACATAAGCTGCTATGCTATTAATTTAGTATTTGTCCAGCGTAGCGAAACATCTAAAATACTTAGTTACTAACAAAATTCAATATATGATGTTCTAAATAATTATATTACACCAACAATTGAATGTTCGTCTGAAGTATGTTTATATATCGCCTGTTTAACAAAACTTGTTCTAAGTCTGATCATATCAAACTTTATCCTTTCCAAACATGTAGGCTGTTTTCTTCAACTTTTGAAATTCTGCGTAAGTTACTTACAAGGCAAATAACAAGCCTCAAACTTCATCCTCTTTCGTATCGATATCTAGAATAAACATCTAAAATTAAGTTCAAATTGGCTGACATTTTACAGCAAAAGTTGAAACACAAAGACTTGAAAGTATGAAAGAGGCGTACCCTAAAACTGTTTGGAACTTTTCCCCTTAAACAAAGTAGGCAGTCTGGAAACGAGGGAAGAAAAACCTCCTCAAGTTTTACTGAACAAAGTTTTCTGTCAAGCACTATAGGTTGACATTAGCAGACATTATTTTGTTCTAAAAACAAGGTCTAAGGAAGAAACTTCGAATGAAGGAAATGTTGAAAACTTAATTATAGAAGGTACGTTTTATGTTATGAAAGGGTGTATGAAACGACTTTTAAACATATTATGTTTGACTTAATATTATTGTAAAGTTAGCTAAGCAAGTCCTAAGGCGAAGATGGACATTGTTAATCCTTGAGACTACTGAGAAGACGACGAAACAAAAATACATATTATAGTAGCTAACTATTATTACGATCATGATATAAAAGAACAGGTATGATCTATACAAATAACAGAGAACACTGATTGATAACAATGGAAGAAATATCCAATTGCAAGTGATTTAAGATGAGTTAGAAAACAATGAGTTTCAACCCAAAAAAAAATGAAGAAGCTGTGCCAGCAACTTTGTACACGTGGGTGGTTTCTCCCTCTTACATCCTGATCCCGCGGAAATTGTGGGATAAAAATTAGCCTATAACTTGTCCGCTACTTTAATCGGTTCAGCTTTCCTGAGTTAGCCCAAACAAACAGAAACACAGACAGATCGATAGACAAGTCGAGAAAAACATATGTTTTTTAATGTCATGATAAAACATCGTTATTTTGAAATAACAGGTATATGTACAGAGTATAAATACATTAACACAAAAGAAAGAAAAAAAAACCCATGTCTCCAAAACGCTTTAAAACAAAAGCGTGAAAGGTGAATGAATAATTATAACAACAACATAAAAGTTTAACGAAGACGATAAAGGTTTACGACGGAAAGTTTTGTTCTGCCAAACTTCAGGCAATTTACATAGTTGATGTAAGATAAAATTCTCGCGTAACTCGCTATGAAGGGTGTGATAATGGGCCAGGAGATGGTAGCTTATCTGGAACGGACTAATTTGGAGATTTAGACTTATAAATTGGTGCTGAGAATGTTTTTGAGGCTGTTTGAAATGTGTTAAATGAAGGGAAAAAGGAGATTTAAATGAATTAAGAAAATAAGAATGTGTTCCAGTAACAGAAACGAGGTATGAAAGCAGAATAAAACAATCATAATTCATAATGCCACTCATTTTAGTTCTTTTTTATCTATGAATGGCTCGCGTTTGATCACTGTCTCACCTGGTAAGCAATGATGGGGTCTAAGATGAAGCACACTTACCTAGAAGTAACCTATTCACTCTTGACTTATAGAACCCTACGCTATAACTAGCAGGAGATATAGACTCTGGCTGGGAATTCCACACCTTAGCTGTACGCACAATGAATGTATATCCAAAACGTTTTGTGCGTATGGGTGGTATGTTCACCATGTAAGTTTGTAACAATGGCGCATCACTATTCGTCTAATAGTTCAATACTAGAACGGGCTTGGTGGAATTAGATCTCTCGTCGAATGTAACGTACGGTGCGAATATCGAATTATCTGTGACTATACGTACCTAACTAAAAATAGGCTAACAGTTTAATACAGAATAAAACATTCCGTTTTAAAATTCAGTTAAAAGATCTCAAATGGATGGACAACAGATAAAAAATAGTTGATTTAGTTTAGATCTTTAAGCGCGATATTTTATGTAAATTACACAAGCATAAGGCTTTCAAGGTCATATTAATAAAATAAAACAAAACCAAAAGAGAAGCCAACCGGAAGGGATAAGAGGCTAATGAAGACTAATTGATCCTAATGGGACAACATGTAACTCATCACAGTACAGATTTATTGTCTCTGAAGATCTTGTCTCTGAAGTATTTCCATTGTACAAGATATTTGATATTTCACATGTCGTTTGACGGTATATTTTATTTATTTTAAGTTATGCATAACAAAATTAAAATGGCAGATTGACTATAACATATTATGTTACAAATATAACCAAATGTTTTATTTCCGTACCAAATATTTATTATAATTTTATGATCAGTCTTCTTTAAGCAATTTATGCATCTATTAGGAAACTCTACAAGTAACAGTATGTTAACTAACGAGGGTGTTCCCGTTAACCCGCAGCAGTAGTATAGCTAAAAAAATATAACCATTAGAGAACACTTTTTTTAATATTAAAATATTCACTAAAAATGTTAAATTGATACGTAAAAGAAACACTCTGAACACGCGTACTTGAAGGACGGCAACGTCGCAATTTATTTATGAAAGACGGGCCGCGTGTAAGGCGATCTAATTGATGTGCTTATACTATTGCGGGTTAACGGGAACGCCCTCTGTTAGTTAACATACTGTATAACTATTATTAAATAAACTTCCTTATATATTTATCTAGTTGCTTCTCTGGTTACTAGCTAGCTTCATCTATACTAATATTATAAATCGGAATAAATAAAACGGAAAAGTTTTTTGAACGCGCTAATCTTCGATGGTACAGGGTGGATTGGGATGGAATTTGTATGTATGATGTAGTTTGTGTATGGAAGTAGCTTGAAGCTTGAGCAAGGTTATAGGTTACTTTTTACCGGACTGCAAAACAAAGAGGTTATGTTTTTATCGTGATAAAGTGCACGGGAGCGAAGCCCCGCGTCGCTGCTAATATCCATATAATGTTAAAGAAAGCCAGAAAGGGGTTTCTATTAGCGTTGAAAAAAGCAGGAAAAATTCCCGTTTCTTTCCAATTCCGCTGTTTTTTTCAATGTTTCATTCGAAAGTTTCAAGAAAATTTGCCAGTATATATTTCATGTTTTTTTCCAATAAAACCGAAAAAAACCGAAGAATATGAAAGAAACGGGAAACATTTCATGTTTTTTTTCAAATAAGGTACTTGATACAAATAAAGCCTACGCTCAAATTAGGCCTACACATTAAAAAACAAAGACAAATAAATCTAGCTGCCAAAATACCACGTGTACTCGTACATACACTAATTACAACCCTACTGAGTACGCGAGCATCGCGTCCCGCACTCCCTGCGCTAGCAGCACGCATCTGTCGAACGAAGTGGACGTTTTTGTGCTGCCTTATAAAAATCCTGCGCTTTTGAGGTAAGTTTTTGCCTAAAATTACTCTTTTTATTTTAAGCTTCCCTTGGCAATTGTTTCTTAATGTTTTTAAGTTAACTGTTCATAATCTTAATCTGTACTATTAGCTGTTGATTAATTAATTATACTTTTTCAAAGTAAGTTTGAGTATTATATCGAATAAGGCCTAGGCCTTATTTCAGCATAGTAGGCTATATTAGTTACCGTAGGCCTTACATACAGCACTTAGCTAAATTCAAGCCGTTTGGTAAGTGTCTACTCATATTTGATGGCACAAAGAGCCATCTGGATTTCCGCATTCTGGAAGAAGCTGAAAAACACGATATAGTGCTCTACTGCTTGCCGTCTAACACGACGCACGAACTCCAACCTATGGATAAGTCGTGTTTTAAGCCTTTCGAATCGTATTGGGACCAAGAAGTCTTACAATTTCTTCCGAAAAGACAAAGAAATTGGTGTCGAAAAAATATACAAAACCTATAAGAAAAACCACTAATTGCAAAGGTAGTACTAAAAAAAGCAAGAAAGTAGGAAAAGAAGAAAGCTGGTATTGCCATGCTTGTCATAAAGATGAAGTAGCAGATATACGTCCTTGCAAAGACTGCTTTAAGTGGTATCACGAGGATTGCATTGGAATAATCAAAGACGACTCTGAAGACTTTTTATGCCCTGAATGTGACAAAAATTAAGATCTCAATTAGTTATTAAGAATTAAAGACTAATTTAACTGCCTAAAATGATTAGTTAATTTTGGTTTGGGGTCCTATTCAAGCACTGTGTTTTAAGAAGGCCTATCCAAAAATTAAAACTTTTCTGTTTTTGATTGTTTTTTGAAGAATTTATGATAGTATTCTTTAGTTTGTTATAATGAATGTTTAATTTTCTTGATCGTTAATGTGTATTTCTTAATAAAAAGAATCTAAATTTTGGCAGAGATTTAAAAGGCATTTTATTTTATTTTGTGTCAAAACCTGATATAAAATGAACAAATTGAGCTAATGAACGTTATGGAACCATGTCTTGTGTCATGAAACTTTAGTTTCCAGCTATTTTTCATTTTGAATCATACAGGCCTTAATATGTGTACTATATTTATTATGGCCAAAGTGTATGTTTCCGGAATTCGATTAGTTTGCTTATATTTAGTTAGAAACTGTCACGTTTTTTAATAGATATCTAAAATTAAAGAATCAATGCTAGTAAACATCTAAGTTTTTATTTGAATGCTTTAATATTTATTGAAATAAAAGCAACTAAAATTAGGTAGGCCTTATTTGTATCAAATACCTTACGTACTTTTAAATTAGGAAAACACATGTGAAATAATGGCAAACTTCGCTGAATACCAAGCTAGAAGTGGTTTTTGGGCCAATGAAATAATTTGGCAACCAGTAAACAATTTACACCCTCGCGACTGGTGGAAATGATTTTGTCACTCTAAACAACTTTAATAATTATGCTGCCATAAGATTGTTGAGTATTCCACCATCATCTGCGGCGTCTGAAAGAAATTGGTCTATTTTTGGTAGAACGCATACAAAAGATAGGAATCGCCTTCTTCCAGAACGACTTAATAAACTTGTTTACGTTCGGTCAAATTTATATTTAATGCAAGCTAAAAAAGAAATATTCGATTTCGAGCGTGAAGCTGACGATTCTTCGGGCAGTGAAATTGAAACTGTGGCCGAGGAGAACTAAATCTATTATTTTTACCTATTTGTTCCATATTTCACCTATTAAAAATATTTCAATAAAACATGAATAAAACTTGTTTTATTTTTCAACTTTTCAAAACATCTTGCGAAAAACTTTAAAGAATCCTGTATCTTTCCAAATGATTCTTTCTGTTAATTTTTCTATGTAACATTCGAACAAAACGAAAACAAACCACAGTTTGTTTTTTTCGTGAAAAAAACAATTTGTAACGTGTCGCCCTGATAGATATTCCTTAGGTTGGCATAATTGTACGCGGTGAGCGGGAGTCCCACCCCTCTGCTGCCCCGCGCGTGCCTACGCGTCTAACGGACGCAAGCCAGTCCGAAAACGCTCGTCGTCGAGATGCGCACGCTATACGCTTCCGCGACTTTTTATGTAAATTGTGTGTGCCTAATGTAAGCTCTAACCATTGTGTGCTTGAATAGACGTTTTTCTAAATATCAAACATGGTTTTCTTCCGTTCGTGACACCCTAACAATAACGCAATGTTATAAATTGGTTTTTTCTCGGCATTTTCAACGCTAGTTTCTATAAAACATTGATTTACACAAATACCTAAGTCCTAAATAGTTGTTTACTATACTCTCTGCCATTTATTTCGTTTATTTGTACCTTTATCAGGGTGCTATCTGGATCATCAATTTCACTTACCTCCTTCTCTAGTGTCTTGGAAAAGCGGAACTGAGAAAGGTCCCGAGCCGGCGCTATTGAATGCGGCTACTGATACTGCATACCTGTTTGAACGAGAAGAAATATTGTATTATGTGAATCACGCATACGGAATGGAATAATCTTAAGGATATTCATGACATACTAGTCGTTATTTAATGGTAATTCCACCAAAAAAATAATATTGGAGCTAGAATGCAATATGTAACACTGCCTACAAATATGTATATGCATATGCAGTTTGTACGAATGTTGTAATTCTCAACACAACATTCGTACAAACTGCATATGGACCCAAAACCAATACACACACACACGAATAACACTTGTTTCGTTTGCAACGACCTTCCGCGCGATAATACATACAGAGTTGATACGACAGAAGGGCATTAAATTGCACTACGTATACTATACGTGTTGAGTGTTAATTTGATAAAGTTAAAAAATAAAAACAGCTAAAAAAATTTTTTTCAATCTAAATAGCTTACAAATCAGAGTAAAACGCAACCACCCTTTGTAAATAAATGTGACTGACCTTAAATATCTAGGTAACAAAGTGGCAACGTAGCGCGGCGTGTGTTATCTCTTGTCTTGGTCAGATTTATCGCTTTAAGGTGCATCACATCAAAATCATTTGCGACTAAACTACTTCTCCTATTTAATTAATTTTTGGTACAAAGCTTTAAAATGGTACCTAGTATACGCAGTTTAAAGGAAAGCCCCTCGGTCGTATCAACTCTGTATATACCGAACGAAAACTATAAGTAAGTATCTATTTGCGAATGGAAGGCTAGTGTTGCATATTGCACAACCTCCACCAACGGGTTTATACGGTGTTAAAACTAAATGTTGTCTCAAAATCTATAAAAACCGATTGATTAAAGTATACAGACAAATAAATCTGGATTTTATTAACAGCTTACTGATTTTCACGTAAAATTTATCTTTGATATTTAGCATTTTCTCTCAATTTTAAAGTAACTTCGATTAATAATTATACTAATTACAATTTAAGAACCTAATGAACATGTGTTCCAATTATTTACCTTAAGTACTTAATAAGTTCAAAGGAATTGATACAATTTATTTTTGTAAAATAAAAGAGATTTTTCATGCCCTCCAAGGAGTGAAATAATCAACTTTAATTAATTGTGCAATAATTTACCTGACTCCCTTGAGTAATCCAGAAACAGACGTCTCTTGCTTAGCGTATAACGACGCAGTTTTTATTGTCTTATCACTCGTTTCTTCTGTTTCTAAAAAAAACAATAATACATTTAATTAAGTAAGCAAACTGTATACAAAAACCATTGATAATAACTCATACAGTGAGAGATATAGATACAGTGAGTAGTGTCGAGCTAATTGTAACACTATAACATTTTTATAGTGACAGAGTTTGTTTCAGTGTTTCTTTTCAGAGTAATCAGCTAGGAAATCCTCATCTCGTTTAAAGTGACCAAAAACATTGTCGAAAAATTAGAAAAGTTTTCAACCTACTGAGAAATAACTAGATACTATTTAAGATTTTATATCAATTTCAATTAACAAAAAACTTTTTACCAAAAAAATTAAACCGACTCCCAAAAAACGCTGCAAAGTGAAAAATAACTTTAATTTCGGTAGTCGGTGTCTTTAGTTTTGTATCTTCGTTTTGGCACAGACTTCCGAAATTAAAGTTATTTTTCACTTTGCAGCGTTTTTTGGGAGTCGGTTTAATTTTTTTTGGTAAAAAGTTTTTATTTCACTCTTTTTAGTTGGTCTATTTTTAATTTACCTAGTTACAAGAGCCTAAATGTCAACTTTTTATAACCTTTTACAAAATATTGCTTTTCCCAATGCTGGGCCGTTAATTGTTGAGGAGTTCTCCTGGTGCTTCACCATCAGCTCTACATCAC
The DNA here is from genome assembly GCA_943138885.2 of Tholera decimalis. Lineage (NCBI taxonomy): Eukaryota > Metazoa > Arthropoda > Insecta > Lepidoptera > Noctuidae > Tholera > Tholera decimalis. Next base: position 19,418,422 of record OW964573.2, on the reverse strand, counting down.
CATATGCATTGTGACGAGCATAAAGTGCTTAACATCCATATTCAAGTAATCGAATCGCAATCCACTCAATACTTATTATTGAGTAGTTTCGGCGGCCGTCTGTGGTCTTCATCATCAGTTCCACTTCCTCAAATGGTACTTTTTGAGAGCAACTGCACAAGTTACTATAATAAATACCCAAAACGTCATAGGTGTGCCTATAATATTTGAAGAGTTCCCTCGATTTCTCCAGGATCGCATCATCAGATCCTGACTTTTATGAAAATGGGACCAATTTCAAAGTATACCCTTTCAATCAAAAAAAGAATTTTCCAAATCGGTTCAGCCGTCTTCGAGTAATCGGTGATCATACATATAAAAAAAAATATACGCGTCGAATTGATAACCTCCTCTTTTTGTCGTCGGTTGAAAAATAAGAGTTAAAAACTTTATTTTCGCACAATTTTAGCCAGAAAACTGAAACTGATTAAATGTCAATTTAGTAATTCCGGTTAATCAGCTAAAGGCCTGATAAATCTGTGTCAGGAAGTGACTATAGATAAATACAACAGTAATCAAAACCCATCCAGTTAGATTGGAAGCTAAGCTCATTATGGTAACAAAAATCACAAAAGTTCCTCAACTTTTTGTATCAAATATACTTATTACTAACATTTTATTGCGTTTATTTTTCGTTGCCCCAACACTAGAAAATTCTACGGTACGTGGTAAAAACATTTAAATTCACTTGCTAAAACATCCATTCCCGGATGAAACATTTGTAGGTCATACATAAACATACATAATCAACCTAATCTCTGTCACTGCTGAGACACAACACAGGTCTTCACTCGCTGAGGAGATAGTGAGCCTTACAATTATTTATTCCGGTGGAAGAATTAAAATAGCGACACGCATGATAGCAGCCTATCGTTCAACCACTGCGCCAAACATGTCATCAACTTATTGGCCAATTGCTATATATCTTTTTCCGATGAGAAAGTCATGAAATGACTTCTCCTATTGCGGGTGGAGCGGAAGGGAGTGTCAGACTTTTACTGACTAAAACCCACCCGTTCCTGCAGTTTCGCTTATGTTCCGGGGCAACTTTATCTTTGGACATTCGCGCAACCCTGGCAGGCAATGGCAGGCTTTCGCCACCGACCCGGGATGGGTCTAAAAACAATAAAATTCATACAAACTTACCTTTAATCCCCGTCAGCTGAGGTACTGCCTTCAACCGATATCCTAATATAAGTCCGTTATGCGTATCGGCCGGTGGAGGCAGCCATCTTACTCGGAGCTCTCCTGGTGATTCTGTTTGTTCTAGTTGTACTCCAAGAGGCGGTGATGATGGGGCTGGTGATTGAAATTGTTTTAAATACATGATATAACATATATTGGCTTGTGTTGTGAAAAATTATTAACCAGAGAACTATAATTTAAATGCAAGGTTTGTGAAAACTTGAGTCAGTCTAGTCCCATTGCATTAGGGATTGATTCCTAAACTTTTAATTATAAAACCTAAGCTAAGTTTCAGAATATGGTTCAATTTTGTTTTAGAGATTGTAGGTACGCGTTTGACCACCGTCTCGCGTGATGGTAAGCGATGATGGCTTAAATGGTCGAAGATGAAGTTTACCTAGAAGTAACCTATTCTCTCTTGACTTAAAGACCCCCAGGTTATAGTTATCACGAAACACAGACTCCGGCAGAGAATTCGATTCCTTAGCTTAGCACATTGATAGTATTTCCAAAACGTTTTTTTTTCATTGGTTTTTTCAGGCAGCATATAAATTTTAAGTATGGGTGTGGTGTTGAGAAAGGATAATATATATCCTTTCTAAGAAACTATTGATAGATTTACATATAAGATATAGTTAAGCCAGTCGCTTAGCGAAGTACATCGAGAAACTTCGACAGAAATCTAGAATGTTCAAGACACTAACGCCACCTGGCGGCGAGTAGCAGTACTGAGTATATCGAGAAAGTTCGACTGACTTCTAATACATTCGAGACACTAACGCCATCTAGCGGTGAGTAGCAGTTAGCTGAGTATCTCGAGTAGCTTCTGGAATATTCTTGGCAGTATAAACAGTGAGTCGATTTTACAAGAATGTTCTAGAACTCATAGACCGGGGTATAAATAGATCGCAGAGGAACGCAGACGTGAGTCTTATTTCAAGATACGAGGCGATATAATCGAAGCTTTACAAGTAAATTTCGGTGCGATTTAAGTGTTAAGTGACAAGTATTGTACCTATATTATACTGTGTTAATTTTTGTTTTGTGTTTATTTATTTAAAGTGTTATTTTTGGTTTAATTGGTGTAAGTTATTTCTATCCCAAACCCCAGATCGTAACGGTTGGTAAGCTGTGATTGAAACAGGTGGAGTGAATAGAAGACATCTTATGTTGCTGCCAATAAATTAAAATAACTAAGAGCATGTGTATGTCAATAATAAAGATAACTATGCGAGGGTATATATCATAATCAGACTATAAAATCTGCTGGAACACAGACCTCTCTATTCGAGTAAATGGGCCGTTGTTCGCATGTCTTCAGGTTTTTCGACATGCTGTTTTCCTCAAGATGTCTTCCTTCAGTTTGTAAAAGCAGTAGTGATGATGGAAATTACTCAAAGTAATATGCCTGCCGGGGTTTGATCCTACGACATACAACTTGTAAGTCGTGCCTGTAACCATTGGACCACAACCGCTCACTTACTGCTTGAAAGGTTAGATTGTGATATTACCTTCTTCGGTAGTAGTAAATCTGACTGGAGTGGAGAAATGACTGAGGTCTGCTTGGTTTCCACCGGCGACCCTGGCAGTGTAGCTCGTCGCTGGAAGAAGGTCATCTACTTCTAAGCTGTGTCTTAATTCTTCTGACCTATTTAGAAAAAAAATTGTAAGAAGAAATTCAACATGATAAGTCATGTCACGTTGAACACAATTTTTTTATGGATATTTTTTAAAGAGAACTAGCAATAAGTTGAATTCAAATTACTAGAAATCTTGTAAAAGCTATAGTGGTGGGTGGGTGGGGTTCGAACCCGCAACCTTTCGATCACAAGTCCAACGCCTTATACATTACGCTATTTAAGCTTCGAGCCAGCTTACACACCTAGACGTAATAATTGATTTGTGACAGCGTAAGAGGATGAAAATTCTTTACAATTATTAATTTAAGTTTTATATCGGGATAGGCTTTGTTAGGCTGGTGGTATTAATTAACAAAATGTATGCAACATAAAATAAACACAACACCTTTCATTGTAATATTTATAACAACAAACAAAATAAATTTCAGAAATAGGATTCAAGTAGCCTGTGATACAGGTTTTAACCTAGTACAGGCCATCAATTTATTTATAGTTAAAACGGTAAAACACCAATTACATTAATTAACGCAGAAAAACAATAGCAATAGCTAAGCTTCCATCTTTCGGTTTACCCACTCAACTTTGCGTTTGGATTCAAGACTTCCCGAGGGATCGGTCCATTCGAGTGGTCAGTGATGGCTGCTCGTCTGGCCAACTGGCAATTAATGCCGGGGTCCCTCAGGGGTCTGATCTCTCAGCAACTTTATTCTTGCTGCACATTAACGATCTGCTAATGCCCGGTACCTTTGGATATGCAGACGACAGCACAGTTTCTGAGAGATGTGTCCAGCGCGCGAGCTGGTAGGTCACAGATCCAGTCTCTCCGTGAGGACATGGTTGGGCGTTTGAACTTGACCTTGAAGGCTGTCTCCGAATGGGGCGATGCCAACCTGGTCAGGTTTAATGCAGCTAAGACCCAGGCGTGTCTATTCTCCGGAAAAAGGAGCCAATTCGAACCGGCTCCTACTTTCCGTGGTGTAACCGTGCCGATAACCGATCATATTGAGCTTCTTGGGGTGACTTTAATTTCTACACTTAATTTTGGCCCGTCTATCGAGGCTAGGGCTCAGTTAGCATAAAAAAATTGGGAATCCTAGCCAAGATGAGACGGTACTTCACACCGGAACAGCTGCTCAATTTGTATCAAGCCCATGCAGGTTCGGTCGTGTATGGAATACTGCTCTCATCTTTGGGATGGATCTGCGAAATACCAACTGGACGCGCTTGAGTCTATCGAGACTCATTGGCAACGATGCACTGGTCGAGTCAAAGCTCCAGAGCCTTGAACACCGACGACGAGTTGCAAGTCTATCGGTTTTCTATCGGTTACATTTCGGGGAGTGTGCGATGGAATTACACAATCTAATTCCGCCAAGCCCGTTCCATCATCGGACTACGAGACAAACGGTGAAGCGCCATCGTTACATGGTGGACATCTCACCCATATGCACAAAACGTTTTGGGAATACCTTCATTGTGCGTACGGCTAACGAGTAGAATTCCCTGCCGGAGTCTGTGTTTCCCGACAGCTACAACCTAGGAGTTTAAGTCAAGAGTGAATAGGTTACTTTTAGGTAAGCGTGCTCCATCTTCGACCACATCATCACTTACCATCAGGTGAGATAGTGGTCAAACGCGAATCTATTATTAACAATAAAAAATAAAAAAATAAAAGAAGAATAATTTTTTAAATAAAATTAACATTAAAATGGAACAGTAGACACTCTAGCATACTTCCTCTCGCAGAACACCAGACATGCACGCATAATTTTACTCCATTCGTCGGCAAACACATCACATTCAGGGTTGGTAGTCAAGAGGGCATTGAGCATCCTTAGAGTGCAACATACTGGGGATTCAGCTCTGGTGACAGTTTTAGAAGTCGGTGAAGCAAACAAATTGTGCAAGCGGTTCTGACGGTGCCCGATGTACTTGTCAGGCACAAATAGTCGGCAGAAAAGGCCATGGAGCTCAGGACAGTTGATACGTCCGCTCAGAGTCCTCCAGGCTGGTGAGGTGAGCTGATCAAAGCCTCTCCTCACCTCCAACGAATTAAAGCAAGAAATGGCATAACCTTTTGAATAGGAACCTCAGGAAAGTTTTCTGGACCTTTTCAATAATTAATGTCTGAATTGCCGTATAGGGATGCCAGACACAGGCACTGCTTTCAAGTTTACTCCTTACCAAAGTGGTGTACAAAAGCCTAATAACATTGGCATTGCGAAAATCACGAGCATTTCTTAATACAAATCCTAGGCGCCTAAAAGATTCTTTCGCAAGGGTGGAGACGTGATCTCTAAAAGTCAGGCATCGGTCGAAGGTCATTCCCAAGTCCTTAATGTTGGTGACACGAGTAATTGCTTCTCAACCCAAACAACAGTTGTAATGAATTGGTTGCAACTTCCGACCGTACGTCATGACGTAGCACTTGCTCGTATTAAAAATAGCCTGTTCTGAATACTCCACTCATAGATGGCATCAATGTCCTTTTGCAGGAGTATACAATCGTCGACGGTTTTGATTTGCGCAACAAGTTTTAGGTCATCAGCATAGAGCAAGCATTTCGCAAACTTCACATTGGAAATAAGATCATTGATCATGATTAGAAAGAGAGGCGGCGCCAAAACAGATCCTTGACTCACACCCGAGCGAGGGCAGTAAGGCTTGGACTCGAAGCAGCCATGTCGGACAAACTGCTTGCGATCCCGCAGATAGTCAAAAAAGAGGACGAGAAACTGATGGCCCCCAGCTTCGTCAAAAGCACATCATTGTCAACTCTATCGAAAGCTTTACGGAAATCGAAATAAAGCGAATCAACCTGCCGACCTATGTCCATGCCACTAGGTATGTAATCAACATGAATCAGTAAGTTTGAATTTACAGAGCGATCGGGTCGAAAACCATGTTGCGCATCAGATAAAGACATATCAAATATTGTAATACCTACAGTCGCCTGGAGCTTTTGGGCATGAAGTTGACGTCAGAGCTCAACTTCGGCTCAACCATCGAGTCCAGAGCTCAGACTGCAGCAAAAAAGCTGGGAATCCTACACAAGGTGAGGCGGTACTTCACGCCTGGACAGCTTCTAAATCTGTATAAAGCACAGGTCCGTTCTTGCGTGGAGTATTGCAGCCACTTGTGGGATGGCTCTGCAAAGTACCAGCTTGCTGCATTGGACTCGATCGAGCGCAGAGCTAAAAGGCTTATAGGCGACGAGGTGCTGGTGGACAAGTTTCATAGCCTGGCTCATCGGCGAACCGTTGCTTGCCTGTCGGTTTTCTACAGATTGTACTTCGGGGAGTGTGCGCAGGAGCTCCATGACCTGATTCCTCCATCTCCCTTTCACTACCGGTCTACCAGACGCACGGCTGGGTACCACCCACACTTGGTTAATATACCGTCTTGTCGTACCAAGCGCTTCACTTCCACATTTATTGTGCGCACTGCCAAGCTGTGGAATTCTCTGCCGGCTTCTGTGTTCCCTGCCACTTATGACCTTTCAGCCTTTAAAGCACGAGTAAATAGGCATCTTCTGGGCTCGCTCGTCCCATCTTAGACCTCATCTATCGCTTACCATCAGGCGAGATCGAGGTCAAGAGTGGGCCCATCGGTAATAAAAAAAAATACATTACTTATAAAATTTACTTTGTATTTTACGAATTTAAATTATTAAATAAATGTAATATTATTATTTCAAACTACAAAAATACGGTAAATTTTTGTAATTTAATAATTTCTTGTTGAAAACATATCAAATCTCAAAAATGGTGTTTACAATATGTGCTAGGTGGATTAAGATACCCTACCGAAGAGATATCAATCAGATCCCCGCTTCGTAAATGAGTCTACGTGATCCACTATCAAACCATTCCAGGTTCACCACTCCACCACGCATAGGATATTCGAAAGTAGTAGACTCTAACGTTCTCCATTAGTTTAATTACTGTAAGGCGTTCCAATGCGAAGATAAACGAATAAATAAATAACAACACAACCTTATACATACAAACCTGGTAATATTAATAACTCGAGCATTATTCCAGGATAGTCTCTGACTGCTGCTGATCTGAAGGCTGTAGAACTGTGCGAGGGTCCTGGTCATGTCTCTCCAAGATAACTTCACAGACCTGCTCTTTATTGAGTCCACTGATAAGTCAGTTGGTGGGGCTGGTGGCTCTGAAAGAGGAAATGGTGTTATAGTTAACCGTACTCAGACAATTAACAAGCTAGTCTATCTTCAAGGATAAACTACGCTTGCTAAAGTCAGTACGAGGATGGATGACTATCCTAAATATCGAGACTCCTCCGTCCTTCAAGAAGCACGTTAAGTCTTTGGTTCCGATTGTCATTTGTACATCTTTGACAGTCATTACGGGTCGAGTCGGCAGCCAGAAAATCTGATACTGGTCTTTCCAAGGGATACCATGTTACTCAGCTGTGCTGCAGCAGCTGAGTTGTGGAGGTCAGAAGGCCAGTCTTAGCGCTAAAGCACTAAAAGGACTCAGCTGAATTCGACTACACTAGAAGTTGACCCGAACATAATTGGGAAAAAGCTTACCAGATGATGACTCAGATACACATTATATTTATATATAATTATATTTATATAATATTATTTTCTGTTTTATGAGTACACTAATTTAGCCCTCCCCACTTTCATTAAAGTTTTGAAAGTCCTTCTAAAGGTTTTCTGGAAGATATCGCTTTTAGCGATAAGACCGCCATTGTAACCATAGAATTAAGAAATAATGTCAAATAGGTGTGTTTAAATTTTGGTATACAATGAATGAATTCTATCTACTTTTTTTCTTAACCTATAGTGTCCTACTGCTAGGCAAATGTCTCACTCATAGCTTTGCACTCTTCCAAGTGGGCTGCTCCCTCTGACCAATACGTCATAAACTCGCTAACGCTTTCAAGGCTTTTCTCGGCGACGACGAAGCCCGTCATCTGGCTCTCACTGCGTTACGACTTTAGCCTTTCTATTTTTATGCATCCTACAATCATGTCCGCCCAATCCCACTTCAGTATGGCAGCCTTGTTGCCCACATCGGGGATTCCGTTTTGGAACGTATCGTCGTATTATCTATCGGTCCTGACCTTAATACTTAGAACGCTACGTTTGAACGCCTTTTGTAAAACCTTGAGTTTGGACTTCTGAGACTGGGTAGGGGACCATTTTCGTGTACCGTAGGTTTGGATACATACAGACAACAATATTACGACTTTTGTGGGTATGCTGAAACGTATCTGTTTATTTTATTTCTGGATACCTGTGGCGTAACAAATAAAATTTTAACATAACATGACTAGCCTATAAGGTTTCCACTGCTGAAACACGGGCCAGGGCCGGATTCTCTCTATGGAAGGGAATGCGCAATTCACCACACGAGCCCTTCAGTTTTTTTTTTTCCTCTAATGATACCATACAAACTCGGCTTTGAATATGCAATTTTAATCAAACCATTAAACTTAAGTATGTTAGATACAGGAAGATAGAATACTCTTTATTGCACAACAATAATTTTATCACATCTGATTCACAATATTGCTTAACTTATGGTTACAATGGCGGTATATCTATACTAATATTATAAAGCGGAAAAGTTTGTTAGTTTGTTTGTTTGTTTGTTTGTTTGCTTGAACGCGCTAATCTTCGAAAGTACTGGGTGGATTTGGATGAAATTTGGTAAGGAAGTAGCTTGAAGCTTGAGGAAGGTTATAGGCTACTTTTTACCCGACTGCAAAAAAGGAGAGTTATGTTTTTACCGTGATAGAATCCACGGGAGCGAAGCCCCGCGAGAGTACTAGTTATGAATATATTTTTAATGTTTAGACTCTTCATTGACGGTTTATGTAACATGAACTGTTACGTATTTACCTATGTTTTCTTTCCACTAATCAGCCTTATTAAAAATGTTATTCATAGCTCATAATTTTTCCTTGGATTTAAACCTAAAACGTATAGTATAGGGAGTCGTTAATTGTGGTCCCGGACGTTAATTGGTTTTGGGTGAAGCTGGGGCCTGTGGTAAATTTATCGGATTCTAGTGATTAATTGATTGTTATATTTGTGCGAATATTTTGTAATGCCTTGTTCGATGTTTAGTTCTAAATGTATGAGATAATGGTATTGTTTTCTGTCTATAACGACAGGTTATTTAATTTTGTTACGATTTACTAGAAATGCAGTCAAACTGGAGTTTTTTTTTTATTGATAATAGGCTCACGTTTACCTAGAACCCACCATCATAGTAAGCAATTATGTGGTCGAAAATAAAGCACGCTTACCTAGAAGTAACCACATATTCACTCTTGACTTAAACCCCAGGCTATATTTATCAGGAAATAGACTCCAGCAGGGAATTCCACATCTAAGCTGTACGCACGACTAAAGTATGGATAAACAAAAGACTTGATAGCATTTTTACTTATCAGAGTATTAATATGCGTCATAATAATCTACCTGCCCGTATCCATCTACTATGGGTCCGTACAACATGTTTTCTTCTTCCATTCTCCCCTGTCAGACGTCACAGCATCATTGTTGGTGATTCTCAGAGGTGTTCGAAACAAAATAGCGGACTGTAACTATAGGTAGGTTCGTATATTAGGATTATAAGAACGCGCGCTTCTGGTCCGTATCGTATGTGTAAATGGCGGTGCGTGTGCGCGGCGGCGGCGACTCGGTAACTCGTCCCCCGCTCTCCGCTCGCCGCTATCGCCTTCCCGACGTCGGAGTGGCTCATGGTGCTACATTTTGTCTCCTTGTTGGAGACCATTCACTCTTTTTCTTTCATATCATTACTCACACAATCCATCTTTTCTTTGGCCTTCCTCTAGCTCTCCATCCATCAACATTCGAACCCATCACTCTTAACGTCATAGAAAAGAGTATTACTGGAAATTAGTGAGTAATATGTGGATGCTTGGGACCTGTATTTATTTCGTAAAAGTTATCACTAACAATAAAACAGCACCTGCCCGCTGAAGTGAGCTTGACAGATAGTTGAATAAAGAGTATGTTCCTGAAATACAATGTACTATCTGTAATGTTATATTTTGATCAGTTTGAATAATTTAGCAGCATGTTTCAGATTACAAAACTAATTCAGTGGTTTCCATTTGAGTTGTTTCAGCTATAACTATTATTTACAAAAAAAATTAATCAATACGGCAAACAAAATTTGTTAATAAGATAGATATTAGTTTTGTGGTTGCGATGAGTTCAATACAATATCATTAAGTAAAAGTCGTATCAACTTGTGCAATGTTGATTGGTTAGCGTGGAAATGGAAAAATAAAATTGACAACGTGAAGCGAGAGCGTTTCATCAGACATTATAAATGATCTCAGGCTTGATACGAAATTGCAATCTATAATAATACGAAGCTATTTATTTACACATGTACAATAGTGGTAGGTACTAATGGGCGGACTTAACGCAGCAAGGCATTCTCTACCAGTGAACCTTTGGGTTGAAATACCACATTGATATGATATACTGATATAGCTATGACCACATTAATATACTTAGCTATGATAATTATACTGATTTAGGGAAGAGAACAGTGTCCATGGAGTTTCTTGCACGTTCTTCTCCATAGATCTACACTTTCAAATGTGCGACTGACCTATTATGACGGTTCAAAAGTTCCTGAAAATGGTTTAATAAAAATAAATACTTTGATTTGCGAGTTGAATGACTGTGTTCGCGAAGCAGTCGATATTACCTACGCGTTTCCCCCGTAAATCCCGAACCCGTGGGAATACAAAAAAAAGTCTATATGATAACCTATAACCTCCTGTATCTTCCAGCAGTGTAAGTCCTATTACAATCGGTTCAGCCATTTCATGGATTAGCTCAGACAAACAGAACGGCAAATTGTCAATTTTTTTTCTATAGGTAAGGTACTGTTTGTCAATTCTTATACAATTTAATAATCGCCTTCGCCACGCTACCGCTGACGGAATGTCACTTGTCCTTTGCTCCTACATTTCAGTCAAGCCACAACACTAACAGTGAACATACCCACTGCATACATATGAATTTCAGTTCCAATCCATAACCTCATTAAGGTAATACCGGGGGCAGTCTGTTTGCCGCTAAACCCGAATCGATTGCGTGGGACTGCGCCAATAAATCTGTTTGTACGTTGCTGGCTAATCAAGTTACGTAAATTATGCTCTGCTGGAAGTTTGTTTACAATTCATATGGTGCTTTACGGTAAATCAGTTTTAGAATGTACCTACATTGAGTGAATAATCCGATTACCTTATTTAATATCGATTGAGAACTTTTCGATTAAGAACCACCTGGGTGATATTACCATTAGCATGATTTATGTGGGTAATAAAAGTCCACAAGATTTATTAAATTATTAAAAAAAAAACACAGCTCTTAAAAAAATCTTACAGCCAATTATGGATTTACAATTTATTGACTATATAGGAACAAACGTGTAGGTGAGTATTAAGGAGTAATAAACGTGAATCTGTGTCGGTGTGTCTGTGTGTGTATCAGCGAAAGAGAGACAGAGAGAGCTATATTGGTGTATGGTGAATGCCTGTAATCCACCGTCTTTAAACTTATATGTATATGTATTTTACTTCTATTTGGATTTACACGTTAAATCGTCATGTACAGAGGAGATAAGTAGCTTACTAAACATACCTTTTTTGGAGTTTAATATATCGAGATCAGAGAATTTTTGTGTGAAAAGTTTTTAGTATCGTTATATAGTAAGTTGTAATAGATAAATAACAAAGGTCGCCTTTGTTCACCTGTCTTGAACGATTAAAAGGTGAACCACCTGATGCCTCCGTGTAAGACGAATTATTTCTCCTGAGTGAAATACTTTCAATGAAATGAGAAAACCATAAAATAGTTTTGTTCATCTAGAATTTTTTTTCATTTTTTTTCGTTCTATTTTTAATGGCAATTGTTTACAAAGAAATTCAAAAATTTGCTGTCTTTCCTTGTGAACACTTTAAAAACCTTGGCTGACTATGTACGTTTGTGCCAATAATAAGGGCATGGAATTTGTATGAACAAGGGCATGCACACGCTCTGTACCTAATTTCCGAAAGTCTTATCATTACCATTTGTAGGTAGTGCCTTGATCTAATCAAAGCTAGTTTGATCCCTTGCTTTGAGCTGATTGTAACAAGATAACATGCCTTTCAACCTAATTTATGATCTTTGATGTCGCTTGCTTTGTCGAGGAGACCTAGCTAATAGTAAAGTCTCAAATTTTGTATTTGCTATTTAGAAGGCAAATACTAAATTTAGGAACCTGGACTATGGTATATGTTGGTTTTGATATTATATACTACTAGCTTTTGACCGCGACTTCGTTCGCGTGGAGGTTTTTCCCGCGTAAATCCCGATCCCGTAGGAATTTCGGGATAAAAGCTATCCTATGTCCTTCCCAGGGTCCTAAACTGTTTCCATGCCAAATTTCATATAAATCGGTTCAGCGGTTTAGGCGTGAAAAGGTAACACACAGACAGACAGAGTTACTTACGCATTTATAATATTAGTATGGATTTAAATATGCAGATTTTGTTTTTTATCGGAGAATTGTTTTGTACGTAACCAATATAGTCAGTATTTTTTCAACCGACGAAAAAAAAAAACGGAGGAGGTTATCAAGTCGACGCGTATATATATTTTTTTTTATGTATGATCACCGATTACTCGAAGACGGCTGAACCGATTTGGAAAATTATTTTTTTATTTGAAAGGGTATACTTCGAAGTTGGTACCATTGTCACCAAGTCAGGATCTGATGATGGGATCCTGGAGAAATCGAGGGCTCTTCAAATATTATAGGCACACCCATAGTGATTTGAGTATTTTTTTATAGTAACTTGTGTAGTTGCATTCGAAAAGCACCATTTGTGAAGTGGACCTGATGATGAAGACCACAGATGGTCACTGGATTTACTATAAGTAGGAATAATAAGTTGGTATTAGTTCATGTGTTCCGCTTCGATTACTTGAATGTGGTTAATATGCTCGTCACAATGCATATGGTGAAGTGAAGCTGATGGTGAAGTACCAGGAGAACTCCTCAACAATAAACGGCCCAACATTGGGAAGAGCAATATTATTGGTAAAAAGATTTTTTTTTAATATGTGGAGTTTCTTGCCGATTCTTCTCCATATAAAACGACAAATTTCGTACCGTGCACTAACTTCTGACGTTTTGTAAGTGCCCATGTAGGCATATGTGAAATAAAATTTACAGTTTGAAATAATTAAAATATTAATCAATATTGCCTTCAGTCATTATATTTCATATCTTCAAACTAATCAATCTATCATAGAATTACAGTTGTCTTCGAGGTCTCATTATCGTTCTCAATCCTACTACTATTATAAATTTGAATGTTTTGATATTTGTGTAATTGCATTTTTGTGTATCAATTAATGGCATAAAGGATTTGAACGCAACTTGAAAAGCTTATAGTTTACAACTCGGAATAATACATAGGCTTCTTTTATCCAGGGAAAATTTCCACGCGAATGCAGAAGCGAAAACAGCTAGTCTACACTAGTATTACAAATAGGAAACTTTTGATTTTGTTTTTTGTTTGGTTGTACTGGATAAACTCAAAAACTACTGGATCGATTCTATACATTCTTTCACCAAAACAGAGCTATACATTATCAGCGAATAACATAGGCTACTTTTTTGCAGAAGAAACTTATTCACGTGAAACCGTGGGCAAAAGGTAGTGGTATATAAACCTATTTTTTTTAATCTATGCACTTTTGTTTAGTGGCTTTTAGCAAAGATTTGTCAGCGCCTTCGTACACTTTTACATTAATTGGCTTACTTTAACGGTATTAGTTTATAATATTACTTAACAGTTACTGTATTAGAGTAATAAATAATAAATAAAATTAATAAATAAAATAGTTTCTTTGCACTTTCAAGTAAAATGGCAATGTTACAATAGGCCTTAAGGTAATACATATGTTTATGTAAGAGTTGCAGCCAATACCTAAACTAAGACTACTTAATATCTTGTATTTATAGGTAAAAATGTGTAGTTATTCGGGGTAGAACCTAAAAATAAGTAGCCACATAGTAAACTCACCCAGTATAGTAAGATGGACGCTAAACACATCGGCACCAAAGGGATTGCCAGCTCTGCACTGATATAGCGCACCGTCACTAGTTTCTGTTTGTAGCAGTTCCAATATGCTGGTCATTCCGTCCTCTGATTTGGCTTCTGATATTTTTACTCTGGAAAAAAAAGACTGCCTTTAGTTTTAAAATTTTTATACTGTAGACACAACTTACGAGTTCTAGGTCATGGAAACCCAGGAAGACATATTACTTTCAATGTGCATACAACCTGTGGTACAACTAAGGAGTGGAATTCCCTGCCGGAGCCTGTATTACCTGATAACTATAACCTCAGGGTATTAAGTCAAGAGTGAACAGGTTACTTCAATGTAAGCGTGCTTCATTATCGCTTATATAGATGAGATTGTGGTCAAACTCGAGCCTATCATGAATGAAAAAAATCTCCACCGTCACCACTGCTCTTACAACAAAAGGTGAAGGTAAACATCGAGAGCTGCCTATGGCTTTTCCCTTATTAACTAAAAATATTATACAAAATACACATATCCCCTACGAAACTTTTTTTATTCAAATATCCTTTTATTTTACTGATAAAAAAGATCTTTGAGTAAAACTAGCTTTTCCAGGGTTTACCTGGAAAATGCACATTAAATAAGATAAGTCACAGATGTGAAATTACGGGAAAGCCTTAGTGGATAAATAAAGTGAAAAATAAAACAAAACAACGAGGTTTGCACTATTTACTTTAAAAAAAAAATACAAAACTTTATGCTTATAAATTTTGCTATTCAATAAAATCTCGTTTAGTTCTTTTAAACTAAATTGACCTAGATTCAGGCTCGGAAAACTGTAAACAGTGTCAGTGAATTGAGCATATTTTTATTACTTTGATGTTTTATTCATCTTGGAATAATTAGGGTGCTGACGACCGTATGTAACTTAATAAAAACATGTAAAAACAGAACCTGAAATAACTTTTGTACGAGTTCAGTGTGTTCGTTTGTCACAGCCAATATATCGATGGGTCCTATGTATATGGGCCAAACTAACAATTTGGCCATTTTGACTTTTTTATGGTAAACGCATCTTATCGATATAAAGAATTATGTGAGCTATTAAAAAAAAAAGATTTCTGCATAGAAACACGATTTTTTATTACAGTATAACGGCGTATGTGACATGAATTTAAACGTAAAGGTCCTAATAGTAGTTAGAGACTTATACGCGGGGAGTTGCCGCGCGTTTATTTATTGTTTGGACCAATCAGCTGATTTGACAATACATTGAACGGAGCAACGGCCGCACTGTGATGAATACAAATTGTAATTGTTGTGTTTTTGGGTTACAATTTAGTTTAATAAGTAAAAGATGACATCCGATTATCGCGCTAAGTTGTCTAGAAGTCGGAATTTAGTGAAAGAAAAAATATTATCCCACCTGCATATCACAGTTATTATGAAAATTTAGTAGCATCTAATGACATTGCGTCAATTAATGAAAGCGGTAATGAAGAAAATTAATGAAGACTTTTTAAGAATTAGCACGGGGAAGCACTTGCTGTTTCCCTTGGCATCTCCAAGGCTTTTGACAGGGTCTGGCATGATAGCCTTATTGCTAAGCTTCCTTCTTTCGGTTTACCCACTCAACTTTGCGTTTTGATTGAAGACTTCCCGAAAGATCGGTCCATTCGAGTGGTCATTGATGACTGCTAAATTGCCAATTGCCAATTGGCTATTAATGTCGGGGTCCCTCAGGGGTCGGTTCTCTCAGCACAGTTGCTGAGAGATATGTGTCCAGCGTGCGTGCTGGTGGGTCAGATCCAGTCTCTCCATGAGGACATGGTTAGGCGCTTGAACTTGTCCTTGAAGGCTGTCTCCGAATGGGGTGATGCCAACTTGGTCCATTTTAATACAGCTAATACCCAGGCTTGTCTCTTCTCCTCAAAAAGGAGCCAATTCGAACCGGCTCCCACTTTCTGTGATGTAATCGTGCCGATAACCGATCATATTGAGCTTCTTGGGGTTACACTAACTTCCACTCTCAATTTTGGTCCATTTATCGAGGCTAAGGCTCAACTAGCATCAAAAAAGTTGGGAATCTTAGCAAAGGTGAGACGGTACTTCACACCGGAACAGTTGCTCAATCTGTATCAAGTCCAGGTTCGTTCGTGTATGGAGCTACTACTGCTCTCATATTTGGGATAGATGTGCCAAATACAATTTGGACGCGCTTGAGTCTATTGAGAAACGGGCCAAGAGACTCATTGGCAACGATGCACTGGTCAAGTCAAAGCTCCAGAGCCTTGAACATCGACGACGAGTTGCAAGTCTGTCGCTTTTCTATCGGTTACATTTCGGGGAGGGTGTGATGGAATTACACAATCGAATTCCGCCAAGCCCGTTCCATCATCGGACTATAAGACAAACGGTGATGCGCCATCGTTATATGGTCGACATTCCACCCATACGCACTAAACGTTTTGGGAATGCCTTCGTTGTGCGTACAGTTAAGGAGTGGAATTCCCTGCCAGAGTCTGTGTTTTCCGATAGCTATAACTTAGGGATCTTTAAGTCAAGAGTGAATAAGTTAATTTTAGGTAAGCGTTCTCTATCTTCGACCACATCATCACTTACCATCAGTTGAGATGGTGGTCAAACGCGAACCATATAACAAAAAAAAAAAAATACTAATGTTGATTTTGTTAATTTTATTACTTAATTATACTATAGAGATTTTTTTTTGTTTATTTACACAAGATAGGTTTTTAATTTTGTTATTTTTTTTATAATTTTATTGAGTAAATAATAATGTGAAGTAGGTACATTATTTTGTTAATCAAACTAAGATCTTCAGTAAAAGTTTCGTTCTTACTTATTATTTTTTTGTTTTTTTTTTTCATAAGTGTAGTTTTAAGACTACTTTAATTTTTATTTCAATAAATGAATAAAACTATTGCGTGTTTTTTAATTATTGAAATGATCTAACTGAAAACTGAGTTAGTAGGTAAGACGATTGTAAAACGTATAAGTGTCAATGTGACATAAATGACTAAATATCTAAATAGCTTATATTCTAATTAATGAATTATCAACTACTTCAATTGTTACTTGATTTTATGACTAAAAAATATATAACGTATGCTAATTAACGTTATACGCGTATAATGGCCAATATGACACATTGGCCCTTTTAAAGTGTTTTTAGAGAAAAATAATTTTAACAAAAACTAACGTAGAAGGGCCAATGTGACGTAAAAAAAAACCTATATATATAAAATACTATAGTACAAATGAGGAGGATAGTTGTCTTAGCAAACAAGCAAAGATTCGTAAACTTCGGTTTTATCAATCTGAAGTTATAGTAAATAGAAACTTTGGAAGCCTCTCCTGTAAAGTTGTAATTTTGCACTTTGGCCCATATACATAGGACCCATCGATATTATATCAAATGTAAAATATTATGTAAGGAAAATAAAAAAGAAATATTTTTACGCATACCTTCTCAAAACTTTCATAATAACCTAATATAGTCTAGAAATAAATATTATCCCGTTTTATAAACGATAACCCGTACCGACTTGCGATTGAAACTTATCCATACAAATTGCGCGGGTACCGCACTTGTGCCTGTAACTGAGTGTTTTATTAGTCACTTCATACACGATTTTTAAGATTTTTAGTGCCTATTCCTTATTGCATATATATTTCGGTAGGGTTGAGGAGTCACAAACAAAATATTTTCCATGTCGGACTGCCTAGCCATCAAATAACCGGTTCAAAATTACCTATAAAATAGACAAATTCTCGCTGTCCTATTTTATATATAATAATATTCGCGAAGTCAAGTTGACCGTCAGTGAAAGTGCCAATCTTGTAATTTAAAAAGGCAAGAATTCCCACAAAGATTTTCTAAAATGCGTGAAGAAACTTATTGATTTATATCATGTTTAGGGAGATCTATAAAAAAATGTAAGAATGAATACTCCGGCCACGATCAAGAATCGTGAATATAATTTTAAAACCACTTTAATAACTTATTTGATATTATTGCACATGATGCCTTTGAAAAATGAAAATAGAGGAAGACAAGGTATATTTAAAGAAACAAAGAGAGCCAGGTCGACCGGGATGCTTAGGTGGCGTTACAAAAAAATTACAGACAAAGAAGGAATAGCTAGTTAGGCAAAGAGGATTGGAAGAGAGTTAGCGAGGGAGGAGAGTTAGCATCTAAATAAATAAATAAATAAATCTACTTCCACTACAAATAACTTGGGAGTCGCAACAAGAAAAACTCAGGCCCCCTAGAGCACAGTATCAGGCATGATGGATAGCGAGAGCGATCTATTCTTCAAAATGTGTTTGCAATCACAACTCCGAATGATTGCGAAAGACAAAAAGGCTCTTCAAGATGTTTGCTTATTTATTGTCACGTTTACGTGTATGTTTATGTATGTTAAACCTAGGCTCAAGTTGCAACTAAAGCACCTCACCAAGATTTGTGGTTCTTGAATAAGGTAAAAAAGTACGAAAAAATTGATGCAACAATTTCTAAAGCTTCGTTAAGCAAGTAGTGTAGCCATCACTTGTGATCCGTATTAGTGTGAAGAAACTGTCATATTATCACTTTCTGATGATGAAGTTGATAAGCTAAAATTAAAATGATTGCCAAGTTAAACAGACTTAAATTTCTGTTTAACTTGGCAATCACAAAAACGCTAAGTTCCATCGATGGAAGAAATTACCTAAAATCTTTTCGGTAAGCAAGTATTTAAGTTTTCTTGTTGCTTTTTGTTTATTCATTTTTTTTTTGTAGATAAAACGAATTAATGATTGATAATGATTTTGTATCCGAAAACATTTCGATCACAACTTCAGGTTAACGACGGTTTTCTTCAAGAAGATGTACGACTATGTTGTAGGAATGATAATGCAGCATTTCAGAACGCTGAATAAATCGTTTGAAAGTTGTAAATTATACCGCTGAAAGGGCTGTCAAGTCAAATAAACATCAGAAGAAGAATAAAAACAGTTCTTGTTGCGTTGTATGTAGGGACATCGATATTTCAATCCGGACTTTATAAAAAACTACATGGTCACGCCAACAATAATTCAGTCCTGAAAGGTATCAGAACCAACCTTCGATACGGTGGACGTGTTAATTAAAGTGAAGCGGCAGTGGCAAATGTCGAGGTGGAGAAGAGAGGAAGAGAAGGGACATGCAGCACTTACCAGGGGCAGGTCAGCGGGATCCAATCTCCTTCGACCAGCACACAGCAGAGTATCACTACGCGGGTCGCGCGACCAATATTTGAATAACTTTTTCTTCTTATTACACTGGGTAATCAAACACAAGGATGCGTTTGGCGGAGCGGGAATGTATTGAAAACTGCAGAGTAAGGCTCGAGAAGATCCTCGTCTCTTCGCGAGGTCAGACGAAAGGGCTCGTCATGCGGTGCGGGGGTGATTCGAGAGATCCGTTACACACGTGCTTTCATTTGCAATTTCTTCGTCGAACTGACAGCTGTCAGTCCTCGTTCACTCTTTCTCATGTTCACCTTTTGAATAATGCTAAAGCGCTGCATGTACAGGTGGGAAAAGGAGCGGGAAATACAAACTGCCTCATAGTATAAGAGTAAATCTATATAACCAGTGTTGGCGTTACCACTACACTTAAGAGAAGTTACCCTAGCTGACTGTTATTCTTTTATTTTTAATAAAGATTAATTTTATTATTTAAATTAATTTTATTTTAACTCTTATTCACTTAGGTAATTTGTTTCATTTATAATAGTTTTATTGCCGACCCAAATATGAGAACAAAACAAGATTTTCAATAAACTTTAAAACAAGCTCAGTCGGCACGGGTTGCGATCATGCTAGAAATATTCATATTTGAGTATGTTTTAACATTTATAAAAAAATTAGAGGGTATGAGTTTCATTTTTTTTTTGTGGCCATATAAGGGACACCTTAATGTATATGGATGCAAAATACAAATTATTACACATAGGCCTACCTATACAGTATGTTAACTAACAGAGGGCGTTCCCATTACCCGCAATAGTTTAAGCACATCAATTAGATCGCCGCACACGCAGCCCGTCATTCATAAATAATTATAATAAATCTGTAGAGAGGTCAATTCTGTACATGAAATATATTTCCAAAATAACTATCAGGGGATGATTAGGGATCGATACTGATGCCAAAAATGCAATCTGTAAATTTTTTGTCTGTCTGTCTGTCTGTCTGTCTGTCTGTATAACCGTTATAGAAACAAAAACTACTCGACGGATTTTAACTAAACTTGGTACAATTATTTTTCATACTCCTGAGCTGGTTATAGTATACTTTTCATCACGCTACAATCAATAGGAGCAGAGCAGTGAAGGGAAATGTTGGGAAAACGGGAGAAGTTACTCCATTTTTTAAGCTTCCGTCGCGTGTGCAACCTTAATGGTTAAAGCTACACAGAAATCATTTCATGACGGAAATGTTCTCCTTAAAATTATATAAAAAATATCCCACGACAGCATATGTCTATCTTTTATGGTTGACTCACAATAACACGTGTAACTCCCGATAGCTTAGCAGTTCGAAGCTTTCTGATTATAATATTTGTCTACTCTTACGTTTATAACACTCTCAGTCACCCCTAATTGAAAAAGTTATGATTATAATTATTCCATAAAAAAGAATAATATAAATCGGTATAGAAACACCAAAGTTATACACGAAATACGTTAATATAAGCCATCGCGCGTGAATGGTGAATCATGCTATAAGGATTATTTTTGAGAATCGGTCGCCGCGCTCGACGCGTCTCGCGGCCGATGGTATATAATTTCGTTCTATAGGTACTTAAGCCTCATGTGAACGTGATCTAAACAATATTACCAATACATTAACTTAAAAACACACAAGGAGTTACACGCTGACGGAGTCGCCGGCACAGCTATTCACAATAATATTGTGAGGTTCCGTATTGCAATATTTTTCAACAGTATTATAGATTGACATATTATATTTCCCTACTAAATTACGAAAGCTAATCTGTCTGTTACATCAAAATCACTGAACCGTGAGGAAGGACATAGGCTACTTTTTAAGGCTGAAGAGTTTGTTTGTTTGTTTGAACGCGATAATCTCAGGAACTACTGGTTCGATTTGAAAAATTATTTTTTAATTAAATAGTCAATTTATAGAGAAAGGCTATAGGCTATATATCATTACGCTAAGGCCAATAGGAGCCGAGCGCCAATGAAGAATGCTTCAAAATCGGGGTTAAATTTAAAGTTAGCCCAATGAAGAATGCTTCAAAATCGGGGTTAAATTTAACGTTAGCACAAAGTAACTATTCCACGCGGACGAAGTCGCAGGCAAAAGCTAGTTCATAAATAATTTGCGACGTTGCCGTCCTTCAAGTAGGCGTGTACCTACAGAGTGTTTCTTTTACGTATCAATTTAACATTTTTAGTGAACATTTTAAGATTAAAAAAAAAATTGTTTTCGAATGGTAATCTTTTTTTAGCATGTATAAATGCTATACTATTGCGGGTTAACGGGAACGCCCACTGTTAATTAACATACTATATTATAAAACGTTCTGTCATTTTATAATATAGGTTTAGACTAACATATAGGCACTTAACTGCAAGAGATAAGACTGGAAACTGTCGTAGTTGAGGAAAGACTATCAAACATTTTTGATAGGGATTTAATAAACAAACAAACTTTTCCTCTTTTTAATATTAGTATAGATAGGCGAGTATTCATCTCGAATTCTCCAATGTATGTTACTGTATAATGGTAACGGGTACAAGCTAATGTTACACAATGTAGCAGTTTGCTGAAAAAAAAAAATCAAAAAGAAGTATTACCTCTGTGTTAAAGGATTGATTGGTTTCCCATTCCTCGTCCACATTATTCTGATTGGGTCGTCGCCTTTAGCTTGACACTCAATGGTGACGTGCTGTCCAAGTTTAGCGGTCATGTTCCTTGCGAGGATATCGAAGGTCACCGGCTCTGAAATGAAACTAATACTGAGTAAATTAAGTTTGGGTGGTTAATGTTGGACACACAATATTTATCATGCGGGTCTCAGATACCTTATTTTGGTTTAAAAGTGAAATATATAATTCTAACGGTACCTATTTGGTTTATGTTGTAAAATGTCTCTAAACATAGAAAAGATAATATGTAGTAAATAATCTATTAAATGTACGCTTTTCTAAATATTGTATACTAGCTATGCCCCGCGGTTACACCCGTGATCAACATCTCAACAATATCAACTTTTATCCCCTATTTCAATCCTTTTAGGTTTGAAAAGAAATCGCCGCTTATGTTTTGTTTAAGGATGCGAAATTATCTAACGACTACCTCCCGATTTGGGCGAAGCGGAAGGGTGTTTCAAACTTTTACTGACTAAAACCCATCCGTGTTCCATCATTTGCCCTTCGTGTTTCGAGGCCGCGGTAACTCTTTCGAACAATTCCGCCACCCCAGCAGACAACGGCACCCCTTGTGGGCCCCGACAATTTTGCTGAATGGGTCTTTTAACTATTTTCATTCCAAATTTCATGCAAATCGGTATGGTGGTTTAGCCGTGAAAGCGTAACAGATAAAGAGACAGACAGACTTTCGCATTTACAAATATTAGTATGGATGTAAAAGTTTATTTATAAGAATGTTTTAGTAAAATTTTGTTATAAGAATGGATGGATTGTCTTTCAGAATATATTAGATTAGATTGAGATAAAATTTAGGGCACGCATATAGCTTATAACCTGTAGGCGAGTGTGATTCTTTTTTTTTTTGATTTCGATAAAAAAGAATATCCCTATCTGTAGTTCACGCAGACAAAGAGATGGCCAGAAAATATTAGTAAATTAATATACTGTTACGCCAGTCGCTTAGTGAAGTACGTCGAGAAACTTCAACAGAAATCTAGAATGTTCGAGACGCTAACGCCATCTAGCGGCGAATAGCAGTACTGTGTATCTCAAGTAGCTTCTGGATTATTCTTGCCAGTATAGGCAGTGTGTCGATTTTGCAAGAATGTTCTAGAGCACATAGACATAGAGGGTATAAATAGATCGCAAAGGGACGCAGAGAGTCAATCTTAATACGAGGCGAATACGCGATATTTATTATCGAAGCTTTACAAGTGAATTTATGTGCGATTTAAGTTTTAAGTGACAAGTGTTGTGGTGCGAATAATTGTGTTAAATTTTTATTTTGTGTTTAATTAATTAAAGTGTTAATTTTTGTTTAATTGGCGTTAATTATTTCTATCCCGAACCCCATCTCGTAACAATACTATACTTTAATGTAACCAGCCTGTAAAGTTCCCACTGCTGTGGCCGTGGCCCAGAGCTGGTGGATATCTTTCAATGTTTGGTTTATGTTTTGTTCTTCAACTTCCTTCGGTTTATGTTTCGTGAGCAGTTTTGTGTTTATGTAAATTACACAGTGAACCCACGACCTGCAACTTGTATGTCAGATTCGTAACCTTTGAAGCGCTACTGCTATCCCAATAATTTATGCTAAACATTAACATTAACATTAACGCTCTCTTGGACTCAAACACAGATTTAGATATGTTTGTGGATGAATGGAAGATAATATTGTCAGAATGTTTGAATTTTTGTGAGAAGAATGTGCTAAATAGATTATAAAGTATATTAAATAGTGTAATTGGTTTCGGCCGTTCTATTTAATGAATTAAATAAATAATAAAATAAATAAATAGTTTAAGTATAAACTATCTTGAAACAGAAAAACACCAAAATATAAACAACTAGCAGTTGACCCGCGACTTTGGCTGCATGGATTTCGAAATAATTTTAATGCCCTAATAGTGCACTTTACTACCAGTATTTTTTTTTTTAGAATTGGGTCGTTAGTGTCGGAGATTACCCCTACATAAACTTACAAACAACGAAGATAATGAGACGCAAATAACCATAGCTTTAGCGCCATAAAAATCCAACAATTCCCGCCTTCCTCTTAAAACAAAAGTGTTTACATTTGCATGTTTTCAAAGTATATTTGTGTTAACTTGTTAAGGAAGAGCTTAGCAACATTCCCTTACAAGTAATAACTGAAGAAAGAAAAACAAACTTTCCAAAGAACTCCGTTTGCAAGTTGTTAGAATTAATTAAGATCTGAGGTTGATTCTGATGACGTAAGCAATGAATTCAAATCAAAACTTTATCTTATGAATAAACGATTCTGTAAAGTAATGGATTTATTTTGGTGAGGTGTGGTTCCCACCACACCTCACCTTGATTGGACGATGTTTCGAGTTTAAATTGATATTCAGATTAAAAGCAAAAACGCAGTGTAGTAGTATGGAAGAGACGTTGAAATAGGTTTTATTTGATTTTAACTTAAAGCTGTATCAGTAAAGGCCATTTTTAGGACGAATCCCTGTTACGGAAAGTACCACGGGATTAATACAACTAGTTTAATGAAATACCTTTCCTTGCATTAAGTTTTCGTCGATATATTTTTTGAGATATCAGTTTTTGGTGACTGGTTTATCCGGAAAGCATGTACTTAAGTATTATATGTAGCTTCAAATCTGTTTCTAAATGACTGCTATTTTGCCATAACTATAACATCATTGACATTCTTATTAATAAAAAAAAAAACCGGCCAAGTGCGAGTCGTACTCGCGCACGAAGGGTTCCGTATAAAAACGACAAAAAATCATGTCAGTTGTATGGATAAGTGAAATGTAAGACAGCACTAATGAGAAAATGTGTTTTTGGTATGGCCCCACGAATATATAATAAAGTACGGAATGTTATTAAAAATATGACAGTATCAAAATTTAAACGGGCGCTAAATGAATTTTTAATAAACAAAACTTATTACAGTATTGATGATTTTCTTAATGATGATTCACTGACTGATTGATATGCTGACCTGTATGACATTGTGATTGACAATTTTAATGCATTTCTTATGATATTTTTTTTTCAAGTATACTTACTTTAATTCATTTGACATTACTGATACGATTATTTCTCTTATTTTTGACTTGGCTAACATTTTTAATTATGTTACTTTTATTTTAATGTAACTCTAATTTCAATTGTGTTTGGAAAAGTATCTGCATACCCAAATGAGGATAAAATATGGAGGTCTGTATTGTCTGTGCTGACGATTTCTTAAATGGTGAATTAATTTAGAATGACAACTAATGATATAGATATTTAGTAATATTGGCAATTTAAATATTTTGACATTAAAATTATTTTTGACAAATTTAATCATTTAACATTTTTAATATACATTTGACAATTTAACATTTTTAATAATTCTTCATTTAAGTCTGACATCAGTTATTATTCAATTTAATTTAATTTTTATTTAATACCAAAATTATGCATGATTTTGCAAATATTTTAGTAATTTTTTGTGTAATGTATTTTTTCAGTAGATTTGCACACCATATTTGTACGCCTCCTGGCATAACATAGCGCTCTTTTTATTAATATAACACCTATACATAATTATACCTACTTTACCTATGTTAACAAATAAATAAATTTGATTTGATTTGATTTGATGGGAGCCCCCCTTAAATATTTGTTTTGTTTTAATTTAATTATTTATTTTTAAAGTAAATATATAACTAAATATTCTGTGAATATTTCAAGCGTGTACCTGTTGCCGTTATCAATATCGAGCAAAAACGAGCAAAAAAATCACGTTTGTTGTATGGGAGCCCCCTTAAATATTTATTTTATTTTTTCTTTTAGTATTTATTGTTATAGCGGCAACAGAAATACATCATCTGTGAAAATTTCTAACTATCACGGTTCATGAGATACAGCCTGGTGACAGATAGACAGACAGACGGACAGACGGACGGACAGCGGAGTCTTAGTAATAGCGTCCCGTTTTACGCTTTGGGTACGGAACCCTAAAAACGAGAATCATACACTTTCCCGGCGTATAAAAGTACCTATAATATACGAGTAAATACAATGTCATAAGTTTGGCGGAGTTGAGTAACAAACATCTATAGGTACAAAGAAACTTTCGCTTTTATAATATTTGTATAGACTCTATAAAGTGTAATATGTGGAGAAACATTATCAAGAAGTCTCTCTCTGTTCTGAGCTTTAAGTGGGAAGATGCAACTTCAACGTCGTAAATAATTTAGTTTGGAGTACTGCGGCGGAAAGGCAGCAGGGTGTACCTGTACATATACCGTATGTTAACTAACAGAGGGCGTTCCCGTTAACCGGCAATAGTATAGCATCCATACATGCTAAAAAAATATTACCATTCGAAAACAAAATGTTTTTATTTTTTTAATATTAAAATATTCACAAAAATATTAAATTGATACGTAAAAGAAACACTCTGTAACACGCGTACTTGAAGGACGGCAACGTCGCAATTTATTTATGAATGATGGGCCGCGTGTAAGGCGATCTAATTGATGTGCTTATACTATTGCGGGTTAACAGGAACGCCCTGTGTTAGTTAACATCAGGGCCGGATTAACCATTAGGCGGAGTAGGCAACTGCCTAGGGGCCCCGCATCAACTAGGGGCCCAGGCCAAGTGCACGCACCAAGAAAACATGTTTCTTCGAACGAGAATTTGATGTGCGTTAGATTAAATCGTTAGATTTAGTAGTAGAATTAAAACAATTTTAGAACAAATTTGGGAATAAGTAAACAAATGTATTAAAAACCACAGCCCTTAATGTGCGTTTTCTCAGTTCACCCACGATTTGGTCAGTCAAAGTAAGAAAAGGGGCACCGAGAATGCCATTGCCTTAGGGCCTCTGACAGGGTTAATCCGGCTCTGGTTAACATACTGTATACTCGTAGTATCGGAGTTTTTCAAAAACACGCCACTTCTCATTCTGCCTTGATGGCTCAAAATATGCATCATTTTTGACCTTCACGCTACCACTTATAGAGGAGCTAAATAATAACAGTCACACGGGTGGAACGAATAGAGATTGCTCTGTTCCTCGGAAAGCACGCCACTTGGTCATCTTTAAAAATCGTTACCGAGGATAACCTAGAGAGGCTAGATCGGCAGTTGCTCCATGACAACACTTTAACTCACCTGCATATAGTTAGACTGGAAGCCGCCCCGAATATAGTTGGGAAAAGGCTAAGTAGATAACAACACAACTGACATTTTCGATACCGTACCAGTTCGCGAACTTCTTAGCTACGACAATATTATGTACCGTCATGCCAGTCACATGAAGTAAAAGTAGCCTAGACCTCCATTGCGAGACAAAGGATTCAACCAAGTGTCGTCACATCGACGGCTCCCGTGCTTGTCACATCCAGCAGTGTTATTGTGGTCGATTGATGAAACCTTCGATAAATAGAACTGCGTCCTTAGGCGAATTTTAGCCGTGCAAAGTAAGGAAAATAAGGTACTCGCTGGTCTTCGTCGGCGACTTGATTCCGTGGCCACTTATCACTACATCGTTTCGAGGCGCCCCTTTTCCTTGCCACTTATCACTAACGTAGATTGATAAAGTAATAGTCTTCGTAGGTAGGAGTATGTTTGATAAAATGGGTTGATTATTAGAGCCGATAAAATTACCGCGCCATTTTGTTGAGTGATTATTATCAGACTGATCTATGGTGAAGGTTTTGGATTGTAAGGAAGTGAATGAATTAGGGATGGGAAAAGATTAGAATGAGGAAATATGACTGTGCATAGACAATTTAATATCTATTTACTTGTTTCCTTTTGATACTTTAACAAGCAGACTACTGCGATGTTAACCAGGTCATCGGTTCCCCTTGTGGGAGGCTTTATAACGCTACGTGTTTCAACATCATCATCACTTAGCCTTTTCCCAGCTATGTTGGGGTAGGCCGCCAGTCTAAACGTATGCAGTTGAGAATTAGTGTTTTACATGGAGTCACAATAGTCGGGTAATAAGATATCCCTTAAGCAAGACTGTTAGATTTTCTGGTTTCTTCTCTTAACAACTGCCAAAGATACAAATGGCAGCCGGGACTAATGCCTTAACGTGTTTTTCCAGGCACGAAAAAACCTCAATATGTTAAAAGGTCACCCATACACATGCCGACCTCCGCAAGCGTTGCTTAACTTTGAAGATCGAACCGTGTGGCTATTGTTATTTAGCCACGAGCTCCTCACTTCCACAACTTTACGTGTTTAACCTTGAATTTATGTTCTACAAGCAGTGTTCCCTGCCCAATTCCATTCGAGTTCCGCGATTTTTCGGACTATGTCCCTCACCTTGACTCTTTACATACTCGAGATAAAGAATCAAACGCTAATGACGCTCAATAAACCTAAAACGTTCTTTCGTCTTACGCAATTTAGTTCAAAACAACATCTCCATAATTCACGGATACAATCGAACACAACAATACTGAGAAACAGACTTAATATTCATTGGCGCCGCTCAAACATCTTGACTTATTGAACAAACTTCGTAACGATTACAATCAGTTTCGCTTTGAGAATTGTGCTAGACTTCAGATTTTAGATTTCCTGAGTATTCCTAGTTTATCACACGTGAAAATCAAGATGGAAGACTCAGAGAACTAGCTGACTGTGAAACTGAGGAATTCGATTTCAATGTTAAAACATGATTATCACTTTTTAATGAAAAATAGTACTACTAGCTGTCCCGTCGAACTTCGCACCACCATTTAATTTTTATCGTGAATATTTTACACATTTTCTTTTATTTACAACAATGACCAACACAAAGAAAAGAGTTATTTAATTTGTTTCAGTCATAAGTTATGCACGTATATACATTTTTGATTTTGGCAGATTATCTTGAAGTAAGCACAACGTAGTTTTTTACTAGAAAAAAAGAATAAGATTCGAGTTTAACGAACATGTAAATCTGGGTATCGGTTTCACAAAGCCCATACGGTAATTAGCTACCATATTTTAAACGTTGTCCCTTGAAAGGTGGGCGCGGGCAAAATTTTCTAATTCATTTGCTCTAACACCCAAACCTGGTACTACTTTCTGTAAATCACACAAACGGATCACGAAACGGATATAGAACCCGCAACACGTTTTGTCTGGTTGTTTAATCAATCGGATTGCAAAGACGGCAATGGCTGGCCTTATTAAAGCTGATTATAACTTGTTTCATTAAAAATCTGGATAACTAATACTGAAGTATTTGTTTTGACAATTTATGAAAAATAAATATCTTTGTTTTTTTTTTATAGTTGATAGGCTTACGTTTGACCACCATCTCACCTGATGTTAAGCGAGGATGTGGTATTTATTTCGCACATGCTACAAAACATACAATAAGTTAGAAAAAACAAATTAAACCTTATTAAAAACTAGCGGTCGGGTGGGGTTTCGGCCCTGTGGACTTTAAAACATAGCCTCCTTCTTTTTTAGTCGAGTAAAAAGTAGACAAGCATATCCTTAAGCGTCAAGCTACTTCCTTACCAAACTTCATCCAAATCCACCCAGTACTTTCTAAAATCAGCACGTTTTAACAAACAAACTTTATAATACCGCCTTATAATATTGGTATAGACACAAAAACCTTACACTTACTGTTAACGGAGATCCACACTGTCTTACTGAGTGCTTCACCGACGCCATTCTCCACATGGCAGGTGTATAGTCCAGCGTCCGACAGTGCCACGGAGTCAAATATGAGGGAACCATTTGATAGGCTCAAGACACCTCCACCGGCCACTTCCAGGACAGGTCGCCATGTTTCCGAAACGACTAAAACAATTTCAAAGGACATATCAATAGGGTGAAAACACAGATAGATACATAATACTCTTTATTGTACACCATTACAGAATTAAATAAGGACTTAACAAATACAAAGGGTGTTGCAATGGATGGTCTTATCGCTAATGGCAATCTTTTACAGACAAGACTTTACATGAGTGATATACATAGGTACAAGCTTTTGTTAGTTACATGATAATCGGAGAAATAGGACACCGATATTGGGATCCTATACACAATACTTTCATTGTGCGTACGGCTATGGAGTAGAATTCCCGGCCGGAGCCTGTGTTTCCTGATAGCTATTGCTTGGGGGTCTTTATGTCAAGAGTGAATAGGTTACTTCTAGGTAAGCGTGATTCATCATCGACCACATCATCACTTACCATTAGGTGGGATGGTGGTCAAATGCGAGCCTATTACCGAAAAAACCAGGCATTCGGAGATATTTAAGAAGAAATGATGCATTCAAGTTGTTGCATACATATCCTTGTATTAGCCAGTGCTACATTGTAAATAGGTTTCAATTCAATAATAAGGTTCTGAAATGAATAGGGGATGCAAAAGGAAATGGGTTTTATATTAAACCTTAATCTAAATCGTACTGGAACATTAAGTGCTGTGTGGTCCCCTGGGGCCTAGTCTTTATTAGACTAGTTTGTAGGCTTTTATTGGAACGAGTGCATCAATGACAGGCCTGTTGGTATAGTGGTAAGTGGCCGTCTGCTATGCTCAAGGTCGTGGGTTCGATTCCCACCCAGGACAGCAGTTTGTGTGACGAGCACGATCATTTGTTCTTTGTCTGGGTGTAATTTATCTATAATATGTATGTATTTAGAAATATATATGTATGTTTATCAGTTGTCTAGTACTCATACCACAAGCTCTGCTTAGTTTGGGACTAAATGGCGTTGTGTGAAAGTTGTGGAATATTATTATTATATTATATTATTAATGACCTGTTTTCTAGTGTAAAAGCACAACATTACTGACTACCACTACATCACTACCTGCCTAGCCTTTTTCCAACTATGTTGGAGTCGGTTTCCAATCAAACCGGATGCTGCTGAGTAATCGTGTGTTACATGGAGCGACTGTCGGTCTGACCTCCATAACCCAGTAGCTGGGTAATACGATACCCCTAGGCTAGACCAGTGTCAGATTTTACTGGCTTCTGACTACCCGTAATGACTGTCGAAGAAGTCCAAATGACAGAGACCAACGCCTTATCCCGACGTCTAACCGACATGTTTCCGAGGCACGGAGGGATCACACCGCCAACTTCTAAACTCCGGGCTACTTTCAAGATATTTCTATTAGAAAAACCGAATAACGACGAGGCGTCTACTACTACAAAGTTTTTATTTTCAGCAAGAGCAAAAAGAGTGCAGTTGTTAGAAGAATATTTCTAACCAGATTATGACTAGAAAAAGAAAAACACTAAAAGCATTGTACTAACAAATACTCTCCGCAGAAGAGAGCGTCGTACAAGAAATTCTCAGTTTTTGGCACGGTTTCAAGATTCTGTTTGAGGTTTCACTTACTTTTTTTTTTCACTAATATACGACAGTGAAGTTTGAGTGTTTTACTGCGCCTATACGTCACTAGATTTTAGTGAGGCGGTAAAAGCAACCATTAATCAGACTCTTTTTATTTTTTTAGATTCATGACACATAAGTGATCACAATTTATTTTACACAAACTACCCAGTTGCGCAAACCATTTTTGAGATAACATGTGTTTTCTTAATTTAGGCAATTCTGAGTCTCTGAAAATGTATATTATATTTTTTTTTTTTAATTATGCAACTATATATTAAAAAAAACTCTAAAATGTTTCTGTCTTTAAGATTTTCTTTTCAAACTGCAAGTGTTGTGTAATGTTAGTTTTTAGGGCGCCGTATCTCAAAAGGTGAAAAGGAACTCCTATTATAGGATCTTTTAGAGGATATTCTTATAGAGACTTCGGAGTCTGCCTGTCTGTCAAGACTGTGGGAAACAAATGTTTTGAAACCTATAATAACCTTCTTGTTAACCTAGAATCATAAAATTTGGCAGGAAGTAATCTCTTGTATCTTAACATAGTATAAAGCAAAGTCGCTTGCCTGTGTCTGTCCCTATGTATGCTTAAATCTTTAAAACTACGCAACGGATTTTGATGCAATTTCTTTCAATAGAAAGAGTGATTCAATAGGAAGGTTTTTAAGTATATAACATGCATAATATAGTAGAGAAACATTGATAATTTTTGAGGTTTCTAATGTGATGTCGCAAATGAACACATTTTTCTGCGCTTGCTTTGCAAACGCTGGCTGAACCCTACGAGATAGATCAAAATAATGTACTACAGTATTGTACACCTTAAAAAGGTCAACAAAAAAGTCCTGGATGGCATCTGTCTATCTCTTATAGATAAACCACAACAACCATTTTTTATCCTTTACTTTTTACGAGAAATACGAGCATATTTTACGAAGCGATTTTAAGCAATACAGCATTAATCCTTATCCAAATAAGTACCATAAATACATTGCGCATTTAATATAAATCAATATTGCCCTTTACAGAATATAATTTAAATAAATAGTTTCGAAGATATTACAGATTTAAAATGCAAGGACATAGCGGTTGCGGCACGGTGCCGGCGGAGGCACGGCGCGCGTGCCTTATGTTGCTTAGATTTGAGCGTTGAATGTTTTCCCCATGGTAAATTATGTGTCGCATTTTCAAGAGTAATTACTAAAGAGAACATGTATGTCGAATGACAAAAAGGCTGTCAACGATGTATATAAAGACATTCTATAGTATATTTAATATAAACATTGCACCCGTGCGATGCCGGGGCGGGTCGCTAGTCATATATAAACCAAAAATACAACGAATAAGGTTCCAGTCGTCATCACTTTCCGCCCGACGCTCGCCCGAGACGGTCGTGCCGCTCTGCGCTCCCGATCGTTCTGTGTCTGTGTCATCGCTTCGTCGCGCTCGCCGTGACGTCATTCGTAGTCACCGACTACAACTCCCGATCCGGAACCGCCTTTTTCAAGGCAGTGAAGGATATTTTGTTTCTATAACAGAGTGTTGTCAAAAACGTTTTGCCCCTTCAGGGAAAAACCACAGTTTCGTGGTCCTTGGTTGGAAACCTCACGGTGTCAACGAAACCAAGGGGGTGTTGACCCGACCCACCCGCTGATCCCCTTCAGGGTGAAGCAGTTAATTGGAGTCGAGTGCTAGGTTTTGGCCTTGGGGGATCTCCTAGTCAAACCTAGTTACTGAGTTTCCCTTTCAGCTACTCACCTAGTGTCGGTTGGGTGTGTCTACCCCTTCGCACTAGACCCAATAGGGCCCGGTTCGCACAATAAGACTGGCGACCGGTTACAAGCTTAGGGTTCACCATTAGGTACTCACCTCCCAGTCTCTACCCGACTGGGAGGGTTACACATCCCCGGACCCATCCATCCGGGGAGTTAGGCCAGTTAGGCTTTAAATAGGCCCCCCGCGGGAGAGCAATCTCCAAAATTTCCCCGTTAAATTTTTGATCCATTCGCCAATCATGGCGAACTCCAATATTTTGGAGATATTATTAGAAATCCTTAGGGAAAACCCTGCTATTTCCGCCAAATATGGCGGAAAAATCCAACGTGAAATCGCTAATTGTCCCCCGACTACCGAAGCCAACGTCGCTGATTTTAGTGACGCGCTTGACAGCCCATTATCTCCCCCGCTTGCCGATCAAGGCATCCCGGTTGGTCAATTCACGGAAGTATTTATTAACTCCGATCCCATTGTTCGTCAAACAACGAATGACTTCCAGGTAGATAACCCTTTATTGCCTCCGCCCGCCGACAAAATCGTGCCGATCTCCCGATTCCCGAAATCACCCATTGTTTCCGGCCCACCTACTAATCCTATTGTTCATAGAACAATGGACGCCGCGCAGGTGTGCGCTGCACCTGAATTCCATGAAATGGACACCACCGAACCTGTGTCCAATAACAACTCCGACAATGATGTGTCATCATGCCCCTCGTCCTCGGAAGACGACTTTCAAGTCGTCACCGGCGGCAAGAGAAAGAAAGGGAAAAATGCCTCCCAGGCCAGCAAGGCCAAAAAGACCACCGCGTTGCCCCCGTCCCCAACTCAAACGCCCGTACGACCCGCTAGCCTCGTCCCAACTACCTCTACTCGCGCGCAGGATAGTCGTCCCCCCAGCCCGATAGCCCAAACTTCCTCAGCCCAAAGGAAGCAACGCCCTCCGCCCCCCATTTACATCCAAGACAAGGGGAAATGGACTGATGTGTCCAAGATGTGTGTTGATCGAAAGATCAACTACACAAACGCCCGTGCCTGCCAAAATGGCATTAAAGTCACCGTCCCTACGTCGAACGACTATAAGGAACTATATCGCGCCCTCCGTGAAAGGAATATTTCCTTTCACACTTTCTCCTTCCCCGAGGACACGCCCACTCGTGTAGTTATTAAACGTGTCCCTAAAGAAATCCTAGTACAGGATATTAAAGACGACCTTGCCGATCAAGGTATACCAGTGATCGCCGTCCATCGCTTACATAAAGCGAGAGGTGGTGAATTGTACGACATGGTTCTTGTTATTTGTGAACCAACCGAAGGTCATCACCCGATTTTCAAGATTAAGTCCATTTGCTCCCTATCCGGTATCTTAATTGAAAAGCCCTATAAAATCGCAACAGTGGGGCAATGCCACCGTTGCCAACTGTATGGCCATGCGCAGAGCAACTGCTATGCGACTCCCAGATGCGTCAAGTGTCTGGGCGAGCACAGCACTGCGGACTGCCCTCGGCCCAAAGACCGAACCCTCTGTTTGGAACCACCCAGCTGCGTTCTCTGCGGCCAGACCGGTCACCCGGCAAACTACCGCGGCTGTCCCAAAGCCCCCAAACTCGCTCCTAAATTAGCGAAGCGCGCCAACGCCCGCCAACAAAGAGAGGCACCTTCCTCTCAAATTCCCCAACGTCTCGCTCCTCAGAGACCATCCCCGTGGACCAGGCTAAACGACGAAAAAGCCTTTCCCTCCTTGGCTCCTGCCAAACCTTTGCAGGCACTGATGGATATACCCATCGCAGCGCAGATCCTGCCTATAGCCGTGGCTCCAGAGGCCACAACCAGTCCCAAACCCGCGCCTCAAACCACGGCTGCTCCTGCAGCCAAACAACCGCCCAAACCCTCACCCGTCAGGAACGGCGAGTCTTGCGCCCAGACTCTACTGCGCCACTATAAAATATGTATGACCCGCCAAGCCAGGTCTCTCCGCGATGCCCTTCTGGCTGCCGAACAGCAGAACAACGGCAAAATTACTACGGAAATGTACAGCCAAATATTCAGCACACACAGTGATGTCGTGCTAGGCCTCGACCAGATGGATGCGATGGACTGATCCAATGGATTCCCAACGCACAAACCACACTAGGCCTCGATCCCTTAAATTAGGTTTTTTCAACGCCAATGGCATTTTCAACCAACGCGCCGAAATAACTAAATTCCTCCGCGACCACCAATTAGACGTCCTCCTTATACAGGAGACCCTTTTGAAACCCCACCGCGCTGACCCCAAAATTGCGAATTACCGTCTAGTTCGCAATGACAGAACACGCTGCCACGGCGGCGGTACCCTTATTTATTATAGGAACTGCATCCCTCTCAGCTCACCCGCGCCTCTCTCTCACCTAGAGTACTCTGCCTGTCGACTAGGCATGACTGGTCATCCTCCGATAACCATCATCTCTGCCTACCATCCTCCACCATCGGTCGCGTCTCTTGCTTCAGACGATCCTATCGCGCTCACCAGCGATCTCACGACTCTCTTTGGCCTGAGTGACTCCGTCTTACTAGCGGGCGATCTCAACGCCAAACACCCCGCTTGGAACAGCAACACGACAAATGCCAGAGGCAGAATCGTGTATAACCTAAGCGCGACCCTAAACTATGACGTCATCGCTCCGATGACTCCCACCCACTACCCACACGACCCCAACCATAGGCCCGATGTCCTCGATGTGGCGCTCCTAAAGAATGTAAACCTCCATTTGCACTCCATACAAGCGCTTCACGAGCTCAACTCGGATCACCGTCCCGTTATCCTACACCTAGGTTCCCGCTCAGGTAACCATGATCCTACCCAATCTCCTCCAACCCAATTGATCACCGACTGGAGGAAAGTAAGTGAAAAACTGAAATCCACCACGTCGCCTCACTTGGACACCATTCCTGACCACATAGTCTCAGTCGCTGACACGACGGCGGCGATCGACTCGCTTTCAGATCACGTACAATCCGTCCTGAACGATTGTTCAAGGGAAGTTCCAGTAGCGGAAGACCACCGCTGGAAACTCCCGGACGATGTACGGAATCTGATAACCGAGAAGAACGCAGCCATCCGTGCGTACAGCGCTTTTCCCTGCGCCACAAACAAAGCTCACATGCGCAACTTACAGCGTGCTGTAAGGAAACGCATTGCCGAGCAGCGTAATGCGAGCTGGGACAAGATGCTGAGCGAACTTGAGCCCACCCATCTTGCCTTCTGGCAGCTTCAGAGGAAGTTACGATCCACTGAAGAGGCCACAATGCCTCCTCTCATTCGTCCCGATAAGAGTGTCGCCTTCGATAACTCTGAAAAAGCAGAATGCCTAGCCGACAGCCTAGAGTCCCAGTGTTCTCCCAGCTCTCAACCAGTAGACCAAGCCCACCTCGATATGGTGAACGCCGAAGTCGAACGTAGAACTTCCCTTCCGCCCGTCGAAGATCCCGATAATCCACTGGCCCCCATCACTCCTGATGAGGTCCAGGATATCATTAAAAGTCTCCAACCGCGAAAAGCCCCTGGCTCCGACGGCATCACCAATAGGGTTTTCAAACTTTTCCCCGCCCAGCTTATAGTGCTAATGACTGCCATCTTCAATGGCGCATTGAGCAATAATATGTTCCCCGCAACCTGGAAACAGGCCACCGTCATAGGTATTCCCAAACCAGGCAAGCCCAAGTCTGACCCGTCTAGCTACCGTCCCATTAGCTTACTCAACGTCCTCGGTAAAATCTATGAAAGGCTTATATATAAGCGGCTCAAAGATTTTGCCGAAGCAAAGAGTCTAATACCCAATGAGCAGTTCGGATTTAGAACCGAACACTCATGTATCCAACAAGTTCACCGCATAGTAGAACACGTCAGCGCCGGCTTCCAACGGGGCGCAATAACGGGAGCCTTATTCTTCGACATAGCGAAAGCGTTCGACAAAGTCTGGCACAATGGCTTAATCTATAAGCTATACCAACTCGGCGTGCCTGACCGTCTCGTGCTCATCCTACGGGACTTTTTATCGAATCGCACCTTTCGTTATCGAATTGAGGGGGAGCTTTCCTGCCCCCATCCCATTCGCGCAGGAGTTCCTCAAGGCTCCGTACTATCCCCCCTCGTTTTCACGCTATTCACTAGTGATATTCCCAAGCATAAAAATACCCAACTAGCCCTATTCGCCGACGATACGGCTATCTATTATACCGGTCTTAAACCCGATGCCATCGCTCGCACTCTCCAAACTTCCGCAAACACTCTGGCCAAGTGGTTCCGGAAATGGAGAATCGAAGTCAATCCAGACAAAAGCCAGACAGTCCTCTTTTCTAAACCGCGGATAAACCCAGCCTCCCCCCGTCCGATTACCATGTACGGCAAGCCGATCCCTTGGGAAAAGCAAGCCAAATACTTAGGCGTGGTCCTCGATAGACACCTCTCCTTCGCTGAGCACATAAAGCAGGCACGTTCACGCGCCGCTTTCGCTCTAGGTAGGCTCCACTTCATTCTTAGCTCTCGCAGCAAGTTATCACTCAGGTGCAAGCTGCGTATTTTCACCGCGGTCATCCGTCCCATCATGACCTACGCCTGCGTTGTTTTCGCACACGCAAAGCCCTACCTCCTCCACAAGATGCAGACCCTCCAAAACCGATTCCTCCGTAGAGTCACGGGAGCCCCCTTTTATGTTCGAAATGAGCTTCTTCACGTAGACCTCAAGATGCCCACCATCCAGCAGTTCATGAAACGCGTCTCCAAGCGTTTCTTTGAAACTTCAATCCAACATAGGAATCCCCTTATCGTATCGGCCGCCCAATACGAACCCTCGCGTATCTCTAAGATTCGCCGACCAAGGCATACCCTAGTCACTCCCGATGACGCAATCACCCTGCTCCAAGAGAGTCGTAGGGAAACAAGTACAGTGGCACACAAACACAAAAACCGACCGTCCTTCCGTCCTCGCCGCCGAGGCCCGCCGCGACGTCCCCGTAATAGTCCACCCCGACCCTTGCCAGAGCCAGCGCGCGACGCTGAGCCAGTAGCTTTAAATTCCCTTATTAATAATAATAATGATATGATCCAGCTTGTCCCTAGCTCCCAATCCAGTCCCATCCCCCTGCGACGCCCTAAGCCGAGGTCCGTACCCCACAGGGGGTGCCCTTAGCGTGTAGTCGCATAGTTTGTAAGTTTTTAATAAGCCCTGGCTGGAGGCTTTAATTAATTTATTAATTAAGGCAACCACAGGCAAGCCCGGTTAAGCAGCCGACAACCTCAGAGGTTGACCTGCGAGATGCCACACAAAAAAAAAAAAAAGAATAAGGTTCCGGTAGTGCTTGCGGCCCAGTTGAGGATTTCTGTCACGACAAATAACACTTCCGTAAAAGAGTGACCATTTTAACATATCGAGATTGCCTCGAGCCTCAGAAAGTACGTTAGCCCGTTTCTCCCAATCAATCAATCAATCAATCATTTATTTGCACGAATGTAGGTACAACTGTCATTTGTACATATTTGACAGTCGTTACGGGTAGCTAGCTAAAAATCAGACACTTGTGTTGCAAAGGGATATCGGCTCCTGTAAGGGGATCAGCCTATCAGGGATTACCTAGGGGTCTTTAAATCAAGAGTGAATAGGTTACTTTTGGGTAAGCGTACTCCATCTTCGGCCACATCATCACTTATCATTAGGCGAGATGGCGGTCAAACGCACTAATAGGCTTATTATCAATAAAAAATTGGCCAAGTGTGAGTCAGACTCGCCCATGAAAGGTTCCGAAGTAACTATTATAATATAATATAATATGTATATTTATTTGACAAAAAAACCTTACAAATTTCGTAAAACTAGCTTATTTACATTTATTTACAACTACGCCAAATAACTTTGTTTTTCATAGTGTTTGTATGAATTACAAAGTTATATTTACGGTTTTAGAAAATATGCTGTATCTCAAAAACTGCTAACCCGATTTCGTTCAAACCAATTTTGGTTAAAAGTTTACATTAAGATCTACAGATACATATTTTTTTTTATTTTTCACTCCATTATTATAGAAGTTAGAGGGGGAGACACATTTTAGCACTTTGGAAGCTTATATCTTTTAAACGATTGACTTTATGAAAAAGTGGTTTTAAAAACCCTTATATCATTTTTAAAGACCTGTCTATAGATACCACACACGCATAGGTCTCATGAAAAAAAATATTTTCAGTTCTAGTTCCATGTATGGAGACCCCCCTTTATTTTAAATATTTTTTAAAAGTTTTTCCTAAAATCGGAAAGCGGTTCACATAATACATCTACCTACTAAGTTTCACATGTATAGTCTTAATAGTTTCGGAATAAAATGGCTGTGACATACGGACGGACGGACAGACAGACGGACGGACGGCCAGACAGATAGACAGACAGACAGACAGACAGACGGACAGACATATCGAAACTATAAGGGTTCCGTTTTTTACCATTCGGCTACGGAACTCTAAAAAGCGGGGTTATTCCAGCTCTTGGGTCGTGGAAGTCAGATAAGCATTCGCTCCATGTAAAGCACTAGTACTCAGCTATCACTTGGGAAAAGACTATCCAGATGCTGATGTGTTATATACTTACTTATATATATATATATATATACACTTACTATCTTTCTTGAGCCAGTGAGTTTGTGGTTGTGGGTAGCCGTTAGCGCTGCAAGATATGTGACCTCCTCTGCCAAGAAGTAGAGATGAGTTCTGTGGTTCTTCACTCCATTTCGGGGCCACTGCATCAAAAATAACATAATTTAGTACCTATAATTACATAGGCAATTACAATAGAAAAAAAGTGGCACAATAAGTAAACCTTATTGATAAAAATAGCCTGGGTGATTGGTTTCGCTATACTATTGCAATTTTATTAGGCGTTAAAACATCTGAGAGGATGCCAATATTCACACGACTACGCATAAATAACTGAGTTATCCATTGCTATTTTGGAATTAACAATTGATTTTAGGTAGAGCCGAATAGAGTCCAAACTATGAACTAAAACAAATACCAAACAGGAATCTTTACAATGGTTTTACATCCGAGTAACACGAAACTCATTACTCTGTTTTACACCATTATTTTTGTATTCACATAGCAATTAAAGAAATTGTCTATTCAACAAAAATTAATATAAATACAAAATTATTAAAAAAAACATAACACTCTCCCCTGACGGGGTTGCAGAAATGCTCTGAGATACCGCGGCCCTAGACCGCAAGAAGACATGATGAAGCATGGTGGGTTTTTAGTTATTAGGAGTCTGATACTCCCTTCCGCTCCACGAAGAGTGGTAGGAATCATTTGGAAAAAGAACTTGTCCGACCCAGTTTTATTTTATTGGACAATGTTCTACATATAACTCCAATGCCGAAACCATTTTACTACATTTTGTTTTCCTTTTAGACTGAATATTACATCAGGATATTGTCAGTTTTCTTCCAATATAATTAATTAAACTTAAACAGATCATTTATGTAAATTCCAATTATATTTCAATACTGTGATTTATTAGATCCCAATTTAAATTCATCAATAATATATTATCATGGAAAGTTTCAGCGTCACCGGCGTTTTGCAAGACAAATTATAAAAGAAATTTAAACAACTTGACTGATGCTTTCGTAGTTTCTTAAGTAAGCCTACGGTATATGTTATGTACGTAAATTGTGGACAGCTGCGAAACAAGCCTTCTGCCCTTAAGATACATTTCTTCTGCCTATGAGAAACACATTTCACACACAAGAGGAACATGCCTTCTGCCCAAGAGGAACACACCTTCTGCCCAAGAGAAACACACCTTCTGTCAAAGAGAAACACGCCTTTTGCCCATGAGAAACAAGCATTCTGCTCATGAGAGTAGTTAAGTAGTTAAGTTAAGTAGCAAGAGTAGTTAAGTACTAGTCAGACCCAAACCGGTTTGATCGATGACTAAAATATCTGACGAATTTTTGCTCATCGTTTTAAGAGGTTTCATTGGCGTGCGAATTTCATCCCAGAAAATTATCTCCCATCTCTATATTAAATTAAAATTTACAAGAAAGGGTACAACAAATTAATTTAACGGCAACCTACACTTGACAGCAAAACCCATTAAGTCAGGGAAGCATTATAACACCACCGAATAAAAACATAAAATAACAGGT
Source organism: Tholera decimalis (assembly GCA_943138885.2). Classification (NCBI taxonomy): domain Eukaryota; kingdom Metazoa; phylum Arthropoda; class Insecta; order Lepidoptera; family Noctuidae; genus Tholera; species Tholera decimalis. Next base: position 19,377,213 of record OW964573.2, on the reverse strand, counting down.
TTGTTATTAAAACATCTAGCAAACGCTTTAATTAGTCGCAAGCGAATAATGAAACTCAATATCATAGGGCTACATGAAATATAAAAACAGAAGGTTTTGCACAGAGCGTGTGCAAAGAGTGAAAAGGCACACACACATAGATAGGCTTCACTTAGAATAACTGCAAGGAGCGTGTCGTTTGTTTGAGATCGCAGCTCTTACGTGTCTATTTATATAATACTAGCGACCCGCCCCGGCTTCGCACGGGTGCAATATTTATGTTAAATATACTATAGAATGTCTCTATATACATCGTTGACAGCCTTTTTGTCATTCGACATACATGCTCTCTTTAGTAATTACTCTTGAAAGTGCGACACATAATTTACCATGGGAAAACATTCAACGCTCAAATCTAAGCAACATAGGCACGCGCGCCGTGCCTCCGCCGGCACCGCGCCGCAACCGCTATGTTCTTGCATTTTAAAACTGTAATATCTTCGAAACTATTTATTTAAATTATATTCTGTAAAGGGCAATATTGATTTATATTAAAATAGCTTCTGCCCGCGACTTCGTTCGCGTAGAAGTCGAAAATATTCCACGGGATCCCGTCCCCGACTTGCTTGACAAAGATTATAATAGCTCGGCTAATATGCATGATATAAAGATAATTTATAGCCTATAGCACTCAGGGATAATGCAGCTACATGTAAACGAAAGAATTTTCAAAATCGGTTTGGTAGGTTCAGAGATTACCCCCTACATACAAACTTACAATTTACAAACTTACAAATTTTACCTCTTTATAATATTAGTATAGATACACAATGTATTTATGGTACTTAATTGGATAAGGATTAATGCTGTATTGCTTAAAATCGCTTCGTAAAATATGCTCGTATTTCAAGTAAAAAGTAAAGGATAAGAAAATGGTTGTTGTGGGTTATCTATAAGAGATAGACAGATGCCATCCAGGACTTTTTTGTTGACCTTTTTAAGGTGTACAATACTGTAGTACATTATTTTGATCTATCTCGTAGGGTTCAGCCAGCGTTTGCAAAGCAAGCGCAAAAAAATGTGTTTATTTGCGACATCACATTAGAAATCTCAAAAATTATCAGTGTTTCTCTACTATATTATGCATGTTATGTACTTTAAAACATTCCTATTGAATCACTCTTTCTATTAAAAGAAACTGCATCAAAATCCGTTGCGTAGTTTTAAAGATTTAAGCATACATAGGGACAGACACAGGGAAGCGACTTTGCTTTATACTATGTTAAGATGTGTATCTGTTTTTGTTCGTTAAGTTAAGCTTGCCTTCTGCACCTACCTGTTTTGCGGTAGTTGAGAGAATAAAGCAAACTTTTATTTCAAGATTTTCGCTGCAAAGACTTCGTTAAATATTTTTTTAGATTTTGTTCGCGTATTAAGCTCGCTTGTTTTTACCTACATACGTTTATTTGATTTTCAGTTGCTTTTTTCTCTGTAGCGTTTGTTGCGTGATGTAAACATGATGTAAAAGTTTCTATTTATTTACATTACGGGCATATTCATAATTGGTTGTTATAGAATGACCTACTAACTCTGAACTTACAATGTTAAATGTCTAATTGTATAAACTTTTCAACAGATATTTTTTGGTTCATTATCTTGATGACTGAATTTTGGCCACAGTACCAAACCTTAAAGGAGATTTGGTAACTATGCAAGAGGTATTGTAATGGCCAAATACAGGTGCGTGAGCTACCATTTTCTCTCACAGACAAGACATGGCATTCCATACTCCGGGCGGCCAATAAGTAACCTCTAAGGCCCCCAGCGCACACGGCACCCTGGCTGCGCAGCCAGGCTGCGGCAGCCAGTGAAACATAATATGACATTGTATAGGAGCCCGCGCACTAGGTAACCACGAATTCCCGGCTGCGGCAGTCAATAACAACGCGCTTGTTTGCACGGCAGCCGGCTGGCTGCGCGCAGCCAGAACGTGTGTGGCTGCGGTCAATTTCCGCGCACTAGTTGTAGCAGCCAGACGTATTTTGCGTTCCGAACTTTGATAAGATGACTTTCGATTTCAGGACTTATACAAGCTCGCATAGGAGTATCAATGCCCTTGATTGAATTTCGTATTTTCTCCAAAAGGTTATCAAACGATTGCACTGACATCCTCGTGTAGTTAAAAAACCGGTCTGGGAATGCTCGAACATCTTTGAAATAGGTTTGGAATAAGCCTTTTCAGTGTCTTTCTAGAAAAAGAGGATGAATGTCTTTTCTTGTTTTGCGTTTTTTACGAGATAGGTAAGCAATAGTTATAAGTTCATCCACGTCCATATCGCTCGACGGAAGGATCTAGCTAGACCAGTCGTTGATTGGCTGCTATAACTGGCTGCGCAAATATTCTGGCTGCCGCAGCCTGGCTGCGCAGCCAGGCTGCTTAGTGCGCGGGGGCTCTTATGGAAAAGCTCCAAAAAATCTTTGCCATTCCCGGGACGCGAACCCATAGGTTCTCACGGTCCCTAGTTTTCGGGAATATTTTACAGGGTTGCGGGTATATCCTAACGAGATACCGTGGCCCTGGAATGCAAGGGCAACTGAAGAAGCAGGGTGGTTTTTAGTCAATAGAAGTCTGACACTCCCTTCCAATCCACCCAGAGCAGGAGGGTCAGACTTTCCACCCAGAAAAAAAGGACCTCACGCTCAGCAGTCACAATTCACAACAAACCAACTAACCAGCTTTTTATTCTTGATAATATTAGTTAGATAGATATACTCTTTATTGTACACCAAAATAGAATAAATTAGCCTCAAATAAATTAGATTACAGCAGAAAAATTATGATAAAAGATATATTATTTAGACAAGTCATCGACGTAACGTAGTTTTCGATCATTATTTATTGATCGGCGAACGTAGTCGTAGAAAGGAATTCTTGTCATTATATTTTGAAAGCCCTTGAAATGGCATATTGACTTTCAATCAGATATCAAGTTTAGGAGAAAAATCATTTATATGCGTTCTTTTGAAGAAAGAAAAATAATATGAAATCACAATTCCCCTTTGATCAGACACTTGGATTAAATATTCATGATGAAACTCATTTTACTGAGTGTTTATAAATTATAAATATATAAATAATGACGAAATTGAAGAATGTAAAGCATAACGTTAAAACTTTTTGCATATTCAAGCATTGTAATGTGAAAACCATGTTTCCAAGTTAAGACAGGTTCTGACAGATTTATATTAAAATTAATGAGCGAAATCCAGTCTACGTTAAAGCCAAATATTGATTTTCTTTTTCACTTTATTGCGATTCTACGTCTAGGAGCCTTAATCTTCATCGGTATTACTCTGGTAACACTGTTAAAAGCCGAAGCATCATTGCCTCTTTTACAGCCGTAGTGCGAACAGCTTCGTGCGCAATGCTAATTTCTTTTACTAGCTTTTGCCCGCGACTTCGCTCGCGTGGGAGGGTTTTTCCCGCGTAAATCATGATCCCGTGGGAATTATGGGATAAAAACTATCCTATGTCCTTCCTAGGGTCCTAAACTATTCCTATGCCAAATTTCATCTAAATCGGTTCAGCGGTTTAGGCGTGAAAAGGTAACACACAGACAGAGTTACTTTCGCATTTATAATATTAGTATGGATTATATTTGATCATTATCATCCGCTCAGCCTTTTCTCAACTATGTTGCGGTCGGCACCCGGTTTAACCGGATGCAGTTGAGTATCAGTGACTGCTTATCTGACCGTCGTTGGCAAGCCCGGTGTCAGATTTACTGGCATCTGACTAACCTGTAACGACTGACAAAGACAAAGTCCAAATGGCAACAACGGCTTAACGTGACTATTGAGGCACGAGGCACTGCCAACTTTCAAATTTCGTGCTACTACTAAACATTATGGCTTTTACGACCTTTCTACCCCAAGGTATCGAATTCATTAGGTACATAAAAACCCAATAACCCGACCCGACCCGTTTTGCCCGACCCGGGAATTGAGCAAGAGACCTCGTGATCAGTAGTCGCGCTTGCGACCACTCGACCACCGAGGCGGTCGGTTTTTTATTATTATATATTTATTTTATTAAATTTAAACAACATCAGCCGACCAGCTCTAGTCAACGCCACTATTCGAGCCTTAATAGTAGACTATGGACAACTAGGCAAAAGAATACACCACATATTTTAATTTGAACAACACTAGCTTCAGACTTTTTACAAGTGCCCATGTGGGCCTATGTGAAAATTAATTTTTGTTTCATTGAAAAATGAGTAGGCCCTGAGTGTGGGATAAAACCGGTGTCGACACCATAGCGCCATCTCTTCTTAGGAACGTTTTTTTTTTCTGTGTGTGAAAACAGCTGCTCAACCTCTATCAAGCACAAGTTCGGTCGTGTATGGAGTACTGCTCTCATCTCTGGGACGGATCTGCCAAATACCAGCTTGATGCACTTGAGTCTATAGAGAAACGGGCCAAAAGGCTCATCGGCAACGAGAAACTGGTCGAGACAAAGCTCCAGAGCCTTGAACATCGGCGACGTGTTGCAAGCCTATCAGTTTTCTATCGGTTACATTTCAGGGAGTGTGCGATGGAATTGCACGATCCGATAAACGGCGATGCGCCATCGTTACATGGTGGACATCCCATCCATGCGCACGAAACGTTTTGGCAATACTTTCATTGTGCGTACGGCTAAGGAGTGGAATTCCCTGCCGGAGTCTGTGTTTCCTGATAGCTATAACCTGGGAGTCTTTAAGTCAAGAGTGAATAGGTTACTTCTATGCTTCAACTTCGACCACATCATCACTTAACATCAGGTGAGATTATGGTCAAACGCAAGCCTATAAACCATAAAAAAAAAAAATCATCAAATGACTCCTCCCGCTGTGTGCTGAGTGGAGCAGAAGAGAGTCAGACTTCTACTGACTAATAACCCACGCTGCTTCTTCAGTTGCCTTTCAGTTGTATCTCGTTAGAACATTCCCGTAACCCCAGCAAGCATCTTAGGAACCCGAATAAAAACTTTTTGGCAGTCTTTTTTAACGCGGGGAATTCTAACGAAGACCATAATTTTAAGCTTTGATATGGAAATGCAAGCAGGTTACCGCTTACAAAGTACACACATCAAAAGTGTCTAGGGATCAACATATATTTTTGCAATAACTTTTCTCCTGATTGATATTAATTAAAATTTTCTTTAAGGATTCATCAAATAAAGTGTTTTCGTTTGTCACAGTAACGATAAACCAAGTCACCTTTGCATTAATAAAGAAATTTGCCATTTTCCTAATAAAGGGATTTTTGACATTTGAACCACTAACATTAAAGTTCGAAAAAAAGACTGAAATAACAGTTTTCTTTAAAATTTTATTGGGTAACTTAAACAATTAATAATCCGTGTTTCTACCGCGAACACTAACAACACAAAAACATCGGTTTGGCATACTCAAAATGAGTTCATCCAAATCACGCTGTGGAATGGCCGCCCATGTTCGTTGCAACAACAAAAAAGGTCTTCTTGCGACTGGATACCCTCCATATTCGGCAGAGCTCTTCTCTGTAGCATATCCCATGCATGCTCAATCGGGTTCAAGTCTGGCGACTGAGCAGGCCAGAGCAGGACATTGATGTTAGCTGCGGTGAGAGTCTGTCTTACAACTCTTGCGGTGTGCGGTCGTGCATTATCATGCATTAACTGAAATAAGGGACCGATTTGCACTTGTAGAGGAACGATGACGTCAGATACAATCGTCTCAGCATAAATTTGAGCGTTGAGGTTGCCTCTGATCCAAATCAACTCAGTTCTTCCGCCGATCCAAATACCCGCCCATACCATGATGGTTCCACCACTATAAGGATGGACTTCCTGGCAGGATTTTAATCGCTGTTGGCGTCCAGGGGTTCTCCAGTGTCGTATACGTCTTGTATCCGGTCTCATACCAAAACGAGACTCATCAGAAAAGCACACGAAACGCCATTGTTCTTCTGCCCAATTTCTGTGTTCAAGAGCCCATTGATATCGAATCCTACGATTGTGCATTGCTATAGGTGGTACCCGTAGCGGTCTTCGGGAATGAAAGTTCACTTCATGCAAGCGGTTTCTGACTGTTTGGTCGCTAATTAAGTTCCCTGAAGAGTGATGAAGCCTCACGGCTAACATCATGGTGGTTATTGTTGGAGCTCTTCGAGTTAAGATTTGAATGTATCGGTCTTGTCTCCGTGTGGTGCAGCGATACCGTCCTCCATGGCGCTCAGCCACGGTACCAGTGCTTCGGTAACGTGTCCAAAGTCGACTGATAACACTCTGACTTGTATTCAGAGCTAAAGCCACAGTACGTTGCCGGGAACCAGCTTCTATCATTCCCACGGCTCTGAGCATTTCTTCCCTGCTTAAATGACGTCGCCGCTCCATAATAACGTTGGTTTTAATCAGTAGTAGGGAAACAGTAGCACTAATAATGTCTTCAATGCGTTGTATGTTTTTATAGGGAAAATATTGACAGCTGATTTTCATCTTTTACTCGAATTTGATTAACAGTTCCTGTTTCAAATTATGAAATGCACCAAAAAGGATCCATATAAATTTATAAAATCATAAATTTATTACAAAGCCACATCTCAATCTCAAGAAATCCGCATAAAAATACTTGATCCCTAGACACTTTTGATGTGTGTATATAAGAATAGTTTTTATTTCAAAAACCAACTCGAACATTATGAAAACCACCACCGCTAAGAAATCTTAAACACACTGGTACCTACCTTCAAAAGTCAATTGCGACAGTTTCTTATGGACTCGCAACAAAAACTAGGTAATACTATTTCTAACACGTCCATTATATAGCTCCTTGGGATTTGCCGTGTTCCTCAGGCATCACAAACTTATTTTTAGTAGATTAAGCACAGAATTACACACTAACAAAGGATACACGCACTCATTAAATATATATTATTTATCTAATCTTTTTTAAATTAATTATATTAAAACACAAAACTCTACACAATACTCACACATTATATAAATGCGAGAAAAATTTTTTATATAGATATTTTTTTTTAATTTTTACTTTATTCTCTTTATTAATTTTATACTGACAATTTCGCGTCTAAGCTACTCGTCATCCATATGTCACTGCAGGGATCCAGCAGAATATCAGCGCCAGGTATTTCCAGCCTAGCACATGCTGAGCTGGGGACCCATTTGGTGCAATCGCGAGACACACACCGCTATTTTTACGTCTTTTTTAATGTATGTAAGTGTTACTATATGTATTTTCATAATGTTACTCAAACTGCATGTTATATTTTTTCTTTTGTTATTTTTTTTTTGTTGTGAATCGCTATTATTTTTCTTTTTATTGTGTGAATTTTGTGTCTTGTGTTTACCAAATAAACGTTTTATCTATCTATCTATCTAAAACAGTCGATATGTCTACGAGGCTGAAGTGGGAAAGTTCAGATCACATTACAGGAAGCATCAAAATCGATAACCAGAGTTCGTAACACAGGACGATGGCTCAGAACGGGTGTCTTTACCGATGCACTTTTGCGGGAAACTACAGGGTACATTTTCCCAGCTGTGGGACAATATACTTACGTTGACTAAAAAAAAATCATCAAATCCAGAATGTGAATGAACATACAAAAGGATATTACAAAAAACCGCCAAGTAAAACTTACATAAAATTATATCTAACAGAAGAGCCGGTACAAAATCTAAAAAATATATGAAAATGGTTTTCCAAGAACATAATGTCGCTGGACAGACAGTTTCACCATAAAACATTGAAAAAATGATCTTACCTTTTACAAAATATGTCTTGTTTTAAATTGGCACGTAGTTCAATGTCAACTATTCGATACAAATAAGATTCCTTCGCTTGACCACATTAAAATTCAGAAGCACAACTCCATCTCGTACGAAAATAGTAACATAGTAACACGCACACATTGACGCAAGCGTACATCAGTCTCAAACAAATGATCATCACCATGTTCAGGCTGTAAGTTGAGCCGTCCTATGTGTGCGTGCACTCTCACTCGTTGTATGAAGTCAAATAACTGTAGGAATAGTTTTCAGTGTCCTTACCTTTTATGTAGAGGTTCACAGTTCGATTAACTTTAGCCACATGGTTTGCTGCGACGCAAGTGTATGTACCGCAGTGATCCAATGACACATTCTTTATTATAAGTACGCTGAATACTTCTAAGCTCCTCTCGACAATCTGAAAAATGACGAGAATTTTAAGGCATTTGACATAAATATTTAAAATATTTTGCTGTATTAAGATTTTCTTTGGAATTGTTAACAGAAACATATAGCACCCAATTAGGTTGTTGTATTTGCGCCGTTTGAGATTTTCTGCACCTGCAGCTGCCGCCCCAGCACAGCCCGCCGTACTGAGAAGATGGGATGACGCAAGGGTGTCAACACAAGTAGCATCCCACACCAAAGGCCTACCCAACTTCCAAGGCATTATAGTCATCCCGTCTGGTCTCTTCCCATCGTCCCGTGCCAAGCCGTAACAGAATGAAATATTTGATAACTTTGTTATAATCACATTATGACAAATATTCCAATGTCTGCGTTAATGTTTAGGACAAAATTATTTTTCAATAAATCCTTCTATACATATATTATCTAAAACAATCTCTTTAGAACATTCCCGCAACCCCGGCTGCAACGCCAAGTGCGAATCAGACTAGTTGACCGAGAGTTCCGTACCATGCTCTAACAAAAACAAACTACTCTATTTTACACAAATAAGAACTAAAGATTTTTAATGGAATTTGTACGAAAGCGGGTAGGTCGACTATTACTCGTGAATTTGTGAGGCCAACTTAGCTGTGATAGTTTTCCTTTTAATTTCGTTATACGAGTATGTAGGTACTACTACCGTGACATTTGAATTCCTGCCTACCACTTAATTGGTAGGTGCAGGGGACACTTGACTCTAACAAAACTTCGCATTTTAAAGCTTAATATTTCGTCACCGGGTCACAGAATCGAACGACATATCCAATGATACCCCATACTAACAGGGTGGACGAGATAACAAAGAAAACATTCCCTCTTTATCGAAGCATTTCAAACTACAGGACATTACTGCTTACCTTCAAATGCGTCGGAATCTTCTTCCCATCCTTTAACCAAGAGTAATAAACTGGCGAGTCTCCGCTCTTAAGATTACAATGTATTTGAACAATCTGTCCCTCCTGCAAATCCGTAGGTAGCAATATCTCTTCCAACTGCGGCGCCTCCACCACATGTAACTCGAACGATCTTTTAGCCATTTCACCTGAAGGACTTCTCACTATACAAGAATATGAAGCTCCATTATCTGTTTTAGAAACTTTCGGTATGTTTAATGTACCATCGTTTACGACTATCGGTGTATCTCGCTTCTCTCTTAACTTCGGTTTTCGTCCAAATATTTCTGTAGCTGTTGTGTTAGCAGATCTTTTATACCGGTTATTCTGCGTTGCTATATCTGTGTTTATTTCCTTTCCTTTGTATTCCCATGTTATTTCCCTGTAAACAGAAGTATTTTAAGCTTCTGCGTTATTGTTCATTTTCCTAAAGATTAAAATAATTGATAAAATAACAGCGTTTTTGGGTAAAGGAATTTCACAATGTAATTCTACGAACGAAGTAGGATAAAGATGGAATAATTGAATGTGCTTCGACAGAATTACTTTCCAATCTAAACTTCAAGTTTTTTAGAATCTTTGTTTCCAAAACTAAATATCAACATACTTTGAAAAAACAGACATAAATATATACACGAAAAAGTTGGCTAAAACCAATTCAACGTCTAACTTCTACTTTTTCCCAATTAGCGGTATGGCGATACTCAGCCAAAAAACAAAGAAACAATATTGAAAAAAAAATCAACAAAAATTGTACACGTTCGTTCTTTATTTGCCATAAAAATATTTGATGGAGTTCTTGGGAAGAGGTCATAAAAATGACATCAAAGCTAAGAGTCTTCTCCGTAAATATACTGGGTATTATTATTTATAAATAATGTTTTGTGGTGGAAAATAAGCCAATGAAAAGAAAATACAATAAAAGAAATTGATTCTTATTGAATGGTTAAAGTTAGGGATTTCAATTTGATTATAATTGTTTACTGAAAAGAATGGAAATGACGAGCCGGAATACAAAAAGTGACATTGTACAATTCATGATAATAAGTAACATTGTGTCTAAACGAATCATCGTTCATGTAACTTAACATGTTAATATTTTTATAGAGCGATGTAACATAAAGGCCATCCAGTGCAGTCTTCTTTTAGGAAACCTGAAATAACTTTTTGGCTACATAAATTAGTCAAAAACATATTTTCATTGTTGAAAAATTCTCTGGAATGCTTTGCCTAGCAAAACAATGAATGCTCCAGACTGGAACTATGAGTACTAGCAAAACCACAGGGGAATAAGTTGCCGACGCGAATATGTAAATACACTAAAATAATAGTAACAAGTTAACGCAAAACAGAAACGATGTCAAATGTACACAGTGAAATTGTTTATGATAATTTATGATTTAAAAAAGGCGACGTCATTTATTTGAATGATAAGCACCATAGCCCTTTATATATTTTTCCTGACACCAAGTAATGAACAAAAAAAACTTTTAAAGTTTAGATAGAAAGTTGTAGAGATGCCCGACATTATAATGCCGACGAAGAATCCCATCGGGCAAACGTCTCCTGCTCGTAAAACAATCTTTAAACCTTACCTTACTGGATACCCATAGTACGGGCACTTTAACGTGACACTTTGCCCGCTCTGAACTTTGAAAGGCGGCAACGTCCGGATATACGGCGGTCCTAGAACAAAACATTTTGTTTCACATGCGGAAATTTATATGCAGGGAGAAAATTTATATTAAAATTTGTGATCGGCGAGGAAGGTCTTTGTCTTTATATTTTTTCTTTGATGTAAACTGGCAATTTAATGATATATATTAATTTGGCGCATATGTAAGTACGCATACTACCTAAGTTAAACTGCATTTTTTGTAGGATCAACTGTTTCAGCCTATTTACACTCATGCATTCCACTGTGAAAAAGAGTTTTATCGTCCTGTATAGCTCCGTCTCTTTCTTACACAACACAAAATAAAACTAGGTGGACCAGAAACTAGTCAAATAGCAAAAGCAATCATAGTCACGAGACGACGAATCTCAAACAGATTGTGAATATCCGACTATAATGGTTTACGCACACAAACACGACACATTTTGCCTCACGTTTTAAATAGAACATAATTTTGAGGGTACTTAGTTTCTAACTGGCCAGCTATGATTACAAATCTTAGATAGACCTACCCTTCTAATCTGTTCTGTAATTGTTGTTTTCTCCACCTTGTTTAATTGTAATGTACTTAATTATTTCCTGCTGCGTCATTATTCAACGAAGAAATCTATACAAATATTATGAAGCGGAAAAGTTTATTTGTTTCAACGCGCTAATATTCGAAAATCCTGGGTGGGTTTGGATGAAATTTGGTATGGCAGTAGCTTGAAGCTTGGAAGGTTATAGGTTACTTTTCAAGTCCACGGGAGCGAATCAATGCACGACTGCTAGTTATTGTTAAAACTTTAAATCTCATACAACCAAACTGTACAATGTTCTTTTCTGAAATAAAGATTCTTTGAACCTATATCACAGCGTGTTAAAGAAATTATGCAAATCCTTAATACATAAATATAAAGGGTAGATGTTTCGTTTTTGTGTTTAAGGGTTGGACAGATATAATACGTAACTCTAACATTGCAAGACCAGTAAGTGTATAATAAATCTTAGGAAATAATAAATTAATTATCGATACCTACATTCAACGTTTCAGAATAAAAGTACCTATCTATCTCCAATTAAAAATAAAGAGTTCACAATTTTACTCGATTTATTATCATCTTTTTTTATTGATTTATACGCTCACGATTGACCACCATCTCAACTGATGGTAAGCGATCGTGTGGTCGATTCACTCTTGACTAAAGAACTCTATGTCACATAACTATCAGGAAACACAAACTCCGGCAGGGAATTCCACTCCCTAGCTGTACGCACAATGAAAGTATTCCCAAATACCTTTTCTGGCAGTTTTTGAAATAATACGTTGATTTAATATACGTTTTGAGCTGACTAGTCACAATAGTAGGCACTCACTGAACCTGATACAAGGATCACGAATATTTGAGAAAGAAATAAACGTCAAACACAGACTTGCCATTAATGTTAAAATAATGTAGACCAGACCATTTTCCGTTTAGCTGGCTCAGAATCTTCCAAACCATTTATTTAGAGACCCATTTCTTTTTACACGATGGGTTTTAAACAGTACGGATACGAAACGGCTTTATTTTATAGATATATGCAGCATAACATTAAATATTCCAATTGGATATAAAATATTATGACTACTGAAGAAAATGGGTGAAGACTGGTGCACTTTAAAATTTATGGAGATAAGAGTTTATGAAAATACACATGATTAAATTCGAGCTTTGTCGAAGATGCTCCCTATATATGTGATATCACTTCATATAGACAGCAAAAAAGTGTGGCTGTTATTCATTGAATATATTTAATATATCTATTTATTGAATATATTTGCTTGAGCAACTCCAAAATTTCTGTATCAGATTCATATTTGGTTTGCACAAATATGATCATGTTTCTGAGTTTCGTATTAAGCTCAAGTGGCTGTCTATCCGTCTTCGCCAGAATGCGCATATTTTATCATTACTTTACAATATTCTGTTCAATCCAACAATTCCCTTTTATCTCAAAGAACGTTTTAAGTTCCTTCATGACACACATACTAGAGAATTGAGATCATCGGAAAATTTGTGACTTTCAATGCCTGCACATTCTACAAATTTTTATGATTCATCGTATACTGTGCAGGCGACTCGTCTATGGAATGCATTGCCGTTGTCAGTTAGACAAGCACAGTCACTTGCTGCTTTTAAAAGCTCTGTTGTCAATCATTTTTATACACTCCTATGATTATGCCTTGTATTTTTCTCCTTATGTCATTAAAACACATAATATATTTATATTTACTTATTTATGTGTTGTATTGTATTATATATACTTATATTATCTACTTAAGTTACATTTTGTGTATGTTAAGTATATAGTAGTATAGTTATGCTACTTACAGTAGGAACACTGACTTTCCCCTCCCCTTTTTGTGTTACTTATTTATTTATGGTTCACCAACAAGTGTTACAGCTAAACATGATTGATATTTGTTAGATTCCAATATTAATAATACTGCAAACCTAATTACAGGTAAACACCGCATGCTTCGTGTTTGACAGGTAACAAAAAGAGATAAACAGACTAGTAATTATGAGTGTTAGTAGCTTAGACTAAATGTTAGTACTTATTGTTATGTGCTTCCTTGTGCTATTTCCTTAAAGTCCATCCAAAGGTAGGTAAGATATCGCTATCAGCGATAAGACCGCCATTGTAACCATATTGAGCAGTATTGTGAATCAGTTGTGTTTAAATTATTGGTGTGCAATAAAGAGTATTCTATCTATCTACATGCATAAAATAAAATGTATGTTTGTTTATCTGTTTTAAACGCTAATATCCAGAACTTTTAGACGGATTCGGATAAGTCTGGGCACTATATAGGCTATGCTATATAATTTCGGAAACTGAAACACCTGATGCAAAATTTTACGCGCTGTGGGAAGCCGCAGGCAAAAGTAAATAAAAAAAACAATCACACTGTTTTTCAAAACATGGTATAGAAACAGATAAGGAGGAGAACAGTCATATTTTATTGAATATCTTCAAAATAGGACAAAAAGTATTTGTGATTCTCGTAATTAACCGTCTCATTAAATTTGTCCCACGGCATAGTTTGTAAAACTAGAACGTTTTACAAACTATGCCATTTTCATTTTCATTTACAATACGCGTCCGTCCGTGTATGGTTTACAAAAGTTGACATATCTACCGATTATCAAGTAGTAAGTTAGTACTTAGACGAACCAGAAAACAGATAAACCTCTTTATCTCTTCTATGAGACGAACAGACAGACCGACATATACAAGCCTATAAGGTTTAGGTAGTTTTTACATTTAGACATTTGAAACACTAAAAAAGCAAATTAAAGTGCAAAAACAGCGAGTCTAACTTTCATGGCTTATTTTTTTTTTGTATTGTTACGTATAACTATTTATTTCCAGAATTGCAACTGAAGCACTCTTGACACTCACTTACGCTCCACCCAGACAGAGCGGGAGTTACTCCTCAATATCGATGCTGCATGAGACAATGTTATATATCCACAACGTATACACACATATACATCGTGCATATACATTCACTGATAACTATCAAAACCCACACCACAGATACATTCAAAATCAAAACAGAAGGATCTAATGAGATAGTCCAGCTACAAATTTCGTCTCACTAAATACGATGCTCTCCAATTCAATTTCTGCTTAATTTTGCGTTAGTCGTGCGCTATTTAGGACAGATTTAGCCCAATTAGTCCAGGATCGTTAGCCTGCTAGCATAATTGTGGTTATATCAGTTCATTTTAGTACTGGAATTAAAAGCTTGCAGTTTTTTTTATTTTATATTAGTTATACATGAGGTTTCAAAGGCAGAGAAAATAAGCTGAGGCAACTTTTTTTGATACGTTTTGTTTTGGCTACAACTTTTTAATATGAAAGTACAACTCGCAACTGGATTAACACGGGGTAACAAGACTTTTAGGTTTCCGTAATAAGGCAAGAAGTCGCGCATGTCCGTTAGTCCGTTCGCGGTTTTACATAGTTAACAACACGGTTAGCGCAGTGGTGAAGCGATTTGTTGCTACGCTGCAAGTCACGGGTTCGGTTTCCTCACAAATGTTTGCATAGCCTATAGAAAGTTATTCTGGGTCTGGGGAGTTTGTGCATATCAGTTTAAGTGTTGTGTGTAAACACACCCATGATATAGAAGAAATTCCTAGTATAAGGCAAAGTTAACCAAATACTGGATATGTCCACCCCTTGGCAAGACTGAAGTCAGATATTTCATAGTTAGTGTAGTGTTTGTATCTATACAGTAGATACTATACACTGTCTCACGTACCACTCTAGAGGGGGCTAGCTGTCAAATTTCAGTCTGGTAACGAACGCGGTACGAGTCTGACGGCGCTTGCGCTCTAGTTGGGTAGTAGTGAGCCAGTGACAGTGTTACATCTTACCTGAAGGACCCATGGGTCCTACAGTTAGACTATCAAGATAACTGTCACAAATGACTAACGGGATCGTTGATACAATTTCACTTTGTCAGCGCAACACGGAAGCATTTCTGTAGGTACTTGAGTTTTACTAAGTCCACATTAAAAAATGGTGATGTAAAACTTAAATCACTAAATAATTCTCATGTAAGTACCACAACCACACCACACGGCATCGACAAAAATTGTGAAGCAGTGATCACGTGTGAGTACTGTCGCTACACTTTTTTACAGTTTGCATTCTGGTAACTACAAAACGTCGATGTGGTTGTGTTACTGTAACCACAAACAATTACCTCAATTTAACTACATTACAACTAGTTCCAGCATGGATCTTTCTCTATAGTCGACGGTTCATGACTGAAGATCACAATCACCAATTTTAACTAGCGATCTGTCAGGCTTTTCAATTTTTGCGGTCAGTAGCTAATTTGACCATTTCCTTAAAACTATGGGAACTCCTTTGCTTCAGCTGATCTGACTATCTCAATGGGGATCTCCCTCTGGAACTCTTCTTGCCTTCTCTGTTGCTACAGAAGATAATTTTTTCCAAGCTTTCATCTTGACGTTGGATAATATGGCAATACGGCTACATCGCCATTTTTTAGGGTTCCGTAGTCAACAAGGAACCCTTATAGTTTCGCCATGTCCGTCTGTCTGTCTGTCTGTCTGTCCGCGGTTTAGCTCAAAAACTATTAGTAGTAGAAAGTTGTAATTTGGCATGAGTATACACGTTAAAGACGCCGAAAAAGAAATAAAATAAAATTTTGAAAAAAAAAAACAATCATTTAGGGTACCTCCCCTACATGTAAAGTGGGATGATAATTTTTTTTTCGTCCTTCCCATAGTGTGAGATATCGTTGGATAGGTCTTTCAAAAATATTAGGGGTTTGGGAAGACCGTTTTTTGATTAAGGAAACCGTTCCTGACTAATCAAGCTTTAAAGTACCAATTTTCGTTAGAGTCAAGTGTCCACCCCCTCTACCAACTAAACGGTTGTAGTTAGAAATTCAAATGTCACGGCAGTAGTATCTATATATAACGAAGTTTGAAGGAAAACTATCACACATAAGTGAGCTTTACAAGTTTACAAGTAATAGTCGACCAATTGTATTTGACTCGAAAATTTCAAACAACTCCATAGAAATGTCGATAGATGGCGCTAAGCGTCAGTAGTATCGCGCTAGTTTCATATTTAAATAAGTTTTATAAAAAAAAACTCTAAGCAGTACAAACGTGGAGCTGTTCTCAAGACTCTTTTTATATAACTAATTTTTAGGAAATAATTAGAACAAATGGCCCTAAACAGTCTAGTTCAAACCCAGGTTTTGGTGTGTCTGCATGGGCAAAAAAATATATTGAATATAGCAACCCACGGTATTACATTGACATTGCTGGAGGTGACCACTGTGAAGCAGTAATTTTCATAATAAATGCAGTGAAGATTATAGCTTTTTATAGATCATGCAAATGTCCCAACAGTCGCGCAGTAGGTTTTGTAAGTAATTTACTATCGCATAACAGTCCTTGCATAATATTTGGAGATTTTAATGAAGACTATCTCTCCGTAACGACAACACTGCAATTTTCAAATTAATACGTGATGCTGGTTACCAGTCTTTATTACAACCACTTCCCTCACACGCGGTGGTACTCAAATAAGTCATATTTTTTCAAACTTCTTGTGAAGTTGGATTTTATAATTCCTTCTTCAGTTACCATCGCCCTATGTGGGCCCATTTTTAGACTGAATTCAAAGTAATATGTTTTATTTACTTATTATTTTGCTATATAATGGTAAACACAAAGCTCCCCCAGCAAACTACTTCCTCAATTTTACTTTTTTGTGACGATTGAGTTAGACAAGTTTTACACAAATCTCAAAAAAAAAATTAAAACTTTCCGTGCAAAATTGTCGGATCAAGTGAGGATTTTTATAGGAAGTCAAGTTAGTCAGGTAGTCATGTTTGGCTTTTAGTTAGAGCATGGTACGAAACGATCAGTCAGCAAATACGACACGTACTTGGCTGTTATAAAAACTACGGAACCATACACTGCGCGTGGCCCGACACGCACTTGACCGGTTTTTTGTACATAGAGATCGGATCCGGCTGATAGTGCGAGGTGTAGCACGTGGTTACGATGTGGTCGTTCTTCGTCGTCGACCACAGGAAAAAATGTGGTCTGAGTAAATTAAACAATTAATTTTCATACAAATTAGTATCCAACCACGTATTGTTATTTTGGTATGGTTGTAGACTTGTAGTACGTGTGACTTTTTCCTTAAAACGTGATGACTAAGTAAAGGCATAAATGCCTTCCGGTATTGATCACTCAAACACATTTGGGTCTTAAACAGCCCAATATAACCGAATTGATAGTCATTCCTAAAATTAAGTTTCCAGAAACTAGGCTTCCGAATCGGGACCTGTTATGAAGCGGCTCACTATTACATTCTACGTTAACATGGCTCGTTAGTTAAGCTATTCTGGACTTGAATACCGAAACGCGGAAGTATTATTAAACTGAAGGAAACAGAAGTGATACTGTGTCATGACCTGCTATTTTACTTCAACCCAACTAGCTGAGGAAACAAGTGGTTGTCTTAGCCGGCACCATGCCAGACCTAAGAGTTTGTTAGAGAGTTTCTTCTCGGTGCAGTGTAGTCAGTCAGGCTACAGTCAACAACAACTAATTTAAACATAAAACGAAAAAAAAAATTGTGATAGTGTTATTTTTCACCAATTTGCAAAATAAATATCATTTACTATCTGACCCGTCGAACTTCGTACCGCCACATTTTTATATATTCCATATTTTCTGGTTTTCACCTTTTGGCCTTTCCTGGATTGCTAAAAATATTTTAAAACCATCTTTTTTCATTCTTTTTAAATCCATATTGGCCAAATCGATCCAGCCATTCCCGAGTTTTAGCGAGGCTAACGAACTGCAATTGATTTATTATTTATCAAGTAGCTCGTATTCTAGATGACTGTAACGCGATGTAACATTAGGTATATTATAGTCGGTATAGTTGACTAGTATACTTAATTATATTGCCAAACTTTATAAAGGCAAGTTATTGCCTTTAAGTCACAGTGGCGAAACATCACAATGAATTTTAGGTTAGTTAATTTACCGAGTGAATCCGGATCCTGCGGGAATTCTGGGATAAAAGTATATGTTGCCTATAACGTCCTCTATCTTCCTCTGATAGTCGCCTTTCAAGAGATTATCCGAGACACGAAAAGAGAAAACTTTTAAAACAATTGTTTAAGTTTTAGTATTGTGTAAATTACTACGTACATACATATGTATTACTATTCACTTAGGAAAATAAAGTTATTTCGAAATCACAGACAGACTGTTCAATATTATTATTTGTATACACAGATAATTGTTCATGAATAAATATACAAAATATTTGTCTTATAATCCGATGTGTCATTAATGGTTCGGTTTTCAGTCTAACTGAAATGCGAGTATTTTCATGGAGCAGAGTATCTAACCTCCAAACCCCAGTAACTGGATATTACTCCTTGGTAAGACTTTCGTCAAATTTTCTGGCTTATAACTAACTATCCGTGATGACTGACAAAGATATAAAAGTAACCACCCATCCACGGTCCAGTCTCGAAGATTGAATCGTGTATTCGTGTGGTATTATTGAGTTAATATTACAACCCTATTATCTACGTAGAAGTTACTGAAAATTGTAGCTTGTGACTATAGTATTACGTTTCATATTTCTGCGACATCTGCTTCGTAGTAATTGTTAACTGAGTTGTATGTCTGAAATGTACAATCCTAATATCTTTTATGTACAATTCCTAATTCTATCATCTTCGATCGCATTTCGGTCTCGGTAGCCAATCTTACATTATTAATTACACGGCCAAGTAACAGGACCACTCTGTCTTTTACTCTCATGGATGAGACGGCGGCGATCGACGATCGACAATCTTACTCTTTATAAGCCATCACATCATTGGGCCGTAATCAACTGCGCGGGCCCAGTGCGGGATGATAAATGTCGCATGTCATCGTAATTTTGGTCCCACATACAAATTTTTTGCAGTTCTATGAAAATCTTAAAAGGATAGTATTTATTAACCGACTTCAAAAAAAGGAGGAGGATGTATGTTAACTCATTACTCGCAGATGGCTGGACCGATCTGGAATTTTGTTTTTTTGTTTGAAAGGGTATACTTTCTAGTTGGTCCCATTGTTACGAAATCAGGATCTGATGATGGGTTCCTGGAGAAATCGAGGGAAATCTTCAAATATTATAGGCACACCTATAGCGTTTTGGGCATTTCTTATAGTACCTTGTGCAGTTGCTCTCGAAAAGCACCATTTGAGGAAGTGGAACTGATGATGAAGACCCCAGATGGCCACCGAAACTACTCAATAATAAGTATTTCGTGGATTGCGATTTGATTACTTGAATATAGATGTTAAGCACTTTATGCTCGTCATAATGCATATGGTGAAGTAGAGCTGATGGTGATGTACCAGGAGAACTCCTCAAAAATTAACGGCTCTGCACCGGGAAAAGCAATATTTTGTAAAAGGTAATAAGTAGTTGACATTTTGACTCTGGTAACTAGACCAATTACAAACAGACCCACTAAAAAGCGTGAAAAAAATTTTTTCCCAAAAGATAGAACCGACTTCCATATAAAAACACTACAAAACCAAAAATAACTTTAATTTCTGTAGTCATTTGTTTTGTATTTTCTTTTTTTTTGACACCGCCTTCCGAAATTAAAGTTAGTTTTGGCTTTGTAGTGTTTTTATATGGAAGTCGGTTTTATTTTTTGCTAATTTAAAAATGTTCTTGAGATAATTGTTTGTTAGCAAAATTGAATAGAAACCCCGCAGCGCTGGTATAAATTTGAATTTAAAATTGTGGAGAAAAATTAGAGCACCATTTATCTACTTGCTAAGCAGAAGTTATCTGCCTATTAACTTCCCACTGCTGGGACACAGGGCTATCTATCTATGAGACAGAATAATAATGATGGATTGGATGATAATCCAACACGCGAGCACTGAGCGGGTTGGTGGATGCCGCATGTCTTCGAATTTTTGGTTCTAAGACATGTTTTCCTTCACTGTTTTGAGAACAGTGGTGATGATATGAATAACCCAAAAGTGAAGAACTATAATGGGTTCGAACTCACAAATAAGTCGGGCCAGTAACCACTAGGCCACTGATATTACGACTTATTACCGTATCAGCGTTCCAGTTGTGTTGAATCATAAGATAACCTTCTTCCTCGCACCCGAGCTATCGCGGGAAACGCCCCGGGCATCGAGGATCACGTATCGCGATCGTAGAGGCAAGGACCAGGCTCGAATCGACGTATTCCACGCGCGCCTCAAAGAGCTGACTGCAGCATTGACTGGGCCTGGCATTGTCTGCTAGGGTTGCGGGAATGTTCTAACGAAATATCGTCGCCCCGGACCACAAAAGCAGGATGCCACACAGAAGACCACAAGGTGGGTTTTTAGTCAGTAGAAGTCTGACACTCTTCTCCGTTACACCTAGAGCGGGAAGAGTCAACTTGTTTTCTCACCCAAAAAAGTCGTTGTTGAATCATAGAAAATCCATATATTTTTGCGAAATAAATACACGCGAAACATACAGATGTGGGTAGACCTGTACGTACAGCTTGTCATGTAGCACAAATACAACTTTAAAAAGCTCAACGATCCGACGAACAATTCCAAAGTAAGAACTCCTAGGTCAACCGCATTAAGTACTCTCCCTACCAGACAATCATGAAACCTGCGTAAATTAACTTTAACATAAACAGAAATATTTATTTTCTCTTCCACAAAGGTGCCTTACAAACTAACATAATGTAAGTAGATAGATACTTACATTAATTTTCTTTTGTCATTCCCCGCAATACAGTGTGTAACTTTGAGTTATGAGACCTACATAAAATAGAAAGTATTATAATTATATATTTTACTTTTACAGACCAAATTAATACCAATTCTCTACTAATTGTTGATATATAAATCAAAGCTAGGAAGGTTGAAAATGGAAATTTGTATTTTCTTGAGGCAAGCAGATTGAGTGAACTAGTTGATTGACCATAACTTTTTAAGTTCTTTTACCCTCTCATAGATCAGAGACCAATGTCCCAGCAGGTGTATTAGGCTGATTATAATATGTTACAAATGTTATTACAACTGTTTACTAAAACCCTTGTTTCTTAAAGGATTCAAAATATCACTCAATTCACACGCACATCAGAGATTTCGTCTTTACGGAAGTGTCGTTTTTAATTCTTTTCTGGTATTTCTTTACCGTATCTCAATTGATGATAAAACTGCCTCATTGATCTAATGATTAGCACGACAGCTGAGAATGAAGTCTCGGGTTCGATTGCCAAGTCGGGTAAAAAGGGCTACTTTTGGGTTTTTCTGTCCCCAGGCCCGGGGTTTAGAAATTGGCGGTGTAACGGGGGTATTACACCGCCAACTTCTAAACTCCTCGGCAAGCACGTTAAGTTGTTACTACCGATTTTCATTTGGACGTCTTTGACTGTCATTACGGGTACTCGAAAGGCAGAAAATCTGACTCTGGTGTGGCCAAAGAATATCATGTTATCCAACTACTGAGTTGTGGAGGTTAGATATGTAGTCGCTCTATGTAAAACACTAATACGATTAATAAATACGTAATTCTGATACAAACTTTATAAAGCACTAGCTTCTGCCTGCGACTTCGTCCGCGTAGAAGTCGAAAATATTCCACGGGATCCCGTCCCCGACTTGCTTGACAAAGCTCGGCTAAAATGCATAATATAAAGATAATTTATAGCCTATAGCACTCAGGGATAATGCAGCTACATGTAAGCGAAAGAATTTTCAAAATCGGATCGGTAGTTTCAGAGATTACCCCATACATACAAACTTACAAATTTTACTTCTTTATAATATTAGTATAGACAAAAATCTCATCGTAAACAGTGATAGAATGTTACTTTGTCCAAAGCTCTCAACAAAGTGTTGAGACCAACCAGCTACACACTGTTTGAAACCATTAAAATTCAGATGTAGCTCCAAGCTTCTGTTGTCTGTACCCGCCTTAAGAACAATATAATCCACGATACTCAAACTTTATGAAAAAGATAAACTTTGTGAACTACGCTTATCTCTCTGTTATTCTATTTTTGTTTTAATAGAGTTTAGCGTCAAGTTTCTTCATAAAAGTTGTGGGCTACGGTTATACCTTTGCAGTGTAGTATGTCGTATATAAACGTTCTTTAGTACTGGTTGAAAAAGTGATTGCCTGTAATACGACACTTGAAGGCCTGTATTTTTAATGACTTCGTTTTTTTTGGTGGGAAATCAGACTATGACTCATCAGATAATGACCCTTCCCACTCTGGGTGTGAAAGAGCGTCAAGAATTTTACTGACTTAAAACTCACTCTTACTTAAGTTGCCCTTGCGCCCGAGGTTCGGAATATCGTTAGAAAATTCCTGCATCTCCAGCAGGCAATGATCCTATCAGTCCCAACCATTCCTTCAGACATCGTTCCCTGCAACTAACCTATGTAAAAAGTTGAATGGTTATTTTTAACCCCCGACGCAAAAAGAGGGGTGTTATAAGTTTGACGTGTCTGAGTGTCTGTCAGTGCCATCGTAATTCCGAAACGAATGGACCGATTCTGGCGCAGTTATTGTTGTTAGAAAGCTGACGTGATCGAGATGGTTCTTAGCTACGGTTTATTAAGATCTGTTCAGTGTTTCAAGTTGGTCGAAGGTTACGTAAAAAATTTTAATTTTTTTCTGCTTAATTATCGCAATGTAAACAGAAGCAACCACACAAAACAATTCAGCTACAGGCTTGGCAGAACTATGTAAACATCACAAATTCACATGTCTGTTCCTGAAACGCGCGCCTGACACCAATTCCAATAGAATCCGGTGCCTGGAAGGAGTAACGGGCAGGCGTTATTCAACTTTTAAGAGTGTTTACTTCTGGTCACGAGAATGTGCTAACGAGATACCGCCACCGGAACGAAGGGCACTGAAAGAATAGGGTGAGTTTTTAGTCAGTAAAAGTCTGACGACAATCTCTTCCACTCCACACAGAGCGGTAGGAGTCATTAGACAATTTTCTACTTTTCTCAAGATGTTTCACACACATTTGTTTCGTATAAAGTCCCGAATCTGCTTTAAAATAAAACAATTTTAATTAATAAGTTAATATAAGTAATTTTATATAAAACGTTCGTTTAGAACTTATAGAAGTTTCGAAATATAAAGTTTTGGAAGGCGTGTTTATGCGTATTAACTTTGATTAAAATCGTTTTATACCTACATTTCTGAATTTAGGACTTCAGAGTTTGAAGGTGGGTTATGAAACAAAGCGTGTAGCAAACGGCCATAGAATTAATAATTTATTTTTCTCGTATTGATCATGCCAGCACAAAAGATGACTAAAAACTAATACAACAGAATAGTTTTTAATAGTATATTTTCTGTAGTAGTGTTTTATATTTGTTGAAAATTTCTAAAAAATAACGACTGATTGCATTCTATATCGAAATACAACTTTCTCATGAATATGACCACATAGTGTCATAAAAATGGTTCAAAAACTTATAGTTAGCACTTGTTCGCATAAATAAGGTCATTGTATAACAAAATATTATTCTATTACTGTCCTTATATTAACACCTATTGAATAAGTTTTTTTTTATTTTTCAAATTAATAAAATATTAATATTAAACTTCCGCTATTTAATCCGATATTTCAACTTTGTTACCAAAACTACACTATCACGTTACTCTAAACAACATTTCGAAGAAGCCTTTACGAGACTAGTTGGAGCGCAAGATCGGCAACTGAAGCGCAAAATTCCGGTTGCTGAAGACAGCTTCGAAGTTGGTTGGTTTCATGGGAATTTGAGTGCAAACTGCGGCTGATTTATACGTAGTTTCCTAGATATACAAGTAATGTATATTTTGCTGTTAATTTTTTATACGTTATACTAGGAATTTTACGAAGCACTTATGGCTAAATAATAACAGCCGCATTGGATGAATTTCGAGGTTAAGATCAAAGCTTGCCGAGTTTTGTCTGTGGATGGGTGACCATCTTAACATATCGATATCTTAACATATCGACATCTTAACATATCGACATCTTAACATATCGACATCTTAACATATCCACATCTTAACATATCGACATCTTAACATATCGACATCTTAACATATCGACATCTTAACATATCGACATCTTAACATATCCACATCTTAACATATCGACATCTTACCATATCGACATCTTAACATATCGACATCTTAAAATATCGACATTTTAACATATCCGTGCCTCAGAAAGTGCGTTAAGCCGTTGCTCCCGGCTGTCACTCCATTTGTACATCTTTGATTTTCCGGGTAGTCAGAAGCCAAACATTCTGACTCTGGTCTGACCAAGAGGTACTATGTTACACAGCTGCTGAGTTGTGGACGTCAGATAGGCCGTCGTGCCATACTTAGCTGCATCCATGTGTTTAACATAATAAAAAAACGGCTGTTTGTGTCAGGCTTCACCTAAAGTAGGGTTCCGTAGAAGTTCATAAAGCACTGAATGTTACTCTGACGATGAAACAAGATTAAAGGACAAACTTAACTTTGAATGATTACATGGTAACCGCATAAACTTACCACATGACCATTTCCCCAACTGCAAATGTAACTTTGTAATCATCACATAACAAATCTAAAAGGCTGTTTGTTTGAAGGTCTCCAAATGTATTAATCGAACACGCTTCAATAAAAACTGAATGGATCCGAATGGAACTTGGTACACCGGTAGATATAGATATCTATCTGTTTTAGGACAGGACTTTTATCCCTGTTGACATGCCTACAGATGTATTTATCGACATTGCCGCGGATCCGGGTAAAAATTGGGAGTAAATAAATGTAACTAATAATTTCCGGGGCTTTAATGGAAGAATGGGGCGTACAAGGAATAACATAATTGGGATGAACCTCGTCAGGTAATTGCGGGACACTTTTGTTATGAAATAATATCTTCCGCAATAATGCCACCTATTTCGCGCCAAAGTCGGATACATAGAATTCCTGACGAATTAAATTGTGGGCAATGTGGAAAAAATCTGGACATACATCTGGATAACTTATAACAAAGCCTTTATTACTGACTAGCAGTTGCGCTGGGCTCCTGTAGACCTTATCACGATTAAAACATAATCCTCCTTTTTTGCAGTCGGGTAACCTTTCTCAAGCTACTTCCATTACAAATTTCATGCAAATCTACCCATTACTTTGAAAGATTAGCGCATTCAAACAAATAAACAAAGAAACTTTTCCGCTTTATAATAAGTATTAGTATTGATAAACTAAAAAATAATAAATTGCACTTTGATGTCTTCGTCCGTTAGCGCAATTTGTCGCGGTCCTCCGTAACTCTGGCCCACACGACAATGGCCGTCTTTACTATGTAACTATAGCTTACACAGTGATCAGGTGGCACCGTGCACAGCGAGGCTCAGGGGAGATATCTTTAGTGTCTCCCCAAGGATGTGCCATAACAGGAGTTGCACTGAAAGGGCTCCGGAGCGGTCTTTTTAGAGGAAACGGGTGGCTTCTATGTGCTGATGTTGATCACCAAGGTGGATTTAGTGAGGTAAGGTGATGTGTTCAGCCTTTAAATCAAGGGTGAACAGGCATCTTCTGGACTCGCTCGTTCCATCGTAGACCTCATCTATCGATTACCATTATATCATTTCACCCTGAATAAAAAAAAAAATCCCACATTCCCTGGGCTACCACCCGCCTTTCTAAGTTTACCCCAGATAGAAAAAAACTATAACTTGACTTACCATAAACATTGAGCCGATCATGGTGTACCACCATACTGTCCCCATGGTGGGCCACACAAGAGAAGAGGCCACCATCGTCCACCCTCAGATGCGATATGTTAAGTTGAGTGATCACGCCGTTATCCGGGGCCATTGTCTGACCAATTGTGTATCTGAAAAAACAATGCTTACAATGTGTTTAAGCTTATTAGGGCGTTTCGTTTTTTTTTTTTTTAAGATAACTAGAAATGTGGGTAGAATATATATACCTATAGCTAAATATGTTTGTGTCTAGAGTGGGTTCACGGCAATAGTGTGATGGCTGAGGTTCGAACTCGGGACCTCTCGATCACAAGTCAAACACCTTATCCATTAGGCTATTGATGTATTTCAGTAAAAACAAATGAATGTTACCTCGTAACTACAGAAAAACCTCTAAAAACTACCGAAGAATTATCTTTTTTGTAATGCGCGCTCCACATTCACGCGAGAATCTCGCGAGAAAGCGAGAAACATACGAGAAACGTGAATGTGGAACCGATGTAAATCGGTTCCACATTCACATTTCTCGTGTTATTCTCGCTTTCTCGCGAGATTCTCGCGTGAATGTGGAGCGTACTTCAAATTCGAGTACGCACAACGCTCCTGAAAACTCTCCATAGCGACTGAACTCCCAAGAGGTTACCGATTGATGTATCACCTGCGTCCCTCCTAATCATTGGATTCTCACAGTAAGCTAAACAAATATAAACTTTCTATTGAGACACCTCGTATTTTTTTTTTCTAAATTCCTTTGCAAATTCCTGAGACCTAAGTGCGTTCGTAACTATTAAATGTTAAAGTAATAAAAACATTAAAAGTAATGTTAAAGAATTATCTATTTTTATAATGTTTTATGAGACAAGGGATAGTTATCCTACAAGGGCAGGTTTTTTTTAAAGATGGGAATATAGTCAATGACTCTTCCGATCTGGAAGATCTATGGCCGCCGGAATCCTAAAAAAAATGGGAGCTGCCGATCACCTCGCTACTACGAGATATACATATATGTATCTAATGAGAGACCAGTCGTTTCCATCATGATTTACTTCAGTAGGTAATGATTATCATCCCGTTGAGACTATTCTAACTATAACAGACTGAAAGTCATCGAACAGCTTTAGTTATAAAAGTCAGATAAGAAATAAACTGGAGCTATATAAAAAGTAATGTTTCACGTAGAATTTTCAGTTAAAATACATAAATATCGCTTTCCCTGTACCTTTATTTAATTAAGCCGTATTTGCAGATGCAGATGATGTTTGTGAAGTAATTAACGAGGTACGTTACAGTACGTTATCATATCCGTATTAAACAACTATATTTTTGGTGTCCCTGGTCTTTGGCCTTGTACGGTCTACATCTTTTCCTATCTATCTATAACTTCTTATAAATACACTTCACTTGAAGACCCTCGAAATAAGGCTATTTGAAAAAATACTAACAGTGAATTCCACTCCTTAGCTGTACTTTCAATGGAAGTATTCCCAAAGTGTTTCGGGCTTAGTATGGGATGCCTACCATGTAACAGTGATGGCTTATCGCCATACGTCTTATCGTCCGATGACGCAATGGACGAGGCGGAATTAAGTTTTGCAATTCTGGTAAACAATCCTCGAAATACAATAACGACAGGCCGACTTCAGCTTCGATGTTCAAGACTTTGGTGCTTAGACTTGGCCAGAGCATTAAGCTGATTTCTGGTAGTTACTTAGCTTACTTTCTATAAGCCCAGAAACGGGTTCACTAACAAACAAAAATAATTTGACCATATAATTTCACCCGTAGCGCGTTGCGAAGCCGCGGAATGTTTTATAAATTAAAGAAATGTATACGCTACTAATTATGAAAATGTTCCCGAATGATAAAGGTACAGAGTCATTTTCGCAGCTCTACATCGCAGGTTTTAAATGGCTGTCATTTTATATTAGATATTCTAGGAATAGATTCCATTACTGAACGCGAGACTATCTCGGATTTAGTTAAGAACCTTTCAGTATATCGATTTTACATTTCTGAAGTGATTTGACTTTTCGATATTACTAGTGAAGTGTAGTCATCAATTTGCTGCATATTGAGCTCATTTTATTGATGATAGGCTCGCAACTGACCACCATCTCACCTGATGGTAAGCGATGATGTGGTCGAAGATGAAGCACGCTTACCTAGAAGTAAACTATTCACTCGTGACTTAAATACCCCTAGGCTTATATCCCCAGGTTATAGCTACCAGAAAAGTCAGATTCCGGCACCTACCACCCATACGGGTGTGATATCCTGTATCCTGCATGTAACGATGGTGTATCGCCGATTTTGTTCTATTACAGTAGTGCTCAAAAACACAAATTGCTGTTACAGCTCTGAAGACAACATTAACTACCTTTGTACATATGTGCATAGTATAAATAAATAAATAAATAAAATGGGATCAGGCAGGCCATATCTGTTGGATGACGTCAAAGCTGTGACACACCTGGACAAAGTCGTGGCAGGTCACGGAAAGAACTGCAAGATGCCTGGGAAGGCTTCTGAATAGAGAGAGGCTTAAGAAAGTTCAAGCTGGAAATGAAATGAATTTGAACGTATCAGTCTACGCGAAATGCCGTTATATTTTAGGCTTTGTAGACGTAATATAGATCTGCCAGGATGTTTCGTAACGTGCTTGGTCGATTCTTATTTTGCATTAAAGGAACATCATATCAGTGGAAAGCAGAGTGCGCGGTCAACAGACATGATGTGTCGTTTAATGGTCATTAGTAAAGACCGGATTATATGCAACATAAAAAGCTTGAAATATGCATGCAAATATGCATGAGAAATGCTTGAAATATGCATGAATACTGACAGAATATGCAACATTAAATGACTAAATTTTTTGGTTTTGTAAAGTTATTCCTTTAGAATTAAGTTTATTGTTAGTAAATACTTGTTTTAAGTTTTACTTTATTAAGTATGTATCTTTATAATTTATTGTTTTTTAATAAAACAAAAAACTTAGAAACTTTTTAGTGCACGAAATATTTTTCTCGCAAACTCGACAATACAAAACAGTTCCGTCGTAAGTAAATGTTTCAGGAAAGTCACTTATCCACGAAGACACACTTTTTTTTCGGGAGGCATTGTACAATTAGACACAAAATCTTTAACTGCAGATCAATGAGCACGCACGTCAATAATGAAAGCAATAACATGCATAATAGGTGGGAGGAAGGAGTAGTGCGGTAGGCGAGCGCGACGATCATTTGTCTCTTTCATCTTATTATCGTACCAACACAAAAGACGCGCGGCTGCTGAGTGCACTGCGCTCGAAAAATACTGTAAATTATAGCGACAATATGCATCATCACTGGAACTTTTTTTTTTAACTTGGTAAAATTATCAAATAAGTCCTCCCACCCCGGGCAGGGTGAGAGGGACTGTCAGACTTTATTGACTAAAATCTACGGTGTTCCTTCAATAACCCTTTACGTACTGGGGTCACGGTAATGGGATAAGTCCCACGACCCCGGCAGGCGTCGGCCCTCTGCAGGGGGGGCCTCGTCATGTTGCTGACGCTATTTGAGGCGCGCGTGGAACACAACGCGCCGTCGACCCGAGCATGGTCCATGGTCGGACAGCGAGTTGCCCTTTACTAAAAGATTACTAGCAATGTGGGTAGAATTCACATTACTAGCAATCCTGTTAACCCCTCCAACTAAGTTAAATATGCTTGTATCTGAAGTGATGGTTCATGGCAATAGTGTAATGGATGGGGTTAGAACCCTCGATCGCAAGTGCGACACCTTAGCCATTAGGCTATTGATGTCAAGCAGTTTGAGTACTTGTGTGGCCTACCCAAATGTCCGTTGGTATTTTTTGTCAAATTGTTGAGCTCCTTAAGTTCTAAGTTGAGCTACACGATAACCAGTGATCGGAGTAGGTAGATTGATTTTACGTACTTGCATCATGAATAGTCATAGAAATCATATCATGGATAAGCTTTTTTTGCGGGATTTCATTTTGGTACTTACGGGATTTAATCAAATATTGTGAATGTACATACAGATTTTTAAACTACTACATTTGAAATTTAAAGAATGCGATAGAAAAACAATTTTAAACATTTAACTTTAAACGTCTAAAATTGTTTTTTTTTTCTTATTTATCAAGTAATAAAGTGAATCTTACTTTTGTGCGTCCATTCGAAACTTACATATGACTAATTTAGTAGTTATTTCTTACAAGTTTATTATCTGCTGCTTGTAATTATTATATTCTTGAATAAATAAATAAAAATAACTTTTTATACTCCTTAATTCAGCCATGCCATTTTATTATAGAAAGCCGATCACATATTCTATTAAAAAGACAGCAAAAGGGTTAAACATTTCTTATTCATATTGATATATTCTTCATCCTACACATTACAACATTTGAAATTCCAAAAAAATGTTAATTATTACAAAATCCCGGAATCCCGGAGGCATATCCATATTAATATATACGTGCCAGTTCATTGACCTCAAATCAATCTACCTACTCCGATCACTGACGATAACTGACAAATGCTTGCACTGTCTGGACAGGCCCGCTCAAATTTGCGTGGTTATTTCCTCAAAAGAATACCACAGACATGAACCTACATGCTTCTCATATAAAAATACAAATTGTCTGGACTTTAAAAGAGACTATGACCTCTGAGTTTGTTTCGGTGTTTCTTCTCAGAGTAGTCAGTTAGGAAATACCGGCCTCATCTGGCTAAACTTAACACGCAAAAAAACATGACGTGTAAAAGTGTTATTTATAACCAATTTACAAAATAAATATTTCATTTCATTTCATTATTGACGCTTACCTACACGTTTAGTTCCTATGTACTTACTGATGATATGAACTGGTTTAATATCAATTTACATACGTCTACGGTTCGGTACGGTTAGATACACTTGATTTATTTTTTATTTTATATCGGTAGAAAACATAAAACACAACTTACCTAGAATCAGTATTAGACGATATAACAATGCCATCTCTTTCCCACACGAATCGCCCAGGATGTGGTCCATTCAGCGTACATTGTAGACTGACCTGCAACCAAAAATCAACTTTAAACTTTCTAGTAACAAGGCAGAAATTCATCTGTGGAAGTAAGCAGTATAAAATTGAAATCAGGAAACAAAGAACGGTTTTGAATGTTGAATTTAAAATGGTACTTCAATTGAAAGACCAGGGTTTATAATGTTTGCTGGAATAATTTCTCTTTATTATCATAGTTGCGTTTGTTTTAAGTTAGGAATTGTACTACTTAGAACATCGCCTCGAGGAAAGGCACTAGCGTCGTCTTTTGTTTAATTAACTGAATATACCATAACGTAAACTCCAGAAACAGCGACTCCCAAGGCAACTATACAGCGGATGAACTTGCCAGAAAGGCCTCGGGGTATGAGGGTCGTGCGACCAGAACCCATTGTGCCACTCGCCTTCAAATATCTACGTAATCTGATAAGGAAACGCACCAGGGACCAACATCACAAACTATGGGAGGACCAGGGTCAGAACAGGCAGGCCAAGGAGGTTCTCCCGTTTCTTGATGGCCGCTTGTCGAAACCTCAGAGCATTGAAGTCGAAACCGATCCTAAAACTATCAAAACTCTAACTGCGGCTGGTAACAGCCGCTCTTGCTCGTCATGGATCCTTTAATAAACACCTCTGTGATAGGAGTCAGCCCACTCTGCAGAACCTGCAAGGACGACGAAACAGTGGCACACCTGCTACTAAGTAGCCCTGTAGTCGCGGATTACAGGACCAAATACTTCTGCAACCCAGGTACCTTCCGCGAAATGGTAAGTAAAACTAGGTCGTTGCTCGCCTTCCTGGCGGAACTGGCATGGATTGAATGATAAATATATCCTACCCATACGCAAATTACGCGCTTGGTCGTAAAGGCCCGTTATACATACATACATACAAACCCCAGCAAAAGTAAGCCTTAACCTATCTAACGTGTGAGTAAGAGTTAGCCATTCGGATTTTATAAGGTATTGATATTAGTAACTCTAATGAGTTTATGTTGGCACCAACTTAAATGTAAATGTGTGTGAACTATGGAACAAATAAATACTTAAATAAAATAAATAAATATATTTTTTGGTAAGTATTTATTTTCCTTTAAAATGAGAACTAGTAAGTAATAGTAATAAGTAATAAGTTTATTATCAGAAAGGTGGGTACAAAATCATCTATCTTATTCAAAAACAGTATAAAAATGTTAGTCCCTTAAAAGATAGAGTAAACGATGATGTCCGTGCTAGTATAAACTGTGTGACGGACATCAGCGAACTAGCAATGTGGGTAGAATTTACATTACTAGAAATCTTGTTGAACCCTCCAAATAAGCTAAATATGCTTGTCTGGTGTGTTTGTGACGTACGTCACCTACAGATTGGTTTCGAACCCGAGACTTCTTCATCACAAGGCCGACACCTTAGCCATAAGGCTATTTTTTGTTTTTAATATACATTATTAGAACCGGCGAATTTTATGCCAATGTATTTATTTTTATTTTCAATATTTTCTCGCCTTTTAAAGTTTCCCTGGAGTTTCACAACTGGTCCAGCAAAAATATTGTAATTTTTATCCCAAAGCAATTAAATCTACGTAAATTACACTTTTGCTGTATAGTAAAAACAAACTAACTATGGACCGTAAATTAAAATAGTAACTTTTTAAATGAAGATTTATATAAATTCCATCATTCAGTACACATTACGGAAAAATGAAACTTATTTAAAGGAAGTTAAAGTCTTAAAAAACTATTTAAACAAGTAAAACTAAAAATTCTGAGTATGTATAATAATAACACAATTTTCTAATTGGGTTGTTTGGGGGTGCGCATTAATTACAATTTACAATACATGTTTTATATACAGGTACAGGATATTTAATTATTAAAAAAAATAAAAAAAAAAAATAAAATAAAAATAAATTATTTTCAGGCTTCTAAGGCCCATAGTGTTAGTCAAACAATTTACTTAATAACTAGGTTAGTAAGAAACAGGCATACACAGACAATTATAAAGGACGTAACAAAAAAAAAAAAAAAAATTGATATTATATTATTATTATTCAAGATATTTCAACACTGTCAGCCCTAAATCTATCTCTTTTGAGTTCGGGCCATCCAACAGTCTGTATTGCCCTGTCCAATAAGACTACCCATTGTATACTAGTTTTATTATTAGCATCCTTATGAATAATTATAATATAAGGTATACAATAAAGTATTTAATATATAAATAAATCATTTATATGAAGCAAATTTTTTGTTTAACATGTACAAAAATAGTTCCACTAACATGTGGAAATCAGAAACAGACTTAACAGGTTTAATGGAATTTTGATTGTAATGTACCTACTACTTGGGGAGTGTTTTAAATTTATTAGGAAGAGACCAAAAGACAAAATGTTGGTGTCCATTAAGTGTGTGTTATAGGTTTCCACAAAACAATGAAGAGGCACTTGTTTTCCAGTATTAGTTTTGCATGTATCCAGAAGCAACAAGCATGTATGCAAGCATGGGAGCCCCCATCTCATAACAGTTGGTACCATATAGCATAACATTTATAATGTACAGTCAAATTAATTCTGGCACAAACCATGCATAGCTTGGAAGCCTGATGAATGTAGTATCATTACATTTGGAATTTGATTTTTATTAAATATGTTCAGGGTCTTTGAATGATAACATTTGTAGTTTATACTGCATAAGAATTTTTTCTTCACCACTTCGAATTCACTTTTAATATAGTTAGGATTCCAGACTGAAATACCATATTCCTGTTTTTATCAAACTAAATATTTACATTATACATATTCTTAGTTATACATCAGAAAAGTAGGGGGTTAAACAAATTCTCTTGACAAATATTAATATCAACATGCTTGTCAAGGTGCAAGCTTAAGTCCATAATGATAATGAGGTCATGAACAGAATCCACAACATTTAAGGTGGTTTACTGGACTCGATCGAGCGCAGAGCTAAAAGGCTTATAGGCGACGAGGTGCTAGTGGACAAGCTTCATATTCTGGCTCATCGGCAAACTGTTGCTTGCCTGTCGGTTTTCTACAGATTGTACTTCGAGAAGTGTGCGCAGGTGCACCATGACCATGCTCCATCTCCCTTTACCACCGATACCACGGAACCACCCACACTAGGTTGATATACTGTCTTGTCGTACCAAGTGCTTCTCCTCCACATTTATTGTGCGCACAGCCAAGCTGTGGAATTCACTGCCGGCTTCTGTGTTCCCTGCCACTGGTTATAAGTGAGCCTTTAAAGCATGAGTAAAGCATCTTCTGAGTTCGCTCGTCCCATCTTAGACCTCATCTATCGCTTACCATCCGGTGGGATCGAGGTCAAGAGTGGGCCCATCAGTAATAAAAAAAATAGTATTGAAAAAGTAACAAAAAATTATATTTTATTTTTACTAAACAATATACAATGCGGCCGTTCTAACTTGGCCAGTGTGAAGTTAGGCTCTGCGAACTTTAGCGCTTGTGCACTAGTACAAAAATGTATATGTTAATAGGAATAACAACTGCTAATGGCATTTATTTTTTTAAAACCTTTATTTTTGTACGAGTGCACAAGCGCTAAAGTTCGCAGAGCCTAACTTCACACTCGCCAAGTTAGAACGGCCGTACTGTACCTACTGTGAGAGGACTTAAAAAGAGTCTATTCTCTATATAATGCTGTATTAAGTCTAATAAGATCATCTTGAAGGAGTAGGCAGTCTTGGATATTCTTAGAAAGTTTTCATATTTTTATATCATTGACATCCAATAAGAAAACAAGACATTTATTATACCTGTATGATAAATAGGAATGGTCCTAGAATGGATGGAGGAGGAACTCCTCCTGGAGGATCCATTCTGGAGGATCAATTTTGGAGTTCCAAAATTTAAAATTTAAATAATCTTATACAATGGTTTGTTGGAAAGCCAAAAAAGAAAAGCAACATCAAAACATCTAACTTAAAACTAAATACTTGAATTAAAAGTTGGGTACTTTAATTTACACAACTTAAGTCAAATATCAAGACTCAGTTAATTATAAATGCTATATAGATAATTATTTAAATAATTAATATTTAAAATTGAACCAATGCTGTTTGCATTGGTCGCAAGTATAAACGAGTTAAGAATAAGGTTGTTGGTGTCTTTGGCTGGCCTCAAGTCTCCGAAGCCTGTGAGTTCCAGGAAAATTAAATTGAACTTAAAAGAAAAGGTCTTTAAGCCAGATTCCAGTACTTGTGGTGTGCCAGAAAACTACAGACTACACGGCTCTAACCAGGCCACCTATAGCTGGAATAGGTATGCAGGTATTCCAGCAAAGGGTGCAAACCTGGAAAACAGATTTAGCTCATATCAACTCTATATATTTATATATTCCGTTTGTAAAAACTATTATACCTACCCACATCAATAACAAACAATACCTACAAGATCCCAACCAAGGCATCGTAAGAGAGCGCCTGCGCATGTGGAGAGATTCAAAAATTTAGTACAACAGATGAAAATATGACTCAATTTTTTTTTGCCACCATAGGTTTTTTTTTAATATCTGAAATAACATACCTATATTCTCTAGTTTTCAAAAAATTATATTTTTTTTTCGTAAAAATAGTATTTATTTGTAAATTGCAAAAATGTGAAGGCTAGGTATGAATTTATGTCAGTTTTGTTATTAAACATCGAGTTGAATAATAAATAAAACTATGCAGGATTCTACCACTTTAATATATTTATTTGAAAAGATCAGTCTTTCTTTATTACTTAACCTTTTAACCGCCCGACTTCATATCATTTGTCGGGCCCCCAGCGCCCGGCACAGTGAATCGAAAAATAAATACCTACAACAAAAACACCAGTGCAATATAATTAAGACTTCTGATTAAGAGACTAAAGTTTATTAAACTGTTAAATGATTACTTAATTAACTATTTACCCAATATAAACATCGTTTGGATAAAATACAGCGTAATTAAACAAAAAAGTACATTAAACGAGCTGTGATATTTTAGTCGTATATATACGACTCTGGCGAAATGGGCCCGAAAATATTTGTCGTAAAAATCCGACGTAGGCGGTTAAAAGGTTAACAAATCAAAGAGTTAAAAAATATATTAGATGTTCACCCAGTTTCTAAGAACATAATGTGCATTCGCCTTTTGGGAAATGATCGAAATCAACGCATTACAGGAGTCACACCAAAATTGTTAACGATTTAACAACATTTCTATATCATTTTTAGGGTTCCGTAGCCGAATGGTAAAAAACGGAACCCTTATAGTTTCGACATGTCTGTCCGTCTGTCCGTCCGTCCGTATGTCACAGCCATTTTATTCCGAAACTGTTAAGGCTATACATGTGAAACTTGGTAAGTAGGTGTATTCTGTGAACCGCTTTCCGATTTTATGAAAAAAAAAAAATAAAATTAAAATAAAGCGGGGCTCCCCATACATGGAACTGAAACTAAATTTTTTTTTTCATGAAACCTATGCGTGAGTGGTATCTATAGACAGGTCTTTAATAATGATATAAGGGTTTCTAAAACCTCTTTTTCATAAAGTCAATCGTTTAAAAGATATAAGCTTCCAAAGTGGTAAAATGTGTGTCCTCCCCCCCTCTAACTTCTATAATAATGGAGTGAAAAATCTAAAAAAAATATATGTCTGTAGATCTTAATGTAAACTTTCAACCAAAATTAGTTTGCACGAGATCGGGTCAGCAGTTTTTGAGATACAGCATATTTTCAAAAACCGCAAATATAACTTTGTAATTCATACAAACACTATGAAAAACAAAGTTATTTGGCGTAGTTGTAAAAATTGTAGTTAAAAGCTAGTTTTAAGAAATTTTATAGGTATTTTTTATTTGTTAAATAAATATACATATTATATTATATTATTATAGTTACTACGGAACCCTTCATGGCCGAGTCTGACTCGCACTTGGCCAATTTTTATTCTTTAATAAGGTCAAGTGAAGTGGTCGGATTCCCGTAGCGCTTGTATGTGTTACATGTTCATGACATTTCCCACACTTAGAAGAAAGTATGAAATGTGTCTCAGCCCATGGCCACTTTAAATTGTAGTGGTAACCACAACAAAACACACAAAAAAACCATTTTTATTAATTGAAGATAATCAATCTGTAAAAAATATAATTATAATATTACTAAAATAAAATAACATTGAAATAATTTAGTAAGTTTAGGCCGACCTGGAAGCGAAATGGTAGGCAAGCGTAAGAAAAGAAGTTATAGAAATAAATCCACTATGTAAACTTAGCTTTATGCTGTCGGTTTTGTTACTTTTTAGGTCCAACTGTATGTTACCGTAACAGCAGTAACAAAACCGAAGTAACATAATGTGTTAACCTAACCTTAAAAAAAATATTTTAGCGGTCTAGTTTCTCCCTAAGGTAAACTACATAATACAAGTTGTTCAGTATAAAACCATGCATTTCGTAATTAATTTAATTATAAGGAACGTAAGGATAAGTAATTAATTGTGGTAGTACAAACCTGACGACGAATTTCTTCTCAGTCCAATCGGTAACAAAACACACCCTCACTAAGGACGAAATGACACTGGCATTCAATTTTTAAAATGGCCTATCTTTAGACTATATTATTTCCATATTTAGAAAGCCAAAAAATAATCATTTGGTAGGATATTTTAAAAGAAATTGACGTAACAAACCTGACTTGTCCGGATGTAACAAATTTCGGGGACACTATTTTTTTTTAAGTTTTAAATAGATAAAAGGAATTAAATCTTTAATAATTATTAACAGTATACTTAATATCAGTTTATCTTTTATAAAAACAACACAACATGTCCGGGTGTTCCATAAAAGATTGAAAAAAATTAACTTAAAGTTTGAATTTTTACTGGGGACAAGCCAAAATGAATGGGTGTATTTGATTAAAATAATTTACAAATATTTAGTTTTAGCTATATTTAATTGGTATTTAGTTGAAAACGTAGTATTAAAGGTACATTTTCGATTGAGAGACTATTTTAACTTAAATAAGTAAAGAAATTCCTACGAAAATAAAAAGAAGTTGAGGGACATGCCAAAATGAGAGTTGTACTAAATTTTTGAATCTCCCCATGTACGTGATCACGACCAAGGCTTCGGTCGTCAACATGTTTTTTGAAATACTTTCACAAGCAATCGACACAAATCAGGACACATTATTTTCAAACAAGATAAACTTTCCGGAAAACTTTTTCACCGGTCATTTCCATTGAACTAGGGATGCTATGACGACCTGAGATCGATTAATATAAGAATCGATTTTTAGTACCGAAAACAAGATTTTTAAATCGATATGTAGTACTGAATCGATTCAGAGTATCAATTACTTTTGTTTTGGAAAACTAATAATTTTTTTTTTCTAATTATATCAATGTAAGCGTAATATTATGGTGATGGCGGTTAAAGCATTAATTAGTTATACAAAAACTTGTGGGATGGCTGTGTGCTTAGTTTTCTTCGCCTCTCTTTAATAAATAAATTTCATTAAAAATAAATAAATAAATATTATAAAATATAACCATGGGAAAGTATCAGAAAATCTAATAGAGGGTCTTACTCTAAGAGGAGCCGTATGAGAAGTTGTCTTTGGCAGAATTAGTGATTACAGTGCTTTAAAACATTTCAATTAACTCGGGACCGTTATGGATGGATGACCATTATGGATCAAGTGAATAAAAGATGAACAAAATCACAACCCAGTAGGTACCTACTTGGATCAAACTTGGCTCTTGATCTCTTAAATTCAATTACTTTGTAACGTGTTTGTAAAATTTATTCTTAAAGGCACTTTAAATTAAGTCTGAATTAATTACAAAAAAGGGCTTCATCTTCCAACTTCCCAGAGGCGGTGGGACGAGCCTCTCTGCAGAGCAGTTCTGAATAATTTACTAACCATATCTGCTACTTCTGCTGAGTGTGCTCGTCTGTTGGCTGTGGGAAAGTGGGAGTCAGGTCTTTGGTTACACGCTCTACCATCCTCAAATCTAGGCACTTTGTTCGATGACACCACTTTCTGCCTCGCTGCTTCACTACGCCTTTTTTTTTCTGGTTGGGAAAATCGTCATATGACTTCTCCCGCTGTGGGTGGAGCGGAAGGGAGTGTCAGACGTCTACTGATTAAAAACCTACCCTGCTCCCTCTGTTGACCTTGCATTCCGGGGCCGCGGTGTCTCGTCAGAACTATTCCCACAATCCCGTAAGGCAATGGCCCTATCGGGCCCCATCAATACTGCTCTTTGAGGCGTGCGCGGAACACGACGCGCCACCGACCCGTGTCTGGTTCTTACCAGACGGTGAGCTAC
This sequence comes from Tholera decimalis, assembly GCA_943138885.2. Lineage (NCBI taxonomy): Eukaryota > Metazoa > Arthropoda > Insecta > Lepidoptera > Noctuidae > Tholera > Tholera decimalis. The sequence continues at coordinate 19,337,658 of OW964573.2, read as the reverse complement.
CCCTGCTCGCCGTCCGTAGACCCGCGTCTATGGTGGTCGGAGATCAGCTCGTGATCCCCGACGCCCAGGGCATCTCTCGTGGCGGCTGGGGCGTGAGGAAGATTAATGTCTCTCCCTCACGCGTTCAGCCTCCTCCTTCGCTGGCATGACTGCATCGCAGAAGGAGACGACTGCATCCCATTCCCTCTTGCTCCGCACCACATGGAGTGAACTAGGGCCGGGTGCGAGAGGTCGCCGCCGCCGATTGCCTCCATGAGGACATGGCGGTGCTCCGCCCAAGTAGGGCACACCTTGACCGTGTCCTCCGGGTGGTCCTCACAATGACGACACCCAGGCGTGTCCTCCCGCTTTACCCGAAACAGGTACCTCCCGAAACAACCATATCCGGTCAGTACCTGCGTCAGGCGGAAGGTGAGGACGCCGTGGCGTCTGTCAAGCCACTCCTCAAAGAGGGGACTTATCGCCGCGATTGCGGCGTGCTCATGCTTCACTACACCTAGGAGCCTCTTCATAGCTGTAATTGAGGGGAAGTAGTAAACAGCCTCGGGCACCATGGCCTATGGCCCAACCGTAGTGCGGGTCGTTTTGCATGACATGCCAATTTAAACGACATTATCTGACGAGCCCTTGTCACCGTCGGTGTTCCAGCTGTATTGGGACCCAATGGCCAGGTGCGTGACGATGGCGAAAGACCGGACGACATGTCATTGTTTTCTTGGAAGATTGGTAGGCCTTTAGTGTGAGACGCAACTTGTGACGATACTCTCGCGCCATCCCATCTTCCCAGTTCATCATGTTGTACTAGCGCTCCCGCTGCGGCTGCGGAAAACCTCAAGCGGCGTAAATATAATAATTTCGGTGATAACTATATTTTCGAGCCTTTTGGGGTAGAAACTCTCGAAACATGGGGCCCGTGTGCTCACAGCCTTTTTAAAGACATATCGAAAAGGCTCGTTGACGCTCCCCATGACCCAAGGGCCAGCTATTTCTTTGGTGGCTAAGCATTGCCATACAACGAGGCAATGCCACCAGTATCTTGGGTACGTTGCCAGCTGGTTGAGGATCAATTTTTATGCTTTATTTTAGTTTGTATTTTAAGTATTTTAGTACATCATTATGTATATTAAAGTCCATAAAGTTATGTAAAAAAAAGTTATTTTACTCTTTTGAAATTGTTTTCAAACCCTGGCTGGCGATTTTTACTGGACTTACCCAACAAACGCTTTTTTTAATATATGCTGAATGGAGCCGTTAATATGAAAAACGACAGCAAACATTGAAATACTGTTAAAACACATACGCGTACACAATATCTTTATTCGAGTAAACCGACTATTCATGGTTTTTCCCATTAGGCTGTCTTACCCAACGTCGTATTAAAGTCCGTCAATTTTAATATTGTTTCAAAATTTATGTTTATTTAATAAATTATTCAATAACCATAAAGTAATTTTCATAGGTCAACTAAATATTTTTGATCTACTTATTTCAAAAAACTCGCCTAAAATTCTATAAATATGGTAAAAATTGCTTAATGGATGAAAATTTTAATGAAGTAGGTATGTCTTTCCCGAGCTGACGTTAAATACAGATTTGAAAAATAAAATTAATTTTTACCAATCGATATTTAAAAACTCGATTATTTTGTGAATCAATTTATCAGTTCATAATTTGAATGGATTTAAACATTGTTCTTTTTCGGATAGAATCGCCATCCCTAATGAAAAGAAAAGTCTCATAGATGTTACATAGTCTCTTATGTAGTTGCGTTCCATACTTCTTAGCTACAAATATTAAACAAAATTCTAAAAGTTTACTGAACATAAACCATTAATAGTAAATAAAAAATTGCTTTTGAATTCTTTTTCACTGATTTAAGACATGTAAGGGTTTATATAGCTTTAATTTAATTATAATTATATAGCTTTAATTTCGAAAGCTGATAATCAGTATTATAATAATTATATTGTTTTTGTCATTAATTGTCTTAATTTTTTCACAAAAAATTAAGACAATTAATGACAAAAACAATATAATTATTATAATACTGATTATCAGCTTTCGAAGTCGAACACATCTTTAAAATACGTTCCATTCTAACATAAGAGTATGAAGTTTTTATGAAAATAAATATATTCATGGTCAATTATTGAACAATACATTATTTTTTAAGCTAATTTTATCTTTCACTTTTAATGAAATTAGACTGAAGACAACCATGGACAAATAAATGAATATTATGTGTATTCCGTAACACAAACATAAGGAAAATTAACGGAACGTAAACATCTGACGTCAAAAATCAAAACAATGTTTGTTTAGCACGTTTTGAACTGAATCTTCACAAAAACGATGCCTTTGTTATTGTTTATTTTGTGAGTTATTTTTGCAAAAGGAAGTTTTTTATGGCAAACCCATAAATGAAATGGGTAGTTTTCTTCCACATCACCATATATAGCATATTTGCAGTGGAATGTGAAGCGGTAAATATGCAACAACATTGTAGATCGAATATTATTTTACTTAAAATATCTAGTAAACTAATACAAGTGTAACATAATCTTATTGATTTCATAAATTTTTTTTTGGCCTTTTGATCATACAATTTTAAAAGTAAAAGTAGTAGTTATTGTATATTAGAACGTATGTTTAGTCGCGCTCACCATACAAGAAACGCTCGCTCGCTCCACTTTTAGACAACATATAGATTCGTAATGTCTGTCTGTCCGTCCACATTACATACAACCAACTATACATACATAACTATACATACATACAACTTTTTTGTTATTTTTTTGTTTTTTGTTGTAGGTTATATTTAACGACAGAGAATATGTCTGTCGTCCATGCTGGTTAAAGAGTCAAAGGGCTCAGGATCAGAGTGCAATGCAAGATCACCACGGGAAGATGCAGTTGGAAATATAGTATCATGAAGTAAGTGAATCAAAATATGTCCAAAAAGAAAGCCGGTAAGAATAAAATACAGAAACCAAATGATGTTCTTGCTGAATAATAGCGAATGACTCACTGACCAGTGACCAATACGCGCGGCGCAGAAGCATCACCCCCGCCACCCCGAGGGGTAGCGAACGTATACGGGTGGCGGGTGGTAAGAACGAGTACTCGGCAAATAAGTTTTGGCCGAACAAAAGATAGCTTTTCAATTTTTCGTCTATAATAGGTATCAGTTTTCTAGACTGCATAACTTTTTTCTCCATAGGCCAATTTTATGGTGTCTATAGTAAAAAAAAATCCTACATTTACGAACTATTATATGGACTAGGTTTCATCAGCCGACGCCATATGGACCACTTCCGCCCGTTCTCCTTTTGTGTGGTTCTTTCCTCAAAAGATTTACTCAGGTAATTAATTATTATGTCATATGATTTCATTACCATAAAAGGTAGGGACTTTAAAGTGATTAACCTATTGAGTTTGTTTTGATGTTTTTACTCATACACTACAATACACACATCAAAAGTGTCTAGGGATCAACATATATTTTTGCAATAACTTTTCTCCTGATTGATATTAATTAAAATTTTCTTTAAGGATTCATCAAATAAAGTGTTTTCGTTTGTCACAGTAACGATAAACCATGTCACCTTTGCATTAATAAAGAAATTTGCCATTTTCCTAATAAAGGGATTTTTGACATTTGAATCACTAACATTAAAGTTCGAAAAAAATACTGAAATAACAGTTTTCTTTAAAATTTTATTGGGTAACTTAAACAATTAATAATCCGTGTTTCTACCGCGAACACTAACAACACAAGAACATCGGTTTGGCATACTCAAAATGAGTTCATCCAAATCACGCTGTGGAATGGCCGCCCATGTTCGTTGCAACAACGAAAAAAGGTCTTCTTGCGACTGGATACCCTCCATATTCGGCAGAGCTCTTCTCTGTAGCATATCCCATGCATGCTCAATCGGGTTCAAGTCTGGCGACTGAGCAGGCCAGAGCAGGACATTGATGTTAGCTGCGGCGAGAGTCTGTCTTACAACTCTTGCGGTGTGCGGTCGTGCATTATCATGCATTAACTGAAATAAGGGACCGATTTGCACTTGTAGAGGAACGATGACGTCAGATACAATCGTCTCTGCATAAATTTGAGCGTTGAGGTTGCCTCTGATCCAAATCAACTCAGTTCTTCCGCCGATCCAAATACCCGCCCATACCATGATGGTTCCACCACTATAAGGATGGACTTCCTGGCAGGATTTTAATCGCTGTTGGCGTCCAGGGGTTCTCCAGTGTCGTATACGTCTTGTATCCGGTCTCATACCAAAACGAGACTCATCAGAAAAGCACACGAAACGCCATTGTTCTTCTGCCCAATTTCTGTGTTCAAGAGCCCATTGATATCGAATCCTACGATTGTGCATTGCTATAGGTGGTACCCGTAGCGGTCTTCGGGAATGAAGGTTCACTTCATGCAAGCGGTTTCTGACTGTTTGGTCGCTAATTAAGTTCCCTGAAGAGTGATGAAGCCTCACGGCTAACATCATGGCGGTTATTGTTGGAGCTCTTCGAGTTAAGATTTGAATGTATCGGTCTTGTCTCCGTGTGGTGCAGCGATACCGTCCTCCATGGCGCTCAGCCACGGTACCAGTGCTTCGGTAACATGTCCAAAGTCGACTGATAACACTCTGACTTGTATTCAGAGCTAAAGCCACAGTACGTTGCCGGGAACCAGCTTCTATCATTCCCACGGCTCTGAGCATTTCTTCCCTGCTTAAATGACGTCGCCGCTCCATAATAACGTTGGTTTTAATCAGTAGTAGGGAAACAGTAGCACTAATAATGTCTTCAATGCGTTGTATGTTTTTATAGGGAAAATATTGACAGCTGATTTTCATCTTTTACTCGAATTTGATTAACAGTTCCTGTTTCAAATTATGAAATGCACCAAAAAGGATCCATATAAATTTATAAAATCATTATTACAAAGCCACATTTCAATCTCAAGAAATCCGCATAAAAATGCTTGATCCCTAGACACTTTTGATGTGTGTAGCTTAGAAACAAGACCTTCATGTAATTGAAAGTAACAGGTTAATGTGTTATTTTGACCTACTTAGACACTTACCTACATTTCAGGTTTCTTTTTTAGGTAAGTGTCTTCAGGTTTCTTTGTGTAATAGAGGTAAGATGAGGCATTAAAAATAAATTTGTTTGAATAGTTCATGTCTATTTTTATTGAAAATAGGCTCGCGTTTAACTACCATCTCACGATCCTCACGTGGTTGAAGATAGAAGTAACAAAAAAGTAAAATAAAAAGTAGTAAGTAAAATTAAAAATTCCTTTCTCAAGTACTTGATATAATTTGAGCTTCAATTAAAGCACGGTAAGATCCCAAATCCCCATTGTTCATTGCTCAATCACGTCCCAACTCAAAGCAAGATAATTTAATTTTATAAAGGATCAGTAGACTTGCTAATTTTTTTCTCGGGCAATCTTATGACTCCCTAGGGGTGTCTACAAAAATATAACTACAGAACAGGATTGAATTAGGCGTTACTTTGCTGAAATCCATGACATATATAAATAAATATTTTATGGAAATTACTTGCTTTTGCTCGCAACTTAGTTATCGTGGGACAGTTTTCCCGCGTAAATCCGTGAGAATACTGGAATTAAAAGTATAGTCTTGGTATTATTCCAGGATCTCAACTCTCTACTTACCAAATTTCTTTCAGAATCGTTTAGTAGTTTTTTCGTGAAAGAGTAACAAACATCCATCCATTCTCACAAACTTTTAGTTATTATTCCACCAAAATTGTGTTGCGTGAATGCAGTATGCTACACCGTCCTTTCCCACTCAAATATAATGCAGAAGTTGCGGTGATGCAATTATGTATGTGTGTACAATGTGGGTAGAATTCACATAACTAGCAATCTTGTTAATCCCTCTAACTAAGCTAAATATGCTTGTGTCTGGAGTGGGTTCAGGGCAATAGTGTAATGGGTGGGGTTCGAACCCTCGATCTCTCGATAACAAGTCTGACACCTTACTCATTAGGCTATTGACGCTCCAAAATGCAACTCAAACATATGAGGTTTTGGGTCATTTCAGGAGATGTGGAATCGTCGACTGCTCGTAAGAAAAATAGAGATAGGGCGATTTCTACTGTAACAAGCGCAGCTAATTAGTTACCATTATTTTACGTGGAGCAGCTGTCTTCACGACACAATTACTGGGTGAACACGATACCCCTTAGCAAGACTGGTATAAGATTTTCTGGCTTCTGACTAAGTACTAATATAAACTGTCAAAGATGTAACTACAAATGTCAGCCGGGACCAACGGCTGTAAATGCTTTCCAAGACAGGAAGGTATCTAGATATATTAAGATTCCGCCCATCCACTACCATCTACTACCCACTCTTTCGGCTATTTTTATTTCGTGCATCGAGCTTCTTAATTAAAATATACATGAATCCAAAATAATTCTGCTTTCTAGGTGCAGCTATAGACGACACAGCACATTGCCAGGCGGTTCACAAAACAGAAATGACGACCACAACCTCTCTGCCAAGAGTGAAACAACGAAGAAGGAAGAAAGGTATGGCAATATCTCAAACTGTGAGATTACTATGTACTTTATCCATACATAAAGGCCATTCTCATTTATGAATAAGATTCGCTTCTCTAATGTAATACAAAACGCCAGCTGTGTCGAGTTCTGCATGAAATGTAAAAACCCTTTTAGTTGTACCGGGCTACGAACGCCGTAGCAATACACTACGCGAGCTTGCTACGAAGTTGCATGAAGCTACGGCATAACTACGCTCGCAGATTCTCTAGAATTTTATTACCTACGCTAGGAAGCCATCTTTGTGCATTGCATTCAAGCTTACCAATTTACTTATACTAACATTAATGAGGTAAAAGCTAAAAAGAGCTCGTGGTTAAAATAATAACAGCCATATGGGCCGATTCAAGGCAAAGCAAGCCTGGTCGAGGTCGATCCTTGGATGCTCAAACAGCATAACATGTCAAAATTCATAGATACTGATCTCGGCTGTCATTTGTACATCTTTGATAGTTTTTACGGTTAGTTAGAAGCTAGAGAGTCTGACAACAGTCTTGCAAAGGGGTATAGTGTTCACCCCGGTATTGCGTCAGATGACTGACACTTAGATTGAAAACCTTTCTCATCCTAAAGAATAGGGCTAGGCAGATTATGAAATCTGTACTAATTTTATAATGCGAAAAAATTTGTTTGTTTAAACGCGCTATCTTTGAAATTACTCGGTGGATGTGGAAGAAATTTCGTATGGAAGTACCTTGAAGCCTAAAGAAGATTATAATGATTATAGGAGTTTTTTAACTGACTTCAAAAGAAGCAGGGTTATGTTTTTATCGTGAATTATCACGATAAAAACCTTATCTCTTTAACCTTATCTTATTAAAGAAAATACCTATAAAAATAATGATACCAACCATTTGCGGTCCACCTGTAACTACAAAAAAAAATTGTTTAGTCTGGTTAGTGAATTCCAACTTAATTACAAGTTTTCTGGCTTTAGAGAAAGTGTCATTCTTCAGCTTATCTTTTCTACACTGACCCGTTTCCGTTTTGTGACATCACATAGCTAGATTGCTCCCAATATATCCGCTGTCTAACTCAATCAAATGCACTCGTGAATATCCAGAAACTAAATTGAATTTAGAGGAAAATGTTACCGTAGTGAGCTAAAAGGGGCTAGAATTCTGTCCACAGGAAGGGTGACCGGATTTTTGTCAGACACCTCGCATTGATAAAATATGGTCGGATTCTTTAGGCTATCTAAATATCTGCTAAGAATTTTTACGTAAATGTTACTGATATCAATCTGACATGTGACAACGACACGAGCCAACAACGTATTTGTAGAACCTTTGAGAAATAAATCTTTTGATAGGTTGAGCATACGAAATCAATGGACTTGGTTGCAAAAATATTTTTATTTATTTATTTATGCGCACACAAGACACTTAAAAAAAGTAAAAGCAAGTACAGACAAAAAAAGCACAAAGGTGCTGCTTATTTCCAAAGAAGTTTCTTCCAGTAGACCTGTGACAGGAGAGTTGAAGAAAAGATGATGACACAGCGCTCATAAATAGTAATTTACATCTTTACTTGTAATTAAAAAAAATACTCTACACCCTAGTGTATATATCTATTTGTATCTATTGTATCGTGGGTGATTTATTACAAACACCCAGAACTTGAACAACTAATTGTAGGCCATACAAATATTGTTCGGAAATCGAACCAACTATTTGTTTGCACCACAAATTGTTGGCTTAGATGCCTAGATTTTTCCCTTTGGTAGGGTTAAGCTTCTAGTCTAATCGCATGCAAGTGTACGTCTGTGATTATTTTTTAATTGAAAATAGGTTTGCGTTTGACCACTATCTCACCTGATGGTAACCCAACGAGCACATTAGTGGAAATAGCAGCCTATTTTGTTACTTTGGGCTGTAAAATAGCGCTTTAAGGGTTCAAAAAACAGTTCAGAGTTGCATATCTGCATCCGTAAACGTCTATAGTCATAAAAGTTACTTAAGGTGCTATAAGCTGAATCAAATACTACCCTAGCCTTCACAGTAGTCCACGGTAGAACTCATTTACCACTTACACCTTTATATGAGAGTTACGAAGGTCATTCTGCCACTCACAGCTGCATAGTAGTTTCCATTGTAACTTGTATAGGTTATAGTTATAGTAACCACTATTATACTACTATAAGTTTCATTATAGAAATAATAGAAACTCTTATGCATACTATAGTTACAAAAAAATCATCAGTGTAACTAAGGTCTTTAGTAGCAATAGTCATTCCTTGCAGGCTCAATCCATTCGCCATTTTACAGCCGCTTTTGTAACTATTATAAAACATTTAATAAAATGGATGCTAAACGAATAAGTACGTAACTAGATCTTATTTTTTTATTTATTTATTATATACTTTATTGTACACCTTACAATACACTTAAGGATACAAATAATTAATCTTATAACCTCAAAAACAGGAAAATAGGAGCTTTTTGTGGCTGTGAGTTGCACTAGGGGAACAAAAATCACTGGAAGCGTTAGAAGGGTGAAAATTAGCGCTATGATTCTCAAAAGGGAGTTATTAGAGCTCAAACTGCAGGTTATGACTACAGTACAATGACGCCATGATTTTTTAAGAAAACTTATAATTCACTTGCAAAATTGAGTTGATATACATTGGTTTTTCAGTTAAATGTGCATTAAATGTACCGGTAAACAATCGGCCACTTGCAAATAGTAAGTTATCGACACGTAAAAATACGGAAATAAAATTTATTCTGTATAACAAATAAAAAATATCACATATCTTTTGTTAATTTTTTAAATATCATAAAAGCGCGTTAAAATTACTCGAAAATTATCTTATATATCTACAGTAAACTGGACAGCGTTTTAAATATCTTTATATATCTTGCTAATACAGAATACAAACATTTACTTCTTTTTGTTTTATTTTCATGATGGCGACGAAAACACTTTACCAAACTATTACAAACAATGTCAACTGAAGATATACAATAAAGAACTATAATCAATTCATTCGTTCAAAGTAGTTCAAAATCATTCAAAAGTAGCGCTACGAGAGCTTTAGTATAGCGTTAATAAATCGTTATAGCTATTAAGGAACCTTTATGCAACCGTTGTGCAGGTTAAATGGAACTTTAGGTTGCATAAAATGGCGCCCAGATAGCGCTAAAGCGGCTGCTTTAAGTCTGCAGTAGACGCTCTAGCGCTTACGTCTATTACCATAAGTAATAATCGGATACGCTCCAAAGCTCTAATGCAACCCATTTGTGCTAGTTGGGAAGTGATGATGTGATCGAAGATGGAGCACGCCTACCTAAAAGTAACCTATTCTCTCTGGACTTAAAGACTCCTAGGTTGTAGCTGTCGGGAAACACAGACTCCGGCAGGGAATTCCACTCCATAGCCGTACGCACATTGAAGGTATTCCCAAAACGTTTTGTGCGTATGGGTGGGATGTCCACCATGTAACGATGATTTCAAAATAACAGTGTTTTTTCAAGTGCTTAGGTATAGTTAGTCTTACACGACCGATAATAATGCACAAAATGCTTTTATTTTTTTATTTTTGTGTATTTTTGTTTGTCTGCGCTAATCTTTGAACCGGCTGAACTGATTTTAAAGGGACCGTTTTTATCTCGGAATTCTCACGGACATAACATGTAAGATGTTAACCCATCCTTGAGGCCGACCATGGCAAGCGTTGCTTAACTTTAAACATCGACTCGTGGTGCTATTATTATTAAGTTACAAACTCCTCTAATTGCCTATGTTTATACAAAACAATATTCCGCTACATACTTACATCCACTCCGGGCATAACAGTCGTTTCGCTGAAGTGTTCAGATATGATCATTTGTAGGCTTCTTTTATACTGGTGCTGGATATAGTTTGAATCTGCAATGCAAGAAAATACGTCATTATTTGGTTGCCGATGGACAGACAAACACGATACAGTGTCTTGGCATAAATTCGTTGGTGGTTTTACAAAAAAAGCTACCGATTGAATTTACAAAAAAAACTTTATTTCAAGTTATTAAAAACTTTTTAAACCTTACTACCTTGCGTATACTTTTAAAATTAGTTAATTCTTGTCCAAATTTAAGGTCATGAAAGTTGATCGTGAAGATCGTGAGCAGTAGAACGATCTTAAGGCCTCCAACACCGTGGTGGTGGACGAGATATATGAAAAACTAAGTTTATGAAACTGTGATATGTGTCCCGTTTGTATTGAAATGGTCTAGAAGGGTACCTACTTACCGCAACAAGTAGGAGCAGTTAAGCTAGCGGGCGAGAGCTGTTTGCCTTGAAAAAACGCCTGGATTTTAAATCAGTAAGATAGGATCATTTCTTTGCCCAAACATGAGTACCTACATACCTTCAACGCATTCATAACAAATTGTCAGCATACAAGAATAGTTTTAAAAATATATCGCACGCTTAATCCAATACTGTCACTATCCAAAATTTTGACAAATCGACTTTTTAATGCCATCTGTTGGGAAACGTAGAACTACGCGTAATCGCGCTTACACTAGTCTAAAAGTAACAGAAACAGAAATAATGCCTTGAAAAAACGCCTGGATTTTAAATCAGTAAGATAGGATCATTTCTTTGCCCAAACATGAGTACCTACATACCTTCAACGCATTCATAACAAATTGTCAGCATACAAGAATAGTTTTAAAAATATATCGCACGCTTAATCCAATACTGTCACTATCCAAAATTTTGACAAATCGACTTTTTAATGCCATCTGTTGGGAAACGTAGAACTACGCGTAATCGCGCTTACACTAGTCTAAAAGTAACAGAAACAGAAATAACCGCTATACGGGCAGTAGTCCGCTTCGTCACTAAACAAAAATGTTCCCATTCTCATTTCATTTTTTTGCCTCTCCTGAAAAGTTGACTTTTTGGGATAGTGACGCTGGATTAAGCGTGCGATATATGTACATCATGTAGAAAATGCTTAAAATGAAAATAATGTCCTATGACTAAACTACTGCACATATCCGATTGTTGTTTTTTGTGCAGGTTGGGAATATAATAAACTAACTTTTGCCCGCAACTTCGTTCGCGTGGAAGGTTTTTCCCGCGTAATTCCCGATCCCGTGAGAATTCCGGCATATAAATTATCCTATGTCCTTCCCAGGGTCCTAAATTATTTCCATGCCAAATTTCATCTAAATCGGTTTAGCGGTTTAGGCGTGAAAAGGTAACATGCAGACAGACAGAGTTACTTTCGCATTTATAATATTAGTACGGATTATACGAATTTTAATTTAAGCTTGGTGGAATTCATTTAGTTCTCACAGAAGTTATTACATTATATGCAATATTTAATTTACGTTCGCTAAAGTCGTCGCTACAATTCGAGTTAAACTGTGGACACTAAACGCGTCCGCTCCCGTCTTAGTTAACCGCGTGCTTACTTTGGACGAGTACTGAGAACTGTGACCGACGCTCTATTGCTAGCCTAACATTCTTAGACTGCCTCGTAGGTTTAGAGATCAAGTGCTACTACTGAGCTTAACTTTAATAGGGACTGCTTTTGATTTGAGGACCGACCCGAGTGTTTTTGGTTTTTCTTACTGAGATTTCGACGTAGAAAAAGTCTGGTTCTGTGTTCCGTTAATAGTATAATAAACCATACTAAAATAATGGATAGGTTCACTAGCACCAGCTTATAACGTTCCCATGGGCACAGGTTTCCAGTCTCGATAAGAGGGAATAGGCCATAATCAATCAATCAATCAATCAATTCATTTATTTCAGGCAAACCACGCAAGTATAGTGAGGGTTGGTGGATGTCACATGCCTTCGGGTTTTTCAGATCTACCCTCATCTATCAGACCCTCACGATGTTTAACTTCACCGTTTTGAGACTAGTGGTTATGATGAAAATTACACTTGTAACTAGTGGACTACCACTACTCTAGGTACTTGGGGTAGTGGGAATGTTTTAACGAGATACCGCGGCCCCGGAACCCCGGTGGAGCACGCACCAAGTGATTGGTTAGCTGATTACGTTTATGCAATACATGATGTTGTGAAATATTAAAATGGAAATTAATTGGCCAAGTGCGAGTCAGACTCGCCCATGAAGGGTTCCGTAGTAACTACGCCCAATAACTTTGTTTTTCATAGTTTTTATATGAAATACAAAGTTATATATGCGGTTTTAGAAAATGTGCTATATCTTAAAAACTACTGACCCGATCTCGTTCAAACCAATTTTCGTTGAAAGTTTTTATTAAGGTCTACAACATATGTTCTTTTTTTTAATTTTTACTCCATTATTATAGAGGTTAGAGGGGGAGGGACACATATTAACGCTTAACACTTTGGAAGCGTATATCTTTTAAACGATTTACTTTAAGAAAAAGTGGCTTTAGTAACCTCAATGTCATGTCTATAGATACCATACACGTATAGGTTTGATGAAAAAGAACATTTTTAGTTTCAGTTCTATGTATGGGGAGCCCCCGCTTAATTTTATATATATTTTAAATTTTTAATAAAGTTTGTTTTAAATAAAGTTTAAAAGTCGAAAAGCGGTTAACAGAATACATTACTTACCAAGTTTCACATGTGTAGTCCTAATAGTTTCGGAATAAAATGGCTGTGACATACGGATGGACAGACAGACAGACATGACGAAACTATAAGGGTTCAGTTTTTTGCCATTCGGCTACGGAACCCTAAAAAGATCCCACGGATTTTATTAAATTATTATTTTTTATTATTAAATTGTTTTAATTGTATATGATAAAATACGTAATATAGAGTACGTGGTCTCAATCAATGTGATAACCTAATCTCGACGCTGTATATGTAACTACTTGTACATATATGTAAATAACTGGCCCTGATTTTATTTAAGTACTAGCTTTTGCCCGATGCTTCGGTAACGTGTAAGGTTTCATTTCAAAAAGTAGCGAATGTCGCTCCTCAGCCCATTACATAGATATTTATCTACACACCAAAAACACATCGTCTTAAATTATGGACATAACCTGTGGACATGACGCTAATTAATCCATTAATCACATTGATATTCATTTTCAGATACGAATATGTATCATTACTCGTTATTTCAACAGTTTGACTGATCGTTAAACATGTGCAGTCTTTTATAGATAATTGTGTACTTATCGGATCAATTCTGATTAATAGTGAACAGCTGTAAACCTTTCACAGTAAAAGGTTTCCTAATAGTTTAATATCTCAATGTTTAGTGGTTAATTACGCTGTTTCGATTTTGAGATACACCGAACGCATGTCCACGGAACTTCTATCCATTACATACAAAGACTCCACTGTGCCTCCATAAACACGTTAAGGTATAAGTCCATGGAACGTAAAAGCAGCTGAAGGAACAGGATGGGTTTTTAGTCAGTAGAAGCGTGAAACTCCCTTCCGCTCCACACAGAGCGGGAGATTCATATGATGATTTTCCCACACGAAAAAATAATCCGGCCAAGTGCGAGTCGGACTTACGCACGAAGGGTTCCGTACAATTTTCTATAAAAACGGCAAAAAGTCATGTCTGTTGTATGTGAGCTCCCTTGTAGGGTACGGAACCCTACAAAAGGCCGTCGTAATCTCCGCGGATATCTCAAATATTCCAAGTTACGGTCATTTGATTACTCTTCAAGAAGAATTACACACAAGGAATTACAACAAAAATAAGGCTAGAGATCAAGCCAAGGATAGATCTTTGATAGTTACGGATAGTTAGAAGCTAGAAAGTGAAACCAATCTTGCCCCCAGGTTTATCCAGTTGCGACGACCTCTCGCGTCCTGCTCTGGTTCAGACCATGGTGTGGAGCGAGAGGGAATGGGATGCAGTCGCCTCCTTCTGCGAAGCAGTCATGCTAGCGAAGGAGGTGGACGAACATGGGAGGGAGACGCCTCGGTCGTCGGGGATCGCGAGCCGATTTCCGGCCACCTTAGGCGTGGGCCTGCGGATGGCGAGCAGGGGTCGCTCACCGTCCGGTAAGGACCAGGCCCGGGTCGGCGCACACTGGCGAAATATCACAAAAAGTTGGCAAAAATCTATTTTGCTGTTTTTTGAATTGATTTATTTTACTTTATTACAAAATAATATAGAAAAACTAATATCGCACTAATAATACAATACTGTTGTAACTCAAAATGTGTGTTTTTTGAGAATCGACGAAAAATGTATATTTCCCATCCTGTTATAGATTATAAAAAAATTAATACTATAAAAGGTTTATTAATAAAATTAAAGCAATTAAATATTTCCCAATAATAAAAAAAAATACAGATAGTTAATTAATAGCCAATTTTTGAGTTAAGACTATTGCTTGAATGAATTGAATATTGCTTGAAAAAAGTTTTCAGAAAAATGAATTATTTTTAGTTGTGTAATTATTTTTAAATCATTTGGAATTGCTACAATCTAAAGGTGAGTTTTTTATGGTTTTGAGTAACATTTTTTTAGTTAAGACAATTTTTTTATTCAGTTTTAAGTTATATAGGTACCTCAAACACAATCACTTTCAATCGAGGGTTAGGAAATTAATAAATAAAATTGGACAATCAAGTAAAATCAGTCGAGAAAACTTTTATTAATATTATAAAACATATTTAAAATGTTATTTAAACATAATGTACTCATTAAAACGAAAAAAAAACAACAAACTAAACCATCCAAAACACAATACAAAAAAAAATTGCAAAAAAAGAAACCGACTTCAATCCTACTAATATTATAAATGCGAAAGTTTGTGAGGATGGATGGATGTTTGTTACTCTTTCACGCAAAAACTACTGAACGGACCTGAATGAAATTTGGTAAGTATATAGTTGACATTCTGAAATAACACATAGGCTACTTTTTATCCCGAAATTCCCACGGGATCGGGATTTGCGCGGGAAAACCTTCACACGCGTACGAAGTCGCGGGCAGAAGCTAGTCTATACTAATATTATAAAGCGGAAAAGTTTGCACGCGCTAATCTTCGAAAGTACTGGGTGGATTTGGATGAAATTTGGTAAGGAAGTAGCTTGAAGCTTGAGAAAGGTTACAGGCTCCGTTTTACGCGACTGCAAAAAAGGAGAGTTAGGTTTTTACCGTGATAGAATCCACGGGAGCGAAGCCCCGCGTGAGTACTAGTAAACCATAAAAGCACTAAAAAGTTAAAAATAATACTAAAACCTACCTATATTAATAAACATAACCTAACCAACGATTAACCTATAATAAAATTTAACAATTTTTTGGAGTCAATAATGAAGTCGAAGAATTCAAAGGGAGCAAGATTTCTTCAACAGGTTCCTCATTTTCCTTCTCCTGGTGATTGTTTGACGTTGAATTAGTCGCTATACCAACAAGCAATCGCCCACGGTGCATACTTAATCTAAAAAAAAATATAATAAGTAAAACACCCTCAATATTGAACCTATGTCACCTAGAATGTAGTAACTCGAAATTTAAAAAAAGTACATTGTTAGTAGAGTATACTAGTGTTTACTTTAACATGTTCGAATGCGTGATTTTAAATGCTATGATTAACCAATAAGTATTTGTTTAAATATTAAAAAATTATCACAAAAAAACAGCAAATACAAATTCTTCACCAATACTGTGTTCTGTCTAAAATTACTTAATAAACCACCAAGAATGATGTAAGTAAAAATGTTATTTTAAATCGCAATTTTACGAATCAATAATAGTGTAACAACTACAAATACTTCAAGTATATTTTACGTTTAAATCAAATATAATGTATTAACTCGAATTAATAGTTAAACTTTTACATACCTGACTCAGCAATAACGTTAAAATTCTAATTAATGCGTTCTAAAACACAAAGCGACACGTCCCTCCTAGCCGAGTTTTGATCGTAACTAAAGATGATGCAATATTCGGTGGCAGAATATGATGATTGGTCATCATGAACAATGACTCATGGTGCCATATCTTATTTGTTTTTTGTACTATTCCAACAACGGTATTATTGACGCGTAGGGAATTGAATTTTACGATTGAATATGATGTTATCTGAAATTTGTCATTTTTTGAGTTACTGCAGTATTGTATTATTAGTGCGATATTATTAGGGTTATTTATTGAAATAAAATTAATATCAATAAAAATGTAATCAAATTATTTATTCATCGTCATGGATTACAGATATTTCATTAGGACTTAGTTAAAAGCTTTTATGGTGGTAATTTCCTTATCCAGTAATGTAATGTATTTTCTATGGCGACTTTTCTCGAGAATTTTCTATTTCTGATATCCTTATTTCTGCTTACTTGGGCATCATCACTCAAAAGACTGCAATGCCAATATTGTCTACAACGAGGGGCCCATGGACCAAAATTATGGCATATTGAACCACGGGTAAATAAAAACAAAAGCTGACACAGTCCGTAGGCAAAACAAATGAAATCTCACAAAATTAATTTTGTATCCAATCCACTTGATATAATTTTCACTGTCTCTTGCTTGCTACTTTCCGAGTTTCGATTTGTAACCCAAATGCAAGATGCACTCAGCAAATCGTATAATCCAGGCATGTAGTGATGAAAGCCCATATTCAAAATTTTCTTCAGTCGTCTGTTGATGCACTTTTTGATCAGATTGAAATCTTTGGAGACAAGCCCACACAGATAACACCGCATGGTTAAGCTTGTATCAGTAAGCGCATTAATCATTTTACCATCCACCATGGTAAATTTTAGATCGTGTTTGACACACTATTCAGCAGTCCTAGTAGGTGCTATATCTGATATCTGCTTTTTACATTAGGAGCGTCCCATTTGGATACTTCTATTGTCTCATGAGCTATCTGAAATCTCAAAGGTCGGCAATATCTTGGCCATGACGGGCGAGGATTTTGCCAGACGATATTTTCCCCTTGATTCAAACTCTTGAACTGTTAGTCTGTTTTAGAGCATTTTCCACTTTTTTTGTAAAGAAATTGCTTTTTTTCTGAGTCTATTCTAGAATTAGACTCCCTATAACACTCAATAAGAGTTCTTCTACTAATATAAATCTCTTTGGAATTAGATCCTGGAAAAAAGAAAAATAATTATGAATTAATGAAATTCTACCTTAGGACTAAAATTGACAAAGTTTGTTCAAGATGCGCAAAAACGAGCATCCCTTTCTACGTGTTTCTAGAAGAAGGATGTGTAATGCTCATTTTAAGGTGAATTTGAGGGTTTGACTCCACTTGAGTTAGTACTTTTACTCTATGAGAAGTTTGATTACTCTTTAAATAATTACTCTTTAAATAGCGACTACTTTTAGAAAAAATATGAAATAACATAGAAATACAATTCAAAAGTAACTTCTTAATATTTATCATAATGGTTCCTTACCGCCAGGAGTAGAATCCATCACCAAAATACTTAATTCCACCGAACAACGTAATAATATTATCAGTTGAATTTTAAGTTTAAATAAAACAAAACACATCCACTGCTTAACAAGTCAAACTTTTAACTGAGGTACACATCCAGGCGAGGGCGGCGCTTGCACAGCTAGCTAGACCATTTTATTGAGCATGTCGCCTAAACTAGAGAAATCAGATTACGTGTAATTTGTAAATTTGATTTTTTGCCAACTTTTAGATGTATTTCGCCTGTGTGCGGCGGCACGTCGTGTTCCACGCGCGCCTCAAAGAGCTGTCAACACCAGTGACGGGGCCTCATAGGGCCATGACCTGCTAGGCTTTGCGGGAAAGTTCTATCGAGATACCGTGGCCCCGGAACTTTAGGGCAGTCGAAGGAACAGGGTGGGTTTTTAGTCAGTAGAAGTCTGACACACCCTTCCGCTTAACCCAGACTGGAAGAAGTCATTCGATGATTTTCCCATCCAAAAAAAAAAGGTCTATCCAGTTACTGTGTTCTGGAGGTCAGATAGGCAGTCGCTTTATGTGAGATACTGGTGCTCAGTTGCATCCGGTTAGACTGGTAACTTACCAGACATAGCGCTAATCTTCTAAAGTACTGATGAATTTTGGTATAAAAGTAGCTTGAAAGAAGGTTTTAGGTTACTTTTTACTCGATTGTAAAAGATGGAAAGTTATGTTTTTATCGTGAAAAAGTTCAAAGGAGCGAAGCCCGCGCGACTTGTAGCCTGTATATCAATAGCAAGAATAGTGGATACAGGGCCGGATTAACCATTAGGCGGAGTAGGCAACTGCCTAGGGGCCCCGCATCAACTAGGGGCCCAGACCCAGTGCACGCACCAAGAAAACATGTTTCTTCGAACGAAAATTTTATGTGCGTGTGAACTTAGAGACTTCACTGTTATCTCACAAAATACAAATCGTTAGATTTAGTAGTAGAGTTAAAAGAATTTTAGAACAAATCTGGGAATAAGTAAACAAATATATTAAAAACCACAGCCCTTAATGTGCGTTTCCTCAGTTCACACACGATTTGGTCAGTCAAAGTAAGAAAAGGGGCCCCGAGAATGCCATTGCTTTAGGGCCTCTGACAGGGTTAATCCAGCTCTGAGTGGATATATGCCTTATCCTCTTATTTCCAGCTTCATCTAATTTTAAGAGACTACAAACATGGCGTTATTTTTGCTAAATAAACGTCGTACTTTATCCCTTGCTGTAAAACGATATTTTTGTGACTCCTTTTAAACAAGATCACAGAAGCGTGCGGCTATTTTTAACCGACTTCAAAAAAAGGAGGTTTACAATTCGTATGTATGTTACCTCATAACTCGGAGATGGCTGGACCGATTTCAAAAATTCTTTTTTTGTTTGAAAGGGTATACATTTTAGTTGGTCCCATTATCGTCACGTTTGGATCTGATGATGGAATCATGGAGAAATCGAGGGAACTCTTCAAATATTATAGGCACACCTATAGCGTTTTGGGTATTTCTTATAGTACCTTGTGCAGTTGCTCTTGAAAAGCACCATTTGAGGAAGTGGAACTGATGATGAAGACCCCAGATGGCCACCGAAACTACTCAATAATAAGTATTTCGTTGATTGCGATTAAATTACTTAAATATGGATGTTAAGCACTTTATGCTCGTCACAATGCATATGGTGAAGTAGAGCTGATGGTGATGTACCAGGAGAACTGCTCAAAAATTAACGGCTCTGCACTGGGAAAAGCAATATTTTGTAAAAGGTGATAAGTAGTTGACATTTTGGCTTTTGTAACTAGATAAATTACAAACCGACCCACTAAAAAGCGTGAAAAAAAACTTTTTAGCAAAAAATAGAACCGACTTCCATATAAAAACACTACAAAGTCAAAAATAACTTTAATTTCGGAAGGCGGTGTCAAAAACGAAAATATATTCTAATTTTTGCTAAAAAGTTTTTTGTATTATAAATAGGTGACGTGTTGTTTTTATAAGATCAGTTATCACTTATCAGCCTGTCTGTCCGTCTAGACGAAGTTTAAAATCGTGTGTCATTAAAAATGAAATGCCAGCTTCATCTAATTTTAAGAGACTACAAACATGGCGTTATTTTTGCTAAATAAACGTCGTACTTTATCCCTTGCTGTAAAACGATATTTTTGTGACTCCTTTTAAACAAGATCACAGAAGCGTGCGGCTATTTTTAACCGACTTCAAAAAAAGGAGGTTTACAATTCGTATGTATGTTACCTCATAACTCGGAGATGGCTGGACCGATTTCAAAAATTCTTTTTTTGTTTGAAAGGGTATACATTTTAGTTGGTCCCATTATCGTCACGTTTGGATCTGATGATGGAATCATGGAGAAATCGAGGGAACTCTTCAAATATTATAGGCACACCTATAGCGTTTTGGGTATTTCTTATAGTACCTTGTGCAGTTGCTCTTGAAAAGCACCATTTGAGGAAGTGGAACTGATGATGAAGACCCCAGATGGCCACCGAAACTACTCAATAATAAGTATTTCGTTGATTGCGATTAAATTACTTAAATATGGATGTTAAGCACTTTATGCTCGTCACAATGCATATGGTGAAGTAGAGCTGATGGTGATGTACCAGGAGAACTGCTCAAAAATTAACGGCTCTGCACTGGGAAAAGCAATATTTTGTAAAAGGTGATAAGTAGTTGACATTTTGGCTTTTGTAACTAGATAAATTACAAACCGACCCACTAAAAAGCGTGAAAAAAAACTTTTTAGCAAAAAATAGAACCGACTTCCATATAAAAACACTACAAAGTCAAAAATAACTTTAATTTCGGAAGGCGGTGTCAAAAACGAAAATATATTCTAATTTTTGCTAAAAAGTTTTTTGTATTATAAATAGGTGACGTGTTGTTTTTATAAGATCAGTTATCACTTATCAGCCTGTCTGTCCGTCTAGACGAAGTTTAAAATCGTGTGTCATTAAAAATGAAATGACTGGTCTCGATATTTTTAACCGACTTCAAAAAAAGGAGGTTCTCAATACGTCTTGAACTTTTTTTTTATGTATGTTACCTCATAACTCGGAGACGGCTGAACCGATTTGAAAAATTCTTTTTGCGTTTGAATGGGTATACTTTCTAGTTGGTCCCATTGTTACGAAATCAGGATCTGATGATGTGATCTTGGAGAAATCGAGGGAACTCTTCAAATATTATAGGCACACCTATAGCGTTTTGGGTATTTCTTATAGTACCTTGAGCAGTTGCTTCCGAAAAGTACCATTTGGGGAAGTTGAACTGATGATGAAGACCACAGATGGCCACTGAAACTCCTCAATAATAAGTATTTCATATATTGCGATTCGATTACTTGAGTACGGATGTTAAACTCTTTATGCTCGTCACAATACATATGGTGATGTAGAGCTGATGGTCAAGTACCAGGAGAACTCCTCAAAAATTAACGGCTATGCATCGGGAAAAGCAATATTTTGTAGAAGGTGATAAGTTGTTGACATTATGCTTTTATAACTAGATAAATTACAAACCGACCCACTAAAAAGCGTGAAAAACTTATTTTTAGCAAAAAATAGTTCCGACTTCCATATCAAAACACTACAAAGCCAAAAATAACTTTAATTTCGGAAGGCGGTGTGAAAAAAAAAGAAAATCCAAAACCAATAACACTGACTTCCGAAATTAAAGTTATTTTTGACTTTGAAGTGTTTTGATATAGAAGTCGGTTCTATTTTTTGCTAAAATTTATTTTTATGTATTATTTTCATAACTATGTATTACTTCAATGACTTTGAACTTTAAAAAATGCAATTAAACTCTTTGCATAGCACGGAATTCCCACGGAATCGCGATTTACGCGAGATAAACCTCCCACGCGAACGAAGTATCGCGCACGGCTAGTTATCAATAATTCCCTTCCAATAACAAAGTAAATCAACAAGAAAGATATAAGAAATCACTACAAAATCAAATTTCACTTCAATTCAATACATAAATAATGGTCCCGGTTCAACTTACCTTTCAACTGAGCATCACGTTGTACCTCGAGCTTATAATCTCCGATACCGAAACTCGATCTGAAAAAAAAAATACATGACAGTAAGGTACCAATTATTTTTAATGAAGTGAAAAACGAAACTTTAGCTATAATGAGTAGGATTTTTTTGTTAAAATTACGTGAAGACTTGGTCGTTTTTTTTTTGTAAGATATTTTTAAGTTGGGAATGGACTACGTTTTTGTGCCTTGAAAAATTCTTTGCTAAAAAGATGGTAAGAAAAATTGTGTTTTAATTAGGAACTGTGGTAGTATTTTGCTGTCACAAAGGCAGATCTTGAAATCATTTAATTTAAAGAAAACTAGAAATGGGGTAGAATTCACGTTACTAGCAATCTTGTTAACCACTCCGGCTAATCTAAATATGCTTGTGTCTGGAGTGGATTCACGGTGATGGTGTAATGGGTGGGGTTCGAGCACGGAACCTCTCGATCACAAGTCCGAGACCTTAGCCATTAAGCTATTAACGATTTGCACAGCAGTGCAGTTTGAGTTGAGTTGCAGGCTTGGAGATTTGAAACTCTTACCTGATAGGTGAGTCGAAAAAGACTGCATAAAAGTAGCATTTGAAAATTATAGGCCCAACCTTGGTACAGCAGTGCTACTTTTAGCGCTAAGTAAAACCTAAGGCTTAATTTACACCGCCGCGGAATGGAAGCGTCAATTTCGCCTCATGACGCGAGAAGTCGCGCGACTGCGCCTTGCTTGCTTGGCACCACACTGGTGTAACCGACCCAACCGACTCCCCGTTCGCGCCACTTCCCGCGGATTCCACAGACGGCGCGCGGCGTCTACAGTAGCTAGGGGAATTCTCGAAAATGCGCGAGGATTCCCCGGAAGTCGCGCGACCTTTTTTTGGCTCCTATTTAGTTTGTATGTTACACAATTGACATAAAGTTCATTATGCTACGTGCAATTTCGTTGCAAAAAGTCGCTTCCATTCCATTCCGTGGTGGTGTAAATTGAGCTTAAGGCAGTATACTTATGTTTCTCAATATTTATTTTAAGGCAAGTTTATATTTTGTGTTCCTGTTGGTTCATTCTTATTGTATAACCGTAATCTGCTTAGTATTTTTCCAACTACGTCGGGGCTTCCAGTCTTACCAGGCACAGCTGAGTATTAGTGTTTTACATAGAGCGACTGCTTATCTGATGTCCAAAACCCAGTAGCTGGGTAACACGATACGCCTAAGCAAGACCAGTGTCAGTTAGTCTGACTACCCGTAACGTCAGTCAAAGATGTACAAATGACTGCCAGGATCAACAGCTTAACGTATAGTATATGTTAAGACGGTTACTCATCCACGGACCGCCATTGTCACCATAGGATAAGCAATATTGTTAAATAGGTGTGTAATTTTCCCAATCAACCTTGAACCTAATTTCTTTGACAATAAAGTTGAAAATCTATTAAAGAAATTTGACAGATTGTACAATAGTATATTCTATCTATCTATCGACAAGCGTTGAAGATCGCCCTATGCCAGCTATTATTATTGTCTCGAGTCCTGCCACCATGACATAACAATAGTGACAGTAAATGATTAAGAAAGTTGCTAGATTCATTTTTAACCTCGAAAAGATAAATTTCAAGAATATTGTAGCATTTCATCAGTAAAATCATTTATAGAATATCAAATCCTACAAACAATCGCTTGTCCTTGATGTTACGAGCTTTATTTAATTTACTAACCACGTTCAGTTATAGTATTATGAATATTTGAAAGGAATATTCGACGTCGAGAACAGGGTTAATTGAGCACGAAAACAGATAGTTGAACATGAATCTATCGAGAACATGAATAATCGAGCATGAGGATATCGAGAAAAGAATATTCGTGCCTTGTGTCAATCTATTGCTAGAGTAACATATGATATATTTATAATAATGTATTCCTTCAGCCTTTTTTTTGCTGGGCAAATATTGTAGGGAAATATACATATAATTAGTATAAAACGTTTTGGAAATACTTTCATTGTGCGTACAGTTAAAGAGTGTAATTCCCTGCCGGAGTCTGTTTCCTGATAGCTATAACCTGGCGGTCTTTAAGTCAAGAGTGAATAGGTCACTTCTGGGTAAGCATGCTTAATTTTCGTTCACATCATCGCTCACCATCAGGTGAGATGGTGGTCGACCGTAAGCTTATAACCATTAAAAAGCATTCGAAATCATTTTCTTTCTGTCGATGGCACGATAGTGTTTATATTTATTTAGCCCAGAACTTCGCCACTTCCATGGCGTCATCGACGCAGAGATCGTTGTAGCTGCAAGTTGCTGGACTAAAAGGGCAGGATAGGGGACGAAGCATAGATTGCAGCGCAGCTTCATATCCACACCCTGCTGCTGTTTGTTTGGGGTTCATGAAAGGAACCCGAGTGACATTACAAATTGTTACCCAATCGGTATCCATCGTCTGGCACACTCCGGACACCTAGTACTCGGTAATACCGAGTACTAGGTGTCCGGTGTAGGTAACCTAACCAAGTCATAGTTCCCAGTTATGTTATACTATCTGGCTCGGCAAACGTTGTCTGGTCATGTTCACGCCATCTCTCATCACGACTACGCAGCAACGCACGATCAGACGTGGTACAGGGCGCCATCTAGCGACCAAGAGAAGAAGACTACCGACCATCAAACCGAACCCGGTCGTTCCTTCAATCGCCTCGCATTCAGTCGTTCCTTCGGTCTCACATTCTCCTTCACTCAAGCCTATAAAACCACTTGTAATGTATTCATTCTTCCTTTATTTTTCAACTGCCAACCAACAAGTACAAACCAATGTAAATACGAATTTTATTATACGAATTGAAAAGTTAACGCAAGTCACTTCATTTACGACGGAACAAACCTGATCCTGCACAGGTCATATAATTATTATTATTATAAATACACAAAAACTTAATAAAAATCGGTCAAGTCGTTTCGGAGAAGTTCAATTACAAACACTGTGATTATAGTTGCAAAACTTCTGAATAATTCCGAATAATTCCGGAATACTTCGGGGAAAGTTTCTTTAAATGGGAATTATTCAAAATGATAAATTCATTTTGAATCATTCTGATTTAAAGAAACTTTTAATTATTTATTAAGATTTCAACTTTTTTTGCTGAAAAATCGTATATTGCATCGATCGTCGATCTCTGTGCGCCGGCCGCTGCCGCCGCGCTGGCACCGCGACGCGCGCACCCGACTGCCACCGGCCACGAGTCGTGCATGCAGGCGATGGCGGTGCGGGGTGCGGTAAGAGGGAGGGGATGCTGCTCCCCGGAGAAGTTTTCACCCGCGCGAGAAAGATTCGTACCCCGCAATCGAATGTTTCCGAATATTTCGCCCGAATAATTCAATGGGAATAAATGTGTTTGCTTGTTGTGTGGTGGGTGAGTTAATTATTGTTCACTGCGAGAGTACGTATCTACGCTACGAGATTAAAATATAAATGTTTATTTTATTATAAATGGGATTGATTAAGTATATGTTGATATTTTTATAGGTAGATTTATTAGCCTGCGATTAACAGGATTTTTATTCTTTTGTTTTTAGGTAGGTACTATCGGCCAAAGATACGCATACTCACTTATGAAAATATTTCTGCGGAAGCGCAGCTAGTGACAAACCACATCCCTTCCTGTTTTCGCCCAATTAGAAATAATATGCATTTTGTGAGTACAGGGCGTGTAACATTATATTAATACTTACTATTACGAACACTACTAAAATACGCTTCGTGCATCCTATTGGTCAAAATACATGCATTAGGCGATCGAGTTGTAAGTCGTGCTATGCGATTATAGCCTTAAATGTCAGTTGTAAAATAAAAAAACCAGGCCAAGCATATTTGATTTGCTATTTGAAAAAGGGTTACCTATGTTTTTGGTTAGTTTGTATGTAGCTCTGTACGCATCGCGAGTATTCGCGAGTCGCATAGGTAGGTATTAATCATTACCTACCTACTTAACGCGTATAATAGCCCAGTCAATAAAAGCAAATAAAGGCAAACCTTGCAAGCAAACACGTTTTGATGCGGTTTTCAGAAAAGTATTTGTTCTTACATACTTAGGAGCAGGTTTTGGTATATTAACAGACTTCAAAGGTCGATTTTCCTGTTTTTTTTTACAGTTGAAATATTCCCAATGTTTCGGAATATTTCAGAATACTTCCGAAGTATTCGACGGGAATGATTTGGAATGTTTCCCGCCAGCATCTATAACTGTGATACGAGATTTTATATATTAGATCTAAACGGTAAATATCGAGACCTTTTTAGGTAAATATGCCAAGAAGCTAAGTACTACTTATTAGTCGTTCATTCTGGAATCGAAACTCAAGTGAATTACAAAGCAATATAAAGATAAACAAATGAACGTTCAAATCAAATCTCTCAACTAAAATACACTCGACAGACATATCACTCAGAAAACACAAAACGGAAATTAGAAACGCAAACAATTTCAATCACCCGATAAGACCCGGACATCCTTTGAAGATTATCAGCCAAATAATTTGGAAACCCACTGGGTTGAAAAACCTTATTACCCTCCAATACACTTTGAAGTGACTTAGGGGTCTTTGAAGCTTGTATCTTCAATATTATGATGCTGTATAGTTTCACAAACTATCCCTTCCATTAAAATAAACGTCTTTGATGTGAACGTAAAGGGGTATCTATGCCCTGGTGCATAAGGGTCAATGAATTTTGCGATGATTTGCGAACCTATAATAATCTTTTAAACCGATTAAGCAAATTCTGAAAGATGATAAGGGCCTTATTGAGTAGTTGTTAAGGCATTAAGATTATCATATTGATGTATAAGGTGAATACGATAAGCAAGAAAACTCCCGATTTATTTAAATTATGCTCACACTATGGTGCTGCCGTTTTTAGGGTTCGGTTAGGAACCCTTATAGTTTCGACATGTCTGTCCGTCTGTCTGTCTGTCTGTCTGTCTGTCCGTCCGTCCGTATATCACAGCCATTTTATTCCGAAACTATTAGGACTGTACATGTAAAACTTGGTAGGTAGATGTATTCTGTGAACCGCTTTCCGATTTTAAGAAACAATTTAAAAAATATTTGAAATAAAGGGGGCTCTCCATACATGGAACTGAAACTGCAAATATTTTATTTCATGAAACCTATACGTGTGTGGTATCTATAGATAGGTCTTTAAAAATGAAATTAAGGTTTCAAAAATGACTTTTTAAAAGTTAATCGTTTAAAAGATATACGCTTCCAAAGTGGTAAAATGTGTGTCCCCCCCTCTAACTTCTATAATAATGGAGTGAAAAGTCTAAAGAAACCATATGTTGTAGATCTTAATGTAAACTTTCAACCAAAATTGGTTTGAACGAGATCGAGTTGGCAGTTTTTTGGATACAGTATATTTTCTAAAACTGCAAATATAACTTTGTAATTCATACAAATACTATGAAAAACAAAGTTATTTGGCGTAGTTGTAAAAATTGTAAATAAGCTAGTTTTAAGAAATTTCTAAGGTTTTTTGTTTTTTTTTTCAAATAAATATATTAAACTGTATATTATATTTATTATAGTTACTACGGAACCCTTCATGGGCGAGTCCGACTCGCACTTGGCCAATTTTTTTCTTTTCGAGGGAGTGGAGGCAGGAGTTGTGTATTATAGGTACCATATTACAATAATGGGATCGCTTACCAGACATTAAGCTCATTTTTGCTCTTGGTAGACTACTGCGAATCCCCCTCTATAGAATGCCAGCTAAAACATATCTTTGTGGACACTGTATCTCCATGGTATGGCAAAGTATTTGAATTGACAATACCGCTAGGAAATAAGTTTTAGTGGAAATAGTTCAAGATCTTTAATGATCAATTTACACAACCCTCATTGAAAAGTGTAAAACAATTAGGTACGTACATATAAACTATTGAGTATTCTTGTATATTGAAATAAAAAAAATGCAGTTCGTTGGTAAACGAATCACTCGAGAACGGCTGCTCTAAATTTTTGTGCTAATGTGTACGTTACTTCAGATAAAGTTTCTATGGAAATAGAAGATTTTATAATTACATTTTGTTATCCGACTGTTTATAACCTAAGGTTAGATTATAATATAATCCTGTATGTAGCCAGCAAGATAATCATAAAACGTAACTAACAACTTACCGCCTCTCGTTTTGACAAGTATCATAAATATGGCCCCGCAGCAGAGGCTAGACGTTTGGCACGTATTTTCAAAATAGCGTGCAAATTAGAACCGTCAACTGTCTGACGAAAATACATGTAGGTAGGTATTGTGGTGCATGTCAAATGGTTCTTTTTTATTGCTGACTAGCTGCTGCCCGCAACTTCGTTTTCGTGGGAGTATTTCTCCCGTAAATTCCGATTCCGTGGGAATTCCGGGATAAAACGTAGCCTATGTGTTATTCCAGGATGTCAAATATCTACTTACCAAATATTAACCATTTGGCTATTGGCCTAGTCGTCAGCCAGAAATATTAAAAAGCCCTTCCTGTTCCCAGAGAAAGAACTACAAAATTCAGGCTGGTACAGAAGCGTTTTACCTATAACTAGGTTTGCCTAACTCAGTTTATATCGAAGTGCAAGGCACGGATTGTAAAAGAGTTTCAAGGATGAATTTATCTCGTCAGTACCTTAATTTTAGAGTGCGAATTTTGTTTTAAAATACAAGTTTTGTGTCGGTCCGTGATTTCGAATATGTTAAAAAAATTGGCCAAGTGCGAGTCGGACTCGCCCATGAAGGGTTCCGTAGTAACTATGATAAATATAATATACTTAATATATTTATTTGAAAAAAAAACAAAAAACCTTACAAATTTCTTAAAACTAGCTTATTTAAAATTTTTACAACTACGCCAAATAACTTTGTTTTTCATAGTTTTTGTATGAATTACAAAGTTATATTTGCGGTTTTAGAAAATATGCTGTATCTCATAAACTGCTGACTCGATCTCGTTCAAACCAATTTTGGTTGAAAGTTTACATTAAGATCTACAAGATATGTTTTTTTTTAGATTTTTCACTTAATTATATATAATCGCAAGGTCGTGGGTTCGATTCCCACCTAGGACAAATGTTTGTGTGATGAGCACGATCATTTGTTCTTTGTCTGGGTGTAATTTATCTATAAAATGTATGTATTTAGAAATATATAAGGTGTATCTATTCATACACGAAATATTTTAAGAGATATACCTATAGGTGGTAAGGAAACCATAGCAATAAAAAATAAAAAAATATCTAGGTATATTATTAATGAAATTAAATAATTTAATAATACTTGACACACATAATAAATACTGGTTCTTTCTTATTTTTAAACATCCACTACGCTAGTTTACGCGGGCCGCGGTATTTGAAACGGCGCGCAGCTTTTGTGAATATGATCAAAGAAAAAACATGCGCGCGCAGCGGGCGGCGGGGGCGCCTGCTACCCCTCCCGGCGCCCACGTCTCAGTCGCGGCGTCTTGCTAGGCCAGTCTTACTCGTCCCGCTCAATCCGCGTGTCGTGTCGCTCGCGCGCGCCTTAGCAGACAGCTGACACGCGTCGGGCTCGCTCGGGGAACATATTAAACAATACCTAACTACAGGAGTACCAGGTCCAGAACATGGTGGTGGTGCTACAATGAGGGTGGAAATATTTTGCTCACAGCACAAGCCCTCTTCTTGAAGCGATTTGGGAGAAGACCATCACTGCAGACCATCCTTGGAACTGTACAGCGGCATGTGGACTATAGGATCTACATGCCACCAGCTGCAGACGGAGGAAGGCAACGAGTGCCAGTAAGAATCGCGGACGACATCGTCGACTTCTTTTTGCAGCACCCAATGGCCAGCACATCAGACGCCGCTCGTGTTTTTAACGTGAGCAAAATGACCGTTTGGCGCCTTCTGCGGGATGAGGGGAAACACCCGTTCCACTTCACTAGGGTGGAAGAATTAAAGCCGATAGACTTAAATCCACGCGTGGAATTTTGCCATTGGTTACTTGAAGACCCGACGCGGCGCATACTCTGGACGGACGAGTCCACCTTTACGCGCGTTGGGATGTTTAACATCTACAACGCACACTGGTGGGCATCAGAAAATCCACATATTGTTAGGCCGACGCGGTTCAGTGTAAATGTGGGGTAAGGCTAAAGACCTGGTTTATGGTAATGACGGCCATACCATATCAAGTGTGGAACAATTAAAAACGCGAATGGTGAACGCTTTCGCAGTGATGGTTAGTGATAGAGACACATAATTAAAAGTGCAAGGAAGAAGGTACTAGGTATGTACATTATAAATTATTGTAAATAAGTTGTTTCTAATTTTTAGACACGCCAAATTATTGTTACTGTAATTCGTAAAAAGCGTCACAATTACGAATTTCTTGTAAAATAGACAGGTTTCCGACTAACTTCACTGCGACTTAAAGCCAAAACAATAATAATGTAGAATAATAAGTACCTATTATTTCATTACTAGTACTCACGCGGGGCTTCGCTCCCGTGGATTCTATCACGGTAAAAACATAACTCTCCTTTTTGCAGTCGGTTAAAAAGTAGCCTATAACCTTCCTCAAGCTTCAAGCTACTTCCATACCAAATTTTATCCAAATCCACCCAGTACTTTCGAAGATTAGCGCGTTCAAGCAAACAAACAAACAAACAAACTTTTCCGCTTTATAATATTAGTATAGATTGACGGCATTCTTAAAGTTCACATGTGTAGGCAACTAACAATCAGCTGACGGATACGACTCGCTCGACGCATCTTAATAACCTCACAGAGGTCATTAACATGCGAATTTGAGTTGAACCTATCAGCTGTTTATTGGTATTTACCTAGCTTACAGATGAAATGAAATAATTATTTATTTTGTAAATTGGTTCTAAATAGTACACTTTTACACGTCATTTTTTTGAGTTTTGAGTAAAGCTTGATGAGGCCGGTGTTTCCTGACTACTCTGAAAAGAAACAACGAACTCAGAGGTCAACGTCTCTTAAAGTCCATTCAATTCGTATCATCGTATGTGATGTAGGTAGGATAGATGTAAATGTAGATGGGTAATAATAATAATTGTAGGTTAGGATTATAATTGAAAAAAATATTTTAATCGCATCTAGGTTCCTTTTCGTAAAACTTTAATGGAGTGCATTTAATAATTTGCCTACTTAGCTTTAAATGGTATTGTAATTTAAATTCACATTTATTATCCATTGTAAGCGATACGTTATTAAAATAACACTAGAATGAGATACGAAGTCTAGCTACATTGGTTTATTTTTAACATCATCACGCCTGATTTCTCGGTAGAGATAGGCAGAGGTGTATTTTCGTAAGTCCACTACAGATCACCATAGGCGTAGGAAGGGGGGGAGCCGGTGGGCCGTGCCCACCCCAGAATGGTCTGGTGCCCACCCGAGAATTTTTACTAACAAACAATTATGGCTGAAAAATTTTAAAATCTGGCCAATCGCTTCTACTACTGGGGGCCAGGCCCCCCCTGGGAAATATCTCTAGATACGCCAATGCAGATCACCAGTGATATTGTTAGGTCTCATGTAAAATGAGGTGGGGGCAGGTGTTTGAATCCGACAGAACACAGACTGGAGTGCGGTAACCTTCAGGACGCGAAATAACTAGCATGTAGCGCCGTCACGTGGAGACATGCATACGAAGCGAATACTCGCACAATCTCACCAACACGCGGCTGCTCGACACAGGCGCGCGGGGGCACGTCACTTCACCGCGGCGCGGGCGGGCGGGTCATTCATAGAGTATGGAGTAAAGATTTTATGCAAAATGTCTCAAGAAGTTTTAAAATTATAATAATTACGTAAAATAAAAAAAAAACATTGATAAACATTTTTTTGTCGTGTTTATTGTTTCTTTACAAGCTATAGGTATATCTCTTAAAATATTTCGTGTATGAGTAGATACACCTTATATATGTAAGTTTATCAGTTGTCTAGTACTCATACCACAAGCTCTGCTTAATTTGGGACTAGATGGCGTTGTGTGAAAGTTGTGGAATATTATATTATATTATATTATATTATATTATATTATATTATATTATATTATATTATATTATATTATATTATAAGTTAGAGGGGGGAGGACACACATTTTACCACTTTGGAAGCGTATATCTTTTAAACCATTTAATTTATGAAAAAGACATTTTAGAAACATTAATGTCATTTTTAAAGACCTGTCTATAGATACCACACACGTATAGGTTTCATGAAAGAAAATATTTTCAGTTTCAGTTCCATGTATGGGGAGCCCCCTTTATTTTAAATATTTTTTAAATTTTCTCTTACAATCGGAAAGCGGTTCACAGAATACATCTATTTACCAAGTTTTACATGTATAGTCCTAATAGTTTCGGAATAAAATGGCTGTGACATACGGACGGACGGACAGACAGACAGACGGACAGACATGTCGAAACTATAAGGGTTCCGTTTTTTGCCATTCGGCTACGGAACCCTAAAAAGGGAAAATGTATTGTAAAAGGTTTTAGTTATCTATTAAAACTAACTATACTTATAAGTAGGTAGTGATTCATAGGAATCGGATTACCCAATCGAACATAATGCAATAAGGCATTTCAATCTTTGGGTAACAAAGATTGTAATAAAATAGAAATTGGTTCCCTAAGATTACATGTCAGAATAAAATACATAATATTATACATTCTCAAAAATATAATAAATATAATTAACGTTGGTATATAGGAATGGTACAGACTACATATATTAAGTACTAAACTTATGAAAAGTCTGAAAGTAGTAGTAGTTCCGAATTTTACGTTTGAAGGAAAGTTTAGATACTCAGCTTAGTTAATATCAAGGGTAAGAACATTCCAGAGCTTAATAAACGTGAATGGCTATTAGAATGTCGAAACGAAGAGAAGTTATGTTTGAACAATTTCAGACATAACGTCTATAAAGGAAAACTATCAAGGTGTAAGCTATGTATTAGAGATAAATCACTATCAGTACATAGTATAAAACAAAGTCGCTTCCCGCTGTCTGTCCCTATGTATGCTTAGATCTTTTAAACTACACAACGGATTTTAATGCGGGTTTTTTAATAGATAGAGTGATTCTTGAGGAAGGTATTAGTGTATAATAAGTTAAGGTTTCGTGTAAATTGGATGAAATACGACGATATTAGTTCAACAAGTCGCAAAAATTAGGCCGATCGCGAGCTTTAATCGAAAACGCTGCCAAAACCTTTTTAGTTGTATCAAAACAATGTATGATGGTATTGTTCTTCTTTTATAGATCTACAAAAAGTTCGCGATGGCATAAGTCTATCTCCGAAGGATAACCCATTATAACCATCTTTTATTTTAAAAATTACAATTAAATGATGGGTATAACACGACGCCTTCCGCCATCTATCAGATTGTATATACAGTACCTGTAGAATACTAGTGACATCTAACATACGACGTGTGAAGTGTCGTGACGTTAACGAGTTACAAACACATGCAAGGATCACATGATGAAGACGCACACTAACGTGTCAAGCCGCCTATATAAGCCCTCACCAAGGAGAAACGATGCATGAGCACTCTCCGCCCGACGCTCGCCCGAGACGGTCGCGCCGCTCTGTGCTCCCGATCGTTCCGTGTCTGTGTCGCTCCATCGCGCTCGCCGTGACGTCATTCGTAGTCGCCGACTACAACTCCCTATCCGGAACCGCCTTTTTCAAGGCAGCGAAGGATATTCTGTTTCTATAACAGAGTGTTGTCAAAAACGTTTTGCCCCTTCAGGGAAAAACCACAGTTTCGTGGTCCTTGGTTGGAAACCTCACGGTGTCAACGAAACCAAGGGGGTGTTGACCCGACACACCCGCTGATCCCCTTCAGGGTGAAGCAGTTAATTGGAGTCGAGTGCTAGGTTTTGGCCTTGGGGGATCTCCTAGTCAAACCTAGTTACTGAGTTTCCTTTTCAGCTACACACCTAGTGTCGGTTGGGTGTATCTACCCCTTCGCACTAGACCCAATAGGGCCCGGTTCGCACAATAAGACTGGCGACCGGTTACAAGCTTAGGGCTCACCATTAGGTACTCACCTCCCAGTCTCTACCCGACTGGGAGGGTTACACATCCCCGGACCCATCCATCCGGGGAGTTAGGCCAGTTAGGCTTTAAATAGGCCCCCCGCGGGAGAGAAATCTCCAAAATTTTCCCATTGAATTTTTAATCCATTCGCCAATCATGGCGAACTCCAATATTTTGGAGATATTATTAGAAATCCTTAGGGAAAACCCTGCTATTTCCGCCAAATATGGCGGAAAAATTCAGCGTGAAATCGCTAATTGTCCCCCGGCTACCGAAGCCAACGTCGCTGATTTTAGTGACGCGCTTGACAGCCCATTATCTCCCCCGCTTGCCGATCAAGGCATCCCGGTTGGTCAATTCACGGAAGTGTTTGTTAACTCCGATCCCATTGTTCATCAAACAACGAACGACTTCCAGGTAGATAGCCCTCTATTGCCCCCGCCCGCCGACAAAGTCGTGCCGATCGCCCGATTCCCGAAATCAGCCATTGTTTCCGGCCCACCTACTAATCCCATTGTTCATAGAACAATGGACGCCGCGCAGGTGTGCGCTACACCTGAATTCCGTGAAATGGACACCACCGAACCTGTGTCCAATAACAACTCCGACAATGATTTGTCATCATGCCCCTCGTCCTCGGAAGACGACTTTCAAGTCGTCACCGGCGGCAAGAGGAAGAAAGGGAAAACCTCCCAGGCCAGCAAGGCCAAAAAGACCACCGCGTTGTCCCCGTCCCCAACTCAAACGCCCGTACGACTCGCTAGCCCCGTCCCAACTACCTCTACTCGCGCGCAGGATAGTCGTCCCCCCAGCCCGATAGCCCAAACTTCCTCAGCCCAAAGGAAGCAACGCCCTCCGCCCCCCTTTTACATCCAAGACAAGGGGAAATGGACTGATGTGTCCAAGATGTGTGTTATTCGAAAGATCAACTACACAAACGCCCGTGCCTGCCAAAATGGCATTAAAGTCACCGTCCCTACGTCGAACGACTATAGGGAACTATATCGCGCCCTCCGTGAAAGGAATATTTCCTTTCACACTTTCTCCTTCCCCGAGGACACGCCCACTCGTGTAGTTATTAAACGTGTCCCTAAAGAAATCCTAGTACAGGATATTAAAGACGACCTTGCCGATCAAGGTATACCAGTGATCGCCGTCCATCGCTTACATAAAGCGAGAGGTGGTGAATTGTACGACATGGTTCTTGTCATTTGTGAACCAACCGAAGGTCATCACCCGATTTTCAAAATTAAGTCCATTTGCTCCCTATCCGGTATCTCAATTGAAAAGCCCTATAAAACCGCAACAGTGGGACAATGCCACCGTTGCCAACTGTATGGCCATGCGCAGAGCAACTGCTATGCGACTCCCAGATGCGTCAAGTGTTTGGGCGAGCACAGCACTGCGGACTGCCCTCGGCCCAAAGACCGAACCCTCTGTTCGGAACCACCCAGCTGCGTTCTCTGCGGCCAGACCGGTCACCCGGCAAACTACCGCGGCTGTCCCAAAGCCCCCAAACTCGCTCCTAAATTAGCGAAGCGCGCCAACGCCCGCCAACAAAGAGAGGCACCTTCCTCTCAAATTCCCCAACGTCTTGCTCCTCAGAGACCATCCCCGTGGAACAGGCTAAGCCACGAACAAGCCTTTCCCTCCTTGGCCCCTGCCAAACCTTTGCAGGCACTGATGGATATACCCATCGCAGCGCAGATCCTGCCTATAGCCGTGGCTCCAGAGGCCACAACCAGTCCCAAACTCGCGCCTCAAACCACTGCTGCTCCTGCAGCCAAACAATCGCCCAAACCCTCACGGAACGGCGAGTCTTGCGCCCAGACTCTACTGCGCCACTATAAAATATTTATGACCCGCCAAGCCAGGTCTCTCCGCGATGCCCTTCTGGCTGCTGAGCAGCAGAATAACGGCAAAATTACGACGGAAATGTACAGCCAAATATTCAGCACACACAGTGATGTCGTGCTAGGCCTCGACCAGATGGATGCGATGGACTGATCCAATGGATTCCCAACGCACAAACCACACTAGGCCTCGATCCCTCAAATTAGGTTTTTTCAACGCCAATGGCATTTTCAACCAACGCGCCGAAATAACTAAATTCCTCCGCGACCACCAATTAGACGTCCTCCTTATACAGGAGACCCTTTTGAAACCCCACCGCGCTGACCCCAAAATTGCGAATTACCGTCTAGTTCGCAATGACAGAACACACTGCCACGGCGGCGGTACCCTTATTTATTACAGGAAGGAGTTATACTGCATCCCTCTGACCCCACCCGCGCCTCTGTCTCACCTAGAGTACTCTGCCTGTCGACTAGGCATGACTGGTCATCCTCCGATAACCATCATCTCTGCCTACCATCCCCCACCATCGGTCGCGTCTCTTGCTTCAGACGATCCTATCGCGCTCACCAGCGATCTCACGACTCTCTTTGGCCTGAGTGACTCCGTCTTATTAGCGGGCGATCTCAACGCCAAACACCCCGCTTGGAACAGCAACACGACAAATGCCAGAGGCAGAATCGTGTATAACCTAGGCGCGACCCTAAACTATGACGTCATCGCTCCGATGACTCCCACCCACTACCCACACGACACCAACCATAGGCCCGATGTCCTCGATGTGGCGCTCCTAAAGAATGTAAACCTCCATTTACACTCCATAGAAGCGCTTCACGAGCTCAACTCGGATCACCGTCCCGTTATCCTACACCTAGGTTCCCGCTCAGGTAACCATGATCCTACCCAACCTCCTCCGACCCAATTGATCACCGAATGGAGGAAAGTAAGTGAAAAACTGAAATCCACCACGTCGCCTCACTTGGACACCATTCCTGACCACATAGTCTCAGTCGCTGACACGACGGCGGCGATCGACTCGCTTACAGATCACGTACAATCCGTCCTGAACGATTGTTCAAGGGAAGTTCCAGTAGCGGAAGACCACCGCTGGAAACTCCCGGACTATGTACGGAATCTGATAACCGAGAAGAACGCAGCCATCCGTGCGTACAGCGCTTTTCCCTGCACCGCAAACAAAGCTCACATGCGCAACTTACAGCGTGCTGTAAGGAAACGCATTGCCGAGCAGCGTAATGCGAGCTGGGACAAGATGCTGAGCGAACTTGAGCCCACCCATCTTGCCTTCTGGCAGCTTCAGAGGAAGTTACGATCCACACACACATTTGTATTACAAAAAAGGGCCATTCGTGCAATTTATAAATTAAGTCCTAAGCACTCCTTAAGAGACAAATTTAAGGAGATTAATATTATGACTGTGCCATCTCAGTATATTTATGACAACCTCTTGTATGCACACAAAAATATTAATCTGTTTAAAAAATACAGTGATATTCATAGTGTAAATACAAGGAACAAAGACACATATGTCATTCCTAAAACAAGGTTAAAAAAAATAGGTGGTTCGTTTAGATGCCAATGTATACGTTTTTATAATAAAATTCCTAGCCATATTAAAAAACTAAGTATTAATAAATTCAAATTATTGATAAAACGTAAACTATGTCAGAAAGCTTTTTACAGTGTTAAAGATTATATTGAGGACAAGAAGGCTTGGGAATGAGATGCTCCAGTGATATACGTGTGCCTTTTTTATTTCTTTTTAAAATTATGATTGATGATTTATTTTTGATTAATTAAAATTTTGCTTCCTCAAGTATTGTATATACCTATTAATTTTTGTTTTTGTTTGTTGTTTTTTTTATATATTGTTGTTTTTTTTATATTGTTGTTTTTTTTATATATATATATAAAATTATTTCATTATTGTAAATGTGAGGACGATGTAGGTTATTCTTTCTTCATTGTTTTTGCTTTCACTATAATTTATTTAATGATGTCAAGCAGTTTGAGTACTTGTGTGGCCTACCCAAAGGTCCTTACTTTGGTATTGTTCGTCAAATTGTTGAGCTCCTTAAGTTCAAAGTTGAGCTACACGATAACTGACAAATGCTTGCACTGTCTGGACAGGTCCGCTCAAATTTGCGTGGTTATTTCCTCAAAAGAATACCACAGACATGAACCTACATGCTTCTCATATACAAATACAAATTGTCTGGACTTTAAAAGAGACTTTGACCTCTGAGTTTGTTTCGGTGTTTCTTCTCAGAGTAGTCAGTTAGGAAATACCGGCCTCATCTAGCTAAACTAAACACGCAAAAAAACATGACGTGTAAAAGTGTTATTTATAACCAATTTACAGAATAAATATTTCATTTCATTTCATTTCATTTCATTTCACTGAAGAGGCCACAATGCCTCCTCTCATTCGTCCCGATAAGAGTGTCGCCTTCGATAACTCTGAAAAAGCAGAATGCCTAGCCGACAGCCTAGAGTCCCAGTGTTCTCCCAGCTCTCAACCAGTAGACCAAGCCCACCTCGATATGGTGAACGCCGAAGTCGAACGTAGAACTTCCCTTCCGCCCGTCGAAGATCCCGATAATCCACTGGCCCCCATCACTCCTGATGAGGTCCAGGATATCATTAAAAGTCTCCAACCGCGGAAAGCCCCTGGCTCCGACGGCATCACCAATAGGGTTTTCAAACTTTTCCCCGCCCAGCTTATAGTGCTAATGACTGCCATCTTCAATGGCGCATTGAGCAATAATATGTTCCCCGCAACCTGGAAACAGGCCACCGTCATAGGTATTCCCAAACCAGGCAAGTCCAAGTCTGACCCGTCTAGCTACCGTCCCATTAGCTTACTCAACGTCCTCGGTAAAATCTATGAAAGGCTTATATATAAGCGGCTCAAAGATTTTGCCGAAGCAAAGAGTCTAATACCCAATGAGCAGTTTGGATTTAGAACCGAACACTCGTGTATCCAACAAGTCCACCGCATCATAGAACACGTCAGCGCCGGCTTCCAACGGGGCGCAATAACGGGAGCCTTATTCTTCGACATAGCGAAAGCGTTCGACAAAGTCTGGCACAATGGCTTAATCTATAAGCTATACCAACTCGGCGTGCCTGACCGTCTCGTGCTCATCTTACGGGACTTTTTATCGAATCGCACCTTTCGTTACCGAATTGAGGGGGAGATTTCCTCCCCCCATCCCATTCGCGCAGGAGTTCCTCAAGGCTCCGTACTATCCCCCCTCGTTTTCACGCTATTCACTAGCGATATCCCCAAGCATAAAAGTACTCAGCTAGCCCTATTTGCCGACGACACGGCTATCTATTATACCGGTTTTAAACCCGATGCCATCGCTCGCACTCTCCAAACTTCCGCAAACACTCTGGCCAAGTGGTTCCGGAAATGGAGAATCGAAGTCAATCCAGACAAAAGCCAGGCAGTCCTCTTTTCTAAACCGCGGATAAACCCACCCTCCCCCCGTCCGATTACCATGTACGGCAAGCCGATCCCTTGGGAAAAGCAAGCCAAATACTTAGGCGTGGTCCTCGATAAACACCTTTCCTTCGCTGAGCACATAAAGCAGGCACATTCGCGCGCCGCTTTCGCTCTAGGTAGGCTCCACTTCATTCTTAGCTCCCGCAGCAAGTTATCACTCAGGTGCAAGCTGCGTATTTTCACCGCGGTCATCCGTCCCATCATGACCTACGCCTGCGTTGTTTTCGCACACGCAAAGCCCTACCTCCTCCACAAGATGCAGACCCTTCAAAACCGATTCCTCCGTAGAGTCACGGGAGCCCCCTTTTATGTTCGAAATGAGCTTCTTCACGTAGACCTCAAAATGCCCACCATACAGCAGTTCATGAAACGTGTCTCCAAGCGTTTCTTTGATACTGCAATCCAACATAGGAATCCCCTTATCGTATCGGCCGCCCAATACGAACCCTCGCGTATCTCTAAGATTCGCCGACCAAGGCATACCCTAGTCACTCCCGATGACGCAATCACCCTGCTCCAAGAGAGCCGTAGGGAAACAAGTACAGTGGCACACAAACACAAAAACCGACCGTCCTTCCGTCCTCGCCGCCGAGGCCCGCCGCGACGTCCCCGTAATAGTCCGCCCCGACCCTTGCCAGAGCCAGCCCGCGACGCTGAGCCAGTAGCTTTAAATTCCCTTATTAATAATAATAATGATATGATCCAGCCTGTCCCTAGCTGCCCTCCCCTGCGACGCCCTAAGCCGAGGTCCGTACCCCACAGGGGGTGCCCTTAGCGTGTCGTCGCCTAGTTTGTAAGTTTTTTAATAAGCCCTGGCTGGAGGCTTTAATTAATTAATTAATTAAGGCAACCACAGGCAAGTCCGGTTAAGCAGCCGACAACCTCAGAGGTTGACCTGCGAGATGCCACTCACAAAAAAAAAAAAAAAAAAGAAACGATGCATCCCGCCCGATCACTATGTTCGGCAAGCCAATCCCTTGGGAAAAGCGAGCCAAATACTTAGGTGTAATCCTAGACCAGTTCCTAAATTTCAATGAGCACATAAAGTCGGTTCGCTCGCGAGCCGCTTTCGCTCTCGGTAGGCTTCACAACATACTGAATGCACGCAGTAAGCTCTCCCTTAGATGTAAAATCCAAATTTTCACGACGTGCATACGTCCCATCATGACATACGCCTGTCCGGTGTTTGCTTAAGCCAGCCCCAAGCAGATCCATAGGATGCAAGTCATTCAGAACCGATTTCTCCGAAAGGCCACGGGCGCGCCCTGGTTCTTGAGGAATGAGGATCTCCACGTAGACCTCAAAATCCCGACTATAAAGAAAGTGTTGAAACGCATGTCAGTGCGTTACTTCACCTCTGCTGATACCCACTCAAACCCCCTGATCGTATCGGCCGCCCGATACAGACCCTCCAAAATTTCTCGGGTTCGTCGCCCGCGTAACGTCCTAGACGAGCCCGACGACCCCACCACCATCCGACAAGAGAGCAGTAGGGAAACTAGCACTCTTAGAAAACACACACACAAAACGCCTTCCGTATTCCGGCCTCGCCGACGAGGCCCATCGCGACGTCCGCGTACTTGTAACGGAAATCCTCCCCGACCTTTGCCAAACGAGCCAGCCCGCGATGCTGAGCCAGTAGCAATAAATACTCCCTTAAATAATAATATGACCCAGCCTGTCCCTTTGCTGCCCTCCCCAAATGACCCCGCTATGCCGAGGCCCGTACTCCACAGGGAGTGCCCTTAGCGTGCGGTCATTAGCTGTAAGTGTATTTTAGTTTGTAAGCCCTGGCTGAGGGCCTTTAATTTATTAGAGGTCACCACAGGATATACCGGTTAAGTAGTCACACAGCCTTAGTGCGCTGAACTACGAGTGGCCCTACCTAAAAAAAAAAAGAAACGATGCATTCGCAGCTTAGAAGGCACAGTGGTCGATAGCCCCGCAGTCACTACTGTTGTCTTAAGCTTGAACTGAGCGGAGGCCCCGTCGCCCTCAGGAATAGCGAGCTAGGAGGTTAAGGGATAGGATAGCCCCGCAGTCCATCCCTAGGACAGTTATTACGTCACTCTAACTTTGTTTGATAAAGTCTGTCAAGTGTTTGAGTTAAAGTCAAGGTAGGTATAAGATCCTTGGTTAAAGTAAATAAATCCTATCTGTCATCCAACGTTGGTTTTATTCCACCTCCACCATTATATGGGTTATTTACGAAGCTATTGTTAACCGTACAGTATTATTTCTTATCCGTTAGATACGTTGAGCATTTAATGTAGCTCAAAATTTCTTTTAACACTATATTAATAAAACGAATATCTTATAAATTATCGCAAAATAAAAATTACCGGACAAGAAATTAAATAGTTAAAATATCGATGAAGCGAAGCGAAAACGTCGCTCACAATCTAAGCAAATATAAACTCTATTACCCGAGCAAAGCCGGGCCGGGTCGCTAGTATATGATAAAACAACAGCTCAACAAAACCGTCATAGCTGAACAAAAGAGTATAGAGTTTTGTAATTGCTGAAAGAGTTATTAAATTGGTTACTTTTAGGCAGTCGTGTTGTATTATCGACCTCATCATTGCTCACCTGTCCACTGTCTCACCTGATAAATAAAATAAATACTACTTATGCTACTACTATACTATACAGGGTGGCCCAAAAGTCGTGGATCAAACGCAAATAGGGGTTAGATGGGGTCATCAGCTGCAAAAAGTTGTTCTACGGGATGTCCTTAAGGTCAACCCCTGCAGAGTTATAATTTATTTTGTGTTTTTATGAGAAAATTGTTTTTTTTTTTAACTAATTCTTATTAAAATTCGAAAAAATCTACATCTTGTATCTTTTTTATAATTTTTACTAGATTGGTATTGATGAGTCCTTGCGTTATACATGTTATTTATGGTTGTGTCGATTTTTTTTTTCTCAAATCATAACTTTTTAGGGTTCCATAGCCGAATGGCAAAAACGGAACCCTTATAGTTTCGATATGTCTGTCCGTCTGTCTGTCTGTCCATCCGTCCGTATGTCACAGCCATTTTATTCCGAAACTATTAAGACTATGCATGTGAAACTTAGTAAGTAGATGTATTCTGTGAACCGCTTTCCGATTTTAAAAAAAATATTAAAACATATTTAAAATAAAGGGGGGTCTCCATACATGGAACTAGAACTGAAAATATTTTTTTTCATGAAACCTATACGTGTGTGGTATTTATAGACAGGTCTTTAAAAATGATATAAGGGTTTCTAAAACCACTTTTTCATAAAGTCAATCGTTTAAAAGATATAAGCTTCCAAAGTGGTAAAATGTGTGTCCCCCCCTCTTACTTCTATAATAATATAGTAAAAAATCTAAAAAAATACGTGTCTGTAGATCTTTATGTAAACTTTCAACCAAAATTGGTTTGAACAAAATCGGATCAGTAGTTTTTGAGATACAGCATATTTTCTAAAACCGCAAATATAACTTTTTAATTCATACAAATACTATGAAAAACAAATTTATTTAGCGTAGTTGTAAAAATTATATATAGTATAACATAGAGTATAGTTTTAAGAAATTTGTAAGGTTTTTTGTTTTTTTTTTTTCAAATAAATATATTAAGTATGTAATATTTATTATAGTTACTACGGAACCCTTCATGGGCGAGTCCGACTCGCACTTGGCCAATTATATTTACTTCGGACACCACTGTGAAAAAAAAAATACTCTACCGAAGAGTGACCCTGTATTACAAGTTTTGGCGCATTTAATAGGGATTCTGAAAAGGTATTACACATGGCCATGAGTGGCTCTAATATCTTTCTAGGACGAAAAAACAAAACAACGATTGTAAAATAATTGTTTTATTAAGCAAAACATTTTACAATAATTGCTCAAAATTCCTGCCTTTGACCATAATACATAATCTGTACCGTCTAATGAAATTCCTACGTAACCTACGGAATGCACCTCTGTTGTTAGTAACTTGTACCCTAGCAAATTCGAGCTTTTGTCGGCTTAAATCGGGTGACCGGGGTGGCCACGCAATATGTCCGCCTCGACCAATCCACAGGTTGGGGAAGCGCTCGTTCAAATGATCTCTAACTGCTCGAGCGTAGTGAGGCGGGGCGCCATCATGTTGCAGCCACATTTCTGCTATTCTTTCTTCTGGAACTTTAGCTTCGTTAAAAATATGGTTTAAATTATTTTGCAAAAAATTTAAATACTGAGCACCATTCAGCCTTGCTGGCATTTCATGCAGCACCAACTGCTGGCCAATTATACCAGCCCACATGTTAATACCAAACAGATGCTGGAATCGATCATTTCTTATGATATGGGGGTTCACTCTGGAGTAAAAATGTAGATTGTGGATATTGAATACTCCTATTCTTCTAAAAGTTGACTCATCCGTCCATAAAACCTTGTTGAAGAACTGCGGATCCTCTCTGTGGTATCTTAGCATCTCTCTGCAAAACCGCACTCTAGGTTCATAGTCACCGGGCAGCAAAGCTTGCACCCTTTGCACGTGGTAGGCGTGATATTTGTTTCTGTTAATGACACGTTGCCGCGTTGCACCGTCGATCTTGGAATCCCGAGATTACGGGATATTTGGCGTTGACTTATACTAGGATCCAATCTTAATTCTCTCAGCACTTCATCTTCATATTCAAATTGCACTACTGGTCTGCCTGCTCTCGGAGCATGCTGACCGGGTAAGACTCCCTCCATGTACGAATTATGTACGCGCATAAAGACCCTGTAGTCCGGAAAACGATCACGGTTAGGGTAGCGTTGACGATATTCCCTGACAGCAGCCCGGGCATTACCGTCCCAAAAGCCATACAGGTAATGCATATCTGCATACTCCCGTTGGGTGTATTCTCTCCTCGCAGCAGCCATCTGTCCACTTTTGTAGCCAATCCGTCTGATTCCGAATCTAGTCCAATTCACACAGCACTGGTCACAGGTAGGCAATCTATCACAAGTCCGAAAAACAAAGCGTAGGTCAAAGAAAAGAAACTGATCACAAGTCGTCGTAAAACCGAGAAAAAGAACACGTGCGTACTCACAGGCAGGAAGCGAGTCACTAAAGAACACTAAACATTCTAAAGAAACATGCTCACGCGCATCTCCCGGCCCCCGCCCTGGCCGGCCCGACCTTTTGTTTCCTAGAAAAGCTATCGCTACCTGAACTGACGGGCGAACCGGCCTTTTATTGGCAAAGGATTAAATGGTTAGTGTAAAAGAGAGGCAGAGAGTCTTTGTCATTAATTGTATTAGTTCCAGTTTAATTTTAAATAAGCCTAACCGAGTTTTATGGTT
This sequence comes from Tholera decimalis, assembly GCA_943138885.2. Classification (NCBI taxonomy): domain Eukaryota; kingdom Metazoa; phylum Arthropoda; class Insecta; order Lepidoptera; family Noctuidae; genus Tholera; species Tholera decimalis. Next base: position 19,292,880 of record OW964573.2, on the reverse strand, counting down.
GGGTTAACTTTGGCCTTGCTACGAATAATCGTCCATGAAAGATATCAAAGCCACGCATAGCCAGAATCCCTATTAAATGCGCCAAAACTTTTAATACAGGGTCACTTTTCGGTAGAGTATTTTTTTTTCACAGTGGGGTCCGAAGTAAATAAAAAGTTATGATTTGAGAAAAAAAAAAATCGTAAAACTTAATATTATCTTCAACACACCCAATAAACAACCATAAATAGCATGTCTAACGCAAGGACTCATCAGTACCAATCTAGTAAAAATTATAAAAAAGATACAGGATGTAGATTATTTGAATTTTAATAAGAATTAGTTAAAAAAATGTCAACTTTCTCATAAAAAAAACAAAATAAATTATAACTCTGCAGGGTTTGACCTTAAGACGTCCCGTAGAACAACTTTTTGCAGCTGATGACCCCATCTAACCCCTAGTTGCGTTTGATACACGACTTTTGGGCCACCCTGTATAAATACTACTATAAAATAAGTACTTCATGATTTTTGGGAATCTCTGCATCCGAACCAAGTGGTAACCTGTCTCGGAATACAGCTTATCCCCTCTTAATTATTATACAAAAAAGTTTTTATATTATCAAGTAAGACGGTGGTCAATTGCAAGCCTTGCCGCGTGTTTTAATTATTTATGTTATAAAAGATAGCTTCACAACTAGGTAATATAAACAAAAGAAGCGTCATTATCGATTAGCCCTGTCTGCTTATCCTATATATCTCATAGCAATCGAAATATTCGTAAACAAACTATTAAATTAGCAAGTAACTATAAATCTCTCCATGACTGAAATCTGGATACGAAATCCAACGTATCTGTCCAATGACTGAAATCTGGATACGAAATCCAATGTAGGTTACATTGCTTGGAAAGTCTTAAAAAAACTCATAGAACGCCAGAGAATTTTACGCTTCTACTTTTACGGGATTCCAATATTTGTCAGTCATTGCTTTTAATCTCTTAAAGCATCGTTTCGGAATTTCATTTCAGAGTTGGTTCCTCGAAAAGGCTATGGACATGGACAATATTGGATAGTGCTGTAATGAAATTATTGCTTTCTAGTGCCTACGAAATTGTTATTAAAGTGGGATAAACTGAGGTTGTGGAATGTACATAGATACGCAGACATATTTTAGTTAACCTTGTTAAATCACTAGGGTGCTCAGTTTAAGCTTTATTTACTAGGTTTATTGAATTAAGGTTCAGCATATTGGTTTACTAGGGTTTAATTATATAGATAAAGCCTCGGTCAGAGTGAACACGCGATGACTAGGGTGGGTGCGGACTCGATGGCGGTTGTGTGGCTACAATACATCGCGGATGCTTATTCCAGAAAGTAAATACTTCTTATTTCTTTTACCGGATTTGCCTCGCTTGTCAAAAAATTACCAAATAAAAGTTTGAATACCCATAAAAATACACAAAGGTTAAAGTATTTGGATGCCTGTCTTAAGACAATTATCATATTTTGGAACCAAATAGAGTAAACCAAATTACCAAACCAAATCCTATGCGTAACAAAGTTTTTGGAACTGTATACTTTTTAGGCCTACTTCTGAACATGCATATCGCACCTTTAGAATTGAAGTGGCTTAATTCAAAAATTTAAGAAAATGACTTTTATACACAGAACGACTTATAAATATGTATTTAAGTCGTTTTGTATATAATAGTCATTTTCTTAAAATATTTAAATATCTGCATAATGTGCTGTTTCCAATCTTTAGATCGTTAAACCTAGATCCAAAATAGTCTGTAGTATATTTGTTATATATTGTTAGTAGTTTTTTTTGTTTGGCATTATTGGCATTTCATTATTGCCATAATGTAGGTATTTTGAACATTTTTTTTGTTCAGAATAGGCTCGCGTTTGACCACCATCTCACCTAATAGTAAGCAATTCACTGCCATATCATGTGATGTGGCAATGAATTGCTTAAACCCCGGCAGGCAACGGCCCCCTTGTGGGCCCCGACAATTTTGCTGACACTCTTTGAGGCGCGCGTGGAACACGACGCGCCGTCTACACGGGCCTGGTTTCAGTCGGGCGGCGAGCTACCCATTGCTCGCAGCCCGCAGGCCCATGCCTACGGTGGCTGGGAGTCACCCTGCAACTCGCGACGACTGGAGCGTCTCCTGCGGCGGCTGGGGTGCAAGGGCTGTGAGGTCCTCGAGACCCGCCTCTCCCTCGCGCGTCCCGTCACCTCCATCGCTTGCATAACCGCTTCGCAGAAAGAGGTGACTGCTTCCCATGCTTCCTCGCTCCGGACCATGGATTGAACCAGGGCCGGGAGCGATCGGTCACCGCCTATCACCCTTACGAGGACACGGCGGGGCTCTGCCTAAGCGGGGCAAACCTCCACCGTGTGTTCCACCGTGTCTTCAGGGCGATCCTCGCAGTGGTGACACCCGGGTGTTTCCTCCCGCCAAATCCGACACAAGTATCTCCCGAAACAATGGAGGTGAGCTCTAGAGCGCTAAATAGAACACACTTACCGACACACGTATACATACATCATCATCATCTCCTTAGCCTTTTCATTAACCATGTTGGGGTCAGCTTCCAGTCATGCCAAATGACGAGACCTCCACAACCCAGAAGCTGGGTAACCGCGATACCCCTTGGTAAGACCTGTGTCAGATTTTCTAGCTTCTGACTACCAGTAACGACTGTCAGAGATGTACAGACGCCAGCACATCAAGCTACGTCAATCTGTCAAATTTCTTTAATAGATTTTCAACTTTGTTGTTAAAGAAATTAGGTTCAAGGTTGATTGGGAAAATTTGACAGTTTCGGGTAGCTTCATGTGCTGGCGTCTGTACAAATGATAACTGGGAGCAATGGCTAAGCGTGCTTTCCGAGGCACTGACAAAACTCGATATGATAATATGGTCACACATCCACGGACCACGCGGCTGTAATTATTTAGCCACGAGCCCTTCGTGTATCCTTCTTAGTTACATCACCTTAAAATACAATAGTCAAAGTCATAAATTGATGCCAGAAGACGCCTAAGCCTTGATTTTTTCAAAAATTAATAGGTCTGTAGTTACTGTGTTGTATGTGTTATTTATATCTGCTATCTACTTAGTCGTTTCGAATATTGTATGTATGATATGGTTTTATTAAGATTATATAAGTACCTATTAGCGTGAGGACTTTTAATTGACTCACTGTCCACTATACTATATATTTTCTGTATTTAATAACTGTTAGTCCTCCATACTTCTTAAATAAATAATAGATATAATATATCCAAGTATATGTAGAATATTCTACTGTTCCTAGTGCTTTCTATGTCATCGACACGAAATAGCTTTATATGTGACATGTAACCAATTCGATCGATTTTACTTTGAAGCCACAGATGTTAGATATACAAGAAGACATTTACAGAAGGTTTGCTTCATATGACGAGCAAAAAACTCGCACAACACAAACCCACGCTTCCATTTTCCTTAAACTCAAACTTAAAATGTTTTATTTCACATAGGCCTACATGGGCACTTATAAAACGTCAGAAGATAGAGCACGGTTTGAAATTTGTCGTTTCCTATGGAGAAAAACTGGCAAGGAACTCCACTCCATTTTCACAATGTATCTACAAATTCCCAGGTTGGACAAAAAGTACTATAAGGTTTTTCTATCAGTAATTTCTAAGTAGTAGCCCGGAGTTTGGAAGCGATGTGATACGCCTGTGTCCTACGCCTGATCAGTTTCCGGTTATGTTAGACTGCTGTCTCATCAAACTGTGAGAGTAAAGGAAAATAGAGTGCACCAGTACCTCGGCACATACTGTTCTATTCTGCACTGTAATATCTCCTGCGCCGCTGGCTAATCGATCAGGAAGACTATTAGAATGTAGTCAATCTTCTGTTCTTATTTATGTCGTGTAATACGGCTGGTAGAAACGCGCTCAGCTGATACATTGAGCTTGCATTATTATGATCGGAGTCGATCAAGTGCTGCTTCTCAAACTTGCAAGGATTTCTGTGCGTTGAGTTTGGAAACATCACTTAGGTTTGTTATGCTTTGATAATAGCTAGACTTCTTGTAGCTTAGTTTGAGTATAATTTCAAACATTTATTAGAATTACTCAGTCTCAGTTCTGTACTCTAAGGGCATGCTAAGCATCGCTATAGAACAAGGCAATACAACCAGTCATTTTCTATCGTCGTCGATTTTATGATAAATAAATCATAAATCATTTTTTTGCATTAAATTTTACAATAAATTCATTGAATGACACATTCTGCCGTTTAGAATTGGCATGCAAATATTTGTATACAGAGCTATACAGCTAGCACAGTAAGGTTAACTTAGAAAATAACAATGGAAACTTAAATGTGATAACTTTTAAAATAATACTGGAAATTAATAAATTAACAGGGCTTACAAAAGTACATAGTCATTATAATGCATTGCTAAAGTGATAGGAGGGTCATGCTTTACTTTAGTTTATAGTTTCTTTAAGATAAAAGTTTTTAACCTTTTGAACGCCAATCACTTGTATACAAGTTCGAGATTTTCGTGCCCTCTGCGCCACTACTTGATTTGAAGTAATAATAGTATAAAATAAATTTACGACTTTTACAAGAACTATTCTTTTGTTTTTTATGGAATATTTCCCCGCTATAAGCCATATTTTTAACTTTTTCACACATAATAAGTTCTTGTTTGTTTTATATTCAATAGAAATAAAAACGCCAGAAAATATTTTAATGCCCCCAACACCAAGTACTTGATATAAAGTAAGCCAGTGATGGGACACGATGAAGACCTCGCTATATTTCATCTCGTCGAAACGATCATAAATACTATTATTGCAAGAAAATGACGTGAATAAATAATCTATACTAATATTATAAAGCGGAAAAGTTTGTTTGTTTGTTTGTTTGCTTGAACGCGCTAATCTTCGAAAGTACTGGGTGGATTTGGATGCAATTTGGTATGGAAGTAGCTTGAAGCTTGAGGAAGGTTATAGGCTACTTTTTACCCGACTGCAAAAAAGGTGAGTTATGCTTTTACCGTGATAGAATCCACGGGAGCGAAGTCCCGCGTGAGTACTAGTATTTTATAAATATTGTAAACTATAAACTACGTTTTATTCACCTTAATCAAGAATAAATAGGTTTTCTAATCATTGTCGATACTGAAACACCGTTTGAAAAACCCATCTTACAAAGTGGCTAGTTGTCAGTGCGCACAACGCCACGAACTTGTATGGAAGTAAATCTGTGACGTCATAATCGGACGGGTTTCAAGGTCATAGTGACTGCTTTTTAGTGTAGTGCAATGTTTATATCCTGCGTTGGCGCACGTGTTCTTACAAAAAAATGAGTGACGGTGAATAAGACGAATTATTGCGAGTTTTACAAGGTGTGGAGTCTGAATCAGAATTTGATATAATTACAGAGGACAGTGAATCGTAATTGTAGTATGCTGAAGGCCACAGCATTCCCTAAGACGATCACAAATAAAAGGATAAAATCAACTTGTGATATAGACAAATGCTATTTTTGGACACCTGGTATAACACACTTGCAGCTAATTAGCTAATCATCTTAAAATATGTTCACTGGCTAAAATATGGCAAGCTTTATTCTTCCTTATTTTTCAGTACCTCGAGAATTTTTTGCATGAATACATATTTTTGCAACATCGAACCTTAATAATTCATTCGATACCAACTGTCCGAAACAATTGCATCCATGCACATCCATGACAGTGGGTACTGGATCCTTTTTCATTTCTACTGCTTCTGTGCATGTACCACTTTCCTTGAATTTTGTTTCTTTTTGAGTAGATTCATCATAAGAAAAAGTTTGTGAATAATCAGAATTTTGAAATAGTTCGTCGTCTTGACATTCCGTTAAGTCGTCAACTTCCGTTTCAGGAATTTACTTCCGTTTTCTATTAGTTTCTAAAAACAAGAAAAATCATTGCTAGTATTTTGCGACACCTATACCTACCATTAAAAAAAAGATCTGTAACATCTGCGTAAAACAGTCACTTACCAGAAAACCACGTATCTAGCTTCTATTGATTGTATTTGGTTCTATTTGATGGAAGTAAACGAAATAAATTATGCATGAAACGGTTGAGGTTATGCACGTGTAACTCGACCACAATGACTAGGAAAAAGAAAAATACCATAGACATCGATATCTAGACATCCTTATATCAGAAAGGATTTTGACGTGCCTCGAGCGCCAACGACTTGATATGAAGTAGAAGGATTACATTTGGAGACAAATAGGGATGTGCCTTCTAGAACACACGTCTAATAAATTTACAATTCTTTTCTTTTATTATGGGAAATATATCCAGGTATTCATATTGATTTTTTTTATGAAATAAAACAAAATATGAAAATACGGTATCAGTTCTTATTTAGCTTCGTAAATTGGTGAATAAACATTAATTTCAACTTATAATATTATTTGTCGATAGGACATTAATCTCATCCCTACGTTTTACTATAGATACATTATACATTTGTAGCGTGGCGCTGGAGGACACATCGCGTATTATATACATAGATGGACGTCGAAAAGGTTAAAAGTGTTATTTCTAACCTATTAACAAAACAAACGCGCACCTTGATAGATTGCTTTTATTCTTGAGTAACAACTCACTATCCAAATGAATGACATGATTTTAAATACTAATGATGGTGCAGCGCAAAATCTTAAAATTGTTGTTATTAACCCTCGCATTTTAAGGTAAGTATAATTTTGTGCTATACCTAATCCTCGACACTTTGAATTAGGTACGGACTCGCATCGAAAAATACCTAATCCACATACCTAATCCAAGATTTGTGCCTCACGTCTACTTTAGTGACAGTCGCACGATTAAGACAAATCGATTGACGTAAGAATAAATAAAATCGGCCCACGCGTTAGGCCTCTACAAAGCCATATAGGAACAAACATACATACATAGACTAATAAACATATTACTCTGCTTTGCGTCGCGTAGTCGGGTAAAAAGAGGATTACCGCGCGCTACCGAAACTAATTTTTCTCTAAAGCTATTTTGTAAAATTAAGTGTTGTAACTGCGATTATAAATTTGCTAACGTTGTGTTTGTATTAATTGGTGTCCAATAGCTTCATAATTTCTTGAAGTGTTTTTATGTGATCTCTCGACCTCTAACGCGAAAAAGTTAGGTCTCAGTTTTTTAATAAGCTAGCCCTTCGTTAGACTTGGCGTTATTTTAAGTTAAAATGTTTGTATGGTGAATATCTTAGACATTCGAAGTTACGGTAATTTAATAACTGTATTTAAAGACAGGGTTACTCTCTGAAAAGAAAGACAGAAGAGATGAAACATGTTCCTGTACATTCCACAATCAGTATCTTTATGTTTGGTGGCCATTTTCTGAAATCATGATTTCATATTATCGTTACCTGTTGTCAAAAATGTTTGATCTACAAATATGTAAGTAAGTAAATTGGGTACCTAATTTGTAGTCATTTAAAATGTATTAAATACATGGGATCCGAAATACATATATAGTTACACAGACAGCAAACATAACCTAATCGTTATGAATAAAGATATGATATTCGGTTCCTTTAGGCGTTCTAATTAGTCTGAGTTATATGATACCAGAACGAATGCTTTGTTAACTTACCAAAGTGATATCCTTGATTGTCAGACTTGACGTTTCTGTTTCAAAGATCGTCTTGGATTAGACTTGTATTAAATATATACCTATAGAATGCCCGTCGGTGAAATGCATCTATCATCATCTAAAAATCTATTTGTGTCTAATAGACGTTTTTTTGTAGTATAAATAACCATATCCTTTTTATGTTAATTTAGAAGTTTGATTTTTAAGCTATGATAGATTCAAGGGACCACAGCTCTGAGTACAATGTTTTAATATCAACTCTATATATCCACGAGTTCCTCAAATAAAGGATCTTGACAGACAGACAGACAGACAACAAAATGATCCTATAAAGGTTCCACTTTTTTTCCTTTTGAGGTACGGAACCCTAAGAATGGTTACTGGTGGTTAGGTTTAGCGGATTGACATATCGTTATGAATATTCGTAAGATCTTTTAAAGATATAAAGTCCGTAGTTCATTATTATGATCTTTCTCGAAAGGATTAGCCAGGGTTTACAATGTACACACAAAAATATGTTTTCCTCACGTTATAAATCTTTAAAATATCGGCTTATCTCTACAATAAAATGTATAAATTATACAAAAAAGTCTTCCTCTGAAATAATTCTGTCTATTCTTGAAAATCGAAATCAGTTGCGTAGTTCGAACGACCTACATATGTAGACGCACAGATGCGGGAAGCGATTTTGTATCATGCGATGTAAAGATTTTGGTGTTCAATTATTTATTTATCTGCACACATAACATGAAAATAAAGAACGAATATGGCAGAAAATATATGCATAGGCGTACTGCTTGAGAAATGTACGAAAGCCGATAGCCTCCCATCCAAGGATGGACCTCGTTCATGTCTAAGATCGACCCGTGGAGCTGTTACTCCATACTCTTCAGCTACAATTTTTTATTTAGCTGTTAATTTCCAACTGCTGAGCAACGGCCTCCCCCAATTTTTTCCATGTTCACTTTTTCAGCGCCACTTCCGACCAGCCAACGCATTGTGCGTCTATGCGATCTCACCATCTTTTCCTGGGCCGGCCTCTGTAGCGTCGTCCATCTTCAGGCACTCATTGCGTGGAAATCTTTACATAGCTACGAATATACCGTGGTTTAAAACCATGCACAGCTAAAGTTACTTTTTCAATTCTGTCGCAAGAACAACTCAGTGTGAACATAAGTTTTATCTCGTGGATGTAAGCGAGTACCAACGTCACTTGTTTTATTGTTGTTGTTAGACTCGAGCGAGTTCCTTGTGTCCCGTACTTTGGAATGTAGGCTGAGTGGGATTTTGTAATATTATATTTTTGGATTTATGAAAGGCCTTTGAATGCGATGAATGTATTTGTGTGTATGGTAATACTAAGGGTAGTTAGTTTTAACATGATGAGAAAGTAACCAGCAGACCAAGAGATTTAAAAAGAACATTGTGTTATGTTTTGCTTAGATGCTGTCTGTACCTATTACCCATTATGTGACATATTGCAGATAGATTGTAGTGTACTGCGCATTTCTTAATAGGAACGTTTTGGGAATACATCGATTGTGCGTACAGCTAAGGAGTAGTGGATTCCCTACCTTTCCTGATAGTTATATCTTAGGGGATTTTAAGTAAAAAGTGGTTACTTCTTCGCAAGTGTGCTTCATATTCGACCACAACAACACTTACCATCGGGTGAGATATCGGTCAATAGCGAGCCTATCATCAATAAAAAATGCAGAAGATACATTAATAGTTAGGTGTTACGTTGACAGCTTTTTTTGCTTAAATTATAGATCGTAATATTTCCACTGGGCACATCTCTATTTTGTTAAGATGTTGCCTTAAAATCAAGAGACCATAGTATCTTTTATTCATTTTGTAATGAATTTGATATATTTAAACAATTAATTACAACAAATATACAAAATTATGTACTAAAATACAAACTACAATAAAGCATAAAAAAATTCATCCTCAACGCTGTCGGCTGGCAACCTACCTAAGATACTGGCGGCATTGCCTCGTTGTATGGCAATGCTTAGCCGTTGACCAAAGAAATAGCTAGCCCTTGGGTCACGGGAAGCGTCAACGAGCCTTTTCGATATTTCTTTAAAAAGGCTGTGAGCACACGGGCCCCATGGTCCGAGAGTTTCGACCCCAAACGGCTCGAAAATATAGTTATCACCGAGATGACTATATTTACGCCGCTTGAGGTTTTCCGCAGCCGCAGCGGGAGCGCCAGCACAACATGATGAACTGGGAAGATGGGATGGCGCGACAGTATCGACACAAGTTGCGTCCCACACTAAAGGCCTACCCATCTTCCAAGGAAACAATGACATGCCGTCCGGTCTCTTGCCATCGTCACGCGCCAGTCCAATGGGTTCCAATACGGCTGGAACGCCGACGGTGACAAGGGCTCGTCGGATAATGTCATTTAAGTTGGCATGTCGTGCAAAACGACCCGCACTACGGCTGCAAGAGAGACCATGGTGCCCGAGGCTGTTGACCGCTTCTCCACAATTACAGCGATGAGGGGAACAACAAGGGGCTCCTAGGCGTAGTGAAAACAATAACATTAGAGACCATTACAATAATTAAGTTCTTTTCTTTACAATCACAACATATAGCTCCCGGCTTCAATGATACTTGAAAATAAAACACACATCCGAAATAAACCAAATTTTCACGAAGTTACCCGAGCTCTTGGTAGGGGCGTCTTCCACTGATGTTTAGAGTGCTTCCCACTCTCACCTACACTTGTTATAATGTTCGTATACTATTATATGTATAGGAATCTGCTTTATTACCCCTCTGATGTGTGACGTAATGGAATGTGGAGATTTTTTGCTTATTTGCTGAGGCCCTTAGGGGTACGGTGAAAGTACACAAATACGAAAAATAGAATACAAAGAATTTCGGGTGCTTCACAATTTTGCAAGGACGATTTTGCGAGGTCATTGTGAACTGTAAGTGGCTTCACTATAATGTCGAGTTTTTTGTGAGTAGTGCCTACAGAATTCGGACATTACGAAGAATTAATATGAGAATGAATGAATGAATCTGATATTAGATTTGGGTGTGGTCTCATACATAATTGAGTAGCTAAATAATTATTGAGTTGACTCAATAATTATTTGGGTACTCGATTATTCTGGACTAAAAACTTTTTACCAAAAAATTAAACCGATTCCCAAAAAACACTGCAAAGTGAAAAATAGCTTTAATTTCGGTAGTCGGTGTCTTTAGTTTTGTATTTTCGTTTTTGGCGTCGACTTCCGAAATTAAAGTTATTTTTCACTTTGCAGTGTTTTTTGGGAGTCGGTTTAATTTTTTGGTAAAAAGTTTTTATTTCACTCTTTTTAGTTGGTCTATTTTTAATTTACCTAGTTACAAGAGCCTAAATGTCAACTACTTATAACCTTTTACAAAATATTGCTTTTCCCAATGCTGGGCCGTTAATTGTTGAGGAGTTCTCCTGGTACTTCACCATCAGCTCTACATCACCATATGCATTGTGACGAGCATAAAGTGCTTAACATCCATATTCAAGTAATCGAATCGCAATCCACTCTATACTTATTATTGAGTAGTTTCGGCGGCCATCTGTGGTCTTCATCATCAGTTCCACTTCCTCAAATGGTACTTTTTGAGAGCAACTGCACAAGTTACTATAATAAATACCCAAAACGTCATAGGTGTGCCTATAATATTTGAAGAGTTCCCTCGATTTCTCCAGGATCCTATCATCAGATCTTGACGTTTATAAAAATGGGACCAATTTCGAAGTATACCCTTTCAATCAAAAAAAGAATTTTCCAAATCGGTTCAGCCGTCTTCGAGTAATCGATGATCATACATATAAAAAAAAAAATATATACGCGTCGAATTGATAACCTCCTCTTTTTGTCGTCGGTTGAAAACGCATCAAACTCAAGAAGTGATGACATTGAATGTGAAGAAAAAGTGGATGGAATGTGTGATGTGATTGTAAAAACGCTTTAAGCATCAGGTAAAGTTTAAGAAAAGAAAATAAATCTAAAAAATACATTATGCAACAAATTTTGATACTTCACACAAAACATAACCTACATAGCAATGTTAAACGTGTAAGTCCAAAAACAGTTAAGTTATAGATTATTCACATAAAACAATATTCTTGTGATTACGTAACTATATTTGCAATTGAAAAGCTGACCGTGACGCCTCAAGTCTCAAAAATGCATTCCCATAGCGTACCCGTATGAGAATAAACTTTTTTATCCACAAATTTTAATTTATCCCTCAATCTTAATTATCTTTCCGTTACAGTCATCCTTGGGTCTTTCATAACTGATAAAATTTAGTATTTATCGGCAATTCTTTTTCGTCATGGGTGTAGTTTTAATGGTTTCTAGGGTTGCTACTCGTATAACGAAAACGAGATCGAAATCATCACGCACTTATCTGATTTTTGTCTCTCCGTACCGACTATTCCGAACTACCGACATTCACGTTTATTATCCCAAAATTGTATTCTTCATTAGTCAGACTAAGTAAATATAACTGATTAATAAGTGAGCCAAGAGCTAGCCCTATAAAAATGACCTAGATGCTGCATCAACAGTAAAATTAAACGATGCAATGCCGACCGACCAGGTTGAAATGTGTCACCCGTCTGCAATTATAGGGGCACTGATACAAATAGATAAAAAGAGAATGCAGAAACAATCCACTTTTATTTGTAGTCTTGCTTTTGTCATTTCATAGTGTAGTTTCGTATGAAGGGTTTATGTGATCCATGATCAAAATCTATCCATCTTCAATACATATTAATAAAGTTGAAGTGTCGCACTGTTATTTCAAAATAAATGTGTTTTCTCAAGTGGTTATTTACAAGGGGCACTGATACAAATAGATAAAAAGAGAATGCAGAAACAATTCACTTTTCTTTGTAGTCTTGCTTTTGTCATTTCATAGTGTGGTTTCGTATGAAGGGTTTATGTGATCCATGATCAAAATCTATCCATCTTCTATACATATTAATAAAGTTGAAGTGTCGCACTGTTATTTCAAAATAAATGTGTTTTCTCAAGTGGTTATTTACACATTAATAGAGCACAAACTATTTTTTAAATTTTGAAACGAATTTACCGATTTTATTGAGACCTTCACTGCAGGAACATATTACTAGTGAGTCGTTGTCGAATTTTTGGCGGACGAAACGCAACCATTTTTCCCACGACGGAAACGGTTGCAGAAAGCGGTCGTCATTGCAACTGGTTTGAAAACGGCTTGATAGACGAAACTACGAAACCACCTACCGAAAATTGGCAGTAAAGGTCCTCATTGTCGAGTGAAGTAGTTGCAGTTTCTTGCAACGTACAAAGTACATACAAACGGTTTCAAGTTGCAAATGTATGAAACGGTTTACTGAATAATACGTTTTATCGGAAGACATTATGTATTTTAGCTATATTTTTTGTGGCATAAATGGCATTTAGTTTATTTATATTAACTGTCTTAATCGAAATACAAACAAAAACTCTTATGTATTTTCGCGGTGCAGACAGTGTGATAGGTTTTAAATTATTATATTTAATATAATTACGTTATGAAATATTATGTTCACTTCAATTTTTACAATTCATTCGTAAGCACATTAATTTGGATAAAAACAAAACAAATAATTAGCGGTCTCAGTTTGTACAAACGGTTTCAAGTTGCAAATGTATGAAACGGTTTACTGAATAATACGTTTTATCGGAAGACATTATGTATTTTAGCTATATTTTTTGTGGCATAAATGGCATTTAGTTTATTTATATTAACTGTCTTAATCGAAATACAAACAAAAACTCTTGTGTATTTTCGCGGTGCAGACATTGTGATAGGTTTTAAATTATTATATTTAATATAATTACGTTATGAAATATTATGTTCACTTCAATTTTTACAATTCATTCGTAAGCACATTAATTTGGATAAAAACAAAACAAATAATTAGCGGTCTCAGTTTGTACAAACGGTTTCAAGTTGCAAATGTATGAAACGGTTTACTGAATAATATGTTTTATCGGAAGACATTATGTATTTTAGCTATATTTTTTGTGGCATAAATGGCATTTAGTTTATTTATATTAACTGTCTTAATCGAAATACAAACAAAAACTCTTGTGTATTTTCGCGGTGCAGACATTGTGATAGGTTTTAAATTATTATATTTAATATAATTGCGTTATGAAATATTATGTTCACTTCAATTTTTACAATTCATTCGTAAGCACATTAATTTGGATAAAAACAAAACAAATAATTAGCGGTCTCAGTTTGCGCGTGCAAGATTACAACTGACCAAAAAAATGTAAACAAACACGCGCTCTCACTGATTCGAATTCCAGGAATTATTCTAATTCATTATGCAAGGCGATTTTGTATCTTAACTCAACGAAACATAAGCTTTACGAATTTGACCGTTTCGTCAGGACTGTATTACATTGTAATCTATACAAATATTATAAAGCGGAAAAGTTTGTTTGTTTGTTTGCTTGAACGCGCTAATCTTTGAAACTACTGGGTGGATTTGGATGCAATTTGGTATGGAAGTAGCTTGAGGAAGGTTATAGGCTACTTTTTACGCGACTGCAAAAAAGGAGAGTTATGTTTTTACCGTGATAGAATCCACGGGAGCGAAGCCCCGCGTGAGTACTAGTAAAGTATAAAATTAATAATAAATTAATAGTTTAAAAAACACTAGAAAAACACGCTTTTATAAATGCACGTAAAAACAAAACGAGTAGTGAACAATTAAACGGTCGATCCCCCCAGAGGATTTGAAAGTGATATCTATAAAAAAATAAATCTATGGATTACGCGGAAATTTAAAAAGGTTAAGAAAACCGATAACGGATTTTTTTTAGGTTTGTTATAACCTTGAAACCTGGTCGTGTTCAAAGTCCATAACGTGGCCTTTCTAACAAGTGCAAACACGACTATGATATGATATTCCATCATGGAATGCCAAAGCCTATCTTCCAGCTTCATCATTAGACCCTGAAACCTTATCGTGGTCAAAGTTCATTACAAGACTTTTCTAAGAAATCCAAAACAGTTATGATACGATTTTCCATCATGAAACCAGTTCATATCTTCCGGCTCCATCATCAGATCAGTTCGACAGTACCATATTATTGTATTGTCATCAAAACTACATACAGCTCCCAATTTTCATCACGCTACGATCCTTGGAAGATGGTTAAATTAGTTACCTTAGATTCCATTACATAGTTAGTTACATACAGGTTGACCTAATAAAAGCGTGTTAAAAAGTTCACTTTTCATTGAAATAACTGCTTGTGCAAAAGGAAACGGAACGACGTCACGATGAGTGTCAAGAAATTCGAAGACTGGTTTGTGCAACGCGACTGGTTTGACCCACGAAGTAAAAACGGTTTCACCGTCGCAGAACGTAAAACGGTCTTTGAAAACGGTTCGTTGTTAAAACGCCCACGACTAGAACATATAGGGCAACTTAATTAGACTTATTCTGGAATAGGCTTTTTTCCTAGAAATTATTATCCTCTTAGATAATATTTCCTCCCACAGGAATGAAGTCGTGGGCACAGATAATCAAACAAAAAAATTATAAATACACAAGTGATATTTCTGTTTTTTTTTTTATTATACAAATACGTTTATTATTTCAACATGGTAAACAATACAATATAAATACACTGTCACCTAAAGTAGGATTCCCTGTGCTATAGGTGACAATAGGAATTGCGGTTAACCTACTTACAAATAATTGCTTATCATCACGTTTAGTAAGGCTTTTGCTACTGATTTAAACTTGAAATGTGTTAGATTATACAAGGTCACTTTTTTACTAATCTTATTGTAAAGACTAACTAAAATATTATCTTGCCTTCGTTTCTTATTAATAAGTCATCCATGTTTTGGAATTATTAAGTGGGCATAATAAAGGTTTCGTATGATAAATAATTGCCGTACAGTATGAACTCCTATCTATTTATATAGCATAGCTGTTGGGTATAGTCGCGGTTTGCCAGTGAGGACTTTCAGTACTACTCTTTGCGATCTTTCTACAGTTGTCCCGCCCCAGACGGATATGCAATATTCCAATATGGACTTATATAGCGACGAGTAAATGACCTTCAAAATGTGCTTGTTGTCATATAGAATGACGACCTTTTTTTAAAATGGGCATTAACTTCCTTAAACGATTGGATCTCAATATGTGCATGCCAGTTAAGGTTCTCGTCAACCCAGACACCCAAGTATTTGATTCGTGTAACTTGCTGTATGGTATGGGTACACAGTCATGCAATCATTAGAATTATTAATATTTATATTATTACAGGTGTGAGCTTTAATTTTAATTGTTTCTAGTATGGGTAATTTAGTTTTAGTAATAAAGTCGTGTATTAATTACGAGCCCGCTCTTGACCTCGATTACATCTGATGGCAAGTGTAAGATGAAGTCTACGATAGAACGAGCGAGCCCAGAAGATGCCTGTTCACTCTTGCTTTTAATGCTAACGGGTCATATGTGGCAGAGAATACAGAAGCCGGCAGTAACGCTTCACGCCTAAACTGATGAGCCAATTTTGATTCTTTAATTTGGATAGGACTCCTGTCAGACTCCATAGAACGTCGTCCGAGGCAAGATAGAGGCACCAGACCGCGCATACGATGCGTTGGTCTGACCAAATAAACAACACGGTGGGTGGGCCTTAGTATTAGTGCACAGAATATTGATAGGTACCGATAGATTGAACCTTGGAAAAGAACTAGATACTTTATATACGAGATGAAGGTACGTTCCCTTGGTTAGATTTCTGACATTTAGGTGAATGATGCTATTGGGAAAAGTTACCAGAAAGTACAAGATATTACCTATGTTCCGTGTTATAGCCGTGACTATTATAACGAAATACGAATACGACTTTGTAATGAATAATAATTATGAAAATTTCATCATTTAATATCTCAGTAGATAACAATATTTTTCAAAAAAAAAATTACTTTTATTTTACTTCAAAAAAAAATCATAAATTATATTTAGCTCTTTACCTATGAAAGTTGTTTCGTACATTTATTAGTACTTGTATTTCTTACCAGTATGATAACCTACTAAAGAAAAGTTGGGCATGACTTTTTTTGGTTTTGGTAAAAGTTGATATTAAATTTTAAATATTTTTCAGCAATGTTATCATTCATAACACCTTTCACGCGTTCTCTAAATAATAATATAATAAAAAGTGTTTATTTCTCACCACAAGCCAAAAAAATACAAACAATATTTTACATAAAAGAACTAGCCAATTCATTTTTGGTAGTGGATCGCTCGTGCCTGTGGTAAGTTGTAAACACCTGTATTACAGGTCACCAGGTTCCCACCTGTTCATTGTAACATATTATACATCAGTTATCACAGGAAGTATAATTTCCAAATAATAAAACAAAGAAAAGAAAAAACACTATGAAACAGAATAAAACTAAATTAAAAAATTAAGAATACTAAAATAAAATTTGTTGGGAGATTGTTATAAATGTAAACGTGTGTATGTAGCGGTGGTTGACTGTATTAGTGTGTGGCGGTGGTTGACTGTATGTGTGTGTGTGTGTGTGTGTGTGGTTGAATGTGTATGCGTGTGTATGATAAATGGCGCAAATGTTGCTATAACTTTTGCTTAGTCAAGCCAAATGTCAATCGAATAACACACGAAATAAACGTCAACATGACATTAATCGCTATTCTTTTAAAGAAATCGGTTTAGTTTCTAGCTGGTTTATTTTAAGTGCTTATTATTATATTGTGTTATTACCTTACTTTGAATAAATGACTTTAGATTTTTTTTTCAATATTTTTGTACAAAATCATAAAGACAATCTATTGAACGAAGTGCAGTGCCAAATACGTGAAACCTTTCCAAAAATACTTTCTAGATTCAATATACCTGAATGTAATACCATACTGAATCTCGACAGAGAGAGAAACTTTCATTAAAAAGCATTCTAAATGACAGGGCCCATTTTCATCTCTGTGGATATATGAATAAGCAATATTATCTCTTCTGTGGCACCAAAGATCAGGAATTTTTTCCATGAAAGAGCCATTACACCCGCTGAAAGTTAATGCATGTTGTAAGTTAAGCCAGGCGCATATTGCTTGACGTTCATACGAAATTCTGAGAGCTATGTGGCACCATTATTGCGCACCTAATCCTTAAAGTTGCATATCTTTTCACAATATAACAGAACAAAGTAAAACAATGAATGTATATGGTGGCAATGTCTTTCTTGTAATACGTAATTACTGCGGGTCGCTTTACAACATGTTTCGGTGATTTAAGCTGGGTGGATTGCCTGTTTTGTTTATGTCATCTTTCCAGCCATTCCTTCAAGAAATACTGGCAAGAGTAAGGGAAACATCACATAAATCGGGTCTGGATAGTTTTAATTACCATCGGAATGCAATTTCGCAAGATGCGTGAAAATTATTTTTATAATATGCATATTATTTTATAATATAGCATCGCCGTTCGTCTTATAGTCCGATGATGGAACGGGCTTGGTGGAATTGGATTGTGCAATTCCAACGCACACTCCCCGAAATTTATCAAATGCATTGTCTTCTTTCCCAAGATACTTAATAGTCTTGAAATCCTTACGAAACAATCATTCCACAGGGCCAAGGCGGTTACAGACATGACATCTTCAACGACCATCGCGGTCGCATTCAGGGTGAAGGATACGGCACCAGAGTGCTCGGTGCTGGTGGTGACAGCACTATACTAGGAGGAAAGCTGAACTGGAACAATGCCAACGAGAACTTTAGAGCAGGCTTCGATATTCATAAGCAGATTGGTGGAGGAAGTGGTGTAAGTATTCCAGAAGTTTTTGAGTGCAATGTTTTATATTGCATGCTGTACATGACAGGATTTCTTTACAGTAAAAAACTACTAGACTTCCATACATTCAAAATGATATTTGGTTTACGACACACATTTTCCATAGCTTGAATTTAAGAGAAAAAGCGAGACTATGACTGAATCGGTAGTGTGGTGAAGGCGATTGTTAAACATAGTGTATTACATACTCTTTGGCGATTGTCATAGCGAAACTAATGACAAATTGCTTGACGAAGATTGACAAACGCTATCAAAGAGAATATAATAAATACACTACGTTTTAAACGCTATCGGAATAGCTCGTAGTCAAGCGAAGCAATAAATATAATGATGAATGAATGATATATTAAAAATAATATAGGTAGCTAACAAATTTTAGAATTTCTTAAGGGTTTTACGGTATTCGGAATTTCAGCCGTGCAAATGTTTAGATTTTACGCGATTTCTTTTTTTTAGGTTATAGCGTGCAGTACATTTAGTAATTTGCAATTAAAAACATTGGAGCTTGGCAACCGATGAAATGATATTGTTATCCTCTATAATAATTTCGCACACCTAGATCTAAAGAGAGCTAACTCAAAAATACCAATTTTTGAGTTATACATATCATCGAATTCCTTATAAGGAATTAATTAATTATTATTACAATAAGGAATTCGATTCGATCGTTTTTGACAAAGTGTAGCACGCTAGTCTGCTGAGCAAGCATGCATTTGGCATCCCTGCTAGCTTATGCAACTGGATTTCTGACTTCTTAAGTAAACGGTCAATCCAACTGGTCATCGATGGCTGCTCATCGGATCTTATGGCTGTCAATGCGCAATACCGCATTCGCATTCAGACTCGTAAAGAGAACAGATCCCTGAGGAATACCTCAGGGATCTGTTCTCTTTGCGACTCTTTTTTGCTACATATCAACGAACTGCTCCAGCTCTTGGGTACGCGGATGACAGCACAGACTCAAAGAGATATTGATCCGGTGCTAGAGATAGCAGGGACGAAAAAGCTCTCTTAGAAAGGCCATGGTGGAGCGAATGAATTTGACCTTAAATCGCGTTTTCCAATAGGTCGACGACAATCTGGTCAAATTCAATGCTGCTGCACTGCTAAAAGGAGCCAATATAAATGATCTCCTACCTTCCGAGGTGCATATATACCTACCAGTTACAGACCGCCTGGAGTTCTTGGGCATGGAGTTGACGTCTGACTTAAACTTCGGCTCAACCATTGAGTCAAACTCAGGCTCTTCAGCGAAACGTTGCTTGCCTGTCCTTCTTCTACAGATTGTACTTCGGAGAGTGGGCGCAGGAGTTCCACGCCCCGATTCCTCCATCTATCTGTCACTACCGATCTACCAGACG
Organism: Tholera decimalis; assembly: GCA_943138885.2. Classification (NCBI taxonomy): domain Eukaryota; kingdom Metazoa; phylum Arthropoda; class Insecta; order Lepidoptera; family Noctuidae; genus Tholera; species Tholera decimalis. The sequence continues at coordinate 19,272,966 of OW964573.2, read as the reverse complement.
TACTGCATGGTACCATCCTCACTTGTTTAATATACCGTCTTGTCGTACTAAGCGATTCTCCTCTACATTTATTGTGCGCACGGTAAATGGTTTGGAACCCTCTGCCGGCTTCTGTATTCCCTTCTACATATGACCCGTGTGCCTTCAAAGCAAGAGTGAACGGACACCTGGGCTCATCAGTAATAACACATACAAAAATAGTAGCAGAGGGCATTTAAGTTATTTATTGTCTTTGAGATACGATCTTATTTTAATATATTTTTTTTTTTTAATTTTAATGGCGCCGGCCCAAGTGTTGTACACTTTTATATGAAAATAATCATTTATAAATGACACTGCCACATACATATTATTAACCGATTGGTATTCTTTACATTAATTAAATTTAATGAAATAAGTAAAAAGATTCTATTGCGTATGTTTTTTTTTTCATATCAAATATCGAAAAACCGATATTTGAAATCCAATATCGCTTTTTTCAATATCGGATTTATGGTCCGATATTCCGGTTTTTCGATATTATCGAAAACCGGTATCCATGCTCTAGTTCAAAGATGTCTATCAAATAAAGCTTTAAGATGACTTTTCATTCTTAATCGTTTGACCTAATGATGTAGCTGATTGTAAAGGCCTTTTATCGTCAAGTTATTAAGTAGTTTTAACAGTAAGCTATAGCTTTAATTTGACGTTTCAGATGCGGGCAACCGGTGATGGTGTCTGGAAACTTGACCATAACACCAGATTTGTTACTGGAGGTCATTTCCAGAAGCAGTTTGGACATCATAGACCTGAAATTGGCATTCAAGGAGGCATTGAGCATGACTTTTAAGTAAACTTTAGATTACGTAATATCCATTTCAATCAATCTTCTGTAATATATTTTTGTGCCAAGTCACTACATTGTATTATATCAAGTTTTTTTAATTAATTTAGTGTAAATATTAAATTAAATATTGATAGTTACAAACCTCCTTCTTATTTAATCATTAATTTGCCTTAAAATCAATCTATACTACCTATGAAATTGCCGTTTTTAATGAAGTGGGTGGGTAATTACTTTGATTAACAGAAATAAACGTTATCTTATACGTTTACTTCTATTAATCAAAGTAATCACCCATGCAATCAATGCGTCTTTGCCAACGCAATGGTAGCTTATTGATGCCCTTCTTGAAGAAATCTGCAGGACGGGAGCCAACAAATTTTTCATAGGCATTTTGTACTGCCACTCGGGTATTGATTTTTTCCCGCTAAGAAGTTATTCGCATTCTGGAAAAAGTAGAAGTCTGTAGGCGCAAGGTCTGGTAAGTACGGCGGATGGCGGAAAAGATTATTTGTTTGTTTAAACACGCTAATCTTTGAAAGTACTAAAAATTTGGTATAGTGAAGCTTGAGGACTTTTTACGCGTCTGCAAAAGAAGGAGGTTATTATAACGAGGTCCGCGGAAACGAAAACCCGAGTGATTGCTACTTTCTTATCAGGACACACAACACAGTTATGTTTTAAATTATGCTGAAATGTGCAAACAAAAACCATACTTCCATAAGTTATTTTTAACCTACGTCAAAAAAGGACTGTCTGGTCTGTTTCCTTTTTTCCTAGCGGCATATTTGCCAATTATTAATGCCGTCTTCTATGCGAACTCGAAATACAATAGCACGAATCAATCAAACAAGTACCATTGACGTAACCGAAAGACGCAGTACCAACCTTTATAACCCAACCACGTAACGTAACCCCATTTCGAGTAAATCACCCACAAAACTTATAAATCATGTCTTCTGTCTATTTGCAACCAAAAATTGTTTCTTACCGTTCATTAGATAGGGCCCTTTCAACTTCAGGAAATCGAACGGCATCCGTAACTCGAAGAACGGCTGAAACAAGGAAATTGACTGAGTTAGAAATGATTTTATGGGAATGGAAAAACGATTTTGTGGAATCTAATGTTGGGAGAAAATAGTGGAGTTATGTGCCATTTGTGGTGAGACTGGGTTAAGGGTGGAAATAATGTAAATTTGAGTATTATATGTATGGTTTATACAGGTTTATATCATACGCGACTAACGTTACATGTAGGTACAGTTACATAAATTACACAAAACAAGAAGAGAAACCGTAAGGAAAATTAATAAAGCAAAATTAGAGTATTCTTTTTTATTTTTTTTTTTTTTTAGGTGGGAATATTATCTAATGACTTGTTCCTCTGGGTGGAGACTAAGGGAGTGTCAGACTTCTACTGACTAAAAAACCAAACTGTTCCTTCAGTTACCCTTGTGGTCTGGGGTCGTGGTAACTCGTAAAAAAATCCTGCAACCCCAGGTCATATATAGGTATAGCACATTGATATACTGGGTTTTTAGTATATCAATGGTATAGCAACATAAATTATTACGGAAATGATAACAAACACAAAATAGTATAGAAGACAGTTTATACGAAATTTATTTTAATTAGAGTGGGTACAATGATTTAATGATTAAATAAACCATTTAATTTTTCTATAAAATAACCTTTAGTTTTGCCTGAAAATGTCATGCTGCTAGGTACTATGACGCAAAGAGGTGTACCTAAACACTCTGAAAAGACTAAAAAATTTTCTATTAATTTACACAAAGCTCGTTAATATTTAGAATGTCACTTTGTCTACAGTTTCACTCTGATCATACGTATATTTTTGTTATTTATTAAGGAAAACCAACAATTATGCACTATACAATCATGGTTAACTAGACATGGGCGTTTTCGTATTTAGTTGCAAACGGATATGTAACCGATATTCAGTTTTCATATCGATATCGAAAACCGTTTTCAGATATCGATATCAGTAGTACGATTTGCACAAGTAACTGTGAAACGCAAACTAACGACAAACGCAAACTCACACTTTTACCATTAATACATTGATATAGGTACTTTCTCATTTAAGTTCCCGGTTCCGTTCAAGTTCCCGGTGGTTGATGTAAATGAAAATTTGTTATTGCAATATTGTTAATGCCCATGAAGGGTTCCGTAGTAACTATGATAAATATAATATACTTAATATATTCATTTGAAAAAAAGAAAAAAAAAAACCTTACAAATTTCTTAAAACTAGCTTATTTACAATTTTTACAACTACGCCAAATAACTTTGTTTTTCATAGTATTTGTATGAATTACAAAGTTATATTTGTGGTTTTAGAAAATAAACTGTATCTCAAAAACTGCTGACTCGATCTCGTTCAAACCAATTTTGATTGAAAGTTTACATTAATATCTACAACATATGGGTTTTTTAGATTTTTAACTTCATTATTATAGAAGTTAGAGGGGGGGACACATTTTACCACTTTGGAAGCGTATATCTTTTAAACGATTAACTTTATGAAAAAGTCATTTTAGAAACCTTAATGTCATTTTTAAAGATCTGTCTATAGATACCACACACGTATAAGTTTCATGAAAGAAATTATTTTCAGTTTTAGTTCCATGTATGGGGAGCCCCCTTTATTTTGAATATTTGTTAAATTTTCTCTTAAAATCGGAAAGCGGTTCACAGAATATATCTACCTACCAAGTTTTACATGTATAGTCCTAATAGTTTCGGAATAAAATGGCCGTGACATACGGACGGACGGACAACCAGACAGACAGACAGACGGACAGACATGTCGAAACTATAAGGGTTCCGTTTTTTTCCATTCGGCTACGGAACCCTAAAAAGGCAAAGAATTATCGTTAAGTAGGGCACGTGTCACCAAGGTCAAGTGCAACTCAAAACAAAACTGTCCAAAAAAATACAAATTTAAATTCATTCGATACAATTCTTATTCCAACAACATAAATTCAACCTTAAATCTATTTGACGTAGGTTTAGTTTAAAGAATGAATTTCTCCCTGATATCGAGTAGCCGCCGGAAAGTTACTAACTTATGGAATCTTTGTTGCAACTAAATAAATAGAAACTAGACCTTATTGCTAGCTCGTTAAGATATAGATATTACGCACGCACTGTTATTAACCAAATAACCAATTCCTAGCCGAAGTTACGTAATATTCGCTTCATCACTTTTACGCCAGTAAAAAATTGAATGGTAAGACAGAGACAAAGTGATATAAAAACCTTTGATGTCATATCGCTCTTGATGTGAAGTTTGCGTTTTGTTCGTTATTCGTAGCTCGTTTCTCGTTGTTGCGCTTTGGATAAATCATAACTCGATTACTCGATGAAGTTTTTGTGAAAACGGTTATGTATATTTAGATATCGATATGGTATGATAATAAACACATATCCGATATAAGTTACGTTTTGATATATCGAACCCATCTTTATGGTTAACATTACCTTATAATCTAGGTATGTCAGTGCGTAACTATAGTTGTTCGCTTTATCCCCACAATTTCTTCAGGCAACCACACTATTAACGTAGAGACTGATATCCTTCGAAGTGTCGAGCAATAACCCGGGCTCTGACGTCACAAGCAAGCCTCGTTTAAACTAGCACACTTAAGTCTGCAGTTACATCGCATGTCGGTTGTTAGTGCTTGAACTTACACAATTTGCTTGCAGCTTTGTTATTACATGGCGAATTAGTTTTAGACGTGGTTATTATTATCGCCATCTATTTAACTTCTTTTCAGGTGGGAAAATCATCGAATGACTTCTCCCGCACTGGATGGAGCGGAAGGGAGTGTCAGACTTCTACTGGCTAAAAACCTACACTGTTCTATCAGCTGACCTTGCGTTCCAGGCCGCGGTATCTCGTTAGAACATTCCCGCAACCACGGCAGGCAATGGCCTTATGGGGCCCCGATACTAGTGCTGAGACCATCTATCTAGCAACTTTTTCCATACCAAATATATTGGGCTGGCTCCCAGAATTCTTTGGCCTTGAACTTGTTACTGGCAGCCGGGTCGAACGGTTGTTGTATAGGTATTTAACGTTTCCATGGACGTACCGGTCGAGATCGATAAGTAATCATTCAATTAGTGAAGCTGTTTTTATTGATATCTTTTAAATAAAAATAATTTTCGACAATAACTGTCGCTTATCGAAATACATAATCAATAATGAGACGCTGATTAAACAATATGTTTAGGAAATATAAAATTTCGTTTTTTAGTTAAACTTCACTCAATGTTAAGAAACCTTTCTAAAGTAAGTACTTAGATAAATTTTATGGGACGTGTCTAAGAAGACACGTCTTAGAAATAATCTTCTTGATAACTTAAAAAGTCTGGTCACTTAGAATTTATACATAATATGTAAGACTGATATTAAAATTGTCATATTGTTGCAATATTTGGGTCTACAACCTAGAATTAAAGTAGGTCATTAGACCTCCGAGCGAACACGTCATACGTCACCTAGTTAATACCTACTCATTGTATAGAGATAAGTACCTATCTACGTTTTTAATATTTAATGGAGTACCTACGGTATTAAGTATAGGTTTTTTATATTGGTAAAAGGTTCGTGTTTGACCACCATCTCACCTGATGGTAAGTGATGATGTGGTCGAAAATGGAGCACGCTTACCTAAAAGTAACCTATTCACTCTTGACTTAAAGACCCCTAGGTTATAGCTAGGTGTTGCACCATCGCAATTTATACATACTATTAGGTAAATTTACGGTCGTGAGGGCTTTGCTAGGTACATCCTGCATTTGGGCTGGGACTACATTTTTGAGATAAGTAGTGGCCCAGTGGTTACGACTGACGGTCGTGGGTTCAAACCCAGAACACAGCGGAATTGACACTCAAAATATGCAAGAAATATTAAAATTTCCTCAAAGATTTACCTTATTTTGTATCTGATTAGTAATTAGGTCTAATACACGTTTGCCTGCTAACAAATGGAAAGGTAGAATGTTTTTATGTAATATCTAGACCGCAACTTTTTTGTCTGTTGAAGGCAATTTTTATTCGAGAATAATAATTTTAACTGGAGAATAAATAGCTGCTTGGCATATTTTTTGTCAAAGTGCCTTTGGGACTATTGTATATTGAAAATGCTTCACTTAAAAGATTTATTTTTACTTAGACGCGGGCTTTTCATCACAGATTTTATGTCATAAAATTAAAAATAAAGAAAGAATAGAATTGCGATAAGCCTCCCTGAGGCATACAATTCAAAAATATGGAAGCCATACTTTTTAGGCTACCTACTACGGAATATTTTGTTCAGCAAAAAGCAAAAATCATACAAAAAGAAAAGATGCTCTGTATAGCCAAACTTTTTCCGAACCTCGATGTCCTTGATATTTACAAAACCATACGCACAAAACGTTTTTGGAATACTTTCATTGTGCGTACAGCTAAGGAGTGGAATTCCCTGCCGGAGTCTGTCTTTCTTGATAGCTATAACCTTCTTCAGGTCAAGAGTGAATAGTTTACTTCTATATAAGCGTGCTTCATCTTCGACCACATCATTTATTTATTTATTTTTTATTTATTTATTTATTTCATAAACAATTTTTACATTGTGTTGAAATTATTGCTCTAAATACACACAAACATAAAAACAAAATAAAATTGACAGGTAGGCATTATTAAAATACAGCAAAAACTAATCAAAATAAAATAAATTACAATATACCATTTCAAATAATATTCCTAGAATAACATTGTAACACAAATCATATAATTATGTCAAATATAAACAAAGTAAAAATTAAAAATAAATACAAATTCAACCATTACAAGTCAGAAGTAAAAAATAATAATAATAATCAAAATTTAAATAATAATATCAATTAAATTAGCAAGTTCACTATATTACGATGTCCAAATTATGTCAAATAGATATTGTAAAACGAACACCAAAGGGTTTACCTACAGATCAACTATTGAAAATGTCAACATAAAAATAAAAAATACGTCAATTAAATAGGGACAATAATTAGTTAATACAGTCTAGTTGTATGTGTCACAAAGAAACTCTTCAAGTGTGTAATAGCATTTTTCTACAAGAAAAGATTTCAGTTGTTGTTTAAATTGAGTAATATTATATAAGGTCTTAAATTCAACAGGGAGTTTATTAAAACACTTGACAGCTTGAAAGCCTGCAGCATGACTTACTACTTTAATGTGTGGATGAATGTCATACTGCAAATCCTTACGCCTTGTGGCTTCTCGCTTTTTCCGTACTTCGGTAGTTTCAACCGTGTTAAGCTTTTTCATGAGGTCGGTAAGTATAATTAACAAATATAGGCAAGGGACAGTTAATATCTGCAGATCTTTGAAGTACTGCTTACATGATTCCCACTGTGGAATTCTCACCATTGTGCGCAAAGCCCTTTTTTGAACGACAAACGCAGTGTTCACATTGTACGCATAACTACCTCCCCATAAAGATATACTATACCTAAGTCTGGACTCGACTAGTGAATAATATACCGCTTTTAAGTGTTCCATAGATACCTCATCGCGAAGACTTCTGAGGGCATAGCAAGCCGAGCTAATTGAACTTTCTACTACTGACAGTTCTTTTTTCCAGTTTAACCTTTCGTCAATGTGAATACCCAAAAATTTAACGCTGTCTACTAAGTCTATATTCTTATTATTCAAAGCTATGTCAATCATGTCCTTATTTCTCGAAGTCGTCCTAAATAACATGGCATTCGTCTTACTTGTGTTTAGGTTCAGAGTATTAATAGTGAACCATGAATTAAAGAGTTCTAGTGCCATATTTACTTTATTACTTAAAGTTTCTATATCACCAGCCGACAGTATAGCATTTGTGTCATCAGCAAAAAGAACAAGTTCTGTATCAATATGGTTTTGCATGTAATTGATCAAATCATTGATGAATAAAATGAAAAAGATTGGCCCCAATATTGAACCTTGCGGGACTCCTTTTCGTAATATTTTAAGGCCTGATTTATAAACTCTTTCGCAATTATCCTCAACTACTTTAATTTCCACGTATTGCTTACGATTTTCTAAGTAAGATTTGAATAGATTTAGAACCGACCCTCTCACACCGTAATATTCCATTTTTGCTAATAGAAGCTTGTGATCGACTGTGTCAAAAGCAGAGCTTAGGTCCAAAAATAATCCTACAACTTTTAATTTCTTCATCATCGCTTACCATCGGGTGAGATGGTGACAAACGCGGGCCTATCATCAATAATATGAACAAATTTAATTTTATGGCCGGGTACTGTACTAAGAACAAAATTTATGCTCACTTACTAGATACTACAAGACCCAAGCAATAATGTCGTAACCGCGACACAGTCGCAACTTGCTCAATTAACTCTGTAGTTAGGGTCCCTTGTCATCTGCCAGCGCTCAAAACTTCTAGATTTGTTTCACTAAGTTCCATACTTGAACTGGGTTACGATGTAAAACTAGACCATATTTGCAAGTTGAGTTGGAATAATTGTAATTGTTACGTATTAATGTATGCGATAAATAACCATCGTTGTTGTGTAATAATTACTGCAATTAAGAATTTATTATTGCTTTTATTCTTAACGTGTATTTACGTGAGTCGGTTGGTTCAGTGGTTGATTAGCTGCTGTAATGGGTGTCGCGCTTTCGCTTCCCGATTCGGAACAAATATCAAATACCCAGTAACCACGTATACGAACATGCATGTCAAAGCTTGTATTTTTTTACTCTGACCTTACGTAACGACCAACAGCTTACCATGGTCACCAATACAAGCAGGAATCTCAGCTTTATTCAAAGTTTAGGACCCATCCAAGAAGTAATCTTGGCATGTGTTACATACAACAAAGATTATTCCATGCAGCTACGTCCTAGTCACGAGCTTTTCAAGAGAGTGATTATGCATGCTTATTAATTTTAAAAAGCTACAAGAACTGAAAACTTTGTGGCAACTTTGTTACGATAATACGACTTTTATAACTTCCGGCCGCAGGGGCCTGGCTCTAGTCATAGACTTGAAAGTTCTATATTTGTTTCCTAGAACTGCTTTGAAGCCCGTCAGGCGGTTAACGAGGTTTTGAAGTAGAGAATTTAATATTTACTAGGACTGGTCGCAGTACGAATTTATAGGATCATTCTGTTTAGTATTTCTGGTTTGTAATACGAGCAGATACATGTAATGTTTTTTTTTTTTTTAAAGGGTACTAGAAATATAGGTAGAATTCACATTATTTAATAAGATTGCTATTATTAACCCTCCAACTAAGCTAAATATGCTTTTGCCTGGAGTAGGTTCACGGCATTACTGTAATGGGTGCGTTGGGAAAACACCTCAAATGGAATAGACAGGGAAGTAAAATCTTGCAATCGCGCAAATCGCACTCAGCCTGTTTTTTTTCACGTAACATTTCTGATAAGCAGCCGCGACTCTGAATCTATACTCTTTCAATGGTATTAGGTTTAAATATATGTAGGGAAATATGTGTGTAAGTACTTAAAGGTAACATAACTTTACTGTATTCGCTCAACGATGGCGGTTTTGCCACATGATATGTGCCACATTCGAGGCACATATCATCCTAATTTAAATAAGTTATTAATTTTCTTCTTATTTGCTTTTTTGATACAATACAAATACACTCTTATTAACACAGGTGTTCTGTAATCAACATAGGTGCAAATACAAACTTGTTCTACTTTTTTGAGTTTTAATTGTTTTGAAGAATAAGTAATAGTGTACTTATCGCATTGCAAGTTAAATGTGAAATTATACGCAAAACAGCTAGTTTTATTCCTTGTTTAAAACTTTTTATTTTTATATAAATTATATATTTTTATAATTATTATATATTTTAATTTCCTGCAAGGTTATATCGTATATAAGATCTCCTTATACTATCAATTATGTTAACGCTCCATACGTAAAGTGGAAGGCCAACATTTTACAGATGCACGTGCCATTCTTAGGATAGAAAACAGCTAGTTATTCTACACAGACTCAACACAGCTTCGATGGCTAAAGTCCATCTCTAGATTTGACTGTTCATAACATAGGTACCCAAACTTCTCCGTGACTTGGAAAGCTAGTCAAACCAGCTAGTCAGTACTGGCTGTCATTTGTAGATCTTTGACAGTCGATTCGTTAGCTAAAACTATAGAATTACAGGCGCTACGATCCTTGCTTATTCATCTTGTTCTGAATATTTAAATTTATTTGATGTGTTCTTTTTGAAAATCTTCACCAATAAAATAAACAAAATCAGCCGCTATAATGTTCCCACTGCTGGTACTCAGGCGACTTCTCTATGAGAGGGAATAGTAATCCACCAAGCGGTAGTGTTGCCCAAAATCAGTCTTGATCTTGCCTAATACCGCCTAATTTTAGCAAGACTAATGCCAGTCAGCCGGCCATACACGATACTTCCTATCGTCCAATCGGCATGACGCTGCAGGCTTGATCAAATCTGCAGTTCGTCTATATACACCACACACGATCAGTTTAAATTGTCCAATCCAAGTCCAAATAAGACCATGACTTACCCTGCAAGTTTTAAGCAAGAACAAGACTGAGCCTGCGAGACTCTTGCGTCTTGCAGTTAGTTCAGGCTGTCGTTTTGTGTGTTATTATTATTAAAAAAATTTTTAGCAAAAAATAGAACCGACTTCTATATAAAAACACTACAAAGGCAAAAATAAGCGAAAATATATACAAAACTAAAGACACCGCCTTCCGAAATTAAAGTTATTTTTGCCATTGTAATTTTTATATAGAAGTCAGTTCTATTTTTTGCTAAAATTTTTTTTCACGCTTTTTAGTGGGTCGGTTTGTAATTTATCTAGTTACAAAAGCCAAAATGTCAACTACTTATCACCTTTTACAAAATATTGCTTTTCCCGGTGCAGAGCCGTTAATTTTTGAGGAGTTCTCCTGGTACATCACCATCAGCTCTACTTCACCACATGCATTGTGACGAGCATAAAGTGCTTACCATCTATATTCAAGTAATCTAATCGCAATCCACGAAATACTTATTATTGAGTAGTTTCGGTGGCCATCTGGGGTCTTCATCATCAGTTCCACTTCCTCAAATGGTGCTTTTCGAGAGCAACTGTACAAGGTACTATAAGAAATACCTAAAACGCTATAGGTGTGCCTATAATATTTGAAGAGTTCCCTCGATTTCTCCATGATCCCATCATCAGATCCAAACATGACGACAATGGGACCAACTAGAAAGTATACCCTTTCAAACAAAAAAATAATTTTTGAAATTGGTCAAGCCATCTGCAAGTAATGAGGTAACATACAAAAAAAAAAAAAGTTCAAGACGAATTGAGAACCTCCTCCTTTTTTTTGAAGTCGGTTAAAAATGAGAAAACTTACATTGCAAAAACACAGGGGAAGGGCGGGCGATACTAGGGAAACAATGAAACTTAGGCAGCTATTTATGTATTCTCCGAGTTTGGATCGTTTGTTCGGAGCCAGATTATTCGATGAGGACGTTAATGCGCGGGCTCTGACGAAGGTGCTGCTCAAAGTTACTTCCACTATCAGTGATACAGATCCGGCAACATCGCACAAAATTAGCACAAACACAATATTCGATCCATTGTTTAAAAAAATAAGAAATCAGAGGAAAAAAACACTCGGAAGTAACGTTTACGCACTACTTAATTTAAAATTATAAAGTTATTTCAAGTAACTAATATTCAATGAAGGCGACGGTGCCTTTGACTAGGGACATGGACATTACTACAAATTTAAATATCGATACGATGTAAAAAGAAATTGTATCGATTAAGTATGCAGTTTTAAGGCATAGGTATCAGAGCATCAAAATGTTAAAATGTAATTACACAATCTAATTCCGCCAAGCCCGTTCCATCATCGGACTACAAGACAAACGGCGATGCGCCATCGTTACATGGTGGACATCCCACTCATAAGCACAAAATGTTTTGGGAATACTGTCATTGTGCGTACGGCTAAGGAGTGGAATTCCCTGCCAGATTCTGTGTTTCCTGATCGCTATAACCTGAGAGTCTTTAAGTCAAAAGTGAATAGGTTTCTTCTAGGCAAGCGTGCTCCATCTTCGACCACATCATCACTTATTTTCACAATTGATTTTCTCAATAATTAAGGTAAATACAGATACTGATACTTTTATCTCGTCTGCATTAAATAAGTCAGTATTATTGTGATTAGTTAACATTTGTGTGTATTATTTGTACGATATCGACTTATGCGCATTAGGAACAATAACATAAACATACATTGTACAAAATATCGATTAAAAGAAAAAAGAGTGCATCCCTAGTTTTGACCATCGCGACACTGACGTGACAAGCAGCCTGTCCGACAGCGGACCCATCCCATTAAAAAAATATTTTTAATTGGGTCCCGCCTGCTTGTCACTTTTTAAAATAAAAATGACTTGTTTCTTGCATTTCTGTTGAGCAGTCGGGTTTTTTAGATTTTTGAAATAACTTATTTTATATGTTTTAACTAAGTTTTAGCACACGTAAGCTAATTTATTTTATTTTATTTTTATTTATTAAATTTAATTAAATGAAACCGACGGACTTCCGTGGGACATGGTAGATAGTTCAGTTGGTTAAAGCATCGGCACGGATCGCCAAGGTTATGGGTTCAGACCTCATCTGTGTCAGTTGATATTTCAATTTTATTATTAAGTTTATTAATTTGGTAGGCGTTTACTATGCCTAAGTCAATTCAAGCTCTAAATGTACCTACTTTGTTACGTTGTTCTAAGATCTAAACTAATATTTAATAAATAGCAATAGGGTAATAGTTAATTGCAAGACTGTTGCGCAAGACCAAGATCAAGTCTAGAAGCGAAAGAAAGGCCAAGACCAAGACCGGGTGTATTGACGCAAAACTAAGTCCAAGACTGGCTATGGCTCGTCTTGGTCTTGCATTTCGGCAACACTACCAATCGGATTCAGTGCAGTGCCGGACGGGATGGAAGATGGCCAGATGAAGATATCTGCTGACTTTTGGGTCTCAGGACATGGCGGTTTCCTCGCGATATATTCCTTTAGGGCTTTGAGAACTGTTGTGATGATGAAAATTACACAAAGTAATGTGTCAGCTTAGGTTTGAACCGATGTCCTACAACTCGTAAGTCATGCTTGTATACTATGGTACCACTGGCGACTAGAGCGAACTCTCCCGGAGTATTCACTCGCACCACGCAACAACGTATTAACATACTAATTAGGTTATATTGCCGTTGACGATACAAACTTCATACTTGACTTCAAACAGACTCCTAAGTTGTTAAAACTTCGTCAATATTGTGATCAAGTTGAATACAGACTTGTATCCTTTCTAATAGAGAGTGTAACTAGTTGCAAAACTGTAATATTTTGTCGTTAAAGTTTAAACGGATTTTAACAGTCGATGCCTAAGAGAGTGGTTGGAATTTGAAATGTTAATTAAGGGTTTTAATTGCACACTTTAATAATACGTTACTTCACTCAACTGCAAACTAAAATAAAGGACCAAAATTGATCTCAATGCTATCGGCTGGTAATGTGCGCAAAAACTGTATTGCCAAAGTATAAATCAACCCTTGGATCACGGGAAATGTCAAGCAAACATTTCGAAGGCAAAGCTGTAAGCGCAAGAACTCGAGAGATTCGAGCTCAAACGAATCGTAATAATGAGGGTACTATGTTTACAGGTATATGTTTTGGGTATACCCAAAACGTTTGATTATTGTGCGTACAGCTAAGGAATGGAATTCCCTGCCGGAGTTTTATTTTTCTGATAGCTATAATCTGGGGGTCTTTAAATCAAGAGTGAATAGGTTACTTTTAAGTAAGCTTCATCTTCGACCATATCATCGCTTACCATCAGATAAATGGTGGTCAACCGCAAGCCAATACAAAGTAAAGCAAAGCAACGCCAAGCAATAAAAAAAAATAACAAAATTGGGCCATAAAGTGCCTACCAGACGCAATGACCGTCTGGTCGCAGGATACTCCCATTTAAATGGAATTTACGGGTTTGTGACTGGTTTCGCGTACCACAATAGATATCAACCGGTCTGAATTTCGATTATGAAAAATATCATATAGAAAAATTATAGAAAGACGCGAACTAAAACCCTTGCAAAAAGTGCCCAATATTTAACGAGGCAGCCAATTTCGTTATTATGTACAACTTCAAGAAATTTCTTCGTACTTATAAAATTTCAGAAGTTAGTGCACGGTTCAAAATTGGTCGTTTTCTATGGTGAAGAACCAGCAAGAAACTCCACAGTTACTCTTGTGGTATGCAGATGGGTTTTTATTTAATAGTAAGAATGACATGTACATGTACATTTATTTTATAAAAAAAGGGGTAGAAAAGAGGAAGTGAATGCAAGTATATATGCGATCTTTAATAGGTGTCTTATATAGTGATATAACACATAAATTAAATCTCAAAGGCTCAGTGTTTGTATGGTCATGGTCAACCTCGTTATCTTAATAGTTGTTAGTAGACTGTCTTATTAATGTACAAAGATATGTAGTAAGGAAGGAAGTATTGTAGTGGCCGTAAGTCGCACAACCCTACGACCACACCACAAGTCCTGTACGACTGCCAACATTAGAATGCCACCAAAAGAGTAAAAAGCCTCACCGAATGTCAGTAGATAATATTTCAATTATTTAAATAGTAAATTTAAATTGTACTGCCACTCTGTTTGTGAATCAAATCAAAGATAATTAAATATAATATAATATAATATTGCACAACTTTCACACTAAAATAAAATATATTATTAAAATCTTAGTTGCATATAAGTATTTACATATAAATTAAATTGAAATGTCTATCTGTTATTTCAAAATAACTGTTTTCTCATGTGGTCATAGTTATTTACACGATACTAACAGTGTCGGATTAAGATTACTTACTAAGCGATACACGCTTGCAGGCCCGCCTCTCCAAAAGTAGTTTAGTGTCGACATTAGAAGAAAAAACGTATATACGACGAAATAAACCATTACGTACCTGAAAAAATATATGACATCCACTAACCCGCTCTGAGCCCACGGGGTGGATTACGGCCTATTCCCTCTCATAAAGATGAGGCCGTTGAAAAAATTTTTAGCGTGTTTTATTTTGATATTTAATTTTACCTAATTCATTATTTAATTCATATTTTAAGTAATCTTATTATGGTCATTTTAATTTGTTTTTTTTTTATGTTATTGTAATTTATATGTATCTTAGAATAATAGTTTTGTGTATTTCATTGTGAGCGTGTAAGTCAGACACTCAAAATAAATTAATTATTTATTTCATTTATTTTTTATTTGCTCCAGCAGTGGGAACTGTATAAGCTGATTGTGATATCAGATGATAGGGTGTCCAATAAATTATTCGTAATGAAACGTGAAAGCTGAAGTAAACTTTTAATTTCGTAATTTATTACACTACAATATACCCATGTGCAATCACACTTAAAAGCGTTACAACAATATTCACTTTTCATAATAATTGACGGTGTTTTAATGACGTCACATGCACGTGATACATATGAGCTCAGTTATGACGTCATCGCGTCATCTATCACGTACAGTGGCGCACGGAAGTTGTTTGCGAATTTAATAACGGAACTATTGTGAAAATATTCGAGTGAATTGTTTTTTGGTGATGGATGTTCGAGAGTTTATAGAACGAATGCAAGAGATACTTATCCACCCAACGAATTAGTAATTCGTTGTATCCACCAGAGATTTTTATTTATTTATGAGCTTATAGATGAGCCTCAAAGAACAGTCATCAGCAATGATGGGGCCACATAAGGCCAATACCCACCAGGTTTGTGGGAATATTCTAACGAGATACTGCGAGACCAGAAAGCAAGGGCAACTGAAGGAAAAGGGTGAGTTTTTAGTCAGTAGAAGTCTGACACTCCCTTCCACTCCATCCGGAGCGGGAGGAGTAATTCGCTGATTTTCCCCCTGAAAAAAAGGATGTAGATACAGCGGCGGTGTGAAAATCTGTAATAAGTTAACTACCTAGTTTCCCGTGATTCAAAATGGTTATTCTATAAGGACCGTTTATTAGATTTTAGAAAATATTTTACAAACTTCAGGACCAGAAAGCTTCAAAGTGTTGGAGTGGGAGCTGACGTCACATCACGCTAAAGAGTGTGGCGTTATTTAGTTAAGTGAAAAAAGGAAAAAAAACATATGTCCAATATTCTTTGATAATCTAAGTTACGGATAGAATGAAATAAGTATTTTAGAAAACTACCCTATTGTTGCCACAAACCTGTAAGACAAATTTGTGCCTTGCGAAGAAGCGTAGAAGCTGTATAAAGCACTAGCAGTGGCGCAGGGCTCTGCTTCCGTGGACTTAATAGTTAAAAACCTAGTTTATAATCTTCATCAAGCTTAAAGCTACTTCCAAACCAAGTTTCATCGAAATCCCCCCGGAACTTTCGAAGATTAGCGCGTTCAAACAAACAAACTTTTTTTCCGCTTAAAATTAGTATACATTATTGCTGAGCGGTGCGAGGATGTGTTGAAAAGTGTTTCTATTTTTCAAATGTGGGCAGCCGGGGTTCGATCTCTTACATACATACATTTCTCACTTATTTGTATCAATATACATACCTAGCTCCACTAGTACCAGGCTACGAGGGATGTAATGTCATTGGTGGATTTTTTCTCTCGCGCCCCGAAAAGCTTGTTAGAGCAAAAGAGCTACCGTAAAAACCTTCCTGAAACAACTTCTACAAAATTCAATACTGACGAATGTGAACTACTTTTACTTGTACGAGCTTCTGTGAAGTATTAAAAACAGCTGTACCATACATTTTTGTTTGAAACAGCTGATTTTATGGTTCCGTAACTAAATAGTAAATTAGTAAAAGTATATTCAGAAACAATAACGCAAGACTAGACCCCTCAAACTAAGCTAAATGTGCAGTGGGTTCAAGGCAATAGTGTAATGGGTGGGATTCGAACCCGCGATCTCTCGGTCACAAGTCCGACAACTCAGCCATTAGGCTAAGGTCGCTTTAATAACTAACGTAACCATTAGGTACTAAGCCTTTGCTTTCCAACTGTCCATCCGTCCTTGTGCCAAGCCTCTCCTGATACTAATTTCCATGTAAATCGAGTATTCTACATTGAGCGAATGCCAACTTTTAGTAGGATTCACACCTGATAGTAACAAGATACACCAAGAAAAGACATGTGTCCTAAAGTATATATAGGTAGATAGAATACTTTTTATTGTACACCACATACTTGATTTAAAATACTGCAAACTATGGTTACAATGGCGGTCTTATCGCTGTATGTATGTGAAACAGCCAGAAAAACTTATAAACGCTCTAAATATGTTTATACAGTCTTTCAAACCGTACATATTATGTATGGTTTTAAAAACTAATACTAGTCTAATAAAACGCAAGCACAGAATAAAGATGGACAGTATAGAATCTAAGCCTAGTTGACGACATAATTACCTACGGTCCATTGAAGCGTTAGGGTTGTCACTTTTAATGATTTTGGTATTGTTTTTTTTTTCACATTTTTGTTCTGTAGTGATCAATCCATCGAATTTAAATAGCTACCTAGCTTACAAATACAATTTAAATAGGTAATCTCATGGCGTCGGTTAATCTCAGTAAAAGACGTTAGTTTAAACACGACAAACAATTTAATATTAACACACAACAACTTGTAGAACTATAGATCTGTAATTTCGTCATTACGACGGCGCGCGGCGTAACCTTTGCAAGTTTTGGTGGGAGCGTACGTGAGCCGAGGTTGGACGAAAACGTTTCGGGCGTTCGTCGGAGCAGGCGTGCGGTAGACACCGCACCGCAGCGCAGGTGGTGCGCGGACAGGGCTCATGAGCGGCTGCGAACCGTACCGCGTTTCAATCCGAAAATGCGTATGACACCTAATAATTAAAAACCCATTACATAAAAAGTACCTTTATTGTTCATTATTAATATTTATCATCATTATTATTTTCATTATTATATATCTACAAATTATTTACAGAAAAATATTTTCGGCAGTTTATTCATCAAATCTTCTCGAGTAATCAAGCGAAGCCATTTGGAACGTCTGAAAAAGATAAAATATTATCTTTGTTATTTTCATCAGAGGTGGCGTAGGTGTACTAATCTGTTTAATAAATAAAAATTTTCAAGCTGGAGGAACTTTTACAACTCAAGACAAAGGTAAAAAATTTTTGGGAAAAAATGGTGTCCTATTTTATTTACACTTTGACAGCACTATCGTTTAAGCATCTCGAATAGACTGAAAACGACACCCATGACGAAAAAATTTATACCTGTTACAGCCGTCATCTTGGATTCCCTTTTTGACAGCACTATCGTTTTTAGCACGCTCGAATACCATGAAAACCACACCCATGACGAAAAAATTGATACCTGTTGCAGCCGCCACCTTGGATTCACGTTTTGACAGCACTATCGTTTTTAGCACCCTCGAATACCCTGAAAACGACACCCATGACGAAAAAATTGATACCTGTTACAGCCGCCATCTTGGATTCACATTTTGTTACAACTATTGCACTATCGGCTTTAAATATCCTCATAACCGCCGCATTCTGGATTTATAAGTAATAAGATCACGAATTCATCATGATCGCGGATTTATAATGCGATAACGATTAGAAATTAAATAAATAAATTATATTATTATTTATTATCATTGAAATTACAAATACAACAAACAAATCATTTTTACCTTTCAAAATCAGCAGGAAGTCTGAAATACGATAGCTTCGGTTTTGTTGAAGCCGAGTTCAAACAGCCGTACACAACGCAATACATTCCTGGAATTTTCGGATATAAATATTTAAACGTGACCACTCGATTCGACGCGACACGCACTACTGAGAGACTGTAACGAAGACTTAGAGGCCTCGTCGGTGCGCATGTTTGTGTGAGTGTGCTGTTTCGAGCGTTTGTAGGTAGATTCCTTACTGTCTGTCTATTATTTTTATACTGTGACGCAAGCCTTCTTGTTGTTGGGTTTGCGTTTTATTAGAATAAAAAAAAAATCTATTAAAAAGTAATACAGGTGCACACCTTTAAGGCTCCCACTGCTCGGACACAGACTATATTATGTATATAATTATATTTTATGTTTAACGTTACACGTATTATTTGTGCACACAGCACTATCTCTTCTCTGTCTGTTTATTCTGTTTCTATGCGGAATTGTTTTTTCTAGCGATGGTTTAACGAAGAGTATTGTGATAACAATACGTACCTTGTAAAGTTTTCAGGGGTTGGTACTCTCAGAGGGCCAAATACGAAGCCTACGCTGCCTGGTTGTCTGTCAGCGGACGGTAACTCGTAAATTGTGATCATTAGCAAAATTTAAAGTATGATATTGTTGTAATATTATCCATATTAATAAAGTTAAATTACGTAATATATGTGTTTAAAATGCTAAAAATAGGTCATGCTTACAAACAGAAACATTGCTGTACTCCAAGATACTGGTGCTGCGTAATTTGGAGGACAGAAGATCATTTTAAAGTATTTTTTAAGTATTTCTCTTTTTAACACGTTCACTGTCCATGACCCACGCGTGGGTCAGTTTGGGTTGGAATAAGACGTCCGTGCCACACATGTGGGCCACTGCTCTTTTCA
This sequence comes from Tholera decimalis, assembly GCA_943138885.2. Lineage (NCBI taxonomy): Eukaryota > Metazoa > Arthropoda > Insecta > Lepidoptera > Noctuidae > Tholera > Tholera decimalis. Next base: position 19,253,411 of record OW964573.2, on the reverse strand, counting down.
TACATAATGGGTTCTAACTTCGTCGACGTAACAGAAACATACCAATATTGTATATAAACCGAGGAGCAGTGATATAGGTATAATAAAAAAACTTTTTACCAAAAAATTAAACCGACTCCCAAAAAATACTGCAAAGTGAAAAATAACTTTAATTTCGGTAGTCGGTGTCTTTTCCTAGTTTTGTATTTTCGTTTTTGGCACCGACTTCCGAAATTAAAGTTATTTTTCACTTTGCAGTATTTTTTGGGAGTCGGTTTAATTTTTTGGTAAAAAGTTTTTATTTCACTCTTTTTAGTTGGTCAATTTTTAATTTACCCAGTTACAAGAGCCTAAATGTCAACTACTTATAACCTTTTACAAAATATTGCTTTTCCCAATGCTGGGCTGTTAATTGTTTAGGAGTTATCCTGGTACTTCACCATCAGCTCTACATCACCATATGCATTGTGACGAGCATAAAGTGCTTAACATCCATATTCAAGTAATCGAATCGCAATCCACTCAATACTTATTATTGAGTAGTTTCGGCGGCCATCTGTGGTCTTCATCATCAGTTCCACTTCCTCAAATGGTACTTTTTGGGAGCAACTGCACAAGTTACTATAAGAAATACCCAAAATGCTATAGGTGTGCCTATAATATTTGAAGAGTTCCCTCGATTTCTCCAGGATCCCATCATCAGATCCTGATTTGGTAGCAAAGAGACCAATTTTAAAGTATACCCTTTCAAACAAAAAAAGAATTTTCCAAATCGGTTCAGCCGTCTTCGAGTAATCGGTGATCATACATTAAAAAATATATATAATATATACGCGTCGAATTGATAACCTCCTCTTTTTGTCGTCGGTTGAAATACAATGAGCCATCGATTTTTTTTATTTATTTAGTACTTACAATGCTCTGAAAAATTAACATAAAAATAACCGATGAAGGCGATGTTTTTCTAATGAGCTTCATTAAAACATGCAAGACACAGGGGTTTCTTGCAGAAAAGGCATTCTGTGTCAGTCTTTTTAGGGTTCCGTAGTCAACAAGGAACCCTTATAGTTTCGCCATGTCCGTCTGTCTGTCCGTCTGTCCGCGGTTTAGCTCAAAAACTATTGGTACTAGAAAGTTGTACTTTGGCATGAGTATACACATTAACAACGCCGAAAAAGTGGTAAAATAAAATTTTGAAAAACACAATTATTTAGGGTACCTCCCTTACATGTAAAGTGGGATGATATTTTTTTTTTCGTTCTTCCTATAGTGTGGGATATCGTTGGATAGGTCTTTCAAAAATATTAGGGGTTTGGTAAGACCGTTTTTTGTTTAAGTAAACCGTTCGTGACTTATCAAGCTTTAAAGTACCAATTTTCGTTAGAGTCAAGTGTCCCCCCCTCTATCAACTAAACGGTTATAGTTAGAAATTCAAATGTCACGGCAGTAGTACTTATATATAACGAAATTTAAAGGAAAACTATCACATATAGGTGGGCTTTACAAGTTTACGAGTAATAGGCAACCAATTGTATGTGACTCGAAAATTTCGAACAACTCTATAGAAATGTCGATAGATGGCGCTAAGCGCCAGTTGTATCGTGCTAGCTTCTTGTGACGATTGAGTAATGTAGCTTTGTGTCCGTATTTAAATTCAAAACATCGGCTATTACAAGTTTTATACAAATCTCTAAAAAAAATTGAAACTTTCCGTGCAAAATTGTCGGATCAGGTGAGGATGTGTATAGGAAGTCAAATTGGTTAGGAAGTCATGTTTGGCTTTTAGTTAGAGCATGGTACGAAACGATCAGTCAGCGAATACGACACGCAATGGCTGTTATAAAAACTACGGAACCCTACACTGCGCGTGGCCCGACACGCACTTGACCGGTTTTTTGATTTCAGACATGCTTCAATAACTGATCGACCTTCGTCTTTCAGTTTTTTGTAACATCCACTGCACATTTTTCGGTGGATTCTGCCATTTAAATGCTTTTCTAATTTTATCAACTTTATTTTTCGTTTTTGACAGCAAAGGAAGTAGTCATAAATCCTTCCTTTAGCCATAGATAATGTAATTTTTCATAACTTTTTAACCTCTAACGTCCATGACATACATGTGGGTCACTCTGCAAATTGGGGGTAAAGGGTCCCTACTTTTATGGCCCTTATGGACCTGAAGTGGTATAAAGGCAATTATCTCAGTAAATAGGAACAAAAAACTAAATTGGACGTGAGACATAATTTTGATATTGCGGCTGGAGAGTGAACGTGTTAAGTATCTCTTAGTATTAAAATGACATTATACCAAAATTTGAACTATTTTCACTATTTTCGGGGTTGAGTAAGAACATTGTTGATGTATTCTACTTGTTATTCAAATTCGAATTACCACGGGGATTTAAATAGTGCTTAAGATCAGTTTATATCAAAATCCGAAGTTACCTAATGAAATGGAAACCTAACTCTTAATTCATATTTAGAGTTAGGTTTCCATTTCATTCTAAGAAGGCATCATCATCGTAGCATTTTGCCAACGATGTTGGCTTTCAGTCTAGCCGGATAAAAACGAGTATTTATTAGTATTTTACATCAAGCGACTGCCTATTTGATCTAAAAAACCTAGCAGATGGTAATACGATACCCCCTGGCCTGACCAGTGCCAGATTTTCTGGCTTCTGACTGCCTATAACGACTGTCTAAGAATGTGATCTGTGCCTGTAATTGCGGGTATGTATTTGTGTAGCATGTGTTTTATGTAATGCACATAACCTTTAAGTTAGAGAGCTTACATTTCTATTTGTATCAAAAAAAATGTTTCTTTGGCGTTTTTCATCTTATTTTTGTTTACACTCTAATATAAAACTAAAAATTATAGCATATATTTACTTATGTATTAATATAGTGTTGCGTCGTGTCGAAAATGTGTTATGTTTTGGCTTATGCACTAAAGGAGTTTAGTAATGAATACTAGAAAAACCTATGGGATATTTATTTGCTATTGACCTAGAATCATGACTTTTTCTCGCCCAAATTGCATATGGCCATTTTGTGCCTATGGAGTTTTTATCATGTTGTTCTGGATAAAACTTGTAGGCACTCTGCAACTATGTCTCCTCGATACGTACGTATTACGTAGTTTTCATTACAGACCACTGTAACAGACCACTCTTAACTATAAAGTCTTGAATTTTTTGTACCTACACCAATATTATAATAACACTAACAGCAGCATTGGTGTTCTAGTGTTCGCAAACATGAGTGCTTGAGCGTCTCTCGTCGTCGTCGTCTTGTCGTATTTGACTCGGTCCGAATTGGGCAAAAAGTGCTGTAGGGTTTTTTTTAATAGAAATATCTCAGTAGTAATCTGAAGTATGGAAGTCAGCGGTGAGATATCCCCATTCCTCTGAAAGGACCCCACCCGTTGGTCCTTAACCTAACTTCTCTCCGATCGTGTCAAAGTTGGGTGGTGAGGAAGGGTGAGGATTACAGTATCATAATTTTTAAGCCCGATTTGATAAGGAGTAAGTCTTTACCTCTCAACCAGCTACAGGTCCAACTTACGATTGAAAAAGAGACAAAAGGAAGAACAAAAGGCTCGAAAAGACTGCACGTCAGTGGGACGATTATGGTAAGATGAAAATCGTATCGTTGATGAGACATAATATTTCATAATAACGTTGTTAATAGTAAAAAGAAGAAGTTATTTATTTATTTAAACTTTATGTACAAAGTCAACCTTTGGGTTGTGGTAGGTGTACGAGAAAATGGAATGTAATAATATATATATATATATATACCTACCTAAATATGCTAAAATAATAAACTATTAAATACGGTGCTTTATAATAATCTTTCTGATTAAGAGAGCTCATAATAATTATTATAGCTGTAAAATGATAATATCTAATACAAAAAGTCAAACAAGATTAAACTGTTATCCAGAACCAGAACGATTGAAATGACAGGTTCAAAGGATAACTATTGTATTAGTAGTTTATATTTATTTTAATTATTTAAGTAGATATTATTTCCGCATTCAATTGTTTTCATTCTCGTGCTGATTTAATTAAATTCGTAGCTCGTTTATGCAGTGTTCGTGTACTTCTGGACAGATTTTAGTCGTTTTTCCATTGTTCCAATTTTTAAGATACTCCGGTTTGGATCATATAATTTGATAATAAAAAATTATTTCATTGCATTACATTGCATTACAATCATGCAAAATGAATGTTTGTAAAACCAGCCATAATTTTGTTACGAACATAAATACACATGATTTTTTTCACAAGAGAGTAAGAACTTATTTTACTTTGCTGTACCATCTTGTGAAGTATTTATATTTGCGTATGTGATTATCGAATTGCCGAAACATAATGGATTGATTACGTGACATTTCGACAGGGTTGGTCTATATGAGACATTTTTGTCGTTATAACAATCACTTACAGTTCATAGAATGTCACTTATCTTGAGCACCCACATCGACCTTTGCATAAACCTTTGTTTATTAGATACTATTCATAAATCATGGCACATTGTATAAGCGATATGATTCTCAAAACTTTCATGATGTACTCGTACGATTATGTGACTGGAATGCTCCATCAAAATGTTACATAGGTTTATTTATGCAATGCCTGCGCCGTTCGTAGATGGTACTGGCAGCTACTGCCTTATAACCCACATATCTTTTTCTTACTTGGCCAGTACTATCTGCTAGTCCTAGTATGAATACCGGGCTAGTATATTTTTCAAGCCAATGACCTCTGTCCGCGTCCCTTGTACGCTGCGATAAGATCCATGTAATCGCTTCAGGCTGGATATTAGAGCATCTCTTTAACGTGCATGAAGCGGGCACCTCGAGTAAAATAGAAATAACTGATCTTGTGTGGCCAGTCATTTCTGTATTTGGCGATGGCTACATTTTCGAGGTAAAGCAACGCAATCTTAACGTATCGAGATCAAGGGCGGATCCAGGGGGGAGGTCATGGGGTCATGACCCCCCCCCCCCCTGGGCTGGATCCAGGACCTAGGTGGACCACTAATTAAAATGTTTAAACATTGTTACTAGATAATACTCCAGTTTCTGTCGTTGTAAACGAATATCGGCAGTGGATGGCCAAGTGGTAGCGGAGTCAGGAAATACAAATTATAACTTCTTGTGACTTGACCACGATTATGTGACCCCCCCCTTCGATCCGCCCTTGATCGAGATTCCTCCGTGCCTCGGAAGGCGCACTAAGCCTTTAGTCCTGGCTGTCGTTTGGACATCTTTGACAAACGTTACGGGTAATTCAGAAAATCTGACACAGGTCTTGCCAAGGAGTATCGTGTTACCCAGCTACGGCATTGTGGAGGTTAGATAGTCAGTCGCCCCATGTAAAACATTAATCTGCCCTGCACTAACTAAAAGGCCGCTAAGCCACAAAAGGTCATTTTTCACTTTTTAATGTAACCTTAAACTACTTTCGTTTCTATATCTTTTGGTCTAAGAATCATTTTCCTACGATTAATACTTTTTGAGATACAGCAATTTTGCTGAGCAGTTGACAAACATAATTTTTGTCACTTCCTTATTTAAAAAGCGACTAAACAACAATACTATATATACAATACTAAAATATAACACAATAAAAATAATTAATATTTACAAATAGTCATATATTGTGCATAGAAACTATGATCACAAAAATAATTTACAGCCATCGCCCTAGATAGCGTAGTTTTGTAGAAAAATAATTTCCCACTTATTTTTATGTTTACTCGAAAAGTACTTTTTGAGGTTAGCGGCTTTTTAGTTAGTGTAGGGCAGTAATAATCAGCTGCTTCTGGTTAGAATGAAAGCTGACCCCAACATAGATGGCAAAAGACTAACCAGGGAAATTGGCCTTGTGAGAAATATGGTTAAGTAGAAATGTTGAAACATAATTTACAACATTTTCATTTCTTGCCAAAACGAAAGAAATCCCATTTTATGCAACGAGTCTACTCATACAAAAGCGCCGGTTGTCAATACCGCACCAAGCGACAATGATATCATGGTTTCGTCGTAAAAAAGGGAGTGCTATATGTACTATATAGCCCGTCTCTCCCAACCACATTCAAATTGAAATAATTGTAAGACGTCATAAAATCTGAGCTTTATAGCGAATATCAATTAAGGTATTTTTTTCTGTAAAAATATTGCCCAATGAGATTGTTTACAAAAAAAGATGTTTTTAAAAGGGGAAGGAAATTCAATGGTTTTCAAAAGGCTTCGTGACAGGCGGCTTTAAAATAATGCAGTAATTAGGACTTTTAATTGGCTGAAGGTAAAATGAAAACGGAGCTAATATATTTTAATGGATGTTTTTTTAAGAAAGTTTCATTTACTAGAAAGGTTACAGTATTTGCGCCGTTTGAGGGCCTCTGCAGTCGCGGCTGCTGCACCAGCACAGCTCGCCGTACTTAGAATATGAGGTGGCGCAAGAGTGTGTGCACATTAGAGGCCTGCCATCATCCAAGGCAGCAACGTCATACCATCTGGTCTCTTCCCATCGTCACGTACTAAGCCGCTTGGTTCTAATATCGCAGGTGTACTGGCGGTGGCAAGAGCTCGACGATGACGATAATGTCATTGATGCTGGCGTGCCGAGCTATGCGCCCTGCACTCTTGCAACAGGACAGACCATGGTGCCCGAGGCTGTCAACAGCTGCATCGCAGTGGCACCGATGTGAAGCAACGCAAGGTACGCCTAAGCGTAAACAAGTAGCGACGTAAGTAGTATCTAATAAAATCATAAACACGCGAAAAAAAAAGTTTTTAGTCGTCTATTAGAATTTGCCACTTTTAAGAAATATCGTAACAAATCACCGCTAGAAAAAGAAAGGACTTTTACCCAGCAGTGGTCAATAATACCTACTTCTTTTTTCTTTTTTAGCGTGGTAAAATTATCAAATAAGTCCTCCCACCCCGGGCAGGGTGGGAGGGACTGTCAGACTTTTACTGACTAAAATCCACGGTGTTCCTTCAATAACCCTTTACGTACCGGGGTCACGGTAATGGGATAAGTCCCACGACCCCGGCAGGCTTCGGCCCTCTGCAGGGGGGGCCTCGTCATGTTGCTGACGCTCTTTGAGGCGCGCGTGGAACACAACGTGCCGTCGACCCGGGCATGGTCCATGGTCGGACAGCGAGTTGCCCTTTACTCGCTGTCCGCATGCCCGCGCCTACGGTGGCCGGAGATCGTCGGCCGACGTCTGACGCCGTGGGCGTCTACCCCTGCGGCTGGGCTGGAGGGAGGACGCCATCCTCTCCCTCACGCGGCCCGCCTCCTCCTTCGGAAGCATGACTGCTTCGCAGAAGGAGGCGACCGCTTCCCACTCCCTCTCGCCCCGCAGCATGGCCTCGACCAATGCCGGGCGCGAGAGGTCTCCGCCTATCGCCGCCGTGAGGACACGTCGGTGCTCTGCCCAAGCTGGGCAGTCTTGCACCGTATGCTCTACTGTGTCCTCAGGGCGACCCTCGCAGTGGTGACACCCAGGCGTTTCCTCCTTTCCCATCAGACACAGGTACCTCCCGAAACTTCCGTGTCCGGTGAGGACCTGCGTCATGCGGTAGGTCAGGACGCCGTGACGCCGATCTAGCCACTCCTCAAAGAGGGGTCTTACCGCCGCAATTGCGGCGTGCCCGAATAATACCTACTAGAACTAGAAAAAAAAGGGTTACTTAAATTTAAGCGAACTAAACCCAACTTTAAAAATATAATAAGCTAATAAATAAACTAAAACTAAACGAACATTTACGTAACGAGTTTTATGAAATATTGTAATGAATCACCGTTAAAAGAAGAAATTACCTTTACCTAGCAGTGGGAAAAATAATAGAAAAAAAAAGAAATACTTAATTTTGATGCAAAAAATCAAGAAGCGAACTTAAACTCAACCTTAAAATAATAAGCTAACGAACAAACTAAAACTAAACGAACTCATATTATGAATTTTTATTCCAAGAAAGCTGGATTGGGAAGTCCAACTTCAACTCTTAAAGAGGCTCCGTTATTTGGTCTCAAACGCGAGACGCTTTTAAGGGTAGTGGCTGTCGGAGCACTTTTTCAATGAGGGTAGAGATGTAACCTAGATAAAGGCATTCATAGAAGCCTTTGAGGCTTCTAAGCGCTTCTACCTACCTGAAGTTTGGATACAAAGGGGTTTAGAAGTGGGTGAGGACAGTGTTTTGATAGGTTTTATTACATACTGGCTTCTGCTCGCGACTTCGTTCGCGTGGGAGGGTTTTTCCGCGTAAATCCTGATCCCGTGGGAATTGCGGGATAAAAATGCCTGTGTTATTCCAGGATTTCAACTATCTACATCCCAAATTTAATTTGGATCCATTGAATAGTTTTTGCTTGAAAGAGTAAAAAACATTGATACATCCATCCTCACAAACATTCACATTTGGGTATAATATTAGTAAGAAGTTAGAAAAAAATAATAATTAAACAATAATGACAAAAGCGAGAGGCATTAAATTAAAATATGTATATACTATACATGCTTTGGCTTAATTCGAACTATTATATGAATTTTACGAGAAAAATTATGAAAAATATTTTAACAAAGAACTTAAATCGCTGGATAATCAAAGTATAACGTAATCAGCCTTTGTAAAAAATATGATTCAAAGCGGCATCGTAGCATGAATTTTGTCGTAACAAGTTGTACGATACTAGATAACTATGCGAAAGTATTTAATCAGATACTCAGAAAGATACATTATGTTTTAATTAAGAAAAAACTGTGACTAAACTATTCCTTCTATTGATCAGATTTTTGTTGTGTAGCCTGAAAATGATACGTTATAAACTTGGTTTTATTTAATGCTTCTCGCTTTTATCAAAGTTGTATATTTATTGGTACAGTCGCCTGTGATATGCAGTGGATTATAAATTAAACGCGCCCAAGCCATCATTTTTTTAAAACTCGCTAAGGAATATAACTGCTTGTCACTGATACATGATATTTATATTGTAAATAGTTGGTTGTTTTTTGGTTGTCTTAAACTAGATGAGGCTGATGTTTAACGAACTCATAGGAGTTTAGGATAAGAAGTCCATACAATTCGTCCTGATCAAAGCATATGAAAAGCATGTAGGTAAATTAATGTCTGAAGTCCACCGAAAATATACTTACGCACAAGTATCTTTTCGGTGGGTATGTACCTGAGTACATTTTTACATCTAATGCGAGAATCAACAAAAGACACTCGTTGAAAATTACAGGCAATATTTTTATAAGTAAAAACAACGAGATAAGTATTTTCGTTTTCTTCGGTATGGCCCCAAAAATGTATATTTCAATTTTCTGCCCTAATTTTCTGCGTTCCCTTCAGTTTACCCAATTACTCCCTAATGCAAAATTTTTCATTGCTTCCTTCAGATGCGTTCAAGGGATAAACAAATAAGAGATGAGCAGAATTCAAGTAGACACGGCCTTACATGTAGTAAAACAAAGTCTTTCGATACGTCTGTCTTTATGTTAGCAATAAGCTCAAAAACTACTGAATAGATTTTGCGGTTTTCACCAATGGATAGACTGATTCAAGAGGAAGATTTCAGTGTTTACATTTTGTGTCCTTTTTTCTCGTACCTCGGAAAGCACGCTAACCTGTTTTTCCCGAAGTTATTGTACATCTTTGAAAAACAAAACCAGCAAATCCACCAAGTTCAACGACCAAGCCTGCTACTTAGAATTTCCCAACGAAAGAATACTTTAAACTTTTACTCGACCCAGGAATCAAACTCAGATCAAAACAGCAATTTCAAGTCTCACGCTTAATATCCAATAAAAAATAATAGGACCCGAGAGAGCTTTGACCCAATTTGCTGCAATATTAAACCATTTTTTAGACTTTGATGTAAAAGATTCCATCATTTGAAAAAAGAAAAGACACTCTTCCAAAAAAATGGCGTCGGTGTTCATTCATCTTTTGAAACAAATGACAGTCATTTCTTTCACATCTTCTCACATCACAACAGCGCTAGAATCTTTGTGAACATCTGAGGGCAACACTTCACAAACAAATGACAAACATTTACATACATTTTTGTCTATGCCGCGCTACAGCGCTTCAAAAGATTTTATGGCGCCACAGACGTTTAGGCAATGTTTAGCTGAATCGCTCCCGCGGGCCATGAATATCATTCACGGCTTACGCTGGTAGCCAGAGAATTGTACACAATAGCAGTAAACATTTATAGTTATTTTTTTCACGTTTTGTAGGGTCTAGATAAGTTTTTTGGGGTTCTGTTACGGAATACGAATAATGGGACACAGAGAAATATTGCTGTTTAATGAATCATAATTATCTATAACAAGTTGTATGTTAACTCATTTCTTAAAAGCACTAAATTTAATAATTCGACACATTACTACATTCCGCCTCGCTGCTTCCCTTCGATTAGGTGCTCCCTGTTGTTCTGCTCATCGCTGCCATTCCGGCGAAGTTGTCGACAGCCTCGGTCACCACGGCCTTTCATGCGGCCGCAGTGCTGGTCGCATAGCACGGCACGCGAATATTAACGACATTATCCGACGAGCTCTTGTCACTGTCGGCGTTCCAGCTGTATTAGAACCCAATGGCCTGGCACGCGACGATGGCAAAAGACCGGACGGCATGTCTTTATTTCCTTGGAAGATGGGTAGGCCTTTATGGGCCGGTGTGGGACGCAACTTGTGTCGATACTCTTGCGCCATCCCATCTTCCTAGCTCGTCTTGCTGTGCTGGCGCTGCCGCTGCGGCTGCTGAAAACCTCAAGCGGCGGAAATATAATAACCTTGTTGGTAGTTATATTTTCGAGCCGTTTGGGGTTGAAACCTTGGGGTCGTGGGGTCCGAGTACTCACAGATTATTTAAAGATCTATCCAAACGCCTAGTTGACACTTCGCGTGACCCGAGGGCTGGCTTTTACCTTGGACAGAGGTTAAGCATTGCCATACAACGTGGCAATGCCGCCAGTCTTTTGGGCACATTACCAGTGGACAGCGATGCGCACGAATTTCTGAATGCCATATTTTAGTTTATTTTTAGATGTATATAATGTAGTTTAGGGTTTTTATTTAAGTCTATAAAGTGTTAAAAATTTATGGTGAAAACTAATAAATATTATAATTCGACTAATGCCGACTTTCCTCTCTCTATTTAACGTATTTTCGCTAAATTATTCCTGTGAAAAGTGTTATGCGACAATGTAATATCCAATTGTAAATTGATTGTAGCCGGACGAATTTGTAAGAGCTTTTAGCTTACTTTATTTAGTTTTTCATTAACGTGGGCTGAAAAATATTTTATGAATAGTGTTAGAGGTAAACATAGTTCATTTGAATCGGCTTTTCTAAGCTAACACTGTGGTTAAAAAATAACTTTTCTGTTTTTTACGGTTATCTAAAGTCTCAACTAAACCAAAACTGGCATTACAGGCCTGATACTAAAGCTATGTTATATGTGTAAATATTTCAGTCAGTGGATAAACAATGTAAACTTTTTCACAAGTAACTTTAAAAAAGGTATTTTGAAGTACGGAACCCTCTATGAGTTTCCAGTACACGGTTCAGCGGACTTTCCGTTTCAACGTCCGTCGAATGTTTGTGAAAATAGAAAAGTGTCAAGATTGTTCAAGAGTTTTATGCGACAAAAATGGGTTTTGGTTTTTTGTTTTTATTTCTCGATAGGAAAAGGAATGGAGTAGATTTTTGGAGTATGGAAGGATTGTTGGATTTATTTTATTGTAGTGAGTTAAATTATGCGGAAAATAGTTTTGTGTTTCTTTAGCTTGGCAATGTTTTGCCCGAGACAGTAGAACTGTAGTTTCCTCTTTCAATGAAATAAATGTACCTTTTAAATATGTAACGATTTAGAATAATATTCCTACTAATATTGTAAACTAGCCCCAGCCCGTGGCTTTGCTCGCGTGACAAGTTTTTGTCAGTGAAAAACGTAGCCTATGTTCTTTTCCAAGGTCTAATTTATTTCTGTACCAAAGTTTAATAAAATTGGTTAAGTATTTTAGACGTAAAAGTGTACCAGACAAACAGAGTTACTTTCGCATTTAATATTAAGAGTGAGTTTATAGTTGAAAAAAGCTTTAAAATATTTGTACTTGGGTATTGGGTACACATATAGTTTACAACATCTAAAAACATATAGACTTCTTTTTATTTCGAGAAAACGCGCGAAATTTGCACGCTTCATAGTCCCGGGTAATAGCTAGTATATTATTACTTTTTATTTTACCAAATTGATGGATTTTTAGCTATTTACTAGAAAAAAGGGAATTTACATAATCATTAATTAAACACCAACCAAGCAGCTTTATTTAAAGCCTCCGAAACTTGTATGTTTTTAGCGGGAAAACCTACGCAAAATTAATTTCATCTGTCCATCCACTTGGAAAACTTTTTAATAAGACTTATTGTTGTAATACTTCTCTCAGAAAAAGAAAACGTTATAATTATTTCACTCCGGTAACCTGACATGAAGTACTTTATTTTTAATTTAACGTCGAGTGAGGAAATCATTTAGAAAAACGGCAATCTTAATTGAAAAGACGGAAAAAATGGCTTTGTAGAAATGAAGAAAGAAAAATGTTTATTTACTACTACTTACCAATGAAAAATAAAAGAAGACACCTCCAAAACTTCAAATCCATTTCGAAAAGCACTTATTTCAATAAAATAATATTAATTAGTTCGAAAAACAAAATAAGGTGTTCCATTTTTCATGAACTCATGTTGACACAAAAGGGCAAAGGACAAAAATGTTTTTTTTTTCAAGTCTCGTAGTTTAGTTCGCGGATTCTCGCATTGAGGAAAGCATACGTCTGCTCCCGATCCCGATTCGCGGCAAACTGAGAGAGGGTGGTTCTACTACGGCTACATCCGACCACCCCGTTTGTATTTCCCTCCCGTCCGTAGAATTTGATGAAGCGATAGTTTTAGCTTAGCTCAGTTGGAAATTCAGAGTTTAGAATATTTGGAATAATTTTGTGGTCGAATAAATGGAGTAGAGTTGAATGTTTGGTATGTGAATATGGGCGTAGATTTATTGAAGGGTTCGTCATTAATGCGTTGATCCAAACAATGGCAGTTTAGATTTGTCTTTCCTATAATGTAAGTGTAGTTCTTTCCATGCTTTCTATAATGGATTGCCTTATCATCAGTACCGCATATTGCGATCTGGTTTTATAAATGCGTGTCCTGCGTTCATTAAACTTGTTTATTATAATATAGTGTACAATAAAGTAATACAATCTAAATATATATAACTCAAAGGTGACTGACTGACTGACATAGTGATCTATCAACGCACAGCCAAAACCACTGGTCGGATCGGGCTGAAATTTGGCATGCAGGTAGATGTTATGACGTAGGCATCCGGTAAGAAAGGATTTTGCGAAATTCCCACGGGATCGGGATTTACACGGGAAAATCTTCCCACGCGAGCGAAGCCGCTGGCACAAGCTAGTTATACATAAAGACAGAGCACATGTCCTTACTAGAATCTTGTATATCAAAATATAAATTAATTATGGACTTGCATCATTGAAACTTAAAAGTTATTATCTAACCCAACGAGCACATTAGTGGAAATAGCAGCCTATTTTGTTACTTTGGGTTGTAAAATAGAGGTTTAAGGGTTCAAAAAGCAGTTCCAAGTTGCATATCTGCATCCGTAAACGTTTATAGCTATAAAAGTTACTTAAGGTTCTATAAGCTGAATCAAATACTACCCTAGCCTTCACAGTAGTCCACGGTAGAACTCATTTACCACTCACACCTTTATATGAGAGTTACGAAGGTCATTCTGCCACTCACAGCTGCACAGTGGTTTCCATTGTAACTTTTGTAGGTTATAGTTATAGTAACCACTATTATACTACTATAAGCTTCATTATAGAAATATTAGAAACTCTTATGCATACTATAGTTACAAAAAAATCATCAGTGTAACTAAGGCCTTTAGTAGCAATATTCATTCCTTGCAGGCTCAATCCATTCGCCATTTATAGCCGCTTTTGTAACTATTATAAAACATTTAATAAAAATGGATGCTAAACGAATAAGTACGTAACTAGATCTTATAACCTCAAAAACAGGAAAATAGGAGCTTTTTGTGGCTGTGAGTTGCACTAGGGTAACAAAAATCACTGGAAGCGTTAGAAGGGTGAAAATTAGCGCTATGATTCTCAAAAGGGAGTTATTAGAGCTAAAACTGCAGGTTATGACTACATTACAATGACGCCATGATGTTTTAAGAAAACTTATAATTCACTTGCAAAATTGAGTTGATATACATTGGTTTTTCAGTTAAATGTTCATTAAATGTAAACGGTACTCTATATATAACCGTAAGTATCTATATGTAACCGGTAAACAATCGGCCACTTGCGAATAGTAAGTTATTGACACGTAAAAATACGGAAATAAAATTTATTCTGTAAAACAAATAAAAAATATCACATATCTTTTGTTAATTTTTTAAATATCATAAAAGCGCGTTAAAATTACTCGAAAATTATCTTATATATCTACAGTAAACTGGACAGCGTTTTAAGTATCTTTATATATCTTGCTAATACAGAATACAAACTTTTACTTCTTTTTGTTTTATTTTCATGATGGCGACGAAAACACTTTACCAAAATATTACAAATAATGTCAACTGAAGATATACAGTAAAGAACTATAATCAATTCATTCGTTCAAAGTAGTTCAAAATCATTCAAAAGTAGCGCTACGAGAGCTTTAGTATAGCGTTAATAAATCGTTATAGCTATTAAGGAACCTTTATGCAACCGTTGTGTAGGTTAAATGGAACTTTAGGTTGCATAAAATGGCGCCCAAATAGCGCTAAAGCGGCTGCTTTAAGTCTGTAGTAGACGCTCTAGCGCTTACGTCTATTACCATAAGTAATAATCGGATACGCTCCAAAGCCCTAATGCAGCCCATTTGTGCTAGTTGGGAAATAATCTCTAATGAATCTGCCGGCTTCCGTGTTCCCTGTTACTTACTACACAGACAATCGCGTGGTTCTTGTATATTGGTTCGAAAAACATTGAAACTAATCAACCTAGTTAATCATAAACAATATACTTAACGATACTAAAACACACCGTACGATTATATGGTTCCCTTGTAGGTCCAGTGGTCGCAAGAGCGACTGCTGAGCAAGTGGTCCCGGGATCAATTCTCGGGTCGAGCAAAAAGTGCTATTGGGGTTTTCTATTAGAAATTTATCAGTTGTAGTCTGGAGTATAGAAGTTGGTGGTGTGATAGGGTTAACACATTGCCAACTTCAAAACTGCTAGTCTCCGTGCTTAAGAAAGGACATTATGTCGTTGGTCCTGCGCCTGATCTGTCTTTGGACTTGTCAGATTCCCGTCCCATCGGGCTATGAGAGTAAAAGGAATAGAGAGTGCTCCTGTGCCTGTGCATACACCTGTACCTGTGCACTATAGTGTCTTCTACGGAGATGGCTAATATTGGCCGCCGTGGCTTAAATCAGTCAAGAGGACTATTTTTATTACATGGATCCCAACACCACAAAATACGTTTGAGAATGGTGCTCAAAGCTATCATTTCCATAGCCATAGCCCAGTTCCTAGTGCCACCACTTCCATCGGTCGTCCGTCTCGCACACAACAGATTTCCTGAATCTTCTCCAGGTCATCAGTTCACTTAATAGGAAGTCTTTAAACACTGAGTCGACCGATACGCGATCGCGACACATTTGTAGAGAACTATCTGGATAAATGATTTTATTTGAGGACCCTATTTGTATAACAAGATTAACAAAGTGCATACACTGTTAGCACTTTGTTAATCTTGTTATACAAATAGGGTTGTTGTAGAGTTTAAGTTATAATAGGTGTAATTTAATAATATCGGAATATTTGTCAAAACTCAATTATACAGACACGAGAAAACCACTAGAAATCTTGAATTAATTTAGGATCAGATCCTAATCCATTAGGCACTGTAATTAAATTCTTTTCAAATTAGCGATCATTAATTTATTGTTTTGAATTCATATTGTCGATGTAAAGTGATGACCTGAAACACAGGGTTTTATAAACCTACATCAGGTAGGTCAGTTACAGTTAGCGTTATTAATTTAGGATAAATCATTATTTTACCAAAGTTTTTTCAAGCACTTAGATAACCCTCTAAGAACTATTATATATATTTACTTTCTCGACTATTTGTACTTTTCTGTAAATATGTTATTTGAATAAAATTTTATTTATTTATTTATCTCATAGGTACTTTGCCAGGGATGCAAGAATGTTCCAACCACGCAATAGATGAATAAGGTTGGAATGGTAATGTGGGCGTGGTGAGCGCGCCACATTTATGATACGACAATCATAGCGCGACCGATTCACGTTTAGTGCGCTTCGGATTACTTCGGAAGCAGAGCTCTTGCTTTAAAATGCCGTTTCGTGCAATTATAACCTGTAAAACAAAAAGTCAGAATGCAAGTCTATACTTGCGTTCTGACTTTTTGTTTTCTCTATAGCGAGGAGGTATATCTTTCCATCGGTAAGTCTAAAATAACATTTAATTACAATTTTATTTGTAAAAAACATAAAAATATTCTGATCACTATGAAATTCCGAACATTAACGACATTATTGCAACAAGTTACAAAACGTATACATTGCCCGTTGTGTACTCGCTTAATCAACGCAATGACCAAGTCCGCTTACAATGTACTGGATGCGTCACACTTCAACCATTGACGTTTTGTCCTTTGCCCTGATTGGCCGTGATGCACGGCGCATGTTTATCAATAGTGAGTTACATTTAGTAGCAAGCTCACAAATAAATTACACACACTTAAATCGATTTAAGTGTGTGTAATTTATTTGTGTGCATAATTCGCATACGTAACGGGCCTCTTGCTTGTAGTAGAGCTAAAGAGTGGGGAGACAAGCGGCGACACGCGTTCTCATACAAATCAGGAACTATTTCCTTTCTAACCTCTTTTATCTGTTCTGTGGTTCCAACGAGATACCGCAGCCCCTGAATGCAAAGGCATCTAAAGGAAAAGGGTGGGTTTTAATCAGTAACAGTCTGACTCTGACCCTTCCTTCTGCTCCACCTAGAGCGGGGAAAATTATCTAATGACTCTTGTCATTGGATGATTTTCTTTCCCGACGTTCCATCTGGAATGAACTACATGAAATCAAAATATCTTGGCAACTCGACACTGTAACGAGATATTTTTCTCATTTTGTTTTACTAATTTAAGTGTCTGAAACACTATGTAGTTTCGTTTCACACCGCACTGTTCAAAATTACTAACGCTTTTTTTTTAACGTGGTAAAATCATCAGATGATGATGCCCACCCCGGGCAGGGCCGGAGGGACTGTCAGACTTGTGCTGACTAAAATCCACGGTATTCCTTCAATAGCCCTTTACGTTCCGGGTCACGGTAATGAGATAAGTCCCACGATCCCGGCAGGTATCGGCCCTCTACAGGGGGGGCCTCGTCGTCTTGCTGACACTCTTTGAGGTGCGCGTGGAATACAACGCGCCGTCGACCCGGGCATGGTCCATGGTCGGACAGCGAGTTGCCCTTTACTCGCTGTCCGCATGCCCGCGCCTATGGTGGCCGGAGATCGTCGGCCGTCGTCCGACGCCGTGGGCGTCTACCACTGCGACTGCGCTGGAGGGAGGACGCTATCCTATCCTATACGCAGAAGGAGGCGACCGCTTCCCACTCCGTCTCGCCCCGAAGCATGGCCTCGACCAATGCCGGGCGCGAGAGGTCTCCACCTATCGCCGCCGTGAGGACACGTCGGTGCTCTGCCCAAGCGGGGCAGTCTTGCACCGTATGCTCTACTGTGTCCTCAGGGGGATCCTCGCAGTGGTGACACCCAGGCGTTTCTTCCTTTCCCATCAGACACAGGTACCTCCCGAAACTTCCGTGTCCGGTGAGGACCTGCGTCATGCGGTAGGTTAGGACGCCGTGACGCCGATCTAGCCACTCCTCAAAGAGGGGTCTTACCGCCGCAATAGCGGCGTGCCCGAAAATTACTAACGCTTAATAAAATACTTCAAACTTTTTGTTCAGAAATCGGAACAAAAAGTTTGAAGTATTTGTATTATTTTATATGTCTAAATTTTCAAACTAAAGTATGTCGTCAAATTCGTTCAAGCAACTATCGAACACGCCGCTTCATCAGTCGCACCTATTAACAATACCTAACAATATCTCTCACCCTTCTATTCACTCAACAAATGAACATATTCACGCATCAAATCAGTCCCATATGAATTCCGTTTGAGAATCGCATCGCTTTCCACTCGGTTTCACATCGAAAATCCGTATTAGAGGTAACAATTCTATATTTATACACCCTTGGGTGAGGAGAATGAGGGATCATCTTTGAAGCTCCCGTTTCAAAGCAGCTATATAATATAAATATTACCTACAGAAGGTCAACTGCAAACCAAGTGCAAAGTAATCCATCTACATTGCCATCTATATTTAAAATGGGAACTAATTTTTTGAGTTTATTCGAGATGTTATTATGATCAGTTGAAAAACATATTGTGCAGTTATTTAATTTAATGGCGGTTGATTAATTATTACGACAGTAAAACCTGGACAGTAATAAAAAATCAATTAGTCGGTTATTTTATCATACAATGTCAATTCTAAAAATAATTGAGCAGTCCAATAACTGAAAGAGATCCCTTCTATGGTTGGTGAATCATGTGGGTTAGGTTAGGTTAGAACCATCCTTCTATTATTGGTGAATCATTTGGGTTAGATGAGGTTAGAATGAGATTTCTTACCGACAAATTCCGATTTATTACTGCCCACACGTAACCGCTCGTTCAATAATTTTTACCGCCCATTTAATTATTTTCCTGCTCAATTATATATTCACTGATCCATTTCATTATTTTTTATTAGTCATTTTTGTTTACTTTACTGCTTAGTTTTAACTGCTGAACTAGTTATTAAACATTCCATTTATAATTTTTAACTTACCAAAACCGCTATTTACAACTGCCTCTTTAAATCAGTGCCATTTAAATTGCGAAAGTAAATCAGTCTGTCCGTGGCAGTTAGTATAACCATATGCCGAATATTGAAAAGTCAAGGCCTTTTTAAAGAAATCTATGAACGTACTTATACACGTATACACATTTCAGTACTTTAAATTAGTTTTGCTTACTTTAATAAGACTTGAAACAATATTTTTGCGTATGTACGTACGTTTATGTTTTTTTTTTAAAACGGCCTTGAGTTTTCAATATTCCACGGGTTTTCTCTATTGATTATAGCCTTGTGTTTGACCACCATCTAACCTGATTTTAAGCGAGTAGAAGCACGCTTACCTAGCAGTAACATATTCTCTTGACTTAAAGACTCCCAGGTTATAGCTATCAGGAGATACAGAAATTTCTGGGTTTGGCTGTTTGTTTATGTGCATTTCAATGATGTGAATTATCTACAATGTGGGACAAATTCCCACTGTGGAACAACGTTTTAAAAAATAATTAACGTATGCGAACCTTCTGGGTATCCAATATCTTTATGGATATACATATTCTATATAAATTGTCTTTACTTAAGTCTGATTGTCCCAAAGTGGGTATTATCATATTTTATTGCTATTCCTTTTATGCTCTGAATTTTTCCAAAACACGTATTTTCTTTCAATTTAAAGATCCAGTATAAATAGGTATACAATCTAAGTAGATAGTATACCTACTTACACTAAGAGAACGGTTTGTATATAAGTATATACAATCCGTTCTCTAAGGTTAATTGTAAATTTTTATCAGCCTGTTTAATGACACAGCATCAAAACCATCAATGGCTCTCAGATTTTTTCAACGTTTTTTTTTTATTGAAAATAGATTCGCGTTTGAACACTATCTCACCTGATGGTAAGTGATGATGTGGTCGATGATGGAATACGCTTACCTAAAAGTAACCTATTCACTCTTGACTTAAAGACTCCTAGGTTATAACTGTAGCACAGACTCCGGCAGGGAATTCCACTCCTTAGCCGTACGCACAATGAAGGTATTCCCAAAACGTTTTGTGCGTATGGGTTTTAATGATTGTTTTAATTGATTACGGAGAGAACAAAAGACTAGTTGCGCTGTAAATGACGCATACTAAACTTAAGCAGGGTAAGAAGATGATGCATTGTATTTGTACCTACATATTAAGCATTGTGCTTAATATGTAGGCCTTATCTGCTTAGCCTTATCCCAACTATAAATATGTCGCGGTTGACTTCCATTCTAACCGACCTTCACAACCGAGTAGCTGACTAGAAGAATAGGTACTGGTGTCAAATTTTCTGGCTTCTGATTACCTGTGACGCGGTAACGACTGTCATAGATGTACAAAAACAGCCGAAACCAATACTGCCGTCAATAGCGTCGTTGCAGTAACTACGCTCTTGGCGGTTTCGAGAGAAACGCGGTAAAAGTATTGGTGACGTACGTCATATATGTTTGGTGAGATGCGTGCTGAGGTCCTCTTTCATTTAAGGTATCAACCATCATGATCTGATTAAAAACAAAGGATTTATCGGAGATTTTCTCGAAACCGCCAAGAGCGTACTTACTGCAACTATGCTATTGACGGCAGAATAGCTTTTCGAGACACGAGGTATCTTGGTATGTTAAGACCAGTCAGCTGTGTCCCGAGATTTCACCCACTTGAATTTGAGTAAAATTTTCTTAAACAATATTAGTATATACGATTAATGTAAGATTATTACTAGGTACAGCTGTGTTACCTCACAGAGCAATCGGCAGCGGCCGACCAGCGCCCTTCCACGTCATGACTGACCCTTGCACATCATAAACGCGCGCATGGTACTTGATCATTATTTTGTTACGGAGATCTCCTAAGATAATCGTTTTAATTTAATAAATAAAATATACGTCACACTAGGAATTCATCCTGTATCGTGGGTGCTTTTACAAACATTTAAGCAAACACCCAACCAGGCTGGATAGATAATATTAACATACATAATAGGCAAACAAAGTGTATATACAACAGATCTAACTCTCTGCTGGTTTCTGTGTTCCCTTCCTCATATGACCCGTCAGCTATTAAAGCAGGAGTAAACATGCATCTTCTGGGCTCGCTCGTTCCATCGTTGACTTCATTATCGCTTACCATTAGGCGTGATTGGGGTCAAGAGCCCTTTTTAGTTTAGACAAACATATACATCTAGGAGGGTTTCCACTTCTAGAAGAAAGTAAGAACGTTATATAAGTCTACACGCTGTTTACTTAGTCGTCTTTGACTATTCAAAGTCTCAATACTATCGCGTTACACAGTCGCCCCTTTGCAACTAGTTGTGATACCGTGACCAACAACTTCTGTAGCAATACAGTTTATCCTCTGAAGGATAAAACAACGTCATACAGGAGTATCATGTATCACTACCTTAGTCTAGACGTACCTTCTTGCTATCCGGGGAGAAACCGTCAAAAGGCGCTCGATCTTTAGGGATAAAGCCGAGCCCTGGTTGGAATCTTTAATTATTATAATTAAGGCCCCATGGCAGGCACCATATATCATAGGCAAGACCGGCTAAGCAGCGGACAACCTCATAGATTGAACTAATAATAATAAATTCTTTATTGTTAATAAGATCAATTACATATTGAAATTCCTTGGCTCCTGAACTAGTTGTAAACTGTACCCATAAAAAACAATACTTGTCAAAAAAACCAAGTCTCGCAACTCAATTCTTCTACCATAAAAAGTTGTGAGATCCATGTAATATCAAGTCGGTTATTAATTTATTCAGTCCCTAGTCAAGGGACCTTCTGTCTTAAGTTGTTACGTAATTATCTAACCTAACAACATCTTATAGTGACCACAACAATATTAAAAATCTTTAACATCTTAAATACTTAAATAGATTGAATCGGCCATCGCATGAAAACACAATATATCTCACAAGTAATACATATATAAATTAAATTGTTTAGTGCATTCTCGCAACTAAAGTGCCGTACAAAACAAAATTAATCAGTTATAAAACAAATGCGGGAGGCCACTCACACTCCTTGGTGTGGTATTCTCACCTCACTAAAACTACAAAGATGGTCACCATTAGCAAATGGAGGAAAGACCCAGGTTCTGTTACGATACCGCTCCGGGGCTCCCTGTGCAAAGTCTATCAGGGCACCTCCCTGGGGAGTCTGTAAAAATAGGTCTCCCCTGGGCCTCATTGAGTACGGTAGTATATTACAACTGTACCATCATCCTCCCTGGGGTCACTAAGTGGGTGGTCAGAGTCCCCAGTCTGAGGGCCCACGACCCCAAACACTGAGAGACGTTGTCCTGCTAACATTACGGCATTTTACTGTCTAGATATATGTAAATAGGTAACTGGTTCTGGGGTTGGTAAACATTAATTAGTGGGCAAGTTAAATATTGAAACTAGCAAGAATGTATTCAGTAGCAACTGTCAAAGATCTACAACCGACAGTCAGGTTTAAATGTGCTACTGCTTTCCCAATATATACCTAATAAATGGTCATCCAACCTCAGCTTAACCAAAGTAGCTGCTTAAACTCGAAAATTCAATGATATTTGGCCACGAGCATAGTCAAACCAGTAAGCTTTAGCTTAAAAAACGTAACCTAAAAAAAACCCTCTTGAAAGAAAACTTACTCTAAAGATATTTATAATTTATGAAACTACTCCACAACGTAGTCCTTTTAGCCTACCTACTAAAAATGTAATGCATCCATCCGACGAACTATAAAAATAGTACACCTGCACCCCTTGAGTTCAGCACTTAAGCGCATTACCGTTACCCCAACCCTCGCCGTATACGTGAAGGAATAGGAGTCATAATCGCGCGATCTAATTAAAATATCACATGTACCAATTCTGCTATAAAGACAACCACGTTGTAATGTTGGTAGCAGATGTTGCAGGCGGCCATTACTGTATGTCATCTCTGATAGGGAGGGAAAACAGTCGATGTATTTAAAATTTAAAATAATCAATTTAAAATTGTCGAATTATCACGTGATGAATCCCTCTTGTTCTCTGCTATAAAAGCTCTTTGTCCAAATATGCTTTTCTCGGCGACTTTGACTCATCGTTCCCGGTGGTCACCACAAATGATTCTGGATCTCAGGAATTTCAAGACTTGGGACTATTGTGACTTGGGACTATAGTTAAAACAATACACGTTCGTTAACATTTCCACGTTGGAAAAGATTCAGATGAATAGAATCACCACTAAATAGCAAAATGTCAAATATGTAGTTACGGTGAAAATCATTCATTTTAATAGAACTGACAGTAATTTTGCTTGTACAGGGATATTTTTATGACGCTTACCACGACGCGAAGCTGTATCTGGAGTTTTATTGCTTAACCTAAGCCGGCGCCACAGTCACTTCAGTATGGATGCAAACGACGTTTTCATTTAAAATTAAACATACTAGGCGTGCCTTGGCATTCGGGTGAACTTCTTACCTTGGCCTCAACAGTATCAAATATCAATAGATTCAACAGTTTGATATCATACTACAGTCTGGTAGCATTTAAACTGTAATGAATTTGAAATAGTTTATATTACTTGTTATGTCACAAGTGCCTATATAAACCGTTGATTATTCTTTAGGCTAGTCTTTCGTTTGGTTCAAGGACAACAGAGGTGAACAGAATTATTTGGATTTTCACTACTACATATTGTATAAAATAAATACCTAAATAAATGTAACCAAGGGCTTTTATTTTGGCCATGGGCTACGCATTCCCATTCAACGTGGCAATGCGGCCAGTTTCATGGGTACATTACCGGCAGAAAGTATTGAGGACAATTTTTTTAATGCTAAAGCATTAAAAAAAATTATAAACTATTGAAATTAAACTAAAATAAATTTTAGTTTAATTTCAATAGTTTATAAAATATGAAAAGTTAGAAGTATTTACAGTAAAAATAAAATAAAGAAATTTGATACTTTATCAGTTTTCCTAACGGGTAACTATATCGAAAAATAGGCTCTTGGGCATGGAGTTGACGTCTGACCTCAACTTCGGCTCAACCATTGAGTCTAAAGCTCAGACTGCAGTCAAATAGCTGGGCATCCTACAGAAAGTCAGCTTTTGAATTTATATAAAGCACAGGTCCGATCCTGTATGGAGTATTGCAGTCACTTGTGGGATGGCTCAGCCAAATACCAGCTAGCTGCACTTGACTCGATCGAACGCAGAGCTAAAAGGCTCATAGGTGACGAGGTTCTGGCAGGCAAGCTTCACAGCCTGGCTCGCCGGCGAAACGTTGCTTGCCTGTCTATCTTCTACAGATTGTACTTCGGAGAGTGTGCGCAGGAGCTCCACGACCTGATCCCTTCATCCCCTTTTACTACCGGTCTACCAGACATACCGCAGGATACCATCCACACTTGGTCGATATACCGTCTTGTCGTACTAAGCGCTTTTCTTCAACATTCATTGTGCGCACAGGCAAGGTGTGGAACTCTCTGCCGGCTTCTGTGTTCCCTGCCACATATGACCCGTCAGCCTTTAAAGCAAGTGTGAATAGGCATTTTCTGGGCTCGCTCGTTCAATCGTAGACCTCATCTTACACTTACCATCAGGTGTGATCGAGGTCAAGAGCGGGCTCATTCGTAATAAAAAAGACTCGCAAAATACTTATAAATTAATTTATTTATACAATCAGTTAATAAATCTGCAGGCTTTAGCCGGCTGTCGTAGTTATCGGTTTCCGAACAAACTAATATCTCTAGTTTCAAGTATTAACAAGATCTACAATAGATAGTGAAGCGGAGAAGGTCTTCATAAACGTAAGTACATAATTATGTACCTATAATCAATAGTGACCCAACCACCAAGTAAGTACCTCGATGTCAGACGTTAACGTTGAATAACATAAATCGTATAAATAAAAGCGTTACCATTACGATAAAAGAATTTCAAAATAACTCGGTGTAACAATGGGCAGTGTTGTCGCTAAAAGTGATTTTTTACAGACAACCTTCGGATGGATTTGACACAAAAGGAGAGAAAAATAAGCTAGTATTCCGAGGGGTTCCACTTACACTTACGCAATATATAAACTATACAATAAATAACTAATAAAATAAAAACTCAGTTTGCAAAACGTAAGAAATTATAGTACCTAACTATAATTTCTTACGTTTAAAGTTATTGTCCACTGCTAGAAATTGGAACATAATTAAAATGATTTCGTGTGCATTATTGTGTAAAAGTATGACCTTTCTGCATTCCTCCTCCGCATAAAATTTAGTGGTGCTAATTTCATACTCCTCCTTCCAGTTAATTTTCAAAAACAAAGTTTATGCTTCATGTATTTTTAAACAGATAATATTTTAGGAAATTTAAGCGCGGTAGATCCCCAGTGAGATGGATAGGCCAAATTAAGGCGGCAACAAACTGCCCAGTTCCTGAGTGTACCAGAAAGGCTGCGGTCCGACAGGAATGGCGCCATATAACTGAATTTGTCACTCAAACTGTTCCTGATTGACAACCACGACCACTCTGTGAAAAAAGAAACGACTTAGAAGAAGAACCTTTATGGAAAGATTATTTATAAAGGAAATAAAAAGCTTTTAAAACTATCGACACCGTCCCATCACTAGGCCATCTAGCTGTCTAAAAGCTATTAGCAGTTGGCGACGGAGCCACCTGTGTCTGTCATTTCCTTACGAGAGATTGCGTACAAGCATTAAGTCGTATGGAGGTTGTATAGACGTGTTTTAGCCAATTACCCGCTTCGAATGACTTGGGAGACTCGTTTGAAAAAACCGAGAGACATCAGGGTGGATTTGCTTGCTAATTCTTATTAAGAATTTTCGCGATTATGTACTTTTTTAAGGACGTCGGATAACACGTAATAATTTGAGATTAGAACATGAACTCGAACACATTTTTAAATGTTGTTTTATATAGTTGATGTTTTGTTTATAACCATCGGTCGCTTGAAGTTGGTGTATTAATCTGATGAAGGAAGGTCCAGCACTGAACTTTAGTTACTGAATCTTGAAGATTTGATTAGAGAATTTAAATTATATAGTTATTAGCTTTTTCCACGAATTGGACTTCACTGACCGTTGTTACGGGTAGTCAGAATCCAGTAAATCCGATACTGGTCTAACCAAGGGTATCGTGTTACCCAGATAACTGGGTTGTGGAAGTCAGATAGGCAGTCACTTCATGTAAAACACTAATACCCAGCTGAATGCTGTTAGACTGGTAGCCGACATAGTTGGGAAAGGGCTAAACAGATGATGTTGATCTTTTTCCGCACATGCACCTGCCTAGTACCGCACATGATCTCTTCATCTCATTTGGTTGACTGATAAAGAATGTATTAGAGATTTAATTCGTCGATGTAAGTGCGTGCATGAAGATTTGAACCAAAAATAAAAATTCATGTCCTTCTTTGAAATTCCGAGATGTCAAAAAGTGAATTGAAGAGGATAAATTCACATTACTAATTACTTGCGATTACTCGAGTGACGTTTGAAATGCACTTTAGAATATTTCAAATACGAAGTCTTTACCTATTGCTATATTTTTTTAATGCGGAATAAACGTTTATGTGAAAAGTCAGTTACTGGATAATACTTTCTAGATATATTTGTGGTAAAATATTCATACTTCAGAATAGCACTGAACTCTGGTAAGTAAAATTTATATCAATTCTTTTGCAGACCACATAGCACGGATGCACCCAGACAGGTGGGCAAAGATCGTCACTCGCTGGACGCCTGAAGGAGGCCATCGCTGTCGAGGTCACCCATGGCGCTGATGAGAGGACGACCTTATCATGTTCACGGGGCAAACATAGTCGATAAACGCGCAGGACTGAGAGGTTTGCTAAAATGGGAGGCCTTTGCCCTGTAGTGGAATACAATATAGACTTAAAAAAAATGCCATTCCATACTATTTTTTCACAGAATAAAGGTACTGATTTACAAATTCAGAACCAACACTGATATTTTTATTTTTCCTATTCCACTTCAGTGCAATCCGTGGTTCGTATGCCTAAAAATTCGTCGGAATCCATCGAAGCTAGTAACGTTTTGAAGTTTTACCCAAAAAAGATATCTGAAATGTTCCTTTGAGCATTTGCTCATTCAAGGACATCCTACGTTACATTTTGAAAAGAAATTTCTTCTATATTTGGGTTAAAAATGTGTCCAAGTTTTGAATAGGATAAAAAAGAGTTGATTACATGTTTCTTTCATCTTAGTTGACAGGTAAGCACGGGCTCAGTGATTTGAAAATAATAAAATTAAATATTAATTCAAGAAAATAAGTAGTAAGCATAAAGCTCAGCAGTGATTACAGACATGACTTTTGAGTTATAGATGGAGGGTTCGAACCCAAACAGTAAGCCCCGTGTCTTACTGTAAACCCGCGTTATGCCAGCGGGGTGGGTTATGGCTCATTCCCTCTCAAAGCGAAGAGGCCTGTATCCCATCTGTGGGAGAAATACAGGTTAGAAAGGTTAAAGAAAAATAAAACTAATAGGGAACAGAAACTAAAAGAATTCTGATACAAAAATGTGGTTTCTAAAACTAATGAAAAATTCTAAAACAAACTGCGTATTACGCGACTGCTCAAAAAGGAAGTTTTATATTTATTTGAGTGTATGTGTTTTTGGATTTCTTTATTCCACTACTAGCTTTCGCCCGCGACTTCGTCCGCGTGGAATAGTTACTTTGGGCTAACGTTAAATTTATCCCCGATTTTGAAGCATTCTTCATTGGCGCTCCGCTCCTATTGGCCTTAGCGTAATGATACAATATAGCTGTGCCCGCGACTCCGTCAGCGTAAGTTAATGTATTGGTAATATTGTTTAGATCACGTTCACATGAGGCTTAAGTACCTAGAGAACGCTTCGACCGCGAGACGCGTCGAGCGCGGCGACCGATTCTCAAAAATAATCCTTATAGCATGATTCAGTATTCACGCGCGATGGCTTATTATTATAAGCGTATTTCATGTATAACTTTGGTGTTTCTATACCGATTTATATGATTCTTTTTACGGTTTCGTAGCCGAATGGCAAAAAACGGAATCTTTATAGTTTCGACATGTCTGTCCGTCTGTCTGTCTGTCTGTCTGTCTGTCCGTCCGTCCGTCTGTCACAGCAATTTTATTCCGAAACTATTAGGACTATGCATGTGAAACTTGATAGGTAGATGTATTCTGTGAACCGCTTTCCGATTTTGAGAAAAAAATTAAAAAATATTTAAAATAAAGGGGGGCTCCCCATACATGGAACTAAACCTGAAAATATATTTTTTCATGAAATCGATGCATGTGTAGTATCTATAGACAGTTCTTTAAAAACGACATCGGGGTTTCTAAAACCACTTTTCCATAAAGTCAATCGTTTAAAAGATATAAGCTTCCAAAGTGGTAAAATGTGTGTGTGGCGGAGACAACCTCTAACTTCTATAATAATGGAGTGAAAAATCTAAAAAAAAATATGTGTCTGTAGATCTTAATATAAACTTTCAACCAAAATTAGTTTGAACGAAATCAGTTCAGCAGTTTTTGAGATACAGCATATTTTCTAAAACCGCAAATATAACTTTGTAATTCATACAAACACTATGAAAAACAAATTTATTCGGCGCAGTTGTAAAAATGTAAAAAAGCCAGTTTTAAGAAATTTGCAAGGTTTTTTTTTTCAAAACAAATTTATTTGGCGCAGTTGTAAAAAATGTAAATAAGCTAGTTTTAAGAAATTTGTAAGGTTTTTTTTTCGTCAAATAAATTTGCATATTATATTATAGTTACTACGGAACCCTTCATGGGCGAGTCTGACTCGCACTTGGCCAATTTTTTTATGGAATAGTTAATAATGTTAACTTTTTCAATTAGGGGTGACTGAGAGTGTTATAAACGTAAGAGTAGACAAATATTATAATCAGAAAGCTTCGAACTGCTAAGCTATCGGGAGTTACACGTGTTATTGTGAGTCAACCATAAAAGTTAGACATATGCTGTCGTGGGATATTTTTTATATAATTTTAAGGAGAACATTTCCGTCATGAAATGATTTGTGTAGCTTTAACCATTAAGGTTGCACACGCGACGGAAGCTTAAAAAATGGAGTAACTTCTCCCGTTTTCCCAACATTTCCCTTCACTGCTCTGCTCCTATTGATTGTAGCGTGATGAAAAGTATACTATAACCCGCTCAGGAGTATGAAAAATAATTGTACCAAGTTTCGTTAAAATCCGTCGAGTAGTTTTTGTTTCTATAACGGTTATACAAACAGACAGACAGACAGACAGACAGACAGACAGACAGACAAAAATTTAACTGATTGCATTTTTGGCATGAGTATCGATCCTTAATCACCCCCTGATAGTTATTTTGGAAATATATTTCATGTACAGAATTGACCTCTCTACAGATTTATTATAAGTATAGATAACTTCTAAACGGCTCGACTGCTTTAAATGTATGTGGTATTGACAGAAGCGTTGAGCTATTCTGGGTAACATGGGCTAGTGAACATTTCAAAAATTTAAAGGGGGAGCCATAATTCATGAACAAAGCGGATTTTTTTTTCATTATAATTTGACTACGTATTAGTTTACGTAGTCAAATTATAATGAAAAAAAAACGGGTTGCACTCCGAGAGTGCTGGCAGAAGTGAAAACTTGAATATAAACGTTGTGCATTTTTGATATTTTGGAATGGTTAGGGAATAATTTTGCACGAATTGCTTTAATTATCATTATGAAAGTACTGTCATTTATGTGGTAGAATACAATATTTATTTATTGCGCTATCGTACACAAACATGACAATTTATATTACATTAAAAAGTTTATCTCTTAGAAAAATCAACTTTCATCCATATTTTCGACGACTTTTTCACCATCATTATTACCAGAACCATCATCGCCAATCTCTAAAACTACGAAACAGCAGGCGCAGGCATACATTTTCACCACGCCGTAGAAAGAGAGGTGGATACTACCTCTCCTATGCCGCGCCGGCTATCTACTCTCCGTTCGTCTTACGAATTTTCGATCAGGTCACGTGTCCTGACGCGAGTTTAACACTTTTTACCCATTACAAAAAAGTGCACAACGCCGCTAAAGAAGTTTTCACTTCAAAAAATTCACGAGATTGCTTAGTACATAACAAAATATTATAAAAGTACAGTAGTATTCAATATGCATTCGTTCACTTAAAGAAAGAATTTTAAAAATTATCTTTCGTGGCGAATTGTGCCTTTGAGAGAGGTAAC
The DNA here is from genome assembly GCA_943138885.2 of Tholera decimalis. Taxonomy (NCBI): domain Eukaryota; kingdom Metazoa; phylum Arthropoda; class Insecta; order Lepidoptera; family Noctuidae; genus Tholera; species Tholera decimalis. The sequence continues at coordinate 19,223,102 of OW964573.2, read as the reverse complement.
CTTTCTGAAAAGTTCTGACCTCAATTTCTTCTCACAAAACTATACTTTTAACAAAATTACATAACACTAAGACCAAAACTACTTTCTCACTTACTAATTGTTTCAATTACAACTTTAAACTAAGTCGATAACAAGAAAGGAATGATTATTGCTTCCTTTCAGCCAAAGACTGGGAAAGTTTTGCTAAAAGTATAAATAGCGCAAGTTTTAAGGCAGCTAATCCTCTCTTGAAGTTACGTTAAAGGGGAATGGAATTGTTAGCTATCTATACTAGTTTTTTAACACGCTTTTATTAGATCAAGCTGTAACTAACTATGTAATACAATCTAAGAGTCTGAATTACACGTACAATCGAGCTGGTCTGATGATGGAATTGGAATGTGGTTGATGGAACCTTGGACTGCCTACTAGTGAACATATCGAGTTTGGGCTCATTAGATCGTCTTAACATTATTATTATTATTACTATTTATAGTGGTCAGTGGCCCTGACTGCTATGCTCATGGTCGATCGATTCCCACCCAGGACAAATGTTTGTGTGATGAGCACGATCATTTGTTCTTTGTCTGGGTGTAATTTATCTATAACATGTATGTATTTAAAAAAATATATATGTATATTTATCAGTCGTCTAGTACTCATACCACAAGCTCTGCTTAGTTTGGGACTAGATGGCGTTGTGTGAAAATTGTGGAATATTATTATTATTATATTTCTCTTGATGACGAGGACATATGATGGAATATAAGGTACTAGAAATCACTTTAAAATTTTACATTACGTTGAAAAATATTAAGTTAAATACAACAACTTAATATTTTCCGCTGATTTCTTATTTTAAAAAACCATGGATCGAATATTGTGTGTGTGTGCTAATCTTGTGCAATGTTGCCGGACCTGTATCACTGTTGGTGGTAGTAACTTTAAGCTGCACCTCCGTCAGAGCCAGCGCATTAACGTTATCATCGAATAATCCGGCTCTGGACAACAATCCAAACTCGGAGAACACATAAATAGTTCTTTTAAGAGCTGCCTAAGTTTCATTGTTTCCCCCGCATCGCCCGCCCTTCCCCTGTGTTTTTGCAAAGTAGCTTGTAAGTTTTCTTATTTTAATAATAATAACACAAAGAAAACTACAGTCTGAACTAACTGCAAGACGTAAGAGTCTCGCAGGCTTAGTCTTGTTCTTGCTTAAATCTTGCAGGGTAAGTCTTAGTCTTGCTAAAATTAGGCGGTCTTGGTCTTGCAAAAATGCAAGAACAAGACCAAGACTGATTTTGGGCAACACTAGGTGCCAGTCTCATGGGTACATTACCAGTCGACAGCGTTAGAGGGACTATGTTTTGGTGTTTTACTTTAGTTGAAAGAAAATGAAGAACAAGTTATTTGCGCTGCCACACGAAGCGAAAGAAAAACTATAGGAGAAAATATGTGTCAAAAACATGGAAAACACTCATTGCTCAGAATAATGCAGCACACACAAACATACACACACACATAGACACAGACAGACAGGCCCATGTCACCGTAATTTTAGAATTTCTTATTGTTTATTATTATATTCCTTTAGTTATTAAGTTTTCATATACTGAATGCAAGCACACTCTTACATAATATTGTAAGTTCTAGTTTAAGAAGAGCAGGGCCTCCTTTTTTTTTTTTAACGTGGTATGATTATCAAATAAGTCCTCCCACCCCGGGCAGGGTGGGATGGACTGTCAGACTTTTACTGACTAAAATCCACGGTGTTCCTTCAATAACCCTTTACGTACCGGGGCCACGGTAACGGGATGAGTCCCACGACCCCGGCAGGCTTCGGCCCTCTGCAGAGGGGGCCTCGTCATGTTGCTAACGCTCTTTGAGGCGCGCGTGGAACACGACGCGCCGTCGACCCGGGCATGGTCCATGGTCGGACAGCGACTTGCCCTTTACTCGCTGTCCGCATGCAAGCACAAGTTTTTCACAAACTTAAAAGGAGACCCTTTTTTTTTTTTTTTAGCGTGGTAAAATTATCAAATAAGTCCTCCCACCCCGGGCAGGGTGGGAGGGACTATCTGACTTTTACTGACTAAAATCCACGGTGTTCCTTCAATAACCCTTTACGTACCGGGGTCACGGTAACGGGATGAGTCCCACGACCCCGGCAGCCTAGCGTAAGAAAAACTGTAGTAGTTCTAAGTTAATAAAATAAATAAAGAATGGTATACCACCGTGCGAGACAATGACACGGCGCTGGTTTTCAGTGACGGCCGGTGCCGACGTGTTGATTTCAACTGGTTTTGGTAGTATACAGTTTAGTTTTTCTTGCTTTCATCATCATCTACTTAGCCTTTTCGCAGCTATGTTGGAGTTGGCTTCCAGTCTTCCCGGATGCAGGTAAGTACTAGTGTTATACATGGAGCATCTGCCTATCTGATCTCCACAACCCAGCCCGGGTAACACGATACCCCTTGCTAAGACCAGTGTCAGATTTTCTAACTTTTAACTACCAATAACAACTGTCAAAGATGTACAAATGACAGCTGGGACCAACTGCCTAATATGTTTTCCGACGCGAGCTCGATATGTTAATATCCCCAACCTTCCACAGATCCAAGCAATCAAGCGCTGCGTAGCCTTGAATGTCACCCGTGCTGCTGTTATTATTTTAGCCACGCGCTCCTCCTCGCTTGAGTTTTTATTGCTTTATTATTTTTCATTTTTTCAAACGATTAGTCGACTCCACAAGTGTCCAGAGAGCTAACCTTTTCTTTGGACAGAGAATCGGCATTGCCATTCAACGTGGCAATGTGGCCAGTGTTCTGGGCACTTTTCCCGTTGATAGCGATGTTGCCTAATTTTTCGATGCCCTATAATTCCTTTTTCTTTTCGCTTGTATATACTTTATTTGAATGAATATTATTTACCCATTTTGTAAGTTATTAAATAGTTAGTCTAATATTTTTTGCTATTGTTTCCGTGATTAAAAATAAACATAATGCATTTACAGTTCCAAAGTATAACAAGTTATGTTGCCAAGTTTGAGTTCCTGAGTTTCAGCGCATGTTTTAAAAGCTGCATAAATCTAACTTGTGGCAGATTGTTTTTAACAAGATGGCAGCTGTCGGTACAAGACATAAGTGAATAGCTTTGACTCGTGAACTTTGGCAGAGATACCACCCGTAATCAAACATCTTTTAAGTCATTTGTGCAAGCCACATTCAACCACTAATCCACTGGTTGCTTAACGTCACTGGTGCTTTATTTACTGAGAGCCTCAATGGCATTTACATGGTATACGTCATTACATTTTTTGGGAATATGAATGTAACCACCTTCGCCATGTGGAACGATTGTTTTGTAAGCATTTCAAAGAAAGCTTGAGGTATAAAGACAGTGCATTTGTTACATTTCGGAGAGTGTGCGATGGAATAGCACAGTCTAATTCCACCAAGCCTGTTCCATCATCGGACTACAAGACAAACAGCGATGCGCCCTCGTTACATAGTGGACATCCCACTCATACGCACAAAACGTAATATTTTCATTGTACTTACGTACAGCTAAGGAGTGGAATTCCCTGCCGGAGTTTGTGTTTCTTAATAGCTATAATTTGGGGTCTTTAAGTTAAGAGTAAATAGGTTACTACTATGTATATAATATGTTCTATTCATAAAAAAATAAGCAGACCCTTTTTCAAACACTCTAAGGAGAATTTGAATTTTGAATGTAGTCAGCATATACTAAGACTTAACTTTTTTTTTGTAGAATAAACCTGTTAGCATTTATTTATTCAACATACATACGTGTGTACGAATATGTTATCTATACAGTGATGATTTCGGATAACTGATTTACTTCTTGAAAATACGCTGAGTCCATTCACCCTCCAGCAAAACGAAAAAGTTCACGTACGCAATAGCATGTAACAATTTCATCAAAAACTGTCAATTTGACACAAATTCGAAGACTCCTATAATATATAGGTGGACCATGAATCCTATTGAATGTTACATTTTATTTTACTTTCGTTTATTGTGGCTAATAATGCTACTACTAAAAATGCTCTGAGTCAGAGAAAGAAAAAAGGTTGTATAGTTAACCAATATTTGGCCTCTGCTGAAAGTCTCCCTCATAGCCTTTTAATGCTCGCAAAATTTTGCCATTCCATGCCAAATCGTCCGGAAAGGTCAAATACAATTTTACTACTTTGTTCAAGTACTTTTCAAGACCTAATATCATTTGTTTTACTATCGTCACGTCACGTCTGGAGTTTGTTATTTTTGAAGCTGATAAGGCTCAAACCTTGTCAATCTATAAATGCAAAAGTTTGTAAGGATGGATATATAGATGTATGGATGTTTGTTACTCTTTCACGCAAAGACTACTGAACGGAACTGAATGAAAGGTAAATATATACATCGTGTAATTTAAAGGGTATATACATACCAAGTGCATGGCTCCTTTGGATGATAACAAACGATATGGCAAGGGTTTTGTAATCCTAAGTCTACGTGTGTAGAACTTATTACAAATTCGAATTTTTCAAATTAAGAAGAACGAAAAGAATTATCGTGTTATTGGCAAGTGACGTGGCAAGTTATTGACCCTCGTAGTGCTAGTAGTAGTAGTACCTCGTAGTAGTAGTAGTAGTGTTTGTTATGATTGGTATTCAAGAAACATATGAAACCGATAATTTGGTATCAATTCTTTGAGTAACTTATTTTTAGCTAAAACTGTGCATAGAGACTCCATACCAGATGTTGTCTTCAGCCCTTTTGAATAGATATGGGGTTTCCGTTACACGTTGTATAGATAGTTAACATCCTGGAATAACACAGTCTCATTTTTATCCCGGAATTCCCACGATATCGGGATTTACGCAGGAAAACACTCCCACGTGAACGAAGTTGCGGGCAGACGCAACGCGTATTTTAAACAAGTTATGGTATGGGCTTAAACAGAACAGAGATATGGGGTCAAAAGATCACAAAATTTATCATCTGGATACATTTTTAAGAATCATTTGGTTGTCGGTCGTCTAGATTCACCTGAATAATAATAATGATTAGTGGTCGCTGGTCGGCCAGCTGTCGAAATCCGACCATAGTTCATTTAAATTTTAAGTTTGATCGTTACTATAAAAGTTTTAGCTTTCTGCACTCATTATCCATATAAACTTTTAGTAAATATGTCAAATACCAAACTTTCACTTTACGTATGAATACAAATGTATACCCATCTAATAATAATAGGCAGCCAGTCTCAGCGGAGATAATTCAGCAACACAGGAGATACATATTATAGTGCACAAGTTTATGCGCAGGTAAAGGAGCACTCTATGTTCCTTTAATCTCATAGTCCGATGAGATGACAATTCGACGCGACCGCGACTGGAGAGAGTTCGGTTCAGCAAACTAGACAGTGCGATTCGGCCTATAGCGCCTGTAACTTGGACCACAAACAAAGGAACTGCGGATTCAGACGAAGTTAAGCTCGTGATTATTCAATTATAAAGATAGTTAATATTCGTGGCGAGTTTGTAGTTAAAAAGGTATAATTTAATTCGTTCGGATTATTAGTTTAAGCAAAATTTTCGTAAAGTAAGGATTTTCGTAGATTGTTAATTAGAGCCGAACTTTTCAAAAACTAAGTACCTAATTATATACTCTATATTTTTCTAATAAATCTAACAATACTGGATATTATTATAAGCAAATCTATACTAATAAAGGGAGCAGCGGTTCGATATGTTTTTGGTGTGAAAATTGTTGAAAGGCTCGATAGTGACATAGTCTACTTTAATTTCACTGAAAAAAAAAGCTAGTTTGTATTAAAAATAACATCAATGATAAATTTTCGTGACATTATTGCGGTAAGGTAAATAAACCTTAAAAAAAAACTTAATAAATGACTACCTACTACATCTACTAAACCTAACTATGTGCATAAATACAAAAAAAAAGTCGCTGATGCATCGAAGTACTCCTCGATATCGCTGTCGTTCGGAAAAATGCCTAGAAGACTGGCAGCATTACCACTTTAAATGACAATATTTACTATGCGATTCAAATAAAAACCTCTATCTGTTAAATGTCACTTGAAACTTCGTTTTTCTAAATAATTTCCAAATTAATAATGTTATTTTGTTTAACCGAGTCTCACATCAAATTTTTAATTATTTAAAGTCATAATATATTTTTTAAACCATACCTTTCTCTTTCTTCATTTCATTATTCGCAATTCGCCTGAAAGTAAAGAGGACACATGGCGTAAAGGCCCAGAAGCCATGGCAAAATTATTAAAGATTTTTTTATACCATTTATGATAGGCTCGCGTCTGACCACCAAAATAAAGTAAGAGAACAATGTTTTTTTTTCGCACTATTTTCGGAAATAAATATTTAATTTAATTCTGTTTTTAGTCGCACTACCTAACTGGTTCGAATGATAGCTATGTCATCACAATATGGCGCTATGTCCATCCTATTCTTAGTACATACAATCGCTTTATACATATTTAATCCTTTTTTTTAAATTGTAAAACCGTATGATCTCCAGGTTTTGAGTTCTACGTGACCTATTGTGTTTTAAAGATCTTCCAATCACGTTTGATAAAAATAACTGAACTGAGCACCATTTTGGAGCTAGGTTTCAAGCTATTACGAATATTAGCTATGTCGGATGCAAAGGCATTAGACGTAGCAGTGAGTTAAAGGACCGAGTGCAGTATGAAAATATTCTATACTAGCTTTTACCAGCGTATTCACTCGCATGAATGTAAAAAATATCCTACAGAACTGTACCATTGGGATAAATAGTATCCTGTGATACAGATGGAACGAGGCGTTACTTTGCGGAAATTAAATAAACTAATACTCTAAAATAGTAACTACGGTTAAATCATAACCTGGGTTAGTTAGGACATAGGATACTAATATCCTTTAGGTTAGTTAGAAGCCAGGTTGCGATTTAATCGTGCTTTACTTAAATCTACTCAGGCGTTGAAGCGATCGTGATTATTTTTTACCCGACTATGGTGAAGAAAATGGAGGGTTATGAGTTTGACCTGTATGCATTTATTTCCGACGGCTCGCTCATAAATTCTAAAATACTTATCACCATTTGAGAAACGCAGCGAAGACTAAAAACCAACACTAGGCACAGAAAAAAAATCGAATCTGTTATTTCTTTGTTTAATGGAGAATTTAATTTAAAGAAATTATGAAGTCTAATGCTAGAGCTTTAAAAACATTAAATGAACAGCCATAGCAGTGCAGTATAATAATATTCAAGTCAGAAGCTTTACGAAGTCATGCTTTCTTAAGGCTTGTATTCATGCCAATAACCTTGACCATTTGGGCGGAGCTAACGACCCCTCTCCGCGCGTCACTCCGCGCAGCTCTCCGCTACCCGCATGCAACAGAAAAGAGAGGCGCGCTCGGCCCGCGCCTGCGCCGCCGGCATGCGTCGTCGCTTCGCCTAGTCTCGGCACAGAGTATCGAAATCACAGAAGGTCAAGTCATCGTGAAAGTTAAATTCATTTTTATTTGTACCTCATCAAAAGTGGTCAAATTTTGTTTTTATTTATTATCTATTGATATAGATGCACTTTGAGTATGTACTGTAGAAACTATACCTCTATTATAGATCAGCCTGGCTCGAAACATGAGGTAAACAACTTGATGTATCTTTTTAACTTAATTATATATAAATAAAAATTAATGGCTAAATGTGTTGCTAAGCGCAAAACTCAGGAATGGCTGGACCAATACGGATTTTTTTTCGAATATTCGTTATAGTCTGAGGAAGGTTTCTATTAAGAGAAAAATGGTAGGTAGGTAGGTAAGGTAGGTATGTAGGTAGGAACTTAGAGTAAGGTAGATAGGTAGTATAATTATTACTAGTGTATGTCATATTATTTGTTTCATTTTTTATAAACAAATAGATTATAACTAAAATTCACTGAAATTTTACTTTCTTTCACCAAGTATTTTTATTCTTTTGGTTGGTTGAACTTCTTCGTCCTCATTTATTTCTCCGTGTTCACATATATTTATTTTTAGAAATATTGATAGCCATATAAAATCTTGTTCTATGTTTTCTTTTCGTCCTTCTTCGTTCTCGTTTTCTTCATTTTTCTCATCAATCTATTTTTCTTTCCTTAGTTCTATTTCCTTCTCTTTGTCGTTTTCTTCTTTCTCTTGTACATTATCTTAACTCTATCTCTCTATCTCAACTGGCGGCTTCGTCCGTACGAAGAGAAACCGGTGCATATCGGCTCAAGCCAGGCCTCGCTCAGACGAAGCGCACACACGCGCCTTGCTTGTAGTAGTGTACCTATCATAGCGCAGTTGTATGAAGCTTACCCTCTGTCCGTTTACTCTGTGCTATCTACTTTTATGCGAGGTAAGTAAAGTGATAGTTTATAATGAAATATGTAGATAAAACTTTAAACTTACCTTGATAATAAATGTATAACCTTTTGTTTGTAATATTTTTTTAGACCTCTCTTCATTCGTTTCTGCTTATTCCCATGTTTTACAAACTAAATTTAAACACTACTAAAACTGTAAAATACTATGAGTTTATAACACTAACACTACTTATAGATACATAGAATACTTTTTAACTTATAAACAAGAATCTATACTTATAATAAATCTGTAGAGAGGTCAATTCTGTACAAGAAATATATTTACAAAATAACTATCAGGGAGTGATTAGGGATCGATACTGATGCCAAAAATGCAATCAGTAAAATTTTTGTCTGTCTGTCTATCTATCTGTCTGTCTGTCTGTCTGTCTGTATAACCGTTATAGAAACAAAAACTACTCGACGGATTTTAACGAAACTTGGTACAATTATTTTTCATACTCCTGAGCTGGTTATAGTATACTTTTCATCACGCTACAATCAATAGGAGCAGAGCAGTGAAGGGAAATGTTGGGAAAACGGGAGAAGTTTCTCCATTTTTAGGGTTCCGTAGTCAACAAGGAACCCTTATAGTTTCGCCATGTCCGTCTGTCTGTCCGTCTGTCCGCAATTTAGCTCAAAAACTATTGCTACTAGAAAGTTGTACTTTGGCATGAGTATACACGTCAATGACGCCGAAAAAGTGGTAAAATAAACTTTTGAAAAAAATTATTATTTAGGGTACCTCCCATACATGTAAAGTAGGATGATAATTATTTTTTTTTGTTTCTTCCCATAGTGTGGGATATCGTTGGATAGGTCTTTTAAAAATATTAGAGGTTTGGTAAGACCGTTTTTTGATAAAGTTAACCGTTCGTGACTTATCAAGCTTTAAAGTACCAATTTTCGTTAGAGTCAGTGTCCTCCCCCTCTATCAACTAAACGGTTGTAGTTAGAAATTCAAATGTCACGACAGTAGTACCTATATATAACGAAATTTAAAGGAAAACTTTCACACATAAGTAGGCTTTACAAGTTTACGAGTAATAGTCGACCAATTGTATTTGACTCGAAAATTTCGAACAACTCTACAGAAATGTCGATAGATGGCGCTAAGCGCCAGTTGTATCGTGCTAGCTTCTTGTGACGATTGAGTAGTATAGCTCTGTGTCCGTATTTAAATTCAAAACACCGGCTATGACAAGTTTTATACAAATCTCTAAAAATAAATAAAACTTTTCGTGCAAAATTGTCGGATCAGGTGAGGATTTGTATAGGAAGTCAAATTAGTGAGGTAGCCATGTTTGGCTTTTAGTTAGAGCATGGTACGAAACGATTAGTCAGCGAATACGACACGCACTTGGCTGTTATAAAAATTACGGAACCCTACACTGCGCGTGGCCCGACACGCACTTGACCGGTTTTTAAAGGTTCTGTCGCGAGTGCAACCTTAATGGTTAAAGCTACACAGAAATAATTTATGACGGAAATGTTCTCCTTAAAATTATATAAAAAATATCCCACGACAGCATATATCTATCTTTTATGGTTGACTCACAATAACACGTGTAACTCCCGATAGCTTAGCAGTTCGAAGCTTTCTGATTATTATTTTGCTCCGAAATTTAAAACCACCACAACTTTGCAATGAAACTCGGCTAAAAGTAACCCAGTTGCAACAAATTATAATCGAGGCTCAAATTTTAACAGGTTGCGGTACAGGAGAAACCGTCTTTATTCCCAGAATTCCCATAATACCAAATAATTTCCCATTCAAATTTAAAAGAACGCAATTCCCAGTATCGGTGTGTTATGCAATGACAATTAATAAGGCTCAAGGGCAGACTTTTCGTGTTGCTGGAGTACATCTCGGTGTCAGTTGTTTCTCGCATGGTCAGTTGTACGTCGCTCTTTCCCGGGTTAGCAGTTCTAGAAATCTTTATGTTCACGTGCCGGACGGGTCAACTTTCAATATAGTTTACCCGGAAGCTTTTCGCTGTAGTATTTTCGTTCTATAGGTACTTAAGCCTCATGTGAACGTGATCTAAACAATATTACCAATACATTAACTTAATAACACACAAGGAGTTACACGCTGACGGAGTCGCGGGCACAGCTATTAACAATAATATTGTGCGGTTCGGTATTGCGATATTTTTCAACAGTATTATAGATTGACATATTATATTTCCCTACTAAATTACGAAAGTTAATCTGTCTTTTACATCAAAATCACCGAACCGTGAGGAAGGACATAGGCTACTTTTTTTTACGTAAAACGACGGTAACGTGGATGAAGTCGCGGGCAACAGCTATCTATACTAATAATATCAGGCTGAAGAGTTTGTTTGTTTGTTTGAACGCGATAATCTCAGGAACTACTGGTTCGAATTGAAAAAATATTTTTTAATTAAATAGTCAATTTATAGAGAAAGGCTATAGGCTATATATCATTACGCTAAGGCCAATAGAAGCAGACCGCCAATGAAGAATGCTTCAAAATCGGGGTTAAATTTAACGTTAGCCCAAAGTAACAATTCCACGTGGACGAAGTCGCGGGCAAAAGCTAGTCAGAAATAAAACTTTTTGACGAATCGAAAGTCGGTTCAACTTTTTGATAATAAGTTTTATTTCACGCTTTTTAGTGGGTCGGTTTGTAACTTATCTAGTTACAAAAGCCAAAATGTCAACTACTTATCACTTTTTACAAAATATCGCTTTTCTCGGTGCAGAGCCGTTAATTTTTGAGGAGTTCTCCTGGTACATCACTATCAGCTCTACTTCACCATATGCATTGTGACGAGCATAAAGTGCTTAACATCTATATTCAAGTAATCTAATCGCAATCCACGAAAAACTTATTATTGAGTAGTTTCGATGGCCATCTGGGGTCTTAGTCATCAGTTCCACTTCCTCAAATGGTGCTTTTCGAGAGAAACTAAACAAGGTACTATAAGAAATACCCTAAACGCTATAGTTATGCCTATAATATTTGAAGAGTTCCCTCGATTTCTCCATGATTTCATCATCAGATCCAAACGTGACGACAATAGAACTAACTAGAATGTATATTCTTTCAAACAAAAAAAGAATTTTCCAAATCGGTCCAGCCATCTGCGAGTAATGAGTAACATCATAAAAAAAGTTCAAGACGAATTGAGAACCTCCTCCTTTTTCTAAAGTCGGTTAAAAAGCTATTCCACTATTTACAAAATTAATTTTTGCAGTAATATTTTACGATATTATTTCGTAGTGCTTGAGCTCTCGCAACGCGACGTACATCCACCTAGCAACACAATGCGCCCCGCACTGAATTTGTGGACGAGTGCGGGGGTGATGTAAACGCAGTCTTTAATTGGACGCATTTTTAATTTATTGTAATAAAAATAATACATGTTTGTAAAAAGTAACTAAACCAAATTATTTTCATTTGTATTGCAAAGCAGTAGTATATTTTTTATACTCTTTTGATAAGAAATTAAGGAGTAAAATGGTTTCATCTCAATGATTTGGAGGTGATTTGGCATTTTTTTTTCTTATTATGTGATACCGATAGAAAAATTGTGGCTAAACCAAATTACGGTTTATACCATGTAGATTACTAACAATTTTTTTCAGATGTAATTTCTCTGTAATTGCCGACGAAAAGTTGCTTCATCTGAATGCTTTTTTTAAGCTTTTTTCGAGACAGCAGCCTTAAAACAAGCATGTTAAAAGTGCCGCTAGTAGTAAAAACAAGAAACATAGAATGTTTCCACTATTATGCATGTCGATCTAAAAATATGCCTTATATCGCCATCATCTCAGAACAAAACAGAAACAAAAGGTTTGTTTTATAATCTGAGACCATCATATATTAGACTTGCTGTCTATTTTTTTTATTGATAATAGGCTCGCGTTTGACCACCATCTCACCTGATGGTAAGTGATGATGTGGTCGAAGATGGAGCACGCTTACCTAGAAGAAACCTATTCACTCTTGACTTGAAGACCCTAGGTTATAGCTATCGGGAAACACAGACTCCGGCAGGGAATTCCACTCCTTTTGTGCGTATGTGTGGGATGTCCACCATGTAACGATGGCGCATCGCCGTTTATCTTGTAGTCCGATGATGGAACGGGCTTAGCAGAATTAGATTGTGTAATTCCATCGCACATTCCCCGAAATTTAACTGATAGAAAACCGATAGACTAGCAACTCTTCGTCGATGGTCAAAGCTATGGAACTTTGACTCGACCAGTGCATCGTTGCCAATGAGTCTGTTGGCCAGTTTCTCGATTAACTCAATTGCGTCCAGTTGGTACTTGGCAGATCCGTCCCTAAGATGAGAGCAGTACTCCATACACAACCGAACCTGGGCTTGATACAGATTGAGCAGCTGTTCCGGTGTGAAGTACCGTCTCACATTTACTAGGATTCACAACTTTTTTGATGCTAGATTAGATTATCCGTTAGTAACAAAACTGTGTCGTCCAAACACTAATTTACATAATATAACTTCAGCTCCTATATACTATATGAGGTAAAATTGGTTTTTGGTGCCACCGCTTTAATAGTGTATGAGGCAGATTAGCGCTTGTTCAGTTTTATCGCTTGTTTTAGAGAAAAAAAAATTATCGCGTCTTAAAAACTCAGAACAAAAACTAAATAAAAACTATTCAACCGACGACAAAAAAGGAGGAGATTATCAATTGGACGCGTATATTTTCTTTTTGTTTTTTTTATGTATGATCAATTGATCACCGAATACTCGAAGACGGCTGAACTGATTTGAAAAATTCTTTTTTTGTTGGAAATGGTATACTTTGAAATTGTTTTAAATATTATTGCGAATTTTTTGTACTTATAACCTACTTGGTGCCATATGAAAACCCTGAGCTGTATTCGGTTACTTATTTGAATGCAATATTTATGGACTGCTGGTGTAGGTACCTATTTTCAAATAAATAACAAATTCCTTTTCCAAAATAAAAACTTACACCATACATTATAAAACATAAATTTAAAATTTAAACTTATTGTCTTCAAAGTTCGTTCCGAAATTTCAAACTACCTACTAAGTTATTACTATAATCTAAAGTTTTAAGCTTTCGAGTAGAGTTGAGAGCATCATACCCGTTCTGAAACGATGAAAAAGTTTTTCAAGCGTCTGAAAATTTCAATATCACTAAAAGGATTTTGCGATTCGGCTGTTTTTGAATAGCCCTTGTTATTTTGAGTAGATTGAAGGGTCTAACGTAAAAATGTGCGCAGGTTTTTTCTATTTTTAAATGTAAATGGTTTTAAAGGTATTAATACTTTTTTCTTATGCATGTTTTGTGTTAGTCTATGTATTAAGTGGGCCACTGTTTTAAGGTATTTTGAGCAACGTCTAGTAACCAGATAAATGGGCACATTTGTGTTCCCTTTACTAGCTTTCGCCCGCGACTTCACTCAGTAAAATAAGTAGCCTATATGACTCTCCAGGTCACCGACCTGGTAGTGCTCTGTTTGAACGAGACAAGCTAGGACAAATAAACACACTTTCGCATAAATAATATTGGTATGGATTAGCGAACTAGCTGCACCTATGATGCAATGACTTTAAATTAATTGGCATCATGTCACGAGGTTTAATAAGTATGAACAACGCTAAATTTTAAAATGAAACGGCTGCTTACTAATTTAGATTTTTTTTATCTATTATGCCAAATAAGAACTCCAAAAGGACTGGGGACATCAGGTCCTTTTGGAGTTCTTATTTGGCATAATAGACACAATTTTTTTCTTCATAGTTACTATCCAAATTCTCAGGAAAATTTGAATATAGGTACCTAATATAATACATCTCCAGTTGCATACTAAAAACAACACTCATCTAGTCGGAGGATCTTTTCTTTTTTTTTTCATATTTACTGGGCAGAACAGAGCTGTTTATTTTGATTCACTTTTATTTGGTAAACGGGCTGCATCCAGCATGAAGCCAAACCTCCAAAGGCCCGTCATTACGTCTTAGTGATGCGTATGCGTTTCTGCACGTAAAATTAAAAGACAGAAATTATTCCCTCCTTTTCTTCGAGTTTTGCGAGCATAGATATAGTAAAATAACCACTATACTATTGTCATAACACTACTCATAAATAAACTATCCCTCACCAAAATCACTTGCAAATCCCAGAAATAACTTGTTTAAAGAAACAATCCATTTTAGGTAAACATTATCAAATCCCCACCGCGGGTGCTATCATCGGACGCCTCAGATCTGTTCGACTCATCTTTTATTCATTACTGATTTTTTCCCGTGCATACCCTGTGCGGTGCTGTATTGCCAGGGTTTGGATTTAAATATATATTTTTACAGATTTTTACTGTCTTTTGATAATGATTATCCAGAAATATGGAAGGACTAATAATTCTATTTTATATTATTTTTGTTTTAATATACCATTTAGAGGTCATGTTACACCTTATCTAAATAAGCATAAAATTTTAAAAATGAACGCTCGGCGTAAATTACATTTGGCAAATCTTCTGTTTGGTTTAATCAAAACTAAAAAACCGTTGTATTTGTACGACAAGCTTGAGTGGACAAGAGGTCATAGAAACCGGCAGGGAAGACTTTGTTCTCAGAGCCTTTTGACACCACATCACAAGTCGGCAGCGTTCAGAGGTAGTTTTCGGTATGCGGCGAGTAAATGTTGGAATAATATTCCCCCACCTATAAAATACTGTGGAAGTAAGCCAACATTTAAGTTAAAACTAAAACAGTATTTACTCGAACATCAAGAACAATATGAGAATATTAAAATAAATTCATCTGCGATTTGAGTACTTACCGACTGCCGTCTCCGTGTTTTGGAACATGCTGGTCATTATTTAATTATTCAATTTTATTAATTTCTACAATTTTAATTATTTATATTCCGATTTAATTTAATTTTAATTTATTGATTATATTGATATTAATATATATGCATATTATTTACGCGTAATTCAATTTTTCGTCGTTCAAGCGGTGTTAAATGAAATGTTTACGCGTGTGTATTGCACGTTCGAGCGTGTGGCATCCGTGGGCTGCGGCTGAAAATCAGCGTTAGGTGGTAATATTTAGCATAGTCACCTGACATTATGCTGAGCTGAGGCCCTTTTGGCACAACGATGTTTTTTTATTTTTAATGTTCTCTATAATGTGTTTTCTATGTGCCAATAAACGCAATTTTCTTTCTTCTTTTTCTTTTCTTTTCTTTCTATAGGCGTCTTGACCGGCGTGAAGGAAGAACTGGCAAGTATATTACAATCACGAACTTCTTTACCAACCGCAGACTAAAAATAGCTGTCATTTGATGTCAGTAAAAACAAATTAGAAAACTTACTTTTGCAAGTAATCATGGGTTCGTGGCGAAATATCGATCTTTTATGTTACGCAGCGCTTGCCTGGGTGGGTTTGTGGATGGGTGTCCATCTTAACATATCGAGATGCGAGAGACGAGAAGGACCACCAAAACATTATCTATACTAATATTATAAAACTGAAGAGTTTGTTTGTTTGCTTGTTTGCTTGAACGCGCTAATCTCAGGAACTCCGGTTCTGATTTGAAAAATTCTTTCAGTGTTAGATAGCCCATTTATCGAGGAAGGCTATAGGCTATATATCATCACGCTAAGACCAATAGGAGCGGAGCACTAATGAAGAATGTTTCAAAATCGGGGGATTTTTTTCCACGCGTACGAAGTCGCGGGCGGAAGCTAGTGTATATTTAAAGGTAAATTAACTAAATGAATTTATGGAAGATAAAAACCTCTAAATTAATATTACTTATAATATAATATATATACTCTAATTCTATATAAAATTTAGTATTGTCAAACTAGCCATAGTATTAATTTTAATAACATATAAATTGTATGTACAGACGCCAGCACATCAAGCTACAACAATCTGTCAATTTTTTTTAATAGATTTTCAACTTTATTGTTAAAGAAACTAAGTTAAAGGTTGATTGAGAAAATTTGACAGTTTCGGGTAGCTTCATGTGCTGGCGTCTGTACCTTACTTTGCAACATGGTAGTTTTAAGTTAATTTGCTGCGCCCTAACAGGCAGTGTTGCCATATATACAGATTTCTCCGTATTTATACAGATTTTCGATGTGTGATACAGATTAGCACTAGATACAGATTTTTATACAGAATTTTCTAACTCTGTTGTCTGTCAAATTACCATATTCAACTTAAAATAGAATCAAAATAAATGACATAGATACCGCGTTACACACCATTGTATGATCCTATTCTTTATGGTTATTTTTTTTTCACAAACGTTGTTTATTTTTAGTGTGGCAGCATTATTAGTTTCAATCGCTCTGCTCGGGAAATCCCCCAAAGTTCTGCGTGCTCTCCAAGGTACTTCGCTCTCGTCTTCGTCTTGTAGTGCGTGCGAAAAATACGTCAATAATTAATAACATAGGTTCAAACTTTTACTTAATTTAATATTTATATTGATTGTATTTTTGTGAACCATTATGGCATCTAAAAAACCCAGAGTGATGCAAAAGTTTAATCGGAACTGGATGGAAGATTCTTCATATAAGGCGTGGTTGAGACCTAGTAATAAAGGTGATTATTTTGTTTTCTGTACATTTTGTAATACAGATCACTCAGTTGGAAGTGCTGGAAAGAATGATCTCTTTAGACACGCGAAAACAAACAAACACCAAAATTCAAGTTCTGCTCCTGGTGGATCTAGCTCGCAAACATTATTGACAAATTTATTTTCAAACAAAAATATTGAACCAGTCAAAAGAGGAGAGATTTTGCTCGCAGCGTTTATAGCTGAACTTAAATAAAACGAATATAGCAATGATGATGATGATTAATATTCTAATTTGGTTAATTTGATTATACAGATTTTGTACAGATTTTAAGTTAAAATAGCATACAGATTTAATACAGATTTTAGCAGTTTCTACTACAGATAAAAGGTTCAAAGCATCTGGCAACACTGCTAACAGGGTAATTAGTTATAAGCCATGCCTGTAACTGCGTGTACATTGTGCAATAAATAAATAAGATTCCTCCGTGCCTCTGAAAGCACAATAAACCGTTGGTCCCAGCGGACATTTACTACATCTTTGACAGTCATCATGGGTAGTTAGACGCAAGAAAAATCTAACACTGTTCGTGCCAAAGGGTATCTATCGTGTTACCCAGCTACTGGGCTATGGAGGTCAGTCAGGCAGTCGCTCCATGTAAAACACTAATACTCCGCCGTTTTCGGTTAGACTGGAAGCCGTTCCCAGCTAGGAAAAGGTTTAGCAGATGATGGTTGAAAGACTTGAAAGCTTCTATAGGCGGCTCTGCCTACGTGAAGGAGGAACCCGCAAGTATTTTATAATTACGATTTTACTAACCAACAATCGATTAGTAAAATTTAGGTTAGTATATTGGGACATTAAATCGAGCGCAGAGCTAAAAGGCTTATAGGCGACGAGGTGCTGGTGGACAAGCTTCATAGCCTGGCTCATCGGCGAACCGTTGCTTGCCTGTCGGTTTTCTACAGATTGTACTTCGGGGAGTGTGCGCAGGAGCTCTGACCATTCCTCCATCTCCCTTTCACTACAGGTCTACCAGACGCACGGCTGGGTACCACCCACACTTAGTTGATATACCCCAAGCGCTTCTCCTCCACATTTATTGTGCGCACAGCCAAGCTGTGGAATTCTCTGTCGGCTTCTGTGTTCCCTGCCATTTATGACCTTTCAGCCTTTAAAGCACGAGTAAATAGGCATTTTCTGGGCTCGTTCGTCCCATCTTAGACCTCATCTATCGCTTACCATCAGGCGAGATCGAGGTCAAGAGTAGGCCCATCAGTAATAAAAAAAAAACCAAAATAAATATGTACCTATACCTACATTATACCTATTATTCCCTGTTTATTTCTTCTAGCCAGGGACAGAAGTTTTATACTCTGCGGTTAAGCAGAATATAAAACATCTGTCCCTAGCTTTACAATATTAGACGTCAATCGAAATAAATTAGAAACCTTATTTTTAGGAGTAATCTTTGTTTTTAAACATAGTTATCGCTCTGAAATACGTTTCGTTTTTCTACCGACGACAAAAAGAGGAGGTTATCAATTCGACGCGTATATATTTTTTTTATGTATGATCATGATCACCGAGTACTCGAAGACGGCTGAACCGATTTGGAAAATTCTGTTTTTGTTTGAAAGGGTATAGTTCGAAATTGGTCCCATTGTCACCAAGTCAGGATCTGATGATGGGATCCTGGAGAAATCGAGGGAACTCTTCAAATATTATAGGCACATCTATAGTGATTTGAGTATTTTTTATAGTAACTTGTGTAGTTGCATTCGAAAAGCACCATTTGTGAAGTGGACCTGATGATGAAGACCACAGATGGCCACTGGAACTACTCAATATATCATATATATCAATATTTCATGTGTTCCGCTTCGATTACTTGAATGTGGTTATTAAGCACAATGTGCTCGTCACAATGCATATGGTGAAGTGAAGCTGATGGTGAAGTACCAGGAGAACTCCTCAACAATAATTAACGGTCCAACATTGGGAAAAGCAATATTTTGTAAATGAATATAAGTAATTGACATTTAGGCTCATGTAACTAGGTAAATTAAAAATCGACCAACTAAAAAGGGTGAAATAAAAACTTTTTACCAAAAAATTAAACCGACTCCCAAAAAACACTGCAAAGTGATAAATAACTTGCATTTCGGAAGTCGGTGCCAAAAAAAAAGTAATAAAAGCTACCTAGATGGTATATCAGATAAAAAATGGCAATATATTGGTCATATTGGGATTAATTTACAGTAGTAGAATGTACTACTGCATATGCAGCAGTTATTTCTGGAAAATATTTGGCTAAGCTGCACACTCCATATAAATTATACTGAGTACTCAATAAATTTATTGCATTTTTTCACAATGTAAAATTAGGTGGTAGTTGATCATTATGAACCCCGTCGTGTAAAGCAAATTAGGAAAGAGGATAAAGACAAATATTATAATTATAAATAAAATATTTATAACTGTTACTACTCTTACATTGGTTAATTTTTTTTGTATTATGTTTTATTTATTTAATTAATTTATCACTGAAATAGTCATTTACATCATAATAACCTTTTTTAAATTTTACACTATAATCATTCCCGCGGATTTATTTTCTCCTGCTGTGTCAAATCCATCCAAAGGTTGTCTGTAAAAGATCGCTCTTAGCGATAAGACCGCCCATTGTAACACCCTTTGTAGATTTTAAGTCCTCATTTAATTTTATTATGGTGTACAATAAAGAGTATATCTATCTATCTATTCTACAAAAAACGGAATCAGCGAATAATTATCACGTTTCTCCGATGACATCTTACATCACAGAATTCATCATAAAAGTATAGCTTATGTAGGTATATACATAGGAAACCCCTCAGATATCCTAAGAGGTACTTTATGGGTACTTGATGCATCGTGATCGCAAGGGGAGATGAGTGTAGAGTGACTGATATCCTTACTTTGACTTGTGGAGATAAAAAATGTAACTGTATAGAAATCAAGTCACAAAAATAAGGAAGTGCCTACTTAATGAATATATTGTCAATATCTTATATTCTCCTTCAAAAACGCTAGAGTTGTTTTAAGCTAACATGGTCACTAACAGTATCATTAGAATTAGAGCAGATGAATAACAATAAAAAAATAAAAAAGATTTGGTAAATATCCTTTTCTAATGATAACGCTAGAGTTGTTCGCAAATCATGTTGCAAAATGGTTATGTCATATCAATAAAATTCCTACTGGAAACCCGAACGCGCGGTCTTCAGCCTACAGATCGAGCGGTCATTAACTAACAAGGTGAACGCATCGAGTGAAAGGCACCGTCCTCCAAGTTTAACAAGTTCGTGAGAAACGCGCTGGATAGGAACCGGTGGAGGCAGATTATTGTGCTTTATTTTTTTTTAATTGAGAATAGGCTCGCGTTTGACCACCATCTCACCTGATGGTAAGTGATGATGTGGTCGAAGATGTAGCACGCTTACCTAGAAGTAACCTATTCACTCTTGATTTAAAGAACCTCAGGTTATAGCTATCAGGAAACACAGACTCCAGCAGGGAATTTCACTCCATAGCTGTACGCACAATGAAAGTAGTGCGAAGTAGTGTTGGAGCTAACCATGATCCTCAGATATTAGGGGCCGACCAGAGAGAGAGATATTAATAGAATCATTTGAAAAGTAAGTGGGTTCTAGAAAAATATATACCCAAGCAAAAAGCTTTTAAAACAAAAACATGAAACGTGATGATAAAAAGCAGTAAAAACGTAACTTTTCCAGTTTAACACCAGAAATTCCAATTAAACATTTTCCCTTAAAAAGTGTAGTATTATTTTGGTTCGGCAACACAAGTACGAATCAGCGCGGGCGGTCCAATAAATCCGATATAAAACACGAATCGGTGTTTAACTTGTTTTCTTTTATATTCCACTTTTTTTTGTTTTCACTTCTGCTTCGTGTGCCATATTCGCGATAATGTGATTCACTTTTGGTCTTTTAACATTTTTGTCTTCACTATTTCATTTTGTCCATTCAATATTTTCGCTCTAGTTCAATATTTTCGCTCTAGTTCCCATTTTAAATGTTTAACGCAGTTTATTATTGCAGTCCGCGCAGATTTAAGTTGTTTTCTTGTTTACATAATGTTAAGGTAAATTATGTGTGTGCGTTGATGGACCCAATGGACGCCACTAACGCTGCTATTACTTTTAGCATACATTATACGTTTTTTTTATTATTCAGAATAGGCTCGCGTTTGACCACCAACATGATTGAAAAGACGATTCCTCATTAGGTTCATTTAGTTTTGTTTAATATTAATGATTTACAAGCAACAATGATTGATGGTGATATAACATTGTATAGATATTTTATATATAAAATAGACCTCACTAAATCTTACTGACGTGCATTCTATATTCTATTGATCCGAACATGGCTTACGTCAAACTGGATTATACTAAATAAAAAAAATTATGAATGACAATTTTATGATTGGACAAAAAATGAAGATGCCTAGAGGTAGACAAAAAATTAAGGGCAACTCGAATACTCATTATCTGGCAGAATGGTTTGGCTCTGCCGCTTAGGTTGTCAGGAAGTAATTATATTGTGATTAATTTATCTCTGCTAGGGATATATTTTACCTCTTATCATTGATATTTTAGCGGAGTTTTCATTACATTGATATCATTAACTAGCTGTTATCCTCGACATGCATGGATATTTTGACAAACCTATCCACCGGAAATCGTACATTTTCTTTTGATATCGTCTGGCATTGAACGTAGGCTTTTTGACGTTCCATGCCAGACGATAATATATCTATGCCAAATTTCACACAGATTCAATCAGCTATTCTGGCGTGATTGAGTATGTTACAAGACTTATTTCATTTCATCAATGAAAATTAACAAAGATAATTCTGAATTAGGGATAAATTATGGCAAATTTTAGTAAGAACAACTTTTCAAAAAAAAATAAACTATATAGTCCGAATTATGGCCTGATTACAATGCTTTCATGCCCCATAAAACAGTTCTGAAACATTAAAAAACCGAACACGAAGCCAAAAAAGATTCAACATGAGAAAGAGTTGGAAAAAACCATTAAAAACGAATAAGACAATGTAATAATGAAACCGACACGGTGACACGCAGACCAATTGCAATTTTTCATACAATTGGCTCAAATCCAACGTGATTACTACGAACACAGCGTCAGGTGAAATGTATGAACTATGAACAGAATAAAATCTCCTCTTTGAATCGTATTCATTGATTGGGTACGGTCGACCAAGAAAGTAGAGTAAGGCTTCTTAACCATTCATTACCAAACCACGAGCATAACTTAATCAGCCTGTTTTGTTCCCACTACTAGATACAAGCATCTCTATGAGAGAGATGCCTGTGTCCGAGGCAAAATTTAAAATAATCAGGCGGACCCTTTCCAATCTTTAATCTTTTAGACTAGTCGAATTTAATCACAGTCAAACTGACTACAGTTTTTGGGACATCGTAGTAAGAACTACATCGTACCTAATAAACAATAAATATAATAAATATAAATAACATCTGTTGCCCGCAACTTGGTTCCCAGAATAAAAAGTAGCCTCCATGTCATTTTAGCTTGTTCTACAGGCCGTTCGAAGTTTAAAACTGAAATAACAACCACTATCGAATTTTTAACCGAATTTGTCTAACAAATGATGGTATTATATTTTTCATTATGTAGTCATGATTTTGTAGCTAAGAAATAAAAGCCACATTGTTCAATCTACTAGGTTAAGCGACGCTTTTCAAGATCGGTCCGCGGATCGGAGACCATCACATCATATCGACAACGTTCGAAGGCTCAGAAAGCACGCTAAGTCATTGGCCCGACTGTCATTTAAACATCTTTGACAGTGGTTTGACAGCCAGAAATTCTGATATAATTCTTCCCAGGGGATATCCTGTTACCATTGATTTAAATAGTAAAGATACGGTCATCAGAACATTTGACGGACGCGGTCGCCCTACAAAATACACTAGCGCCATCTATGATAACTAAGATGTCAATCGGCGTGGTCTGCTCCTAGACGTAGCCTTGTAAGAGCGGGGTGTGGTATTTTTCGAGGTATAAAGAAATGAAACAAAACCTTTTAGTTTTTGAATTTTATATTTGTTATACATAAAAATACATTTTAATTTGCTTTTAATAAACAATAAAAATTAATTTTGTACATAATTTAATCTTATAGTAATATTATTAAATCTTTTTATTTCATCGGCTGCAACGCGCGCCGCTGCAAAGTTATGTCGCACTTTTACGCGGCTTCGCGTTGTCTATGCTAAAGGTTGAGACAAACAAGAAAGAAAATTGTTTTAAATAATGTTAGAAGTTGATTTAATGACATATTTTTATTATTTTTAACTTACCGGTGATATGAAATGTTATATTTTTTTTTATAGTGCTTTACGTCGTTGTTCACGCAACCCTTCACGACACAATTTGCCATTTTTGCTTGTAAAACTGACGACCCCTCCCTAAGATAGCCGATCGCGTTCTAGTTCACTTCGATAAAGGTTAGACCACTTTGGGACCAAGTTCGAGGCATCATTATAACATGCGATCCGCCCAGTCCTTACGAAGTAATATATATGTCAATGCCTGTTACCCAGTTTTTGAACTGTAGTCAGATAGGCACTCCCATCATGTAAAATACTCTAGCTAGATTCGTATGGACTAGAAGACAAACCTAAAAAGAGGAAAATGAAAAGAGGTCGTCATGTTGAGAATCAAATGAGAAGCCAATATCAAAAGTGCAAGTTCAATATAATCATAATAAAAGCGTCAATAGTCTAATGGCTAAGGCTTACACTACTGCCATGAACCAATTCCGGACACAAGCATATTTAGCTTAGTTGGGGGGTTACCAAGATTGCTAGTATTGGGAATTAAACCCACATTGCTGGTTCACTTTAAAAAAATCAATAGCCTTGACACGTCCAAAAAACCGATATTGATTCAAATAGATTTTTCTTTGTTCTACTGAATTCCGTTTTTACGCGATTTTCGGTTAGGGTCTGTCCTAATCCTATGTTTCAGAGGTATATTCTTAGAGGATTATGCTGTTAGATATTTATTATGAGGGTTAGTTATTTGATTTCCAGGAAAAAGGGTTTTCCTCTATTTTATTTATTTGACCGTCAGATCGAATGGAAATTTTATTTGTTTTTTATTGTAGTTCCTTCGGATTGGGGAATAAATAAATGTAATGTCTACACTGTCCTCTTTAATAGCCGCCTTTGTACATTTTGTGTTGCATAAAGTTTTAATAATTAAATAAATTTGAGGACATTTTTTAATCCTGCTTATTTTCTTGAATTGTCTCAACTTTATTAAAGACTAGCTTCTGGCCGCGGCTTTGCTTGTGTGAAAAAGTTTTTTCCGTAAAACTAAAGTATCCTATGTCTCTCTCAAGCCCGTCAACTCCCCTGGCACTAAAATCACATCGATCCACACTGCTCTAATTTAACGTGAAAGAAGGACAAACAAACAAACGCACTTGTGCATTTTCAATATTATAGTAGGTTTGGATGAGCACTGGGTCCTCTTATAAATTAATTTCTATTATCACCTGACCTTTCCGCATTTGATCACATTCTAAGGCAGCTCTACCATTTTCTAGTGTCAATATTGATCCTTGCCCTCCATTGGTATAATTCTCAGTACAAAGGACCACAATTTATTGTTCCCCGGCATTGTTTGGAGCTTACAAGGCCAGCTAGTTTGCAAAGCTTAATTGTAAGGGCCCTGAGTATGAATTACACATGTCTTTATTTACTATTCTACTTTGTTCTTACAATATTTGATCTGTGTTCGTTTGTCTTCAAGCAAAGGCTTTGGCCGTTGTATTTTAGTTGCTTCTCGCCTTGTGAAAATCTAGTGAATTAAGTTGTAATTATAAAAATAAACGGTTTATACAACGTGTAACGGAAACCCCATATCTATCCAAAACGGCTGAAGACAACATTGGTATGGAGTCTCTATGCACAGTTTCAGCACAAAATAACTGACTCAAAGAATTGATACCAAATTATTGGTTTCATATATGGGTCATTCTACATTTAGGGAAAAATAATTTAAAAAAAATAAAACATCGATTTTCATATGCTTATTAAATTTACTGTGTTTAGTAACATAAATAATCAACAAAATAATTAGTAATAGAGGTCATTTATGTTTTAATTACGAGAAAATTGACATAAAATAAAACAAGACGATAACAATACGTAACAGATATGATGATATTCTAAATAATTCTGGTTTACAAGTAACCAAGAATTTGTTATGAACGATAATGGTAAAACTAGATTGTTATCAATTTAAACCAAAATATAATTATTCTTGAACACAACAAGAAGACACAGAAAAAAATCTTAAAATATGATCACAGAAGTGACGTCTTCTTCGTCACCTTTTAACAAATAACTAGCTAATTTGATATCCATAAATATAAAGGCATACTAATCAAGTATAACTTTTTAATACTCAAATAATTATATAATCAGACTTAGCTCTCACTTTAATGATTTTAAAATATGTCTTCATCAGACGAATCAGATGCGAAAATATTAAAACGACTTGTTTTTGTAAAGTCCGAAGCTTCACTAAACACCTGATCAATTAATTGTTTCTTCTTAATTTCTTCGTTTGAATTATCTTTAGATGAAGAACCATTGATAGATTTGAAATAAAAGTTACGGCTTCGTTTTGTTGGAATTGAGGCCGTAACCAAATATTCATCGTCAGTATTTACGCAGCGTGCTAGAGATTCATTTTCAGTATGTGAAAAAAGTCCCAATGGACCGGGCTCCTCGGATAATTCTTGATCAGATTGATGGTCTGATAGGGGAATAGCAAGGACATGGCTTCGATCAGAAGAGATTCGATTGTACTCTGTATTAATCACACCTATTTCATAATGAGTAGAATCTGCTACATGCATCATTTTCTAAAAATTCTATGATCTGTTGTTTCATCTTATTTACTCTACGTTTTTTGTTACATGTGTTTGACCCACTTTTTGTCTTTCAATACATTTTATATGCATTTTATACTTTTTTACTCTTTTTTTCTAATAGACGCAATTTTTCTTTTATTAGATTGTTCTCCAGCTTTAGATACCTTCTATTCTTTTTAGCTATATTCCTACCAGATTCGGCTCTTGATCTAGATGTGGACGTAACGGGACTGCCGGGTGGGGTATCATTCTCAATGAAATTTTCAGTCTGTTGATGAATGCGTTGCAGGGCTTTTTTATTGTCTCGATATATTTTAGACCTTTCTTTCCACTATTTCCTAATTATTTTCTGAGTACGTAGAGTAAATTGACTAATAGTTTTTACCTGCCCATCTTCCTTTTTCCGTTGGTACGTTTCTCTATCTTTCCTTCTTCTTTGTTCTAGCTGTTGTTCTGTTAAGTTCTGTCGATGTCGTCTCATTGTAATTTTCACTTGCTCCCTACGTTTTTGAAGTTTTTTTACCTCTAACCTGTTGTCCTTTTTGGATGCTCGGCGTGTACACGGTGCCATGTTGTAGATATTCAGAGTGGCATATTATTTAATCTAAGTACAGACGCCAGCATATGAATCTACACGAAACTGTCAAATTTTTCCTAATCAACCTTGAACCTAATTTTTATAACAATAAAGTTGAAAATCTATTAAAGAAACTTGACAGATTATTGCAGCTTGATATGCTGGCGTCTGTACATAGTATGACATTATTAAAGTATCCTGCTTAATTTTGTTTTTAATTTAGTTAATTAGTGAGCGTTATGATATTTAAAGAAATTAAATTACAATAAAACTAAAATTTCGTCACTTCGGTGATCTTACATCACATCTGTTATCACACTGATCACAGAAATGACAAACTTTAATATTTGCGGCCTTATTTTTTTACTGTTCAAGTTCAGGCTTGGTTCTGCACTCATTCACAATACTGACATGATAATACATTCATGCTAAGCAGTTTTATGATTTCATTAATATGTCTTACCTTATTATAGCTAAAACAGATGTGATGTGCGAAGTTTTACACCACGAAAACACCAATCAAAACAATTTTTCACAAAAAACAAAGACGAACTTTTTCTAATTTGAAGCCGGCATGCGAATGGCAGCTATGTGGTTTTGCAATATTATAAAAATTAACCGAGCTAAATGAATATTGCTAGATACTTCTTTCTTATTTCTACTAGGTAACAGAAGTGGCGATGATTTTGTAACAAAAGTAGAATCAAGAGCGGTGACGAATATACTTTACTGAATTTAATTTGCTTTATGCAACAGAAATAGGACTATATTTGAAAGCTACTAAAGGATAGATGAGTAATTTTCGTCTACTAATTGTATTTTTTTAGTACGTCTTAAGTCAACGGTGTGTAAATTACACAGATAACAGAACATGACGGAAGCCGGAATATATTATAATATTATTATTATAATCTAAATTTCAAAACAAAATCTCAGAGTATTCTTGCTTTATATACCTATAATATAATTTAAGGAACTACCGAGAGTTAAGTAGTATTACTACATAAAAAATTCTGTGGCACATGGCGTGGCGAGCTTGAAACGTAGGTAATTGTATAATTAGCTAAAACAATAAATTACAAAACAGAAAACTTTTAACAATTTAAATTAATTTAAGATTTACTTAAGTTTAAATATCTCTTTTGAAGCAGCTGGTCCATTGGCATGTATGACTACACTGACGACCTCTGTTTGCACTGCTGGGTGGAATATCGTCCTCTTCATCTAAACAAAAACATTAAAATGAGACGGGTTATAGAAACATTAACGGAACCCTAATTCTAAACAATATGGCCAAGCAATGGTTCTTATGGTCACCATTTTAAAGAAAAGTACGCCTATAAAGGTTTTTTAATGTATTTGTGAAAACCAACTCTGTGAAAATGGCGACTTTTAATTGTATATCTTACTGAACCAAATATTATTTTAAAAATCAACTTATCGATAACGCGAATTCCAGGAGGTGCGTAAAAAAATTGATGAAAAAGGTTGTATTTGATAATACTTCACCAAAAATATACGTGCGCCATGCACATTTATACACACATTATAATAACATCTTGACTGTTAACTACACTTTTAATATTTTAAATATTATTTATAATAAGAAATGGATCAATAACTTAACTTTATTAAAAAAAATGTCAGCAATAGGTATTCACCAGTTCACAACACTTTTGTATGAGCTTTTAAGAGATTCACTGTTTACGTTATTGTCGTGTTTGGTTCCATTAAGCGCTAATAGTTAACTTCGCGGGAGCAAATAGATCTACGCAGTCTAACTATAAGGGCGTTATTGATCGAAGTGGTGTTCAACAAGTCTACTATAGATATTTAATTTGATAATATACGCCTATAAATTGGGCCCTTTTCCGTAGTTATAATCGTTTATTATTCCGTTATAGTGCTGATGAAATGGTGGTTCCAGGACAATTACTCGACCACATTTTGCTTCTTGGGCATATAAAAGGTTCTTAGCCATTAAAAAACCTTATTTCATGCTCTATAGGTTTTGCGAATTTCGGAAAATGCAGTATTGCGATACATTGGTGTTCCTCACATCGATTTTGCACTCATTTATTTTTATTATTTTTGGTATAATTTAGTATAAGCATTATATGACATTTATGATGCTAGAATGAAGCCACTGAAAAAAAGATAGTTGTTGTTGTTGTACATTTGAATTTTTATAATTTGGTATTATTATAATTCATGATATAAACGTCGCTAACTAATCAGACGATCGAACGATCAGAAGGATGATTAGACTTACTTATAGATTTATGTTGGTACCCTGGTACCCTGGTACCCTGGTACCCTTCGAATGCAAAACCCTAAATAATTATGATGCTTGGAAATCCGTCAGTGTAAACATAACATAACATAACATATTGTGTGACACAGTGTGATTACTTATCTGTCATTCTTCTGATAACAAATTAATATCGGGAAATAAATAGCAAATAAAAATAAAGAAGTCTGTAGTAAAAAAATACTCGTATCTCTGTGCAGTACGGAATTCTGCACGACTATTTACTAGTTGATACAATTATCTATACTACCAAAATATCATCATTATTATTATTTAGCTGATTTGATCACTACTGGGAAGGCCTTATTAAAAGATCATGAGCTCCTTATAAGACCGGTCCCATGCTTCCATCTGCTGGATTTCAGCATCAGTCATCAGGGCATCATCTCAGTGCTACTTACCAAAAATCCTAACAAAAATAATGCTTTGTAAAAGAGTTATAAAAAGTGCCTCAGTGAAATAAGTGAATCCGTGATACAAATATAAACGACGCAAAATCTGAAATAAGGATGGCCAATGCAGCATCACCAACAATTTCGGACGCAGAAGTTCCAGTCGTATCAAACATTAAAATAGCAAAATCACCTAAAATTATGGACGTAGAAGTGTCACTTATCTCTGAAATGCGATTGCTCATTGAAGGAATGCGAGATATAAAACAACAGAATTGGAACGTAGAAGCAAAGATTTCAGCATTTTCTGAAAGTATGAGCCGCAAATTTGATAGATTGGAAAGCCGATATAATACGAAAAACGATGAAGCTGCAATTCTAAGGCAGACTTTATTAGAAAATCAGAATAAAATGAACGACACAGTACAGTCGATCAAAGCATTTTTACTTTGTCTACTGCTTCTAGGATTACTTTATTTTTATGTTGAAGTGTTCGCCAAACAGCGCTTTGATTGGTCTGGGGTCTTTCAACGATACTTTGACTTTTTCTTTTTTAGAAGGAATTTTCTTAGAAGGAATTAAACTTAGTTTGTAAAGTAAAACTATCATTCTCATATGCATCTTAAAACACGAGAAATTATGTTTGATTTAATCTTATTTAATACATTTGTATTAATAATATTTGAAATCAAGGTTGTTTTTATGAAAAAGTCAACCTCTTGTCTCACTTTTTAATAACAAATTTATATTTGTATTTAATATAAAGGCCGTAATATACAACGATTTATAGGAATACATATTTTTGACTCCAAAGTTTAGTTTTTTATAATTAATTTCTACGAAACCCAGCATTGTGCGTGGTTGACTCAATAAATCTGATAATTATAGTTTGTAATTTATTGATATAAATCTTGAGTATTTTTCCGATGTTATGCAAAAAAAGTTGGTTATAAAGAAAATTTTCCTTTGAAAGGAATAGAAGTGCAAAAATATGACACTTATAAAGGAAAAAATTAAATACAGACAAAAGAGCACAAATGTGCTGCTTATTTCCTAAGAAATTTCTTCCAGCAGACCTGCGACAGGAGAGTTGAAGAGGAGATGAAACCCCTCAAATCACGGAAGGCCGCCGGCGGCCAGCTTAAGTTGACCTCTAAAATTATTTTTCCACCCCTATCGATTTTAGAGGTCAACTTAAGCTGGTTTTTGTGGCCGCCGGCGGCCTTCCGTGATTTGAGGGGCAGATGATAGACACAGTGTGTATAAATACTAATTACGATATAAAACATACTTAGCTATAAAATTAAACTAAAATGATATATTTAATAAATATATACATACATGGAATTAAAATACATGCTATAAAAATATATACCTATAATAAATATATAAAATTACGGGATGTTAGATAGGTAATGATCTTTGACCTGCTTTTTATAGGCTATAAATCATTTTGAAATCTATGTGGACGAATTCGCGGGTGAAGCGTATTATATACTCTCACCTTCCCGCCGGACTTATAATACGTGTGTATTTAACAAAGTCATAAAAATAATTGTGTCATCATTATTTTCAAACCTCCAATCACTTAAGCACTTGTTTATCTATAATGATTACTCTTTAGATTATAAATATAGTTAACAACCCATGTACACTTGTAGAAAGTACTTTGATATCATACTTAGACGTAGGTAAATGCCAATACTGAACTGCATCATTCATTTTAGTTGCTTGAGTCTGTACCTAAATCAGTATGATACGTGAGTCTAGACTGTACAGGACTACTGGTAACTCGACGTATTCCTTGCAGGACGTCATAGTAGGGTTAAAATGCAACAAATTAAGCCGCCAAATGTTCAACCGAAATTCAGTAGTTTTTGAGTTAGTTAGATTTTTCGTTTCTTAATGAAAAATCCCAGATTAAATAATTTGAAACCAATTTAAGAATGATTTACGGCGCGACTGTATTGAAATTTAAGTTATTATCATAGTTGATGAGGTAGCAGAATTTTGTTAATAATTAAAAGTTCAAAAAAGCCTTAAACCTTGGCAAATATCAGTAAACAAACATTTTATTTGTAATTTTTGTTATTACTTCATATAAAATGTTGTCTAATGCAAAAAAATGAATTTCGGTACAACATTTGGTGGCTTAATTTGTGGCATTTTAAGTTTTAACCCTACTATGACGTCCTGCAAGGAATAAATCGAGTTACCAGTAGCCCTGTATATTAGTTACCAGCAGTAGCGTGGAAAGTCCACGGGAGCGGAGCCCTACGCTACTGCTTTCTGCATCACGACAAAAACATAACCCCTCCTACTTTTGCAAATCCACCTAGTACTTTCGGTGCTATTAGCGTGTTCAAGCAAACAAACTTGTCCGCTTTATTATATTAAGTTAGTAGTTCGCGCCCGTGGACATTAGCAGATTAAAATCATAACCGCCTTCGTTTGCAGTCGGGTAAAAAGTAGGTAGCCTATAACCTTTCACAAGCTACAAGTTACTTCAGTGCAAAATTTCATCCTAATCCACCCACTACTTTTGAAGATTAGCTCGTTCAAACAAATAAACTTTTCTGTTTTATAATATTAGTATAATAATAATAAGACGTTGATTTCAGACAACTTTGCATCCTTATAGTTATAGTGTTAGTAACAACAATTTCCAATTTAGTGTTAGCATCTATCAATCTATTAATAAATTTTCCGTGATAAATTGGCTAAAATTGGCGAGTTAAAGCTCCCCGTCACCGTTTTCAGGATACTGTTGGGACTCTCTATCACGCGCCTTAGCAAAGATGCTGTCTTCTTGCGCAGAATCGCGTGGAAGCCATCGGTGCGGACTTGCGCGAAAATCTTTGATGCACTGCAATAGCGAGCAACAATATTAGCAAGTTTATACAAACACCTCGCTACAAGAAGTTGATTTACACATCATGTGTTAAATAGAAATTTATAATAATCTATAAGTTTCACAGTTGACGCATGTATAGTTATTATTTTGTTTTAATACACCATAAAGCAAAGTTTCAAGTCTCGTGTGATTCACTCCCGTTTTGAATAGTGTCCTTTATTCATTACTAGCTTCCGCCCGCGATTCGTCCGCGTGGAAAAAATCCCTCGATTTTGAAACATTCTTCATTAGTGCTCTGCTCCTATTGGTCTTAGCGTGATGATATATAGCCTCGATAAATGGGCTATCTAACACTGAAAGAATTTTTCAAATCGGAACCCTAGTTCCTGAGATTAGCGCGTTCAAGCAAACAAACAAACTCTTCAGCTTTATAATATTAAGTATAGATAAAACGGTCCGATAAAATCGTTATACGAGTATTCAAACGTT
This sequence comes from Tholera decimalis, assembly GCA_943138885.2. Classification (NCBI taxonomy): domain Eukaryota; kingdom Metazoa; phylum Arthropoda; class Insecta; order Lepidoptera; family Noctuidae; genus Tholera; species Tholera decimalis. Next base: position 19,190,510 of record OW964573.2, on the reverse strand, counting down.
TGAAATATACACCTTTCCCTTTAATCGACAACATATTGTAGGCAGCGCAATTTTTTCATAATTTCAAATTGCAGTTCTTTATCAGTTTTTTATGATAATTATTGCGTATCCATTTTGATTAACATGAATTTAAATAGTCTATTCTGTCCTTGAGCAATGTAGTCCAAAATGACCCGATTCGCCAGATTTGTTTTTATTCTGGCTCTCGTTTGACCACCATCTCACCTGATGGTAAGTGATAATGTGGTCGAAGATGAAGCACGCTTACTTAGAATTAACCTGAAAACTCCCAGGTTATAGCTATCAGGAAACAGACTCCGGCAGGGAATTCCTCTCCTTAGCCGTGCGCACAATGAAAGTATTCCCAAAACGTTTTGTGCGTATGGGTGGGATGTCCACTATGTAACGATGGCGCATCGCTGTTGATATTGCGGAGATTGGCTACCGCATCGCAAAACTTATATAGGCATTGGCCAAACATTATGTGAGCCAAACAAAGGAAAGATGGTGCAACCATATCTTCGCTCCAAAGGAACGTAGGTAGACAACCACAACCAGCACGCTGGTCTGACGATATAGTGGCAGTCAGACAAGGGCGGATTCAGGGGGGATCATGGGGTCATGACTCCCCCCTGGGCTGGGTCCAGAACCTAGGTGGACCACGAATTAAAATTTTAAACATTGTTACTAGATAATACTCCAGTTTCTGTCGTTGTAAACGAATATCGGCAGTGGATGGCCAAGTGGCAGCGGAGTCAGAAAATACAAATTATAACTTCTTGTGACTTGACCACGATTATGTGACCCCTGGCACCAAAGCTGGATCCGCCCTTGCAGTCAGAGGACCTTGAAGACGGAGAGAGACCTATAACTGAAACAAATAGAGAGCATCTAGAGAGGCGTATGCTCCAGGGTAGCCGAAGATGCTATTATATTTTTCTTAACAAAAAAAGATATTTCTAATCTATATCTATACTAATATTATAAAGCTGAAGAGTTTGAAAGTTCGCGCTAATCTTTGAAAGTTCTGGGTGGATTTGGATGAAATTTGGTTTGGAATTAGCTTCAAGCTTGAGGAAGTTTATAGGCTACTTGTCACCCGACTGCAACAGAAGGAGGTTATGTTTATATCGTGATGAAGTCCACGGAAGCGAAGCCCCGCGCGACTTCTAGTACATATTATATAAAACTAGCTTCTGCCCGCGACTTCGTTCGCGTGGTTGTTCCCGCCGCCCGCGTCAATCCTAATTCTGCGATAAAAATAGCCAATGTGTTATTCCAGGATGTCAACTTTCTACTTACCAAATTGCATTCAGATCCATTCAGTAGAGAGTAATAAAAATCCACATGTCCTTACATCATACCTCAATCCTCAAAAACTTTCGCATTTATAATATTGATTATTATTTTTTATTTATTTATTATTAAGGTCATCCAACAGCTTCTGTATATGGGTATAAGTAACACACAGCCTTAGTCTTATACAGGCGCCAATTGCAAGAAAAAAATTGCAAAAACAAAAATAGTATTACAAAATTAAATTAAATTGATTGAACTTAAATTATTATTAAAATTAAATCAATATATTTCTTATTCTATATTATCTTATTTTACATATTATTTATCATTATAATAAAAGTATTAGCATTTTTTTACGGCTGTACTGTACTTGGTATAATAATTTCTAAAAGCATTATGGAAGCATTCGCATTCATTCTTTGAATCGCCTTTTCAATAACTATATTCAAAGCATTTTATTTCAAACACAAACTATAGTCTCCTTTGATTTAAGTGCACAGGCTAAAAGAATGCCTTCAGACACCATTGTTATAAAGAGAAGCGTCGATTTTCGATAAATATCAACACCTACATATCTGACTAGGGAAAGGGGGGAACCCCCCATTTTTAATCTAAGATAAAGGGTACATTGAGTGCTTAACCATCGTGTCTGGCTATAACAATGTTACATTTACATTCGGTCGCATCTTAGTTTCAAGACCATAAAGTCTATTTTAGACATTCTGCATGAGCTTAACAACTTTGTATCGTGATACTAGAAGACTATTTTAGATTTACGGTAGCGAAGACTTTATTTTTATAAACGCAAGGTTGGGATTCCAACGATTGAAGTGTAGTTTTTCATGTGGTTTTTTCCGTATCTGTAGATAGTAGACTTGACAATAGGGCCTCTTGTTTTACCGGTCGTTGAACGTACAGGTAGCGATTATAGTGCACAAGAGATAGCGATAAGGTAGATTGTCTACTAAAATTAGAATTACGATAATACATGATCATTCAAGTATTAAAAGTCTAAATTAAGTAAAAGAGCTAGTTATGTAGTAATTAATCTATAAGAGTTTGCGAAACCAGAGGCTACGAAGGCGAATTGCAGCGAGTCTTTGGAGTGCCTAATTCGGCACCAGTTATTTATTTTTCTACTTACAGACTGAACTCTTTTTATTGCCTATTGGATTAGCTCTATTCTGACTACTGCTTAAAAGGAAATTAATATATTTCTCACTCATCCGCAGTCTTATAAATTGAACAATTTTGGACAGGATCAAAGATAGTAGAATTTTTTCTCGGCTCACTTAATTTCATTACATTTTACTGGTGACTTACGTGGTACACTTTCATACTACTAGATACCGAAATTAAGAATAGTACAACTTGTTTATTATTAATTAACGTGAAAATAGGTTTGTTTATTAGCACTTCTTTTTCGTGATAAAGGAGGAACAGACTTTTTCCGCTGAAAAATCTTTTCACGTCAGCAAAGTCACGTGTAGACACTAGTCTAAAACAAATCCTAGATATTACTATTTTTGCCACGCTTGAAGGTGAAAAAATGGGAAAGCTAGAACTTCCAGTCAGAGACAGCATCTTCAAAACTTTCCTCGCAAAACAAGCGTGTCAATGTCACCGTTTTCTTTACCAATATGTCATCAATGACTTTTATTTCCAAGAGGGTCATACTCTTACTTATATCTTCTACACTAACAGTTCTGACCACATTCATATAGCTGAACCAGGTAATCAGGCTATGAGGTTGCAATGGTTCCTCTAGGTTTTTCCGGTGAGTTTTACCTTGCTAAAGGGTCCCGCTATTCTATCATTACTAGAAACTGAGCCCATCGTCTGCCAGTCCTCCTCTTCATTGACAATAGATTATCTAGGAGCCGGACACTTCATTATACCATATTATATTCACGAACTACGAAGTACAAAACGCCTGCGTTCGATGCGCCGTGTCTGGAAAATATGAAAAGGGTTTACCGAGGATAAAGTGCCTACTTAGAAAAAGTATCCTACCAAAGTATATTATTTGAAAAAAACTTGATACTTAGCACTGTGTCCCACTAATGCGCATCTTTAGAACAAAATCATTAGGGTTCGAGTTTTGTTAGGTTGTTTCATGTAAAATAATAGTATTCAGCTGCACCCAACTTAAGTGGTTGGAGACCCCAACATAAAAATAGTTGAAGACGTTTTACAAGCATTACATTTACGTAACGTAAACAAAATATAAATCAAAATATAAAACAGACAATGAGTATACTAACAAGGAGACCTTTTAATTTAGGGATTATTAGCTCACTAAAACGACTCCGGTGGTCCATCGTCCACCATCCGATCCAATTTAGGTAAAGAAGTACAATACAAAGGCTTACAGAATTCTTCACAATTATGTACCGCCAGACTCCGCAAGATGAGGCAAAATGACGCTTGTTTCACAAAAACTACAATATAAACTTTAATATCAACAAAAACAGTAATTAACTGTTACATAGATATGTTAATTTTATTTTAACTGTGTGTTGATGGAGGAGTGTGTGAGAGAAAGTGTGTGTGACTGAATAGTATGTAATTTTCTGATTTACACAGTACCATTGTTACATGTTTGTATGAGAGTCACATATTGCTTACACATACTTTCTCTGTTTTTTAATAACCTCTTTAATCCTTCTACTCCAATTTATCTAAAATAACGCCTTCAATACCTCTGTGATACCCATTTAAGGTCATTCACATCATCGGAACATTTATAGTATTCGTGTGCATTTAGGGTTACCATATGACAGGCGTTTGCCGCATTTGACAGGCATTTTAAGGTTTAGACAGGCGTGCGGCCGGCATTGGTCTGAGACAGGCATTTTTAAATTTCGCGCCCGCGATTCGCGCTTGCATTTGAATGACACCGGCGGGCGGCGGCGGTGAGCGTATCTTGTGAAGATTTTTACGAGAAAAGAAAGAACTATTAAAAAAATAATGTCCTCTGACAAATATCAGTAATAAATATCCTTCTTCATTATTATCTGCTGGCTTTTACTTATTACCTACAGCGTTTTGCTTTAGACAGGCATTTTTCTGAAAATTCAGGCATTTTAGGTATCATAATAATCTTTCACTATTTTATTTCACCTACCTAGTAAAGTGTGAGGCGTACTCAAATGTTAGCAACCATAAAAAGTGGTGAATTTGGAAGCCGGAAGAAGCATTATTTCAATTGTAGAAGCTTTATAATAATCTATAGTAATTTAATTAAGAGGTATTTTTGTTTTGTATTTTTTTTAAGTTTGTTTGTAGGGAGTACTAATAATCCTCGAAATTCATTGGTGCATCATGGTCATCATGGAACATAATTTATTTATTTATGTATGTAACTTTATGTAACACAACTGGTACAAAGCAAAGGTACAAAGGAGGACTTATCACTTAGGCATTCTCTACCAGTCAACCGTAAATGGTGCATCATTAGTGTGTGCTATATAAAGTATAAATTATTTCGAAATCTACGAGGACGAAGTCGCTGGTACATATAGGTACGTGCATGTTAAAATTAAAAGAAATCATAATTATTTATTTTGCAATTTGTTTATAAATAACACTAATACACGTAAGCTTTGCCGTTTTAAGGTTTATACTATGTAGATGAGGCCGATGTTTCCGAACTGACTACCCTGAGAAGAAACATTGAAACAAAATCAGAGGTCAACATCTCTTTTAAAGTCCATACAATTCGTACTACAGTCAAATTATTTGAGAACCATGTAGATTTATGTCTTTTCTTTTCTTTTTTTTTCTGGGTGCGAAAATCATCATATGACTCCTCTCGCCGTGGGTGGAGCGGAAGGGAGTGTCAGACTTCTACTGACTAAAAACCCACCCTGCTCCTTCTGTTGACCTTGCATTCCGAGGCCGCGGTGTCTCATTAGAACAATTCCCGCAACCCCGTAAGGCAATGGCCCTGTCGGGCCCCGTCAATGCTGCTGACTGCGCTTTGAGGCGCGAGCGGAACACGGCGCGCCGCCGCCGACCCGTGTCTGTTCATTACCGAACGGTGAGCTACCCCTTTTCGCCATCCGCAGACCCGTGTCTACGGTGGCCGGAGATCAGCTCGTGATCCCCGACGCCCGGGGTGTCTCCTGTGGTGGCTGGGGAGTGAGGAAGATAACTGTCTCTCCCTCACGCGTTCAGCCTCCTCCTTCGCTAGCATGACTGCTTCGCAGAAGGAGGCGACTGCATCCCATTCCCTCGGCGTTCCCAATTGCCCATGTAGTTTTATGTCTGTAGTGCTCTTTTGAGAACGTTATAGGTACTTATGTAGCTTTATTATTTCTACTACAAAAACACTGATAGGTAACTACAACGAAAAAACAGCACAGGTAAATTAAGTAATTGGTTTATAAGGGACATACTATACTTACCATTATTTCAACCATTGTGTACTATGAAAAGCGATCGGTAATATGCATAATATTCAAAGAAGCGATTGTCATGTTTCTACCACCAATATTATCGTTTTATGTTCAACCTTAATTACATACAACTCATCCGAAAATGGACAACTCAACGACAAAAAAACCGACCTTTTTTTATCAAATACAAAAAAAAACCAAGCCCAATACAAGCACGGAAAAATCTACCCTGCGCAATCAGCAAATATTCCCAGAAGGATATTTCCAAGAGGGATATTCTTTAAAATAATATTAGTAATTTGCCTGTCTCAACATTCATTAATTCTTCATCTTCTTACAAAGGTTATGATAAAATTCATCTCCCCTCATTTCCGTAAACATCGCATTACGGTGGGGCCATGAAGTTAACGGGCTTAGACGATAAACCAATGTACATAAAATGTACCTTTTTTATTACGTTTGAGCCCACTCTTGACCTTGGTCACGCCTGACTGTAAGCGTTAGATGAGGTCTACGATGGAACGAGCGAGACTTTTTTCTTCTACCTAGATTAAGAAAGTTTCCTTCGTGCCTCTAAAAGCGCGTTAAGCTGTCTATTCTGGCTGTGATTTGTGTTTGTAGATCTTTAACATGATTTGACGATTTCAGAATCCTCATGATACGTACAACGAATAAGTAGAATTCCTTGACGGAGACAGTGTTTCCTGATTGCTAAGAATTGGGATCTTCAAGTCACGAGTGAATTCGTTACTTCCTAGTTATATTATATTATTATTATATTCCACAACTTTCACACAACGCCATCTAGTCCCAAACTAAGCAGAGCTTGTGCTATGAGTACTAGACAACTGATAAACATACATATATATTTCTAAATACATACATATTATAGATAAACTACACCCAGACAAAGAACAAATGATCGTGCTCATCACACAAACATTTGTCCTGGGTGGGAATCGAACCCACGACCTTGAGCATAGCAGTCAGGGCCACTGACCACTAGACCAACAGGCCCGTCAAGTTGTTGAGTTGTTAGCTAGCTAGGAGTCAGGACTTCAAATATAAATGTAACATCATAATTTGTATGACAATAAAAGCATTATTATTATCTGTATTCATTATATATACATATTGATTACATTTTTAAATATTAATAAAACAAAATATAAACATTTAAAAATATAAAAAATAGTAGCCCACCGGTATCGGGAACAGGGTCCAAGCTACCGGTGGTCAGGGTTCTTGACAGAGGAACCTCCTCACAATACGCGCCGTTTCCACAAGTACTGCTTTCTGGATCAAGCCCTTGATCCAGCTGCCCAACGAGAGCCTGCTTAGATGTTGGTCGAGGCTCTTGGCTATTATACCATTGGCTGTGACGCCTAGCGGCACAATGTTTGCTGTCTCCACATCCCACATGTCGACAACCTCGCGTGCCAGGTCAAGATACTTTTATTTTTTTCAAAAGACTACATTCTCGCCAAACATAAGTAAGTGCATTAGAAGTGTTATGTTATGTTTTTTATTTTTAATTAACTGTTCTTTAGATTTCCATATTGTAGCATTTTCTCTACACGACATTTTTCTCTGATTTGTATTCTCCATTTACACGATATCTTAATTCAAGCTAGAATCCTAATTACTGAATACTTGTTATATTTATTATAATACTTGAAACATTCTCCTACATTTCATTCTATTATGACAATCGCAGATTGCAAAGCCCCAACACAAGCCCCCTTCATATGTTGTAGAAATTACGTTTAAACTCATATAACGACATAGAACATGTCATACTAGCATAAAATAAATTAATTTCAACGTTTCTGTACTATTGCGGTAATAGTAACATTGCAATTATTAAGTGTTTCAAGCACGCTTCATTTAAGAGACATAGTGAGCATAAATTGAATGCAGATGTGCTGAAATATACGGTGTACTTTTGTTTTGACATAATTTAGGTTAATGTGTGTAGGGTTCCTAGCGCTGCTGCTAAATATGAGATCAAAATGGTTTCCAGATGTTGTACAGAATAAAATCAAGCGTATAAAGCAGTTTTTACGCATATACAATTTAGGGAGATGCCCTGACAGACCGATAGCCGGGTCGCAAATATATTTATACATATATACATATATATGTATGTATGTATGTAGGATGTTAATTCAGACGTATAATAAAATTAAGAAACTATCATTCCTCATCGCTGTGTTCAGCCAAGACAGTAACGACGCGAAGACGTGAAATAATTGTAAAAAGTTAAAATAAAATAAAGTAGTAGGGAAATTTTTCGGTCAATCACACCCCTCCACATATCTTTCTAGGCTCTGTTAAATATAAATGTGTAGACTATTTCAAAATCCACATCCAAAAGAAAACGGATAACGTATTAAAACACCCACAAACGTGACAATGAATATTTTATACTTTATAAAAGCCTTAATGAATATGCCAAACTGTATCCAAAAGCGATTATAAACTTTCTATTTAAACTAAAATGTTTCATAGTGATTTAAAAGGTTTTTTCGTTATGAAAATATTCCATCTTGGAGCATAATGTGTACAATGGATTTGCGTCTAATAAATACCTTTTTATTGTCCACCCACAACGTGAGTTTGAATACACTTGAGGACAAAGTTAAAGACCCATCTTGTATTTGTAGAACTGAGTGACAGGTAGCAAAAATATGGGAGTTTTTTAGAAGAAGGTAAGTCTACTAAGAAAATACTTTTCTTGATAGTCTAAATCCTGTTTCACTGAGAGGCCAAAAACACTTCTTGCTCCTTCCAAACTTTACTATCTTAGTTCTCACTAGACTAGTTTCAACCACAAACGTAATTAGATCTCCACCTTTGCCGTGATTAATCTTGACAGTAACTGACTAATTAAGAAATAAATAAATAACTAACCAAGCAAAATTCCAGCACCTGAACGTCTAAGAGGTGATGGTAGGCTTCATCCTCTGTCATTACTCACTCACACTTTAAGGTTTTAGTGACAGCGGTTAAGCTGTTTAATTGAAAACTAGCTAAGTTTGCATTGCAAGTCAAATTGAGTAGTAACCGAAGTCAATAAGATTAAACGACATTTAATATTTTATTTTGAGCAATTGTTTAATAACTATTATTTTATTTTATTATTTTTATTACATGGAACAACAAACAGTTACATTATAAGAACTTACAACTAGTTTAACAAAAAATGAAGTTTTGACTATAATGGAACCCACTACGCTGTCCACAGATAAACATTAGAGTTTAGTAAAAGAGATTATCTAATTGCTAGGTAGCGTTAAGTGCAACGTTTATATCAATTTATTATTTATAACTATGACTGAGCAAATTCGGCCAATTGAACATTATCAATGAGTCACGTCATAAAACCAAGTTTTGTAATTTAAAAAAAAACATTGAACACAGACAGCGACAAAATACAATTTAAAACATAGTCGTACATCGTGTGGGTACCAATTATTCTGGCTTGCAGTGCACGTATGTACAATACACGTCAAGGCCAGATTTCCACCGCTTGTTGTTGCAACGTGTATTGTTTCCTGTTTTATTTTATTACCCACTTCGAGTTGTTTATTAAAGCGTTTGCAATTTTTCCATATTTTGTTTATAGAAATCTGTTCTCGAAGTGTTGTTTTTTAAAATACATTTAAAAAGTATACTGAAAAGCTACTGAAAAAACACACTAAAAGAAAATATGAAGATATTTTCATGTCATATTGTTAAGTGCAGCAAATTATTCAATGTTTATCGTGTATTCAATAAATAGGTAACTTACACATGACAGAAATCTATGAATGCATAGGTTGTTCCGGGTAAGGATGCTTCATCTTCAAAGATGAAGCATCCTTACCAGGAACAACCACCCAGTGGTCAACTACTTGATTGTTTACCATCAGGTGAGATGGTGGTCAAATAAGTGCTAAATAAAGAAAAATTAGCATTATATTAGAAGCTTACAGAGCCCTGCGCACCCATTATATGTTCCCCTTTAGGAGGCTCTTGGGGCTGCCGTGGTGCTGTAGTGCATCTGGCATGTTTGCAGAAGCAAACATGCCAGATGCTTTTTTACGGATTATGGCTTTCAGGCCATAATCCGTAAAAAAGCAATGCAGGCTGCAGCGCTTACGAAGCAGCGACAGCAGCCTTCTCAAGACAATTGTGACGCAATTTGACTGCCCTATTCAGCGACACTGGATAGAGGTAGAGATAGGTTTAAGTTGAATGTCTGTTTTTTGTTTCTATCTTTGTTTTGTACTAACATAGCATAATGTTGAATTGTTACACACTATGGACTGAGCCTGAAAATAAATGATTATTTATTTATTTATTGTATAGTTTCACTGGAGTGTGGTGGTGTGATTATTAATTATAGGAAGTGTAATCTAAAACTTGGACTTATTATTTACTTGGTTCTGCCAGTGGCGTTGCTCATGTAAAAGGCTTATATGCAACGAAAAAATTTGCCTATGTAATTTTCCAGCCCTTCAACTATGTATCTCCACACCAGAAATCACGTCGATCTGTTGCTACGTTCTGACATAAAATAAGGAGAAACAAACAAACAAACACCGAAACTTTAGCGCACAAGTCTGTCTCACAGCTGGTTCGGGCTCATACGAACAATGAAGAGGTATTTGGAAAGGGCAGTGACCGTTATTGCCGTGCTGAACCGAAATAACTATACCAAAACTTATCCAATATTCTATGTCTAAATGAATTGTTTCAAACAAATCCTTAGTTACTAGGAAACACAGTCCAGTTCAGAAACGGTGATTAAAGCCATACAAAATAGAACAGACACTTAAACGGGGTATGTACGAGGCCGCACCGCTTAAATTACGAAGCATTCAGGAGACTGTGAACTAAGAAGGGGTAGAATTGGCATTTTACTTGAAAATGGGAGCCACACGCGGCCATACCCACTCTTTTTTACGAGTCTGGAGTCTACCAAGCCATTTTTTAAGTCTGTTGGGGTTGCAGCTGTGTACCAGTATTTTACATGAAACGACTGCCTGATCAGACCTGCACAGCTCACTAACTGCGTACCACGGCATCCCTTGGCAAAGCTAGAGATGGGATTCCTGGCAATTAACAATAGGTTTGTCCAATTTGCTCAATCAATTTACTCTATCAATTACTAAATTTTTCTTTTTTCATGTTGGCTGACATGTGCACTTATAAAATGTCAGGAGCTCGTGCACGGTTTCACTTGTTTGTTTTTTATGGAGAAGAACCAGCAAGGAACTCCACGGTTACCCTTTTCAAAATTTAACTTACGTTTTCACAATGTATCCATAATACTGGTTTAATAGTGTTATGAGAGGACAGTATCTATAGACCAATCAACATAGCACAATGTCATTACAAATAAAAATATACAAAAATAGTAATTTAAAAATCTGAAAAACTGCCTGCTTGTCGCTTTTTAATCGAAAATGTGCTTGTTTCTTGCATTTCAGTTCAGCAGGCGGATTTTTCTTTTATCTTTTTAGTTTAAATACCTACTAATTACCGGTTTTTAGGCCCTTTTATACGATTTTATATTTGTGTTGTTGTTTCTAGTCCGGCTGATAGGCATGTAAATGTTCGGTCCCCTTTTTACTTTCCCCGGTCGTGTGACATTGACACCCCACCGGATTCAGAAAGTGAAAGAGCAAAGTCCATATTTTTAAACTTTCTCATTGTTTGTTTCAATCATGAAATATATTGTATATATTATATTTTTTGAAATCGTTGTGATCTTTTTTTTTCAAGTACAATGGCGTCGCTCAGCCACCATATTTGATTTTTTAAATGACACCTATCTAAAAACACTTGGGCTGCTAAGACGAATCTAACTATACTTCAATTATGCAAATCCGTTCAGCGGTTCTGGAGATATGACGTAATAAAGAATATTACATACATACATACAAGATACGCGTGAAAAACATAAAACTTCCTTTGCAGTCGGGTAAAAAACGAATCTAAGAGTCTACAGTGTTCTCCCAGTCATATAAAATATATTAAAAATATTATCGGCTAAGAGTATGAGAACCTAGATATTGAACATTATTGCCCCTTTTCAACCGACGACAAAAAGAGGAGGTTATCAATTCGATGCGTAAATTTTTTTTTTTATGTATGATCATCGATTACTCGACGACGGCTGAACCGATTTGGAAAATTCTTGTTTTGATTGGAAGGGTATACTTCGAAATTGGTCCCATTTTCATAAACGTCAGGATCTGATGATGGGATCCTGGAGAAATCGAGGGAACTCTTCAAATATTATAGGCACACCTATGACGTTTTGGGTTTTTATTATAGTAACTTGTGCAGTTGCTCTCAAAAAGTACCATTTGAGGAAGTGGAACTGATGATGAAAACCACAGATGGCCGCCGAAACTACTCAATAATAAGTATTGAGTGGATTGCGATTCGATTACTTGAATATGGATCTTAAGCACTTTATGCTCGTCACAATGCATATGGTGATGTAGAGCTGATGGTGAAGTACCAGGAGAACTCCTCAACAATTAACGGCCCAGCATTGGGAAAAGCAATATTTTGTAAAAGGTTATAAGTAGTTGACATTTAGGCTCTTGTAACTAGGTAAATTAAAAATAGACCAACTAAAAAGAGTGAAATAAAAACTTTTTACCAAAAAATTAAACCGACTCCCAAAAAACACTGCAAAGTGTAAAATAACTTAAATTTCGGAAGTCGGTGCCAAAAACTAAAATACAAAACTAAAGACACCGACTACCGAAATTAAAGTTATTTTTCACTTTGCAGTGTTTTTTGGGAGTCGGTTTAATTTTTTGGTAAAAAGTTTTTATTACTATCTTCAATCTTAAATACATTCATTTCTTCAGATTTCGAAGCTCAATGTATATTTGATAACGTAAAGGAAGTACATGTCGTTTAGAGGTTTAATTGCCCGTGATCCACAACTCCGGTAGTTTTGTTACCAAAGTACGGCTTTAAAGTTAATAGTCAACTACTAACGAGTTTGTCGAATTGAAGCTTAATATTGTAATGGCTTTTGTAGTACCAAACAGATTTATGGTCAAACAATAATAGTTTTAGATACCTACCATATTTACCTTCTCCGAGCAGTGGTGGTGACCCAGTGGTTATCAGCGCGATGAACAGGCTGTAGGTCGTAGATTTAAAGCCAGTTAGGTACATTACTTTTTGTTAGCTATAAGGAAAACATTGTGAGATAACCTGTCCTGGGAACAAAAATTCGAAGACATCTGTAGATTTATTACAGCCCATTCCACATCATAGGGAGGATACTTTTGTCCCAGTCACAGCAGTAGTATCGAGTTATATACTGATTATTATCATTATTTAATTATCAATGCCACTACACACAATAAAACTGCCGAACTAAACATTTTTTAATGAAACTAAAATGTTCCCACTACTACGTTGTTTGTGGTTGTGTGTAACCCATATGCGAGAAAGTAATACGGTTTTTTTAGCCTTATTTTTAGTTTTACCACTTTCTTCAATTTAGTTATTGTTACGAGCTGGGTTCGGGATAGAAATAATTAACGCCATAAACGGCGTTTGTAAACACAAAACTAAAATCAACACAGTTATTCACAGTACAATACTTGTCACTTATTAACACTTAAATCGTACTGAAATTGACTTGTAAAGCTTCGAATTAAGCCGGCTCTACACGTTGGCCAACACAGTGGCGAATGTAGTGGCCAATGCTTATTGGCCAACGTGTAGACGGGGTGTTTCTGCACCCAACATGCACAAACACGCCGTCTACACGTTGGCCAATACGCATTGGCCACTACATTCGCCACTGTGTTGGCCAACGTGTAGAGCCGGCTTTACATCGCGTCGTATCTTGAAATAAGACTGACTGTCCGTGTTCCTTTGCGATCTATTTATAACCTGGTCTATGAGTTCTAGAACATTCTTGTAAAATCGACACACTGCCTATACTGGCAAGAATAATCCAGAAGCTACTTGAGATACATAGTACTGCTACTCGCCGCTAGATGGCGTTAGTGTCTCGAACATTCTATATTTCTGTCGAAGTTTCTCGACGTACTTCACTAAGCGACTAGCGTAACATTATTTATTGTTTTTACTATATAACTGATATTTGAGAATACTTATATTAAGATTGCAAACACGTATTTGATGTACAGGCGCGAATAAAAAGCAGGGAAACAATGCATTGGGCGTCAAAATTCGATAACATCACTGTCAATGGGAAAAGTGCTCAATACACTGAAACATTAGGTACCATGTAAAACGACTATGCTGATTCTTAGATTCGAACCTTCTGATGACGTAAAGAGTTGAGTAATAATATATGCACATACTGGGTATATCAAGACTAACATTACATAGATATATATATTTTTTTAGGAATTACAGCATGTAGCTGCATTTAATCTGATGCCGACTTCTAACCGAGAGTACTAAAGGCAAAAGTTAGCAAAAAACTATACTAATTACTAGTTTTTCCCGCGACTTCATTTGCGTGGGAGAACCCTCCCTTCCCACGTAAATCCCGATCCCGTGGGAATTCCGGAATAAAAATTAGTCTATGTAACTCCAGGCCAACTAACCACTTACCAAATTTCTTTCAGATCCGTTCAGTAGTTTTTCCGTGAAAAGTAACAAACATCAGCTATACATCTACCTATCCTCACAAACTTTCGCTTTTATAATATTAGTGAGATTGCGACAGTGGATACATAATTAAGTACGTAATGGAACTAGCATCCAAAATAGCTGGAATAAAATCTCCTTAAACAACTTCCTTAGTTAGTAGTCTCTAGATTTATCCGAAACTTTCCTAGCTCGTAGGACTTGAAGGGGAACGCGTCGTTTGGAACTTAAATTGCCCGTGACCCGATGTTCCAGTAGTTTTATACAGTTCACATCGAGAACAATCTACCCAGCCTCTTTCCCAACTACTTTGGGGACGGATTTATGTCTAAACTGATGCAGTAGTATTTTACATGGAGCTGCCTATTTGATTACTAAACCATTGACTTGTTTTTTTTTTGGGAGAGGAATCATCAAATCACTCTATCTCCCGCTCTTTAGTGGGAAGGAATACTACTAGTCAGACTTCTACTGACTAAAAACCCACCTTGTTCCTTCGCCTTTGCGTTCCGGGGCCGCGATATCTCGTTAGAATATTCCCGCAACTCCTGATAGACTGAGTAACCCGATGCACTTTGGAAAGACGAGCGTCAGATTTTCTGGCTTCAGACTGTCAAAACTCCGTTAATTACTTTTTACTATTATTTATTTTTTTCTTTTTTAATATTGTTTACTCCTTTGTCCTTACACGGCACCAAATTAAAAGCTTATTCTAGCCGTGAAGGGGCCTGGTGACCTGTAACACAGGTTTTTTTTCCAAAAACCTATTTCAGGTACCAGTCTCTCACAAAGAGTACAGAGTGCTTATGAAATTGTACCTACATTAATTATATTATAAGGCAACTTTGTGGAGAGAGAAAAAATGATTTATTGATTGATTTCAAAAATAGTTTAAATGAAAGTGCCAACCGGATAACATGCTTTCCGAAGCTCAGAAGCCGGCTTCTCTGAGCCTCGATTTACAATAACCGATCACCCATTAACAGACCACATATCGTCGTTGCGCTTGCAAAAGTCGCTATGTGGTAAATAGCCATTTTCGTTCTTTTATGCAGTTTCAATCGTTATTAACCGACTTAAAAAAAGGAGGTTCTCAATTCGTCTTGAACTTTTTTTTTTGTATGTATGTTACCTCATAACTCGGAGACGGCTGGACCGATTTGGAAAATTATTTTTTCATTTGAAAGGGTATACTTTCTTGTTGGTGCAATTGTTATGAAATCAGGATCTGATGATGGGATCCTGGAGAAATTGAGAGAACTCTTCAAATATTATAGGCACTTCTATAGCGTTTTGGGTATTTCTTATAGTAACTTGTGCAGTCGCTCTCGAAAAGCACCATTTGGGGAAGTGGAACTGATGATGAAGATCACAGATGGCCACCGAAACTACTCAATAATAAGTATTTCGTGGATTGCGATTCGATTACTTTAATAGTTAAGCATTATGCTCGTCACAATGCATATGGTGAAGTACCAGAAGAACTCCTCAAAAATTAACGGCTCTGCATCGGGAAAAGCAATATTTTGTAAAATGTGATAACTAGTTCACATTTTGGCTTTTGTCTTTAGTTTTGTATATATTTTGTTTTTGACACCGCCTTCCGAAATTAAAGTTATTTTTGGCTTTGTAGTGTTTTGATATGGAAGTCGGTTTTATTTTTTGCAAAAACGTTTTTTTTTCAGATCAGAGTGTATTCTCACGTTCACATTGAAAAATTGGCCAAGTGCGAGTCGGTCTCGCCCATGAAGGGTTCCGTAGTAACTATAATAAATATAATATACTTAATATATTTATTCGAAAAAAAAAAGCCTTACAAATTTCTTAAAACTAGCTTATTTACAATTTTTACAACTGCGCCAAATAACTTTGTTTTTCATAGTATTTGTATGAATTACAAAGTTATATTTGCGGTTTTAGAAAATATACTGTATCTCAAAAACTCCTGACTCGATCTCGTTCAAACCAATTTTGGTTGAAAGTTTACATTAAGATCTATAATATATGCGTTTTTTTAGATTTTTCCCTTCATTATTATAGAAGTTAAAAGGGGGGGCACACATTTTACCACTTTGGAAGCGTATATCTTTGAAACAATTAACTTTATGAAAAAGTCATTTTAGAAACCTTAATGTCATTTTTAAAGACCTGTCTATAGATACAACACACGTATAGGTTTCATGAAAAAAAATATTTTCAGTTTCAGTTCCATGTTTCCATTCCAGCCCCCTTTATTTTAAATATTTTTTAAATTTTCTCTTAAAATCGGAAAGCGGTTCACAGAATACATCTACTTACCAAGTTTTACATGTATAGTCCAAGTAGTTTCGGAATAAAATGGCTGTGACATACGGACGGACGGACAGACAGACAGACGGACAGACATGTCGAAACTATAAGGGTTCCGTTTTTTGCCATTCGGCTACGGAACCCTAAAAATGAGCTTTACAAAACTGACAACAAACTTAAGCAAAGCACATAAAAAAAAAGTTTGCGCTTGGATGGCTCTCTATTCATGCATGAACTAATAAATGATATTTATTTTGTAAAAAGAAAGGTCGTAAGGAAAGTGAGTACCTACCTACTTAGGTACCTACTTGTATTTTTCCTCTGGCTTGTGTTTTAAGTAGATGGGCCACTAATTATGTATGCCGCCATTCCTAATGGCGGTATACATAATTTCTATTTTCTTACAAAAACTTTTATCGTAAAAAAAAGCTGAGGTGAATACCCTCTTATTAACAAATTTTATCTAATCTATGAAATATTCAATCCAATCGATTAGCTTGATCGCCTCTAAATGAGATAGTAGGTAAAATGTCATGAATTGGAAATCGATACCTAAAATAATATTCAACAGGAAGAAAAGAAAAGATGATGATGCATAATTATACAGATTCACACAGTTTTGTAGGTATCGTTACGCGTTTTTGAGTAACTGAGTCTTGACGGACAGAAGGACAGACGGACAGCGAAGTGATCCGGTAAGGTTTCTGTTTTCCTTTTATGGCACGGAACCCTAATAAGTGATTAGTTGTACTATTTGTCTAAGTATTTGAACACAAAAGTATCTTAGATAAGGTTTCGTTTTCAAAAAGGAGGAGTATAAGTACCGTAATACATCCGTCTTCTTCAAAGTAAACTCCTTATTCAAAATCAATAGATCCCAACAATCAGTAGTGCCATCAATATATTCATAGCGTTTTCCAGCAGTGCTGTGTAACAATATTTCCAGCCATTTCTCTTCAGAGGGAATTCTGTTGGAGTTTTCTTTTTCAATTTCAAACTGTCTCTAGTCTGGGGCTCGCGAAACAAGTGCGGAAGTAGGGGTTAAGACGGTTTTTGTGTGGATAAGACGAAAACAGATTTATATGCTTTTTTCACTTTGAGATAGAGCGGCAAAGAAATCTTTATCTATACTAATCTTACGAGTAAATAATCATAATCGTAATTATACATCTATCAAATGACTCCTGCTCTGAGAAGTAGAAGTAGGGGTAAAAGGGATTCAAGTGTCAGACTTCTACTGACTAACTCCCACGCTGTTTCTTCAGTTGCTTTTACCTACGTTGTGGGGCCGCTGTGTCTTGTTAGAACATTCCCGCAACCCCGGCAGACCATGGCCAGAGCAGTCAATGCTGCTAACTGCCCTGTGAGGCTCTAATCTTCATATCATTGGTAGGCACCTTTTCCTCGTGGGTCTTTTTCACAGTCCAGCATTCGGATCCACATACATAATAGAATAGCGCCGCGCGAACTGCGGTTTTATAGACTTTGCCTTTTGTTTTTATTGCCATAATTATGATCTATACATACCGAAAAGAAATAAATAAAATTGAAGTACCTATCTGTCTGTAATTCCAACGTTACTGTGTTTTCTCAAGTGTAACTACTTAGTTATTTACGAGATATTAAAACACAAACAATCTTTTAAAAAATCCTGCTTGTCGGTCTGTCTTATCTTTCTGTTTGCACAAGCTAATCTCTGGAATCTCTACTTTTAATCTATAATCCTCCCGCGATCGGGATTGACGCGGAATAAACCGCGTGGGTAATAACTATCGACTCCCATGTGAACGAAGACGCGGGCGCAACTTGTTTTTGTAAATAAAAATCAATACACGAATATAATTATGTACCTTACCTATGTAGATACAAGCATTAATTCAGAATGGCTACACCCATTTGGCTAGTATTTTTTTATTATCTCGAACCAAACCTCCTGGTTTGTTTAAAAGTAAATGTGTTTTGCGCTCAACTTCAAAGATTTTTGCAACTATGGTCGTGGCACTAGTGGGTTAATCAACCAGAAGTTAAGCTAAGTTTGTATTATTATATTGAGATGTTTCGTGGTGTGGGATACATCCATCAAACTAATTTTTCTTAGCCTACGTCAAATATGATATTAGGTATTGGATTTATTTTAGATATAAGTTTACCTATTTAAAGCTTCCTCTCTCCTAAATTTATTTACTTTTTGTTGTGCTTGGGTCCATAATGATCTTTTTAGGGTTCCGTAGCCGAATGGCAAAAAACGGAACCCTTATAGTTTCGACATGTCTGTCCGTCTGTCTGTCTATCCGTCCGTCCGTATGTCACAGCCATTTTATTCCGAAACTATTAGGACTATACATGTAAAACTTGGATCGGAAAGCGGTTCACAGAATACATCTATCTAAGATGTATTCTGTGAACCGCTTTCCGATTTTAAGAGAAAATTTAAAAAAACATTTAAAATAAAGGGGGCTCCCCATACATGGAACTGAAACTGAAAATATTTTATTCCATAAAACCTATACGTGTGTGGTATCTGTAGACAGGTCTTTAAAAATGACATTAAGGTTTTTATAATGACTTTTTCATAAAGTTAATCGTTTAAAAGATATACGCTTCCAAAGTGGTAAAATGTGTGTCCCCCCCCCTCTAACTTCTATAATAATGAAGTGAAAAATCTAAAAAAACCATATGTTGTAGATCTTAATGTAAACTTTCAAGCAAAATTGGTTTGAACGAGATCGAGTCGGCAGTTTTTGAGATACAGTATATTTTCTAAAACCGCAAATATAACTTTGTAATTCATACAAATACCATGAAAAACAAAGTTATTTGGCGTAGTTGTAAAAATTGTAAATAAGCTAGTTTTAAGAAATTTTTAAGGTCTTTTGTTTTTTTTTTTTTCAATTAAATATATTAAGTATATTATATTTATTATAGTTACCACGGAACCCTTCATGGGCGAGTCCGACTCGCACTTGGCCAATTTTTTTTTTTAACTTAGGTACCACATACATACGTACCTACACACATTGTGGAATGCAAGTAAAGTTTGAGTATATAGTAAGTCACAACTAATTCTGTACTGGCTTTTTATCCGGGGAACAATCATAAAATGTCTCCTCCCCCTTTGGGTACAGCGGAAGGGACTGTCTGACTCGGTCTGAATGTCAGATTTCTACTTACTAAAAACTTTGTTCCTTCACTTACTCTTGCGTTACGGGGCCACGGTTTCTCGCTAAACATTACCGCAACCTCGGTGGTTCTGTACTAGCAAAAGCTATAATAGTTTTGTCTGTTTCGCTCATTCTATCTGCGCGGTACGCGGTTCGCACGAACGAACAAAATATCATGTCGATCGGTAGCGCTCGTGAACTGCAATTGCAATTTAAATTATAAGAAGTTTTATTGATTCTAAGTCAGGTAGTTTAATTAGTAATAAGTATAGGAAAATACTAAGAAATATTTGATCTAATACAGTGGACTTAGAAAACAAACAATTTTTGAACCAAATTAAAGAACAATAAGTACGATTTTAAAAGGATTTTTATAATAGGTACTCAATCCAACCTGATAGGTACCGAGTTTGTGCAATTCATAAATAAAATGTGCAATTTCTAACGAAATAACGAATTCAGACATTAATATCGGAATTCCGATATTGAGATCTAATATCGGAAATCAGTATCGGAATTGAAAACTTTCTGATATTACATGACCTAGCATGGCGTGAATTTCATAAGTGTTGTATGGTAGTCTATGCGAGTGTGTTGACGGCGCTGGACTTTTTCGTGATAGATTACCTACACTGATTTAATTTTAAGAGTAAAATGGACATAAATCAAGAGATACTAATTACATTAGTTCAAAAAGACCTGTGATATGGAATAAGATTTTATTAAAGATTGTAAAAATAAGCGGCTTAAGTATGATTCTTGGAAAGAAGTATTTATGCATTTAAATTCCATCCCTCCAATCCGTCTGTAGCTTGGCGGAGAAAAATCTCAGCTGAGCAGCACCTGTCCTGTTTTCTCAACCGGTATTAGCCAGGGCCAAGCCGTCCCTGTGTGCGAAGTGTGCGGCGCACACAGGCGGCCCTGCCGCGGCCGGTAACTTTGCCGTGCCGTGTACAAGCTTCAATCCAAATGAAAATGACAACATTCAATCCAAACATTAAATACTGAATATTTGTAAGAGGCGTATCCACTGTCACCTCACGATTCTCAGAGCGACGCGATGTCTAAAATTCGCTGTTATAGGACGAGCTTCGAAAAAAGAGCAGCGAGACGCTCTGTCTAATAGAATTTAAATTGTTACTCCCTCAGTTTGTTTATATTTTGTCTTATTTGCATGTCGTGTTTTTGTTCACTAGTAAAAATAATTTGGAGATGACAATAATTATGTATATACTAAATGCGTATTTATTCTTGACCGGCTTTCAAAAAGGAAGTTCGCGATTTTCTCAAAAACTACTGATCCATTTTCAATCGCGTTTTCGTTGTTTGAAGAATATTTTACAAGGAAGGTTTTAATATATACCTACCTAATACATCAAGTTTTGATGATGATCTTCAGAGATAAGTGAAGGAACAAAAGCAAATTTCCCGTGATTGGTGCCCTCGTACATCTATGATCTATGTACTGTTTAACATAATCAGCCTATTAATACTCTCCACTGCTGAGGCACAGGAAGGCCTTACGGATTTACACCGTACCTAACGAGAATGGGCAAGAAAGAGCCCACTACGCAAATCCAATGTGGATTAGTGACTGGGTGCTGATGATTGTGGATGCAGCTGGGACCAATGCTTTGTGCCATCCAAACACAGATCATACAAACACAAGAGATATGGCAAGGGGGCGTGGCGCTTGCGAACTCATCAAGGCCCAAAGCGCCTTGATGCCAGTTTCGGCCATTAGTCAAATGTCAACTTGCGACGTCTTCGTTCGACGTTCAGTGCTTGTTTGCAAAAATAACAACTGTATTGTGAATTACGTCAAAGATGGCATCTCATTTCACTCGTAAGTACTAAAATAATATTGTTTTTCTTATTAAATTCGTTAAAAAATTACTTCGTGATACTAGAAACACGATGAAGTACCAAAAGCAATTATTTTCATTCCGAACAAAAACCATTGATTGTTTAGTACACATCGACCAATGAAGCGGCTGGTGTAATAGCGCAATAGATAAGTATTTTACTGATATCCTCACTCACACGATAGTTTCGTGAAGCGGCCGCTGCCGGCTTTTGTTGGATAGTGATGTAACTACACGTTTGTGTTTGTCGATATTTTATACGTTCCTACTTACTACGAATGATTACACAAGGGAATAAAATTTGACTTTTTTGTTGCATGGAACTTTATGGCTGCATCATTGATATAATTATAATTCATACCTTGCTTTTATTTTAAGTTTTTAGCTATCCGAAGGATCCAAAAATAAAAGAAAAGTGGCTAACTGCGTAACGTCCATTCCAGACTATAATATATCTTTGTGCCAAATTTCATCCAGATCCATTCAGCCGTTCTGGCGTGATTGAGCTCCATCCAAACTTTTGCATTTACAATAGGTAAGATAAATAATTGTGATTTTGTAGCATGTAATAAGAGTACATACACATACTTTAAGAGTATTTTCTGATTTCCCCATACGTGATCAATGCAAAAGTATTTTGATCATAATTTGAATATTAAATAATTAGAATTCTAGAGACTAATATCGTCCGTATCCATAATTTATCACATATCCGTTAAAATATACAGTTTTGAAGTTTCACTGATTAGTGCTATTACTGAAGTTTTACACAGATAAAGATATATTGTAGTATTGTATTTTATAGCCTTTATATCATAATTGTATTGTTTACTATGACAAAATTTTAATAACTTTAGTTGGTTAATATTCCAATTATAATCACACTTCACTTGTTTAGAGTGGCAAGTACGACGGAAACTCCAGAATCGTTTTATTTTCAGTCAATAAAATCTTTTGGAAAAAGATCAGATATTAAAGGATTTATAGGAGGGAAAGAAATTTTATTGATATTTTTCTACGATTACAATCACGTACTACTTAACATCACTATTCGCGTTACACATATCGACGGTTGAAAGGCTAATTGATCTAAGCGACATTTTTTGCGATATTGAGTTATATACATATTCGGAATCAGCAAATTTTTCTCCATCGTTTGAGTCAGGTTTCAAATTTTTTTGACTACTTTTTTGGCGCTTAGCACCCACTGCAAAACAGGCCTCATTTCTAAGCTCATTGATCTATACGACACAAAATTAGACATATTTGAGGACTCGATGACTTAAGCTATTTTGATTTTTCAAACTTTTATAACGTGTGTCGATTAAGGCATTTGGCTTTTTCGCCATGATTGTGATCATGTCGTTTGGCCCATTTTGCATTCAACTACATTAAAAAACCGTGTTACTTGAACCATTTTGCATTAAATTATATTAATAACCATGTCTCTTGATCCATTAAGCGTCTATTAAGGATAATAAGTAATGTCACTTCGGCTATTTTGAGTAACACTAACTAATAACAATTTATTTGTTGTTTTATTTGGAAAGTGATACTAAAGTACAATGTATTCCGTGGTGATACTAGTACCTTTTTTTTCTGGGTGTGAAAATCATCGAATGACTTCTTCCGCTCTGGGTTAAGCGGAAGGCTGTGTCAGACTTCTACTGACCAAAAACCCACCTGTTCCTTCGGCTGCCCTAAAGTTCCGGGGCCGCGGTATCTTGATAGAACTTTCCCGCACACCCCGGCAGGCAATGGCCCTATGAGGCCCTGTCACTGGCGTTGACAGCTCTTTGAACACGACGTGCCACCGACCCGAGCCTGGTCGTTACCGGACGGTGAGCGACCCTGCTCGCCGTCCGCAGGCCCGCGCCTACGGTGGCCGGAAATTGGCTCGCGATCCCCGACGCCCGGGGCGTCTCCCACGATGGCTGGGGCGAGAAGGACCCTCTGAGACGCGACCAGCTGATGAGCTGATCGCCGCAGCAGATTCAGCATACACAGAGGGGCCCCATAGAGGGCCATGGACCGCACAATCCCCGTATATATCCTTCGGCAGGAGGCATTTGGCGTCCCTAGATAGGGTAAGAGCCGCTTGAGTGCAGCCCCCACCCGGTCCAGTCTTGGAGCCAAACGTCGGAAGTGTTCGACGAAGTTCCACCGGCTGTCGAGGACAAGTCCCAGGTACTTCTTCGTCGTCTCGACGCCGATGCGAACCCCTCCCACCGTTATTTGAGAACTCGAAGGTGGCGCGTTCCGACGACCATGAAAACACATGGCCTCGGATAGTTGTCAGATCCTTTCTACGACCGTCGCAACCCCTCGCATCGCCACTTCGGCCGCTGCATGGTGCGACCTTCTATGCGCCAGGACCAGCGTGTCATCAGTGTAGCAGACTACGCTGACGCCTGTAGGAAGGTTGGCGCGCAACACCCAGTCGTAACTGATTTTCCACAAGGATGGCCCCAGAATCGATCCTTGTGGGACACCGTATGACATCTCTCGTCGGTTCCACTCTCCTTGGTGACCAGAGTAGATGACGGCCCTGTCCGTCAGGTAGGCCTCAATCACACGACAGAGGTAGGTTGGCATCCGGTGATACCGGAGTGCCTCCCGTATGCAACTCCAGGGCAGGGTGTTAAAGGCATTGGCCATGTCGAGAGACACCGCCAAGATGACCCCGCCCCGGGATTGTCCCGGGGTGGGGTCATCTTAACGGTGTCTGTTGAGAGAGCCCTCACACGCATGATTGCATCCACCATCGAGTGCCCCTTGCGGAAACCAATTTGGCTATCCGCAAGATCCGGCCAACGAAGCGGTTTGCAATAACTGTTTCAAAGATTTTGCCCACTTCGTCGAGCAGCACAATAGGCCGATGTGGCACCCCGGGCGCCCCGGTTTCTTGATTAGGACCAGTTTTCCCGTCTTCCAATGAAGCGGGAACTGGTCCCTCTCCAAACATGCGTTAAAGAACCCTAACTGTTGAGGCTCGAGAGGCTCCAAAGCCAGGACCCAGGCTTTGCCAGGGAAGCCGGCGGGTCCCGGTGCGGTATTTTTGGCATTCAGCCCGCGTACCACCACTCTCAGGTCTACCTCGGTCACTTCTGGAGCGTTGTCGTCACTGTGACCCGCGTCGGGCACCGCAAGTGGCGAAGCCATGGTCGGGGGAGTATGCCCACCTCGCGAGGGGAACAGAGTGCTCACCACGTCCTCTACTAATTGGGGCCGGAGACTGTGTCAGCGGGGGAGCCCAGGTGCGGAGTTTGTCCCGCACCATTTTCTATGGATGTTCCCACGGGTCCTGATTAAGAGTCTCCAACATCTCCTTGCGGGCCAGATCTTTGGCCCGCCGGATTTCTTCTTTGAGGACGGTCTTCGCTGCTCTGTACTCCTTGTACAGCTCCGCCTCTCTGGCTTCCGTAATTGGTGATACTACCACCTAGGCTTAGGATGATATACGAGTACCACCTTATCTAATACCTTGTTCCAAAATATATTACATCGACATCTTGAATGATACCTCTACACAAAAATGTTTTGAATTATGATAGCCTAAGCATCAATATCTACTACAATCTAGTAAGGGTTCATTTTGTTTCATCCTGCAGTCCCTCTAATGGGCATCTGCATCAAACTACTTCACTCTGGTGCAACACCATCATGTTGCTTATGCTCATCGGGTATATTCATCTGTTAGTTGACTTGGCACTAAATTCATTTTCTCTCGTTTTATTTTATTCTAGGTTAAAACTTGAGCTAGTTTACTTTCAGCTATTTTATTTACGGTAGGCATTTGAACCATTTTGCCTTTCTCAAAAAATAACTAAATTTGATGCATTTTGGGCTAACCAACATAAATTTTCTAAAATAATACACAATTTTTAACAGTAATAACTTAAACAACTTCCTTACTTAATTAGAGATATACTGTATTAAATAAATAAAAGTCTATCAAATGGTTGTTTTGTTATGATTTTTTTTTTTTCAAAATAAATAACTTTGATCCGTCCTCCTGCAAGTTTTACAAAATGTCGCTTAGATCAATTAGCCTTTCAACCGTCGATATGTGTGTTTATTCTCGAGTCCGTAGGTATAGTTCTCGTCAAATAACTTGGCAAGAGTCGTTCAATGCGCAGAAGTCGATTTTTAGGTGTCAACGGTTGCCAGCGGAACGCAGGGTATGACGTAACGCCGCTCCGAGCGCGCGATTGGTGCGTCAGTAGTTCTCGTTCAATTTGCTCCCGAATACACTTGCGTACACGATAGTTGTACCCTTTGTTTTTATGAAGAGTTGTTGTTTAAAATTTAGTTTTAGTTACGTTGATTACAATGCCAGGACCAAATACCGTTTTACGCAGACTATTAATTCCGTCTTTAGGACACCGGAAAAAAAGAAGAATAAAAGGGGTAGCAGTTTTATTAACTAATTGTCACGACGAGAACATATTATTTTCAATGCTTTTTTTTAATACATTTATTTCACTTTTAAATGTATTTATGTATTATATCTATTTTATTTATAATACCGAATGAATTCCTCTTTTTTCTTTAACATTCTTCTGAACAGACATGATTAAAAATAAATGATGGCAATAACCATAGAATAATGGCAAGCAGTAAAAGTGACCACTTTTTTCCACTAAGTGCACGATGCGCGAACTTACCCCCACTATGCCAAAACCTTGCCAACTTACATGGCGAGGACTATACAGGTACAAGAGCCGCCCCCTGTTTGCATGTGTGTTCTATTAGTGAGTTTTTTAGTGTTGCTGTAAGTTTCTTTGTGTGCGGGAGATTTCTCACATTTGTGAGCTCGTGTTTCGTACTTATAGTTTTTGCTTTTGTGTTAGTGAATTGAGAGGGAGTAATGTGGAGACACCTCAATACGAAGTAATCCTTTACAAAGCACATCTCTGTGTTTATTATGATCTGTGCTTCCAAAGCACAGAAAAACTTATTATCCTCGGCCGGTCATCGGCGATGACCGGTCATTGCGATCAAATTGTGGCCGAAAGTCATTTACGCCATCGAGCTCCTAGAGAATTGTTTACACCTTTCCATAACATAAAATCAACCATACATGCTAAAAAAATATTACCATTCAAAAATAAAAAGTTTTTTTTTCAATATTAAAATATTCACTATAAATGTTAAATTGATACGTAAAAGAAACACTCTGTACACGCGTACTTGAGGGACGGCAACGGCAAAGTAGCAATTTATTTATGAATGACGCGTGACGGGCCGCGTGTGCGGCGATCTAATTGATGTGCTTATACTTTTGCGGGTTAACGGGAACGCCCTCTATTAGTTAACATACTGTATAATTATCTCCTCGATGTCCATATGAGCAACGTACTCAATGTTATCAAATGAATACTCTGCGCGACCGACGACTCAACGACTGATACATGATTTAATGTTCTTCTTCAAACTGGTTAATCGTAAATTAGACAACACTAAATTAATAGAACAAATAGGACCAAAAGTTCCATACAAAATTCCCAGATATCCCATAACTCATCTATTTCATACTAAAACATCCAACACAAATATAGGAGTAAACTCACCTCTTAATGGGCTCAGCCAGGAGGTGAATTCATTTACAAAATCCGATCCAGAGTTTGATATACATCATGGTTCCATTACAATTACTACAATCCCGAGACACGAAATCCAAAATTTGTTAAGATATGTATTATATATATATATAATTATATATTAAATATGAGTGTTACTTTTTTATTTAGTTTATGCTTGATCTCAATCATTTTAATTTTTTATCATTTTTATCACTTGATTTATTTCATTTTATATTTGATGTATTTTGTTATTGTTTGTAATTGTATAAGAATATTTGTTTAAATCAGTTATCACTTCTAATAAGAATGCTGGTTAACCTGTAATTGGCAACTGTGTAAGCCCAAAACGATTTATTACCTATTGTTAAAATATTTATACACACAAGCTGTTGGTGAACCTTTTTTGAATAAATAAATGAAAATTATGCGTTTGATGTCTTCTTTAGGGTTCCATAGTCGACAAGGAATCCTTATAATTTCGCCAGTTCCGTCTGTTTGTCCGTCTGTCCTCGGCTTAGCTCAGTAACTACTGGTACTAAAAGCTGAAATGTGGCATGGATATTGGATATACATAGATATTAATCACGCCGACAAGGTGCATTTTCCCATTGTAAATTATTTAGAAAAAAGTTGTTATTTGTGTAAAACAGAGTAGGTAGTTTGTTCTTGTAAGAGCATGGTACGGAACTCTCGGTCAGCTAATCCTACTCGCTCTTGGAGTTGTAGTAAACCACGACGGAACCCTACACGGCGCGTGGCTCGACACGCACTAGGTCGGCTTTTTGTTGTCGCTTGAAGTTCTAACTTGCCTCTGCACCCATTTAAATAAGAACTGGTTTTTGCGTAACAGTTCAAAAAGTAAAAAATAAAGTAGAATAAAAAACTTACTAGATTTCCATCCGCGTGCACTTCAGCCATCTCTCTATCGAGGGATATCCACAAGAGTCCGGAATAAAAACTCTGCTGATATTCTTCAATCTGAGCCCAAACTGTCTCTATATAAATCGGTCCGCGGTGTAAGCGTGAAAGGTAGCAATCAGACATATCTACAGAGTTAATTTAGTATTTATGAATATATTAGTATTGTAGTAGTATAGTAGGTATGTACACCATGGACTACATACCTACGTATTTATTTCTAACCGACTTCAAAAAGGGAGTTCTGTATTAAACCAGTATGAGTTTAAGTTTATTGTTTTTGTATGTCCGCGATTGTGTATCCCAA
The DNA here is from genome assembly GCA_943138885.2 of Tholera decimalis. Taxonomy (NCBI): domain Eukaryota; kingdom Metazoa; phylum Arthropoda; class Insecta; order Lepidoptera; family Noctuidae; genus Tholera; species Tholera decimalis. The sequence continues at coordinate 19,162,037 of OW964573.2, read as the reverse complement.
AACGATTTGTTACCTATTGTTAAAATATTTATACACAGAAGCTGTTGATGAACCTTGTTTGAATAAATAAATAAAAATTATGCGTTTGATGTCATTTTAGGGTTCCGTAGTCGACAAGGAATCCTTATAGTTTCGGCATAATTATCCATGTGTCCGTCCGTCTGTCCGCAGCTTAGCTCAGAAACTACTGGTACTATAAAATCTGAAATGTGGCATGGATATACATACTAATAACGCCAACAAAGTGGTAAATTAAAATCATGAAAAAACATTTTCCCATTGCAAAGTATTTCGAACAAGTTCTAATTTTTGTAAAACAGAGTACCTATAGGTATTATGTTTTTGTTAGAGCATGGTACGGAACCAGAGTCTCCAACTCTATTTGTCAAAATTACGGTGTTGCTAGTCTAAAAATACGGTAACTTTAAATCACAATCAAACATTCAATTTCAGGCGTTTCAGCCGTTACACAACGTTACACGTTACACATATAAAGCAAAGTGTTCACTTTTCTTTATATGTGTTTTTAGGGTATTCGCGAAGCCGCGAGGAAAAATCTTTATTTTTCAGTCACTCTGTTCGAAATTTTTTTTTGTAAGACTTATTTTTAGCGCTCTGGCTACTGGAAGGTCCACCGTCGCTGTCGTCACTTGACTTGACTTGTTACTGTCAGATAACATTTTTCATAAATATAGTCAGTCGCGACACGATAAAAGGTCTGCTGAGCAAACTATGGAAAAAATGGCAACCATAAATTAAAGTTGACAAAATGCAAAGGTATGGCCAAGTTCTATTGCTTTACTGTATTCAATAACTTCGTCATTTGGTCGCACAAGTTTTGTCTACTGGTCTATGCACACAAGTTGATTGTACGTTGAATATCCCAGGGAATGATACAGTGTTGTCATTTTCAAACACTGTTTCAAATAAAAATAAACTATAGGTATGTTAGGTTGGGTACATAATTTTTAAGGCGCCACTCAGAAAGACGAAATTACGGTAGAATTGAACATGTTTACGGTAGGTGGTAGATATGTTCAAATTACGGTAGGTTTACCGTAATTACGGCGTTGTTGGAGACACTGTACGGAACTCTTCGTCAGTTAATCCATTACGCACTTGACGTTGTAGTAAACTATGCAACCCTACACAGCGCGTGGCTCGAGGCTCGACACGTACTTGGCACTTGTCGCTTGCGGTTCCAACTTGCCTCTGCACATTGACATATTATATATTACTGCGTAAGGACTGGGCAGACTGCATGTTATAATGACGCCTCGAACTTGGTCCCAAAGTGGTCTTACCTTTATCGAAGTGAACTAGAACCGTAGAATGCGCACGGCTATCTTCGGGAGCGGTCGTAAGTTTTACAAGCAAAAATGCCGAGTTGTTTCGTGAAGGGTTGCGTGAAATACGACAAAAAGCACAATAAAAAAAGATAAAATTTCATATCACCGGTAAATTAAAAATATGTCATTAAATCAACTTCTAACATTAGATATTTAAAACAATTTTCTTTCTTATTTGTCCTACTCCTTACCAATTTTTTCTCATAAGAAATTTCACTTATATGAGAAATGTTAAACTAATTAATACAAAAACAATATTTATAATACGCACAGTTTGTATAACAAAAAATGAAACAATTTAAAATATTATAAAACACAAACATAATATTCCAGAAATGTAGGGTAATCACTAATAATTTGACATACCTACGCAAGACGTATACATACACGGGCTACTAGATGTGGTAAATATTGTATTTCTGCTGCAACAATGTTTTCACCGAGCATATCTAATATGTCAGTGTCTATATAATTTTTTTTCTTTTAAATCTTTTAGAACTGTTTTTAGTGACGCGTTTTTCTTTTTAAGGCGTATAACTTTCTGATAAGTGTTTTGATTTTGCGTGCATGAATTTTATAACGTAGGTAATTCATACTTTCTGGTTTGATGTCTATGTTTATTTTTTATTCTATTTGTAGGTAAATACATATTTGATTTTAATCCAATAAACAAACAAATAAATATGATTTAAATAGAATAAATTGGATAAATCAAAACGAGTTTTATTTCTGAAACATTTTTCCATTTCCTTTCTACTATACCGTCACTACTTTTTACCGACAACTCACCAGGGCATAGATAACGACGCTGACGCAAACTTTCGATCACTAATTACCTACTAACGAAAAAATTCGGTTGCATCCAGGATGAGTTTCTCGCAAGCATCGTTATTGCAACCGAATTTTCGAAAGATCGTTCGAGAATGATCGAAAGTTTGCGACAGCGTCGTTATCTATGTCGAGACTGCTGGCCCAGGACACTTCTTCCATCATATTATAACGTTTATAATTTACTAATTAATAACGTTAAAATAATTAGTAAGTAACGTTATTTTGGGGTAATTTGAATTATCATGGCAACACCGGCCCATGCACCACATGTTTAGAAATATTAGAAAACTGGCCTTACTTCTATGTTCGCAGAGTTCCGTCTGGACTTTTTATTTGATTTGATTATTAAGTAAAATTATTAGTAAGAGCAAGATAAGAAGTAAGATAGTAGGACTACCTATATCACAGATATCGGTGCCCCTTTCCCCCCACCCCCGCAGCGTCACCCACTACGCTGCGCGGGGCCACCCACACCGCATTATTTTATTATTGCATTATTTTCTTTAGATTGTCATTTTTTCATTCGTTGTATCTTTTGAATGGAATTTCCGAATTAATAATTTAAAATGTATTTTACATGTTTTGAAACGGTCTTTAATAAAAATATCATTTAACGGGATAAGAATTAATACAGAGGTATGAATAATATGGTTTGATTATTGTCGGCACTTTTATCAACTTTTAAAATGTAAAAAAGTAGTTATAGTGCCATAAAGTAACTACAGTAGTTGGACATATGGTATCACGGACTTTTTTGTAGATATTGATCCGTTCTATAATACTGTATCACATTTTTTGTTCTATCATCAATAGTTTCCGCAGCGCACGCGAGGACAGATTTTTATTACTAATTTTTTCACTCGTTGGGTTACATTATTGCATTTTTATTAGGGATCCCTATTTTTTTTAATGCAATATAGCCTATGTCACTCAGTGAAGATGCAGCTTTCTAATGGGGAAAGAATTTTTGAAATCGGTCCAGTAGTTTTTGTGTGAAAACGTTACATACAAAAATACAAATGTACCCTTTTTATAATATTAGTTTAGATATCTTTATTTCTATAAACATCTAAGGTAAAGCAATATTGTAAAACAGGTTCGTTTAAATTATTGGTGTACCTACTATAAAGAATATTCTATCCATCGATCATAGGTTAAATGCTCTAAGATCGATCAGAGGCCTGCTATTAGATAAGGCCCAAATGCCCTGTAACTCGAAATAATGCAAAGGGTGGTTTTTAGTACTGTAATTTAATATAAGTACAACTTAGTTAACTTAAAATATAACCTACAGGGATAGTTTTGTACTGAGTTGAAAAATAATGAAAACCAATAGTAAATCACATCCATTTATTTTCTTACAATTAATTTAGTGAAACAAACATAAGTGTCAAACTTAGTATCAGAAACCATAATATCAATCCAACGACATCTTCAAACATAAACAATCACTTTTTTTTACATATTTTAATCAATAGCCAAGGGATCCTCTTCTTCACATGGCACCATTTCATCTTCGGAACCTGGATAAAACTCTATAGCAGTGGAGGTCATGTCAACTTCTTGTACATTATCTGTTAAATTTGAATTTGCACTGGCTGGATCTTTCGCTATTAAAAGGCTCATAGCATCGATATCAATCGGTGACACTGTAGAGACTCCTTTATCTACTCTCCCACCACTTGAACTAGCACGAGCAGAACTATCAATTTCCACTGCAGCCAAATCATGGATGATGGGAGTTATTTTTTTGAAAACACTATCATATGGGGTTTTCATTCTTTCTTCTCTTTCAGTATTAAAATGCAACTGTATCTGATAACAGGCTATGCTCCAGTTATAAAAGTTATTACTCGCCAACCATTCTATAATCTTAATATAAAGACTATCTAATTTACGTTTGTTTGGAGTAACTGTAGTAATATCAATTGATATAGGTACGTATGTAGTTAGGTGTTTTATTTGATCCAGAGCCGTTTTAAAAATGTCATTGCTTATTTCTACTTCTTTTGGTGGTCCGAAATCCATAAAAATTCTTAACAGTTCAACACAAATATCACTCTCCTTATTGTCATAACATATGGGTCTCAAGTGCATGAATCCAGTGTGCATATCTTGGTAAATCATAAGTTCTTTGAATGCAAAGTCTAGTTCTTGCATTGATATTAAATCTAAAGTACAGCGATAATATGGCTTTTTGAAAACAGAACAAGTGTAACAGACTTCGTATAAATATTGAATCGCAAAATCGTTGACTATGTAATCACATTGCAAAATCTGTTTAAGCGTCTCAGCTTTTGGATGGCAATATTTTAAATGGGTTTTCCAAAAAATATCAAAGATCTCTTCCCAAGGTAGGACACGTCTAAATTTGGCATCTTCGTCTTTAAAATATAATCGTTGTGTTCCATCCTCATATTCAACTATCTTGTATTTATCCTGATAAATATTAGTGTTGCTTTCATCCAAAAGTGATTTCTCTTCTTTTATTTTAATTTTTAATATCAAGGATTCGAGACACTTACGACTCATTAAAGTTGACACTACTGAGGATTCTTCCACGTTTTTCGTTGATAAAAAATGTTCGTGTAGTTTTTCATTGAATTCTATTTTAATTAACTCTATTTCTGATTCACATAATGTTCTAGTTAAATCCAAATCTTTTGCTAGTGTTTTTGTATCCTGTACCGGCTTAGCACTACTTGTTGACGCCATTTTGTTAAACACTGCACTGTGAAAACGTTACTTATAATGAAAGTCAGACGATAAAATGAAGCTATGAACATACTATGAACCACACGACACCGTCCATGCATAACAAAACCGAAGATGAGAACGAGCAAAAAATATGGTATCATCACATACACGAATGAGATGCAAGATCGCGCGCTTCGTACCGTCCTATCGTACAGTTTGGGTTAGACTGAAATAACAACATACGAGAGACCGAGAAAGGTAAATACAGAACGCTTAGTTTGTTGTTAAAAGTGCTAAGTGGTGAGATTTGGAACTGTGAACTACAATTTGTAACTTGTGAAGTTGTAATTAAATGAACTACAGTTGGACAAGGACGATAATTGGACATTTTAGTTTTACCGCAAAGTTAGTTATTATCAAAGACTACAATAGAATACAATACAATTTATTATTATTAAAGTTCCAGCCTCCAGCCCTAGTAATGCATTATGCAACCTCAGGCAAGTTTGACAACCTAATACGTTGACCTGCCGAGAGGTAACCCAAACAAAACATAATATTTAACTCACAAACTGTACCATTTCACGTTAGCAGGAAAATAATGAAAAATGAAAATATACCTGGCATTCTGTTTACATATTGCGAATAACATATTTTTTTGTTTTGTTTGTTTATTGAGGTTATAGGTAATCTACTTTGGTGTGTTTCTTATTTCTTATAATTAAGAAAGTGTCGATTGTAGAATAATTATAATTACTTATGACGAATGAGTTTCAGCAGGCGTTTGATTGAAGTAATTCAGATGTGCCATTATTATCTGCGAACAAGAATACATACTTAATACAATACATAGGTACTTACTAACTAATATAATAATTATGTGGAAATCGTCATCATCAACAATCTTTAAACTTCAGTAAGATTTGAAAGTGTATAAGTGATTTTAAGTACCCTAGTACTTAAAATCACTTATACACTTTGCCTATGAGTAAGAGTAAGTATTTTGATGTTCTTAATTCAAAAAGTAGCTGGCATGCAGATGATGCAGATCTGGTTTGAGTTCAAAAAAGGTTGTCTTATAAGGTAAAAGTTAATTATATTATGTTATATTATATTATGGATAAATTTCTTACTATCTGACTACTCTATAAGAACTTTAGTATCAACTCTATTTGTAAAACAAAATAACAACAATAATATTTATTTATTTATTGAAACTTTATGCAACACAAAATGTACATATAGGCGGACTTAGGGCTGCCATCACCAAATTTGCCAGCCCCCAATAATAACAGAGATCGTTATTTTTGTTACCTCTAAGACCAATGTGTGTCCGGGTTTTACCTGGATGCTTATTGGGAAAATCCCCCCGGACGCTCTCCAATCTAGGACAAATCCGGGAAAACCTGGATGGATGGCAGCTCTAGGCGGACTTAATGCCATAGACTTTCTCTACCAGTCAACTAATCAATAGTTTAGTTTGATTGTTTCAATAGTGGTTAGCATGTTCTATAAACATTTTAGGGTATAAAATTTTGCTATAGAATACTCACAGTATTTTTTATGAATGAGTCTGAAACAGTTAAATTTCAATAAAGACTAGGCAAGTACATGTATGACTTATTATATGGAACCTAATATAAGGGGTGCTAAGTGGGTATATTTGAGGTGTACCTCGGCCTAATTTATTGAAAATAAGGGTCTTTCAATTTACAGGTAATACTTACTACTTTTAGCCAATCATACATTCACATTGTCAACATAACATGATATAGGTAGTGAAAATATCCTATGCCTATGGATAGTAAAAAACCCCTTTAGGAATACAGGAATAACTTTAACGAAGAACAAGCATTGAAAAATAATAGGATTGATTTCCAGTCATATCAAATGCAACTGAATACTAATATTTTATGAGGAGGAACTGCATATCTAACAAAACAATCCAGTGCTTAACTGAGTAACATATTACTGTTGGTAAGTCTGTTGTCATATTTTTGACTGCTGGTTAGCAACTAATAATGCCACAGATTTTTAGTAATATTGGCAGTTGCTAATATTACCAAAAGTCAGTGGTATTCCCTGCCAGGGTCTGTGTTGTATGAGAGCTATAACCTGGGGGTCTAAGTCAAGAATGAGTAGGTTACTTCTAGGCAAGTGTACTCCATCTTCGATAGCATCATCGCTTACCATCAGGTGAGATGGTAGTCAAATGAGCGCCTAACAACAATAAAAAAATAATGACAGGAAGGTATTGTTCTTCACTTAGAACAGCTTAGCCTTTTCAATACTATGCCAGGTCAGATCAGATCAGGTCGGGTCAGATTCTAGTCTTATAGGATGACGAGTGACTGCCCTTTTATTTTTTAAGATGACCTAACAGTCCAGAGGGTACTAAAATACCCTTGGAAAGTCTGCCGCCCATATTAATAATAATTACTACATAAGACAGCTATGAAGGTATTCTTACTGAAGCACGGAGGAATTTTGGTACATTATAATGGACAATCTGCATTCTAACATTGGCAAGTGTTGCTTCCCTTATAGACCTGTGATATTTTAAGAGATTTTAGAAATGACAAAGCAGCTGCCATTCCTTGTCGTTTTTTTTTGCCAAGGCATCAATACTTTTGGGAACTATGGAGAGTAAATTAAACGAAAGCAGTTGAGATATGTATGTGGTAAATTCTCAATATAGTACATACTTTGAGCTACTGACCGATGACCCAGACTATCTGGCTCCAGATAAGTCTATGTAAAAAGTATTCCAGACTGTAATCTAGCTTTGTCACAAATTTCACCTACATTTGTTCAGCCATTTAGATGTGATTATTTTTTGTTGGATCTGTTAGTCACCAAGTATTCAAGTATTTATTGCAATCCACAATATACTCATTGGTGAAATAAATTTAGAAGAAACAATTAAGTATGGACTCTGTCGGGCACAGCTAAATTTAAATTAGGTAGAAAAGAGGTATCTTTCTCTCCTTATTTTATTTGGCCCTTCATTTGGTTTTCCATAATAGGATTATTTATTTTATTCAGATTGATTTAAAATTAATTATTGATGGGTATAGTATATAATTATGTCTAAGCTTTATATTGTATCTATTACTTTATTTTTATATCCACCTAAAACTTACTAGCACTGCCTCAATCAGGCTATGAATTCAATGCTGAAGATAAAAGCATTTCGTCGCTGTAGAATGAATACCTCGTATGTAAAAAACACTTTTTTTTTTGTAAAATTCGTAAGGAAACCACGTACTTATTTTATAATTATGGTGAAACTGAAACCAGTATATGACTACAAGTGCCATCTATGGAGTAAAACGAAAACCTCTTATCTGGAGAGACAAAAACTACGTAGAAATAAGAACAGAAAACCTCATATCATTTCTCTGGCATAATCCAGTTAAGTAAAGCATTGGTTAATAACATAAATAAGTCCTTTTTATCATTCAAAACATGAGACAAAAGCACATAAAAATATTTTAAACATTGACAAAATTAACCGTTTTTTTCGTTTCCTGTGAATACGAGGTTATCGTTCTACAGCGACGATTTTATTTTTTATTTTATTACCTATTTATTTATCCATCGCCCATATTACTAATAATTAATGCATATAAATTACAATTTGGTATATAATTTAATTTTATTTAATTTAATTTGAATTATAATTTTGCTTTTTGTATTCTTTCTGAGACATGGAGGAATTTTGTTAGTAACAATGGTCATCCATCCAGGTGTTTCTTGCCTTTTAGACCTTGTGATATTCTAAAATAAGTACTGTAAATAACAAAGCAGTTGTCATTCATTGTCTGTTTCTCTGCCTCCGAAGAATCTACAACTGGAGGAAGATTATGTATATAATTATGAAACTATATTTGTAAATTGAATACCTATATGAAACTGGAGTTGGTTGCTGGTTAAAAATAAAAGGAACAGTTAATAATTTTCTATTTGGACACAGGACAGGAAAGACTCCCAGAATTTCGTCCCATAAAGTAAGCCTGTGTCCCAGTAGTGGGAATTTTATGGCTTGTTTTTTTTTTTAAATTCTGTATGAGCCCACTCTTGACTTTGATCTTGCCTGATGGCAGTGACGGATTAACCCTTAATCAAATTAAGCAATTGCCTAGGGCATCACGTCTCTCGAAAATTCGCGCGTTATAAGTTGACATAGAGTATTCGAATGCACCGGAATCGCGATCAGCCAATCACAAACCACTCCTCCGCCTGGCGCCCCCGCAAATCTGTGTCAATCAAATGTTTTGTTTTTTAACCGACTTCAAAAAAGGAGGTTCTCAATTCGTCTTGAACCTTTTTTTTTTTTTTAATGTATGTTACCTCATAACTCGGAGACGGCTGGACCGATTAAAAAATTCTCTTTGCGTTTGAATGGGTATACTTTCTAGTTGGTCCCATTGTTACGAAATCAGGATCCTGGAGAAATCGAGGGAACTCTTCAAATATTGTAGGCACACCTATAGCGTTTTTGGTATTTCTTATAGTACCTTGAGCAGTTGCTTCCGAAAAGTACCATTTGGGGAAGTTGAACTGATGATGAAGACCACAGATGGCCACTGAAACTCCTCAATAATAAGTATTTCGTGGATTGCGATTCGATTACTTAAGTACGGATGTTAAACACTTTATGCTCGTCACAATACATATGGTGATGTAGAGCTGATGGTCTAGTACCAGGAGAACTCAAAAATGAACGGCTATGCATCGGGAAAAGCAATATTTTGTAAAAGGTGATAAGTTGTTGACATTATGGCTTTAGTAACTAGATAAATTACAAACCGACCCACTAAAAAGCGTGAAAAAAAAATTTTTAGCAAAAAATAGAACCGACTTCCATATTAAAACACTACAAAGGCAAAAATAGATTTAATTTCGGAAGGCGGTGTCTTTAGTTTTGTATATATTTTCGTTTTTGACACCGCCTTCCGAAATTAAATCTATTTTTGCCTTTGTAGTGTTTTAATATGGAAGTCGGTTCTATTTCTTGCTAATTTTTTTTTTTGACTAATTGTGCCGGCCGGCTCCTATGCGTACGTAATACATTTCAATATAAATAAATTATGCTTTGGTTTTTATTGTTGTGGAACCTACTCCACTTCTAAAGTACCTACGTTACATCTCATCATCGTATTTTACAAAAAGCTAATGTTTTTAGGCGGTAAAGGTTTAAAGACCGATTCTAGTTGACATACGGATAGGGGGCCCCAGAGGCATGGATTGCTTAGGGCAACAAGTTGTCATAATCTGTCACTGCCTGATGGTAAGCGATAGATGAGGTCTACGATGGAACGAGTGAGCCCTGTTCACTCTTGCTGTAAAGGTTGCTCTTGCTTGAAAACAATAATGATGTATGTCTTATTGCTAAGCCAAATAGATCTATTTAATTTCAATACAAGACAGCTTTTGTAGCGCTTTATGAAGGCGGGCGCCTACTCGAGAGCGTGTAGCAACTCACGCACCGATGTGAGTGAATACTTGTACTAACGTAAAACTGTAGGTCGGTTCATAACACCTCGGCCATCTGGTCCTGCCAGATGAGATATCAGTTACCTGAAGGAAGCTCAGCGTGATTAGTACACTACTGCATTTGTTACTTCAACGACATATGCATATTATGTTTAAGTAGTATTGTTTATCGGTTAAAGGACGTTAAGCGGTTGGTCCAGTGCCTGATCTTTCTCCGGTCGTGTTGGCTTGCTGTCCCTTTGGACAATGAGAGTAAAGGAACAGAAAGTGCACCCGAAGTAACAATGCATGTGTGCAGTTGTGCAGTATAATATAAATCGGTCAGGAGGAATATTATCACACTTATTGGTACCTACCTACAGTATTTTGGCTCTATTCTTATTTCATGGAAGCTTATTCTAAAAAACACAATATTCTATAACCGGATAAGTGCCAGTCAAACTCGCACACGATCAAAGTAGGAATATTTTCTGAGGGTTGGTCCCATTTGTATTGAATATAGATCAGATGAAGAACTACGTAGATATATACAATGAAACTCTTTGATAAAATTAACATTTGCTTAGCCTTTTCCCAACTACCTACCTATGTTTCTTAGGTAGTAGTGTTTTATATGGAGTGACTAAGCAGTCACTCATGACATGATACTCCTTGGCAAGTTTGGTGACAGATTTTAGGACTTCTAACAGTTCTAACCACGGTTCTAACTACCGTAGCACCTGTCAAAGATGTAAAAATGACAGTATTCCGTTGAAAACCCTATCATTAGCTTGTAAAGTCCTTTCAAAGGTGTCTGGAAAAGTTCGCTCTCAGCGATAAGATCGCCATTGTAATTATTCGTAAATAGGTGCGTTTCAGTTTTGGTGTACAATAAAGTATAATATTTATCATTCGGATACGGAGACCTAAAAGTAGGTATAATGTTTAGAATTACAACGACCAATCAAATGAAACTCGTAATAATTTGCAGTAGGTAGTAGGTAGTTAACAAATGTTTCTGTTCCATTCCCGATCGCAGTGCTTAAAAAATTAGCCAAGTGCGAGTCAGACTCGCCCATGAAGGGTTCCGTAGTAACTATAATGATATAATATAATATATATATTTATTTGACGAATAAAAAACCTTAAATATTTCTTAAAACTAGCTTATTTACATTTTTACAACTACGCTAAATAACTTTGTTTTTCATAGTGTTTGTATGAATTACAAAGTTATATTTGCGGTTTTAGAAAATATGCTGTATCTCAAAAACTGCCGACCCGATTTCATTCAAACCAATTTTGGTTGAAAGTTTACATTAAGATCTACAGACAAGTATTTTTTTTAGATTTTCACTCCATTATTATAGAAGTTAGAGGGGACACACACACACATTTTACCGCTTTGGAAGCGGCTTTTAAACGATTGACTTTGTGTAAAAGTGGTTTTAGAAACCCTTATATCATTTTTAAAGACCTGTCTATAGATACCACACACGCATAGGTTTCATGAAAAAAAATATTTTCAGTTCTAGTTCCATGTATGGGGACCCCCCTTTATTTTAAATATTTTTTATTTTTTTTCAGAAAATCGGAAAGCGGTTCACAGAATACATCTATCTACTAAGTTCCAGATGTATAATCTTAATAGTTTCGGAATAAAATGGCTGTGACATACGGACAGACAGACAGACGGACAGACATATCGAAACTATAAGGGTTCCGTTTTTTGCCATTTGGCTACGGAACCCTAATAAAAACGAATAAAAACTTTGTAACTGAATTGATTAAACGTTCGGTATAAAAACTATCACCATTCGGTCTTCGCCCTCTTGCGTGAAATAGAAAGTAAATATTAGTACTGCTGCTACACTATGCAGTTGTTATGTTAGGAATCCGTTGCTGTTAAAAAACTAAACTATTATTATTTCTGGGACTTCTTCCGGACCAGAGTGATAATTGAATAAAAAAGGTTGACTGGAATGCCTTGTTGCATTAAGTCTGTCCATGTATCACTATTAGATAGATAGATAGAATATATGTACTTTATTGTACACCAAAATTTAAACACACTTATTTAACATTATTTCTTAATCAGTGGCCTTAGGGGGTGGCGAACAGGGCCATCGCCCGGGGCCTCGCTCCTGCAGGGGCCTCGCGCAACAACCCAACCCAAATTTAAAAAATATAATTAAAAAGAATATTTTTTTTTTATTTAAAACTTTTGATTTTGATCCTTAATTACTTATTAGATCAATTAAAATAAAGTTCTTTAATTAATTCATTCATTCAAAACATAATTGAAAAATTTATTATGCTATTCTTTCAATCGAAAATGAGTTAGCTCATTCGTTACATTATTGTGCTTTAAAGACTTTAGTCTTAGGAAAAGCCGCAAACATCAATTTTAAAATTTATCGTCTCTGTATTTGTTAATTTTGTAAATCTTTCAATGTAAAATATAACTTTAGCATTTTTAGACCTACTTTCACATACTTTTCACGAAGGACAAGGGGCCTCGCAAAGACCTGCCGTCCGGAGACTGCAATGGGTAAGGCCGCCTCTGTGTTGAAGTGGGGAGGGCTAAATTAGTGTACTCATAAAACAGAAAACAATATATATATATATATATATATATAAATACAATACAATACATAAGTAATTATATATAAATATAATGTGTTCTTTAACATCATGTGGAGAGGAAACAAAAGAATAATCATAAATGATGATGCAAGGGATTGTATGGAATCTGGTACCCGCTCCAATAGTGATGTGTGATTGATATATAAATGAAAAGGTATTATCTTATAGAATATGAATAAGTATGGCGCCTGACTTGATTTATAGTCCGATCTGAATGCCAGCCTAATATAATATCAGGGTAATATGGATTTTCCTTTAACATATAATGAAATTTCCTTAAGAAAATTAATTAAAATACGATTATGATTTCTTTTGTTTATTATTTTTACCATTTATTGTATACAAAAGAAGCAACAGCCGCAACGAAGATTAATAAGTGAGATTACAATATGAAATGATTACCAAATGAAATAAAATGATTACCTACAATATGAAATGGAATTAAAACAAAACGAAATAAATGATTACACATCATCATCTAGTAACACATCATTAAGGAATAAGGCGGGGGCTACAAATCCCTCGTGCCTGGCGTATCCTAGGTACAACACGATGGACACAATGTGACCACAGGTACCTACAGTACGTCGTCCAGTCAGGCATGTACAATTGTACAGTAGTATTGAGAGATAGTATTACTATTATTATTGATTAAAATATAACAATAATATATTCTTGCTCGAATATGTCCTGTGACGAGTTGTGTTTTGACAGTTGTGAAATATACAGTGCCTCGGTGTGTTTGGTGCTCTTGAATACTCGAGAACATGAAAAGCATCCACATTTTGTCTGCCGAACAGAGCTCGCGAGTAAGTCAGTTTGTAGCGTAAAGGGATGTCATAGTCCTTCAAGAAAACAAAAAACGTGTAATTAAATTACATTTCACAAGTAAATACTTACATTTTATACATTATATTTACGTCAATCGACCATCAAACAAAAATTCTAATAACCTAACTTATCACAATTCAATGTTGCTATCCGTGAGGAAAAAAATACCCATATTGATTTCTTTTGTGCTTATTTTTGTTTAAAAAAATATAGTTTTGGCGGCAATTATGTATGCGTCAAACTAAACTATATTTATTTAGAGCTACTACCTACAGTGTCTTATAACTAAAAGTTACTGTTAGTTCGAAGATTGGCATCATAAAGATGACAATTTTATTGATTAAGAAGAGATAAGACTGTGATATTTTAATTATTGAATTATATAAAATTAAATTGTTTTTATTAATTATTTAAATAACTTTATTAGCTGTGAAATTTAATACGAAATCTATACTTATAATAAATCTGTAGAGAGGTAAATTCTGTACATGAAATATATTTACAAAATAACTATCAGGGGTTGATTAGGGATCGATACTGATGCCAAAAATGCAATCAGTAAAATTTTTGTCTGTCTGTCTGTCTGTCTGTCTGTCTGTATAACCGTTATAGAAACAAAAACTACTTGACGGATTTTAACGAAACTTGATACAATTATTTTTCATACTCCTGAGCTGGTTATAGTATACTTTTCATCACGCTACAATCAATAGGAGCAGAGCAGTGAAGGGAAATGTTGGGAAAACGGGAGAAGTTACTCCATTTTTTAAGCTTCCGTCGCGTGTGCAACCTTAATGGTTAAAGCTACACAGAAATCATTTATGACGGAAATGTTCCCCTTAAAATTATATGAAAAATATCCCACGACATCATCAGTCTTATTACAAAAAGCGGTTTAACTAATAAACCTGGTTTAAACTTCTTTAAACTACGGTCTAAACAAAAACGGTATTACAAATCGTGGTTTTGCGATAAACCATGGACTATATCATGGTCTAACGCTAAACCTCGGCGACCCCTAGTTTAACGATGGTTTATATCACTAAATCGGATCTTTCAAAGTTTCTCCTTTAGGTTAAATCATATTTTTTTATTGTGTTGTGTTGTTTTAACTCGAAAATGGACATTAACATGGTCGATTTGATTGATATTGAGGATATTGAAGCCGCTGAGTTGTTGGAAATGCAACGCCGACACAACAGAAATCGTGTTCGAGTCAATCCCATCGTAGTATTATAATATTTAAAATTTGGGTAGGTAAGCTTAAAATCAATAAACTATAGACGGATTACAAGTTAATCTAAGTAATGTATGTTTGCTTACTTTTTCGTCGCCAATTCTCAGATCGCGTTTTTTTTTTTGTTGGTCCAGCACAATAAATTATTAAAATTATGAAGTTAAACAAAGAGGCACTTGAACTAATAAAGACTTTAAATTCCAAAGCTAAATGAACTTTGTTCAACTTGCGATGGTTTTGTTTAATGTTATGGTTTCATATATCGCGCGAGAATGTTACGTTTCGGTACACGTACTTGGATGTGTTTTTATAAATTAATACGACATTAAGTAATGTGCTCAAAACTGCAATTGACGAAATAACTAAATAATGTTTATATCCATGCAAAATAACCAGGTCTCAATATTTTTAACACTCCTAAACATCATCTAATCATTAGCATATTATCAAAACGTTTTCTTTTCTGGGCATACGGAACGTTGCAATAGAATGACATCATTGTGAACGAATGATATTTGCATTAATCTGTGGTTGATATTTGAACAATGGTTCAAATGAAGGGACTAAGAAGTCCATGGTTTTTTTAAGTTTTGTAATACGAACAAATTTAAACCATGGTTCTGAAGATAAGCCTGGACTTAATAGTCCAGGTTTAAACTAAGGTTTATTTAGTTTTTTGTAATAAGACTGCATATGTCTATCTTTTATGGTTGAATCACAATAACACGTGTAACTCCCGATAGCTTAGCAATTCGAAGCTTTCTGATTATTATTCTGCTCCGAAATTTAAAACCACCACAACTTTGCAATGGAACTCGGCTAAAAGTAACCCAGTTGCAACAAAATATAATCAAGGCTCAAATTTTAACAGGTTGCAGTGCAGGAGAAACCGTCTTTATTCCCAGAATTCCCATAATACCAAATAATTTTCCATTCCAATTTAAAAGAATGCAATTCCCATTATCGGTGTGTTATGCAATGACAATTAATAAGGCTCAAGGGCAGACTTTTCGTGTTGCTGGAGTAGATCTCGGTGTCAGTTGTTTCTCGCATGGTCAGTTGTACGTCGCTCTTTCCCGGGTTAGCAGTTCTAGAAATCTTTATGTTCACGTGCCGGACGGGTCAACTTTCAACATAGTTTACCCGGAAGCTTTGCGCTGAAGTATTTTCGTTCTATTATATATACTTAAGCCTCATGTAAACGTGATCTAAACAATATTACCAATACATTAACTTAATAACACACAAGGAGTTACACGCTGACGGAGTCGCGGGCACAGCTATTAACAATAATATTGTGCGGTTTGGTATTGCGATATTTTTCAACAGTATTATAGATTGATATAACTGTATTATAGATATTTCCCTACTAAATTACGAAAGTTAATCTATCTGTTACATCAAAATCACTGAACCGTGAGGAAGGACATAGGCTACTTTTTTTTACGAAAAACGACGGAAACGTGGACGAAGTCGCGGGCAACAGCTATCTATACTAATAATATAAGGCTGAAGAGTTTGTTTGTTTGTTTGAACGCGATAATCTCAGGAACTACTGGTTCGAATTGAAATATTTTAAAAAATTAAATAGTTAATTCATAGAGAAAGGCTATATATCATTACGCTAAAGCCAATAGGAGCGGAGCGCCAATGAAGAATGCTTCAAAATCGGGGTTAAATTTAACGTTAGCCCAAAGTAACTCTATTCCACGCGGACGGAGTCGCGGGCAAAAGCTAGTATGTCATATAAGTCATATTACATGAAAAAACATCATCTTATTTAGTTTCATAACATAAAATACTTGATTTGATCAGCAACATAATAGTGCATTTTCCCATTTTTGTGGTAATGGTACTGGTAATGGTATCACTGATAGCCATATTTGTGTGCGTTTGAGGAACGTAGACACATTCGGCTCACGCACACAAAGAAAATAAAGTGGACTGGACACACGAAATCGCTCGTGTTTTGTTCTAGACGCCTCTTCTATGCGTTGTTGTTCTAAGTTTTTACCATTTATTGTATACAAAAGAAGCAACAGCCGCAACGAAGCTTAATAAGTGAGATTACAATATGAAATTATTACCAAATAAGTATTGTACATAAAGTTTAAATAAATAAATAAATAACTCGAAGACTTGGTGCAATTCCTATGTTTTTTCTGTTGATAGGCTAATTTTATAATAATAAAAATTCTACAGTGCACCTCGTGGCTAATAAATGATAGCCGCACGGGGTGACCTTTAAGGTTAAGCTACGCTTGTTGTGGTTCGTCTAAGGATGGGTGATCATCTTAACATATCAAGATTCCTCTGTGTATCGGATAACATGTTAAGCCGTCGGTTCCGGCTATTATTTGAACATGTTGGGCAGTCGTTATGGGCAGTCAGAAACCAGAAAATCTGACACTAGTTTTGCCAAGGGGTCAGGTGCGGTCGCAGCCTCCATTTTTTTGGGGTGGTCACTAATAATAAAATATGTCGAGTATATTAGTTTTCTTTATTGCACAATACTATTTTATTGCACACATAATAGTAGATTAGTAGCCAAGGGCTGTAAGGCATCAATTGCAGCCCGAGATATTTAGGCGCCCTCGCTGCGCTCGTGCGCCTATAGTTCGAGGGTGCAATTGATGCTTACACCCGAGCTAACTACTCTGCTTTATATCTCGATTGTGAGGTAAGTAGAAAAAAAACCGGCATTACAAGAATAAAACATTTTATTAGTTAAAATTTTAATTGCTGCTTCAGCTTCCATTTTCATTGAATCGGCAGTACAGCTTATATCTTCATCACTTGCAGAACTCATGTTTTTTTCCTAATTAGCACGTAATTATAAAAAAAATCCCAAAAAGTAAAAGTTATCTATTCCCGCCTTTTTTCATCTTGTGATTTTTAATTTTTTTTTCAAGAACGAATTTGAGCTTCGCCGTTCGATATTTAAAATTGATGACTATTATACTCACAGAAATCAAATCTATGATTATACTCATACGAAGACAAGGCTGAATAGCGAAGCGACCTCTTTTGTCATTGGGCTGAATGCATGATGTCTATTGCCAGTATGATGGTTAGATGTACGCGAACTTTTTGAAAGAGTGAAGAGATTTTTTTTAAATTACTTACCGCTCTAGGGCTTTTCTACCCTAGCTTTTTTTACCCTAGAGCGCTAATTGGTTACCTACAAGCCCCATTTGGGGGTAATAAGGACCTACTTACCGAATATGAGAAATGTAAAACAAATGGAAGTCTTCTATTTTTATTGTCAAATGGGGTGACAATATTTCGAACGTCTTATTTTGCAAAGTTTAGGAGATTTTTCAATTAGACGTGAATGATTTTGTTGGGGTCATTTCCCCACGCTTCGGACCGCGCCTGCATGGGGCATCATGTTACCCAGCTAGTGGGTGGCGGAGGTTAGATAGGCAGTCGCTCCAAGTTATGGTTAAGGCATCCGGTTAGACTGGAAGCTGACCCCAACATAGTTAAGGAAAGGCTAAGTATGTAGAATATGACGAGGGTGATGTCAAGTGATTATGTGGTCTCCGTTAGAGCACGCTTGCTTAGACATGACCATTTCACTGTTGTCTTAAAGATCTCCAGAAATCTTCCTTTTTTTTAGAGTACAAGCAAATATTAATAGGTCTGTACTGAATACGGAACTCTCTTGTTCAGGATTTGACACACACTTGATCGGATTTTAAAATAATATGTTGATAGCAATGACGTATTGTAATAGACGCGTCATATTCCCACAAAACACCTCTCAAAAACGGCACGAAACACACACATAGAGAATTACTATCTAATACGTGTAAAGAAAGGGACAGAAAATAAACGCCATCTTTAGGTACACCTGATGTTAGAGAGAGATGAATATACATCTTTAGTTAACAACCTCCCCTAACGTCACGTGACTGACTTCATTCATACGCTAGCCGCCATTAGCCGTGTAGAAAAATTAAAATAAAAAATGTATTTCTGTTGATATTTACCTATGAAATGACACATTTTGACCTCTCAGGAAGCAGTATAATTAGTGCAACGTCTGAAAACACACAAAGGCATACTTTTTTCTAATTTTCTTTTAAAACACATTTTTTCTTAAGATGTGTAGTGTAGCGATCGTGACACAGGTTCGTGCGTAACTAAACAGACACGAGGCACTTACCTTGATTTCAACTTGCCATTTTAGAGCGCGGACAACGTATCTATAGTTTATTATATATCTTTGGTTGATAGTAGGTTATAATATTTACTTTCTGTGGAAGCTTTCAGTCAATTTTTAGTTTACCGAAAATAAACGTACACAGACTTGACCTTTTCGTTATTCCGTGACGGTTTTATGTGTCAATTTGTGTAGTACCCATGACTACCTGAAGTTTTATACTTACAAAATCAAGGAATAAAATTGATTTTATAAATCCACAAAGAAATGTCAAAACCCATTGCGGGAATGTTCTAACGAGATACTACCGCCCAGGATCACAAGGGCAACTGAAGAAACAGGGTGAGTTTTTAGTGAGTAGAAGTCTACACTCCGCTCCACCCAGAGCAGGAAGCGTCATTTGATGATTTTCCCACCCAAAAAAAGTGGTTCAAACCAGCATATAGGTGGGTAGGCATAAATCGAAAGTACAGTTTAGTGTGGTGGCACGTGTGAATTTTCAGTTACTTGAAACGCTGACCTAAAAATGTTCCCGTAATATTACTTGAAATTACCAAAAACATGGAACATAAATAACAATAATTTAAGCAATTTAAGTCCATTCCAGTGTCATTTACCTCTGTTATTTCTTTTGTATTTTAATAGACTGACGTCGGGCAATTTATTAGAGGAGTAAAGATAGGTAGGCCTGTATAATTGGTGATTTTACCTTACAGGTGGACAATGTATAGAGCACGATTTATTACAATGTTTTGGTTGTATGGACGGCTTTTGAAACTCTTACTCGCTTATAAATATTTTCTAAGTAGTCTATGGTTGGTACCAAAGACTGAAAGTAACTCTGTATGTCTGTGACACTCTCACGTCTAAAAATTTTCACCGATTTTGATGAAATTGGGTAGACTATATAACTTGCAAAAGGACACAGCTCCTTTTTTTAAGTGGGCGAAGCCGCGGGCATTAGTTAGAATTATACGTTCCAGTACCGATAGGTTGTATGTAAATCGGATCTGCACCTGTCTCTTTCTCACACTGACACTGGAAAAATACCGACCAGAAAGCGTGACCATATAAAAAAAAATATTGCTAGGACTGTCACTTTGCTGTCAAGTTAGGTTCTATAGATAATAAAGATCTTTTTCAATACACTTCCTTGAAAACTGGCTCTTATCGCACTACGTTAGGTTCAACATGCAATGTATTTCACACTCGTGGATTTTTTTCATTTTTCACACATGACGGTTTTTTTCATTCCAGATTTTTCAACAGACATTCAATTCCCTATATTCGGCGGTGATTGTTTTTTTTTTCACAGCAAAGAGGCGCATGTTTTTAAGGCCTTATATGTATTTAATGAAAATTAAAATTGTGTTAATGAACAGAATATCAGAAAAAACATTATTATTTATAAAATAATTTTGCTTTTATCAACAAATTAACATTTATTTGTGTTCTAAATTAAAAATATACATTTTATTTTAATATCAGGCTATTTTGCGGCTTCATAACTTTGCTTCTCCTAAGCGCGGGGAAAAGTATTAAATCATATTAATGTGTGTTTTTGCGTGAGTATGTCGAATTTTAGTTTTGATGAGAACAATTTAGATACTACGCCGCCAGATATTGCGATTGAGGCTCAAAATGCTGACGATAGCCTGTTGCCATCTTAATCGAACCTAAAATATATGGCAACTTTGCCTAATTTTCTTAAACGAAAATCAAATAAAAATGCGTCGTCATTTTCGGAGCAAGTATTTTTCTTCGAAAGTGTATTGAAAAACGTCGTTTGATACACGTGGATATTTGTTACTGCAGTTTTCTGCAGGTTTCTGATACAAATTCGATGTCACTGTGACTGAGCGTTTAGCTGCGTTGCTGCGGGCCGCAGGTTGTATTCCCGCACGGAACAATTTCTGTATAGCATGTAGATAGTTATTCCGGGTCTGGCTGTGAACGTAAGTTTAAAAATTTGTAAATATAGCCACGATAATAGAAAAATCCTAGCGAGGCGCATGAAAAAAAAATTAAACCCAGGGTTAAACTTGATAGATGAGCCATTTTTGTAAAGTTGCCTATTTATTGCATTAATACCCTTATAGCCGCAATGTGGGAGGGATATGGTGACCTTTAATAAGATTGATCTTATACAAACCTATTTCAGGCAACAGTCTATAACAACAGTAATAACAAAGGCAAACCTTAGTTCAGATAACTGTCATATTTAGTCCTAAGTTACTATGTAATGATAGAATGAAACGTTTTGAATCCACACTAATATTATAAATGCGAAAGTAACTCTGTCTGTCTGTATGTTACCTTTTCACGCCTAAACCGCTAAACCGATTTAGATAAAATTTTGCATGGGAATAGTTTAGTTTTTATCCCGGAATTCCCACGGGATCGGGAATTACGCAGGAAAAACCTCCCACGCGAACGAAGTCGCGGGTAAAAGCTAGTTATCTATACTAATATTATAAAGCGGAAAAGATTGTTTGTTAAATGCGGTAATCTTAAAAAATACTGGGTGGATTAGGAAGAAATTAGGTATAGAAGTAGCCTGAAGCGTGAGGTACTTTTTAGTGCAATAAAGGAATGCTTTATTGCAGTAAAAAGTTGCTTTTATAAAAGACTAGCGACCCGCCCCGGCTTCGCACGGGTGCAATGTTTATATTAAATATAGGCAGCGTTCGCGAGAATCGTTACCGTACGGCAGTTTTTTCGACGCCTTACTCCACAATTTTCACTACCACGAAAAATCCTATCTATTTTCCGGGATAAAATATAGCCTATACGGATTCGGAAGAATCCCTCTAAGTAATGGTAAAAGAAATTTTGAAATCGGTCCAGTAGTTTTTGAGCCTATTCAATACAAACATACAAAAATACAAAGGTTTCCTCTTTATAATATTAGTAGGTATAGAAGAAGGGTTATGTTTTAGGGCCTATGCACACATTTTGAAAACGCGCGTTTGTAGCGATACAGACGCGCCGGTGCCGCGCGTTTGAATCGATACAAACGACAACACACTGCTCTGTAGGGATAAAAGCGCGCCGTCGTCGACGTGCGTTCCTAAAACGCGCGTCGACGGCGCGTTTAAAACACGTGGTGTGCACAGGCCCTTAATCGTAATAAAGTCCACGGGAGCGTAGTTATTATTATAATGTTAAACGTTTTTATTTCAGAACCGATGGCTTTCAAACCTGAAGTCACAATTGACTAGAAGAGATGATTGAACCTACAGAAATCCTTTCAGAAAGCAATCGCCCTAATAAAAATAATTTTCAACACACTAAAAATCTAGCTTCTACACCGCCTTGTAATAACGCATGCAAAGAAAATATTTATACGTTCTAGGGAACTATTTATTTTGTTGTACCTACTTACGTACAAAATGAATACGTACCTATACATACAACTTTTATTTCACTAACCGGGCTAACAAACAGAATCCACTTACGAATTGACATATCGCCCCCATTTTTAACTACAATCCCAAAATCTAACATCTGCGTGTCTCCAATACCTAAAAACAATGCCGCTAGAAGTATGCCCCAATCAAACTCATTTGTTGCGTACGAATCAATAGGTATCAATCTAAAACTAAGGACCGTTCCGTACTGCATGCAAATCTGTGGTGGTATTTGAACAAGTTGCGGAGCGTACTCTAAACTGGTATTGTTTCAATACGTTTGGGGGATGTGACACGATATAAACAGCGTCAGAAGTTCAGTGTCATAATAAGCTTTTTAGTTTCACAGAGCCGATCTCAAGCCACCGTCGTAGGCATGGGCTTGCGGACGGTGAGTAAGGGCTATTGCCTACCGTGGTTGCGGGAATGTTCTAACGAGATACCGCGGCCCCGGAACGCAAGGGCTGAAGGAACAGGGTGGGTTTTTAGTCAGTAGAAGTCTAAGTGACAGTCCCTTCCGCTCCACTCAAAGCGGGAGAAGTTATTCGATGATTTTCCCACCCGGGAAAGAAAAGATCTCACGTTGTCTCGGATTGTAAAAATGTAGTTAGATTGGTATCTACTAAGCTTTACCCATGGTACCTACTTATTGAGCGCTGGACAAGTTTATAAAAGTATTAAAAATAAACTTTCAAACATTATTTTTTGGTCACTTTAAATTAGATGACGTTGTCATATGTAAATCATCTAATGACTCCCACATGAATATTCACTCCCGTTCTGGGTGAAGTGGAAGGGAATATCACACTTCTACTGACTAAACACCCATCCTGTTCCACCACTCCACCCTTTCGTTCCGGGGCCTTTGTATCTCGTTAGAACATTCCCGTAATCCCAGCAGGCAAAGGCCCTGTCAGGCCCCATCGATGCAAATGAATGCTCTCGGGCATGGTCCTTACTGGAAAGTGACCTACCCCTGCTAGCCGCCCGCAAGGCCGCGCCTACGCTGGCCGGAGATCGGCTCACGATCCCCGACGCCCGGGGCGTCTCCCGCGGTGGCTGGGGCGTGGGGAAGACAGTTATCTCTCCCTCATGCAGCTGACTACCCTTAGGATGATGCACTGAAACAAAATCAGTGATCAATGCAATCTGCCCCTGCTGATCAAATCATATGTTTTAGGGCCTCCTCCAACTAAGCTAAAATATGTTTGTCTTTTATTTCCTGGATTGGGTTCACGCTAGTAGTGTACCAGTACACACGATCAGTTTTCATAATCCGCCAGCTGCCATAAAACTACGTCACAATTGTAAGTAAGAACCTATGTACGTTATGTTTGAACATTGCGTATGTCATTTGTATCCAGAAATAGATATCCAGGATTACCGACCTTACATCTTTGTATGTAGTACCTAGGTATGTGTGCTGTGCATAAACTTATGTTATCATACTTTCCACACGACTGGACCTTCTAAACTCCCTCTATTCTATTTCCGCTCAATAGAACTGAAACTATAGTCGGTGGTGCGAGACAGAGATAGCACGAAACGTGTATACTTCCATCACAGTTCCGCGACATACAATGCTGGGTCCTTGTACTTTGGAACTTGTGTTGAAGAGTTTTAAAAGGGACTTAGAGGCTTAGAGTGATACTTGCACATGTGGTACTTGTATATCAATGAGTTTTAGATGAAAATGGTGAATGGAAAGTGATTTAAATGTGGCTTAAAATGAGTCCCAGTTTCTCGGTCAATAGGAGGGTACGGAGAGGAATTTGAGAGATTATATAAGCTTGGAAGGTGGAGGGAGGTAGGTATTACTTTGGAAATGAAGTTACTGCGGAAATTTCAATGCTTTTGGGTCATACGGATTTAGGTCTTGCATAATCTCCTTTCTTGTCGGATTTAACTTTCCTTTCCATGTTTGTTCTTTCTGATGGTAAATTCAAAAATAATGTACCTACACTTGACACAAAGTTGTTTTCATCTATACTAATTGTTGCGTCCCAAATGTATTTTTGAACGATCTTTTTGGTGTGGCAACATTCTATTGTCTTTTTGATGTTGACACTTGACATAACTTTTTCACTTGACAGATAGACTTTGGTTCCTTGTTGAAAAATGTCTGATTGGGACCTGTTGAGTTAATTATAATTGGGAAAATATCGTTTGGAATCGCGTGTTGAAACCGATAATTGGGTCGCGAGTTAACTATTGTTTGAAGTTGTAATCCCCATTTGACGAAAACCCCGGGATATTTTTGGATTTATCGCCGGGTTGTTGCCACCTCGTGGCACGCGCATTTGTTGGAAATAAGTAGTGATAAATAGCTTCAATCCGGTGTGAGTTTGGGCTGTGATGCTATTTGGACCGCGCCATCTGGAGACTGGCGCCTTGTGAACGTTCTACAACACTTGACTTACATCACACTTTTCAATTACTCACCTCATATTTACATACATACCACACTTGGGCGTGACCTAGGAAGGTCGAAGCTTGGCATACCCAGCACAGAAGGTTAGTGGTTAGAACTGTTATTTGTATGTATGGTTTGTAGGCCGAAGAGCCTTTTGTTTGTTGTTGTTGAAGAGCAACGTTAAGCTCCACGAACCGTGGACAAGTTTCGGACACACCAGTATCGTTGCACTGGCCTTTTGTAGGACTGAACATTTTGGTAGCAGAGCGTGGTTTTTAATAATAAAATCCACATAGTAAATTGGAAGTTTTGAATATTGTTGAAAATAACTTAATAAGTTTGAATATTGCTTTGTCAGCCGGGCTCAAATAGCACTTGTAGTTTGTACTGTAATTTGTAGTGCTAGCCCCTTGGTATTGTACAGACAAGTAAGATTGTTTGTGAAATTAGGAATAATTATTGGTTGTATTTTGACATAATTTGGTATATTGTTGTAAAAGATGTTTGGTATTTGTAGCAATTAATAATTGAATGTCACTGATCTGAATTAAAAAGGTTATCTAAATAATAATTACACATAGTCTAACATAATAGGACTTGAATTGTGTGTATTGGTTATTGCATTTGTGGTACTTATTGGACTGTGTTGATAGAGATTCTCCGGCTCAATATTGTACAGTCAATTGTTGTATATAATTGGTGTGATCCTGCACAAGATATACATTGAATTGTTATTTATTTTGTAACTAGCCATCTGTACCAAGCTAGATTCATACTTGGAATAAGTACAGGGTCGGATTTGGACTTGAAATAATTGAATTTGAGTTTTTATTTTGTTAAATTGCTCGGTTGTCTAACAAGTCATTGTTTGTTTGTTTAGTGAATTTGACCTGTTGTATTAATATTTGATTGTTGCAATGGCCTCATTAAGGGCAGTCAGGGAGGCTGCTGCCGGATTGACCTCACAGTTGAGATGGTTCACATCGGCAGCTGCAACGGTTGAGCGTGTAGATTTGGAAGAGCTCACCCTTGCTCGGTACGGGCAAGTGATTGAGAGGATCAAGTCAGCTGATGCTGCGCTCACACGCTTCAACGAGTACATCATGGACGTGGATTTGGGGGTGATGGATCAGGCGGCCCGCGATAGGATTTTGGGTGACTATGACCAGATTGTCCACCTGGGGGATGTCATATGTCTACGAGCGCGGGAAATTTTGAAGAGTCGGGTGCCTGATGCGGCCAAGCCGCAGACCCCCGTTGTTGCAGGCCCTGGACTATTGAGTAGGCTGCCCACCCTGGAGCTGCCACATTTTGACGGTCGCTTGGACCACTGGCTGGGCTTCCTAAATCTCTTTGAGAGTCTTGTCGATGCACGCTCGGACCTCGGACCTGCCCAGAAGCTGGCCTATTTATTGTCTGTCCTGGAGGGCGAAGCCAGAGCCTTGGTGCAGCACTTGCCGGTGACGGATTCTTCCTACCCGACCGCTCTGGAGCTTCTCTCCCGACGGTATCAGAACAAGCGCTGCCTGGCTGATGTGCACATCGACCAGATTTTGGGGCTACCGGCCATTGTCAGCACGTCGACGTTGCGCACTGACTTGCTGAACCCGTTGGTCTCAGCGACCAACGCTTTGAGACGCTTGGAGTTACCGGTAGAACATTGGTCCTACTTGTTGGTGCACATAGTGCTGCAGTTGCTCCCCGCGGAGTTGAGGTCACGCTTTGAGCAGAAGTATGGTGGGGATAGTGCCACCCATCTTCCCCCCTTTGACGACCTCCTCAAATTTTTGGAAGACGAGTGTCGGTTTTCGGATAACACTCGTGGCGCCACGGGGTCACCCCCACTACCTTCTCAGCCCAGAGACCAGGGACGGACTAGGGCTCGGGGGCCTGTTGATGTTCCCCCCGCTCCCCGTTTTGCTGGCGCCCGGAGTCCTCGGGCTAGGGGGCCTGTTGATGATCGCCCCGCCCCCCGTTTTGCTGGCGCCCGGAGTCCTCGGGCCAGGGGGCCTGTTAATGTCTGCCCCGCCCCCCGTTTTGCTGGCGCCCGGAGTCCTCATCATTGTGACCTTTGTAAGGCAACGGGGCATGTCATGGCGCGTTGCCCGGACTTTTTGAATTTGCGTGTAAGTGCCCGCCGCCGCATTGTCAACGCACGCCGTTTGTGCTTCTCGTGCTTGGGGGCCCACTTTCATCGGGACTGCCCCGACCCCCGCCCGTGTAGAATTTGTAAGGGGTCCCACTTGGAGATTTTGTGCGCCAACGCGAACCGCTCCAGCAGACCAGCTTCTGAGGGGGGTTCGCGCAAGGGGGGTACCCGGAGACGAGCACCGGGCTGAGACCCGCAATTCTGTACGCCGCACTCCACCCCCCGCGCAAGTTGAACGGGAGCCCCGCGAGCGCCATTTGGTCTCCCCTCGTCAGGGAGAACGCGCATTGGCTGCTAGGCAGCAGTGGCCGGGTCGGCGCCGCTGCCTTTCCCCTCCGTTGGCGGAACGTCCCCGGCTGGAGTCGCGCCCTCCGTCATTCGGGCATCCGGTGGGATATGCCCCTCCAGTGATGGCGAGCGGCTCGGGACACCGCGCAGACGAATATTTTGATTGTTGGCCTCGTCGTGAACGAAGGCAGCCTGGATGCGGCGATCGGTCGCCGCCCAGGCATCACTAAGAGATTGACGCCTGCCCCGCTAAAGGACCCCCCCGATCAAGACGGTTTTGTTGCCAACGGCCTCGGTCAAGGTCTGGGGACCCTTGGGTGACTCGATTGTGGTCTGTGCCATTTTGGACACGGGAGTCCAGGGTTGCCTTTTGTCGTCTTGGTTAGCGGGACAGGTTGGCCTGAAGGTGAATGACCTTTCAGGCAAGATTTGGGGAATTGGCGAACCGGCTGACACCACTGTTGAGGGAAGGACCTGGTTTGAAATCACCCTTGTGAGTTGTCCGTACCCTAAAATTGGTGCTCCTGCCCTTGTTATAACTGAACTTGGTTGGGACGAGCCACTTCGTGAAACCCTGTTGGAGGACGGTTGAGGCACTCTAGCCTTCCTTATGGGGCCCGTCACCCCCTTTTGTTGCCCAAGGAGGGCCATTTGGTTCAATTGTTGGTGACTGATCGTCACACTTAGAACTCGCATGCCGGTTGCAATGCGCTGTTGGCCATTCTGCAGCGAGAATTTTGGATTTTGTCGGCTGATCGCGTCAATGAGGCGAGGCCCTTTGCTGGCGTCGTAACGGACTTGTTGGTCCCCCTTTGTTGAAGACGTCCACCCTTCGTAATAGTAAGATTGTTAAGTCTTATTTGTATGTTTGTCTGCCTGTCAACCAAGGCAGTACATTTTGAGCTGGTAACCTCCCTCTCGACAGAGGCCTTTGAGGCGACTTTGGAAAGATTGTGTCTCGCCGAGGGTTACCTACTTTGATTAAGTCTGATTGCGGTACGAATTACAAGGGTACAATTAACTATTTGAAGGAGGTATACGCCTTCCTTAATGAGAGCCAGGTTGACATTGGTAATAGTTTGGCCCGCCGAGGGGTCACTTGGTTGTTTGACCCGCCAGCCTGCCCCCATTGGGGGGGTATTTTTGGGGCCGCGGTGAAAGCAGCAAAGGGACGCTGGCGGAGATTGTTGGGAGACACCGTTCTCACCTTTGAGGAACTAGCTACGGTATTTGGCCGCATTGAAGCTGTGTTGAATTCGCAACCTGGTCAAGACTTCCAATTGATTAGCGGACGGGTAGGCCTGTCCGGGGGGGGTAGATGTTGCGTCCCAAATGTATTTTTGAACGATCTTTTTGGTGTGGCAACATTCTATTGTCTTTTTGATGTTGACACTTGACATAACTTTTTCACTTGACAGATAGACTTTGGTTCCTTGTTGAAAAATGTCCGATTGGGACCTGTTGAGTTAATTATAATTGGGAAAATATCGTTTGGAATCGCGTGTTGAAACCGATAATTGGGTCGCGAGTTAACTATTGTTTGAAGTTGTAATCCCCATTTGACGAAAACCCCGGGATATTTTTGGATTTATCGCCGGGTTGTTGCCACCTCGTGGCACGCGCATTTGTTGGAAATAAGTAGTGATAAATAGCTTCAATCCGGTGTGAGTTTGGGCTGTGATGCTATTTGGACCGCGCCATCTGGAGACTGGCGCCTTGTGAACGTTCTACAACACTTGACTTACATCACACTTTTCAATTACTCACCTCATATTTACATACATACCACACTTGGGCGTGACCTAGGAAGGTCGAAGCTTGGCAAACCCAGCACAGAAGGTTAGTGGTTAGAACTGTTATTTGTATGTATGGTTTGTAGGCCGAAGAGCCTTTTGTTTATTGTTGTTGAAGAGCAACGTTAAGCTCCCCGAACCGTGAACAAGTTTCGGACACACCAGTATCGTTGCACTGGCCTTTTGTAGGACTGAACACTAATATTATAAAGCGGAAAAGTTTGTTTGTTTGTTTGCTTGAACGCGCTAATCTTCGAAAGTACTGGGTGGATTTGGATGCAATTTGGTATGGAAGTAGCTTGAAGCTTGAGGAAGGCTACGTTTTACGCGACGGCAAAAAAGGAGAGTTATGTTTTTACCGTGATAGAATCTACGGGAGCGAAGCCCCGCGTGAGTACTAGTTAGTTATAAGCCTGTAACGGTGCTTAGGAAAATTGTGCAATAAATGTATTTATTGCACAATTACTAACTTATATTACTAACTTATAATTAACTAAAATAGTGTCCTCTTTAATAAAGTTTTGTTATTTGTTTTTTTATTTGCTTTTGTTTTGCTCTTGGCAATCAATAGGTACGGAAATTACGATAATGTAAAAGGAAAACCGGATACCTACTATGCAAATACATATCTTTTATAAGCTCTTGGCTAAGCAACAGCCGCTCGGATTAATATTCAAGGTCAAGCAACGCTTCCCGAGGTCGATCCGTGGATGGTCGTGGCGTGGAAAACACGTAAACTGTTGGTCCAGCTGTCATTTGTAGGTAGGGTTGCCATCACAAAATTTGCCGGCCCCTGACAAAGACTTATAAAGCCCGGACATTTGGGTAAAATCACAGTTTTTCCCCGGACACCATAGAAAAATACATTTTTGAACTTGAAACTAAAAACAACGATGTTTAATTGAGGCCATGAGAGCCAGAGTGGCCTAACCGTAAAATCGACTTATTGAAAAAATGACAGCTAGATCACTCTGGCTCTCATGGCCTCAAAAATTTCAACTGTCTAAATAAGGTCAAAATGTTGAACTAAATTTTAGGCCACTGTGGTGCTATTTTTTTACCGTTTAGAGCAGTTTTATCAATTAATATCAGTATTAACACAAATACGTTTAGGCCACTCTGGCTCTCATGACCTCAATTATGGTTTTTATTTACTGATAAAGTGATAACATTGTAGAGCTTTAGAACTTTTTTAATAACAATCTCTTCCTTTTCATTTAATCAACGTAACATAAACAATGAGATGAAACACCATAGGAAAATAATAATAAAGATCGTGCTTTTTGGTACCCGTAAGACCAATGTGTGTCTCGGACGGTTATTGGGAAAATCCCCCCGGACGCCCCCGGACGCTCTCCAAACTAGGACAAATCTGGGAAACCCCGGACGGATGGCAACCGTATTTGTAGGTACATATTTAACAATTGTTACAGTTTATCAGAAAGATCTTACTAAGGGGTATCGTGTACGCAGCTACTTGGTTGTGACTTGTGAAGGTCAAATAGGCAGTCGCTCTATGTAAAACACTAACGCTCAAATCTGTATACATGTTTCCTCAAAAGATCGCCTCTGACATTAACCTACAAGGTTCTCAAATGATTTAACCAGTACAGATTGTATGGACTTTAAAAGAGACTGACCTTTTTCTACAACGTGTAATTTAAAGGGTATATACATACCAAGTGCATGGCTTCTTTGGATGATAACAAACGATATGGCAAGGGTTTTGTAATCCTAAGTCTACGTGTGTAGAACTTATTACAAATACCAATACACTGATACCAGAGACCGCATTTTTCAAATTAAGAAGAACGAAGAGAATTATCGTGTTATTGGCAAGTGACGTGGAAAGTTATTGACCCTCGTAGTGCTGTGACACATTTGTTATGATCGATTATTCCCGATGACCACCACTTGGTATTCAAGAAATACAGCGTGTAACCAAGGCACTATATACAAACCAAAGGCACGGCTTCTTTGGGTGATATCAAACGATATTGGAAGGGTTTTTTAATCCTATCTCTACATGTTCGGAAGTAATGAGAATTTTTATATGGTTTTTTTTTTTTTTTTTACATTGATACCAGAAACCGAACTTTTCAAATTGAAATTACTAGCACTAAGTCAGCTGATCGGAGTGAACTATTTGTAAATAAAAATAAACCTCTTACTCCTGGTATTTCTGAATAAAAGGTTCCGCATGTTTTATTTTTTGTTTACAAAATATTATTACTGACTTTTCCTAAACTTTGATTATTTTTGGGAACTAGCTACAATACAATTAATTAGTCTAGGTATCAAATTTATCTAAATAAACCTGCTTGCATTGTCACGTGTATCATTAACACACTTGTTGGTTTTTTACGTGGTTGTCCTTTTGTAGAACATTACTTTGTAGATAATTATTATTTACAAAGTAATCTTCCACTTTTCATAAAATAAAGGTGTGTTAAATGTTATTTAAAATTTTGATTACGATTTTAAATGAATTTTTAGAAGATCGATTCAAGAGCACGGGATTCGATCTGTGAATTGACTAAATAGGGGGGCCTGTTTATTCAATTAACAGATAATACCCAACTAACACAAATGGGCTGCATTAGGGCTTTGGAGCGTATCCGATTATTACTTATGGTAATAGACGTAAGCGCTAGAGCGTCTACTACAGACTTAAAGCAGCCCCTTTAGCGCTATTTGGGCGCCATTTTATGCAGCCTAAAGTTCCATTTAACCTGCACAACGGTTGCATAAAGGTTCCTTAATAGCTTTAACGATTTATTAACGCTATACTAAAGCTCTCGTAGCGCTACTTTTGAATGATTTTGAACTACTTTGAACGAATGAATTGATTATAGTTCTTTATTGTATATCTTCAGTTGACATTATTTGTAATATTTTGGTAAAGTGTTTTCGTCGTCATCATGAAAATAAAACAAAAGTACTTAAGTAAAAGTTTGTATTTTGTATTAGAAAGATATATAAAGATACTTAAAACGCTGTCCAGTTTACTGTAGATATATAAGATAATTTTCGAGTAATTTTAATGCGCTTTTATGATTATTAAAAAATTAACAAAAGATATTTGATATTTTTTATTTGTTATACAGAATAAATTTTATTTCCGTATTTTTACGTGTAGATAACTTACTAGAGTCTGGCTAACGAAAGCGTGACCTGAGAAAGCGCGGCAAATTCAAAAAATCTTTATGTGGTATTACTGACTATAGTAGGAGAAAAATGTTTTGATACTTGGAAATTTTATGTATTTACGACAATCAATTTATATAATAGTTGTTTATGAACTAATTTCTAATTTAGGGATAACACCACATAACGTTTTTAAAGACTCCGTTTGGTGTCTTGGAGCCTTGACTGTCATGGATTGATTAAAGACACGAATGTGTAGATTTATTAATTAGTATATACATAAAATTAACCTACTTAACATGTAGTTTATTAAATTTCTTCAACAATTTTTTAATCAACTACAGGCGTTTTGAGTATGATAATTATTTAATCATCGTACTCAAAATCCGCGTCCAAAAAATCAACCTCTAAGGATTCTTCTGTATCAGTGAAGTCGTCATCACCTACACTTATTATGATTTTTTTCCTATACTTTTTCTGTTATGTGATCTCTTTGTTTGTATTATTTTATTTTCCACATTTATTACATGATTTGTCATTTTTCTTTCAATCTTCTGCAGCTATTCAGCCAAATGAGGTTTTTATCAGTGTTTTATTTTGTTTTAGGGGCACCACTCGTTGTTAGATCTTGCCATGATATTTTAGGCTTATAGTTTTTGTGTACATATGTTTCATCTAAATAGATGATTCGTTTTCCTTCCGTTCGTTTAGCAGCAATTTCTTGTAGATAAAGATGTCTTCAAGCAGCAATATAAAAACGTTCGACAAGAACCGTTCGTTCATTTTTATTTTTCTTGAACTCATACCCATTATCAATTCATATTTCACGCAGAGTTTCTCTACATCCACTAAAGCCAATGCTAGAATGTAATTTTTCTAGAAATATTCGCAATGTTGGGACCTCCTGTCTCACAATATAAAATTCATTGATTTTATTTCTTATTGCATCTATATCAAAACTGTCTAAATCCAACACTGAGCTTTTGTGTGGGCGTGTTTTTCCTGGAGTGCTCCACATCCATTCATTCACAGATCCTTCCTTTTTTTAGTGTTGTGACACCAACCTCTGCAAAACGAAGTATAAAATGCATATTCAAAAATTAAGGTACCCAAACAATTTGATAATGTCAAATAACACAACCCATCAACAAAACATTCTTAAATGTAACATACGTACCAGTTAATGAAGACATTTCTTCTAAGAACTTAGTCTGAGTTTCTATTAAAGATTTTTCTCCAAATTTTTTAACGTTTCAACAAGTCACAGATTCTTTGAATATCTCCAATATTGTCTATAAAGATAAGAAAAAGTAACATAATATTGTAAATAGGTATATCTAATAATCAGCCACCAAGGATCAACATTACAAATTCGTACTAACCTAAAAAATCCGAGATCGCATCTAAACATTGTTGTTTTTTTTTAAAATCAATTTCTTTCTCTTCTTGTTTTTGTTTAAACTTACTGATCATAGTATGTAGCAGCTTTCGCACGTTACTTTTTATTGTTTTACCCATATTATAGCGATTATTGTTCAATATTAATTGTGTTTACAAATTACTGACAATTGTAATCACAGACTTTGACAGCTTAATAATGTTGCCATATTAAACTTTTAAGAAAACTCCAGGTCACGCTTTCGTTAGCCAGACTCTATTCGCAAGTGGCCGATTGTTTACCGGTACATTTAATGCACATTTAACTGAAAAACCAATGTATATTAACTCAATTTTGCAAGTGAATTATAAGTTTTCTTAAAAAATCATGGCGTCATTGTAATGTAGTCATAACCTGCAGGTTTAGCTCTAATAACTCCCATTTGAGAATCATAGCGCTAATTTTCACCCTTCTAACGCTTCCAGTGATTTTTGTTCCCCTAGTGCAACTCACAGCCACAAAAAGCTCCTATTTTCCTGTTTTTGAGGTTATAAGATCTAGTTACGTACTTATTCGAATGGTTTCCATTTTGGAGATCCGTGGTCTACCCTTAAAAACGTTCACTTAACATAGACATTGTACGATTCTCAACTTTAAAAAAAAATCCAAGATTACGGTGCTTTAATTACGAAACTTGACTTTACACCCGATATTTCTACATAAACATGATACAGGTTATTTTTCAAATAAATAATATCAAACGTTTCAATAATAGTTTACATTATTTTGTTGTCGGTAGAAATAAGATCCGGTTACTTTATGGTTTAGTTATACCTACTTATACTATAATAAGAAGTTTAAACATTTCAGTTAACTACCTATTATTGTTTTATTACAGAATGCCTTTTAAAATGGTTAAAACTATAAATGCAGACAAGGAAGAGCTGTCAATCTGCCCTTCAGGATGGGAAATATCGCTAGATCAGAATAAAGAAAATTTGTCAAACGAAGACAATATTCCGATTGAAAAGATATTGCCTAATGATGATGAGAACGTTGCACAAAAAAACCGTAATTTGGCTAAAGAGGTTAATGGATCCTGTGATGGTACTGCGCCAAATCCAAATGTTGAGACTGATATCTTTATACAATAAGAACCCAAGAATAGGCTTTTTTTATTAAGTTTGTGATTTGTGAAATATTGAGATTAATATTCTTGAAAATTAAAAGCTTAAAAATTAAAATACTTTAGTATTAGATGATTAGCAGATTCACTGGAATGTTCAGCAATGTTTGACGATTTTAGCAAGTTTTCATAAACCTTGCGTACTTTCCTGCGATAACCTCCACTTTTCTTTATTAATTTCCATCGTTTAGCATCCATTTTTATTAAATGTTTTATAATAGTTACAAAAGCGGCTGTAAAATGGCGAATGGATTGAGCCTGCAAGGAATGACTATTGCTACTAAAGGCCTTAGTTACACTGATGATTTTTTTGTAACTATAGTATGCATAAGAGTTTCTATTATTTCTATGATGAAACTTATAGTAGTATAATAGTGGTTACTATAACTATAACCTATAAAAGTTACAATGGAAACCACTGTACAGCTGTGAGTGGCAGAATGACCTTCGTAACTCTCATATAAAGGTGTAAGTGGTAAAAGAGTTCTACCGTGAACTACTGTGAAGGCTAGGGTAGTATTTGATTCAGCTTGTAGCACCTTAAGTAACTTTTATAGCTATAGACGTTTACGGATGCAGATATGCAACTTTGAACTGCTTTTTGAACCCTTAAACCGCTATTTTACAGCCGAAAGTAACAAAATAGGCCGCTATTTCCACTAATGTGCTCGTTGGGTATGGCATCAATTCTTTGAGTCAGTTATTTTGAGCTGAAACTGTGCATAGAGACTCCATACCAGATGTTATCTTCTGCCCTTTTGGATAGATATGGGGTTTCCGTTACACATTGTATAGTATCACACAAGGACTTTCTTCTGTATCCTGGGTTCATTTTTTCGAATTGTACCTAAGTAAATTATCATAGTACCTATATACCTACAATTGACATGAAAATGGTATTCACAATAAAATAAACAAGTTGATGGAGGTAAAATGTGCCTATTCACGTTTTTACATCACTTTCTCCTTATATTGGGTACCTACCTCTCGGTACAAGAAAAAATAATTTATTGGATGCATTAGGTACTTATTGTACTTTTATTCAAGGGCACGATACAGTATTTTCTTTTTCGTAATTTTTATTAAATTATCTATCGCCATTATATTTTTTAGCTGAACCTGTCTAGACAGTGCAAGCATTTGTCAGTTATCGTGTAGCTAAACTTGGAACTTGAGGAGCACAACGATTGAAGTCGACGTCATCTCTTTAGCTTTGGTTTTTTTAATATTGTATGTATAGAATCGCCAGAAACAGCGTGATTGTATCAAGAGGACCGACCCTGAATAGGGAATGAGCCAGGAGATTGATTGATATAGAAAACTTTTCCGATACTGGTCTGGAAAACCCACGGAATAAATGAATAAGGTTGGAATGGTAATGCGGGCGTGGCGAGCGCGCCACTTTTATAATACGACAATCATAGTGCGACCGATTAATTCATTCACCGCGTTTAGTGCGCTTCGGATTACTTCGGAACACAGAGCTCTGCTTTAAAATGCCGTGTTGTGCAATTATAACCTGTAAAACAAAAAGTCAGACCGCAAGTATAGAGCGAGGAGGTATATCTTTCCATCGGTAAGTCGAAAATAACATTTAATTATAATTTTATTTGTAAAAAACATAAAAATATTCTGATCATTGTGAAATTCCGAACATTAACGAACATTATTGCAACAAGTTACAAAAAGTATACATTGCCCTTTGTGTACTCGCTTAATCAACGCAATAACCAAGTCTGCTTACAATGTACTTCATTCGCCAGACTTCAACCATTGACGTTTTGTCCTTTGCCCTGATTGGCCGTGATGCACGGCGCAAAGTGAGTTTCAATCAGTAGCAAGCTCTCGATTTAAGTGTATGTAATTTATTTGTGCGCGTAATTCGCATACGCCTCTTGTTTGTAGTAGAACTAAAGAGTAGGGAGACAAGCGGCGACACGCGTTCTCATACTAATCAGGAACTATTTCCTTTCTAACCTCTTTTATCTGTTCTGTGGGAAAACCTACTTTTCTAGTAAGGGGCGAATCCGTGAATAGTTTTCAAAAGGTATAGTGATTATAAACTAACATGGTACTTATAATAATTCAGCCAAACTATACCTAAGGGGTTATTTCCTGAGTACCCCGATCCCCGAGGACCCCGTCCCGAAGGACCCAGATTTATTTTTATCTTGTAAAACTCAATTAAAAGTCAGTTTAGCTAAAAAGTAACGTCAGCAAATGATATGTAAAATAAAATATTTTATTGTTTACTGAAATTGTTATAATATATTGACTTAAAGGATCAGGAAAAACTGATAAAGTCTTGCTTCGTTAAGGTAAATATTATAATTAGAGAATACAATATAGAATCACCTAGAGCAATCTCAGGTTTTAATTATGATCACAATAGTTCCTATATAAAAACAAAGATTCCGATGAACTAAAAATCTCCTCCTTTTTTGAAGTCGGTTAAGACTTCAAAAAAAGGAGGAGATTTTTAGTTCATCGGAATCTTTGTTTTTAGCTGTGTTCGATTACTCGAAGACGGCTGGACAGATTTGGATTTTTTTTGTTTTTAATGTGTATACTTTGTGGTTGGACCCGTTTTTATCAAGTCAGGAACTGATGATGGAATCCTGGAGAAATTGAGGGAACTCTTCAAATAATATTATAGGCACACCGGTCAGACACATTCGGTTGTCATCCTCGGCATAATCTACTAATAGGTTACTTTTGAATTTTTGAGGTATAACAATATCAGCCGGTATTCTGAATGATGTTTTTGCCCAAACTCTCGAATTTTTATTTAGTCTATGACATAGGCATGTAGATAATAACTTCTTTCCTCCGTTTTTAGGGTTCCGTAGCCGAATGGCAAAAAACGGAACCCTTATAGTTTCGACATGCCTGACCGTCTGTCTGTCTGTCCGTCCGTCCGTATGTCACAGCCATTTTATTCCGAAACTATTAGGACTATACATGTAAAACTTGGTAGGTAGATGTATTCTGTGAACCGCTTTCCGATTTTAAGAGAAAATTTAAAAAATATTTAAAATAAAGGGGGCTCCCCATACATGGAACTGAAACTGAAAATATTTTTTTTCCATGAAACCTATACGTGTGTGGTATCTATAGACAGGACTTTAAAAATGACATTAGGGTGTCTAAAATGACTTTTTCATAAAGTTAATCATTTAAAAGATATACGCTTCCAAAGTGGTAAAATGTGTGTGTGCCCCCCCTCTCTAACTTCTATAATAATGAAGTGAAAAATCTAAAAAAGACATATGTTGTAGATCTTAATGTAAACTTTCAACCATTTGTCTAAACCAATTCCTAACAGAAAAAATCCTGTCGTTGCCTGCAAATCATAACTTAGGGTTTCACTATCAATGAAATATAAAAACTTTTTACCAAAAAATTAAACCGACTCCCAAAAAACACTGCAAAGTGAAAAATAACTTTAATTTCGGTAGTCGGTGTCTTTAGTTTTGTCTTTTCGTTTTTGGCACCGACTTCAGAAATTAAAGTTATTTTTCACTTTGCAGTGTTTTTTGGGAGTCGGTTTAATTTTTTTGGTAAAAAGTTTTTATTTCACTCTTTTTAGTTGGATGATTTTTAATTTACCTAGTTACAAGAGCCTAAATGTCAACTACTTATAACCTTTTACAAAATATTGCTTTTCCCAATGCTGGGCCGTTAATTGTTGAGGAGTTCTCCTGGTACTTCACCATCAGCTCTACATCACCATATGCATTGTGACGAGCATAAAGTGCTTAATATCCATATTCAAGTAATCGAATCGCAATCCACTCAATACTTATTATTTGAGTAGTTTCGGCGGCCATCTGTGGTCTTCATCATCAGTTTCACTTCCCCAAATGGTACTTTTTGAGAGCAACTGCACAAGTTACTATAAGAAATACCCAAAACGCCATAGGTGTGCCTATAATATTTGAAGAGTTCCCTCGATTTCTCCAAGATCCCATCATCAGATCCTGACTTTGGTGATAATGGTACCAATTTCGAAGTATACCCATTCGAACAAAAAAAGAATTTTCCAAATCGGTTCAGCCGTCTTCGAGTACTCGATGATCATACATAAAAAAAAAAAAAAATATAGGCGTCGAATTGATAACCTCCTCTTTTGGTCGTCGGTTGAAAAAATAAAATGGGAATAATGTACATAAAATAGAATAGACTACATTGACTGGAGGGTTATTTAATTGATAAAAAAATAAAATAAAATCCGGTAGAACCCTCAAGATATTTTTTTATGTTTTTTTTTTATTATTTTTACGGTAATCTAAAACTAATAATGCAACTTTTGAGGGGGCTTTAGTGGCGAAAAGCGTAAAAAAAATTTTCGGGACACCTTAATAGACAGGTCTTTAATAAAAATGACATTAAGGTTTTTAAAATGACTTTTTCATAAAGTTAATTGTTTAAAAGATATCGCTGCTTCAATTCAAAACTATCACAAATCAAAATTACACTTTTTTACAGGAGAGCTAATCAAAGAAAAAGGAAACGAATTTTTGTCTAATGTTTTCTTATTTTATATCAAATATATGCATATTATACATCGTTAGAAGCGTATTTTTTAGTAGCATTAAATGGTTTAAGTAGATTTATATTAAACTAAATGCTAGAGGAGTGAGAAGCATATAAGTTACTTTTGAATATAAAAAATATGTTTGAAATATACTAATTATGGAATAAAACAACCATAAATAAAAAAAAATATTGTATTAATTATTTTTATCTATGAAAATTTTCAGGAACGCAATATAAATCGCCAAGCAATTTAATAAAATAACTAAAATGCTATCTAAAACTTAAAACAAATCAAAGTTTTCTTCAAAATAACAAACAAAAATCTTCGACACTGTTGTAAAATAATCATAAATTATTTTTTTAAGTTCTATTCAAACAGTCAAAACATAAAAGTAAAGTAATAAAATTGGCCAGGCAAATTAGCAAAACTAGCGTAAGTTTTTCATATCTCAAAATAAAACAAAGACTTTATAAACATGAAGAAAAAATTCAAAACTTTTGAACAAAATTCTTTATCATTATACTCTTAACTTTTAATTCAACAATAACTGTGTAAATGTTATCTTATAACTATAATAGGATCATAATGCAATTAGGAACACTTATAAGTAGTTATGAGATCTCAAAATATAACCATTTTTAAATATAAACTTTGTTAAAATGCATAAGTATCTACATCAACTTACTTAACCTACTCAGGCTCACTGCGTTTCTCTTAATTTAAATATCAGCCTTACAGATTTGCAAAGAACGATTCATAATATTTTGGAATAATATTTCTATTAATAAGATTAAGAATACCCTGTTTCTTTACTTGCGTAACATTTAGTTTTTGGGTATAAAGTTTCTTTGGTTTGCTAATATTTTCAGATTGATTCGTTTTCTGCTGCCTGCCCTTATTTCAACATAAGGAGAGGTCGTTTCGATACTTGATAAACCAACGCTGGGAACCAGCATGTTGTCGTTGTCTGCTTGTAAGTCACTTGGTTGAGCATCAATGGTTTCAGATTTCAGTCTCATCGGGACATCATCGAAAAAATGTCTGATATTGGATTACTACGACCAGATTCTTCAATCTCTTTATATAAACCAGAGGGTCCAGGTTCAGGAGATAATAATTGTTGTACTCTTCTTTTAGACAAGAGGTTTACATTTTTACTAAAGTCTTTATCCGAATCTGAATCACTTAAAGCAAAGTCTTGTCTAATTTGAAAATCTGGATCTTTAACACTATCGTCCGAAGAGAAATCTGAACTAGAGCTGGTTGAACTTGTAGACTCAGAAGTGTCGCTATCATAATCGCTTTCTGGAATAACTACGTTTGATTTCCTTTTTGAACATGCATCATCAAGTAGAGACAAACTGAGACTGTGTTGACTGTCAGGAATAGAATTACTATCAAAAGACTCATTCAGATTCACATCTGGTTCTTCCAACATTGGATAGTCAATTTGCGGATGTTTTTCTAAGTCTTGAACATTTTCGCCATTACTTTTACTGTTACCTCTTACCATGTTGAGTATTCTATGTACTCTTCTACTCATTTTGTTAAAAACAATACATAATAATGTAATGGACTATACATACCAAAGCTACCCACTCGCAGACCTAAGCCGTCGGCTCTTTTTGAATAATCATGCTGACATGATGGTTCAAAAGGAGCCTGGCGTTTTTAAAATGACTAAACTGCATAAAATAGGTACCATAAATAGAATACCTAGTAAACAAAAAAAATGTAATAAATCACCTCATTTAAAATTTATTTAACTAACTACGGAATAATCTTACTTCTTACTAATTCTTATTACTAATTACTATATTACTAATTACTTTACTTTACTAATATTATAATTACTAATTTACTAATATTTACTTTTACTAATATTATAAATGTGAAAGTTTGTGAGGATGGATGGATGTTTGTTACTCTTTCACGCAAAAACTACTGAACGGATCTGAATGAAGTTTGGAAAGTAGATAGTTGACATTCTGGAATAACATATAGGCTACTTTTTATCTCGAAATTCCCACGAGATCGGGATTTGCGCGGGAAAACCTTCACACGCGTACGAAGTCGCGGGCAGAAGCTAGTAGTAATATAATACGTAAAAAATACCTAAAATTTTATAATTACAATGATTACAATGCCTTGCACAAAAAATGCTAAAGTAATGTATCTCAAAATGTGATTTATCGATTGGCCTATGTATTAAATTTACTAATCTTATCTTACTAATCGTACTAATATTATAAATGCGAAAGTTTGTGAGGATGGATGGATGTTTGTTACTCTTTCACGCAAAAACTACTGAACGGATCTGAATGAAATTTGGAAAGTAGATAGTTGACATTCTGAAATAACACATAGGCTACTTTTTATCTCGAAATTCCCACGAGATCGGGATTTGCGCGAGAAAACCTTCACAGGCGTACGAAGTCGCGGGCAGAAGCTAGTAGTAATATAATACGTAAAAAATACCTAAAATTTTATAACTACAATGATTACAATACCTTGCACAAAAAATGCTAAAGTAATGTATCTCAAAACGTGATTTATCGATTGGCCTATGTATTAAAACAACTCAGTTTAAAATAAAAGCAAAATGAGTGTATTCTTGAATACGGCTGTTTTGATTTGAAATAATCATAATAGAAAGTATTTTTTTCTTATATTCAAAATAAACTATTTTTAAATATCGCACTTAATTTTAAATAACTTAAATGCAAAACGAACACATCATCTCATAAGTTTATTTTGATCAATAAATTTAAGTTCATTTAGGTATAACATTCTATGCAAAACAACCACTTTTGAAATATGGTTCTTTTGAATTAAAAATAGTATCATACCTTACGTGAATCTTTTATTCAAAACTGAAGTATTCCGAAATATGGTCTTTTTCCGTATAAAATCAATGAGTGACACAGATGAAATTTCAAGATATGGCTCTTTTGCACAAAAGAAATGTTCTTTCAGTTCGGTTGTCGACGCGCAACTAACAATATGGTAGTTTAGATCATATTACGAGCGTTCAAAACAAAAATTCAAAAGAAACCGTTGTGTTGTTTTTGTACTTTAAAATACAAAATCAATGGGTGTCTTCTTTAAATATTAAAATATGAAGACTTACGATTGTATTTTTACAATAAAAACATTTTTGCATTTTTTTTATTTGTGGTACTTTTGAATTGAAGCAGCGATATACGCTTCCAAAGTGGTAAAATGTGTGTCCCCCCCTCTAACTTCTACAATAATGAAGTGAAAAATCTAAAAAAACCATATGTTGTAGATCTTAATGTAAACTTTCAACCAAAATTGGTTTGAACGAGATCGAGTCAGCAGTTTTTGAGATACAGTATATTTTCGAAAAACGCAAATATAACTTTGTAATTCATACAAATACTATGAAAAACAAAGTTATTTGGCGTAGTTGTAAAAATTGTAAATAAGCTAGTTTTAAGAAGTTTGTAAGGATTTTTTTTAAATAAAATATTAAGTATGTTATATTTATTATA
Source organism: Tholera decimalis (assembly GCA_943138885.2). Taxonomy (NCBI): domain Eukaryota; kingdom Metazoa; phylum Arthropoda; class Insecta; order Lepidoptera; family Noctuidae; genus Tholera; species Tholera decimalis. The sequence goes on along the minus strand of OW964573.2, from coordinate 19,118,981 downwards.
GTTACTACGGAACCCTTCATGGGCGAGTCCGACTCGCACTTGGCCAATTTTTTTTTTGTAAATTCGTAACTGCGCACGCGCCCCTTAGAAGGACCTGCTTCTGACATGTTCTGAATTTTCTTATCAGATGCAAATAGCATTAGCAATTGTTTAGAAATACGTAAAAGAGATACAATCACAATTATGTCGCAAGTTAAAAAAGACAGAAATATTGTACAGCCGGCCGCACTAGCTTTACTGTTTATTATAATTGGTTAGTACTCAGGTTAATTTTTTGCTACCCTTCTCGAACGGCTGTGCTTCGAATTTAAAGTAATTATTGTAGTTATAAATTATGAAATATAATAATTATGTATTTGTTGAGTACCTATGATTAGATAATATTGTAAGATTTATTTTAGCTTTTTGACAACTGTTTTTTATTCAAACTGTAATGAAATCAATTAAAACTAGGTATGATTTAAGATTGTACCTACGAAATTTCAAAAAAACTATAATTTATCTTATGTATTTCAAAACACATACATTTAAGCACTTTAAGCGAGTCGGACACGCGCACGAAGGGTTCCGTACCATTTTCTAAAAAAACGGCAATATATCTAGTATGTTGTATGGGAGCCCCCCTTAAATATTTATTTTATTTTGTGTTTGGTATTTGTTGTTACAGCGGCAACAGAAATACATAATTTGTGAAATATCCAACTGTCTAGCTATCGCGGTTCTTGAGATACATCCTGGTGACAGACAGATGGACGGACAAACAGCGAAGTCTTAATAACCCTATTATTAAGACTTCGCTGTTTGTCCGTGTCCCGTTTTTACCCTATGGGCACGGAACCCTAAAAAAAAAGAAAAAAGCCAATCATATTTATCGTATTCGGGGTTCTCCGGTACTTGGGCCTCACAGATCGAGGTACTAAGGAAATAAACCAGTATAACGTCCTCACGTCTGGTACATAATGTAGGTATTCTCTTTATGAGAGGGAGTGGGCAGTCCCAGTGTGGGTTGGTCGATGTCACAAGTCTTTGGATTTTTGATACTAGTTAGGACTTGCCGGTTTCCTTACGATATTTTCCTTCACAGTTTTGAAAATATTTATGATGGTAATAATTAATCTATAGTCATGTGTCTAACTGGGTTCGAGCTCACGACCTACAAACTCGTAAGTTAGAGCAGTAACCTCGGGGTTACCACTGATCCTAACATACATTCATACGTAAACCGATTTGGATGAAATTTTGAACGAAAATAGTTGAAGACCCAGGGTCAACCCCTGGTTGCAATGGGGAATGAAAGTTTGTATGAGAAATCTAAACCACATAATCGATTCCTTCCTTTTTGGGGCACAGCTAGTAGTATTTATATCTTTTATTTCCACAAGGTAGTTCACCAAAGAACTAATAACAAAAGCAATATATAAAACATAGTTATAGAGGAGCCATTTATTTGAATTAAGTCACACAACCTCTGGAGACAATAGATTTTTCTTAGAAAAGCGAATAGGTGGGTAGGTATTGTAGAGTGTGGTGGCTGCTAGGCTGTCTACTTGATTGATTTACTACCTGAATGGCTTGTACCTGTCCTGTTTCATTTTCACTCATTTCCCTCCAATTTCTGATGGCGTTCACGGGCACTTCTAATATGGTAGATTCCAATAAAGGATCCTATGTTTTGTCACCTAGATAAACAAAAAATGAATTCCGTAGCCAGAGATCCATCTGCCTTAAAATATACACATATACCTAGGTACTTACGTGTTTTGTAGTTAATGTAGTTAAGTGTCAGTTTAGACTTGTTTCAGTTTTAGTTTTACCTTTTCCAAACAAAGGCGTTTGTTAGGAAAAGATTACTCATTGCTTATTAAACTAAATCTACATTGTGACATTAAACACTCGAAAAGGAATTAGGTACTTATGTGTTTCCTCTAGGACTTTACGTCCAACCTCAATCAATTGAATTGTATAATGATAATCAATCACCTTTAGAGTAATGTCAGGTTACCTTTGCTAAACATACGTAACTTAGACCCACTAATACTACAGCTATTTTGAACTCGGTTATAACACTTTCGCGCCAATTATGTTCCATATTGTAATCAAAATGGCCGCCAATCTAATCACATTGGCTCCAAGAATCAAGACGAACCGGACCAATCCGGATTTGATTGCCATCCGTACTGTTGTATTCGAATCCAATTTTCTTTACTGGCGATTTATTTTTTTGAGGACAAAGATATTTTTTGAGACAATGCGAAGTTGTGTGATCTTTTTAGTGTTTCGAGGGCTGATGTTATTGGCATGATGTTTCTTATTTTATACGTCGCAGTCGTGTCGACGTACGATTTATTTCTTGGTCCTAACTTACAGACGGTCAATATTTTGGTTACATAGTACTAGTATTGATACAGTTTTTTTTTTTAAAGTTTTTCTGTTACTAAACAAGTATACACCACCAACAACTACAAAAAGGGTATAACCACAGAAATCAAAATTTATCTATGGGTATAACAGTACTCTTCCGGTAATCATTGCGTCACATACATAGCTTAGGTACCTAACTTCAAGATAATTAGGTTAGGACTTTTTTGCAAACAAATGATTGCAAAAAAAGAGTCTGCTAATATTTAAAACTAGTTAGGTATATCTTCCATGGTGCGAGGAGAGCGGGAATGGGTTGCAGTCGCCTCCTTCTGCAAAGCAGTCATGCTAGCGAAGGTTGAGGCTGACTCTCTTCCTCACGCCTCCGCCGCGCCGCCGCCGCCGTCGCTGTAGCGCCCCGGGCGTCGGGTATCGCAAGCCGATCTCCGGCCACCGCTCGAGTAGACGCGCGTCGTGTTCAACGCGCACTTTAAAGAATAGTCGGCACCATTGACGGGGCTCGATAGGGCCATTGCCTGCTGGGGTTCCGGGAATGTTTTAACGAGATACTGCGGCCCTGGACCACAAGAGCAACTGAAGGAACAAGGGGTGTTTTTAGTCAGAAGTCTGATACTCCCTTCCACTTAACCCAGAGTGGGAAGAATCATTTGCAGATTTTCCCATTGATAAAAAAATTGGACAAGGGCGAATCAGACTCGCCCATGGAGGGTTCCGTAGTAGCTACGCCAAATAACTTTGTTTTTCATAGTATTTGTATGAATTACAATGTTATTTTTACGGTTTTAGAAAATATGCTATATCTCAAAAACTGCTGACTCGATCTCATTCAAATCAATTTTCGTTGAAAGTTTACATTAAGATCTACAGCATATATTTTTTTAGATTTTTCCCTCCATTATTATAGAAGTTAGGGGGGGGACACATTTTACCACTTTGGAAGCGTATATCTTTTAAACGATTGACTTTATGAAAAAGTGGTTTTAGAAACCTCAAAAAGAAATGTTCTCCTAAAGTACTTAGAATATAATCCTAAGATCTCATTCCAAAATACACGAAAAATTAACTTCACTCCACAGTAATAATACTCATGAAAACGGAACTTGAACAAATCAGTCGCTCCCTTTACGAGTCCCTATGTTGAACTAGTCATTTACACGATGTTACTAACATTTATGGCTCCGCCGTGTATTCAACCCCTTAGTTTTGTGCGACGAGAGTTCGAAGTTACAGAGAGAAAATAGAATTGACATTATGGTGGTTTTAATTTTAAACGCACCTGTACGTTATCTCAACGTTGAAAATTGTGCCCTCTAATGAATCCGGTTCCGGGACTCTGATTGCGTGACTGTTGCCTGTTGGTCCTATTATTATACATATAGACAGTAGTACTACCTATTACTATCAGTAGTGTATAGGTACAAGTTATATAGGTAAATAGGATCGCAAAAGTATGTCTGATGTTTGGAATAAACATCGTTGAAACCCGGTATCAAACGTAGCGTATACTTATTTTTGAAAGAGGCTGAAAATAAGTAGGTTATTATTAAGATTATAGACGGTTTTTTATTGTGAAAATCCTCATGGACTGGAGGATACCCCAAGGTGGAGGACAACCTTGGGGTAGACGGATCTGTCAGATTCGTACAGACGGTGTTTATCTTCGTCTCTTCTTACTGGGGTGCAGTGATACGTTCGCATTCTCCACAACCACCCCAGCACTGACAGTTTGGGGCCGCAAACTTCATTTCAGGTGAGGGAGTAGGAGTTAGCAGCTCTTCACTTGTAACATCTATCCTGTATCAACATTACAATAATTTCGCAGCCCCATCTTACTCTCAGGGGCACCTAAAGAAAATTTATTGTTATTAGTGCTGTACTCATTTTTACTGACACTAAACTTTGTGTAGGTATCTGCAGAATTCCCCGGGGAGGGTAGTTCGGATATAGTTTATTATAGTGTCCGGCTAACGTGAGGGTTACATGGAATTACGAGAGTTTTTTTTACGTAATAGTGGGTAGTTTTTTAGGATTCCACAATTCCGGATGAAAAACCGAACGAAATCGATATAACAGAACAGAGAAAAACAGAACACTTACATGTGTAAGATCATTTCAATCTTACGCCCAGTGCTTTAGATTCAAATGATCTTAGTGAATGATTTTGGTGCATAAAAACAGTTCTTAACTTATAGAATACAGGAAAACCTTGAAGAAGTGCCTTTATGATTTTAAAGTAAGTTCTGTTAAAAATATAAGCCGTTTGAACCGTTTGCACGCGAGTCATGATCGAAATAGAAGAATCAATAAAGTTCCTATTAGGAAATAAAATAATTTTTAAACTTTTAATAAGGGAACTGTATCCTAACCAAGGCACCACTACCTGTAGGTACACCATTGCAAAAATTATTAATCTTTAAATTATTTGTATAATTTGTTAGATAGATCTAAGTTATTGTATTGGTTTGCAAACTTAATGATACGAACTTTAATCTTATCTCAAAACAAAAACTTCCTGAAAAACTTGCCATAATAAATAAATTATTCGGCATGCAATTATTTGTTTTGTACCATTTTTCAACATATAAAGGGTGGTGTCCCTCTAGTCGCTAGCACCCTATGTGAGTAATTCATAAGATGAGCCCTTTAACAAGCACAAGGAACTCCAAATCCATTGCTTTATAAGTTAGTAAAATCGTTTGTTTGATGACGTAAAGCGAGCAATGGATATAGATGCTAGGCCGATTTCATGTTAAAGTAAAAATAAATATTATATTTAACTTATAAAACGTCAGAAGTTAGTGCACTCATTTGTATCATTCGCAATAAGGTTGCAGGTAGCCCCCACGGAAATCGAGCGCGGTGCACGATTAAAGTTTGCAAGCTATTTATCACAGTTTTTATTACTGAATATTACTAAGTATTTATTATTGCATGTATTTCTTTATGAGATGTAAATATTATTATTAATTTATTATTATAATCAACTGCTGAGACAAACACCTGTACCTATGTATGATCGGGCATGGGACGGCCCATCCACCATGCTGGCCTAGTATGGCTCCAGGAATGTGACAATATCTTCAAATACTCAGACATCTTTCTAGGACAGTTTATTCATGATTTTTTCCTTCCACCTTCCAACCACCTTCTTCCAAGTACAAGGCAAAGGTAGAGTGCAGCTGTTGGGAGTCGCATTGCAACGTCAAATTTAAGGCGTTTGTGGTGCGAGTACTGACTTCTCTCCTGAACCTCGTCATGGCAGAGGTCTTAAGGCCACAGGGCAGGGTGTTTCGTCGCATCCGCAGACAAGTGCCACATGAGCGCACTGTAACATAGTGCTTATGTGGAGTGTTACTAACATACTTCGATCAACAATAGCTAACATAAATTTAAGATTATTTTTACTAACTCAATTGTAATATTGAAATATACCAGATATAAAAGAATATATTTCAATATTACAATTGAGGCTGGGTACCACCCACACTTGGTTGATATACCGTCTTTTCGTACCAAGCGCTTCTCCTCCACATTTATTGCGCGCACAGTCATGCTGTGGAATTCTCTGCCAGCTTCTGTGCTCCCTGCCACTTATGACCTTTCGTAAATAGGCGGCATCTTCTGGACTTGCTCGTCCCATCTGAGACCTCATCTACCGCTTACCATTTCGCGACATCAAGTGTGGGCCCATATAAATTAAAAAAAAAATATTGCACTCCGGGAGTGCCGGCAGAAGTGAAAACTTGAATATTAACGTTGTGCATTTTTGATATTTTGGAATGGTTAGGGAATAATTTTGCATGAATTGCTTTAAGTATCAGTATAAAAGTACTATCATTTATGAAGTAGAATACAATATTTATTTATTGCGCTATCGTCCACAAACATGACAATTTATATTACATTAAAAAGTTTGCGCAGGCATGACATTTTCGCCGCGCCGTGGAAAGAGAGGGGGATACTTCCTCTCCTACGCCGCGCCGGCTGTCTACTCTCCGTCCGTCTTACGAATTTTCGATCAGGTCACGTGTCCTGACGCGAGTTTAACATTTTTTACCCATTACAAAAAAAGTGCACAACGCCGCTAAAGAAGTTTTCACTTCAAAAAATGTATGTTAGTTTGTGAGATATTATCTGCTTCGTCGGTCTAGAGATCGTAAGTGCAATTGCTAAGCAACTGGTTTGATTCCCCGGGTCGGGTAAAAAGTTCTATTGGGTTTGTCTATGACATTTTGTATAAGACTTTTCGCAGTAGTAGCCCGGCGTTTGATCTCGACTATCATTTGGACATCTTTAACAGTCGTTGTTAGAAGGCAGAAAATCTAACACTGGTCTCGCCAAGGGCTATTGTGCTTTTGGGTTCTAGAGGTCAGACAGTCGCTCCATGTAAAACAGTCAGCTGCATCCAGTTAAACTTCAACATAAATTAAAGTTATCAATCTTTTACTACCGGTCTACCAGACGTACCGCAGGATACCATCCACACTTGGTCGATATACCGTCTTGTCGTACTAAGCGCTTCTCTTCAACATTCATTGTGCGCACAGCCAAGGTGTGGAACTCTCTGCCGGCTTTTGTGTTCCCTGCCACATATGATCCGTCAGCCTTTTAAGCAAGAGTGAATAGGCATTTTCTGGGCTCGCTCGTTCAATCGTAGACCTCATCTTACACTTACTATCAGGTGTGATCGAGCTCAAGAGCGGGCTCATTCGTAATAAAAAGAAAAAAAAAATTTAAAAACCAAATTCCCCCACTTGCGTCAAAATAATTATACTGTAACATTCCAAGAAACATTCCTCGTCATAGTTTCCCCACAATCCCTTTGATACAAGCTTCTACTATAATTCTTTCAAAGATAACATTACTTAAATCTTGTCTGCGGTACGTTTTGGAGTGTTCTTACAAAACGTGATGTGATAAAATGGATTTATGTAATGTTATTATAGGCATCTCACTGCGTGACGTGTGGGAAAATGGCGGAGACTTTTTGTATGTTTTGTCTTTATTTTATTACAGTAACTGGGGTTAGTTACGAAAAGGCGATGTATTTGTTTGTGTGGTCGTATTTGGTGTATTTACAAATATGTATGTTTTATGGCTTGTGTTGACCACCGATGTTTATCTGATGATGTGGTCAAAGATTAAGCACGCTTACCTAGACGTAACCTATTCACTCTTGACATAAAGACCTCTAGGTTATAGCTATTAGGAAACACTGACCTCGGAGTTTGAGTGGAATCACTTCAGCAGTATACACAGTGAAGGCATTCCTAAAAAGTTTTTATTTGCTTCTTTAAGGTATTTGTTACGAGCAGTCAATGGTTATGACGGAGTCCAATAGGATCATTGCCTGCCGGTGTTGCGGGAATGTTCTAACGATATACCGCGGCCCCGGAACGCAAGCAACTGAAAGAACAGGGTGGGATTATAGCCAGTCAAACTTCCTTCTCCACCTGGAGCGAGAAAATAGGTGTTTGTTATTGACTTAGTCTCAGAATAATCATATTATGCTGGACCGTCTTCAAAATATGCACAAAATATTAGCTTTCAAGAGTGAAGTGCAAATGTTATAGACCGTATTTATGCAAAAGTACGTCTGACCGCTTGTTACCTTTATAAGTACATAATTTATGTATCTATGGCTGAATATATTTTGATCAATTTTGGCATACGGGTAAACATAAAAGAAACATACAAAGATCTCTTTTTATACAGAAAGTACATCACTTTTCACACAGGCAAATCAGGGGACATAAGCTAGTGCACGAAAGTTTGAATATATATAGCTAGAATAAACACTTACGAAACTGAACTTAATTAAAACCAAGAGAGATTATTTTGATAGAATTATGATAAACTTTGGGGACCGAGAGGTTCATTACATCTTATTCAGAGATTTACAGGAAAAGTTAATTCAAATTCATAATACTTACATTGAGTTATGAGAACACGTTTGGGCGCAGTTCAATTTGCTTACAAAACAAAGAAGAAAGAAAGAAAATAAATATTTTAATCATCCAAGGCAATTATTTCCGGGATAAAAAGCCCCATGTCTAATTTTAGAACTTACCTACTCAGCCCTTGTTCTATTATAGAACTTAGTTATTCTGTGTGCCAAGTTTCGTCCAACTCCTTTCAGCCGGAAGAGGCACCAAACGGACATGCAAAGTAATTTTTATACTAATTATGAAAGTACCTACCTACACAAAAATTAATTCAGCCTATTTTGCTCCCAATGTTAGGGCACACTATCTATGAAAATTATGAATTTAAATCAAACAGTTAACAGTAAGCATGTTGCTATTGCTATTGCTATAGGCAGAGATTTGTTTTTGGGGAAAATCATCCAATGATGCTTTCTGCTCTGGATGGAGTAGAATCGAGTTTCAGACTTCTACAGATTAAAAGCCCACACTCGTCCTTCACTTACCCTTGCGTTCATGGGCTGCCGTATATCACTCCCGCAAGCCGAGGGACCTTGGGTTAGGGTTGCCATCCGTCCGGGTTTTCCCGGATTTGTCCTAGTTTGGAGAGCGTCCGGGGGCGTCCGGGGGGATTTTCACATGACATGACACATATTGGTCTTACGGGTACCAAAAAGCACGATCTCTATTATTATTTTCCTATGGTATTTCATCTCATTCATCTCGTTTATGTTACGTTGATTAAATGAAAAGGAAGAGACTTATTAAAAAATGTCTACAATTTAATTACTTTATCAGTAAATAAAAACCATAAATAAACATCGTTGTTTTTAATTTCAAGTTCAAAAATGTATTTTTCTACGGTGTCCGGGGAAAAAATGTGATTTTACCCAAATGTCCGGGGTTTATAAGTCTTTGTCTGGGGCCGGCAAATTTGGCGATGGCAACCCTACCTTGGGTGTGTAATAGTAGGTATTATATCTTAATTAAAAAGCAATCATTACGACTCCTGTTATTCGCATACTACGATTCTGTATTCATCAAGTTTATGTCATACACATCAAGGCAAATGAATTACATTTGCCCAATCTCAACATCTCTGTTCATAAAACAGGATTACAGGACGCACACCTCTAATTTCCCTTGCTGAAACTAATTAACATAACAAGGAAATTCCTGCGGAGTCCGCAAACATACTACAATAATAAAGTTGTCAAGTGTAACTCCGAAACTTACGTTATTATGTCTCCGTGTCGTCGTAAATTATTTTCAAGTTATGTTATTTCGTTCCGGGTTCGGAGCGGCCATCTTGGAATTTTGCAATTCGGTTGGTAGTGAGAAATGGCGGGAACGTGCGTGTTAGTTTTGAATAGAAATGACGTTGCAATAAAAACGTGGCCAAAGCGTGAAATAGAGAGTACAAAGACCTGAATTCTATGTCCACCTTTGAATGTTTGTCTTGTGATACTGTACCTATAGTATGTAGTGGAAAAATAACATAGAATTAAAGTATGAATGTCTAAGAGACTATGATAGAATACTTACAATACATAACATAAAATAATAAGCGTCTAACCCGTCTAACGTTTCGAATACCAGCATCCTCTCTATAAGAGGGAATGAGCCATAAACACACGCGGGCCCAGTGCGTTGGTGAATGTCATAATAAGTAAGTCTTCGGTTTTTGGTCCCAAGGCACGCCCGTTTCCTTGCGATGTTTTCGTTCGCCATTATGAAACAGTGGTGTTGATGAAAATGATATAAAGTAATGTGCCTGCATCAGTTCTAACTCGCCACCTTTAATAAGAAAGTTGTGCCTATAACCACCAGTGCTCCACAGAAATATTAAAAAAAAATGCGTAAAAACAAAATGCGATCAATCGAGTTTGTTAAAGAAACAATTGAAGTACTTACTTATAATTATAAATCTATGATTGAACATGAAATTTATTTTCTTTATGCGGTCGCGCTAGTGATAAAAGTCAGTCGTTTTTAGGGTTCCGTAGTCAACAAGGAACCCTTATAGTTTCGCCATATCCGTCTGTCTGTCCGTCTGTCCGCGGTTTAGCTCAAAAACTATTGGTACTAGAAAGTTGTACTTTGGCATGAGTACACAAGTTAATGACGCCGAAAAAGTGGTAAATAAAATTTTGAAAAAAACAATTATTTAGGGTACCTCCCATACATGTAAAGTGGGATGATAATTTTTTTTTTCGTTCTTCCCATAGTGTGGGATATCGTTGGATAGGTCTTTCAAAATTATTAGGGGTTGGTAAGACCGTTTTTTGATTAAGTAAACCGTTCGTGACTTATCAAGCTTTAAAGTACCAATTTTCGTTAGGGTCAAGTGTCCCCCCCTCTATCAACTAAACGGGTATAGTTAGAAATTCAAATGTCACGGCAGTAGTACCTATATATAACGAAATTTAAAGGAAAACTATCACACATAAGTGGGCTTTACAAGTTTACGAGTAATAGTCGACCAATTGTATTTGACTCGAAAATTTCGAACAACTCTATAGAAATGTCGATAGATGGCGCTCGCTAAGCGCCAGTTGTATCGTGCTAGCTTCTTGTGACGATTGAGTAGTGTAGCTCTGTGTCCGTATTTAAATTCAAAACACCGGCTATGACAAGTTTTATACAAATCTCAAAAAAAAATTGAAACTTTCCGTGCAAAATTGTCGGATCAGGTGAGGATTTGTATAGGAAATCAAATTAGTTAGGTAGTCATGTTTGGCTTTTAGTTAGAGCATGGTACGAAACGATCAGTCAGCGAATACGACACGCACTTGGCTGTTATAAAAACTACGGAACCCTACACTGCGCATGGCCCGACACGCACTTGACCGGTTTTTTTATTTATTCTGTAGTTTGTTTAGTACTGTACATATATTAGAGATGGAATACCTGCCTTAAATATTCATTCTGTTTCATTAGACTCAATTAAAACGATGCAATATTCCAACACACAGTCAGGGCAAGGAATAACTTATATGTACCGACTACCGAGTAAAGACCAAAATTCCTTTCTATACCGCAGGATAGAAACGCAACCAAAATTCCACTGCTAGCTGTGTGTTTGCTCTAGAATTAGAAGTTTTAAACGTAACGGTATTGTCTTGTGGAGTTTGATATTTGAAATTTTAAATACTGGGTCTTTACGACTTTTAATCTTTTTGGATTGTTTTAGCGCCCTAAATCTTAAAATACACAGGCAAAGGGGAGACCATCCCGAGTCAACGACGACGTCGTGTTCCACGCGTGTCTCAAACAAATGTCATCAGTAATGACGGGGCCCCATAGTGCCATTGCGTGCCGGGGTTGCGGGAATATTATTACGAGATACTACAACCCCGGAATACAAGGGCAACTGAAGGAATAGGGTGAGTTTTAGTCAGACTGAGACTCCCTTTCGCCCTATCTGGAGCAGTAATAACTATAAGAAGTCGGTTTACGGATGCCAAAGATGCGCAGTGAGAACCGTTACGACTATGATTCGGTAACGTTCATATCACTGATAACTACCCAAGGTTTGGTTGGCATCAAGATATTTCTATGACTACCCACTAACTGACCACTTTTTACTAATTGACCATTTTTTAAGGTACTGCGGCCCTCTTTTTCAGTCCCCTATAATGTAGGGCTTGCGCTTGCCCCATCGTGTACAATGGCTGTCAAACGGCGTGTGAAACTGTGAATGAGTTGGCCCTAGTTTGGGAAAGATTAAAGCACTCTTGAGATTTGGGAGACGGAGAGCCTTTGTATAACCATCTTGATGCAGTAATCCTGCTGACTCCTCACAAGCTCATCTTTTGTTTTCAAAACAGTTTATGAATCTGTCATGTTGTCTACCGTGCAAATGTTACGTATCAGGATCTAAAACTGTGTGGGATACTTCGCTAGACTCCCGAGTGGTAATAATACACACTGAGTCTTTCATCTCTTCTTCAATTCTCCTGTCGCAGGTCTGTTGGAAGAAATTTCTTATGAAATAAGAAGCACTTTTGTGCTCTTTCACATTTATTTGCTATTTTTCTCTTTTAAGTGACATGTGTAAATAAATAAATTTGTCAAAGCATTTTATCTTACTCTCCCAATCAGAAAACATAAAAAACTTAACTACTATAAATAGAAATTCTATTAAAAATAAATCAATTTAATTCCAAAAAATAATATAGTTGAGGATTGCATATTATTTTAAAATTGTTTACTGAGTATTACAATTCTATCACCTAGTTTTAAGGTATGTACTTGGACTAAGTCAAACCCGCTGTCGGTTTTTTGAAACAATCTACAAATTACAGCTGCGAACAACTGCGTACCTAGCGAGCTTTCCGATGCACGGGGGATTAAAAAGTAAATTAGAAATATTAGATATAATTATGTAGTGAGTAACTCTTTCTGTCTGTCTGTTACACTTATACGTCTAAACCTGGACCGATTTTGATGAAATTTGGTACAGAAATAGAGAGTTTAGACCTTGGGACAGACAATGGATACTTTATTTTCTGGATAAATCTTTTCAGGCGGACAAGCCGAAGGCAGAAGTCAGTAAAAACAAAAAGTTTTGAATCAGTCATAACTCATAAGTCAGGGTGATTCAATATAAGCCTTGATACCTATACTTCCAATATTACAAGCATGCAGGATCATAATTTGTACAGTAGGATTCCAATATCGTGTCTTTGAGGCGTCCCTACCAACGACCGTACGTCTAAAGTGGTTGTAAGCCAGGGATGGCAAACCTACAACAAATAATTAATAAAAATGTAGGCAGAAAGAATTCCATAATATTTACGCATCCCGTACCTGAATCTCACGTATCAGTATAAGTATTATTTGTCCAGTATACCTTTCCAGTTTAACGTAATTATGATCACATTAACACGTCATACTCGTAGTTGCAAAGCTGCTACTTTGTACAATATGCATATGCATCGTTTGTGAGTTCAAAGTTTTTTTTTACCGAATAACTCCATTCGTATCTCTAAAAGTGGTCCGCATTTATATGAGTATACTGGCTAAGTGAAGTTTAGATTTGCATTGAAGGAGTGTAGATATAAAAAATTGACCAAATGCGAGTTAGACTCGTCCATGAAGGGTTCCGTAGTAACTACACAGATTAACTTTGTTTTTCGTAGTGTTTGTATGAAATACAAAGATATATTTACGGTTTTAGAAAATGCTATATCTCAAAAACTGCTGACCCCATCTCGTTCAAACCAATTTTTGTTGAAAGTTTTTGTTAAGATCTACAGCATATACGTTTTTTTTTTATTTTTCACTGCATTATTATGGGTATTTCTCATTTTCAGTAAATTTAGTTGTGACAGAGATTTTTTTTCTTTAATAACAAAAGGCACGTGAACTTGATACATATATCAAGGTAGTGCTACCATGTCTGGTGAAGACTACATGAAAATATACTAAATTTATTGAACACATTATTTTAAATATTAAAAAATAATCGTGAAAATGTCTTTTCCGTGGATGTGACTGAAGCAAATTTACAGATATAATAATTTTTTCCAAGCCTCTAGCATGATATTTCTAAAATATAAGGATATTATCTTAAACACTTAAAAACTTTAATCAATATTGACCCACATCAGCCTATAACTTAGTATCCAATTGATATAAAAGAGAACAAAATACCTAATTAAAATATGTGACTTACATTTTCGTCACTTCCATGGACGAAGGTCACAATAACTTTTTACTGAGAAAAAAAAACTGCGTGTATCCGAATTTATGTGAGCATTGACAAGCCGTCACCTGTCATAACCATAATGAGATGTCAATTTCTTACTGGCCGCAATACGTTTGTCGTGAAAAAACAATAAGATTACCTAATTAAAACTCGTCAAGCATACGTGGTCACTACTGTGGTTGTTTTGCCAAGTAAGTATATAATGTTAAATTTACATTTGTTTTGCTGTCTTGTAGGTTTGATGGTCAAATTACGATTGCCGAAATTGGTTGCAAAGACGCGATTTTTTAGGTTAGTTTTCCGTATTTGAACCAAAAAATGTCCTTTCCATGGATGTCACTTCCATTGATTACGTGGATATTTTTCCTCCATGGAAGTGACCATAGGTCCAGGGATGTGAACTTTAACTTGGATCATTCCAATTATTTTGTTTGTTTAATTACTGCCATATACATACACAAAACGCTTTTACATACACATACATGTTTTACTTTTTTTTAGATGGCGAGAAATAAAAGACCAAAGACAGCAGAAGAAATTCGTAAACAAAAGAGAGAATGCGAACGAAAACGAAGAGCTCGTATTAAGGCTAACCCCGACTTGTATGAAGCCAGTAAGAGAAAAGATAACCTGCGTTATGCAGAAAAACGACGCAAAAAACAGGTAAAACTAGTAGCCGAAATGACTCCAAGAGAACGACGTGCTAATCAACGTGAATGGCGAGAACGTAAAGCTAGGAGTAGACAGAATAAAAAACTTAATGAGCGACTACTACAAAGTTTGCGAGAGAATACTCCAGAGTCCGTTGCTGGTGACCAAAACGTAGCTAGCCCTGATTCTCAGCAAAATGTTTCTTACCTTTCTCCAGCTTCGTCACCTGCTTCTTCAGTTTCCAGAAGGTCACTTGTTAATCTTGGATCGTCGTTCTCCAGAGAAGAATGTCTCACACCTTCTAGCTCTAGTTCTAATTTGAATAGGCAAAAAGTAGCAGGTATTCGTCTTGCCCGGAAACGACGTGAGGAGTCCAATTTAAAAATTAACACTCAGGCAACTTTAATCAAATCGCTGAGAAAAAAGGTTCATGCATTACGGGTACAATTGCAATTGCTAAAATTAAAAAACAAAAACGTTACTTGTGTGATACACTTACTAATCTCCATAGCAAGTTCCAGATCGAAAACAAGGAAAAACTGAGTCTTGCTACGTTTTGCCGGATGCGTCCTTTTTGGATCATTTCTCGTCAAGTTGCTGAAAGGGATACATGTTTATGTGTTTCACATGAAAATATGCAGCTCAAGTTCGATAATTTGAAACATTTGGGAATTTTGAACGCTCCAAACTTAACAGAGTTGTGCAAAAGCATGGTGTGTGATATCAATACGGAAGCTTGCATGTTGCGTAAATGTCGTGATTGCTTACATAAATCACCTGAAGTACAACTTTTTGATGGTTCGGAAACTACTACATATAAAACTTGGTGTGTCGCAAAAGAAAAGCGATTGATTAAAGGACAAGAAAAGGAAATAAAAAGAACAGTAAAAGGACAGAAAACAGTTACGAAAAAAGAGCTAGTAGAATCGTTCTTAGAAGACTTGAATATGTTTTTAAAACACCAATTTAACATTTCTCATCAATACAAACAATCCACCCTAATGAAGAACAACCTTGTTGATGGAGAAATATTTATGCAGATCGACTTTTCTGAAAATTATTGCTGCAAATATGCGAATGAGATCCAGTTAGTCCATTTCGGTGCTTCCAGACAGCAAGTCAGTCTTCATACTGGTGTTTATTACTATAGATGTGCAGATACGCAAAAAGTGAACAGTTGTTCATTTTGCACATTTTCTGAGAATTTGCGCCACGATGCAAGCGCAATATGTGCTCATCTTCAAAAGATGCTAGATCTAATTGTATCGTCACACACAATTCAGAAATTGCATATTTTAAGCGACGGTCCTAGTGCACAGTACAGAAACAGAAGCATGTTCTATCTGTATACTCAATACTTGGCAAAGAGATATAGTTTAAAAACTGCGACGTGGAACTTCTGTGAAGCAGGCCATGGCAAAGGGCCCATGGATGGAGTGGGCGCAGTAATAAAGCGTACTGCTGATCGTATTGTTGCTCAAGGGTCAGATATACTTGATTTTAATACACTTATGGAGTGTATTAGAGAGAACACTACCAATGTCATAATTTCAACTGTAACTACAAAAGAAATTGAAGACATTAATAAGCTATTGCACCGGAAAATCAATAGTGTTCCTGGAATCACAAAAATCTATCAAATGACATGGGACTCGCGCATCACGCAAAAAATATTTTTAAGAAACTTAACATGCCTCACATGCGCCCCCGGAGAACGGTGTCTACACTACTCGTTGCCCAACAGTTTTGTGGAATTTTCCAACCCATTGCTGCAGGAAGAAATATATGACAGAGATAGCGAAGAACAGGAGAATAAGGAACCCGATAGTGAAACCGAAGAACAAGAGAATGTGGTACTTGACAGTGAGACGAAAGGACGGGAAGACGAGGAACTGGATAGTGAGACTGCAGAACAGGAGGATAAGGAACTAGACAGTGAGATTGAAGAACTGGAGGATAGAGAACTTGATAATCAGACTGAAGAACAGGAAGATAATGAGCTTGATAGTGAGACTGAAAACCGGGAGGATAAGGAACTAGAAAGTGAGATTGAAGAACTGGAGGATAGAGAACTTGATGATAAGACTGAAAAACAAGAAGATAACGAGCTTGATAGTGAGATTGAAGAACAAGAAGATAAGGAACGTGATAGTAAGTCTGAAAAGAGGAGGATGAGGATCTTTGACAGTGAGAGCGATGATGGCCTCGAAATATTTTAATTAAGAAATATTTCTAAAGTCATAAAATAACTTGAAGGTTTTTATATTAAGATTTTGTAAAGACTGAAATTAGAAAGTGCCATAAGTACAATGTTTTTGATCTCTTTAGCAGTTACTTTACATGTGATTTAGGTTTAAGTTAAAAATCAAAGCAATTAAAGCTGATTTTGCAAACATTTGTTTTATTTAATAATAATTAATAATCATTAATAATTAAATAATAATCCAATCATAATTTCCTTGGATAAAATAAAATTTGTAACTTCATCTTTTATATAAAATATACAGAATGTCACATCCATGAATTGAAGTCATTTCCATGGTTAAAAAAACTGTATGGAATGTCACTTCCCTGGATTCAGTGTCACTACCATGGACGTTCGAAATTTTATTGGATATTTCTAGTAAAACTAAAGAGTTGTAAGCTCGGCACGTATTTTTATTTACAGCTATTTCACGTAAAGCTGATTAAAACATTTTTTTTTGTTTTCGTCATCAGAAGTGAAAAATACCCTTATAGAAGTTAGGGGGGGGGAGCACGCATTTTATCACTTTGGGAGCGTATATCTTTTAAATGATTGACTTTAAGAAAAAGTAGTTTTAGAAACCTCAATATCATTTTTAAAGATCTGTCTATAAATAACAATACACGTATAGGTTTAATGAAAAAAAAGAAAAATTTCAGTTTCAGTTCCATGTAAGACCCCCTTAATTTTATATACTTTTTATTTTTGTCTAAAATTCGGAAAGCGGTTCACAGAATACATAATTATATTTACCAAGTTTCGCATGTGTAGTCTTAATAGTTTTGGAATAAAATGGCTGTAACATACAGATATACAGACATGACGAAACAATAAGGGTTCCGTTTTTTACCATTCGGCTACGGAACCCTAAAAAGTTCTTTCTTAAGTTAGAATTTTTATGGGTTATTACGTTCGGAACCCCTGATCTTATCCCCTGCTGCTTATTTTGTTTTAATTCCTGTCTGATCCACATATAGACTTTGTTATTTCGATCTGACCCCTTAGTCTTTTGGCAGATAAGTATAGCCAAACAGAAATACAGTTTTACATATAAAAAAAAAGGTTTTTATTAGTTTAAGTGTTTAAAATCATCACAGGCATTGCCGGGGTTGCATGCATGTGCTAACGAGGTATCGCGGCCCCAGAAAGCAAGGGCAACTGAAGGAACAGGGGCTATACCAGGATGTGTTAAAGCGAGAGTTGTTTGAACGAGGAAGAGGGATGAAGCTATGCACGCTATATAGCTCCATCTCTCTTTCTCGCTCGAACGACTCACGCTTTAACACGTCATGGTATGGCCCCAGGATGGGAGTTTAGACAGTAAAAGTCTGACACTCCCTTGTGCTCTACCCAGAGCGGTAGGAGTTATATCATGATTTTGCCCCGAAAAAAGGCAATTAGGCAGGTCTTGAAAAACTTTGATATTAAAAAGTTATGATTATCTTAATTAAATAACAAAAACGGAACTTAAAATGACTATACAAAATCATCACAGAGATTCAGACATTTGGTTTGCACAAATATTAAAACATATTTTGACAATCTCAATTACAAGATAACAATCTAGGATAATGCACATTCATAATATTTTTTGCAGTTAACAGGTTCAAATCGGTGCGGTGACGCAGACAAGATGAAAATGTAGTTGTTGTTCTTCAATATGAGCGTTCGTAATTCTTATTACGAATATGATTACGTAGCTATTTCAATAACCGGGATTGCGAGAATGTCCGGGTTTGCGGCTCCGGACAACAAAGGCAGCTGAAGAAACTGGGTGGGTTTTTAGTCAGTAGAATTTTGATAACCCCACTCTACCCCGAGCGGGAGAAGTCATTCGATGATTTTCCCACCCGGATTAAAAAGGTATTTCAAATAAACCCTGAACTTTATACTTTGCTGACGAGAGATAACTAGGGTATCCGGCCGGAATAAAATATTTAATCAGATCAGACTGGAATAGAAAATAACAATGAAACAAAACGGATCCCCCAGGGATCAGACTGGAATATTTTTCAACCGACGACCAAAAGAGGAGGTTATCAATTCGACGCGTATATATATATATATTTTTTTTATGTGTGATCACCGATTACTCGAAGACGGCTGAACCGATTTGGAAAATTATTTTTTTGTTTGAAAGGGTATACTTCGAAATTGGTCCCAGGTCAGGATCTGATGATGGGATCCTGGAGAAATCGAGGGAACTCTTCAAATATTATAGGCACACCTATGGCGTTTGGGTATTTCTTATGGTAACTTGTGCAGTTGCTCTCAAAAAGTACCATCTGGGGAAGTGGAACTGATGATGAAGACCACAGATGGCCGCCGAAACTACTCAATAATAAGTATTTCGTGGATTGCGATTCGATTACTTGAATATGGATGTTAAGCACTTTATGATCGTCATAATGCATAATATGGTGATGTAGAGCTGATGGTGAAGTACTAGGAGAACTCCTCAACAATTAACGGCCCAGCATTGGGAAAAGCAATATTTTGTAAAAGGTTATAATCAGTTGACATTTAGGCTCTTATAACTAGGTAAATCGACCAACTAAAAAGAGTGAAATAAAAGCTTTTTACCAAAAAAATAAACTGACTCCCAAAAAACACTGCAAAGTGAAAAATAACTTTAATTTCGGAAGTCGGTGCCAAAAACGAAAATACGAAACTAAAGACACCGACTACCGAAATTAAAGTTATTTTTGTCACTTAGCAGTGTTTTTGGGAGTCGGTTTAATTTTTTGGTAAAAAGTTTTTTTACTATAGTTCTCCGAACATTATTTTTAGAGTCTTGAAACAGGTGAGACAACAACAACTCATGTTTATCTCCTTTATTTGTTTATCTCCAGTATTATTTTTTAAATCCTATTTTATTAATTGGAAGTGCCCATATAGTTATGGCAAAAGGTTAGCCACCCCTACTGTTGGGTATCGGATACATAAACCTATGTACTAACAAGGTAGGTTATCTGTGGTCCTGTATTTATACGTGTATTTATGTGTGTGGATGTTAGAAGTGTCGTATGCGTTTGTAGCACGCATGACTGTGACATCGGGATGTTTGGAAAATGTCTGTGTTTGGATTTTAGAAGTAAGTATGTATTAAAATTGTGTCTGTTTTATAAGTTTCAGTAGTTGATTCGACATTAGAACAACAACGGGTATAAAGATCCGTCATCGAACTACAAAACGAACCTCGTTGTGCCATCGTTTGGTACGTGGTGGATTTTACAATTAAGGAGTGGAATTTCCTGCCGGAGTCTATATTTTTGATAGCTATAACGTAGGGTCAACGTGCTTCATATTCGACCACATCATCGCTTCCCATCAGGTGAGATGGTGGTCAAACGGGCTCGCGTTTCATCCTACTTCCTACTATCCTACTAATATTATAAATGCGAAAGTTTGTGAGGATGGATGGATGTTTGTTACTCTTTCACGCAAAAACTACTGAACGGATCTGAATGAAATTTGGTCAGTAGATAATTGACATTCTGGAATAACACATAGGCTACTTTTTATCCCGAAATTCCCACGGGATCGGGATTTGCACGGGAAAACCTTCCCACGCGAACGAAGTCGCGGGCAGAAGCTAGTCATCAATAAAAAAGACAAGACGTGTTTTCTGAAGCATACAAGTCTTTAAAGAATGGTCAACTATCGGGTAACGAAAAAGCTCGTGCAACTGTTAGCAATATTAACCCGAATATTTTATGCCAAATTTGTTGTTAAATAAAAACAACTGCAACGGTCGATCTTCCAGGTTAAGCAAGGCTTGCCGAGGTCGGAATTTGGATGGGTCTATCATCTGAACATATCATGATACCTCCGTGCTATGAAAAGTACGTAAGGTCCCGGCTACCATTTGTACATCTTTGACAGTCGTTACGGGTAGTCAGAAGTATTTATACACCGTCAAATTTTAATGGTTGTTTTCCCAACGTGAAATGGCTTTGTCTTGGTAATACAATCGTTTTATAAACAAATAAAATATTAGAAACAAAAAATGGCGCAGTGTAGTTAATGCATTATCACCATGCGTGAGAGCTTATTTTGCTCTAAACATTTATTAATCACTTTTTCCTTTGTACTTACGTTACGTCTAATGAACTAAGTACTAATGATTCTCGCGCTTTCAAGTTCATGAATATTTTTTTTAATAATTTGAAACAAAAAACATTCGTTTTTTTTTTAGTTTAACTGTATGTTTCGATACCAGTACTGATGGGTAACTGTCCTGCCGCGGGAAAACAGCCATTTAAATTTCTCGCTGTATGTATAATCTATGGCGGTAAGAAGTAAGAAAACAGACCCCAGTCTAGCCATGGCTTATCGTATTACCCAGCTACTGGGTTATTCAGGTCAGATAAACACTAGTGCTCAGCTGCATCTGGTTAGACTGGAAGCCGACCCAAACTTTGTTGAAGTTGGACATTTTATGTTCTTACTAAACTTCGTATCCTTCAACAACACTACAGATGTCTCGGCTCACAAACGTTTACGAGCACTGTCAGTGAAGTGTGAAACATACACCGTTACTAGATATACCACTATAGGTATCTCTACACCTACGATACATTGGAAATAGACACCCTGATAAATCGATTGATTTGTGGGTATCTATCTAAATAACTACTTACACATAATAATATTATATTATAACGAAATATTATTGTAATATTATGTATTATTACATCATTCATTACTGAGCGTTTGAGGTGAGAAGTTTCTTCTATGTTCTAACTAATATTATAAATGCGAAAGTTTGTGAGGATGGTTGTTTGATACTTTTTCACGCAAAAACTACTGAACGGATCTGACTGAAAGGGAAGTAAATAGTTGACATCCTGGAATAACACATAGACTACTTTATATCCCTAAATTCACACGAGATCGAAATTGACGCGGGGAAACCTTCCCACGCGAACGAATTCGCAAGCAGAACCTAGTAAAATCGAAACGACGTCATCGTCATCTGCTTACCCTCTTCCCAAATATGATGGGGACGGGATCTTGAGATGTGAAGTCGAAGTAAAATGTGAAAAATAAAAGTCGACATACAATGTGAAAAAAAAGTCGACGTACAATGTGAAAAGGGATAAAAAATGATTAGATTATAAACTAATAAAAAATGCATCAGACTGCTTGAAATATTACTTGATTGGAACGTATTGTCACATTTGCCGTAGAGTTTTTGATATAGTGTATTTTTGCTAGGGTAGATACAATCCATAACTTCATTTGCTGTATAACTTTAAATCGTTACCGAATAATCAAACAAAATATTTTATACTACACTTGTTTGGAAAGTACCTTGATACTTTATCAAATTTACGGTAGAAAGTACGTCATTGCATATCGCACAAATATGCGGGGAGAAAACGCATCTGAGCGGGAGAGAAAAGTGTATGAAAATCCATTTTTTACGTGATTTTTCTTTTTTAATTTTGGGTAAGACTATGCGCCGGTAACCTAAATATCAAAAGCCAAAAAGTTTTTACAGTGAGTTTTTATCTCCAAGTTCGCAAAATGACACTGGCCACTAGCTGTGTGTTGGATGGTGTCGGGCTGGCAGTGCGACCCTGCGGCGGCAGGATAAACAATTTGAAAAAAGAACATGTGAAAATTGCAGACGCCATTGGCGCCATTTTCAATTTGTGTGTTGTTTGAGGATTCAGTTTTCGTAGAAAGTAAATTCAATTTTCCTCGTAGGTGTAGTATAAAGCACTATGTATCACTCGAGAGAAAGTGCGATTCCCGATCTCGGGTGTTTTAAAGCCCTCGCCTACGGCTCGGGCTTCAAACGACACCCTCGAAGGTAATCGGTCTCTTTCTCCTCTCGGTGAACAATGTACTATTCCTCACTTAAAATTAGAGTCCGACCGAAACTGGTTTTCCGGCCGAAACCAAAACCGAAACCGAACTTTCGGCCGCGGCTTCAGTTTCGGCCGAAACCGAAACCGAAACCGAAACTCACGTGGTCAAGTATAAAATTCCTTAAAATACTGAAATTTGGTGCATTTTACCCATTATACTGCATTAATTAGAACATGAAATGGAAACACAGTATATTAATTTTGTTGTAATCATTTATTTACTTAATACAATATAAAAAATATTAATAATATTTTTATTATTTTTTCAAATTAACACTAGAACGCCCAAACCGTCAAAATGACGGATATCGATTTTTATTTTATTATTTTCTCCGGAAATATTTGGTGAAATAAGATGAAATTAATTTCCTTTTATTTTTTCTGCTTAAATTACCTGAAAAGGTGGTTTAGTAATGTATAAGTGATATTAGTATAAAGTTATAGCAAGGTATACCTATAACGCCCAGTGTCCGTCCAAATGACGGACTTATAATATGAGGGTACCTATCTTCAAATTAGTTTTATAGTCGATGCAAACTACCTTCAGTATAGAGTTATAGGTGGACTTTACCTTTTTGATTTATTCGTCATTCGATACGCGTTGTTTCCAGTTTTTATTTTTGTGAGATACAATTATTGTCAGAAATAGTGAACTAAAGTAACATTGTGTGACAAATGTATTGTGAATTGCTCAAATGTGGCCTCAAAACGTATGACATCACCAGAAATGCAGTAGATGCTTGAAAGCTTACATAATATGCATGTAGACCAATCTGACTCCGAGCTGGTGTCTGGATTATCCGACGATGAAAACGAAGACATTTCATACCTGCCTTAGGTACTTCTCTTTCGCATTCCGACAGTCCCGATTCTGAGGAATCAAAGAGTAGTGCCCATGGAACTAATTACCCTATCAGTTACCCAGAGGTCGAGGAAGAGCTAGAATACGTACTGGAACAAGCGAAAATACTTTGTCCGGATCACCAAGTGGCCTTATCTTCAGCAACCAAATGCCAGGAGTTGAACATGAGGGCCCCAAATTGCTGTCAATGCGTAAGTATTAGGTAAACAGACAATAACTCAAAATATACACCGCCATGACGTTATTTTGAGGCTCACAATTGAACTCAGTGATCCTTATGTTAGTGCACAATCACGCCAGTCGGCCACTACTTAGTTCCATCAAGGCTTTTTCTGCTGATCCAGACCCCAGCAGGAGAGACCTACGGACTCCAGAGGCATCAGGTAAAAAGAGGGCAAACTGTCTTGTGCGAAAAAAACAAGGCATCTGATAAATGCGACATTTGTCAAAATATTGGATGTGGGAAATGTGTAGGTCGCGAAGAAAAATCCGAAATTTAAAAAAATAAAATAAATGCTAACCAATTTTTCTAATACTTTTATGTTTTTAACAATACACGTTATAATTTAATATTAAATTGAGTTTCATTTTATAGCTAGAATTTTTAGTTCAAGGCGTCCGTCATTTCGACGGACGCTGGGCGTTGCAGGTAGTCAAAAATGTTGGGCTTTCTAGTGTTAAGTTCTCATAGCAAAATGTTTATCAGTTATCAATAATCAAATCACTAATTGTTACTGTTTCATTTAATACTAAGTATTGGTATTTTGAAATCTTATTACAATCTTATAATCTCTTTTTTACATGTGACTTGATTTGTTAATAACAGCAAAACAAAGTTACTGACTCAATATTTAACTATATAAATCATTCAAGTACAGAAACGAAACAAAAACTTACATGTAAACAGTTCCATCAAAACATAACCTCTAAAGTATGTTTGCATCGGGCGCACTGACTAAGTTGTGTTGCTAGAGAGCTATCCGTACGGTGCACGACAATTACCGAACAGGGCCGCCAGCGTCCGCCAAAGCGTTGCCGCGAGAAACAAAATTAGGCGAGCGTGCATGACAACTTCCGAAATCAGTTTCGGTTTCGGCAAAAGTTTCGGCCAATTTTGGCCGAAACCGAAACTGCCGCCGAAACTTGATTTTTGGCCGAAACTTCGCCGAAACCGAAACCGAAACCGAACTTTCGGTCGGACACTACTTAAAATATACAGTTCTGTCTGTTATGTTAAGGTCCAGGTTTGCTTGTATATTTCAAAGTAACAGTAAAAAAATATAAATCCATTTCGGTTTTCCACTCTTATAACATGCATTTGATTAATCCGTGGACAATAGTGTGGGAAACCCCACATATATCCAAAAGAGTTAAAGACAATATTGCGTATGGAGTCTCTATGTTCAGTTTCAGCTCAAAATAAGTGACTCAAAGAATTGATACCAAATTATCGGTTTCATATGTTTCTTGAATACCTACCAATAATAACAAACGTGTTACATAACTACGAGGGTCAATAACTTTCCAGTGATGTAGACATAGGATTACAAAACCCTTGCCATATATCTTTTTATCATCTAAAGGAGCCGAGGACTTGGTATGTATATACCCTTTAAATAACACGTTGTATATTTTAAGGGTATTAATGTATCATCATCTTAACATGTAACTGTTTTTGTTACTAATAAATAAATAAAAATTTATTTCACAAGAAGTCAACCATAGTACACACGGAACAGATAAACAATAATCCTTTTTATAAAAGAATTAAGATCAAGCTTTAATGTGGATTCAAAATTAAATTGAGTTTTTTATGCTGCCAATATCCCTTCAAAGAAACAGCAGATCAAAGAGAAAGAAATGTTCATAACAAATTCTCTGCAATTTTGTTATATTCTCGTTCAGTTGATCAAAATTAATAAAAAGAATCTGCCATGAAATGTTTGTCAGACAACTTGAACGGGTTCCGTAGTTGTTTTTTTTTTTAATTCAGTCCGTTTACAGAACTGGTGACATGTCCAGCCTGTCTAATTACCGCCCAATATCCCTTGCAACTTTTTTTTGCTAAACTTTTTAAAAACCTCATGTTGAAACATTTTAACGAGGAACGGGTTTCGGCGAGGTTTATCCACTGATTTAGCCATTTTTGCTCTCAAAAACACTATTTATCAATACATAAACAGAAGTACAACAGTTTGTCCATGCTTTTTAGACCTCAGTCGTGCTTTCGACACATTAATTTATAATGTACTTTGGAATAAAATTAGAAAAACGCACGTGCCTCCTAAAATTATAAATCTCTTTGAATTCTGGTACAATAAACAAACAAACCAAGTCAAATGGGATAATTCTTTATCGGATACCTATAGGCTGACCAGTGGAGTAAGACAGGGTGGCCTGATTTCACCGGTTCTGTTCAATCTATATGTGAACGACCTGATCGAGGAACTAAGCAGCACCAGAGTCGGATGCCATGTAGGCGGTGAATGCTTAAACAATCTTAGCTATGCAGATGATATGGTGCTGCTTAGTCCCTCGGTCAACGGCCTCAGAAGGCTCATTTCTGTATGTGAAAGATATGCAGCTCAGCATAAACTAACCTATAATGTAAATAAAACGGAGGTTATGGTATTTAAATATCAAAATGGGCCTGAAAAGTTGCTGCCAATTACCCTGTGCAATACAGAACTAAAAATTGTTAAGAAGTTTAAATATCTCGGTCACATTATTACCGATAATTTAAAAGATGATGACGATCTAGAGAGACAAAGGCGTAGCATAGCGTGTAGAAGCAATATACTAAATAGGCGTTTCTTCCACTGCTCAAAACAAGTCAAAGTAACCCTGTTCCAGTCTTACTGTCAGTCGTTCGGCACTAGCCAGCTGTGGTACAAATACACCAAGAGTGCTTACAACACTCCTCGTGTACAATATAATAATGCCTTCCGGGCTATGCTCAACTTGCCCTGGCGGTGTAGTGCGACTGACATGTTCGCTGAAAGCAGGGTTACCGACTTCTTTGCGCTAATGAAGAAGTTCAGAACATCGTTTTTCTCACGAGTGGGAGCATGTAATAATAAGCTTATAAAGGCTGTCTTTCATACCGTACTTGTGCAGAGGGAGACAAAATAAATCCAACCAGTTTAATGATGGTGAATTTGTTTTGCCTCTCTCGGCCTGAAAAATTAATATGATTTTGTTTTATTGTGTTGTTTTGTTTATTTCTATAGTATAACGTATTTATTTTTAGGATTTAATTTAAGAAAAACATTGTTATTTTTTATTGTAATTTTATGGGTGCCTATGCCTGAAATAAACGATATTTAATTTAATTTACGAAAGAGCTTAAATAAAGTAATAGTTTCACTAGTTATAAGTAAGTATTGTGTGTAGAAATTATATCACACAATAAGAATTCAACCAATAATAAACGTTGTTTGAGTAGTCATTTTTTTAATGAAAGAAAGTTATTTTTCTATACTTTAGAGTTAAGCTTAAAAGTAAGTCTGTAGCTTTTAAGAATGGGAAGGCCCATTCTTAAAAGCTACAGACTTAGACTTTGTTTAGAAGCAGTGGGTTCTGGTAAATATTTTCGATATCTAGGTATTGTCAAACAGCATGTTTATTATTATACATTATAAGTAACAGATGATAAACCTTCGTTTTTCGTTGTCATGGTAACTGACTCGTATAGAGCGGCAAAAGTTTTCTCAATTAGAACTTGCATTATAGGCTTCAGTTACTAGGTATATCTATTTTTATCCAGTTTTTTTTTCTCATAAGGAAAATCCGCCTGTTCTGCTTGTTTAATTGTAACAAAACAAAATTCAACAAAGGTGGATTTTATTGTTTCACTACTGAACCCTAAAACTCAGCCTGCAAAAGAAACTAATAGCATAAATTAAATTTCCTTTGAAAGTTTTCTATTAGCATACGTCGGATTTATACTTGAAATGGAATGTAAGTAACTCAGTAATTTAAAATTCTTAGTTCTTTTCAAATGCAGTATTTTTATTTATTTTTATTATTTACGATCGTCCACTTTGAGTAGGAGCTACGAGAACTTGTAGGATTTTCTTACAAAGCAAGAATATACAGGGTTATTTGTAAAACACCGAAAACCTCTCAGGACTATGTTACTAACATCATAATTAACAACTTTTGTTCTATGACTTTTAAAAATTCGTCATATTTTAGTTCACCAGATTTTCATACTAAAATAAAAATTATTTAAATTGAACGCCCTAAGTGTTACGAAGTCTATGCGAAGCAAAAGAAAGCGATTTATACTATCGCTTTCTTAATCAAAGTCTATGCGAAGTAAGCATTTAGGGCGTTCAATTTTAATATTTTTAATTTTGTATGAAAATCTGATGAACTAAAATATGACGAATTTTTAAAAGTCATAGAACAAAAGTTGTTGTTTATGATGTTAGTAATATAGTCCTGAGAGGTTTTTAGTGTTTTACAATTAACCCTGTATATTAACTGGATAGCATGATCTCATAAGTGATTGACTATCTGCGCTGGAGATATTATAATGTACAAGTATGTGCGCAGGTACAAGTGCACTCTGTTCCTTTACTGTCATTGTCGGATGTGACGGCAATCCGACACGACCGGTGATCAGGCGCAGGACCAACGGCTTAACGCGCATTCCGAGGCACGAGGCTTATCACACCACCAACTCCCTACCTCCAGGCTACTACTGAGAAATTTCTAACAGAAAAACCCAAAAACACTTTCTGCCCGACCCGGGAACCTAACCTCTTGCTTAGTTTTTTACTAGGTCACCGAGGCACCTAAATGGATAGCATGTTCGCTTGGTGAGATTGGTGGCAGATTTCAGGCTTCTGACTACTCGTAATGACTGGCAACATGACTAATAATTCTTGCTAGTAACAAACACGCTTTCAGGGCAAGGTTTAGTCCTTATTTCGGTTGGAAATCATCAAATGACTCCTTCCACTCTGGTAGAAGTTTAACTCTCCTACCCCTCCCCCTTACCTTCTTTCTCATTTTCAATTTCTATGTTCCTCACACGCTAAAAGTCTGCGCTCTTCCAATAATCTTCTCTTACTCTGTCCTTCTTATACTTCTGATTTTATTCATTCTTCCTTCTATATACAGTCCATTCTTCTATGGAATGCACTACCTCTCGATATCAGGACGGCCACCAATCAATATGTATTTAAGAGAAAGTTGCGGGATTATTTTCTTAACAAATAGTGGAAGCAGAGTTTTCATAACCCCCTTTCTATAACTTTTATTATATATATATATATATATATATATATATGTATGTATAATATGTTTTTGTTATGTATTATGATAAAAATGTATGTAAGTTTATTCTAGTTAGAAGTAGTTAGTTTTTACTTTGCAAAATATTATCTACATACTTACTTTTTTTTATTTTTTTCTTATGCACCAGCCTTGTTATCTCTTCACCACCCATGGTTGACTGGTAGAGAATGCCTATGGCATTAAGTCCGCCTTTGTACATTTTGTGTTGCATAAAGTTTTAATAAATAAATAAATAATTAAGAAGTAGAGCGGAGTGTCAGTCTTCTACTGACTAAAAACCCCACCCTGTTCCTTCAGTTGCCCGTGTGATCCGAGGCCGCGGTATCTCGTTAGTACATTCCCGCAACCGTAGCAAGCAATTCCCTATCGAGCCCCGTCAGGGTATGTAAGCATGGTCACCCATACATGGACAGATCCCGTCAACATTTTTCATTAGTAGCTACCTTACATTAGTATATACTCACTAGATATATTTACTCTATATAGGTATTTAAATACTTGATCAAAGACTACACCAGCAGTAGGTACTGTTACACTTCCTTTCTTTTAAAACTTTACAAAAGATGTCTCTAAGCTGAGAGATTGCTTTTAACGATAAGATCATTTTGTGACTCTGTAAAATGTTTATGAAATCTATATTTTCTGTAACTTGTATATGTTTTAGATGTTTTTAGGTTTATCTTTGTTATATTTTAATTATGTTTCTTAAATTTAACTATATCTTTGAATTGTAAATATTATGTTCGCTGTTGATGGCATGTGTCACATTAGACCACTTGTTAAAAATTGTATCTACCCTTTTCTTTTCGTGGGGAAAATCTTTACAAGACTCCTCACGTTTTGGGTGGAACGGTAGGGAGGGTCAGATTCTTACTGACTAAAAACCCACTCTATTATTTCAGTTGGCCTTGCGTTCTAGGGTCGCGAATTCGCGATATCTCGTTACGACATTCCCGTTATCTCGGCAAGCTTTAGCCATATAAAGTCTCGACAATGGTGCTTAATTTTGATTGTAATTAATTAGAATAGAATATTAAAATAATGAAAATATATATAATTGAAATTCTTAACAAGGACAATTCTATATTCCAAAACATTCCAATTCATTACGATCAAAATTGAGCACCATTAAGGAAATATCTATCATAACTCAAACTCGAGGTATTCCTACCCAACATGAGTTATTTAAAACAATTCATTTAATAAATTGTTTTACCTAAAGCGGCAATTCACGAAGATATTAGGTCCCTTACAATTATTAAAATTATCAACGTGGACCTTTTAAGGGGAGATTAAATTTTCAGCTTTGTAAGGCGCCATCTTTTATTTTTAATTGTGCTGCAGTAAGCAGTTTTTGAATGGAGAATTTCTATTAGCATCTCAATTTAGTTGGACGACTTTTGGGCTTATACAAATTCATTTACGTGAAAAGCATTATAGCACCTAACTCCGTCGGTAGGTACACAAGCTTCAACCAGTATTTTTTATTTGTACCAAGCTTCTTTCGGCGGCGTGATTCTCATCAAGCCTATTTCAGTTGAAACCAATGTCACTCCGCAATTTTTATCGATCCGTTGTTCTGTTTTGGCGTAAAATAAGGTTAAACAAACACCCTTTTTACACGTTTGTTATATTAGTATGGATATACTAATGCTAAGATAGATAGAATATACTTTATTGTACACCAAAATTTAAACACACCTATTTAACATTATTTCTTAATTCAATGGTTACAATGGCGGTCTTATCGCTAAAAGCGATATCTTCCAGATAACCTTTGGAAGGACTTACAAAACTTTAATTAAAGTGGGGAGGGCTAAATTAGTGTACTCATAAAACAGAAAATAATATATATATGTATACACATACAAATCTATATATATAAAAGTAAGTGGTGTTAGTTACACTATTTATTTTTGATTTGGATTTTGGATTTAGATTTGGCTGAAAATTGGTGGAGAAGTAGCTTAGAACCAGGAGACGGACATAAAAATTTTATCCCGTTCGACCGCGTTTCCGTGAAGTCACTATAAATCGAGGTATAACAAAAACGCATCTGACATGGAATAACAAAACGCAAATGACAGCTAAACGTAATTTTGTCTATGGTTAACTAGAGAATTTAATAATATAAATTTTGTAAGAAATATTATATAATCATCAGTAATTTGTATTCTCTTGGAATCATCATTAACAATGCCGCGACCAAGACGATCGAATCTTTCCCGAAAATGCCGTAATGCAAGAAGGATACGAAACATTGCGAATGAAATGACTGAAAAAGCACAAGGAATTGCCCGTGAAGAGCGCCGCGTTAGTATGGCTCGACTTCGTGCTTCTCAATCACAAGAGCAAAGCGAGGCAGCCCGCGAAACGGCTCGGTTGGCAATGCGAAATCGTCGAGCGAATAACAGAGATGAAGAAGTAAATAATTTACGACGCACAAGAACAGATTTATCAAGTGCTGATTTGAATCGAGCAGCGTTTCGATATGATTGCAGCACTGATTACTGCTTGCACCCTAGCGTTTGCATTGGGCCAATGGACGTTGTTTGCGAGTATTGTGGCGCATTGAAGTTTTCCGGAGAAACGCCCGGATTGTGCTGCCTTTGTGGAAAAGTGAAATTGTAATTATTGACTCCGCTACCTGAGCCATTGCATTCATTACTTTGTGGTGAAACACTAGAATCATGTCATTTTCTTGCAAACAGTCAAACGGTTTTGGTTTACAATAAAAGACCAATTCCACTGCTTATTACCTGGAAAAGATAAGGGGTTGTTGTAAAATTGGGCAAATGACTGGCAACCGATTTAAAATCATATATCTTCACCCCTTTATAATTATGCAAAAAAATTATATAGGTACAAAATACTAAATCTAATGTTTTAATTGCAGGTGACGAAACTATAAAGAAAGTTAGCTCGATGAATTATTACGCATATCGTTTGATGATTCGTCAAAATGCTGACAACTATTTGCTGCGGTGTCGTCGATTATTTCAGCAGTATGTCGTCGACATGTACGTCAAAATAGAAACAGAGCGTTTAAATTTCATTAGGTTGAACCAAGCCAAACTGCGTTCTGAGGAGTATATACATTTACGTGATGCAATTGGAACTGAAGGAAATACAGCTACTATTGGTCGATTAACTATTCTTCCGGTGACGTACATAGGCAGTCCACGTCATATGCATGAATATGCGCAAGATGCAATGACATATGTTCGTCATTACGGTCGGCCAGATCTCTTTATTACTTTTACCTGTAATTCAAAATGGATAGAAATTGTTCAATTGCTGCTTCCCGGACAAACATCAAGTGATCGACACGACATCACCGCACGTGTATTTAGACAAAAAATGCGGTCCCTGATGAACTACATTGTTAAACAACACGTCTTTGGAGATACTCGATGCTGGGTGTATTCAATCGAATGGCAAAAACGAGGCCTGCCGCACGCACACATTCTTATTTGGTTAGTGGAAAGAATTCAAACAGACCAAATAGATGATATCATATGTGCCGAGATTCCCGATCATGAAGCCGATCCATACCTACATGATGTTGTAATTACAAATATAATTCATGGACCGTGTGGCGCCATAAATCCCCAATCACCTTGCATGGTGGACAACAAGTGTTCCAAACGATATCCACGAAAATTAACGGCGGAGACTGTCACTGGCAACGATGGTTATCCACTGTATCGTCGTCGATCACCCGATGATAACGGTCGAACTATTAGAACAAAAGTGAAAAGAATGGATTTTGTTGTCGACAACGGTTGGATTGTTCCAAATTAGCCACTTATTTCCAAAACGTTCAAGACACATTGCAACGTTGAGTATTGCAATTCAGTAAAGTCTGCAAATACATACATTTGCAAATATGTCACGAAAGGCAGCGATATGGCGGTTTTTGGCATCCAATCCTCCAATACTAACTATGAAATTGCGCGCTATCAAGTTGGTCGTTATGTGAACTGCAATAAAACGATTTGGCGTATATTCGCATTCCCTATACACGAACGTCATCCTACTGTTGTGCATTTGGCGGTGCATTTGGAGAATGGTCAACGAGTATATTTCACGGCTTCGAATGTTGTTCAACGAACTGAAACACCTCCAGCGACAACATTGACCAGTTTCTTTGCAATCTGCCAAAGCGATCCGTTTGCACGAACTTTGCTATACTCGGAGATGCCACGTTATTACACTTGGAATGCTTCATCGAAGAATTTTCAACGACGAAAGCAAGGTTTTCAATACGGTTCCTGGTTATCCGGATGTACGTCTACTGATGCTCTTGTTCATATGTATACAGTTCATCCAAAGAATGATGAATGCTTCTATTTGCAATTGTTGCTGGTAAATGTGCGTGGGCCAACGTCATTTAAGTTACTACGGACTGTTAATGGTACAATAATCCCAACATATCGTGCTGCATGTGAAGAACTCAATTTACTAGAAAACGATACCCATTGGGATACGACAATCGTTGAAGTCATTATCTCTGCATCTCCAAGTCAGATACGCACATTATTTGCTATCATAGAAATAAAAAATACATTATTATTACTTATTTATTTTATCTATGTTTGCTATCATCATTTCGACATGCTTTCCATCGAACCCATCTAACCTGTGGCATAAATACAAGGATAATATGTCAGAAGATATTTTACATCAAATTCGTGTCAGTTCCAAAAATCCCGATCTTGAGATGAATGAGGAGATAGATAATCAGTCTTTACTCTTAATCGAAGACATGTGTTATCTTATGTGCGGTAGTTTATTAGTCAGGTTAGGAATGCCAGCGCCAAATCATAAAATGAATGACGCATTTAATCGAGAATTGGAACGGGAACGTGAATATGATCACCAGGAATTAGATTTAGTAGTTCAAACGAATGTACCACTGTTGAATCCCCAACAAAAGGAAGTTTATATACATTAATGAAGGCAATTGATGATGGAAATGGTGATTTATATTTCCTGGATGCCCCTGGTGGAACTGGTAAGACATACCTGATGTCATTAATTTTAGCCACTGTTCGTGCAAGATCCAACATTGCGCTTGCAGTTGCTTCTTCTGGGATAGCAGCCACATTGTTAGAAGGATGCCGTACGGTTCATTCAGCATTAAAATTGCCGTTAAATCTTCAAACTATTGAAGAACCAACATGTAATATTTCAAAAAACTCTGCAATGGCCAAAGTTTTATCAGCATCGAAAATCATCATATGGGACGAATGCACAATGGCGCATAAACGTGCATTAGAAGCACTTAAACGAACATTGAAAGATCTAGGCAATAACTCGAGATGTTTTGGATATATATGCTAAAAATAATAGACTAATAAATACGATGCTTTATAATAATCTTTCTGACTAAGAGAACTCACAATAAATATATATAAGGCCAAAACCAAACTAAGAATGACAGGCAAACAAATTATAGGACTTTTCATTGATTATAAAAAGGCGTTTGACACTCTGGACCATGACATCTTATTAAAAGCAATGGATGAGTACGGAATACGCGGTCCCACAATGAACTGGTTTAAAAACTACCTTACCCACAGGAAAATAAGCATAGTATCTCCCGCGTAGTCGGGAAAGAGGCAGATGTAGATTTAGGTGTGCCTACTTGATCGGTCTACGGTCCTGTAGGATATACAATGCATGTGAACAGTTTGTCAAACGTCGTACATAAGTGTATGGTGTTCATGTACGCTGACGATATGTGTCTGGTTTATGCATCTAAGGACATAGCCGAGATACAAAAGTGTATACCTATACAATTTGATTTTGAAAATATTAGCAGATGGGCACATGGCAATGGCATTATATTAAATCTTGCAAAAACTAAATGTATGCATATACCGTCGCCATATAATCAAAAGGCTAAATCTATAAATAAGGAAGATCTCTATTTATAGATACATACGAATGTTTAAATAGAAATAAATGTAATTGCAGCTGCACAAAATTAGTTTGTAGAAAAATTTTAATATTCAGGTCTAACAATAGACAAGAACTTTAACTAGAGAGTACATGTAAATGATATTTGTAATAGGCTAAGATCAGTATTAAGTAAGTTTTACCTATTAAAAAAATTGGCCAAGTGCGAGTCGGACTCGCCCATGAAGGGTTCCGTGGTAACTATAATAAATATAATATACTTAATATATTTAATTGAAAAAAAAAAACAAAAAACCTTAAAAAATTCTTAAAACTAGCTTATTTACAATTTTTACAACTACGCCAAATAACTTTGTTTTTCATAGTATTTGTATGAATTACAAAGTTATATTTGCGGTTTTAGAAAATATACTGTATCTCAAAAACTGCTGACTCGATCTCGTTCAAACCAATTTTGGTTGAAAGTTTACATTAAGATCTACAACATATGGTTTTTTTTTAGATTTTTCACTTCATTATTATAGAAGTTAGAGGGGGGCGGACACACATTTTACCACTTTGGAAGCGTATATCTTTTAAACGATTAACTTTATGAAAAAATCATTTTAGAAACCTTAATGTCATTTTTAAAGACCTGTCTACAGATACCACACACGTATAGGTTTCATGAAAAAAAATATTTTCAGTTTCAGTTCCATGTATGGGGAGCCCCCTTTATTTTAAATGCTTTTTTTTTTTAATTTTCTCTTAAAATCGGAAAGCGGTTCACAGAATACATCTATCTACCAAGTTTTACATGTATAGTCCTAATAGTTTCGGAATAAAATGGCTGTGACGGATACGGACGGACGGACAGACAGACAGACGGACAGACATGTCGAAACTATAAGGGTTC